>CM053994.1:5020541-6337902 GCA_028641955.1 Protonibea diacanthus
GAAGTTCTGCAGGTGTAAACAGAGTCAACCGTCTTATCTATATCTTATCTGCATGTCTAGATACGAATTTATCTTTTCCTATTATTGTTACATGAGTGATTCACACGTCTAAGTTGCTGAGCATTCTGGAGCTCAGATCCAATATACACAGTAGCCATTTTGACATGAAATAAGGGAAACAGTTGTTTACACTGACACTAAGGCTCAGTCCTGCTCAGGTTAAACTGTCAGAGTGCATGTTGGCTCATTGGAAAGGCTCTGCTACAATAAAAAGAACCTTAGTATCATTGGAAACACCTGCAGTGACCCTACTATTGTTAAAATGGCTGCTGTGAAGGTTTCATTTCACCATCAGGTTTATCTTGATCAGTAACAGCTAAACTTTAGCCACTGAAACAGGTTTTAGATCTCAGATGACTGAACACTTGTTTGGGTCTAAATGAGATGTTAAAATGCTAGTTTGAGGCTCATGTAACAGTCAAGTGTTATTGTACAAACACTTCAAGCTTGTAGAGTTATTTCAAGAAAACCCTTTAACATGAACCATGTTAAACCTTAAAGCAGTTCAGAGATTCTAATTCAGCTTTCAGTAACTCAGTTGAAGACACTTAAAAACACTTATTAAATAAGAGGACAAGAGTCAGACGTCATGTCGGAACACATGTGCACTTTATTGGGATTGTTTAGTCAGTGTACAGGTTGGCCCCACTGGTCTGGCACCCCATGTTACCCCATCACTTCGAGACCCCTTGCCCCACCACCCCGGGGATGAAACCTCCATCAGGGGGAAGAAGAGGTCACGACTGGGTTTTGCATAACAAAAACAAAAAAATTAAACAGGACCAAGATATTTTTAAGGCTGAAAGTACAAAAAACCCAGACATAATTTACATACAAGCGATACTACAACCATGTTTAAGTATGCGCCAACCACTGGGCAGCCTTCACAGAGGCGAATACGTGTCTGAACAATGCAGTTAACATTTGGAATCATGTGTCTGAACAATGCAGTTAACAAACATTTGGAATGACTCAAAGAAAAACAAAATGTACATTTTTTAAGTCCCCAGATGCAACTGCAGAACCCTGGGGTGCTTTTTTTTTTTTAAACCTAGCCAAAAACATTACTGTCTCCTTCATCGTTCCAGTTTTTTAAAATCCTGAGTCAAGCGCCAAAAATAACTGAAGCCATGCCAATGAGTTGGTCATCTAGGCTCTGCGCCTGAGTGTGTATGAGAAATGTGTGGTGTGTGGTTGTTTTGCACAGAGCTGAAGTTGTTGGGCGTTTGGTTGGGGAGGGGGTAGGAGGAACAGTCTGTTTAGAAGCATTTGCGGTGGACGATGGAGGGGCCGGACTCATCGTACTCCTGCTTGCTGATCCACATCTGCTGGAAGGTGGACAGAGAGGCCAGGATGGAGCCTCCGATCCAGACAGAGTATTTACGCTCAGGTGGGGCAATGATCTGCAGGGAGACAAGAAACCCATTAGACACCAAGTATTTGAGTCAAGTGTACATTTATTGACAAAATGTCACTCTGCTGCCTCTGTAGCACATCAGCTCACCTTGATCTTCATGGTGGATGGGGCCAGGGCTGTGATCTCCTTCTGCATCCTGTCAGCGATGCCGGGGTACATGGTGGTACCTCCAGACAGCACGGTGTTGGCGTACAGGTCCTTACGGATGTCGACGTCGCACTTCATGATGCTGTTGTAGGTGGTCTCGTGGATTCCGCAAGATTCCATACCTGAGAGCATAGAGACACTTGTTAGACTTATATGGGATTATGTTTTCACATGCTAGTCATGTTAGGCTCAAGTTGGGGAACTTACCGAGGAAGGAAGGCTGGAAGAGGGCCTCTGGGCAACGGAACCTCTCATTGCCGATGGTGATGACCTGTCCGTCGGGCAGCTCATAGCTCTTCTCCAGGGAAGAGGAGGAGGCAGCGGTGCCCATCTCCTGCTCGAAGTCCAGGGCGACGTAGCACAGCTTCTCCTTGATGTCACGCACGATTTCCCTCTCGGCTGTGGTGGTGAAGGAGTAACCGCGCTCTGTCAGGATCTTCATGAGGTAGTCTGTGAGGTCGCGGCCGGCCAAGTCCAGACGCAGGATGGCGTGGGGCAGGGCGTAACCCTCGTAGATGGGCACTGTGTGGGTCACACCATCACCGGAGTCCATGACGATACCAGTGGTACGACCAGAGGCATACAGGGACAGCACAGCCTGGATGGCAACGTACATGGCGGGGGTGTTGAAGGTCTCGAACATGATCTGCAAGAAGAGAAAACATTTTAGCATTTTTCAAAGTCACAGCAAAAGTCTTAAACTTGTGTGGCCACTGCACTCGCTACATGCATTAGAGTGAGGCTAAGGTTGAAGTTAGTAGAAATAAGGTGCAGAAAGTCAACATCCCTTCACACTTGTGCATGTCAGATTGTCTATTAGGTGCTGATCTACTGACTCAGACTTGGCTAAAAAACAGCCACAAGTGCAGATAAGGCACACAGTCAAGAGACCTGTTGATGATAGATCATCTTATAGGAGAGAAGTCCTGGAGGAGAGGGAGGAATGGGCAAGTGAGAATGAATGGAGGAGGAGACTAAGAAGGAAACTATCTAGTTTACACTTTAATATGCTATCTGGCTAAACTGGATCTGCTAGAGGGGAGGGTGTGTACCTGGGTCATCTTCTCCCTGTTGGCTTTGGGGTTCAGGGGGGCCTCTGTGAGCAGGACGGGGTGCTCCTCAGGGGCAACTCTGAGCTCGTTGTAGAAGGTGTGATGCCAGATCTTCTCCATGTCATCCCAGTTGGTCACAATACCGTGCTCGATGGGGTACTTCAGGGTCAGGATACCTCTCTTGCTCTGGGCTTCATCACCAACGTAGCTGTCCTTCTGGCCCATACCAACCATCACACCCTGAACAAGAGACCAGAAAGATGATTAATAATTCTGGAAAGCCAAACAGTTTTAGTACATGTATAATTTAAAAAAGGAAAAAATCCTGTAAAATAATCCACTAATAATTAACTGTCACTAAATAGGCTCTTTAGTTTGTATAATTTAGCACAAAAAGCAATCTTCCAAAAAGTTCAATGAGAATTGAAACTAATTACTTAATTGGAAGCCAGTGTAGTATGAACACCAGACAGAATACATAAGCCATGAATTAAAAATATAAAAATCAGTATAAATTATAAATTAGTTTTATCCATGGAAATATAATTTTAATTAGATGTGTAAACACTTTTCCTCTATATTTATTATAATCTCTAGTTTAATTCATTGTGCTGGAGACAAGCCACTCACCTGATGCCTGGGGCGACCGACGATGGATGGGAAGACAGCACGAGGGGCGTCGTCTCCGGCGAATCCGGCTTTGCACATACCGGATCCGTTGTCAACAACCAGTGCGGCGATTTCATCTTCCATGGCTGAACTGTAAAGAAAAAAGAAAACGTTAAAGACACTCTAAAGAGTCTCACATTCACTTCCTCCCAACAGCGCCCCGTCTCGAGCTCCCACTTCCTGTTTTAAACCCGAAACCCTAACGGCAGTTCACGCGCTCAGCCACTGGGTGGCGCTCGTGCCACCACATTCCGAGCGAAGCCAGACAAAAAGTGGCGCTGCATTCTGTTATTACCATATAAGGACATGGTTCGGGTTTTGAGCAGCTTTGCGGCTACCGGCGCCATGGCGCGCGGCCAGAGCGTACAGAGAGTACATTCGACATTATCAGACCCGGCGCCTCGCGACCACTCCCTCTCCGGGTTCACTACAGTTAACTTCCTCCAGATACACCCCCCCCCACCCCCACCCTTCTATTGTTGCTCAATCACACTGGGGTTTGATACCCGATAGAACGCCTCGCTTCAATATCACTGCGTCATAACCAGCCGCTTCATTCATTGAGACTGCTGCCAGTCTATAACCGACATTTTTCAGTCAGCCGTTGGCGCCCATCTTTAAAGACTGGACACCGGGGTTGTGTTAAGAGAAATAAAGTTGCATAATGAACTCGTGTTGACTCATGAATGGTCACAAGTCCTTGACTGATGCTCCCATTTCCTGAAAGCCACGCCTTTTCTAAGAGTGGATGAGTGGTCACTCGAAATGTACAGTTTTTTCCTCCAAGTGTGAGCCGTGAAAAGACATAAAATCACAGCAAAACCGGTTTGTTAATTTAATCAATTAATGCTTTTTAGAGGCCTCGTGTACTTGAGCCTTTATAAGATTTCCACTTAGAAGTTAATGAATTATTCTTAAGAAAATGAGGCATTTAAAACGCCCATTAAGGGTCCCTCGATTGTCCATGAGGGAGAAAATCTTGTTTAAAATTTGCTTCTGTTGCAAAGTCTGAAGGGCGGTGTTAGCCTGGTGTGGCTAGGCTAATATGCTAAAGTAGGTCACACCCCGCCGCATCGGGCGCACAAAGAAGGGAGCAGCCGGGATCCAGACGACCTCAACTCAAAAGCCTCTTTCAAACTAAACTTGCTTGGGTGGAAGAGGTGGAGGAGGGGAAGGGGAAGGAGGTAAGACAGCAAAATGTTGCACAACTACACGCTGACAAATCTAAATTTATAGACGACCGTTAACTTTCATTATCATAAGCCGGCTGAAAAAAAGGCACCTGTCGCCGGTTAACGGTAACAGTGAATAACGGTTTTTGATCGTTGTTACTGCATTCATTATAAGACAAGCAGATTCTGATACTGTTTTTAATCATTGCACATTTTTTTAAATCATTAAGTTAAATTAGCAGTACAGTGGTGTAATGCCAAGACAAAGACCCTCGTGGTCCCTGCCATCTTTTATATTCAAATTCACAAATTTCTTCAACGGTTACAGTAAAAAAACAACAGAACTTATTGTTTACTTGATGAATATTGTTCCAAAATTAGAAAAATGCAAATGTTTTCAGTCCTTCTTACCTTTGGGTGGGGGGGCTTTTCGCTTTAAGGGAACCGGTTTCAGGCAAATGATATCCCGCACAAAGCTGCGTGTGACGGCGCTCAGAGTGAATCTGTTGGCTGTGGGCGCTCGCCTTTTATACCGCGTCAGTTGCCCGGCTCTAGCCATAAAAGGTAAACTTTCGGAATTGCGCTCTCTGATTGGTCCGGCGTCATGCACTGGGGCACGTCGCGTGCACACTGTGGTGCACTGGGCGCTCGCGATTTGAGGGACAGAGAGAGAGAGGGAGGCGATAATAGCAAAGGATTGGAGAAAATAAAAGGGAAGGGATTGATGTTGTGAGGCCTAGTAAGCTTAATCTCTTGATATACTGTTTTATATACCTTTTAAATGATATATAAACTTGAATACGTGTGAACGCCTCTGCCTGCACCTGCTCTAAGACCTTAGGCTCATACTTATATGATAACTGAAAGAGCTTTGCACCCAGGACTCCTCCCTGCTGTTATCCTAAAGGCTGCTTCCACTTCTTATATCTTTAAATTAACCTCGCATTATTTGATATATTTCAGGCATGACAGTAGGTTGGTGGTGATGCTGATGTTGCTTTGAACAAAAAAAAACAAAAAAAAAACAGCTCAGTGGGACTGCATCACCAGGTCAAACACATGACATACATAACACACACACACACACACACACATAAGGGTTGTGGAGCTGCCACAGGCTAAAGGCTGGGGCACTTATTGTAGGCCAGCTCGCTGATAATGTTAATTTATTGATCAAGTATTTGTGCTCTGTGGCCACATGTCCTCCTGAATATCTCTGCTCGTTCACTGCCTTGAGATACAGGATGTTATTTGTTAGCATGGACTGCTTGCAGTGCACTAGATAAGAGTTACCCCTTTCTTAGGTGAGTGAAAGTACCCCAGGGGTTTTCAGTTGCTGTTTCAGCCGCCGTTCAATCATATGGCTATGTCATATTCACCCACTATGAAGCAGGATGTGCTGCCCTTTATCTCTTTGGTTTAACGTCTCTCTTATTAAATAAAACACACCATAAGACACACACCACTCCTAGTACCACTTCCTGATTGTGCTGCATTACCGTAAAAGTGGAAAGCATTGGGGGGCATTCACATCCTGACTAATGAGGCCCATGTGACACAATCTCAGACTTAAGATTTTTAGGCTAGGCTTGTAAAATTTCCATTTTTGATTCACTAAATCGTTTTCATTAATTATGCTGCTCCCATTTTTAAGCAGTAATATGAATTTCTTCTTTCTTCCCACCTCTCCCATATGTCCGCCATCTATCTTCTAGCCATCTTTCCTTTAATATATAACATCTGGTGCACACTTTTATACGTTTTATGCCACTAAACCATGAGTGTTTGAATGACTGGGCGGCCCTCGGTGCCATTTAAAAGCTTCAACTGCACACCCTGAGACATTCAGCAACTTCTTCTCTTCCTCCTTTACCACTTCCCTTTCCTCTCAGTTGCATCAACGCATATGTATCTGTTTTTTTCTCTCTCTTTCTTTCTCATTCATGCTGTTGCAGTTGACTTTAAAAGGACATTATTGTTGTCTTATGACACCCCTTTAAATTAGCGTCACCTCAGTGACCGTGCAGTGTGAAGCAGCAGTTTCTTTATCATGTGGAAAGATGACAATGACTTGTTTAACATATTTCAGATCTTGAGTTTGACTCCATGCTCATATAGACGCTCTTAGTTAGGGATTTATGGACATAAGGAAGGGAGATCAAAGGTCTTCTGGGCCCACTTATTGATTTACAAGTCTTGAATCGCACCATCAAATCTCAAACTTTATTTGTACCTGTCTAACCTACGTCAGCCTTGAAACTTTAAATTCATGATTAAGTTACATTTCTGTGATCAGGAAATATAAAAAAAAAAAAGGTGGGCCCAGGTGACGAGGACTGTTTCTCCAGGACACATTGTAATGTTGTAAACAGGGATTGGCTGTAAAATATTTAATCTAGACCTTGAGGGTGTGCCTCTCAAGTTCAGTGTGTGTCCATACGTGTACACTTACATGACTAAGAATGCCATTGTTCTGGCACAGGTGAAAAAACATTTGACAGGATAGACATATTCGTCTTTATTTGCACCTGAATAAAGAGTCAAACTTGAGTTCCTTTCTGTATGACTGTGTTAAATCTTTGACTGTCACCTTAGGTAAGCTGGACTTTGGACATGCTGTGTGTGGCTTACTCGTAGTAAGTGAGAGGTCTCCGGTTAAGTGGTATGTTGTCAACACTCTTCAGTGGGAATTTCTGCTATCCGAATGCTTGGAATACTGTCCCTAGAAGACTCCTCTCGTGTATCATAACAGTGTACATGTTTACACCCTGGGTGCCAGTGAAATGCCGGCCTTTCTGAACCTGAACCTCGCTGCTAAGTTGCTTAGTCCAACAGAGCCACCTAATGAATTTTTCTGAGGATTTCTCATCCAGACGGCTAGTTTATACACAAGCACTCAAGGTGTTGTATGTAATGACTATTACTATGAGTTGTGGTTATCTAAATAGACCACTTGTCAAACTAAGTGACACTTTAACGGGAGCAACAAGTGGAAGCTCTGGGCTTAAACCTGTCATTTAGAGTTAGGGAGCTCCTGAAAATTACTGTAATTAAGCTGTAAAAAAAAAAAAAAAAAAAAGTCCTGTACCCTTTGGCAAAAAAAAAAAAAAAACACCTTGTCTGTATGTTCCTACATAAAGGATGTTCAGCAGCTTGACCCCGATCGGACCGTAGTGGAAGCCAACGTGGGGCCAGAGTCAGTTGGTACAAAGGTGAATTGTTTAGCTGCTTTTCAGTGTTTGTTGCTGCCACTCATTTTTTTTCTGTATGGCATACAAGAGGCCGAGAGCTCAACCTGGAATATCATAACTCACCCATGTCAGTGGTTGGTAGCTGAAAGCTCAGGTGGGGATAAATGAATTTGAATTTGTTGTTAGGTCTGTGTGACGCACCTAATGACCTTTGCATTTGAAAGCAACTTTTGTCGGTAAAGCAATGTTTGTGTGGCCACTTTTCCAACAACATGAGCACAAGTGTTTTCCATTATTTCCATTCCAGGAAGTATTTTCTGTCTCCAGTGCTGCAGTTTTGGGAAATACGTGTCACTTTCTTGCCAAGAGTAAGACAAGAAGATTGATCTTAAGACTCTTAAGACTGTATGATAAATGTGTTGCTGGAGGCAGCAACTGCTGTTAGCTTAGCTTAGCACAAAGACTTGAAACAGAGGGAAACAGCTAGCCTGGCTCTGTCCAAAAGTAACAAAACCACCAGCTCGTACAAAAAGTGTAAAAACTAAGACTGTATGTGCTGAACTATTTCTTGAACAGGACCAGTTGCTAGGCCAAAAATGTGGCTGTGCTGTGTTGATTTTAGTAGGTGGATTTTATACTATTAGACAGAGCCAGGCTCTCTTTTCCCTTGTTTACAGTTTTTATGCCAAGCTAACCTGCTGCTGGCTGTAGATTCATATTTACTGTATGGACATGAGAGTGGTATCAACTTTCTCAACTAACTCTTGGCAGGTATGTAATGTCCCGCAATGTTTATCAGAAAATAAATCTGACCACAAGTGGTTACTTTTAAAGCAACACTGTGTAGAAATTAGGTAGATTTGTGATTTAGTGTCCCCAGTTTCAGAGTGTAATAGCTCGGTGGTAAATATGGACAGCTGTACATGTGTATTTGTTATGATTATTGATAAAAAAAAAAAAAAAAAAATAGTGAACCGACAACTTTGCTAACAGTCAAACTTCTAGCAAGGTCAACAACACAAGACATAGCAGCCAGCTAATATTATTTAGTAAGAAGCCCAGCTCGGCGTCTGTCTTTCAGCCTTTTTATATCACCAAGCTCTCGCCAATGACTAAAAGTCAGTCACAGATTTACTCTTGCCTGATGGCTTCTTGCTCATTCATTCTCTCATTTTCTCTTCTTAGCTTCCTCCATCAAAGTCCTCTTCTGTCTTTTTACACCTGTCATTATGCCCATAGAGGCTGCTGAGCCCGGTTGCATTGCCCTCTCTCCCAGCTCCAGTTCTGGCATGACACTGGCTCTGTTCCCCGTCAGCATTCCCCTCAACCTCTTCTTCCTGGCGGTCCAGAACTCCTGTGGTACAAACACGAACACTCTCCCAGTGCTCTGAACTCACAACCTGGCTAACACACTGAGCTAACATTAGCTAACGGCAGCTACAGTTGGCATGGTGGTGTGTGACTTACAGTGTTACATACTTCTCGTGGGTGTTCATACTCAGAACACAAAGTTACATAGTGCAAGAACCTGATGACACATCAGTGCAGCATCAACATGATTTAAAATCTGTTATTTATGGTAGAAAAGTTACACAACGCTGCTTTAAACTTATCTTTAACTTTTGAAGTCATATGCCCATTTGTTAGTGCAACTGTCCACCATTACGTCATACATCAGACGCTGACTTTTTGCCTTTTCCTCACTGAAGCCAGGCATCATCATTGCCATGTGATACGTCAATCATTAACTCTCAGACCACTGCAGCACGTGTGTTTATATGTGTGCCCGATTCAAAGGTCAAAGGACTTTAAATGACAACAGCTAATCATAAACAAATGCTATCTTTGATGACAGTGCATGTATGAGTAATTCAGAGTTTGATATATGATCTGAGTGACCTCTCTATTGTATGAAACATTTTAAAGACATAAACAGGATTATTAAGTATTCACGTGTGTGTCTTTGAACATGTGTATGTGTGCCTGTGTAATCTCAATGTTTACCAGTGAATTGAAACTGTTGTGACACCCTTGTGTGACGTCTCACTTAGGTTTTTTTTTCTACAAATAAGGTAACCAGCCATCCAGTCAGCAGCAGCAGCAGCACCAGAGAACAAACAGTCTGTTCTGTATAGCGCTGCCACTCCCTGCGTTACTAAAGCCATCCCACCACGGCTTCCTGTTCCTCTAATGGGTAAAGATGCCGCAAGTTTGCTTTCAATCTAAGAATCATTGACTCCTTCTACCTCCTCGCCTTCCTCTTTCTGTTGTAACCCTAATCATAAAGAGGATTTGATTGTTTGTACCCATGGCTAGCTGAAGTCAGAAACATTTTGGTGTGTGTTTGCGGGGGAGGGGAGAGGAACCATGAAAGACCTTTTGCTAATGGGTAAAGCCGGCCATAGGGGGTGGACATGAATACTATATCTATTATCCACTCACTCGCAGACAGAGTTAAACATCTGCTGCCTTGAGTCTTACTGCAACTAGACTCTAAGGCAACTGTAGCTCAATACAAAAAACATTAGTCGTAATTAGCCTTGAGTGAGGTTGAAAGCCAAGGCCTGGAAATGTGACGTCAGAAAAAGGGATGGGGAACAATGAGCATAAGATTAGAGTGAAATCTAACCGTCAAATGGCATCTGAGTGGAGTGAAGACCGAGAAGAGGACGATGATGGGAAATATAATGTCATGTTGGAAATGCATCTCATGTGTCACCCACAGGAGTTTCATTCTTGCTCCACTGTATGATTTGTACATGTGTATGTTTGTGTAATAGTATGGATGGAGATCTCGGTGAAGCTGAGTGCAGCAATGTTGGAGATTTCTCCTTTACAGCAACAAGAAAGAACTTAAGTTGAACTTAACTTACAGCCAGTTAGCTTGGCTTAGCGCAAGAACGTAAACAAGGGGAAATGCCTAGCTTGGCTCTGTGGAAAGTTAAAAAAAATCAGCTGTTCAACACATCTAAAGTTCAATAATTAATACAATGTACCTTGTCTTCTATTCCAAAGAGAAGCCAGTGTAAAATAACAATTAGCTCTTTGTCGTGGGGATGTTTTTTGGGAGATCTTGGGGATTTCCTTGCCCATTGTGGTAACTTCCCTGGTAGTTAGTTAGATAGCAACTTATCATGTCTATACTTGGGTTTTTTGCCAGATTAAACAAGTTAATTCATTTTGCTACCCTCAGACGAAGTCTGGCTAGTGGTTTCCCCTGGTTTCCAGCCTTTGGATTACGTCTTATATTTAACGTGAAACCGAAAATTCACACTACATTGCACATGGGGTTGGAAATGATGTCACTAATGATAATCACGATGGTCATGAACCGTAATAAACTCAGAGGTCAGTGCGTTTCATTTGACTTATTCAAAACCAAGAAAAAGTTTAGAAAGAGCCAGGCTAGCTGTTTCCCTGTGTTTCCAGTCTTTGTGCTAAGCTAAGCTAATTAACTGCAGGGTGTAGCCCGTAGGTGTTTAACAGACAAACACGTCTAAAAGTGAAACTGAAAACTCACACCACAATGCACATGGTTAGAAATTATGTTTTAGTCACTAGGGACATGAAACTTTTGTTACTTTTGGACAGAGCCAGGCTAGCAGTTTCCCTCAGTGTTCGTGCTAAGCTAAGCTAACTGGCTGCTGGCTGTAGCTTTATATTTAACATGACCATCGTCGCTGTGGTCATGGAGTGTAGTAAACTCAGAGGTCAGTGTGTTTCTCAAGGATGTTTCATTTGATGAAACAAGAGTTTGGAAAGAGCCAGGCTAACTGTTTCCCTTTGTTTCCAGTCTTTGTGCTAAGCTAAGCTAACTAACCTGTCTGTATCGAATATGAAATGTCATCTAACACAGAGGGTTGAACCTTTGCTTTAAAATATATGTTTTAATGTTTGATGCAGTGACTCAAAGTTTTGTCTTTTAGCAGCACACACCTCCTCCCCCTTTCTTTCTTTCTTTCTTTCTTTCTTTCTTTCTTTCTTTCTTTCTTTCTTTTCTTTCTTTCTTTCTTTCTTTCACCCTCCTCCATCTCTCTCTCTCTTGTCTCTGCAGCCTGTTGAAAAGTGACTGGCTGACCAATTGTTTGCCATCTGTGACTGGTCATAGTTTCAGAGAGGGAAGCCCTATTCAGCACTAACCCCCTCACCCCTCCACCATCCACCCTTCCTGCCTCACTCCCTCCTTCCCATGATACAGCCAATAGATTGGTCGTCTGCAGCGTCATTGATCCGTGGGTCGCCGTGGTGATAGTCTGACTCCAAGGCACGGGCTAGTTACCAGCTGTGTGTATGTATCAGTGTGTGTGTGTGTGTGTGTGTGTGTGTGTGTGTGTGTGTGTTGTGCCTGCCAGCTGGCCTGTTTCGTGCTCCTATTGGATTAGCTTCCCATTTACAGCCCAAATGGATCCTTAACTCCAACAACCCCCACTCCGAGTTTACTGGCCACACCCCGTTATGGCATCCAGACCAGTATCTTATGTCATTCATCACAAAATAAAATATATAAACTATCTTTTAAGACCTCTTTCCTGTGTGTGTGTGTGTGTGTGTTTCCCCCACAGCAGAGCAGAGTACTTCACATCACAAAGCACGCATTGTTGCGAGGATGCAAACACATTTTAGTTGACTTACTCTGGTACTTCCTCTTTTTAATACTGTGTCAGATACTGGCACTGAGCTCGAAAACAAATGTGATTTGTTAGCGCTTAAACTCGCTAATCATCGGTCAAAGTCTGCTCTTTGAAAATCGTGTGAGTATTACAGGTAAATCTGATCAAGAGCTTGACACGTATAACCCAGTTTGCAGACAAAAAATCTCTAATGCGATAACCACATGTTTTTTCTCTGTTCCTCATGAACACCAGGCCCGTTATCCTTTACTCTTCTTCTTCTCTTCCTCTTCCTGTACGCCCACCTCACTTCCTTTTTGGTGTTCTGTCTTCTCATTGGTCGGGAGTAACAGCTGAGGTGCCTTTTAAGGTTGTGAGGTTTTTAATTCAGGTGCTGTGCAAACCATGACAGTCTCTGTGGCTTTAACCTTTAATGGAGAAACGTCAGAGCTCAACTGATGGCAGCATTTGAAGGCATCGTGGTGTGTTTACGTGCATGCAAAGACAGACTACAACACATATAATAAATCTTCAACAAAGAGCCAGGCTAGCTGTTGCCCTCTGTTTCTAGTCTTTGTGCTAAGCTAAAGTAAATAGCTGATGGCTGTAGCCTTGTGTTTAACAGACAAACATGTGGTTAGAAATGATATTATAGTCACTATGGTCTTGAAATTTTTGTACTTTTTGTCAGTGTACAATAACAATTTGTTGCAGGGATGTTTTTCAGGGAATTTCTGGGATTTCCTTGCCCGATATGCTAACTTCCCTGGAGATAGCAACTATCTATCCTTGGGTTTTTGTCAGATTAAAGAAACAAGATTGAGCATTCATTAGTTTTGCTACCTTCAGACCTTTCTCACAGTTTCCAGTCTTTATCTAAGCTACTTAAGCTGAGTTTAATATACAAATATAGGGTTAGAAATGACTTTATAGTCACTGTAGTCATGAAACTTTGTTACTTTTGGACAGAGCCAGGCTAGCTGTTTCCCTCTGTTTCCAGTCTTTGTGCTAAGCTACGCTAACTGGCCGCTGGCTGTAGCCTGAAGCAGCATGTGAAGGCATCACGATGTGTTTACACGCATTCATGCAAAGACAATAGTCTTGTGCATAACAGGAGTAACACACACAATAAATCTTCATCCGTAGTGCTCGAGCTAAGAAGAGTGACAGACGTATCTATCTCTGTATCTAATTCTCCCACTGACGCACACACATGTAACACACTCCTTATTCACCCCCTGCATGGTGGTGGTGCTGAACCCATGGAGGCTTATCCATCCTCTGCCATCTGTCTCTGTCTGGTGGGAGGGCTCTTCATCTCAGATTGGCTCATTTTGCAAGCTGCCGAGCCTTCTGATTGGCCAGATTTGGGAAATTTTGAGCCTTTACTTCCTGATCTTCCTTATTCCAAACTCTAACGCAGCGAGAGAGGTCAACCACCTACACGTACATACATATACATACATGCACGCCCATGCACTTTGGCCTGCAGTCCTTGGCAGTCAGCACTGCTGTTTGTTACATAACATTACCTCCCCTGCTTTCTCTTTTATTTCCTCTTTTTTTTTTATATATCTCTGTATCATTATCTTAAGACATGTGCAGATTAAAAGATGTGAGGATTTATAGCAGCGTGCTAAGTCATACCTCCTCCTTCCAGCTCTCCTCTCTCCTGCATAGTAACTGAGAGCCCACCCTCTCCACCAAAAAACAACTTCAATGCGGTGCTGCAGCGTGCACCCAGTGCCCCTGAAACGCTGAGTAAAGTTTTCATGCATTGCTTTGTTGTATTGTAGCACCTCTTTTATTTTTGGTTTACAGCCAGCAGGCTGGATTGTGTGTGTGTGTGTGTGTGTAGTATATTGTTTTGTATAGTGCGATGCAGTTCATTTCTGTTTGCAGTTCCCACCCTTCTCCTCCTCTCTCTCCCTCTCTCTCTCACACACACTCGCCGTTTGAATGAGCAGCCTGCTCCGCAGCGATTGGCTGCCGGCTGCTGCCATATAAGGACATAGGCCAGCAGCAGAGGCAGGAAATGGGGGTAAAAGAGGAAGTGGAGAGCTGGCTCTCTGAGACCCAGCAGCAGAAAATGTGCAGCCTATAGAGATATTCATAAGAAAGAAAGTGCCACACCTTTCCTTCGATCCTTCTCCATTTGCACACCATCCTCTCTTATTCTAGCATCTTGTCCTGATCAGCTCTTTAAAAACAATCCTGTCGATCCAGCTAGTACTTATAAGCGTGCTCCAAGTGTGCAACCAGAAGCCTCTTAATCACTCGTGGCAGCAATCTTTCAGCTTAGTGCAGTACACCGGCTTTACTTTACAGCCGAGGGTCGGTCAAAGTCCACTCGGAGCTGTGCAGCAGCGGTACACGGTGTTGTTGTGCGGCAGATTGTATGATGTAATGTTTCAGAGCGAGACATGGAGGGAGAGAGCAGAAATGTGCGCATACTGGGTGTTTAATGAGATGATTTCATTAGTCTTAGGCTCTTAAATGAAGGTTTCAGCCCCCACCCCACCCCTGATATTTAATGCCTGATAGTGTGGAGATGTTGGGGAGGTACCACCAGTCACCTGAGGCATCCTAATCAGCTGATAAGTATGCCTCCTGGGCGACGCCCCGCTGAGGAGTTCAAGGTACATCCAGCTGTGAAGAAACCATGGGGAAGACCCACAACACACTGCGGAGATTACATATCAGGTCCATCTGTCCCGGAAACGCCTCAGGATATGTGACTAAGGAGAAGAAGCTACGTTTGCTTAGTCTAAATCTGCTGCCACCACAAATCAGACAAAGATAAGTCGCGGAAATAATACATTTGAGATAAAAGTGTAACTATAAACGATTAAGAGAACAGTTTTGGGAAATGATTTGCTTTCTTGCCAAGAGTTACGTGTGCCGCTATAAACCACTATCATGTACGTACATCAAATATGAAGCCACAGCCAGCACTGATAGTTTAGCACAGGGGAACATGTGGTGACTTCAAGACTCCACTGGACACTTCTCGACCTCAGTGGTCACCAGTTTGGCTTTGTAGCGGGAGCTAGCGAGCGACCATTGGCATTGTGAAAATGGCGGCGAAAGAAGCTGCTGGAGTTGAAGCGGCTACGGTGAATATTTGCACTATATAAATATAAGTTATGTTTTGGCAGTCAAATGTTACGTGTCATTTCCAGTAAGTGCACAACAAATGTCCTCGAATTGACACTCCTCTGCCGAAATAAGCGCACTACCCCAGGAAGTACAAAGTGTACTAAAGGAAGTATCCAAATTAAGGCACAGTATAAGTACACGTAAGTAGCAGTATAGGTTAAGCTAACTCGCTGCTAGCTGCAGCTTCATATTCAGTGCACAGACATGAAGGCCTCGTTTAACAGAAAACAAATACACGGTGTTATAATCTGACACTGTGAGAGCACGGTGAAACCTGATTATGTTGACACACTGATGAACTATGCTAACGACCGTAGCGTAGGCCGAGATCTGAGAAAAATGTGCCTTGTTGTCAGATGATGAGAGAATTAGCGCTGCTGCTCGCGCTAAACAGGCCAGCGACAGAGCTCGACAGAATGATCTGATAATTTCACCTAAAACATCGACAGCGTTCGTGCTGTCGCTTTGAACCTTGAATTGAGACTTATCAGTCAATCGATCGATCAATCAGATTTTATTTTATGTTTATGTTCTAATTAAATTAAATTAATTGAAACATTTAAGTATGTTTATTGTTAGTAACCCTCAAACTGTTTGAGCTCTTTCTGTTTCATGACCACAGAGAACATCTTGAACATCATGTCCAACCCTCTGTACATACTGTCACACATACATAGACGTCTATGTAAGCTGCTCAGTCATAACAAACACAGTCCGGTTGTACCTGTGAGGAGGATGACAGCGCTGTCACAACTCTTTCACCTCTTTGTCTTTCTCTGCTACTGTGTTTGTTTGAGCTAGCAGAAGTGTGTGAGGCATTGTGATGTACAGTCTTCATCTGTGTGTGTGTGTGTGTGTGTGTGTGTGTGTGTGTGTGTTTGTTGACCTCGGAGTGTATTAGTGATGCCACACCCTCTTGTTAACGCTGACGTCCATAAAAGGAGATCTTTAAGTTTGTCACATGACAACAATCTGAGGAATGCAAGACCGGTCACATGGGATGCCGTCTCAAGGAAATCAGCTTCACCCCCTGAGGACTGTGAAATTATGTGTGTGTGTGTGTCTGTGTGTGTTTGCAAAGCACCTTCAGTACTTTCATGCATGCATGTGTGTGTTTTTGCCGTGTGTATGGGCACTCTTATGTCTGTGTGTTTGTGAAAATCACAGCTCAAGAGATTTCACTTCTTCTTCAGCCGATGATTCTCAAACTGGAAAATGCAGAGGAGGTCGTTCTTGTTTCCTTCTGTGAACAAAAAAGTGTGTGTGTGTGTGTGTGTGTTTGTGTGTGTGCAGGAGTTCAAAAGAAATTCACAAATCAGAGATGAGATTATTAGAAACAACAAAATAAAAGCCCCTGCTTCCTGTTAGTGTAGGAGTATGCTTGAATATGTTTTTGTGCGTTTGCAGTCAGAGATGTAGAAATGAAAATCAGCACTTCCTAAAGCTGAAGCCGCTGTGTGGGCTGCTCTGTGCTGCCTCCTATAGCGGCCGACTGAAACCACAACGTTGTCACTTTTCACTCACACAAAGAGGGACTTCCTCTGTATTCACTATAGGGCACCATATAAGGTTAAAAGTTGACAGGTGCAGACACTGATGTGGAGCACAGGAGGCCATATCTGGGCAAATTGAGGCCGTTTGTACCATCTTTTTTACTTTTTCTCCCTCTCTGCAGGGTCTCTCCGTCAGTCAGTGAGCATGTTAGTCATGAGCACAGGAAACTTTGGGCAACAGCCTGGTGAAGCTGTTTAGCAGTCATCAGCACAACATTTCTGTATTTTCCAAAATGGACAAACTGCATAAGAGAGTTCCTGTTTTTAGTCATTTAAATCTTCCTGAAGATTTTCATATCAGAGCTGCTTAAATGTCGAGCCCTGCTCACTGCATTTCAAGGATTCAAGGCTTGATAACAAGGTTTGTATTTTAAGACTCAGCAGGCACGCTTGTGACTCTTTGAGGCTAAACATAGCAAAGTCATGCTTACATACTGATGTTTTAGCAGGTATAATCAGCCGGCTTGAGCTAGTGTTGAAGGTTTCTGCTTCTTAAAGGATGTTTTTCCTTGCCACCGTCGCCAAGTGTTTGCTCGTGGTGGGAATTGCTGAGTATGGTCTAGATCTATATGGAAAATGTCATGAGATAACTTTTGTTATTGCCCAACACTGCATAGAATCAACACATAGCAGCCAGCTAATATTACTTACAAGTCCAACAGCAAGAAGCCCAGCTCGGCGTCTGTCTTTCAGCCTTTTATTTCACCAAGCCCTCGCCAATGACTGAAAGTCAGTCATCTTTTTAGCCTCCTCCATCAACGTCCACTTCGATCTTTGCGCCTCTGGTATATGTCCATAGAGGCTGCCCGCTTGCCAGCTCCTGTTCTAGCACAACACCGACTCTACTCCCTGTCAGCGTACATCCAGCGGTGTCCTCTTGCTCGGTCATTTTCTCTTCTTAGCTTCCTCAGTCAGCATCCTCTGCTGTCCAGAAGAGCCCAGTTATATTGCCCGCTTACCCAGCTCCTGTTCTGGCATGACACCCTTTCCAGTCAGAAGCAGTTTACTTCACTGTCCGTCAGGAAACTCTGTAAATCACAGAGAGTTGATGGAGAGAAACATTTTCTCCATAAAATATGATCCAGTTTTACCAAAATCAGTGAAATAGTTGGTGATGTGTGACTTAGTGACGTAAAGTGTTACGTACTTCTCGTGGGTGAACGTACCCGAGACATAAAGTTACATAGTGTGAGAAGAGACGTTCGGGGCGCAGAGTTTTTATTTCACAGTAGAAAAGTTACAAACTTTAATGGTTATCCATCACATAGATGTTGATATTTCAGAGGTGATACATCAAACTCAGCTGAACTTTGTCCTCGTATCATCTGAGGAATGTGCTGTCCGGCAAATGTAGCACAGGAAATTAATAAACAGATTCTAATTTAAGCATCTTTCATCCACTGGCAGTTTGTCTCTGTGTGCATGACCTCCACTGACTCAGTACATTCCCATCACCTCACCACCACCCCGGACTTTTATAAGAAAAGGAGAGACGCAGAGGGAGAGGGTGGAAAAGTTAGACTGGGATATAAGCTGGATTCATTCATGACTCAGGCTCTTCCACACTCCTCCTCCTCCTCCTCCACCTACTCCCACTGAAAGCCCTCGCTCCCCCTCTCTTGGCCTCATCCCCAGAGGAAGCAGGAGGTGATGTAATGGCCGACAGTCCTCTTCGAGAATACAGACTAGGCTGTATTTCCTTCAGCACTCCTTCCTTTTATTCGTCTTACTCCTCTTCTTGTCATCTCTTGGACTTTGATATGTTTCGATGGCATGGCAATTAACTCCACACCATCTGTGTGTGTGTGTGTGTGTTTAAGTTTACAAGCCTGTTTGGCAGGGTGTCCAAATATAACACCCCTCCCCTCTTTCTCCTCCTCCTCACCTTCCCTTCTCCCCCTTCCTGCATTGTTACCCATTGACCACGAGATTTGCACAAAGCTGTGGCCTAGTTTGCAACTCCCCCGTTTCCCTATTCACTCTGTGTGTGTGTGTGTGTGTGTGTGTGTGTGTGTGGACACATTCACTTCCCATAAAAAGGGGTGAAAGTGGAAATACTGGCTCGATGTTTCATTGGAGGAGGATATGAAGTGAGTCTGTTACAGATAATGATGTGGGATTCCCTGAGCAGTGGGATCGAGTCAAACCCCAAAATGTAGGTCAAGAGGCACCGCGTTTTCCTTGAGCTGTTGCGTAACCGTGCACACATGTACACACACACACACACACACACACACACACACACACATACATATGCACAAGTGTGTGGTCCTGCACAACATTCGGCTGTGAGTGAGCTGCAGGGAAGACATCCAGTGTAAGAAAGAGCTCTGCACATACATATGAAAATGTTCAGTGTGTGTAAGTGTAGTCGGACGGACAGATTAAGCTTGAGCGGGTAGATAACTTGCTGCGCAGTGATTGGCCGAGAGCTGCAGGTAATCACCTGGACAGGATTGCCTTTTAAGGAGACTGATCACAGAGCGGCTGTAAATCCCTCGTCCACTTGTTCTCACTGATGTTTAATACGGGCGGCGGCCTCCATGGCTGTGAAGGGAAGCCAAAAACTGCAGTTCCTCAAACAGCTACTTGAAGTGAGTCAGTCTCCATAAGCCCCCATGTTAAAATGTCAGCTTCACAGCAGAAATTCTTTATATTGTCAGTGGAAAGAATAAAAACGCACTCTGCGTCATAAACTCTGTGCAGTTAGTTATAACAGATATATGTGTTACATATCACAGAATAAGAGAGCCGGTATTTGGTTTTAGGGTTGCACATTGGAACAAGTACTTTACAACATTACACCTGCACCTTGTCCTCATATATTACTGCTGTAAATCGTTTTATTTTTATATTTTCTAATGAGCTTGAATTACTTTCTCTCATCGTGGTTATGAATGCTGAGTGAGGATGAAAGATGAACCCATCAGGTTTCCCATCAGTTCGCCAAAGAAATAGAAACTTTCCTGTTTTATGAGTCATCAGACTAAGTGCACCGCACACTCACGTATTAATGTTTAATATATCGAGCCTTATGTTTCACTCTAAATAACCTTCACTGGGAAGTTTTTTTTATTGGTTACAACAGTTGCTAAAGCAGAAGAGTCAAAATGAAAATCTAGGGCGGGTTGTGCAGAGGGTATTTTCCCCCTTTAAAGTTTATTTTTAATAATTGATGCAAACAGCAGCGTCTACTCATTAAACTCCTCGGTGTTTTACTGCTAAGATGATACAGATGAGTTTACAGTCACCACGTGACCGAGCGGGACGTTTATAGTGGTTTGTAATGTATGTTGGCTGGAATGAACGCTTATATATGGTGATATGTTGTGAAATTAGGTCAAAGGAAGAAGAATTAAAGCCAGGACACACACACATGCACACACATATATATACACACACATATATATATACACACATGTTCCACTTCCTTTCAACAACAATGTGGTTTCTTCCACAGATACAAGCAAATTCCTTTTCCAGAGAGAAAAATGGCACTGTGACTAACCCACTTATCCGAGTGTTACCAAAGAAACGAGGGGGAAAACAAGACACACACACACACACATATAAAGTCTCCTGTCCCTTATGTAACAGCTTGCTAGTACGTTCCAGGTTATCATCTTACAATCAAGACGAGCCAAGAAAGGTGCAGCTCCCCCTCTCGTAATCCTCTCCTGTCATCCCACTTATTGTAGTTTTCTTGTTTTAACATCCATCATGACAACGTACAGTAACAATACAGCAGTCTGAGACTAGATACACCCATGACATCCATTCAACTTGTACTAACGTAACACAGTCATATTTGTGGAAAAAACAGAATAAAGTTGTATATTTTGAATGACAGTACAGTAAAACTCTGTAATTTTTGGTGGCAAAACATTTATTTTATACAACATTCATGTCATTTTCATGTCAATTACACGGCAAAACAGTGTTTCTTTTAATGGACAACAACATTACAAATATCTTTTTATCGTAACATTAGAAAAACGTATACGGTATTACAGTTTTTTACCGTAAAAGCAACAGTTTTACATTGGATTGCTTTATTTTTCTCAGATTTAGTGAGAGAATTTGCATACATTAATTAATGATAACTAATTAAGTACTAATTCTCTCGCTTCATTTAGAAACTATACACAGATCAGCCACAACTTTACAATTACAACCTCATACACAACAAACTGTGATGCACTGTGTCTTTCTGTCCGAAGCATTCTCGGCATTCTCAGCATTACATTTTCCAGTAATTTCAGCGACAGTAGCTCGTCTGTTGGATCAGGACACACGGGCCAACATTCGCTCACCATGTGAATCACTGACCCTGTCATCAGTTCACTGCTACTGACCACTGCAAACAGGGAACATCCCACAAGAATGGAGACGCTCTGACTCAGTCGTCTCGCCATCGCAGTTTGTCAAAGTTGCTCAAATCTTTACACATTTTTCTGCTTCTCACATCAACTCTGAGGACAAAATGTTCCCTTGCTGCCTGATATATATCCCACCCACTGACAGGAGCAATGATTAACGAGATATTCGCTTCACCTGTCATAAAGTTTTATTGATCGGCGTGCATTATGGCTCACCTTTTCAGTGATACGAGGTGATGTATCACATCAGATGTCAATGTTCAGTTGTTTAGACAATGGAAGCTTTCCCGACATTTCAGGTAAAACCTACGTTTCCATCTTTAATCATATTTATGTTTGCCTCAGCAATGTAAGTTAGTTTTTACAGGTAAATCCGAGAGCTCTTTTATCCACATCCTCGCTGATGATGCATTCAGACTCTTCCAGCACAGTGTAACCGCCCTCCTGACTTAAAAATCAAGAAGTTTAGTCTGTTATGATGTTCCTGTGAAGTGGTTTAGATATTCAAAGCAAACAGACTTTGGTATTTAACCATAAACCTGTGGGTGACTTCACGGACATCATATCCGTGAAGTCACCCACAGGTTTCTGCTCAGCGTGTGGTTTCTCTCGTGGCTGTCATCTTTGTAGTCCTGCCTTTTTTTGCCTCCCGGCTAATCCAAAAATGGACAAAGACGTGGATCAGCTGTGGAGCTGAGGCGGGCTAAGCCATCTATAACGGCTCCTACCTGTCAATCAAAGCGGCCATACTGTTAATTAACACTCACGGAAACCTGTCATGGGTACATTGTCCATTCTTTGTACCTTCTTGCTGTGAGGCAACAGTGCAAAGCACTGCACCACCAACAAAACATGACGGTGCATGATTAAACCTTATATGAGGTAAATCTACTGTTACTGTCTGCATACTGGCCTCAGACCAGTGTGCCCCCCCGGTGTGACTCACAAGGACTGCAGGCGAGTGTGTGTGTGTTTAAAATGGCCATCTGTGCCAGATGTTAATGACCCTCCTGTATGTGTGTGTGTGTGTGTGTGTGTGACTGGATGATGGCACAGTGTGTGTGTGTGTGTGTGTCAGCAGATGGTGTGTGTCTGTCACACACATGCTGTCTTCCATTATCAGTTCTCAATCATCAATTATTCACACCGGGAGACTGAAACCAACGAAGAAGAAGAAGATCTAAACTGTAAAATTTCAAAATAAAAGCATCAAAGTGACAAAAAATATATTTTGAAAGTGACCAGACTTCCCTGTCAGTGTGTGTGTGTTCATGTGTGTTTAATAAAAAGTGTGTGTGTGTACTAGATATATACATGTGTGTAAAATGAAACAGCTAAATCTTTCAGGGGGTCGGTGTAATAAGAGGCCAACAGAGAACAGCTGGTGTTTGTACTTAAGGATGAGTGTGTGTGTGTGTGCGCGTGCGTGTGTGTGTCCAAAGAGGCTCTGTAAGGGGGCCTCCAACCTTTTGTTGCAAAGGGGGGCATATCATTAGCATTTAAAACTCCTTATTGCCCATGAAGAGAAAGAAAAAGAGCTGAGGGGAGAGGAAGGGAGACCCGAGGGAAACAACAGGAAAGTGGTGGCAATGACCAACAACACCTGCCAGTTCAACCACCCTCTGTGTGTGTGTGTGTGTGTCCGTCCGTTGCGGATACACATGTGTAGCTCTCAGTGTGTGTGTGGGTGCGACAGGGAAGTTGATTCAGAACTGGGTGGATGTTTTGTTTTGGTGTAGTGAGCAGCTGCAGCCAGTGGGTGGAGCAACAGAGCTCCTTTAGACTCCACGAGGCTGCAGAGCTGTAAGTGATCCAACATGCTGTGTTAGATAAGATAAAATAAAACTTTATTGATACCCAGGGAGGTGTGGGCGGGACGCAGAGATAGCCTAAAATAACAGATGAAGCGCTAATTAGATAAAATACACTAAAATAAGAGATTCTTTCTCTCTCATTTTACCTTCTTAGCTTCCTCTGTCATCATCCTCTTCTGTCGCTTCTCCTCTGTCATCATGTCCAAAGAGGCTGCTGAGCCCGGTTACATCGCCCACCCCACAGCTCCTGTTCTGGCACGACACTATTCCCTGCAAGGACAAGGTGCAGGTGTACTGCTGTAAAGTACAATCCTAAATCCAAATACTGGGCGGTCTACAGGTGTCCAAATGCCAGCCAGAAGCAGCAGACACTTACTCTTCTTGTTCTTCTACTACTTCTTTTCCTGCTACGTCAGCAACATTGTGTTAAAATGCTTTTATCTGTTCTGAGCTACTGTAACAAACATGGCAACACAAGATGTTGGACTCCGTTAAAGCTGCATATGTAGATAAAAAGTCTCATTCCAGGGTAATAAAAACATAACAATTCATTTTTTAAGGTGATTTCAGGCTGCTTAAAACATATTTATGCGTATATTATATTATATTTCAAGATGACTGTACATATACTTTGATATTCTGATTAAAAGACGATCACTTGTGTGTTAAACTCACTGTACACTACCTGCTCAAGCTGATATTATGTGTGTTTACAGCTCATTCTGCTGCCCCAAAGTAGCCAAATGTGAACGCAGCTTCAATATTCATCTATAAAATCTGATCCATTTCCTTCAAAAGCATCGATATTTCTTTTTAAAATAAGTTTATGTGGTACCCTGCAGCTGTTTACGGCCTCTGAGATCAAAGAAGCGGCTCGAGGTGTGAAGAAAAACTCAGTAACAGTGTTCATTCATGAGGACAGGATGTGATGTCACAGGCGCTCGCTGAGCGGCAGGAAGAAGTATTTTTAGTGGCATCCTGATCAAGTTTCCCTGTAGTCAGTACTGAAGGCGCCACAATCAATTCACAACACACACACACACACACACACACACACACACACACACAGATACACGACCTTGAAAATCAGCATCTCGTTTCATCTCAAATCAGTGTGTCTGCTGAGGCGGGGGGATGGGCGGAGATGAAAATGAGATGATGTGACAGTTACACACACAGTTGACCATCATGCTATCACACACACACACACACACACACACAAACACACAGGCACACACACAGACATACACACACACACACATATAGACACACACTCAGACACATATTGACACAAACGCACACCCTGCAGTGTCACACTCAAGCCTCACTGCTCTGCTTCTCATGACTGACCTATATCTTTGACACACACACACACACACACACACACACTACACACTTCATAATGTGTTAAACAGAGGGAGAAGCTATGAGGTTGCTCTGCTGATCTTGGCTCGACTGCCTTGCGGTCGCCATGACAATACGAGGGTGGAGGAGCTGGAGGCACCCCCAAAGCACACACACGCACACACACACACATACACACACACACATTGGGACACACACACATGGGCACACACACATTTTGACCTTTAACCTGACCGCTGTGTAGAGAATGGAGGCAGAGGCGAGGAGGGGAGGAGTGTGTGGTGTTCCCCAGTGGCTCCAGCTTCCAGCTCTTTGTTGGTGGAGAGGAGGCCCTTGGTAGGGCTGCAGCTGTGCGCGCACACACGCACACACACACATACACACAAGCAAACACACACACATTCCTTAGTGATTGCAAGAGACACCATCACACACTGCTCGCTCAGTCATTCATGCAGCCATTTCACACGTTCAGCATTGTTTTCGCGTGACGTTTGAGTCATTCGTCTATAAAAGTTGTTCCGGCGTCGGCCTGCTGAGAAGCCACTAACGTTTATGTAACGCTTTATAAACGGATTGAGTGTTAATGAACTAATAATGTCAGAATTAAACATAGCACTGTGCACAATGAGGAGAAAGATTAAAAACTGGGGACAATAAATTGGTGCCACCCTTTCAAATTGTGTGTCTTACCTCATATCAAAAATCTCTTTAAGGTGTGTGTGTGTGTGTGTGTGTGTGTGTGTGTGTGCATGACAGTGTCAATTTCAATTTGCAACAATGGAGGCGCCATCCAGAGAGAATGATAGACGAAGGATGAAGAACACACACACAGTACGTCATGTTAATGTACAAAGTATCTCGTGCTAAAGTCAATAAATTGGAGCCACCCTTTCAAATTAAAACAACATTACATAGAGAATTTGTATTTTTGTGATTTAGAGGCTGCTGATACCAGTTATATTGCCCGCTTGCCCAGCTCCTGTTCTGGCACGACACCGGTTATGCTCCCCGTCAGCATTTGCCTGTACACCTCCTCTTCTTGGTCCAAAACGCCTGTAGTACAAACACTAACACTCTCCCGGTGCTCTGAGCTCACAGCCCGGCTAACACTAAGCTACCATTAGCTAACAGCAGCTACAGTTGGCAGCATTTTACTTCACTGTCCATCAGGAAACCCTGTAAATCACAGAGAATTTTAAAAACCTGGAATACAACTAATAATTGTCTTCATGTAAGAAATCAGCTGGGGAGGTTTGAGGTGACTCACATGCTGATTTTAATGGACTCCTTTGATCCCAGTGGAGAAGTCTTTGAAAGGCTCAGCTGACTGAAACATAAAGAGACTGTCTTACAGTAAATAATCAGTCCTCCTGTTGTTCTCTTCTTGTTTCTGAGGAAATGTGATCCTAAACAGAGAGACAAAGAAAACAGAGAAAGACCGTGTGCCACCATGAACGTGATCAATACAATCAATAGAAACACCAGCTGTGATTGGGGATTAAAGACTCGCCAGACGACGTCACGTTAGAGGCTGATTAGTGACGGGACACAGAAATTATCTGACTTTTGTGCTTTTGTGGAAACAATCTGAGATTTGTGTCACCTACCTGAAATAGCATCACATGATGGATCGAACACACAGTGATCTCAACAAACTCCTGATCCATTCAGTCACAGTCACATGTCAACCTAAAGCAACATTTTGTAACTTTTCCACCACAATCTAACATATTTTAAATCATGTTGATGTCACACTGACTTGTAATCAGGTGAATGGTGTCTCTGTCATTCGTACGTCTGTTCTCACACTGTGTCATGCCAGAACAGGAGCTGGGCAAATGAGCAATATAACCATGCTCAGCAGCCTCTATAGACATAATGACAGAGGCGAAAACATCAAAGAGGATGTTGACGGAGGAAGCTAAGAAGAGAAAAGGAGACAAGAGCAAATCTGGGACTGACTTTGAGTTGTTGCTTAACATTTGGCTGTTAGCAAAGTTGTCGACTCACTAGTTTTTGATGGTAATCATAACAAATACACGTACAGCTGTCCATATTTATCACAGTGGGCTTTATGTTCACATCATTCAGTCTTCCTCTCTCATTGTTTGTATCCTTCCTTCCTTTATTGATGTTTCCACTTCATTGTCTCTGTTTTAAATGTATTTTTCCTTCAGGTGTTTGAGTGTTGACTAAAAGCTGCAACAACACGTCCACAGCTGCAGCCAAACACAAAGAAGGAGGGGGAGGTTTTAAATTAATCAGACTTCCTCTGACAAAAACTGGACTTTCCATTTCATTAAAAACTTCTCTGACTCCTTGGTTGGCCCGACACATCTGGAATAATGTTTCCTGATTGGTGGACATTGTAATGCAGCTGCAGAAAGCACGCTCCGATTGGCTCCAGCTCAGGGGTGTGTGTTGGGAAAGCGTGCTAATTGGTCAGCTCAGCATCTTCTGACGCAGTGCTGCAGTGCTGCGTTAGTGCAGCAAGTGTGTCAGTGTGTCAGTGTGTGTGTGTGTGCTCGGTGCAGCAGCAGCAGCAGCAGCAGACGGCCTGCCCTTCATCAACCAGCAGATTTGAAGCTGGTCTCCATGGCAACCGTCCTCAAAGCTCCAGCTTGTGAACAAAGATATAGCTTCGCCCCATCCTCCACCTCCTCCCTTTGACCAGCAGTGTGGAGCTCCCATGGCGAGGCCTCTCCAGAGGCCTGTGTGTGTGTGATGTGTGGTTTAATCATAAATCAGTGCTAATCTCACCTCATATCAAAAATCTCTTTAAGATGTATGTGTGTGTGTGTGTGTGTGTGCATGACAGAGCGTCAATTTCAATTTGCAACAATGGAGGCGCCATCTGGAGGGAACGATAGAGGAAGGATGAAGATGAATGCACACACACACACAGTACATCATGCTAAAGTACAAAGTATGTCATACTCTGTCTTTTGCTTTTGCAGTTCAGTACAAATGTAGCCCAATATGAGCTGCATTAGGTTAGCTTAGCATCTTCAATGTTTATGTGGTTTTCGTGGTCTCAGATCTTTTAACCAGGCAGCAGCGTGTTTAGTTCATATCAGCGGAGACTGCTGTCGTCAGCTCAGCTGTGATTCACAGAAAGTTACTTCCTCATTAAAGCATATTAAAAAAACCCACAACAGCCACAGAAACAGTCATTATGTAAAACTATGTTTTAAATATTAAACTGAAGTATGAACCTCATGAGTTTGTACAGATGTATGAACGATGATTTGTTCTCTTGACAAAGTGCAGTTTTACAAGGATGAAGAGACTACAGTCCAAACAGCCCAACTAACAAACTGAGCTAACAGCAGCTACAGTTGGCAGCAGTTTACTTCACCGTCTATCAGGAAACTCTGTAATTCTGTAACTCTGTAAAATGACAGAGTCACCATTCACCTGATTACAAGTCAATGTAACGTCAACATGATTTAAAATCTGTGATTTTATGATAGAAAAGTTACAAAGTGCTTTAATTTGTTGGACACAAACTGTTCTGCTTGAGGACTTTGGTAACGAGGAGAGCGTTTCCCCGACGAGCAGAGGATCGCCTGCTAATCCAACCAACCTGAATCAATTATTTATTTGGGTCCTCTCAGTTAATTTGTGCTGCAGTTGGCACAGCATAATGTGAGGGATTTGCACTTTGCAGAGAAAGCTTATTGACGCCGCTGTACCAGACTGTCAATCAATCCCAAATAATTTGTGTTTCCATTTTAGGACAGTCGCTCTGCAGAGGTCTGCTGCAGAGGCCTCGTCACTGTCTGTACGACAGGACGACCGAGGACGATGTTTCACAGTCAGCAAAGACTGAGCTCGATACGACTCTCATACCTGTCTGCTCAGGTCATTTATATCCAAATACCTCCATTATTCTGCTGTGATATGTTTAATATGTGAAGTACTGCAGTCTTTTTTTAAATAAATAAATAAATCAGCATTTTTAAATTCTTAAAGGTTTCTCCTTTTATTTATTCATGCTGCCTTCAAGTGTTAGATGTCTACTTCAGTGTGCAATGTTAGAAAATTCAGCAGAAACAGAAAGTTTCCGAAAGTTGTGAATAGTTTTATCTAATTCAGTGCTTCATTAATGTTTTAAATTAATAAAAAATGACAGTGCTTTACTTTTTACAGTAAAACACTCCAGAGAGCCAGAATTTTACTATTTACAGAATTTTACCGTAATAAATACAATATACGTGTTTCTAATATTACGGTAAAAAGGATATTAGTACTGTTGATTTCACACCTTATGTTAAGCCTGTTATATTGTTTATTTTACTGTATAAATACATTTTTAAAAATGTCATCAAAAGAAACACTGTTGCTGTATAACTGACATTAAATATTACAGCGCTTCACTGTAGATCACTGATACAAATACTAACATTTGATCCTTTAGTTGTCACTAAAGTTGTTTTAATATTCCTGACTGAACATGAACGCAGCGTTAGACTATCTCTGCCAACAGTGCAAGAATAAACTTCAAAGTCATGGATGCAAATTGTGTTTTGTTTATTAACTCACACGAAATAGAAAAAAAAACAACACAGAGAAACAAATAAACAGTATGTATCAGAGCAGGACTGGTGATTTTATTATTGTGACTCTGGAGCTGAAATTACATTGAAATTGGATTTGTTTGAAGATGTTCTGTCTGGAGATTGGATTTATCCAGACTGCTGGAGAGATTACCATTGATTAGATTACACGTCGGGGTCGGATTACTTTCCGTTTGCAAGCCCACCAGCATGCAGGGAGGCCGATGAAAGTATTTTAAAGCACGCTGTTTGTGTTATAAATGTTATTTATTCATTTATTTTACTTCTGTTTTATATTTGTGCCACTTTTAAATCAACATTTTGTAACTTTTCTCCCATAAAATAACAGATTTTAAATCATTTTACTGATTTTGGTGAAACTGGATCATATTTTATGGAGGAAATGTTTTCTGGTTTTCCCTCTGATGTCTTCCGGCTGCTCCGCCTCAACTCTCTGTGATTTACAGAGTTTCCTGATGGACAGTGAAGTAAACTGCTGCTAGCTGTAGCTACTGTTAGCTCATGTTAGCTCAGTTTGTTAGCTGCACTGTGAGCTCAGCGCTCCAAGGGGCGTGTTAGTGTTTGTACAACAGGCGTTTTGGACCACCGGGAAGAAGAGGAGGTTGAGGGGAATGCTGATGGGGAATGGAGCCAGTGTCGTGCCAGAACAGGAGCTGGGTAAGCGGGCAATCTCACCCTGCTCAGCAGCTTCTATGGACATAATAACAGAGGAGAAAAGACTTCATCCAGACTTCATCCATGTTGGATAAATGAGGTATGAACTACTTCTGCTTTGACCTTTGTGTTTGTGTTTTGATGTAAAAAGATGAACTAAGCGTGCAGCTGCTGCTGATATGACCTCCATGCTTTGTATACTCGTACATGTGTGTGTTGGCGTGCGTTGAGAAGATGCCACAGTGATCTGTTTGGCCTCTTTGTTTACGGAGCCGGGCCTTTTCCTGCCCTCTGATGTGCATGCTCGAGCTATGAATGGAGCTTTGTGAGCGGACGCACACACACACACACACACACACACACACACACACACACAGAACCCATCCTCATGATTTGAATGCTGAGTCCGTCTGATCGGTGAAAAGAGAGAGAGAGAGAGAGAGATGATATCAGCTGCTGTAAACAGATCCACAACATGTGAATGAACACGGGTAAATGAGACGATTAACAAGGTTAACGAAACCTCTGATTCATCAGCGGCACTTCTTCTTCTTCTGTGGTTCCAACATTTCACTTCACTTCTACAGAAACAAGCTAATTTTAATTTGATTAATACTGACTGTCAGCGAGAGAGGAGGAGGAGGAGAAGGAGACAAGAGAAGGAGACAAGAGGTGAAGAAAAAGGAGACAAGTGGTGAAGAAGGAGGCAAGAGGAGAAGGAGACAAGAGGAGAAGAAGGAGAAGGAGACAAGAGGAGAAGGAGACAAGAGGAGAAGAAGGAGACAAGAGGAGAAGAAGGAGACAAGAGGAGAAGAAGAACGAGGCAAGAGGAGGAGAAGAAGAAGGAGACAAGAGAAGAAGAAGGAGGCGACAAGAGGAGAAGAGGAAGGAGGCAAGAGAAGGAGAAGAGGAGGATAGAATAAGAAGAAGGAGACCAAAGAAGAAGAAGGAGGAGACAAGAGGAGAAGGAGACAAGAGAAGGAGACAGGAGAGAAGGAGACAAGAGAATAAGTAGATAAGATAAGGAGACAAGAGAAGGAGACAAGATAAGGAGACAAGAGAAGGAGACAAGAGGAGAAGGAGGAGGAAACAAGAGAAGGAGACAAGAGGAGAAGGAGGCGGAGGCAAGAGAAGGGGACAAGAGAAGAAGTAGATAAGGAGATGAGATAAGGAGACAGGAGAAGGAGACGAGAAGAAGGAGGAGACAAGAGAAGGAGACAAGAGAAGGAGACAAGAGGAGAAATGGTGGCAGAAGTCTGCACTTTCAAACACACAGATCAGCAGGGTACCAAGTGACGTCACTTCAGGCTCCTGTCCATCTGAGGGGGGCGTGGCTTGTGGCGCTACGTCACTGATGGTTATATAGGCTGCAGCTGTGGCGGCGGGCTCGCGCTGCTGAGACAGGCAGAGCACTGAGGACCGGCGGCGCGCGCTCCCACTCAGCCACACACACACATACACATACACACACACTCACTCTCAGACTGACACACACACACACACACTCCCCAAACAAAGAGAAGCACGCGAGGCAGCACAGCATCCCACCCTTTCAGCCGCGAGCTCAGTTGCAGAACCGCCCCCCCCCTCTCTGCTCTCTCACAGACAGACAGAACCGGACCGGTCCGAGGCTCACAGAGCGCACAGAACCGACAATGACAACTAACGGAGCGTCTAACGGAACCAGCGACATGCTGCAGATCCAGTTCGGGCTCATCAACTGCGGGAACAAGTACCTAACGGCCGAGATGTTCGGCTTCAAGATCAACGCCTCCGCCACGAGCATGAAGAAGAAGCAGATCTGGACTCTGGAGCAGAGCGGCGACGACTCCACCGGTAACGTCTTCTGCCTCAAGTCACATCTGGGCCGGTACATCGCCGCCGACAAGGACGGGAACGTTACCGGAGACAGCGAGACTCCAGGCCCGGAGTGCCGGTTCATCATCACCGCTCACGATGACGGCCGTTGGTCCCTGCAGTCCGAGCCGCACGGTCGTTACCTGGGCGGCACCGAGGACCGGATCATCTGCTTCGCCCAGACCGCCTCGGTGGCGGAGAAATGGAGCGTGCACATCGCCATGCACCCTCAGGTGAACATCTTCAGCATGACGCGCAAGCGGTATGCGCACCTGAGCTCCAAGGTGGACGAGATCGCCATCGACCGGGATGTCCCGTGGGGGGTGGACTCCATGATCACGCTGGTGTTCCGAGAGCAGCGCTACCACCTGCAGACCTCCGACAACCGGTTCCTGAAGAACGACGGCGCGCTGGTCGCCACCACGGACAAGAGCACGGGCTACACGCTGGAGTTCCGCTCCGGTAAGGTGGCGTTCAGAGACTGTAGCGGGAGATACCTCGCCCCATCTGGGCCCTCTGGCACCATGAAGTCCGGCAAGAGCGCCCGAGTCGGGAAGGATGAGCTGTTCGTGCTGGAGCAGAGCCACCCGCAGGTCGTGCTCACCGCTGCCAACGAGAGGAACGTCTCCACCCGGCAAGGTGGGTGTGGTGGTCCGGTGTGTGTGTGGCAGATGAAGGGTTAAAGTGATGGAATGTCAGCCTGCACCCCCCCCCCTCTAAGGAGGTAGGAGGTAGGATGTAGGACATGAACACAGGCTAAACAATGGGCTGTTAGGCCGCATTATTACATGATAGGAGGCCTCTCCACAAAGCGCACATTAATGTAAACAGGATACAAAACAACACCACACTGAGTCTCCTCCATGTTGCCTGTTGTTAGTTGCTGTTTTTCAGTGGATTTTCCAGACAACCCGGCTTGAAAAGGAGCCTTAACAAAGAAGGGCACACAGCCCCTCGGCCTTGTCTTAACTCATGTGTGCACGTGTGCCAACATTCAAATGTAAAACAGCCTCAAACTGGCACGAGGCCCGAGCTGGCACAAAGCAGAAGAGCTCAAAGGTAGAAGCACAGTTTGACTAAATTTACAACAAATCCAGATGTTTTTTTTTTTTTTTTTTTAGAAGAATGGATGCTTGGAAGTTGATTTTAGGCATAATATGTTGAGCTTTGTTGGCCTGTGATCGATACCATGAGTATATTTAAAGGTCCAGTGTGCAGGATTTAGTGATTTCTAGTGGCGTACCCTGCCATCTCACCTTTTCCTTCATAGCGTAACACCGATGTAAACATTTACGGTTAAACCAAGTAGCAACCTTTTGTGGCTGTGACGTATCCAAAAAAACTGCAGTTCCTTGAACGTCCACTTGAGGCTGGATCCAAAAACGAGTCTCCATTGGTCCCCATGTTTAAACGTCCAACTTCACAGCAGAAATAAACATGTTTACAGCCTGGTACAAAAAACAGTTTTGGTCTCTGTAGCTAATTTCCCCGTTCATGACAACTGCACTGAGGGTGAATTTATATATAACTCACCTGTTTAGATTATATTGAGGCTTAAAGTTATGTAGAATTAACGGTACATAACTTTAAAGGTAGGTGTCGTTACAGACGGCTTGTTTGAGCATCCAGGCATCATTCGGCCTACCTCAGGTCCACCAATGATCCACATCTTTGCTGTTTTAGCGGATGAGGCAGGACTGCCAAGATGGCGGTAGATTTTGAGCTTCAAAACAGCTCTTCAGAAACCTGTGGGTGACGTCACAGTGATGTCACCCACAGGTTTCTGAAGCTCAAAATCTGTAGCTCTGGCTGCTGCCATCTTGGCATCACCTGTAGATATAGCTTCATTCTGAGGTAATAAAATCATAAATATTCTTATTTTTTAGGGGATTCTAAGCGTTAAAACATAGTTGGAGCCACTAAATCTGACACACTGGACCTTTAACCTTCAATACAGCTTCAATTAGACATTAACCGGTCCATATATCTATAACTGTCAGTGATAAGACGGTGGCTTCCTTCCCGTTTTTGTGTATGTGTGAGGGCTAACAATGTCCATGTGTGTCTGGTCTTCAGCTGTGAGAGTGGGCAGAGATACAAACTTGTCCCTCCACCTTCTTCCTTCCTTTTTCCTTTTTTTTTTATATTTTCCTCCCACTCACCCCTCCTGACTTTTTCCATGCATTTCTTCGCCATCACCTCCTTTCACCCCCATCCTCCCCCCATCACTCCTCCTTCTCCTCCTCCTCCCCTGCTCATCCAGCCTCCAGGCCTGGCTGGCTGGCTGGCTGGCTGGCTCGCTGCTGTATGTCTGAGGTCATTATCAGTGGCACCCCTCATGTTGTTGACGGGTGGCTTTAATACAAAGAAAACCCTTGAATTCAAGGCTCCGAGTCAGTGAGTGAATCATGCCGTAAAAACGTCTGAGTCAGCACAAAAAGAAAATTTGTGATTTTTGGGTCGAGCGCCTGAGAAAGCAGAGAGACTGTGGCGCTGACTGTCTGTAATGAACGATGGGATTATTCTAATTGATGCTCTTTAAATCTATATTTAGCGTCTGGTTGGAGGAGCACACTGGTGAGAATACCGTGCGGTTTGGTGGTTTTACTTCCTCTTTTCAGAAAGTTATGATTGGTCTGTCTTTTTTTCTTTTTGTTTCCAGCTCCTGAGCATGTTTGTTCTGTCTCTTGCTGCTTTTGTTTACTTGTCATGAGGATATTTATCTGCTTTCTGCTCTAAGCACTGTGCTCAGTTTAGGACACAAAATGGAGGCCAGGGGTTACCAAATGGAGAGATTATAAATGACTAAACTGATGACGTCGTCTTTAATAATCCGCAAATGAAACAAATGTTGCTGCCTGTCTGTCCATTTATCATGAAGGATGCAGCTCAGTCAAATGTCATCTTGCATAGAAATGGGTGTTTTTGTGATTTAGCATCCCCATTTTCTCTTCTTGATTTCCTTTGTCAACATCCTTTTCGATTGTTTTGCCTCTGTCATCATGTCCATAGAGGCTACCGAGCCCGGTTACATTACAGCTCCTGTTCTAGCACAACACCGGCTCTACTCCCTGTCAGCATACCCCCGTGTCCAAGGCCTGAAAACCACCTCCTTCCCAATGGTCCAAAACACCTGTTGTACAAACACTGAAAATCAGTGAAATAGTTGGTGGTGTGTGACTTTGTGCCATAAAATGTTACGTACTTCTCATGGGTGATCACACCCGGAGCACACAAGTTACAAAAAAGAACAAACGTACGAATGACAGAGACACCATTCACCTGATTACAAGTCAGCGTGACATCAACATGATTTAAAATCTGTTAGTTTATGGTAGAAAAGTTACTTGAGGACTCTTCAGGTCCTTCCTGCTGCTCAAATCAGTCTATGTCTGAACAAGAGATATGAATCTGTAGAAGAAGACCTTATTCAACCCTCCAACAACTGGATCATTGATGTGGATTAAATGCTGAGCGGAATTAAACCGGCTCCAGATGTTTTTTCAAATACGACAGCTGCTTAAATGTCTGGTAGACCTGAGCCAAGATGGCAGCTGAAGTGGGCTGGCTTTCATTAGCAACCAAAGGTTTGTTGAGCGAGCTGAATTTGGGTCAATCCAAAAGCCGCTTTGTGTTGATTTTGTGATTCAAGCTTAATTTTTTATATAGATCAAGGTCGAGATCAGATCCAGTTTGGATGTCCTGTCATTAGATGGATTGTTGATTGAGAGATTAGTACCCGTGTTTACTGTTGACTTATCCATAAAAATGTCATTGTTTTGTCTTGAATTGGAGGAATTTAGTGGTTTAAAGGACAGGTTTCACACAAGTCCAAGTGTTTCAACCACTTACTCCCAACTTTGCTTGTGGTGTTTGTTCCATACCTCATGTCATCTCAACAGATAGACATGAAGATTAAAACTACAAAAATAAGCCCCATGTCATACAGAAATAGCAGCTTAGAGTCCAACTGGATTAAATTGGAGTTTATCCTGAGCCAGAAACCTTTTTAACTACTCATTTATGTCATTTATTTCTTTATTCACATCTATCATTGGTGCGTCTGTACTTTCTGATTCAATAACAACCGGAAGGAAGCTTTTAATAAGCCAATGTGTTCACATTACTCTCTGTGTCCCAGTTGCATGATGCTATCAACCAAATTTCAAACTGAAACTCTTTAAATACGTCCATTGTTGGCTCCTCTTTCTTCCACTATCTTCTAATTTGTACTGGCACCATTCATAATTGCCATTAACGTGACCCTTGCTTGTTTCCGGACCTTTAACATCGACTCTCCTCAAACAGGAGATGGTCGCAAATTCCCCGAGACTGTTTAATGACCCTCATATGGGCCGAGACACAATTATCAGTCAGTTAGCCTGGAGCTCAATGGCTTTTTAAGTGGCCTGTTCTGCCTCTAAACTGTGCTGCAAGTGTGGGGGAATACTGTGCGCTGGTTTGTCAGCTAAATGGATAAAGAGGCCGTCGTCGTCATCCTGTTGGCTACTGGTGTGACCACTGACTGCTGACTTGTCTTTGTAACTGATGGTCCTGAAACTAGCATGAGGTGTCCTGGAGCGGGATCCCTGTTGGGAATGGGGTGCTTTTTGTGTTGAATGTTTAACATCTAATGACATGACAATAAGACTGGCTACAATGTGTGACTATTAAATGGAAATTGGAATTTACGAGACTTGGCATGGACGGCCTCGCAGGTCCTATAAAACACGACTAAACGCTCATGAAAAGGTTTAAAATGCCAACTGCAGGCAACCGTTTAAAGAAATACTTCATCATTTAGGGAAACTGGCTGAATCACTTTCTTTCCCTGCGTTTGGGGATTGATACTACTCTCATGTTTGACTGTTACAGATACAGTCAACAGGCAGTTAGCCTAGCTTAGCATAAAGACTGGAAACAAGGCCAAACACCTAGCCTGGCTTTGTCCTTTTTGTAATAATGTGTAAAAACATCCATTTGTAATTTTACGGGAGGTTATATAAGGGACTATTTCTTGGCCGGGGGTAATGCCTTCCTTCAGTTCAGCTTGTCACTACACCCGGCCAACAAATAGTCCACCACATAAACCCCCCAAAAAGCACAAAATATTGATTTTACACTTTGTTTTTTTGTTCAGATTAAAATGAGCACAATCAAAGTTGTAATTTAGTGGTTTTTGTCAGGACAGAGTCAGGCTAACTGTTTCCACTGGTTTACAGTCTTTGTGCTGAGCTAAGCTAACTGGCTGCTGACTGCAGCTTTAAAATAACCGTACTGAGATGAGAGCGGTATCAATTTTGTTATCTAACTTTACACAATCAAGCAGATCAAGCATATGAGCTTTTGTTTTCAAAATATTTCACTGGAGGTTATGTAAGGGACTGTTTCTTGGATGGGGGTAATGATTTCATTCTGTTCAGCAAGTCACTACACCCGGCCAAGAAATAGTCCAGCACATAAACCCCCCTAAAAAACGCACAAACTTTTGTTTTTTTTAGACTTTGTTTTTTGTACAGATTAAAACAAGCAAAATATGTTGTTCAATGATTTTTTGTTTGGACGCAGCTAGGCTAGCTGTTTCCACTTGTTTCCAGTCTTTGTGCTATGTTAAGCTAACTGTCTGACTGTAGCATAAAAATAACTGTACTGACATGAGGGTTATTCATAATTCTCTCATCTTACAGACGTTAAAACAGTCCCTTTTTGTTCAGATGACTCTCTTCAGATGAACCAGCTCCAAGTATACAGTCATTCAGATTTCATGTTACACAGTTTAGACTGGTCTCAGAGCTCCCGTTCACTATAATCTGAGGAGGCTGACAGGCTGACAGGCTGTGATTTCTACAGACTCCGGCGTGAGCTCTGAAAACTGTTGAAAAGCAGTCATCACGTCAAATCACAGTTATAATCAGACTTTGAATCGTGTATTGTGTCGTTTGTGTGTGTGGCGAAAGAAAAAGACTGTGACTCCATGTTGTGTCTGGCCATGATTCAGACCCTGACACCCTTTCTGTATCCTTCAACCCCCCCCCTCCTTCCCAACCTCGCTGGCAGGAAATGAGACAACTCCGACCTTGGCTGGTGTGTATTAATCCCTCCAGGGTAAAGGGTGATGATTTGCTCTGTCAACAACACACACTCATCCAATAGGAAATCAAAAGAAGGGATGCAATCATCGTATGCATCCTTGGTAATGTGTTTATAGACAGTATGTTTGTGTGTTTTCAGACTTGCTGGGAGCGTGCCAAGGGAGCACCAGGGAACCTCTCCTACTTTATTATAGGTTAGGCTTCAGCTGGTCTCCAGTGTGTCATTCAGCTCCTCTCTGGGTGTGTCTCCACACTAATGCCCTTCAGTTTTAGCGTTTCACACAAGAATATATGATTCCTGATGATTTCCTGTTGGTATTTCTGTTAGAAACTTTTATATTGAGGTAGATTTTATAAGTTTTTCCTGTTCTTAGGTGCAGGTATTGAAAGAAATCTGTCATGAGGAGGTCCTAAAATTTAAAATAACTCATGCAAAGCCGAGCCCATGAGCACCAAGCCGTGATCTAACTATCATCCAAAGCTGAGAGAGCAACAGCTGCCTGACCTTTATTTATTTTGCCATTTGTCAGAGGAAATATGTGTCCGTACTGTATGAGCACCGGTGTTACAGTCAGCACAGTATTCGGTGTGTGGGCTGGCTGGCTTGCCCGTTTGTACTGAACAAAGGCCGATGATCTGGCTCCCCAGCTGGTCGCCTCCTCGGTCAGGCCTGCTCCTTAAACAATAGGAGACGCGCATAAACACACACACACGCACACACACATATACACACAATTACACTTTATACAATCGTAAGCGTTCACAGCGGCAGGCCTCTCGCTCTCTGCTGGCTCACAGTAACCGGGGCCAACAATCTGTGCCTGCCGCCATCAGGCTGAATGCGGTGGGTGGGGTGGACAGAAAAGATAGAGGGGTTGTGTGTGTGTTTGGTGTGGTTTGGGTGGATTCTGGATGTGTGGTCACTTCTTTTGGTGTGGTTTTTGAGGAGTACATGTGTGTAAGTGCAAGACCCTCTTCCCTGCTCCTCCATTAACCCTGTGAGCTTCACATATCTGGGCTCATTGATGAAGCCTGACAGGCAGCCTCGGCCTCCCTCTCTGGGTCATGGCTGAGGCTCTTCAGGCCACAGGGTGAGTGTTTTGTCTCCATCAGTCTTGTATGTTTATGTTCTGTGCGTGTACCCATCATTATTTTTCTTTCCTTGTGAAGTGAAGAGAAACACTTCCTTCTATTCCCGGTACAACAGTGATTATGTATTACATATTTGACTGTACTCAAATCTCCCAATTTCCTCGAAACATTCAGGTTTATGTTGGCTCTCGGTCGGCATCCTAAATTCAAATGAGATACAGTTTTTGGGGATTAATTTATTCAAATCCAGTCAGGGGTAGAATAGAGTTATTCAGTTCACAGTTAAACATGTAAAGTGCGTCTTTTTGTTCGTTAGTTCATTTTCATATAGTTAAATTCATATTTTTCCCCAAACTGAACTGACATGCAGAGTCAATGTTGTTGGATATTTTTAGACTGAACTCCACAAAAGCTGATGCTGTTGCTCATGCCAGAAATAACAAGTGTTTAATGTGAGACAAATGGATCTCCACTTTGAGTCCTGAACAAATCATAAAATTTTAAGGTGGGTTAAGTCGCCCTGTCAGGCCAAAATTGGTATTTCTACTTCAGCTTCTCACTCGGTCACTCTCTCCTTTACTCAGTTTCCTCCGTCAACATCCTCTTTGGCGTTTTCGCTTTTGTCATTATGTCCATAGAGGCTGCTGAGCCGGGTTACGCTGTCTGCTTGCCGAGCTCCTGTTCTGGCACGACATCGGCTCCCCTTCCCATCAGCGTTCCCATTAACGTTGCCGAAAGTCACATAAAATGATCTATAACGCTCTATATGAAGCTACAGCCAGTAGCCAGTTAGCCTAGCTTAGCATAAAGACTGGAAACGGGGGGGAAATAGCTAGCCAGGCTCTGCCCAAGTGGCAAAACACGTCTATTGGCATATCTAAAACTCACAAATTCATTATATATAAATTAAGGTTGTGCTGTTGATTATTGTAATTTGGACTGATACTGGTAACATTTGAATATATATACTCTTATATATGAATAATCAGGTTTTTAATAATGCATTAGCCACCAGAGATTATGTAGCATTCATGACGTAGGTGAGTTAATCCCACTATAAGTTTCCTTGTGGTCAGAAACATCCAGCAGATGTTTTACGCTCTCTCCCTCCTGCTTCTGTGATAAATGTGCTCTCCTGTGCTACTGTACTGAGCGCCTGTGTCGGCCGAAAGAGGAAGCAGCGAGGATTAGAGCCGAGTTCAGTAAAGTGACGGATGATCATGGAGGCGAGCAAAGTCCGACCCTCTTCTCTCCTCATTTTTCCTCCGCTAATGTGTTCCTTCAAACCCTCTCCTCGTCTGTCGCAGCTTAAACTTACATTTCATCTTCTTCGACCACCCTCCCCACCTCCCCGACACACACTCCGCACCATGTGGTTCTCATTATGGTCAGTTATATTTTCCCTCTCAATCATCAGTGTGTGTGTGTGTGTGTGTGCGTGCTGTGTTCGTACGTGTGCATCCCCACATTTTTCTGCAGAAATCCAATCTGTCCACAGAGGCCAGAGTTCCTGAGTTGACTCGAGCGAACGCTCGACAGGAGAGAGGACAAAATGAGAAGCAGTAACTCCTTTGTGACTGACACATTACGTAATACGTTAAATACGAAGTACATTTTTGGCTGTATGAAAAGTTTTGGATTGGGGAGCTAGAGACACCTCCACTTGACTGCCCAACAGAGATTAAAGTTATTAGGGTTCATCCTCTTGACACCATGAATATCTGTGCCATCCAGTATTTGTTGAGATAGTTGAGTCTGGACCAAAGTGATGGACAGACTGATGGCTGATGAGTCAAATAATCTCTGGTTTTGGCTTCTGGAATAAGAGGATTTGTTGTTATTTTGTCTGTCACGAATATAAAATTCATATTTTGGAGGTTTTTGCAGGTCAAACACGAGGAAACAATTTGAAGACGTCAGCTTGAGCTCAATAAAAATGATTAATCCATAATCAAAGAGATATAAATAATATGTGCAGCTCTAGCCACAGATCTGTAGTCCAAAAGGCTAGCGTGCATATACAATGCCAGACCTCATTAAAACCACATCAACCCCACTAATGCACTTCAGAGCTGGTAAACAAACATGAGTTAACTATAGGATGAAAACATACACAAACGTCCAGTGTAGCGCTCCCCGTCACACGCACTTCATGCAGCACAATGCGTGCTATTGTATAGGACGAGGTCACGGCGTGGACGGACCTATATCTCGAGGGCTGCGCAGACAGTGAGATGGACTGTGTGTTGGACCGCTATGTAAATGTGTGCAGAGAGTGAGACAGAGAGATGTTTGAGAAAACAAACCGGCGCGCTCATGTGTTCTCCATCCGTCTCCCTTTCTCATGTGTGACACCCTCCCCCCACTTCATCTCATTTTTTCCATGTTTCTTCTTCTTCCCTTGGAGACTGAGCCGGCTGCAGTAGTCACGTCGAATACATTAAAAACAAGTGAAATCTGCCCTAAAGTACCTCATTTGTTTTGAATTAATTTTATTATAATATAAAAACTCTTCAGTTTATTTTTCAAAGGCAATAATTAATCAATTTCCAAAAAGATCGAACTTTAGATTACTTTCAAGTCGTGCTTTCAGATATATAGATTACATTCTTGAATATATTTTCAATTGAAGTTGAAGGAACAGTGCAACAAAGTTTCCCCATTTAAAGGTGCAGCGTGTAAAATTTGCAGCCTTTTTTATATTCAGATTAAGGAAGACTGTCACACAGTGACACAAATTTCACTCTACAGAATTAATTTTAACATCAAATTGTAGGAAAGTTTGTGTCAGTATGTATGCGTCAGGATCGCTCACCAACTGACGAATTTAGCTGTGAAGGCCGTGCCAAAATCTGCAGTTCAACCTCAAATGTCCACTTTGAGGATGGCTACAGCAGTGACTCAGTCTCCGTAAGTCCCCATGTTAAATTATCGAAATCCCGGGACATCTGGTTAATCTAAATATCCTCAAAGTCACAGATCATCGGTGGACCTGAGGCGGGCTAAACAAAGTCATCATTGACGCTTGGTCTTGATGCTTAATAAAGTAATAAATAAACAATTAATTACCAAAAGTGTTAATTAATTAATTGATTTAAAACTTTCAGTCGAACACGAGCCTTTAGCTTAATAAATTACCTGACGTGTCCTCGTGGGGGTTTACTTCTTCTGTTTGGTGACCATCCACCATGACGGCTAATCCTTTGAACTGTCTGCGCTATGACAGATGTTTGTGTGTTTGGGTGTGTGTGTGCACAGCTGTGTGAAATCCTTCACTAAGCCGAGTCGTCTGATGTTGCTCATTTAGCCTGTCTGATCCCGACCAAAGGATGTATGTGTGTGTGGGTGGGTGTGTGTGTGTTTGCATCTGGACTGCTGGTTAACAGTCATAATCTGCGGCTATTTACAGCCTTCGTGTGTGTGTGTGTGTCATACGTGACTGACCCACTCATCATCTGATTCGTCCCCCCCTCCACACAGGCATGGACCTGTCAGCCAATCAGGACGAGGAGGGCGACCAGGAGGTCTTCCAGGTGGAGATTTGCCGTGAAAACAGGAAGTGTGCGTTCCGAACCGCCGCTGGGAAATACTGGACCCTGACTGCCAACGGCGGGCTGCAGTGCACCGCCTCCACCAAGTAAGCATGACACACCCGTCTGAAACTTCACCACACCTGCTCTAATCTGTTCCCCAACCAGAGGCAGCGATCGAGGAACCCGATACTGCTCCGTCATTTGAGCCCTGACATGACTCGCAGGAATTTTGTGTGTATTTAATGATGTGGGGGGTTGGATGATGTGTGGGAGGTGCAGACTGAGTGATCTCACGTCATGGCTGTAGCATGTTGGTGGGAGATTAAGTGCATTTGTGTGCGACCTCAACCCGTAGAGAGTGATTTCCTTCAATGTGCAGCGGTTCTGTCCAGCCAGAGTGCTTGCTGTTAACCCCTGACCTTTGACCCCTCGACCCCCTGTGCTCCTGGATGATTTCACTGTGAGCCCGCCCGAACAGATGCAGGAGTCGAGGCTTAGACTCCCTCGAGTACTGAGTGGAGTACTTATGTGTTGTATGCGTAGTATTTGTGTGATTTAGTGCCCCCAGTTTCCGAGTGTAATACCACTGTCGTAAATACTTATTTAGACTGTTTGCTCACGGCTAAACTTCAAGCAAGGTCAACAACACAAGACCCAGCAGCCAGCTAATATTACTTACTAGCCCAACAGCAGTCAGCCCAGCTCGGCGTCTTTCAGCGTTTTATTTCACCAAGCGCTCACCAATGACTAAAAGTCAGACCCAGATTTACTCTCGTCCGGAGGCTTCTTGCTTGGTTATTTTCTCGCTTATCTTTCTCCGTCAACGTCCTCTTTGGTCCTTTCTCCTTTGTCATTATGTCTATAGAGGCTGCTGAGCCTGGTTACAGTGCCCACTTGCCCAGCTCCTGTTCTGGCATGACACTGGCTCCGCTCCCTGTCAATATTCGTCTGAAACCTCCTCTGTTTTGGACCAAAATACCTATGGTACAAACAGTCTGGCTGGGGGACATCAGGGGCAAAACCAGAAAACATTTTCTCCATAAAATATGATCCAGTTTCACCAAAATCAGTGAAATAGTTCCTGTTAGTGCCGTAAAGCGTTACGTACTTCTCGTGGGTGATCGTACCCGAAGCACAAAGTTACATAGTGTGAGAACAGACGTACAAATGGCAGAGACACCATTAGTTTATGGTAGAAAAGTTACACAATATTGCTTTAAAACTACCTTTATTTTGAAAATCTCAAAGACAGAAGCTGCAGATGTGACACAGCGATGGTCAAAGAAGTGTCCTGAGTCTTATCAGAGATAGACTCCTCTCTGTTTTTTTAAGATAAGTGCGAACAGAGACGATCATCGACACTCTGCAGAGCTCTCTGCAGGAAGTTCAAATTCCTCCGTCGCATTCTTGAGATTCGACTCGGCTCACTCCTCTCTGATTAAACCACAGAAATGTCCGTTTGTGGTTCTGAGGAAACATTTAGGGAACGTTTCAGAGCTTCTTTTAATAAAACCTCACAGAGGAAAAAAAATACCCCAGAATGTCGCAATAAGTAAATAAAACGCCCCTTTGTGCCAGGAGAAGAGGATTAACAAGCTACTTGACTTAACCAAAGACTACAAGGGAAGCTTATCCGTCCACCCTGAGCCTAACTATCCAATTACCCAACAATTACTTAAGTTCTGGATCAAGCAGCTGGGTGTAAACTCACGCAAGAGCTACTGGATATCTAACTGCCATGTAAATTTAATTATCCTCCTCACCTCTCATGCCTTTCACTTTCTCCCTCTCTGTGTCTCTCTCTGTAGGTCGGCTAATTGCTACTTTGACATTGAATGGCGTGGGAAGAGGCTGACTCTCCGGGCTGCTAATGGGAAATACGTCGCCGCCAAGAAAAATGGCCAGCTAGCAGCCACCATCGACTCTGCCGGTTCGTGAGATTTGTTGATTCAGCTGTTGAGACAGCGACAAGTTAGCTAACTGATTTATTTTTCAGCAGCGATAGGGAGAATTTCAACACAAGAGACGGGAAGCGGGGGGAGAGTACAGGATACTAAATCATGGACTGGATGTTCCAGCTTGTTTCTGGGCTTCAAAAGGATCCAGAACTTCTGAGCGGGCAGCGGTTCTGTTTCGTAACATCTGAACAGAGCTGTTTACTCTTTCAGTTATTTGTTCCTCTGCCATGTTTCTTTTTTTAAGTTAATCATGTTGATTATAAACAGCATGAAAAAAATCTCCTGAGTGTGCAGAGTCACCGAGAGGAGCCTCCAATATGACGCCAAAACATGAAACTACTTGAATATTTCCATTTTATTCCATCGACTCTGCTACATTTCGGAGGGAAATGTGATGATTGCACTCTTCATACTCCTTCTGTAGCCTGGTTTGTGTCGTTAGCTCCTCCGTCTTATCGTTCCCTGTGATAACAGACATGGTTGCTAACGTCTTTCCTGCTCCATTGGCATTAGCGGATCAAAGCTGAAGCTTCCACTTGGTGCTGATGAAGGAGCTGTCGGCTACAGTGAACTTTTTTTTTTTTAGGGCATGTTTGAAGCCAAGTTGCTCTGCATACATTTTTAATGATGCTCTGTGAACACTCAGCACACTGAGCTTGAGCAATTCAGTGCACAAGTTGCAGATTTTGGTGTTTTTGTGTGGTTCAGCAGCTCTTCGCGACCTTCCAGTAACCATTGTCGCGTCCCTTTTGTCTGCCTCCAGGTGAGTCCGAGGAGTTCATCATGAAGCTGATCAACCGCCCGATCATCGTGCTGCGCGGCGAGCACGGTTTCATCGGCTGCAGGAAGGTGACGGGGACGCTGGACTCCAACCGCTCCTCCTACGACTACTTCACCCTGGAGTTCAGAGACGGCGCCTACAGCCTGCAAGGTCAGTTCAGAGACGGTGGTGTGTGTGTGTGTGTGTGTGTGAAGGTGCTGCTTGTCGGAACATTTGTAGAGGACCTCCTGCAGGCGTACAAGGGATTAAATCATTTAATCTTTAAGGGATTTTCATTACGGATTTACTTGAGTGCCAATAAAGGGGATTTGATTCGGGTAATTTCCTCCACATTATGTCATTCAAACAAAGCCGAACCTTTTTGTTCCCTACCACATGACACCTCCATCTTTTCCCTCCCTCCTGCAGACTCGACGGGTAAATACTGGATGGTGGGAAACGAGCAGTCGGTGGTGAGCAGCAGCGACACGCCCGTCGACTTCCTCTTCGAGTTCTGCGACTACAACAAGCTGGCCATCCGCCACGCCGCCGACAGCAAGTACCTCCGCGGCGACCACGCCGGCGTCCTGAAGGCCAACGCCGACGACCTGGAGACCGCCACACTGTGGGAGTATTAAAGGGGGGGAAGAGCGTGGATTGCGGTCGCAGCACGGCAGCACCACCCCGTCCATACATCTACCTACCACCCCCCCCCTCCGACTCCACCTTCCCTCCCATCCCTCATAGTATATCCTGACTTTATATGTTGATAAACTGCACAGAGAGAACAGGAAGGATAGAAGAAGAAGGGAACGCTCCCTTTTCCTTCCCCGTTTATCCTTTCCGTCCTCCCTTCTTTTTTTTTCCCAGCTCTGCTCTGCAGCGCCGACCTTTATCTGTTGCCATAGTTACCGCGGGGCCGTGCACTTTTGTTTTGTTTCCTGCTCCGATCTGGTTCGCTGTTCAACCTGTCACTCGTTACTCCCTCGTCCTCGCCTTACGATTGGGGCCCAGAGCAGAGCAGAGCGCCACCGTTAAAGACCACCACCATCCACCACCTCCACCCTCGTCATCCTCCTCATCTTTGAGTTAACCCCCCCCTTCGTCTTTTCTACTCGTCTCTATTGTCTGTGTGAGCAGCACACGGTGGCAGTATTTATGGTAACCGACACGGTCTGCTAAGATCTGTTCCTACCTGATCTAATCACCGAAATCCACGGCTGGATAACATCTACATCAGCTGCTTCCTGTTAGCTGTTTAACGTGGGGTCTGTTTTTGTTGGGTCGTGTAGAAACAGATCAGACCAGGTCTAAGTATGTTTGTTTTCCATGAGCGGGCCTCGTCGCCTGTGTGTGTGATGACTATGTGATATAACTGGAGCGGATCCTATGGCGATAAAGATATCGAAAAATAGTCTAACTGACGGGTTTTCTTCATCTCAAATGTAAAAAAAAAAAATATTCAAATGTAAACCAGTTTCTTGTGTTGTTCTCTAGCTGTGTTTGGAGGAAGGATGTAGGAAGTTAACACTCTTTCACCCACCTTTCCCCTCCTACGCACGTTTGAACCTGTTTGTCCCGAGAACGTTTAAAGATTTAAAAAAAAAAAAAAGGTTACTGCACTCACCTGTAACTGGAAGATAAATTTCTTTTTCTATGTCCAAGGCACAGACATTATCATGGGTAGGCGTACCCTTTTTTTTTTTTTCTTTTTTTTTTTTTGAAAGCTGCTCTTTGAATCCTTCGACCAAACTTCACACCTCAGCCTTTATCGAGACCAAACCTTTGATAACTGGATTCAAAATCATCTCACACACCTGTAACTGGAACCTGGTGCTACTAACTCCTCTAAAAACTGACGACATGGTAAAATAAATATTATTAAGTCCCGTCAAACATCTCTAGATACTGTGCGCCCTTAACCCTTGAGAGCCTTGTCTTATAACCGAAATGGCTGCGAGTTACTAGCCTAAACTTTTATTTTATTTTATTTTAATTCGTCTGATGTATCCAGACAGCCTTTTCAATGAGAAATGACCAAATTGTGTTTGATTTTGTTGGATTTTTCTGTTCCTAACTTGTCAGTGAAGGTTTGGAAAAGTTAGTTTTGAATTCGTTGTCTCTTTAACTGTTTTGCAGTCATGTAGCACATTACCCTTTTTCATACTCTACCCTTCGGCTTTATCCATCACATATTAAGCATAAATAGTTATTTTACAAAGGATCATGTCGGCACCAAGCCCTGTATTTTTGGGCTCCTCCACCCGTCATCGCAATCAATCATTCAGTATATAGAAACCAATCATCGTCGCCCCATGAAATGATTCATGATTGTAGCCAGCTCCTCACGGAGTCAGTTCAGTGTTCAGTTTTCTCTCTGAAGTTTCGACATTTTTTTTGTGTGTTTGAATGAAGGGTAAGCGAATAAAAGGAGCGGTTATCCTCGGAGAAACCGCATCTCCAAGGTAACCGTGACCGACTAGGCTTAGACAAACGGATGTGGAAGGGTAAACATGTGGTAATGACTGTGCCTTACTCTTGAGTTTTTGGGCAGTAGGAAAATTTAAAATAAGAATTAAAGTCCACATCTTTGCTTTGTATAACTGGAACTTCTTTTTGTATTATTATTTTGTATAATTTTTTTGATATTGTGGATTAATCTTTCTCTTCTCTCTCTCTCTCTCTCTCTCTCGTGCCATTGGTTCACCTGAAATCCAACGACCAATAAAACTGGGATTTGGAACCCTGCGAGTCTTTTGTCCTTGTTTCAAAATGATGATGTTCACACTCTTAATAAAATGTAGCACCCTTACAGGTTGAAGCTAACGGGACACAAGGAAAAAATTTAGCACCCTCACCAGCTGATGATCTGTGAAAAAGACTTAAATAAAGATTAAGAGTTTAAATTGATGTTTTACTGTCTGTCTTAACACCACAAGAGAAATAAATGTAGTATGACATGCCCCTTGGTCTCAGGAGAAATGCTAGGTTGGTAGTTGGTAAAGTTCTGGACCACTGGGAAGAAGAGTTTGGTTTTTTTAAGGTGAATGCTGACAGGGTGCAGAACCGGTGTCGTGCCAGAACAGGAGCTGGGCAAGCACAGCAATATAGCCAAGCTCAGCAGTCTCTATGGACATAATGACAGAGATGAAAAGACCAAAATGGACGTCAAAAGACAGACGTCGAGCTGGGCTTCTTGCTGTTGATGTTGATTCACTAGTTTTTGATCAAAATCATAACAGATACACGTGTACGGCTGTCCATATTTACCACAGCGGGATTATGCTCTGAAACTGGAGGTGCAAAAATCACAAAAATACAAATTTCTTGGAGCTTTTTCTGCTTGTTTCTCACATAATCGTAGTGCTTCATCTTTGGTCTCCTGCCAGTTTATGACCACAGCAGCTCCATGTGCTGTCCCACATGTATATATGGAAACACACACACACACACACACTTGTTCCGTCTGCTGAATAGAGCCTTTGTGTTGAAACATTTATTCTGGTGCAGAGAAAGGGCAACCCCCCCCCCACACATGAACACCATCCAGGGTGGTAATGTAATGATGGAGCCTCCAGAGCAGGGAGCAGATCTCTAACCCCCCCACCAGCCTACACACACACACATACACACCCATCAGGCTTGCGGATCCCAGAGGAACACCCAACATGGCAAAACAAACACACACCACCTCCTCCATTTAATCTCCACCCCTCTGCTGCCTCATGTCCCACCTAATCCCCCCTCTGTGCCTGCTTTAACCATCTCTTCCCATTAATCGCTCGATCCCTCATGCTCCCACTGCTTTTTCCTCTCTCTCTCTCTCTCTCTCTCTCTCTCTCTCTCTCTCTCTCTCTCTCTCTCTCTCTCTCTCTCTCTGGCTGAAAAGATGAGTCACTCAAAAATATGACCCAGATCCCAGAAATGGGAGCAGTGGTTTGTGGGTAAAAGTGTCAGAGAGCTGGGTCCGGTCGGCCCTTTTAGCTCGGAAAAAACGAAGGGAGAGGATGGGAGCTGATGGGGGGAGGGAGGAGGAGTGGCTGTGTGTGTGTGTGTGTGTGTGTGCGAAATGGCCGCCGTCTCCACCTCCCCACCACCACCCCTGCTACACCTCCAACCCAATCCCCTCGTCACCATGGAAACACCAGCTGCTAGAAGCTGAGAGAGGCGAGTGTCGTCAGGGTTGGAAAATGTCAAAAAAAAAGCTTCATTACATCTAAAACGCAGGCGCTATTGAGGTGGTTTGAAGGGGGGTGGGAGTGCACAGAGCTTAGGGGGTGTTAGGATGAGGAGGAGGTTGAGGAGAAGAAGGAGGAGGAGGAGGAGGTGGAAGGGCCCGTCTGCCTTTGATCAGAAAAGACCTCCTCAGGCTTCATTGAGGAAACAGCACAAGGCCGAGCTCTGCTGAGCTCCTTCCTCCCCTGCACAGGATTCGTCCACCGGCTCTCCTCGCTCTAATCAAATCTATGTCCACCCATTTATTTTTCCAACCGTCACGTGGCCCGGCCCTGCGAGTGAGTGGGTCAGTGGGTCAGTCAGTAATCTCTTTAGTGGGTATGGAGGAGCGGCATGGGTCTGTACAGGATGAATAGCAGGTTGACTCACTATGACAAATCAGCTATCAGAGGCAGAGAGGCTTTCCCATCGACTGCATGCGTACTCAGATCCACCCCAGCGCAGACGTGTCCACACCTTAAGACAAACATCAAACAAGGTTTAACAACACAAGACATAGCAGCCAGCTAATATTACTTACTAGTTCAACAGCACTCAGCCCAGCTCGGCGTCTGTCTTTTATTTCACCAAGCTCTCACCAACCACTAAAAGTCAGTCCCAGATTTACTCTTGTCCGGAGGCTTCATGCTCGTCACTCTCTCCTTTTCTCTTCTTAGCTTCCCCTGTCAACGTCCTCTTCTGTCTTTCCACCTTTGTCATTTTGTCCACCGAGGCTGCTGAGCCCGGTTATATAGCTTGTTTGCTCAGCTCCTGTTCTGGCACGACACTGGGTCACATTCGCCCATAAACCTCCTGTTTTTGCCTGTGGTCCAAACCGCCTTTGATACAAACACTAACACTCCCCCGGTGCTCACAGTTGGGGCAGCCCGGCTAACAAAGTGAGCTAACAGCAGCTACAGTCGGCAGCAGTTTACTTCACTGTCCATCAAGAAACTCTGTAAATCACAGAGAGTTGAGGTGGAGCAGCCGGAGGACACCAGAGGGAAAACCAGAAAACATTTTCTCCATAAAATATGATCCAGTTTCACCAAAATCAGTGAAATAGTTGGTGGTGTGTGACTTAGTTCACCTGATTACAAGTCAGTGTGACATCAACATGATTTAACATCTGTTAGTTTATGGTGATCAACCAACTTTTCAATCAATTGAGCCTTTACCATGGCTACAAGAGTCCAGCTAGGAAACCTAAAAAAATCCCATTTTTGTCAGTAGGACATCTGAAAAAAGTAAAAATGGATTTTGGTGAAATTTGGGTTCCAGACGAGCCTCAGGCGAAGTTAATCCAGATGTTACATTTCCGCTATCAGATGTGATTATTGCTTTTCAGTCAGGACAGCAAGGACTTAATTACAAAATGCTAGTGGGACAGGAAGTCCATTTAATTTAGAAATGACTGGAATGGTGCCTTTACGTGAGAACTGTCCAGTGCAGGGTTTTTACAGGCAGTTCAACTGAGATAGAAACTGTTTTTTAAAGCAACATTGTGACAAAAAACTGACTAACAACGTGGGAGTACATCATTGTTTAACCACAACAGTCAGCAGGTATGAAACATCATACAAAGGCAGCTGTACTGAGGGAACAGCTGTAAAAGCACACGCTCATTAAAAATACACACACTCATTAAAGATACACACAAACAATAACAGATGCAAACATCGCCGGCGGAGGTGGAGCAGCAGAAATCGTCTGGGGAGCGAATGCTGCCAGACATGAGCAGTCCTTGTGGACGAGGCAGCAGAGGGCTTTAATGTGTATGTACACACATACACACACACACACACACAGATGATGTGTGAAGGTCGCCCCGGTCACCACAGATGATGTAAAAATGTGTGTGTGTTACAGTCACACTGGCTCTCGCAGAAACATGAATCCAGAAAAACAGGAAGCTGCAGGCAGAAGTTGGTATTTTACCATCTCAGGTGTCCCGTCAGATACGCAGGTCACGTCTGGTTCATATTGTCAGGACCGTTCAGGACGTCAGGCTCCCACGAGCTTCACCGACAGACCTGAGTGTTTGTTTTCAGCAGCCTGAATGGAGAGCTGTTATTTTAGTGACTGATTTAAATGTCGAGGCTGATAAGGCCACATTTCAGACAATGACAATTAAATGTGATTTACTTGCTGCATGAAAGCCTGAATAACAGAGATAAAGAAGCAGTTAGGTGGTCAGTATGGATAAAATCCATCATAGTATATGTCATTTTATATTAACATCAATATATATTGTTCAATACCAAACAATTTTTGAGCCCACTCTTGCTCAGCTCCTGTTCTGGCATGACACAGGCTCTGCTCACCATTAGTGTTCACCTCCTCTTCTTCTTCCCGGTGGCACAAACACTAACTTCTCCTCTGAGCTCACAGTCTGGGCAGCCTGGCTTTTGTTTTCACCAAAATCAGTGAAATAGTTGGTGATGTGTGACTTAGTGCTGTCGACTACTTTGATATAAACAGCAGGATCATGTCTCTGAGCGTTTGGACCTCTAATGACTGACAGCTCTGCTTTGTCATAAATCTCCTTTATTGAGTCTTTTCACGTCTCTTTAGCCGGCCCTTTGTTCTTTGAGATAAATGAGTCATTAGCAGATAATACTTTAATACCATCCGACTGTAATCCATGACCCACACACTCGTCTGGCGGCCCCGGGGTGTCGTCGAGACATAACCAGATTATAATACGATTCATTCAGAGAGAAGGTGTGAGTGTTTTCAGGCTCAGAGAGGCGACAGTGACAGTCAGGGTGACGGGTCACGGGTCGAGGTCAGGGCTTATCAGCTGAGCGGCCGTCATGTTTATAGCGATCATGGGAGTCACACACACTGAAACACTAATGTTTTACACATTAGGGTCATTTTATTCATCGTGGGGAGCGTTGGTAGTCAGCTGTGGTCGAGTCTGAGGTCATAGTGATGTCGTAAGAAGTGCGGATGTGGTTTATCTCCACCAGGACTCACAAGGAAAGTTAACTGCAAGAATAGAGTTTGGAAAACATTAATATTAGGACACAGTAGCATTGCATCGTTGGAAATGTAGGCTCTAATGTTTTTAAAAGTCAGAAGTCATCTTGTCTGTGTCTGAAGCCTCTAATATCTTTGGATTTGGGACTGTCGGTCGGACAAAACGAGACATTTGAAGACGTCCGTTTGGACATTTCATAGATCATTCAAGTCAGATTAATAATAACGGGTTAATAAATAGTTTGAGAGAGAAAACAAGCAGTGGTTGAGCGACATAGACGGTGAATGAGAATGAGGGAGCGCCGTATCAATAAAGTCGGTTGATCAGTGAAATAAAAAGTTATTTCCTGATTGTTTCACAGCGGTTGCCTGACTGGATTACTCTCCCCTCCTCCTCCTGCTACAGAATGACTTCTGGCGCTGTAGTTGTATAAACAAGCTCCTGTTTTCTACCAACCTTCAGTCAAGCTACAGTATAACAACGAACACCGCCAGGATTAGAACATATATAAATATAGGATACAAAAATAGAATATAAATCACACATTTGAGTTTATATTTAGTGTCTTTGCCTCAAAGGTGAGAAGTGCACAGTTATAAGCTGCTGTATGGAAGCTCCAACACGTCCTCGTGCTCCTTTGTTCAATACAACATACATTATTTCATTCATGACAACTTGGCTGCTGCTTCAAGACGACTGATTAAAGTCTAATTCTGGACACAGTCTGTCTCACAACACCCATGACTAAAACCATTAGGACCCCCAGGCTAAAACGGAGGCTACTTTCATCGTCTGCATGCAGAAACAAGAAGCCGTGAGTGTGTGTGAGTGAAGCAAAATGATTTGTCACAGTCTCAGCACACTTGGCTGAACAAAGAAGTCCCCTCTCTCTCCGTCTCTCTCTTTCTAACAGCTGTCTCTACGCCACGATTGGTGGAAAGCACCCGCTCTGTCATGTGATTGGTGCATAGCCTCGGGGGCTCAGTTATCATGAGTCAGCCCCTTTTTCTTCTGCAGGAGAGACAGAAAAGGAGGAGGAGGAGGAGATACAGACTAAAAACATGAAAGTTTGAAGTCAAACAAACGTGAACTGAAAAGTTTATTAGAAAACTGTGTGTCTTCACACGTTACACAAAAGATACAGAAGGGAATGCTAATTGTTTTTCTTCTTTTATCAATTATGTACTCAAAAATATCTGTATAAACCGGAAATAAATCGTCTCATCTATGCCGTTCGACCTCAACATTTAAAACAGAGAAAAAAGGAGCAACGTAACGTGAGGATCCACTTTATTATCAAGTTCAGCGGCGGAAGGCAAAGTGTCTTTTTTTCACAGGCGTACTTCTCATTTCGGGGTGTTTTATCGCCTGAGACACAAAAAGATTGTGTCGAGTCACAGGACATAAACTTCGATTCGAGACCAGACGGAGTAGAAAACTGTGATCAGATCTTAAAAGCAGCTCTGAAATGAGAAGTACGCCTGCGGTGAGCGAGCGTGGATCGACACACTTTGTCACAGAGTGCGTTAGAAGCGTCTGTAGTAACGGTGCTGTGGTCCGTAGTGCATGGGCATGTCCATGACGTCCATGTTGTGGTGATGAGGGTTCACGGGAGGGTTGTGGTGGTGGTGGTGGTGGTGGTGGTGATTGTTGTTGTTGTTGTTATTGTTGTTCAGAGGGGGCAGGTGCTGTAAAGGGGGTACGTAAGGGGCCGGAGGCAGCCGGGGCATGATCACCTGGTGGTACATCCGGCCCTGGGGAAGAGCCGGCGCGTAGCGGGCGCGTGGAGGCACGAAAAGGGGAGCTTGTACCGCCTGAGGGTGAGGATGAGGAGGAGGAGGAGGAGGAGGCGCCACCAGGGGGTTCGGGTTGGGCGGGTTCTCGGGGGGCGGACCCACGCGTGGTCGTTTGGCTTCGGTGATGGGCTCCGGAGGAGGGCCGACCCTCTTCCCTGAATTATCTGGGAGGGAAAGAAGGGGGGAAAGTCATGAGTCGGGGTTTTAATAGCATGTTGACGCGTTGTAAGACTTCCCGGGAGGTTTGGATCTAACCCCTGCACGCCCTCGCCTGCCTCGCATACTTTACACAAACACACAGAGACAAACCAAACACAGGAAACACCCCTGCAAGAGCTGCCGCTTCACGCTGTAAACAGCCAACTTGTCTGAATAAATAATGGTTAAAAGGACGGAGAGGAAGCAGCAGAGAGGAAGAATAATGTCGTCTCTCTGCTGGGGGACATAACTCAGCACGTCAGTCTAAATAAAACTCAGAGATGATTAACGGGACGGAGTAATTAAATGTTTGTGACACTCTGTACCGACCTGCAGACTTCTTATTCAGCTCTGCCTCGCCTTCTTTCTGGATCTCCTGGATGATTCGCTCGTCGTCTTGCTGCAGAAACAAACAAACGCACAAGAGGTCACATGACTAACAGGAATAACACCTTCACAGGATTCAACAGAAGTGTCACCTTTATTAAGAATACTATTAATAACACTGTGAAACCGCTTCAGAGACGTGACACGTAAAAAAAACCACAGTTTTTTCCACTCATTTGAGTCGAGGTAAAAGAAGTTTAATTAATAAGTTTTATTTGATCTGTGTCCAATAGTTTCAGAGACGCCATCTGGGAATACCAGGTGACATAAGTTTGGGCCGGCTGTGGCTCAGGAGGTAGAGTGGGTCGATCTCCGGCTCCTCCGATCTTCATGTCGAAGATACCGAACCCCCAGATTGCTCCCAAACACTGCACCATCGGTGTGTGAATGTGCGTCACAAAACTAGAAAGGCGCTTTGTAAGTACAGTCCATTTACCTCGACGTGTCTATGTGCGTGGGCTCTGTGGCTGTACTTTAACCGTGTAATGCCCGGTTAGCCAACACAGTGCTGGTTTATCTGTAGGCTTGTTGTGTCTGAGTCTGAGTTTCCAGACTCACAGAGCTGGTGGTAGGTGGAGCTGCAGTTTGTCATTAAACCCACTGATGGTGTGTTTCTCTAACTTTTAGGTCAAGTGGAAAACCTTAAAATAATAATAAGAAGGCAGCTGACCCCGTTCGTCAACCCTCCGATGGGCCTGTGTTACCAGTATTTCTCCCTTTCTTGGCACTGCCCTCAGGACCGGCTCTCAGCCAGCTCTGGTGCCTCTCTGGAGGACCTCCAGCTCATTAACTGCTCGGGGACTAATTGTTTCTTGTGGTTGCCAGAGATGCTGTGGCCAGGTCACTGTGGGCTACCGTGGAGTCAGATGGTCGGGGTCAAAGTGTAGCGGGAGATAATCGATGTGTTTATGAGTGCAGAGGAACACAAACGTGTTGTGGAACTGGGTTAACGCTTTACGGCACTAAGTCACACACCAACAACTATTTCACTGATTTTGGTGAAACTGGATCATATTTTATGGAGGAAATGTTTCCTGGTTTTCCCTCTGATGTCCTCCGGCTACTCCGCCTCAACTCTCTGTGATTTACAGAGTTTCGTGATGGACGGTGAAGTAAACTGCTGCAAACTGTAGCTGCTGTTAGCTGATGTTAGCTCAGTTTGTTAGCTGTCTGGACTGTGAGCTTAAAGCACAGGGGGAGTGTTAGTGTTTGTACCACCAGGAAGAGGAAGTGTTCACACTTTCTGACAGGGAATGGAGTCAGTGTTGTGCTAGAACAGGAGCTGGAAAGCGGGCAATGTAACCAGGCTCAGCAGCCTCTATGGACATAATGACAGAGGCAAAAAGACCGAAGGGGATAACAAATACGGTTACACTAATACGGGCACTAAATCACAAAAATACAAATTTCTACACAGTGTTGCTCTGAAAGTTTACCGTGGGGTCGGTCCACAGTGAACACTTGCGGCAGTGTCGGCAGGGAGCGCCCGGCGAGCGGGCGTGCTGGCAGAAGTGGTTGTATCCGGTGATGGGCTCTCTGCAGAGGTAGCACATGAAGCTGCCACAGCGACACGACATCCGGTTGCAGCCTTCGGACTTCACCAGGCCCGTCCCGCATTTGACACACTTCCTCACCCGTGCTGCCGTCATGCGCTCCTCGCTGTGTGGACAGAGAGCGTGGGGAGAGGAGTTAGAGGTGAACGACTGGGAGACACAACAACGCTGCAGAAACTCGGTGACTCTGTGGCTGTTGATGATTACATGAACGACCTCCTGAGTGTCTCAAGGACGGAGGCGTGTGTTTTTAAGGGAAATGAGAAATTGTGTCTGCAGCTCAGGTTCATGTTCGTACTGTCCCGTTCGAGGTTTCAGGGTCAAACACACACACACACACTGCTGTCCTGTGGAATATTTTCATTTAGGTTGCTTGCTGCGGTTTTATCAGAAAGTCAACACGACTTTGGGGCATGAGAATAAATCGTATGATCGGCCTGAACAGCCCACAGACACTCACATCAAAACACGCTCAGAATCAGTCAGTGTGCTCGTGTTCGGGACCAAACCCCCAAAATCTGGAGCGGACTAAAGAGGGCCGGGGGTTGTGGTTCTTTAACTTGTGTCCTGTTAGACTCATCAGGTTGGTGCTGCACTGATCTCTCCACCAGGCACCACTTCCTGTCGCTTTCAGCACCAGGAAGTTAAGAAGATCTGAGAGGGTCTCAAAACAGGAAGTGCTGCCTGTGGGACGGCCGGCCGGGAGCGCAGGAAGCAGCCGGCCTCTCCGCTTCCTGGAGTGTTGTCCGGGAAAACTGAGCTGTTTACCCAGCATCCTCTTTGAGCAAGGACGAGCAGAGGCGATGAAACAAAGTGTGTGTTCATGTTAAATGTGATCGTTGTCATGTCGAGTATTAACACGAGATGTGATCATGTAGATCATGGAGTTTACAGCCGCTAATTTGTGATATAAACAGATGGACTGAGAGGGGAAATAACACTTTATTCTGAAAGGCCTGGTGTGAGATTCAAAAGGTGTTGATATGAAAATGTGTCCTCAGCAGACCGTCAGATGGCTAAGTATATCGATAGAGGTGGAGGTCTGGTGGTGTAGTTGTGTTTGTTTCTTACAAGAGCACCCTCATGCGGATCTCGTCCCTCTCCAGGACCTGCTCGCACGTCTTCCCCACATGCTGCTTCCACTGGACGTGACACTTCCTGCAGCTCTCCTGAAGACAAAGACAAAAAAATAAAATCATTTCATTAGAATCTCCACGACACAAAATCTCACTGAAGTTTCTAAAATCTACAGCGATGTCGACCCCGTGTATGTGCACGAGATGTCATCACGTTCAAGTTCTTGAACGCAGATATTCGACTCAGTTTCAATCTGTACGACGACTTCCACTCTGCAGCTACCTACTTATTGGCTAGACCGCTGGTTCTCAAACTGTGGTTCGGTATCACTTGGTGGCACGTGACGTTCCTCAAGTGGTATAATCGAATGATTTAAAAACACATTAAGTAAATTAACGACAGTTCGAGTTGAATTAAAATAAGACAACGCTGGAATGTAATTTAAAATAATAGAATATTTGCATTTCCTGAATTATCATTCACATAATGCGTGCATGAATCCACGATTAGTTATGAGCTAAAATGTGACGTGAGATAGTTGAGTGGAGGTAAAATTAACGTCTCAAAACCTCTGCAGTCACGGCTCCAGACAGGAAATATGAGGAAGACGAGTGCAGAGCAGGAGAACCGCTTTTCTACCAAATGAGCTCTTTTCTGGTGGTTTAAAGGGATTTTGACATGATGGTGGTGATTTTGCTGAGCCCTCTTGCTCCTCTCAGATCAGGAACATCCCTCAGTTTAGTTGCACGATACACGGTTCTCTAACGAAGTTTCATAAAACACGTGGACTGTTTCTCGCTCATGCTGAGCGATGTATATTTTCTGATCGTCTGCTACATGTACGGGGTTTTTCTTTGTGTGATGTGTCATCAAATACCAAGAGATGATCTCACATTTCCTCATCCATCCCTCCATCCATCCATCCCTCCATCCATCCATCCATACTCCTCCTCTAACATCCACTAACTGCTGAATCAGACGAGCGCTGCGGTCGGGATGTTCCTCTGCTGCTCTATATGCTGCTTGTGCTGCCACTGCAGGGAGACTTGGACTTGTACAGACAGAGCAGAGCAAGGTGTGGCTGCCTGCGAATGTGTGTGTGTGTGTGTGTGACTGCAGCAAGAGTACAGTGATTTGCTCGCCGCCGCCACCGGCTGCTGCTGCTGCTGCTGCTGCTTGGTTGCCTGGAAACAGCAACTCCATCCTCCAACATCCAACCTGCTCTGACGTGTCGACATTCAGCTAAAGGACGTGCGTCAGGGTCGCCTCCCTCGCTAACCTTTATCTAAGTGGTGTCACCATTAATATTTGAATCCGCTCATCTAATATTGAAGAGCTGATGATGAACCCCTGATCTGCCAGACACACACCTTCTCCATCCTGTGACCTCTTTCCTCAGCCTCCACCCTCCTCGGTGTGTGTGTGTGTTTGTGTGCAAGGTCAGCCAGCGGGTGGGGAAACTGGGCTGCAGGCGGCGGAGTTTTTGTTGGCATTCGGAGCCGGTTTGGGTGGAAACACTAGAGAGTCACCAGAAGTCAAAAACCGTGGCGCCCGTTTAGTCGCTTCAGGCTGAGGAAGAGCCGTACTCACGTTTCTGATTCATAAGGGAGTGTCCGGGCAGAAAACTCTCTTTTGGTCTGTGATTTCGGTTAAATGAGGGTGTTCAGATGAGGAGGAGGAGGAGAAGAGGAGGAGGAGGAGGAGGGCCGAGAAGTGGTGCAGAACTGCCACTCAAGTGTCAAGAAGAAGCCGGATCACACAAAGAGAGAGGCAGAGTGTGAGAGAGCGAGCGGTGAGAGATCACCCCCTAGTGGTCACCTACAGACCAGGAAGAGGGACGGGCTGCTGACAGAAAGAGAGAGAGTGTGTGTGTGTGTCTGAGACTTGTTTGACGAGCTGCCGAGAAGCAGGAACACACCTGAGCTCTTATAGCGCCGCTAAAAATACACGCCCGGTGACGTCGGAGTCAACCCCCGCGGTGGGGGCGTGGTTAGAAATGTGACAAAGGTCGCACGGCTTCACGACACGAGCTGCTGTTTCACCTCGGCCCCTACATCCACGCTCGCCTCTCCTCTCCTCTCCTCTCCCTCGGGTCCTACCCTCCTTCCTCCCCACCCAGCATCTCCTTCCTCCCTCTCTCATTCATACCTTAAACTCTTCTTCTCCTACTCCTCTTTTTCTATCTCATCTCCGGCGTTGCAGGCTTGCAGCAGCCCTTATAAGGCAGTGCGAGCGGCTTGTAAAGCCTCTGATTGGGGGGGTCTGCAGAGAGGCAGGGAGGCGGCTTTTACTGCAATCAAGTGCGGAGCAAAGGGCAGGGAGGACGAGAGGAGATAAATGTGACGCTGTACAGCTTGATACGAAGCACATGTGATCGCATATGGGACGGATGCAGCCTGCCAGTGGCCTACATTTTAAACTCAGAGAGGAACCAGCCTCATAACCACATGTGGAACACATTAGTGTCTGCATACATATATCTGTGTGTGTGTGTGTGTGTGTGTGTGTAGGTCAGACAGAGGCAGGGGAGGGTGAGGAAAAGAGAGGGAGGAGGGAAATCTGGGTCAAACCTGATCTGAACCACATTTGAAACGGTGGAGGAAGTGTGTCCGACCAGTGAGGACCCGGTACGAGGGGAGCAGCCGGCCAATGAGGCGGCGCTGCTGGAGAGAGCCGGGTGGGCTTTCATGGAAGTGTGTCAGTTACATAATGAAGCCCCTCCCTTGTTTGTAGAGTCGAGCGCGCTGCTGCTGCTGCAAGGCCTCAACTGTACAACGACCGTCTGACACAAAGTGTGACAAAGACCCAGAGAAGCCGGCGTGCGTAGCAATAACTCTTGAGATGATAGCCGGGTTTGTGAGGGAGTTTCCACCACAGAGAGGCTCACATCCTGATTCCTTCACACGTATAAGAGGAAGCGAGCTGTTTTAACGTTCTGTCACGCTTACTTAACAAAAAATAACCAACATTTCATAACTCAGTCTCCTAACAGTCGACCTGAATCTGCAGAATAATATTCAGGAAATCTGGAGCATGTCTGAACTTTTTTTTTTTTTTGTATCTTTGGGTGTGTGTGAGCGTGTAACGAGGTACAGCTGTGCCGCGACACTGTGGGGCATCCACCGTGAACCTCTGGCTCCACCTAGAGGTTAACGGACAGAACTGGAGGAGGATGGAGGAACAGCCTCGTCTCTCTGTCATTACATTATTTAGTCATTTAGCTGATGCTTTTATCCAAAGGGAAACAATCAAGGTACAGTGCAACAAGGACGTGTTCAAGAAGGGGGATCGATTTACTACGCTGGTGGTGCTAGGAGAGAAGGTGAGGGTGAAGAGATGGAGGGGTGGAGGACTACAGGTGCTTGGGTGTTCACCTGCACAACAGGCTGCTCTGAGGCTGCCTACAGGAAGGGACAGAGCAGACTTTATGTCTTGAGAAAGCTCAGAGAGAAGGATGCTCCACAAACTTCTCAGCATCATGGACAACAGCTCACACCCCCTACATGATGGAGCAGCAGAGCAGATACAGTCAAAGAACGAAGCACAAAAGAAGCATCACACGCCTGTCTGAGAGTCGCTCTGCCATCCATTACGCGGCTGGGGCAGTTGCAGGCAACCATTGCCTTCCCACTTTCGTGCAGCCTGCTGTGCAGCCAGAGGGAAATACAAGGTCTGACCACAGACAGAGAGCGCCTGTCCGCTACAGGAGAATTATGTAAATGTGTCATAAAACACGTCTGATGGGGGACGTAGGTGAGAAAAGCTTTTTTCCATTTGGGCTGGGCACCCGTACTTCCTCATTTTATGAAAGAAGATGAACTTTCCGAGGAAGCAGGCGTCCGCCCTGAGTGCTGCTGTCAAACACACCGGCAACTTCTGTACAGGAAGTAAATTTAGTCTCTGGTTCCTCTGGTCGCATCAGAGGTTTAAGTTCCTCAAAGAAGTTCTTGGTCACCTGGTTCTGCAGCGGAAACGAGCTATAATACAACAGCTATGCCGTGATACACTGCCTGGCTCCAATGACACACACATGACTGTGTTTGACTGCTGGGAGTGCCAATTAAAGGCAGCGAAGTCTGAGACCGTACCACTGGTGGAACGCTACCTCCTTGTGGTGGAACTTGGAGAGCCGAATATTTTCTGAGCTGATTCATGGTGTAAAAAGTTCATTTATTTTTCCAGCGTCAGGCACCAAAGGTACCGGGCCAACGTGAAGGCAACATAATGAGAGCTAAAGAACAAGTTATACACGATGCAGGACAGAAATATAAACACGGACAGATATATAAATACTTTCTATAAAAGTATGGAGACCCGTCTGCTCAGGAATCATTATTTGAAACATCCCAAATAAAAAAACTGAGAAAAATGCCGATCACGGCTGTATTTTTTGTCCAATGACGACAAAAAAACTACAACTACAAAAAACAAAGAAAAACAGCAAATCCCCACAGCTAAGGAGCTCGAACATTTTTGCCGTGTTTGCTTGATGACTGATGAATTTCCTTCAAACCACTTCATGGTTTTACAGGTCAGTCAGTGCCACGGGGTTGAACGTACACATTTATAATGTCGGGTGTGTTGATACAATCCAAATCTCAGGAATGTAGTGATAACATGAGTGTGTGTGTGTGTGTGTGAGTCACAGGGAGGCTTTGGTGGTCCGTCAGACACAAGAGCAGCAACAAAGAGAGACAGAGACGCATCAACAGAAGAAGAAGGGAGTGTTTTTGTTTGTGTGGTGAGAGTGAGAATATGATTGTAGGTATGTCTGTGTGTGTGTTTTTGCCAAGTAACAGAGATTTCAGATGGGAATCCATGTGACGGCCTTGGCAGACACAAAGCGACGCCTCCCCTCATGCATTCCTCAGACAGAGGGAGGAGGCCCGGAGATAAACAGAGAGGCAGACAAAGTTGGCGACCTCACCAGATGGAACCGTTTCATCACATCCATAAAAAACATTCATCAATCTTTCCCCTCTCCGTCTGACAGAGTTTGATCTCCGTCTCATGTCCGGGCTGCGCTGAGATGATTTATGTGGCTTCTTCACGCAAGAGCTTTCAGGTTTTTACTGTCACTCACGGGCTGAATTATTCATGACGTCTCGCGTGATTTAACTCCGACATGTGTGATCACATCAGAGGACGCGGAGCCGAAACATTAACCTACATTTGACTGAACACGTTCGCCGTGAGCAGGAGGAACAGTAGCAACACAACAGCCCGGCTTCCCAGCTAAATAAACACAAAGCAGGACTGACCTTGCGGCAGCGAGGGTTGGGACAGCTGAACAGAGACATGTCTTTGTCCAACAAGGCTGGGAAGTTGCAAAACGGACACCTGGAAAGGGCGGAGAGGAAGTCAGAGTTAAGGAGTGACGGCGATAAAGTTTGATACGGACTTGCACGAGATAAAGACGAGTCAGAGAGAAGAATCCCACCGTGAGGGAACAACAGAGGCATTATTCATCCCCTCTAGACCGTCCATGCTGACCAGGCTGTGAGTTCAAAGTACATTAGAAGCCTGACATTAAACTTCAACACACAGTATGTTCAGTCAGTTCTGGTTTCTCACATCAAAACAATAACAAATCTGTAAGACGTGACTGACAGAAAATCACATTAAAAGGAGTTTTATTCGCGTTTTGTTTCATAGTTTTTGTTTCAAAGTGTCAGTAAAATGATTAAATGTTACATATTGTGTCACTTTCACTACGAGGAAGATCTGCAGATCAAGCTGGATGAGCAGCTGGAATATTATTGTACCGGCGAGACGAGATTAGAGCTGTATTTCTCTTGTTGGCTTCATCTGCTGATTATTTTCTTATTTCTTGTTGATTTATGGTTTTGCTAGTAGGTAAATATTAAAAAAATGTCCATCGCATTTCCTCTGAGATGAAGCTGACATGTCGTAAATAAAGAAGTCAAAGAAAATCGGCTGAATTCGGGCCGTCGCTTCGTTCCTTCTCCACCTTGAGCTGATGTGAGGTGAGCGAAATGGTGACAGTAAAAATCAGGCACCGTTGGATGTGGTCGAGGTGAGTTTACCTCTTCACTATAGGCCATTTGAGTATTTCAGATGAAGCGCTATACAAATGTAATCTATTCTTCTTATTTCTGCTTGTAAAGCGACTTAAAAAATTAATTAAATATCACCGTTTGTAGGGTGCAACAACACACGGTGTATCGAGAGTCTGTTTTCAAGGTGAACATGGCAGAGCGCAGAGAAGGTAGACAGTCCTGATAAGACAGATTCAGGGTGTGAACGCACACATACACACGTACCGCACTAGTTCATCAGCACAGGTGGCGGCGACGGCCTCCTCCGCCTGCCTCTCATAATATTTACACAGTATGTTCTCTGGTAGGACTTTCTCCAGCTCGCACACCGGGTAGGAGCACGGGCAGCCCCCCTCCATGCAGCTCAGCTCCGACTGCAACACACACACAAAAACACACACAGGTCACAGAGGTAGCAGATTATCAGGTGCAAGCAGTCCAATCTGGTGTGCGTGAATGGAGGCCGACAAACAAATAAAAATCATATTTTATTATAATGAGACAACAACGTGACGATCTACAGCCTCGTGAAGATGAACCGGTTATTACAGAGCTCTTTTATTGGACTGCATTCGATTATACGGCGCCCCTAATAAACTCTGTGTTTGTCACGGCACGTTTGACGACAAATCTGGTCACCGTGTTTTACGACGCAGCGTTACAGATTAATAAACGCGACTTCTCGTTTCAGTGCAGGATAAAAACCCTGAACCTTTCATGCTGTCGACGTACGTTTGAATCAACTGCGTCGTGTTAACAAAAACAGACACGACGAGTCGAAGTAGGACAATAAAAACATGTTTTGTTACATCGTGTATGTAGCATAGAGAGGAGGAGGAGAGCTCCTCATATACTGATTTAATTTTATACAAAAAGTAGTTCCAACAAAGCAATCTGACTCGTCAACTAAAAATATTACGCCGCTATCTCCTCATTGTCACATCCTGAAAATGTATAACATGTAAATAAATACTACTTGCTGGAGTAGCAACCTCTGTTCCTGTGAGTCTTCTGATGTTTGTATCTTCGAGAGAATGAAAAACAAATGTTTACTTTGAGAGTAAATTGCCCCAAAATATAAATATCTTTTGATCAGATGTATTATTTAAGTTGTTAGTTGCACAATCGCAATCATACATGAGAGGCCGTGCTTTAACGTCAATATTGGCACGCCTGATGTGCCAATATTGACATTAAAGCACGGCCTCTCATGTAATATTACTTAAATAGACGACAAGCTCTGTGATCTGCTCTGTACCAGATTAACCTGGATTATGTTGGTTTCAGGTTCACTGATGGCAGACGCTGTTTTTTATAGGAATATTAATTTATAGTTGTCTGGCAACATCAGCAGTTCTGTCCTGTCTAAACGTGCCAATGATGTGTGTGTGTGTGTGTGTACCTTTCCGGAGCCGAACACTGCCTCCTGAGCGTATTTGACGAGGCACTCTTTGCAGAACAGGTGGCCGTCCGAACACTGCGTCATCTTCTCAAACGCAAACTCTCCGTAGCAGCAGCCGCACTCGATCAGCTGACCGTCCTGCAGAAACAATCACACACACACACACACACACACACACACACACACACACACACAGAGACACAGACGGGATCATCGTTTTCAGTATTGCAGATAGCCTCAGGGTGCTACAAACCACCATAGTCAGGAAAGACAGGTTTCAAACAACCTGTCATAACCAGAATCTTTAAATCTGCATTCATGATCTTTGGTGATAACAATGTGAAGAACGAGGTCGCCTCTTGTCACGCTGTTGACACTAACAGCGCCAGTGTAAATGCTACAGAGGTGTGGTCCAGGTGTGTGTGTGGTTTCTACCTCTTGTATTCATCCTCATTGACCTGCAGAGCCAACACAGGAAGTCCGTGCTGAGAGAGAGAGAGAGAGAGAGAAAGGAGTAAACAAACTGCACTTACATAACACTTTCCTACTATAGCTGCATTTACAAAGGGACCCTCAGTGACACTGTGCTGTCGGTGTTTGACTGATGTGTGGTATGGAGCTTCTAGCTATCTCTTCTTTGACCATCAAGTCAGCCAATCTAGTATCAATGATTGTGAACAGCTGACTGGCATCTCTTCAGATACACCCAGTAATGCTACTCTGATAAAGATATTATGTTCACTGCTTTTACACCTGAAAGCACAGCTTGTTAGTTTAGGTGACGCCATCTCTTCGCAGACAAACACACTTGCTGTTAAATGTTTACTTCAGTAGTTTACGTCACACTGATACAGAAATGTTACAGCAGAGGAGACGACAGTCTGTCGCACACAGACACATCGTCTCTCTGATGACATACTTTACTGTATTTGTTCATGCATCAACGTTACAAGTAGATTATGCCCACACTACCATATTATATTCACTGCCTGATGCATGTTGGATAATTTGTATCATGCACATATCTGTGTGTACAGTAACATAATTAAGACATTAATTGAATAATTTAACTACACAAAGTCGTGGTGGTGTTTTCTTTTGTATGTTATATTGATGTACTACTTCTACTACTAATTATACATCATATATTCCATACTATGTCATTATGCACCATATTACATTATACTAAACCATGTTAATAAGACATTAACTTGTAACAGTTAGTTCTGACCGAGTAATTTGACTGACAAGAGTCGCTCTCCATGAGTTTCAATAGAAAAAGTAACTTGTGTACCCGTGTGTAAAATTGCACTTCTGCCCACTCCTTGCCTTTTGGTTGATAGAACGACAGCTCCTTCTGCAGAGATGCTTCCAGATTGTTAGTACGTCCGGGCAGTAACATGGTCACTCCCAAAGATCCTTCTGTCAACTTACTGATCCTGGAGGACTGGTGAACCGTGAGTGAGACAGACTGCACCTAAAAGATCCTGATGATGACGATGATTGATGATTTCCTGCAGCTCTGCAGTCAAACTCAGTTACTGAAGCTTTGATGGACAAGAAAGAGTTCATGAGGCGCTTTCAACAAACACACAGATAAAAGTGAAAGTTTTGTCTGACTGCTCAAAATGGAAATCAATGTAGCAGTCAGAGGACGCCTGCTCCTCCGTCTCTTTCCTGAGTGGGTCGCTGAATCCTGCCACTTCTTCCAAAGCCACATATGCCTGAGAGAGCGAGGAGAAAGTCAGAGACATTTGTAACATGAAAGCAGAGAAAATGGGAGATTTGCTGGACGACCACTGGTACTCTATGCAGATTGCATAGTGTCCCTTTCAGAGTCGCTGAGGGCCCATTTGGATGTCCTGACGCTGAGCATCCTGAAATCTTGCCGCGAGCAATAAGTCGGCGGCCTGCATCACAGCTGCCGTCCCACCGTACCAGTTTGGCGAGTCAAAAGGTCCTCCGTCACCTGAAAAGACCAAACAAACCGAATACACTTGGCGGAGATACAAGATAATGGAGGCGTGCCTTGGAGCCACACAAAAAGATGAATGAAAAATGATCCTGACACGCGAGGCTTTGATCTGGATTCACTGACGGAGGAACAGCTGAATAATCAAGTAAAGAGGAAAGTCTGTTTGTGCTCGGGTCTGCTGTTTTCAGAACAATGTAAAGAGAGGTGAGGTGACTTTCGTTCTTCCTGTACTTGGGAGACTAACAACACAGGACGGAGTCATAATCTTGTGCAGGTTTTAACCAAACTCTGAGCTGGCCGATTTAATACGCTCCATTCTTTATACTGTCAGTGGTTTGCAGACGCCACCTCTGGTTCGTGGGTCTCCAGACCAGTAGGATGCTGGTGGGTGCTGCTGTGGCTGCCATGTCCTCCTCGGAAACTCTGGGTCTCCAACAGCAGGTTACAGATACTGGAAACACAGCAGAGTGTGAATCCAGCAGACAGCACACTCCTATTCCATGTGTGCTGATGGCAAGTACACTTAATTATTGTTCTGCTTTCAGAGGAAACAGTTTAACTGACCGGTCAAAACACTCAGGGTTTAAATAAACTCTGAAAGTCGGGCACTTTATTCACTAAATCCTTGAAATGACAAAAGGCAGAGACCTTGTTACAATAAAAGTTAACAAAGTTAACTCTATGACCACACAGCAGCAAACCCAGAAACCTTATTGGTGCTGTAAGCTGCACCCGACTCTGTGCAACATGATTACAGTTATAATTAACCAGAGAGATATATCAGTAACATCAAGTTCATAAGATCACAGCAGCATGAACCTCAACAAATCCTCAACTAAAATCAGGCACATTGAGACCATTTTACAATACAGATGTTAGTAATGGAGTGTTTATAAACAGTCCAGAAATTGTAGTAGATTGACGCCTTTGAAATAACAATAAAAACGAGAGCCTCGACTAGATGAAATTAATCTCAAATTATCAGCTGTTACTGTTACTGGATATGAAGTGCTGCAGAGGAAAAAGGTTCTACATCATTCCTAAGTCTTCACATTATCTGCTTTGGACTGGGTTCTGCTACATAGGCTTCCTGACGCCTGGGAACAGATCCAACTGCAGAGGACACACACAGAGTTGATGTAGTCTGGACAAAAATCATTAAAAGTGATATTAACCGGCTCAGATGTGATACTCACAACACCAGTGATGAGGGTTCTCACGAGGGGCTGCTGCTCCGCCCTCTGGTGCGGTGCAGAGGGGCCCGGCCTCGCGTCCTCTATTCTGGGAATGTCTCAGGCAGGAGGCACCGCGACCAGGCCGGGTGCCGGTTGGCCCTTTCTGGGTTCAAAAGGAGCTAGAATGAGACGAGCCTCCTTCGTTGTGGTAATGTAGTCGTGGGAGCGGGAGGGTTAGAGTTCACGTTAGCCACCCTGATGGTGAGGCCGGGCCGGTGGGACTATCGCATGGGGCGCCAGCCTGTGGCAGCCTCACCAGGCGCCTGGCCCCCAGGACGATGGGGTGACCTGCCTCTGGAGTCCTAGTCTTTCTGAATGTGCTATTAGCACTGCAGGCGGATCACCCGTATCACCTGAGGGGGCTGAGGGGCCTGGACTTGAGGCCAAATGAGCCTGAGCCAGCTGCCATGTTCGACTGAATGAGATTACCCTGCATGTGATTGAGCTAATGGCTGCAGCTGGGATTGAGTTATCAGAGCGAGGCTCTGATGCTCCGGCTGCTGGGGAAGAACAACGGCACGCCGGGGCTGGAGCTGTGGATGTACTGGCTGAAACTGCATCCTTGTGTAAGACTGCGTGGATGCGATGAAGTACTGGCCTGAGGATTGTCCTGTGAATGAATACTTATACCGGGCCTTTTCAGCTCTACCGAGGAACTCGCAGCGCTGGATCTAGGTTTCGCCTGGGCCTCCACCGCAGACAGTTGGAAGAGCCGGGCGCAGCGGCCAGTGAGTCCAGATGTGCCGGGCTGTGGCTGAAGAAGAAGTTCTGCAAAGGTGTCGATGTTAGCGCGCCAGCCTTGGCGCTCGTGGAGGTAGACGGGTTTGATAGAAGAAACTGCATGGAGCTCCACTGTCGCGTGTGCTGACGCATCGTCCTGCTGCTGTGAGTGTGCGCCGAGTTTGGCTGAGACAGGTGTGTGATGAAGAGCCAGGCGTGGCTGCGTAAAAATCCGGAAGTGTTGGACTGCACTGGTGTTCGCATGGCTGGCCTCACCGCGGAGGAGCTGGCCTTGGCATCTCTGGAGGTAGAGGGGGCAGAACCAGGGTCCCCTGTGGAAACCCCAGAAGTTGCGCTACTGTGACCTACAACTTGAATTAGGTTTTGCGGCGCCCGGGCCCACTGGCTGCTGGGCGATCACCTGTCTGGCGTGCAGGAGTCAGAGGCTGCGCCAGAGACAAACTGATTTACCTTCTGTGCACAAAGTAACAGGGTAGAGTCCTGTAAAAGTCTTAAGGTTACAGAAGAGTCACCTCCAGGATGCTGATGTCAAGCCGGGTCACCAGCGCCAACAGACTTAACACCGGGCTGCCGGCACCGAGTCACAGGCTCTCATCAGAGTCATCCGAATGGTGATGAGCCTCTCCGGGCTGGAACTCGAACATGACAATCGTAACATCAGTATTAGGAAGTGTGAAGAGACAACAGAACATGACACGTTACCATTTAGTTGTCTTGATGTAATTATTACGCCGGCCAGAAACACTATGCTCAAACTTTGGGATTTTTATTTATTTCTATTAATTTTTCCAGTGGAGATTGTTATGCAGCTAATTCATGGAGTGTACTGATACAGATATATCTCAGCAGTGACCTAATTAGATATATCGAGGCTGGATCACTTCCCAATAAGAGAAGAAATGGTTGATGAGACGAGACAAACTTTCTCCAGCAGCACTTTACTGATTTCACACTTCATAACAACTTCACTTCTCATTCGACTCGCCAGATGACTAAACTAACCAATCACAAGTCAGGACACAGACTGAGGTAATGAGGAGTCAGAGATTCAACAGAATATTGTAACTGTGCAAATATGTAGATAATAAACATGTAACATAAATATGTAAACACATTTTTAGTAAATTAACTTATATAAATTATGTCTACCTCAGCTTTACACCTCTCAAAAATATGAATGAACTTTTAAACCTGGTCGATTAGCGTGATTCTGACCTTTGTAATGAAGCAGCTGGAAAAATGTCAACATAACCTCAATTGATTTCAATACAAATAAGGAGGAGATTTGTTGCTGTTTGCATCAATGAAGCTAATCATGTGCTCAAAACATTACAGTCTCAAACCAGCTTAAAACAGCTTAAGTATATAAATCAATCAAGGTCAAAACTGACACGTGGGGATGAAAGAGGAGGCTGTGCAGGGACCCAGTTCATTCAGCCTCTTTCCTTTGCTAAGTATCATAACCCCAGCCATTATCGATGACTGCTACCAAACTACTAATACAGGCTGTGGTCCTCCTGACGGGCCTCCCAGCCTGCACAGTGAGTATCCTCCTAGAGCTCTCCAGAACACGGCGTCAGCCTTGTCTAGCCTGTTCATCGGAGCCCACTGGCTACTTGTAGCAACCCACATTAAATTAAAATCAATGCTGACTGCAAAGTGGTTCCTGGTTCTGCACTCACCGACTTGAACGCCTTTTACAGGCACATGATACCTCCTCCACCAAAGACGTCTTGCTCAACGATGCTCAGGCAATCCAGACTTTTCTGTTGGCTGAACGCCCCACCAGTTCCTACCACATCAGCGCCCCTCTCTACTTTCAAACACCCCTGAAGACCTCCAGCTCTTCAGAGGACCTCCTCTCCAACATCACTACCAATAACTGGGACATGATAATCCATAACTATAATAACTTATTGCTGCACCAGCATGTCCTTGTCACACTGTACGCCGATTGTTTCCTTTGGATAAAAGGCCAGCTAAAATGACTAAACGTGAAGTGTGTGTGTGTGCGTGTCTCACCTGCTGCGGTGGACGTTGAAGCTCGCCACAGGTGAACACATCGCCGTCGCTGCCTCCATCTGCCATCGTGAACTACACTTACCAGCCCTCGAGCTGAATGCCCACACACCACACAGAGTCACTGCTTAATCAATGAACATTCACACACACACACACACACACACACACACACACACACACACACACACACACACACAGTTGAAGCTGGTATTCCCCTGGAATTACAATAGCTAGTTTCATTTCGAAATATCAGATTTGTGAGATAACATGTGCCAAACTGGAGATGAGCTCGACTCCACCCTGATCATACAATAAATAATAAAATGATGACACACGTTTAATCGGGAGCATACGTGACTATAAAAGAGGACTTAACAAAGAGGAAGCTCGTGGGGCGAAAGCACGGGGAGTTAAAGGGTCAGGATCAAGCAGAAATAGGACGAAGCTAATCTGACTGTAAAGTTGATTTTTTAAGTCTCGGCTGAGCTGATCCCTCAAGAATATGATGAAACACTCACTCCGTCATCTTCACTGGCTAAACCCAGCCCCAGCTGCCTGAGGTCTGATCACAGCTGGCATGAAATCAATGTAAATCTTACATGTTGTTACACCAGCAAGACGCTAACAACTGCGAGGGGGGCTATGCCAATGTTGCAATACTAAGCTATATGTGCTTAACGTTAGCCTGACATTAGCCGTCACACTGAGCTGTTGGCTCGGAGTGTGAGTTAAAAACAAACATGTCAGAACAACAATCGATCATTTCCGCACGCACACACACACACGCACGAACACACACACACAGAACAAACCCCTGCTCAGCTAAGCTAATGTGAATTAGCCATCGCCGTGCTAGCTCCAGTTAGCAGGTAGGTTAAGTAGTTAGCCCACTTCTGTCGGGGGTTTCTCCCCGTAACAACGCCCGTAAACAAACACACCCGGTCTAAAATCAAAGCGTGAAGCAGTAAACAAGCAGAAATGTTCAGTACCGCAGCGTCGTGTCGGATAAACCCGTGTGAAACGCCTTCTTTGGTGGACTGACAATCCGTGAATATCGAAACAAACTGCCAAAACAAGAACAGCGGTGACGTCACGCGTACGGTGTCTTTCCGCTCACGTACGGCCAGGGGCGGTGGCCCTCTGGGAAATGTAGTCCAAAAGAAAGGGGCGAGGGTATTTTCTATTCATGAGGACAAGCAGACAGAAGAACAGCAGAGTTCATGGCTGTAGGACACTCCAAGCTAAATAAAGCTTAATTATTTATAATAATAATTAATTTTATACAGTCTAATCTAATTGTATATAGTTTTTATCTCAATTTCTTATTTCAATTTTTTTTTTTACTTTTTTTTTATTTGTATCTTTGTACAGATTTAATTTAAATTCAGATTTATATTCTAGGTTAATTTTAAGTATGTTTACATTAACATAAAATGGAAGTGTGAGAAAGCCGGAGTACCCGAAGAGAACCCACGCAGACATGGGGAGAGCATCAGAATTTATTGCCAAGTAGGTTAAGTAAATTAGTATTTAGTTTTCACTCACACTGAAAGACTTGAACCAGCAAACTTATTGCTGTGCCGTGCTGCCCGCTGCTCGAACAATACCACACAAATAAAAGAGAAGTAGATAGATAGATAGATGAGGTTAGGAGAAGGTTATATATGGTTAATTTGCAGAGAGAATAATGCACACCACACAGGGAATGTATTTTCAATTTAATTTCTTTTAATATAATCTTATTTACATTGTATTTTTTCATAAATGTTTAGTACATAGTAAGTTACAATACTCTTGCATCCATTACACAGTGAACTCAGAACCTAGAAAATGCAGATTGAAATGATACCGCTTAACAGTCTTCAATTTTCAATCCCAACTTCAATCTCCAACAACAACAAGACCCCTCGCTCGACATTTAACGTTTTTTTTTTTTTTTATTATTATTATTTCATTCACTTCTATGGAGGATTAATGACTGTTTGTTCATTCATGGTGGTCTTGATGGACGATGACTAACTTTTTCTAACATTCAGGCTATGAAGACGGGGGGCAGAGACAGAGCCACAAACAAAAGATGGTGAGATGGATGATGAAACATGTATGAAAAGGCTTATGAGATTTTATTATACATGTCACATACAACCAAAAAATAAAATAAAATAAAAAAAAATAATAAATTCCTGAAACTGACTTCCTTCTTTTTCATCCTTGTGGCTCGTTTTATTAATTAAATATCCGGCTCGTGCCCTCGGACCGCTCCATAACGTCAGTAGAGTTAAGATTTAAAAAAAAAAAAAAAAAAAATTGGGGCTTTCACATCAAATAAAATGTAACATGGTATTTAAAACACTAACAGTTTTCATACACCGACAAAGAGGATTTCTCCGCAATAATATGAATGTTAAAAAAATGTAACAAAATTCAACAGAACCCACTTTGTGGATTACTTGAATTGCAAAGTGAATTGACCCTTCAACTCTGGTAAGAGAGGTTTGAGGGATAGGAGGAGGAAGAGGGGGGTGGGTGGGTGGGTGGTGAAGAGATTAGTGTGGGCTCTGTGTCGAGCATATAGCAGCTTGGTCAGTAATCACTTAGTAATAAATAATAAAATATCAGAGTGGATCAGAGTGGTCGCAGATACAAACGGAAGAGACAAAAAGTCACCAAAAGGAGGAGGAGCAGGCTCATTTTGATCTTTTTTTTTTTTTTTTAACAGCGTAACCGGGTGCCATGCCTGACACACACACACACACACACACACATACAAACACACTCTCACACACATACATACATGCACACATTCGGATACACGACAGTGGTTAAACATGAAGCATGAATACTAGTCAATCAGCTCGTCAGACAGACGAGGTCTTTCGCCTTGTTCTTCTTGTGATTTTTCAAAGTCTCTGTTCGCAGGCTCGCGTTGTGATTGGCTGATTCTGTCCGAAAGTTGTGTGTCGTGGAGTCGCTGTGGCGGTTAAGACGTTCTGAAGAATGACATCAAAGCTTGTTAAAACTGAAGGATAAAAATGCTTCTTCAAAACATCTGAAAAATTTTAAAATACTTTTATTTTTTTGTTTGTTTTTTTGTCGTTTTTTTTTTTTCCTCCTCCTGCTGTGCTTCCTCCGTTAAACCCTCCAAACAGTTCGGTGGTGAGGAGGTTGGCAAGAGACCATGTGTGTCTTTTGTGATGCTTGGCCGCTCCGTATACTCCTCGTATACTTGATATTCTGTCGATGTTTGTGTGTGTCTGTTTGTGTATATATGTAAAATGTCAAATAGGTTGTGTGCAAGTGCAAGCGTGACTGTGTGTATTGTCGGTTTGGGTTGTGGATTCATCACTCCACAGCGAAGCCGCAGGTCTCCTCCACAGCCGTCAGCAGTTTCTCGTAAAGTTTCTCGTAAGACTCGTAGGGAGGGATGTCTATCCGGTTAAAACTGGAGACAGAAGAGGATCATCAGTGACATCGAACCCGACAGAAATGTAAATAACATGCATCTTTAGCGTGTCCTTACCACGTGTGAGCCTTGGGCAGGTTGTCTGTGTTGGCGTCTATCAAATGGATGGTGAAGAGCCTTGGTCCTGCAGAACCTGTAGAACCTTACACACATACATTCTAGTTATCACTGCTCTACTCTGGTACACAGAGCACTCATCAGTCTTCACACAGTCATAAAAAGCCAAACATTTGCCGTTTATAGCTTCTCAAATTAGAAAGTTTGATGCCTTTGTGTGTCAAATCTCTAAAATCTTTGGATCTGGACTGTTGGTCGGACAAAATCAGACATCTAAAGATGTCTGTTTGATCTTTTTTCTGACATTTTATAGACAACTCAAGTCAGATTAATTGATAATTCTCTTTGTAGAGTTCTAAGACATGACGGTCGGCCAGTAGATAGTTTGGAGGTATATAAACGAGTAAAAAGTCCTCAGAAAACGTCTCAAATACAGTAAACAGTCCTTTGCTGTAACTTTCTTGAGTTATTAGGGCATTCAGACAGGATCAGACGCTGCGGACTGCCAAAAAAAAAAAAAAAAAAAAAAAAACAACAACCCTGCAGCGACCTGCAGCAGAGAAGTTGAACCAACTTTTAGAAAAACGGAGCACAAACATCACCCTGCAGCCGCAAACCAGACAACCAGATATTGTTAATCAGAGGAATAAAGTTATTTCCTGATCGTGTCACAGCGGTTACACACGACCGTAAAGAGACACACCGCCGAACAACCGTGTGATTCTATCTGAATGCACCCTTTGTGTGTCAAACCTCTAATATCTTTGGGTTTTCCACTGTCTGAAGACGAGCATCAAATGAACATAGTAACTGATGTCTGTGTGTGTGTGGTGTCTAAGCCAGACCATGACCCACCCTGCAGCGCTTTGAACCCCTGTAAGGGGACCCTGGTGGAGCCGGTGACGAACTGCAGGAGGCGTCCTCTCCTCTCCTCACTGAATGCCTCCACCGCCTGCCAGAACCACCGCACCACGTTGCTTTCGCTTGTGCAGTGCTTCAGGCGCGTGTTGGTCTTCCAGTCTGCGAGATCTATTTTACCCAGTCCACCGATGATCAACTGGAAGACGGAGAGGAGGATTAAGCAAAGGTGGCTCGATGTGTGAGAAAATAAGTTAATTATGACGACACAGGTGGCAGTACCTCTAGTTCTTTATGGTCAAAGGGTTTGAGGAGGTGCTGGGGGATCAGCTCACTGAATCCTTTCTGTAGAGCCAGAAACTGGGCTTCAATTCCACGCATAAACCTCCAGTTCACATAAAGTCTGGAAGACACAAACACAAATGTTGCAGGCCAAATAAATACACTGTAAAAAACTGTCACAACAGCTGTTTCTGCCATCAAGACGGCACATTGTTTACTCTGCATCGACGGCACAGTTTGAATTAACACTGTTCTTACCTCACGTATTCTTTTTTGTTCTCCTCGGTGACCGGGATGTTGCGGCCGTTAGGTTTGAGCTCATGTTGTAAGAACTTCCCAAAGGCATTGTGCTCCACGCAGAACGTGTGGTCGAGGACTGAAGTGATGTCGTTCTCTCTGCATGGAGAATATTTGAGAAGTTAACAGTGAAACGGGCGATGAGAAGGACAGGAGCTGAGAGACAGTTCATGATCGTTTGCTCACAATATCCAGACGAGGCTCTTGTGCAACTCCGGGTCTGTGGTCTCCAGGTCGTTGAGCTGGATCGGTTTACCTAGCAGCTGTTTGTAGAAGGGTAGTGTGAAGCTCCCGTTGATGTAGTGACCATGAAAAACTGCCAGGCCCATCACGCGACCCACAAAGTGGAAGTATGACAGGTGGTCCTGAAACACAGCACAGAGACATCAGAGAGTCAGACAGATTCATCTCACGTCGTGTGTGTGTGTGTGTGTGTGTGTGTGTGTGTGTGTGTGTGTCTGTGTGTACTCACAGGGTTGATGGAGGAGTCGGGGTTGATCTGTAGTGTGTAGATATTGTCTGTAGAGTACTGGAACAGGCCGTAATAGGGGTTCAACATTTCATGACACAGCAGGTACAGCCACTCCCTACAGACAACCACACTGTTAATGTCAAGAACTCAAAGAAACTAAAAAAAACACAATTAATCATATATGATATGATTACACAATGTAGTTAGTGTGTTCACACTCTCCTGTTTTAAACTAGGTGGTCACTGCTTAAAGTATTTAGGTTCAGTCCCATCAGGCACGACTGATCGCGGCCGTTCTAGATAGACAATGTTTGTGATTCTCCAGAAGTGCCAAAGAAGTCTCTCCGCTCTGCAGAAAATATGCTACTGTTCTATTTTTGATGGACGCCATGACCAGCCGTGTCAAGCAGCACAGAGCAGATCGAGTTGGCTGGAAGTCAGAAACCGAAGCGGCAAGAGAGCCCGGTCCAATTTTCAAAGTAATGTGTGGCAAAACGCTCTGCTGCTGTTAAAGAGCGGACTAAAACAGCGTCGCGGCCATGACGTGACTCAGTGTGATCTCCCAGGAATTCAACTTAACTGTTAAAAACATTCAATCTTCGCAGATTTGAGCAGGAAACCTGCTCGTGCCAATGATTTTATGTCAGAGCGGGAACAGTTTGCTCACAACTCTCCTGCAATACATCTCTCATTTCAGCTGCACATAAATAATGTTTGAAAGTAGGGAGATCAATAATGTCCTGGACAGCGTTGGAGTTTCTCTCCGGCCCTCAGGAGGCTCTGCAGCAGCTCTTAGCCAATCACAGCCTTCAGCGGCAGAGCGACACTTTTCAGCTGTATTCTAACTCTCATTTGCTCAGCTGGAAAAGTAGATTTATGGATGTACACGTGTACAACTTGGACTCGAGGAAACAGTGAGAAACGATAGACACACATGCTAATTACCTTGCGACCCCGCCGTAGTCCAGACCTTCTTCTCCTCTGAACTTCACCATCAGCCGCTTCTTCAGGTCTTTGGGCCTCATCTTCATTATCTGTCGATACGACTCCTACATCCCCCCCCCCACACACACACACACACACACACAAAGGAAGCAGTTAGTGACCCACAACACAGCCCTTCATATCAGTGATGTTCTGTTTATTAACATGCACAGTCAGTGCTGCTTTTGTGTTGTGAAAGAATAGTTTGTTTTGACTGGTGTGTGTGTGTGTGTGAGTCATGAAGAGTGTGGACGAGTGTATGAATGTCAACCTTCACAGGAGCTACCCACACTGTGATCACATTTGTACAAACGTCTGATCTATGTGTGCGTGTGAGACGGCTTTGTTGTCTGGTTTATGTGCCACTCATGGGAGAGAAATGTTCTTGTAATGTTCTTGCAGCGTTCCTTTGTGGTTTGTCACGCGTGCCCACCTCAAAGATCTCCTCTCGGGACACCTCGATGCGACAGTGTCCCGCCTGAGGCTGCTGCAGCGACAGCTCGTGACGGAGCAGCTTCAACTTGTGGACCAAGTCTCTCTCGTAGCGAGCCGCCACGTCTCCGTCTCCACCTCCGCCTCCTCCGCCGCCTCCTCCAACGCCGCCCACTCCTCCACCTCCCACCTCCTCGCCCCCCACGTCCATCTGGGGGGCCTGGGAGGATTCCTTCGCTTGGGATTGCTGGCTGGAGACAACATGACGAGAGCAGACTGGATTAGCACACTGCAGCTAAATCTACCCATGAGCCCACATCTGTCAAATCACACGGCTTCAGCATCACGAACAGAGCTGCAGACTGTTAGCGGGTCACGTTCAGAACCAGTCTGAGTCCAGCATTACGGCCGGCAGAGATTGATTAGCCCTGAAACCATTTATTTTGCCACATTAGCTGTACCTGATGATGGTGTGTAGGCGCGGGTCTGTGAACTGCGTGGTTCGGTTGTTGTGGTCCACGAAGTAGATCCGACCCGACACGGTGCTTCGGACCTCCCAGCCCACTGGCAACGGCCCGAGCTCCTCGCAGCTCACACTGGCCAAGTCCCTGCGCCGGAAACAAGGATCCAGACTGAGACTAGAGCCAGCAACACAAATCCATCAACCAAGACCTCTGACCCCACATACTGGATGTTCTTAACCTCTCATACTGACCCAGAAAATGGAGGTCCAAAGGAAATAACCTGAGATATTTGTCTTAATCTGTTGGTGTAATTAGTGTGTTAGCTAACGAGAAAACGAGGCTCTACTTGCAGCCATAAAAACAGAACATGTGCGGTCATTTGTACTGTTGTTCTTCTTTTGTTATACTCTTCTGTGTGTCCTCTTTCTCTGCTGCTGCTGCTGCAATGACCTACTTTCTCGGTTGGGTTTATTCAAGGTTCATCTCATTTCAGGTTATGCCTGGACAACACAGAAGTGAAGTGGTGGTGGTGGAGAGGAGGGGTGGGATCATACCTCGGTATCCGAGGGTCGTGCCAGGTGCTGACGCCTGTCTGTGTGTGGAGGAAGTACACCTGGCCTTGCACTGTTGTTCGCTGCTCTGTTTTTTTTAAAGAGAAAATGAATGTTTTAGGAAACATGAGAGATTCAGAGGAACATTTATGAACCTTCAAACGGTTCGACTGACCGTATCCCTCCGGCAGGTCAGGCGGTTGGTGCCCGTGAGGTCTGTTCTGAGGGGTGTGGCCGTGGCCTCTCGAGTCCTGCCCTCTGATTCGCTGCGTCTGAAGGCGGTTCTCCTGGCTGGGCGAGTCGAGCCGACAGTTCCCGCCTCCTGCTGCGCCGGTTGGGTCGGAGTAAGGCAGCGGCTCTTCGCTGAAACATCCCTCAAACACAGGCCTACACACACACACACACAAACACACACACCACTTAAGTCCTATTTTCTGTCTTACTGGAATCACATGATTGGATAACTGCTTTTTATTTTGAGAAGCAAAGATTGGGAGAAGATCAAACAAATGGTAATTATGACTAAACTGATCTAGCATCACAACAAGCAAAAAAATGGGTCTCTGTCCTACTTCACATGACAGAGCAGAGCAGAGACATTAAATCATGTTGATGCTGCACTGACTTGTAATCAGGTGAGCGGTGTCTCTGTCATTCGTACGTCTGTTCTCACACTATGTGACTTTGTGCTTTTAGTCGTTGGTGAGAGATTGTAAGCAAAGAAAATATCGCTGTTGCTTCATTAAGAAAAAACACCACGACACACTCACCCATCGTTTTCCAACAGTCCTCTGCAGTCCACCACAGGTCCTCCGCTGCCGATGCGATCTCGCGTCTGTAAGCTCACTGGAATCAAGCAGGAGGTAGAGGTCAGAGAAATGACAGTGAGAGGGCAGAATATGCACACGGTGAAAGAAAAGTGACGCAGAGAGTCATCTGTACAGATCTGTGAGTCCAGCCTTACCTACGATCTGCCCCCGCACTGCGTCACTGTCCGAGGGGTTCAGCTTACATAGATCTAAACGCTGGTCTGTCAGACGAGGAGAAAGGAAATGCATTCAGACCAAAAGTGATGTGAGCGTGTATCTGTTAATTTGAAATCAGAGGGACAGACTTACATCCTGTGTCTTTTAGCCTGCTGATAGCATTGGAAAGAAGCCGTATGCAGCCCAGGAAGCCCGCCCCCTGTCGTTTATGGATCTTTTTGTGGTTCCATATGCTGATGGTGATGGAGTCTGTCTTTCCAATGTAGCTGAAAAACAACACACACTGTAAGATCCTGGTGATTTTCCTGGTTTTTCAGCTCGGTCTGCTGTCAGTGTGAGCTATCGTCACCCATTGTTACATTTTAATCAAAGTAAAAACAACAAAATCTGTCGGAAAACATCTATCCATCCATTCCAGGTGTTCCCAGGCTAGATGGACTATAGTCCCTCTGGCAGGTTCTGGGTCTGCCCCGGGGTCTCCAACCAGTTAGATGTGCCCGGAAAACCTCCCAATAAGGCGTCCATCCCAATCAGACCTTTCGATACGACGGAGCAACAGCTCTTCCTCCGATGGAGGAAGCTCATTTTGGCTGCTTGTATCCGCGATCTTACTGTTTTGGTCACTACCCAAAGCTCATGAGCATAGGTGAGGACTGGAACTGGAAAATCGAGAGCTTTGCCTTCCGGCTCAGCTCCCTCTTCCCCACAACGGTCCAGTGCCAACCCACCGGTCCACCTCACACTCTCATTTTCCCATCAAGGCCGAGATACTTGAACTCTTTCTACAAAATTGAAAAGCGTATTAGTCGCGAGACTCACAGGTCGTAGTGCTGATTCCATTTCGGGTCCAGTGTGCTCTTGACTGTGTCGGTTGAGTGGCATTGACCTGATCCGTCCACCACAACCTTGGCAAATGGATCGGGAAGGCCTGCATGCACAACGCCAAAAATAAAACAGTGATTCACAATAACACAGCTCTTTTTGTCCATCTAATGACTGAATTGGAGCAGGGTGGCCTGCCTCTTACTGAAAATATAAATAAAACATGTTGGTTACTGTTACTTAACAACCAAAAACAGCATATTCTATTTGGTTATTTGGTGGAAATGAAGACCCTAATCCTGACAAACTGATAGCGGTTTGATGGCGGCAGCTGAGCGCAAACCCTCATAGAAACCAATCATTTAATCATGCATACCGATGGTCATAACGTTGAGATTCAAAAAAGGTACTTACGAAAGAAGTCTTTCTTTGCGAGGTTCTTGGCACATAATACTGCAAAAGATAAAATCACACACACACACACACAGTCAGAGATATGTAAATGATGTTACAGTGTGTAGGCTAGTGCACATAAATACTGTTCAAGGAGGAAGAATGCTGGTTAGGATAATGTATGAATGCCAGAGGATGGTAATGTGCAGGAAAACTTACGTGACATGCAGACGAGCATGAGCAGTAAAGTATAGGCTAGTGTTTGGACACAAACTCCCAAACCCACCCACACTGCCACATCATCTTTAAGGATTCAGAGAGCAAAGCTCAGAGAGACAAAGAGCGAATCTGTGTTTCTAAGTATTTAGTTTACTGTTTGCGTGCATGGTGCGAGAGCTGGCGTATGTCACTGCTGCTACAAACACTGAAAAAAAACCCCCACAATGCACCAATTTTTAGAAACACAATCATGTCCAGTCACACGTACAAGTCTTGATTATAGGGCAGCGTTCGCAGTGAACAAAAAACAAGCTGTGTGTTTGTGTTCAAGGCTGATGTAAGGCGCTCAAAAGTGAGTCTGACCTGAGGTGTAACTGACATGAAAACAATAATATACAACGTCATGTCGAAATGTCAACATTTAGACCCATTGTTGAGAATCTTATGTGGTAAAATAAAGTATATAAATGTCCAAGAATGAGTGTAAAGGTCCATGAATTTGCTCTGAAGGAAGTTCTTGGTTTCTTGGTCAACAGTTTAAACAGCAACCCTCACATACAGAGAAACACACTGCAGATTTTCAGGCTAATTTTTTGACACTGGAGTTTGGAAGTCACTGTAATAAAAAAACAAATTATGCAAACTTCAGTTTTGGTGTTTATGTGTAGGTGACAGAGCAAAAGCAGTACCACTAGCCGTTGTTGCCGCCAATGGAGAGAAGCCAGACTTCTGCCCCTTTTGCAAGCTATTTCTCGTGGCTGCAAAGCATCATGGGTAAAAACGTACGCCACAGAAAGTCACAGAATGATTGTGCAATGTCAAAATGATGTGTCTACAAAAAAAATCTATTGGTAATCTATGAAACATACACACAAACTGCTGATTAAAGCAACATTGTGTTACTTTTCTACCATAAATAACTTATGTACTTACTTACTAATGTGTGTATTGTGTAATCAGGTGAATGGTGTCTCTGTCATTTGTGCGTCTGTTCTCACACGGTGTAACTTTGTGCCCTAGGTACGATCATGGAGTTTCCTGATGGACAGTGAAGTAAACTGCTGCCAAATGTAGCTGCTGTTAGCTCAGTTTGTTAGCCGGGCTGTCCGGACTGTGAGCACTGGGGGGAGTGTTAGTGTTTGTACCACAAATGTTTTGAACCACCAGGAAGAAGAGGAGGTTTTTAGGTCTGGAGTGTGGGCGAATGTTGACACGGTGCAGAGCCAGTGTCGTGCCAGAACAGGAGCTCAGGAGCTTAGAAGCTTAGCATGTAACTGGGCTTAGCAGCTTCTATGGACAGAGGCAAAAAGACTGAAGAGGACGTTGGCGGAGGCTGAAAGACAGACAGAGATCTGGGCTTTTGGACTAGAAAGTGATATTAGCTGGCTATGTCTTTGTCTGTTTTTGATCATAAGTAATATAATCATAACAAGTACACGTGTACAGCTGTCCATATTTACCACAGTGGGATTACACACTGAAACTGGGCGCACTAAATCACAAAACTACCAATTTCTATGCAGTGTTGCTTTAATTTTAATGTTTAATACAGTAGAACATACAGTGTTTCTCGGGCATCAGTGTTATAAGGTATCATCATCATGTTCAGCTGACTATTCATGAACTACAGTGAACCGGGGGATGCAGTTACTCTGGAGTGTCACCAACACCTGTACAGGTGTTAAGTTACCATTTGGATTCTTGCCTTAAAGCTACAGCAGCTCATTTTAATTTCATCAACACTGACTGACAAGTGATCAAAATAAATAAATGTCATGTTTGATGGCTTGAAACAAGAGAGAGAATGTGACAGATTTTTTTTTTTTTAAACAAATTAGTCCCATTTCAAAGACACACAAATTAAATGTGAGCCCATCTGACCAGTGCGGTGTAACTATATCACTTCAATCACCTTTATACAGTTAGACAGAGGAGATGTGATAGGAGGGGGAGGAAGAGTGTCATCCCAACATTGGTCTGAATTATTCAAGGTGCTCTTCTCTCCTGTGCTTTGCGTCAGAGTTTCGTACTTGACAATTTAAACTGAAACAACTAATCAATTAGTCCATTTTAATAAATAGTTAATGATTTGTGCTTGCAAGCTAAAAATACCAAACATTTGCTGCATTTTCTAGGTTACATTTTTGGGTTTTAGACTGTTGATCAAACACGGAATTTGAATACGTCAGCTCACAAAAATTATCAAAGCAATATCACATCAGCATGGCTGTGATTTGGTCGTAGGTATGCTGATATTTGGCATAACAGCACTGCCTCGAGTCTGATATTACTTTTATACAACAGTTCTACAAACGGCATTCACTGGTTAACAGTAGTACGTGACAACAGATTGATTTCTTTGATTATTTTCTCATTTATTTGAGTCCGCCAACACAAACAGTTCCATGCCTGGACTAGCTTGCTAAAAAAGTCTGTGGACAGTTTATATTGATGGATTATATTGATGATGAATCAATAAGAAGACTGTCGACATACAACGTCCTTTATCGCGTGTTATCATAATGTCATAATACTTAAAGAAAGTTTGCTTTAGGACAGCTCAGGGGGCTTTAGTTTAACCCTAAACGGCTAATATGTTTATTTATTAACGTTTCGTCAACACTACAGAAACATTAGGTAACTGTTAAATATGATAAGACTGTCTGCGGTTAGTCATTGGTTTGATTAATGGTTGTCTATTGATTACTGACGACCACTGATCAATTTTCAGCTAATTAGGTTTCTAATGGAAGTAAATTTAAACTACTTATTATAGACATATGGTCATCTTTGTGGTGCAAAGTTTGTTACAGTCCAAGATTGACGATGACTGTCAATGTAACGGCTGTGAAAACATCTGTAAAGTGGAGTGATGCATGTAGTTCAACGTGCTGTTATTCTCTCTATCAGCACTCATTGAACGACTCTTGTCCAATCAGATTACGTGGTCGTAACTAACTGTTGTATAATAATAATTATAATGAGCTTTATTATGCAAAATGATTAAGATTAATCAAGAAAATAATCAGCAGATTAACCAGTAATGAAAATCTAAAATCTAATCTAATGGGCAGTAATGGCTAACTGATTCGGAGCACCACCTGAGCCGTTATCCAAGCTATAAAAAGGTCCAATTAAAACCTGCCGTGATCTGGTTTTGGCCCAGACAACCATCGAGGAAGTTAGTCAGTCATCCAGTGGTTTCGGATGTGGTGAGTGTGTTGCGGCGTGGATGTGTCTGGCGTGGCAGCCTGGTTTATTTCCTGTGATTAACCCGTTGAGAATGGCTGCAGGATATCCTTCCCTCTTCCTCATCAAACCCCCCCTTCCACTCCTCCTCCTCCTGACTCACGCATTCCTCACTGAGTCCTCATCTTTTCAGACACAACGAAGGAAACACAGCTCAGAGAGGGAGAGAATCAAGTTTCTGATTTGTCCCTGCCTCCTCTTTCAGACAAGCTAGTGAAGGAAGACTTCCTGTCAGTCACATTTGTGCTATCCACCCCTCAACCCAGCCAATCTCCAGAGACGAGGGACACCCCTAATTTCACCCCATCTCGCTGTGACTAGCTCTTCTTCTGTGGCACTGACTGTGTGACAGGAAATTCCTCATCCTGCCAAGGTCACGGCTGGTAAAGACACACATAGTTACAGCCCAGCTGGTTCTCAATTTCCCCCCCACTGCTGCTCTCTTTTTTTGGCACTTATGTCCTTCCTTTCTGGGGGCTGGAGAGAGAGAGAGAGCCAGCGGGGGAAGAATTCATCCAATCTTGAGGGAACAAGCAGAAACAGTTCAGGGGGAGATGATGAAAAACTGCTTCTGTGCCACGCCAGCAGCTCCTCGAGGAATCTGAAGTCACAACATGTTTCTGCCACAATCAGCCGTCTCCCACAAACATTTCAGGCGCTACTCTCGCCCCATAACCACAGCGAGAGCGCTTGGTATTCTACAGGTAACAACACAAACATAAAACTTGGAGGAGCTTAGGAGCTCATTACAACTTCTTAAATCACAGATAATGGTCGCGCTCTTCAGAGAAGATGCCAAGGTGCTGTGAACTCTTTGTTCATCGACATCAATAATCGGGACACTGAGATCCTTCAGAGACGGAGGAGACAGTTTCAGAGAGAACTCAAAGATTTACAACTGAAGTAAAGTGACCCATGTGAGATTATGTGAGAACAACAACAATGTAATTTCCTGTCTAACCTTCTCCTCTCAGCTCCAAAAACTGAGCAAAACACCGTCATATTTCACAGCAAAACCTTCATATATACGGCATTTTATGCGACATTCATGCGGTATTTTCATGTCAATCATACGGCAAAGCAGCGCTTCTTTTGGTGGAAAAACTAAAATATGGAAAAAAAAACGCCAACCTCAAACATGAAATCAACAGTTCTAATATCCTTTTACTGTAATATCGATAAAGTTATACCGTATTTATTACGGTAAAATTCTCGCAACCACAACTACCACTTTTTAACTGTTTTTTTTAAACAGTAAAACACTGTAATGTGTCATGCAAACCCTTTATCTATATGACATTTTAAGGGAATTTATGCAGAATAGAGTAGTACTTTAAATGACAGACTGTTATGGACAGTAAAATACTAATTCTTCATGGCAAAGACAACATTCATATACCGTAAACTTTTTGCAGTAAAACACATTTTTCATGTCATTTCAACGGCAAAACAGAATATCTTTTTATGGGAAAAAAACCCTTTAATTTATATGGAAAAATCTGAAATAAAACACCAACTTTAACCATGAATTCAACAGTACTAATATCCTTTTACAGTAATATTAGGAAAAGTTGTACTTTATATTTATCACGGTAAAATTTTGGCAACCACAGCGGACAGTTTCCAACCGCAAAAAAAAAGTTTGTTTTTTTTAACAGTGTAGCGGCCAGCAGGCACGTGAGCAAATATCTCACCTACTTAACAACATGGACCACACCAAACCATCCAAACACACACACACACACACACACACACACACACACACACACACACACAAACAAGCTGTTAAATAAACAAACATGAAAAAACTGAATCATCCGGCACTGTGAGCGTCTCATTGATGTGTTTGTTTGAGTGATGGTGTCACATTCTTCGTCTTTCCATTCTCAGTTTCTACGCTGTGTGTGTGTGTGTGTATGTGTGTGTGTGTGTGTGTGTGCGTGCGTGCTGCCAGCTCAGTAAGTGAGCGGATTAGAAGTGCTTATGCTGCTTCCTAAGTAAGCAGGATTCCCAACTTTCCCCTTTCTCTCTCACACTTCAGCTGCTTTCTGTCGCCTTTCTTTGCTTCAGTTGTGCCTCATCCTTCCACTTCTCTGTTCCAGTTCTCTACATTCATCTTTTGTGAGTGTCTCAGGTCGTTATGTCATCATGACGCTGCCTTATGTTGGCTCCTGGACAAGTCTGTGTTCAATCCAACTACCTGGCATCAAAACCTGAGCGGCACGTGTTGCTTCCATGAGTAGATTAACTACAGAACTAAAGCTACAAACACTATTTAAATAAATATTTAAGCTTAGCCAAGTGGTAACCTTGCAGTTCCTCGAACGTTCACTTGAGGCTGGCTTCAGAAGTTAGTCAGTCTCCATAAGTCCCCATGTTAAAATGTCCAACTTCACAGCAGAAACAAACATGTTTACAGTCCGGTACAAGAAACAGTTTTGGTCTCTATAGCTAATTTCCCTAATACTGAGGGTGAATTTATATGGAGCTCATCTGTTCAAATTATATTAAGGCTTAAAGTTATGCAGAATTAACAGTGTGGACCGATGTTCCACGTCTTTGACGGTTTTTAGATTAGCTAGGAGGTGGAAAAAGCTGGACTACCAACATGACGACAGCCAGCAAGGTTTTGAGCTTCAAAACGTCTCTTCAGAAACCTGTGGGCGACGCCACGCATACTCTGTCCATTCTTTATACTGTCAGTGGTTCAATCCGACTACCTGGCACCAGAACATGGGCGGCGCTTTCATTCATTAAACTCCACTTTCTTTAACAATAAAGTCGATTCATGTCCAAGCAAAAACAACTTTTCTTTCTAATTTCTGGCTCATCTATTCCCAGCATTTTGCTTTGTCCTGACAAAGTCCTGCATTCAAACCAAACACAACCAGAACTGGGCTGGGAGTTGTTTGATGTTTTTGAGTTTGAAATACCAAAAAATTACTTACCAAAATAAATCAATTTACTACTGAAACCGGACTTTGTTCTCACTTCCAGGACTTAACAAACACTGGCATGTACTGTGCGCTAACACAAAGTCCTGAACCACACACAAGCTTTTCCAGCACATGTTTCTCTGTAACGTCTAACCCTATCTGTTCACATCTCACTAGACCACACAACCATAAGATAATGTGACACTTCTCTTACACCTAGAACGAAAAACTCACAACAAAAACAGTTGATATAGAGACAAAGACATAACAACCACCTCTTGGCTAGCTAAAACACATCCATATAAACCCACTGCAGCCTCTGAATTGTGAACCAGTGTCAGACTCGCCTGGTCTTTGTCTGTCTGTCGCTGCCACAGACACACAGGCCTTTCTGATGTAGGCCAAACAAACCCCTCTCTCTGTGACAGACTAAACACAGAGCCAGCCAGCCAGGCAGCATTGCTCTCCCATTGGCTCATGGCACATTCCTCACCCAATTAGAATTCCTCTCATACCTGAGGGGGCGGGGCTCAGTCAGGGGCAATAACCTTTGTTTGTATCCAAGCTGAAATAATGAGTGACTGCTTCACACACGCACAAAATACACACCCACGGTCTGAAACATCCATACACACTTTCTCTTTATCTTCAACCTCGACGACTGTCTGTTGACACTGATACTGTTCTACCGTTCACTCTTTAATCTAACTAGTTACAACTAACTGAACTCAGGTTTATTTCCATATTAATTTCTTGACTAAATGCTTCATCGGTTGGTCGATAAAGTGTCTGCAGGTTGTGGAAAAATACTCATCACACGTTATCAAGGGTGACGTCTTTGCTGTTTTATCTGACAATCAAGAAAAGATTCACTGTCTACTATCATAAGTCTAAGACGCAACAACAATGTTGATCAAAAATGGAATAATTAAACTATCAAAATCGTGCTGATTTAGGGTCTATTCAGACAGAATCCAGCTCTGCAACGATTACATACATTCTAGTTATTACTTACTCTGGTGCACAGAGCACTTGCCAGTAAAAACACTCATCAGATCTCATCTCGGTTTTAATTTAAGTAACTACAACTGTACATTAAACTTGAATTCAGGTCTTCTATGGGTCAAGTGTGTGTAGGAGCATTTCAATACATTTTTTAAAAAGCAGAAATGCTGTGGTCCCGCTTTGTTTATCTCATGTACACAGCTTCTGAATATCTGTGTCTGACTCAAAATATACGCTGCAAAATAGCAACACGAAATAGTTTAATTTGCTGCGGTTGAGTGACGTAGACAGTAAATGAGAGCGAGAAGTCAGAAAATGAGCTAAATAAAATGTTATTTCCAGATCAGATCCATCAGATTGTGTCTGAATGTACCCTAAATGTTACAGCTTTATTACTTATGTTGTTTACTGTATTCTGGAAAATCTCTACCACCTTTCTGACAACACAACAGCGCAATTATTTCTGAAATGATCCAATAAACATATCTATATGCTTGAAAGGTGTTCACATAGATTCTTTGTATATTATTTCTAATTTCTGAGTACTTTTCTTACCCTGCTCGTGTTTTGTGAGCTGTTGTAAAAACACAAATCTATCTTATTGTATCTTACCTGCTCTAACTTAACTATCACACAAAGGATAGAGTAACATTTTTCATAACTTGAGCACTTTTACTCACATCCATCACAATCAAGCACATGATGTGCCCTCCTGCACCACTCCATACAAGCTTTGTGATGAAACATTTAAGTCTATTTTGGTGTGTGTGTGTGTGTGTGTGTTGACTTGAATTTCTGAACCAGGAGATGGACAAGGCGTCTGCCCAGCGGCACAGAGAGGTCATTTCCATCTGAATAGAGGCCCCTGGGTTGCTCGGTGGGGTTACATTAGCTACAGTAAAGACCATTGTTCCAGCTGTGTGCAGTGAGAGAGAGAGAGGCTCCTACGTGCCCCTGCAGAGGAGAGTCTGACCCCGAAATGACGAGCACACACAGGGTGCCTAAAAAAAAAAAAAAAAAAAAAGAGCAACCGTGTCTGTGTGGTGGGGATAAGTTGAACCCACAGCTACAGCCGACACAAGAGCGGTCGATACTTTTTGGGTAATCTAGGCTAGCGTGTCAAATCTACCGACAGATTGATCTGTGTGTGTTCGACATTGGCTTCCATCCACCGGTACACAGCAAGCCCGTCGCATTCAGGTCAAGCGGCGGGTTCGGCTGGTGGTCAGCCCCCACCTCCAACCAAAAAAAAAAAAAAAAAAAATGGGTGTAGCTAGCGTTAGCGTTAGCGGTCAATATTAACCACAATGTTACTATTAGCTAGCTGGCTATGAGGCAAAGTGTTGGGAAGTTTCTCAACATGGCTGAAAAACAGCGGACTAGTCGGGCTGTCTCAAGCCGTGAAACCCTCACAGGAGAGCGGACAGCGTCTTCACTGTCCCCTCGGTAATTTAGGTTAGCATCCGAGCTAACAGGCTAGTACACACAAAAACCGGATGTTTGGGCAAACGGCAGAGTCGCGAGCCAGAAAGACACTCTGTAATGTGTCGTTAGGTTTACTATTATTAACACTTCACAGCAGTGGTTCACAGGTTCAGACGTTTCTAGTTCAAACATGCACCGTAAGCGTTTTCTTTCGGTCTTTTTTTTTTTTTTTTTTTACCTGTCAGTCGGATTTTGATGCTGGACCCGTTCCTCCGAGTCCCAGGATTCGACATCACTCCGGGAGAAACGATCACACACAAACTTCCCGCTGGACTCTCCCCAAAAACACAGTTTCACCACTTCAACGGGAACCCGAACGACTCGAGTTTAAAAACATGCGGTTTGTTGTTGTTCTCCTCACGGGTAAAAATGTATTATTTCATCGCAAAGTCCTGCGCTCCTTCGAAATCCAACAACACGAGAGAACATTTTCGGGCAGGCTCAAGCACGTACTGACGTCATGTCCTTAACGGGTATAACCCTTTACGTGCTCGCGTCTGGGAAAACGTGGGCGTGCCCGTGAGGATCAACTCCTTTTCCAGAGAATCCTTCGAAGCTTTTACTTTTATTTCACGTACACTGTTAAAACACGGAAAGTCCCGTGATTATTTATGTTATTTGACGTGGTTAGTGATGTTTATTATGTTTCTACGAGCTGTAAACACAGACACTCATACTGTACTTGTTTTATTTTGTCTATTCATACTTTTTCATCTGTTTTCACTTTAATTTGTCCTACACTGTTACAAAGTTTTTAAGAAGCTCCCCTGATTATTTCTGTTATTTCAAGTAGTACTTAATTATACAGACTACTCATACTATAAAGACAATTCAATTAAGAAATGTAATAGGATAATAAATAATAAGATAAGACAGAATTTAATTGTTTTTTAGCTTTAGTTTTAGTTTTTTTAGTTTTTAGTTTTTTTAGTTTAGAAAATGTTGTCTTGTAGTATTTATACATTTTAATCTTTATTTGATTTAATTTCTATTTAAAATTATGATTTTTTTTTTTAACCTTTTTTGTTTTTGTAGTTATAATTTTTATTTGTTTTTTATTTTATTTCTGTATGTTTCTATATTTGAATCAGTTTTATTATTATTAATTTTATCATCTCACTTTGTGTTTTTGTTGATTAAGGTGGCTGTTTAACGGTGTGAATCACTTTGTGTTACATTTTGTTCGTATGAAAAGTTCTGTACAAATAAAGTCTGATTATCTGATTGAATGATGGACTGATGTCTTTTCCGTTTCAAATAACTGTAAACTTCCAGCTGTTTTCTCTGTCTTCTAATATCACGAGCTCCTGGATGTTCAGCTTTAAACTCCTAAAGATTTGTATCTATCTGCCTCTATTTCATCTCCTCCTACATCACTACATATAGAAATTAAAGTTATTTATGTGAGAATGGAAAGGTCTCGGCTGTCACGTGTCTTGTTTATGGTTATTCTGTCCTCCCACATGATCTCCAACAACAAATAAATTTCAGTAGTGTGCTCTCATCAATAATCTCTCCCTTCAAAAGAGCTTGTTGTTTGTCATTGCCTAGATTAACCCTCCTGCACCATTTCTTATTTACATTCACATTTTTCCATTTCCATTTAACTGCTTCATAATAATAAATCAAGTAAGAATGGTCTCATTATTTTACTTCTCCTAGCAAGCACAAAGTATTTCTTGATGCTTTGCAGGCCAAAGTGAAAACCTCCAACATACAGACTTTCACAAATGACAGTGAACTTACAAATCCACATGAACGTTGTGAAAAGAATTAAAAGGTTGACATTTGGAGGGGTCTGTATTTAAATTAAATGTGGACACTGAAGTTTATGTATTTGATTTTATGTCTTTATTGAGTCTTTGTTCTAAAATCTGTGTTGAAAGTTGATTGACTTTGTGAATGCAGTGTTGCTTGACACCTGACTTAAATCAGTGAGGCAGATTGTAAACAACAGTACTCAGCACTCAGTGACCACTAAACTGGATTTTAATTTAGTAAATCAATATTTTAATGGAAAACTACCAGCACTGAAACACTAGAGCAAGGCTAGCAGCTCTGTGAGGCTGTACTTTGACACGGTGGTGCTTTGAGCTAAATGTTAACACCTCTGTGGCTGCGAAGTGAAGCCAGTGCAGAAAACTGCAGTTCCTGAAATGGCCACTTGAGGCTGGCTCCTTCCTTTGGGAATGTAGGTACAAAATTTTGTTCCCATCCACTTGAGTTGATATTTGACAGGATAAGAAAGCTGGTCAAACAGCATATTAGGATTCATCGTCTGGACACCAAATCTTACAGAAAACCATCCAATAGTTATTAGCAGCATGCTGCATGGCTAAAAAGTTAAAGCTAAAGTAAGAATATAGGTGAACTGCTGCAAGATGCAACGTTTAAATGGAACAAGATAAAAGACTTCACACAACAAAATCTGTAGTTTAAACTACATAATTATGGTGATGACGGAGGTGAGATTATCACCAAAGAATGCAGGTATGACTTCAAATCAAGCTCGAGTAAACGCATTACTTTATCTGAAATTATATGCTTTAAAACATGTTTGTCAGGAATGTTAAGTATAGCATACAGTAGTCTGTTAAAGGAGCTGGGTGGGCAGGGATAACGGCTGCAGGGATTTGGCTCTTTAGCTGCACGGCTGCAGCATTAGCTGGTGGAACAATGAGCCCTCTCACCAGCCTGTTTACGGGACAAAGTAAATCCACATAAGCAGTGAAACACACCGGACAACACACGCATCTAGAAGCAAGGCTCTCTCTCTCACACACACACAGAGTTGCAACATTTATATGAATTTTTTCTCACATAGATTCGCTCATAACAAGAACAGGTGGAAGTAATGATTTAGAGATATTTCAGTGTCCGTCTTCAGAGAAGCATTCATGTCTCATGTCACTTTTTAAATCTACAACCACACATTATTAATTTTTATAATAAAAATACATATGCAAAACTGTAAAATGAGAGATATTAATGTTAATACTCAGTAAATAAGACAATTCAATTCATCCATATCAGGGTTGTGGGTGGTGGAGCCTGGAGTCACCACAGTGAGCTTCACAACTGCTCTTCAGAACCTGTAGCGACATCTATGTTCAGGACTCACCTGAGCCTGAACTATAACCTCTATCAAAAGGGAACTGACTCCTAAATGGGGAGAAGGTGTCCGCCACCAGAACCAGAACTGACACTACACAAGGAACCCTTCATCCACAGATCACATTGTTCTAGTGGGGTACGATGAGCTCTTTAAGACATGATGGTGGCTGACCATGAAGAACTTTGTAGGCTTATATTCTGGATTTTACAGGTAGCCTGTGCAGAGAAGACAAACTGAACCATGCAGGTACACGAGGGAAGACTGGCAATAACAAGATAGCGACAGGTGAGAGCAGACATCTGTCTAACAAGCGCTTGTGTTTGTGTGTATCACGTATCATGTATGTATCATGTACGTGTCAACACTCCACAGGTGGCTGTAGTAGTCGCCAGGCACACACACACACACACAGGCAAATTAGTTTATCCAAAACGGTCATGTACAGCTGTTAGTATGATTATGTGATTATGTGTGAGTGTGTGTGCACACGCATGTGTGTTTATACGGCGTGTGTGTGTTATTCAAAGTGCCGTTGGGACCCCTGAGACAAACCGAGTGTGTTCACAACTACTTAGATCATTCCAATCATAGAGACCGACTTAGTTATACCTCAGGGGACACACACACACAGTTATTGCAGATGAAGTCATTCATTGCACTGAACAGTTGGGTGGTCAAATGTGAGGTTGTTCTCGCAAAATGATTTCAGGAGAACAAAAAGAGTTTGTTTGTGAAACTCGTTCATATGTGACCTAAAACCAAAAACAAACGAACTGTCAGTCGACTCTAAAAAGAGTTTCAAGATATCATAACATACATGTCTTAATATATATCAGATAATAGGGATGAAAATCAAGGTGTGGAAAGGTGGAGAGGGGTGAAGAGTATCTATCTATTTTCAAGCGGTGAGGTCTCAGTGTGAGCCATGGCTTTCCACAGAAACCCTAAATGGACGGAGGCAGATTGAAGAATTCCCAGATCTCGTGCTGCCAGGCAGATCAGAGGGATGAGACCTCAGGGTGATGGCTGGTTTTAGAGTTGTGACCATATCAGGAAGGAGACGGCTTCATATATAAGAGCATGGCCTTCAGCTCACACATCCATATTCCTCCTGAGCGTACCTCCACCTCCGGCATCCGTGAGTATCTGAGACAAATATTGAATCTTGTTTAACCGATAGCGTCCTTCCTCTTACGACTATCTCAATTTTCCAGCCTGTCTCTGCAGCAGTAGGTGAGTGAGCTGGTCAGTTGGTTGGCGTTTGTTGGCAGCAGCAGCAGCAGCAGCCATGCCGGGTGGATATAAAGGGGAGTGCGGGGACGATGTGGACCCCATGCCGTTCCTGGTTCCCTCTGAGAAGGAGCGCATGGATGTCATGAATAAACCCTACGACATCAAGCGCTCCTGCTGGATCAAAGATGAGAAGGAGGCTTTCATTGCCGGGGAGATTCAGTCTGAAGATGGAGACAAAGTCACCGTCAAGACCACCAAGAACACGGTAAGACCACAGCTAGATTATCTTTAGAAAACTTGAAATACAGGTGACTCTGTTCATCACAATCCTGATGAGTGATCTTTGTTTCTGCTCAGACTTTGACCGTGAAGATGGACGACATTCAGCAGATGAACCCTCCGAAGTTCTACCAAGCCAGCGACATGGCCAACCTCACCTTCCTCAACGAGGCCAGCGTCTTGGAAAACCTGCGCAGCCGCTACGTCAACATGAGGATCTATGTAAGCTGAGTAATCAACACGACATGACACCTCGAGGACACTGATTTTACATATAAAGATCACTTCATTTTTACTCATGCTCAGCCTGCGGAAACAAGTTCGGTCAAGCCTTAAAAACAACCCTGATGATGTCATGATGATGTCATTGGGGTGATCTCAGCTTGGGCTTGGAGAGTACAAATTTTTGAGTTGTGGCGTTTGAAATAGACGTTAAACAGGCATGGTGGGTCTAGGTTGGTTGAAAAGAGGCTATTGTTTGCATCGTGGGAATGTAGGATCCAATGTCTTTGGAGATTTACCAATACTAGAGACTGAATGTGAGAATCTCTCAGTCTCTGCTGATTTGATTTTAACCATGTTAAAGGGAGTGCCCCTTTAAATGGAAAAGTCCAACTATGATGGTCGATAAAACAGCTTCACTTTGTCTCACTACAAGTTACAGGATATTTATGGCATTTGATGAGCACTACTTTGTTTTAACTTCTTCAATTTTATGCTGAAAACATCTTTTACATAACAAAAAAATGAATTACAATGATTAAAATATATACAGAATACAAAATAAATAGTTTACTGTGATATCCTCAGAGACACTGCGATATCTCAAATTAAAGAAAGAGACCTGGAACCAAGCAGCCTGGTGTTATTAAAGGAGGCAGGTGGTCATACTGCTACTTGAAAATGATTCATTCACTGACAGTATAAAGAAAGGACTGTGTATGAAAAGGCAAAAAACACCAGGGGAAATGGTCATTTATAGCTGCCTATGAACCTGAAAGATCCTGACGTGTTCCCTTCTCGTAGACCTACTCAGGCCTCTTCTGCGTGACGATCAACCCGTACAAGTGGCTGCCCATCTACGGCGCTAAAGTGGCTCAGATATACAAGGGGAAGAAACGCAACGAAGTTCCTCCTCACCTCTTCTCCATCTCTGACAACGCCTACCACGACATGATGATGGGTAAGGAGAGGGAGATGTAATGGGTGAGGGGAGGGGAGGTAAAAGCTGGAAAACATGCATGTGGTATGTGGTGATTGGGGATGGCTCCCCTCGAGACGGGTTGCTCAAAAGTCATTACATCGTTCTTAATGTGGAAAGAGGGAGTGGGGCAGTTTGTAATCAGTGTGGGTAGGGAGTAGACAAATATTTGAAGCCATTATAAGGCATCCGGGGATAGCTGACAGCTGTCTGTGCTGTTGGTACGACTGACAGACAACATCAGCAGTGCTGTGATCTGCTCAGAGGGAAATCAGCAGTAATTATTCCCGTCTGTCACACTCTCTCTGTTTCTGCCCTCTTTATGTGCCGCCTTGAGCAGAGCATGAAAACCAGTCTATGCTGATCACGTAAGAAAACCTTATTTGTTCCCAGAATAATGAATATAGACTACAATCTGGATGTCTTACTCTGTAATTACCTGATTGTATCTGTCCTCCAGTGGAGAATCTGGTGCTGGCAAGACTGAAAACACCAAGAAAGTCATCCAGTACTTTGCCAATGTTGGAGCGTCTGGGAGCAAAGCCCCCGACTCCAAGGCAAGTGTGATTGTGTATTCATAGACCTTTATTAATTCTTTATTTGGATCCTCATTGGCTTCCACAAAAATGGTCGCTAGTCTTTTTTGGGTTCACACAAAAACAACGACAATAATTAACTACTAATTTGTTCGTTTTCAATAAAAGTGGTCCTAAGCAGCTCCCTTGTGGAACACCGCAAGATATTGCCTTGTTATCAGAAAAACTACCATTAAAGAAAACACTTTGATTAAAAGTATAACACTGGTCTATTGGTTCTTCTCTCAGGGCTCTCTGGAGGACCAGATCATTCAGGCTAACCCGGTGCTGGAGGCATTTGGCAACGCCAAAACCATCAGGAACAACAACTCCTCACGTTTTGTAAGGACACATGTGCATCATGTTTTACATAATCAAGTCAAATAATTAATGTCCATTTCAAATTAATTGATGATATGTATGTGTCATTTTAGGGAAAATTCATCCGCATCCACTTCGGACCAACAGCTAAGCTGGCTGGTGCTGACATTGAGAGCTGTGGGTGGATTTCTTTTATTAGTGTATAAGTTCACATAGCTTTTTATGGCTATGTTAATATTTTAAAAACTTGTTTGTCTTGTTGTCTCTGTGGTGTTTTATTGTGTCTATGTATGTTTCAGATCTGCTGGAAAAATCAAGAGTGATTTCCCAGCAGGCTGCTGAGAGAGGATACCACATCTTCTACCAACTCCTGTCTGGAAGGAAGCCAGAACTCATTGGTGAGTCCATTGACTGTATATAGATTGAAAATGAAATTATTCTTTCTGTGAGTAATGAATAATAATCCAGTGTTAAACAGTGAGATTTGCTTTGAATGTGACAAATTATTATTAAATTCTCATTATATTTGTCTTGCAGAGGCTCTGCTGCTGAGCCCCGACCCCAAACAGTATGTGTGGGTGTGTCAGGGAGTCACTGTGGTGGACAACATGGATGACGGGGAGGAACTGCAGCTCACTGATGTGAGTTCATAGTTTTTCCTGTGTGGACGCACTTTACATAACCAAGGAGAAATAACTGCATTAGCCTGTTGGTGGTGCTGTTGCTTCTCTCTTTGTGCAGCTCTGATATTCTAATTTCTGTCATGTCTCTCTCCACAGGAAGCCTTTGATGTCCTGGGCTTCACTTCTGAGGAGAAGATGAGTGTGTACAAGTTGACCGGAGGCATAATGCACTTCGGCAACATGAAGTTCAAACAGAAAGCCAGAGACGAACAGGCGGATGTGGACTCCACTGAGGGTAAAAGTCCCAGCTCATATTTTTCAAGCTCTATATGTCCTTGCATCAGCCCCCTGTCTTTCCTTGTGTGTTCTGTCCTGACCCAGTTTTCCAGCACGTGCTACAGGACATTGTTGAAATCACTTCATTAAGTCTTTGTCCCCTCTCTCCTTCCTTCGCTAAAGTGGCTGACAAAGTCGCCCACCTCATGGCCATCAACTCTGGGGAGCTGCAGAAGGGCATAACACGGCCCAGGGTCAAGGTTGGCAACGAGTTTGTGACCAAAGGTATTGTGAAGATGTTAATGAGATGATTTAATGATAAAAAAAATAGATCTACATATTTATATAGACAGTATTTATCTGTATATAGTAGTTTAAACGTTATGTTTACCTCTTTATTATTATTTATTATTTTCTACATTATGTACAACACTATGGCAAACAATAACAATATCTGAATTTGAAATGTCAGGTCAGAACCAGGACCAGTGTGTGTACTCCATCGGTGCTCTGGCAAAAGCCATCTACGACCGCATGTTCAAGTGGATGGTGACCCGCATCAATAAGACCCTGGACACCAAGATGCAGCGGCAGTACTTCATAGGAGTGCTGGACATTGCTGGGTTTGAGATCTTCGAGGTGAGTTTTGAATTGATTCACCGGGTTGAGTTAACATCATCTCATCCTCCAACCTGAGATCCATCTCTGTCTTTGTTCTTCCAGTTCAACAGCTTTGAGCAGCTGTGCATCAACTTCACCAACGAGAAGCTGCAGCAGTTCTTCAACCACCACATGTTTGTGCTGGAGCAGGAAGAGTACAAGAAAGAGGGCATCGACTGGGTCTTCATCGACTTCGGCCTGGACCTGCAGGCTTGCATTGACCTGCTGGAGAAGGTAACAACCACTCATGCAGTATACATACAGAGCACAAACATGCACATGGGCCACATTCCTTCTATTTCGACCTCCCTCTCTTTATCTCCGCTCTAGCCTATGGGCATTTTCTCCATCCTGGAGGAGCAGTGTGTTTTTCCAAAGGCTACAGATGCGACCTTCAAAGCAGCTCTGTATGACAACCACCTGGGCAAGTCCTCCAACTTCGTCAAGCCAAAAGGGGGGAAGAAAGGACCCGAGGTCCACTTTGAGCTGGTGCACTATGCCGGCACTGTGAGTATGAGATTGTAGATGTTAGTAGCTAGAAAATACACAAATAGAGTAGGATGTGTAGCTTCAGTTAGGTGAAGTTAAACCCTTTGTGCCTCTCATAGGTGGGCTACAACATCGGTGGCTGGCTGGAGAAGAACAAAGACCCGCTGAATGAGACGGTGGTGGGACTCTTCCAGAAGTCCTCGATGCCTCTGCTGGCTCTGCTCTTCAAAGAAGAGGAGACCGCTGCAGGAGCCAAGAAACAGAAGAAAGGGTCTTCGTTTCAAACCGTCTCTAACTTCTACAGGGTAACTCACACAGAGGCACATAGACAACTGTACAGTGACATAATCTGACAGTAACCAGAATACTTAGTTTGTCTTAAACTCAAGAACTAAAACTAAAGAAGAGGAACAAACATACACACCGTTGACTCAAACACACTCATGCTCACTCTCTTTAACTATTTATGCACAACAGGAACAACTGAACAAGCTGATGAGCACCCTGCGAAGCACCGCTCCTCACTTTGTCCGCTGCATCGTGCCCAACGAGTTCAAGAAGTCAGGTCAGTGAAGTGTGTGTGTACGATGATGGTGCGTGCTGAAGTGTTGAGGAACCTCTTGAAGTCACTCAAAAAGAGTGATGATCATCTTTTTTCTCATTCATGTTGTAAAGGTGTGACGGATAATCACCTGATCCTGCACCAGCTGGCCTGTAACGGTGTGCTGGAGGGGATCCGTATCTGCAGGAAAGGATTCCCCAACAGACTGCAGTACCCAGAATTCAAACAGAGGTCTGACTCCAATTCTTTCTGTGTTCATCTCCATGTTAATTCAACTCTTTATCCCCTGCCAGTTCATCTTTTCTCATCCTATTCCTCCTCCTAATGTCTCCTAGGTACTACATCCTCAACCCCAACGTCATCCCAAAGGGATTCGTTGACAACAAGAAGGCCTCTGAGCTCCTCCTGAGTTCAATTGGCCTGGATAATATGGAGTACCGCATCGGCCACACCAAGGTGCTGTGAAAGAGTTAAAAGCTCTCTTGTGCGTCCACTCTTCCATCCTGCTCTTCCTCTTCCTCCTCTCACCTGTCAGTGTCTCTCTCTGCAGGTGTTTTTCCGTGCAGGCGTCCTGGCGAAGCTGGAGGACATGCGTGACGAGCGGCTGGCGAAGATCATCACCATGCTGCAGGCTCAGCTCAGAGGACTTCTGATGAGGATCGAGTTTAAGAAGATGGTGGACAGACGGTCAGTGTGTCCTTAAAGACAGCTGGGTTGCAGGATTCGGTGCACGTTTGTGAGCGCTGACAGCGTTTTTGTATTTATGTGCAGACTTGCACTGATGGCCATCCAACGCAATGTGAGGAAGTTCCTTCAGTTGCGCTTCTGGGGCTGGTGGAAACTCTACAATAAGGTAAAATACAGATTTCTGACCTCATGTCACATGATAAGTTCTCGCCATCATCATTATCATCATCATGTTTCCTTTGTGGGCTCCTGTAGGTGAAGCCCCTGCTCATGGTTGCCCGTCAGGAGGAGACCTTCAAGGCTAAGGAAGAGGAGCTGAGGGTGGCAGTGGAGAAGGTCAAAGAGCTGGAGGGCAAAATCAAAGATCTGGAGGGGAAGATGGTCACTCTGTCACAGGAGAAGAACGACCTCGCCCTGGCGCTGGCTGCAGTAAGTGCACATCTGCAAACAGAGATTCACCTTATTATTGAAACGCTTGTCGACTGCTGGCACTGAGGAGGAGATCCTCAAACTTTGTCTTTTCCACAGGAGCAGGACACGCTGGGTGATGCTGAGGAGCGTGCTACCCAGCTGATGCACCAAAAGGTCCAGCTGGAGGAGTTAGCGCAGGTAATACATTATCAATAAACAGTACCAAATTATATGTGTATTCATTTCTTTAATATACAGCAGTATTTCCTCCTGGTCATATAATACAGCAACAAACATCTCATAAGACCTTTGGAATGGTTATGTGTCTTGGAAACACTCCTGTGTCTAAAATAACTGTGACTTTAGGATCTGCGTGAGCGCCTGGAGGAGGAAGAAGGCAACACAGCCTCCCTCCACAGCCAGAGGAGGCAGCTGGAGGGGGAACTGACTGAGCTGAAGAGAGACCTGGAGTCTCTGGAGTCCACACTGGCCAGGACTGAGAAGGAGAAACAGGTAGAGGGGAGGAGGATGATTGTGGAGATTAACCTGGATTAATGAACAGAAAACCAGGATGTCAGATTGACTGAATTCTATCTGATGGTGTGTTTAGGGTCTGGACTTCAAGGTACGAACTCTGACAGGTGACCTGAGCCAGAGAGACGACCACATCAGCAAACTGCAGAAGGAAAAGAGAGCTCTGGAGGAACTGCAACAGGTACAGACAAACATGCACGAATGTGGGTGATGATGTGCATTCACTTGAACTGATTTATGTAATTTTCTAATTGAATCAGAAAACTCTGGATGATCTCCAAACAGAAGAGGACAAAGTCAACCATCTGACCAAGACCAACAGCAAGCTCAACAGCCAAGTGAACGAGGTACGAGCCGAGGAAGAGCTGAAAGACTGTTTGTCTTCATGACTTTCGACTAAAGAGATTTCCAGCTAAATATACTGAGCGTTAATCATGTTTGTGTTTGGGTGTAGCTGGAGGACAGCTGGGAGCAGGAGAAGAGGATCAGGGCGGAGGTGGAGAAAGCGAGGAGGAAGGCGGAGGGAGACCTGAAGATGACCATCGAGAACCTGAACGAGATGGAGAACGCTAAGGTCGACCTGGAGGAGGTCATCAAGAAGTGAGGGAGAAAAAAGCCTGTAGTAACACACATGTGTGTGTGTTTGTGTGTGTGTGTGTGTTTCTCACTCTGTTTTACACACTGTGTGTTTTCTGTGTGTTCATCCAGGAGAGACTTTGAGATCAACAACATGAACTCGAAGCTGGAGGACGAACAAGCGCTCAGCTCCATGCTCAGCCGCAAGCTCAAAGAGCACCAGGTGCCGAACACTACATTATCGTTTCTTCTTCTTCTTCTGTGGTTTAAAGCAACACTGTACACGTGTATTTGTTATGATTACATTACTTATGCTCAACATCAACTTGATTTATAAACTTTTTATGGTGGAAAAGTTGCTTTAACTGCTTTTCCTTAATATAATTCCCACCTATGAAACTATTTTTGATTTAGGAGCTATAAACAAACAGCTGATTCTTGACATTTTGCAAATACTACAAGAAAACTGGTAAAAGTGAGGTGATTAATGTTACATCAGGTATGTAGGGTGAGAGGCAAAGGATTGTGGGATGTAAATGTGAGATGAGGGATGAGCGTGCGGAGGGAAAGAGACAGCGCAGTGTGAGTAAAGGTTAGAAAGAAGGGAGGCGAAAACGAGTTGAGGAGGATGATAAATGGTCTGATCTGAAGGATGCTAATTTATTGTTGTTTGTATCACTTCTTCTCTTCAGGGCCGCATTGAGGAGCTGGAGGAGGAGCTGGAAGCTGAACGAGCCATGAGGGCCAAGGTACAGATTCAATCTGCAACGGTCCAAACCTGCAGCGTTAAATATAAATAGGCAGCCAGGTGGGATGTTATTGTTGTTACAGGTTTTCTGTCTGCTCTCTGAAAGGTGGAGAAGCAGAGGGCAGAGCTATCGCGAGATCTGGAGGACCTCAGCGATAGGCTGGAGGAAGCCGGAGGAGCAACCGTTGCCCAGGTGAGCGTCACCTCAACCATCAACCTCAATTTCAACCATATTTGTTTTGCTTTCCTACAACCTCATCCATCTGCGGCTTTAGATTGAGCAGAACAGGAAGCGTGAGACCGACCTGCTGAAGCTCAGGCGGGAGCTGGAGGAGGCGGCGCTTCAAGCGGAGGCCACGGCGTCGGGGCTGAGGAAGAAGCACTCCGACGCGATGGCAGAGCTGGGCGAGCAGCTGGAGAACCTGACCAGGCTGAAAGTGAAACTGGAGAAGGACAAACAGTGCATGAAGGCGGAGATCGAAGACCTCAACGCCACCATGGAGGCCACTCAGAAAGCAAAGGTGTGACATTTTGAGTCTGTTTTTCAAAAAAAAAGCACCCGGCATCCACACTGAATATAAACTTATACACTCTGTGTGTACTTCACATGTGTAGATGAACTCTGAGGCCCACGTCCATAAGCTGGAGGACAACCTGGCGGAGGCCAACGCTCGCCTGGCTGAGATGGAGCGCACTCATACTGAGCTCAGCACCACCAAAATCCATCTGACTGGTGAGAAAACACACATGGAAGCCCAGAAATGCTGTTTTTTTAGAGTGTGTTTCAACAGTCTATCCCTTCTTTGTGTAGCTGAGAACAACGACTTGAGCAGGGACCTGGAGGACGTGCAGAGCAAGCTGAACCAGGTGACCAAGCTGAAGGCCTCCCTCACCTTGCAGATCGACGACCTCAAGCGGCAGGTGGACGAGGAGAACAAGGTACAAATCACCACAAACACTAATACTTATTGTAATATTCTGATCCTCTGACCTTTAGGTAACTGTCTGGTCTCCCTCTCTCCTCCTCTTCAGGGCCGTAATGCCGCGGTGGTGGCCCTGGCCAACGCCCGTCATGACCTCTCCCTGCTGAAGGAGCAGCTGGAGGAGGAGTCGGAGGGCCGCGGTGAGCTGCAGCGCCTCGTGTCGAAGCTCAATGCCGACGTCACCTCCTGGAGGAGCAAGTATGAGACGGACGCCATCCACCGCACCGAGGAGCTGGAGGAGACCAAGTAGGTTGAACAGAGAGAAACAAACATGGTGGTTGTGAAGATACTTTTTAATTTAATCTGACGGTTGCATCTCCTTCTCCTTCTTTCTCTTCCCACCCACTCGCCTCCAGGCGTAAACTTGCAGTCCGTCTCCAAGAGGCTGAGGAAACAGCGGAGGCAGCCCAAGCCAGAGCTGCCAGCTTGGATAAGGTCAAGCAGAGGCTGCAGGGAGAGGTGGAGGACCTCACCATAGACCTGGAGAGGGTAACACACACACACACGCATGGAGACAAATACATGTCTTGATCAGGCACAAGACTAAAGACTAAGTGAGTGTAAATCTATGATTTGACGTCCAGTCTAATGCAGCGGCGGCGGCTCTGGATAAGAAGCAGCGAGTTTTCGATAAGATGGCGGCAGAGTGGAACCAGAAAAACGAGGAGCTGCAGCTGGAACTGGACAATAGCCAGAAGGAGAGCCGCTCCTACATGACGGAGCTCTACAAGCTGAAGACGGCCTACGAGGAGAGCCAGGACCACATAGAGACCATCCGCAAGGAGAACAAAGCCCTCTCAGGTAACTTCTGGTGGTAGATCATAGCAGGTTGACAGAGCTGGATAATAAAACCTGAGTGCATGTGGATACTTGATAATTTCCCCTCTTTCGCCAACAGAGGAGATCAAGGAGCTGGTGGACCAGCTTGGAGAAGGAGGCCGCAGCGTCCACGAGCTGCAGAAGGCGAGGAAGAAACTGGAGGTGGAGAAGGAGGAGCTGCAGCTCGCTCTGGAGGAGGCCGAAGCTTCACTGGAGGTACACAGAGAGAAAAAAGCTTGGCACGTGTGAGCACTGAGTGTCAGAGATCACAGAAGGTACCAAACAAGGAAGTTTTGCTTCTTTCCAAAGTGCAGTTGTCTATTTTTTCTGTGTCCAGGTGGAGGAAGGCAAACTGGTACGTGTTCAGCTGGAGCTCGCTCAGGTCAAGGCCGACATCGACCGCAGAATCCACGAGAAGGAGGAAGAGTTTGAAGTCACCAGGTTAGAAAACACACACACACACACAGACAAAAGATAAATGTCACAAAGTTCATCAAAAACACAGAAAAGGGTCAAACCTTAACACCATAGAAATAGTTCCCGATACCGTCCCTTAAATAAACCATAATTACATAACAAGACCCAGTCTTTATCCACAAGTGTTGTACCTGTGCCACCAGCCAGCTTTAGCTCTGTTTCATAATGAATTAGTCCTTGACATGTGGCCTTTGTGCCCTCTTTCTAGAAAGAACCATGCTCGTGCAGTGGAGTCGCTGCAGGCCAGCCTGGAGGCGGAGGCCAAAGGTCGCGCCGAGGCTCTGAGGATGAAGAAGAAGATGGAGGGAGACCTGAATGAGATGGAGATCCAGCTGGAGCACGCCAACAGGAACAACGCCGAGCTGGTCAAAACCCTCAAGAAGCTGCAGCAGCAGATCAAAGTAAGAGTTTTATCTGATGCGGCGTAATGGAAGTGTCGTAGTCTGGAAACGACACAGCGTTAACCTCTTGCGTCTCATCCAGGATCTGCAGGTTCAGATGGACGAGGACGCCCGACTGCATGACGAACTGAGGGAGAAGTACAGCCTCCAGGAGAGGCGTCTGTGCCTGATGCAGGGAGAGATGGAGGAGCTGAGAGGAGGCCTGGAGGCGTCTGAGAGGGCCCGCAAACAAATCGAGCAGGAGCTGGTGGACATGACGGAGAGGTTCAATGAGATCAGCATGCAGGTAGGAGGCTGAGCACAGCTGCGTATTTGGTCCATTGTCTGTACCTTCTTGTCGCGTAACTTTGATTTTCTGGCTCCAGAACCAAAGTCTGATGATCGTGAAGAGAAAACTGGAGGCCGATCTCACCCGAGTGTCGAGTGAGAACGAAGAGCTGATCTCAGAGTTTCGCTCTGCTGACGAACGAGCCAAGAAGGCCGTGACTGATGTAAGCTGCATGACTACATAAAAATGTTAGATTAAATACAGAAAATACATAAAATCAATATATATGTCTGCCTCCAGGCAACGCGACTGTGCGAGGAGCTCCGGCAGGAGCAGGACCGGAGCTCCCACCTGGAGAAGATCAAGAAGAACCAGGAGCAGAACCTCAGAGACCTCACACTGAAGCTGGAGGAGGCTGAGCAGCAGGCCCTGAAGGCTGGGAAACGTACCATCCAGAAACTGGAAGTCAGGGTGAGGAGTCGGGTTGTTGATCGAGCGGTGGCATCACCTTGAACTGGTTGCCTCATCTGATCTCTTATGGTACGTACTGTGTCGATTTTCCAGATCAGGGAGGTGGAGAACGAGCTGGAGCAGGAGCAGAAGCGCCACATGGAGACGGTGAAAAACCTCCGTAAGGGAGAGCGTCGACTCAAAGAGCTGATCTTCCAGACGGAGGAGGACCACAAGACCAATCAGCGCATGCAGGAGCTGGTGGAGAAACTCCAGAACAAGCTCAAGTCCTACAAACGGCAGATAGAAGAAGCTGTGAGTGGGAGTGGTTGAATGTTTCAGGAACAAGTTCTTTATAAACATCTTAGAGGAGTTTCTTCCCCATTTTTCTTCATACGGTCTGTGTATTTCAGAGCGGTATCAATCCTCTAACTCTCTGGCAGAAGGTGAATAAGCAAATTTCCAGAAATGTTGAACATTTCCTCTAAATTGTGTCGCTTTTAATTATGCTGCTCGAATCCCAGCAGAGCCTGGAATATTAAAAATGCACCAAAAAATAGGACACTTTCTTTTAATTCCTCGAAATCAGAGAGCACACCGAGGACGAGTTTATTTAATACTAAGACAAACATCTTGTCTGTGCCGCTGCAGGAGGAGCAGGCCAACAGCAGCCTGTCCAAATACAGGAAGACGATCCACGAGCTGGACGACGCGGAGGAGCGCGCAGAGGTCGCGGAGATGACCTTAAACAAAATGAGGATGAGGAACCGAGCCTCCGCCACGAAGGGCTTCACCTCGGTGGAGATCGTCCAGGTCAACAAGCCTACAGGTGGAGGACAGGACGGGTAGAGGAGGAAAGAGACACACACACCGCCGACAGGTAAACAACTCGTCTATGTGGACATGTCATCATGAACACACATTATTGCTCAGTCTTTGTGTTTTGTGTCTACAGAGTGACACACACCCACTCAGCCCTCCAGAGGACGCTCGACTGAGGACGTATGAGCTCAGGCACCCCGGGGAAAGTCTTAATAAGGCCCAGACGGACCTCCGAGTCTAAAGTCTTAAATAATTAAAGAGTCTTTAACATCACCAATAGTCTTAATCAATACAGTCTTAGGATTGGTCACCTGTCGAGTCTAACCTGCACGCTGTTTTCCTGTCAGTGCGTCTTGAATGTCTCTGCGGTATTTTGCTTTACGCCTTGTTGTTTATTAGTGTGAGTTTAATGTGTGTGTTGCATGATCTCTACAATGGAGGGTGGAGTGGGTGAAGCTGCGTTCTCACGTCAACGATAGAGAGCTCACCTGTGTGTGTCGCTCTTTGTTGTAAGTGTGTGTGTGTGATCTGCAAAGTCTTAATAAAAGTCAAGCAAATGAGCAGAGAGGTCTGTCATTCATTCATAGGAGAACATTTAATGAAGACTGCATTAAACACTGCGTAGAAATTTTTGTGAGTATTTTTGTGACTTGGTGTCCCAACTTTCGGAGTGTAATACCGCTGTGGTTTCCCTTCTTAGCTCCCTCTGTCAACGTCCTCTTCTGTCTTTTCGTCTCTGTCATTATGTCCATAAGGGCTGCTGAGCTTTGTTACATTGTCCATTTGTCCAGCTCCTGTTCTGGCACGACATCTACATCTGGCTCCACTCCAGGTCATCATTCGCCTGGAAACCTCTTCTTCCTGGTGGTCCAAAACTGGTACAAACAAAAATAAAACTCCGCCGGTGCTCTGAGCTCACAGTCCGGACAGCCCGGCTAACAAACTGAGCTAACATTAGCTAACAGCAGCTACGTTTGGCAACAGTTTACTTCACTGTCCATCAGGAAACTCTGTAAATCACAGAGAGTTGAGGCAGAGCAGCCTCAGCTCTAAAATAATTGGTGGTGTGTGACTTAGTGCCGTAAAGCGTTACGTACTTCTCGTTTTTAGCTTCTTTCAGCTTATTGTTTTGGTCTTATGTCTCGTAACTTCACTGTTTAGGTTCAGTCTCACCATTCTCATCGACAAAGACCTGTTGAAACCATTTACAAAAGCTCATTTTAAGTATGAATACAGACCTGAAATTATCCGTTTCCTCCTCGTCTGTATGCTGAGATTTTGAGGAATTATGGCTGATTTCAGAAATTATTGTTAAATGCAATTAATTAAATTAAGTTGTGATGCTAACTAAAACACTACCACAATGCAACAAGAACAAAACAAAAAAGGCACCTATCTGATACATCAACATGGAATTTATTTTCATTTTAGTTTCAGATGAACGTTTCACATTTTATACAAAATCATTAGAAAATGCCTGACACTCCAAAAATCCCATGGCTAACGCTCGTTTAGCGGCTTCAGACACCAAAAGGATTAACGGGGCATCAAGCAGCGTCCTGGACCAGTCGACGAGGCTCAGCCTGAGCTCTAAGATCAATCAAATCGCCTCGATGGCAAACACAAACATCCCATCTTATCCCAGAGAGTGTAAAATCTCAAAGTCATGGTCATAACCTGACAAAATGGTACAGTGATATCTTTCCACATCTAATAATGTACAGAGCAGAGATACAGGGATGCAGTCACCGACGGCTTCCTGCCTTTCACAACCCAAATGTCATCGATGTACGGACAAAGTACCACGTCAACAACACCATGCATGTTTTCTTACGCATGACACATCGTTGGTTATGATTGGTTATGTTAAGATTTAAAATAATAATAATAAAAAAAAAGATCATTAATATCAGTTTAAAAATCAACCAATGACTGCAGGCCTGAGGATGAGGAGGAGGGAAGGTCCACTGAGCCTCTGTTTGGATGAGGTAAAAGTGAAGGAGGGGGGGGTCTAATTACTCAGTGTTTTGCTAATGTACATGCCCAGCACACACACACTAACACACACATATATAAATGAGGTCTCGGCACAAGCGCACACACTCTTATTCGCAAACACGTCTGCCTCACGCCACAAGCATCGTTCTTTGGAGGGTTAAGTCGAGCCGAAAGACTCCTCGCAGGACGGTGTGTGTGTGTGAGTGTGTGTGTGTGTGCGAGAGAGGAAATGCTCAGAAATGATAAGGACACACACCTCTGATTAAGATCCGACAAATGAAAATAGGTTTTATTAAGCCAATGCGAGGAGATCCCTCAAAACAGAAGAGACCATGACAGCGGGGCAGCGAGGCACTTACACAATCACTTTCATATTTTTTACACAGTGCTTGCGTCAGTGTGTGTGTGTCTTAAGTGGAGACACGGCTACATTTTTTTATGTCCAACATACGCACACACATACACACACACTCTCAGATACTCTTCTTCACATGTTGTGTTTTGTTTTTTTTTTGTTGTTGTTGCAGTTGGCACATGTACATGCAAAGCGTCAGTTCAGCCTGCGCAGGCGAAACTGAGGGGGAAAAAAACGCGGATCGCGGGGAGAAAAAGGTTCGACATGTATGTATGTGAGCGGACGGACGCACAGACAGACGCACAGACAGGCTCGTGAACACTTTGAGCGTTTTTTTTTTTTTTTTTTAAAAAAAAAAACACCCGCAGTCTTTGATCCTGGCCCCCCTGCCCCTTACCTGCCCACCCACCCACACCCTCCCCCCCCTTTCTGTCACATGTTCATAGCAGCACCAGAGGAGCCCTCTGATTGGTGGGGGTTTACGAGCCGGTCCGTTAAGTCAGTCAGTTTCCAGGATGAGCGGCGGCTGCTCGTTCTCCTCCTCTAAGCGCAAGTCGTTGAGGTCGTCTTCTAGACCCGCCCCTCCCACGGCGCCCTGCTCTTCGCAGTAACCTAGGAGACGAGAGGTCAAAGGTGAAATGATGAAGCAGAAGACGCTTTCCTGACTTCCTTTCTGAAATCACTGCAGATAAGTTAGTGTGATGAAAACTGAGCCTCTCACCCTGCCATACAACATTTTAACATCTTATTTCTCAGGTAATTTCCAAATTAACTGTTATACTTATCCAAAGTAAATATAATGAAAAGAAGAAGAAAGAAGAATGAAGATTAAACTTGGGTTTAAATAACTTATATAATTATGTAAGTATAATTCTATTGGAGATATGTAACTGCATAAATTTGGCGCAGAAAAGACTGACAGCCTCACATCTGAAGACAGTTTGTCAAAAGAGTTTTTAAGATTTTGCAAAGACTGAGGATCTCGCAGGATCACTGTTAAGACTACAACTAAATTTTGGGATTATTTCCCGTCACCTGTGGAGCAGAAACAGAGGCAGTGTTTGGTCACAGTCGTGAACATTACAATATTTGTGACTTACCTTTAGTTACTGCAGCACTGTAGGTCTGAGCCACAAGTGGGTGGTCATGGGACCCCTGCTCAAGGATCTCATTGGATGGCTCGGTACTGCCGTCTAACCTGAAGTCAGCGATGGCAAAGAGTCAGTGACAATAAATAAACTCCTTTTTAGTGCGTGTGTGTGTGTGTGCGTGTGTGTGTGAGTGTTACCTGTGCTGCTTCATAAGTGTACACTCCCCTCCCTCTTGTGGATCCAGGTTGTACAGGTACAGGTAACCATCAGCTGCTGCCACCAACAACCGGGGAATCTTCTGAATACTAAAAAACAACAAAATCGAACATTTAATGACGACTGGCAGCAAACATAGCTTCCCTGACCTGTGTGCTGCTGTTATGCAACTACTGAAACTGTGTTTGGATCACAGACGCTGTTCTCATTCTCAGAAGGCATCAGCTATTGTCTGACGAGGATTCAGTCTAGATATCCGGGCCAAGACTTCCTCTGCAGTCCAATTAGCCACTTGATGAGCCAGATTGAGAAAGACACGCTGCAACCAAAGCTCGCTCAGACATGACAGAATTTATCTTGGTCCCTCGCCGACTGATTGTCCTTTTACGTGCAGATATCTGTTCATAGAGATCTTTTAAAATCAAGTGATTCACATGTGTAGAATCGCTGTGTTGTCATTTTTACTGTTGAAACTCCACAGGTACAACGAGGTATAAGTGTGTGTGTGTGTGTGTGTACTCACACAGCTAAGGCGCAGATGTTCTTGTGTCCGCAGAAAGGCAGACGTACGGTGGCGAAGGCTCGACCCTGTGTGAACATTTCTGTAACCTGGGAAGGCAGGTAGGTGGTGGACGCCATCAGGACTTTGCCCAGGTACCCTCCCCATGTGGTGGGCTCCTCTGCTGGCCTACACACACACACACACACAGAGAAGATGTTATAAGGCGTGTTTCTCCGAGGAAGATGAATCACGGACGGGACATGCCAACCCTTTAAAAAATCAGACGGATGAGGACAGAAATGAGGAAGTTACGTACACATACTTCTTCTCCTGCGTCTCTAACTTGAAGATGTGGACCGTCTCTGTGTTGCTGGAGGCCGACAGGTAGAGGCCTTCCATGCTGAACGCCAGTGAGCAGATGCTCACACACCTGAGATACGACACAGAATCGCGCTGGTAAAAGCAGCTTCGATTTCTGAAAACTGTAGCGCATTGAGTCATCTCACCTCTTGACTCCTCTTCGAAACTCAAAGAGCTTCAGTCCCTCCGGGATCGAGAAGACACGAATGACTGTTCCCTGAGAGGAAGTGAAAGATAAACAGAGGACGAAGACGACAGCGGTGATGTATTCGCTCAGGCGGAAAACAAAAATAGACACAAAAATAAGCCACAAAGACGACGACGGGCTGGTGTACTGCACAGTCTTACTTTCTCCGAGGCTGTGGCCAGTTTGGTTCCACTGGCATCAAATGCCAGAGCCGCCAACGGGCTGTCGTGGGCTGGAATCATGTTAGCCGCTCGCTGGGAAACAAACACACACAGACACACACGCTAGTTAGAGATGTGCTGCTTCAGGAAGACGAAAATAGTGAGCCGTGGTGGATCATGACAGGAAACAATGACTGTCAGGACAGTGTGATAGAAAAAAAGAGGAAGCAGGAGCTGAGGAGAAGGTTACTGCGTCTGTGTTCACCTACCAGGTTGACCGTGTCGAACACTTGAACTTCTCCTATCGTAGCGCTGCCGGGGTACGCCAGGTAACAGTTGTCATTGCTGATGGACAGAGCGCACAATCCTGCAGAGACACAAAGTAATTCACTAAAAACAAAGACCGAACTCTGGCGATGAGTGAAACTGAAAGAACGATGATCTGACGGCATGAGTCGGTTTTGGTTTCGCGGGTCTGTTAAATACACAAACATCACAGAAGTGACTCAGACCTCGGAGACAGTTTTCGGCCTTCAGGGCAGCGGTGAACAAAAAACTGAGTCGAGTCAAATATGAAAGAAAAACAAAAATCAGTTTCAGGATGAGCGGTCTGCTCCGTGCAAACAATGAGCACTTTCCTTGTGTATTATTCCGTCACACACCTGTCACACCAGACTCACCTGAAGGGTTGGGTGGAGTTTCTCTGATAGTGTGCAGCACTTTCATGTCTCGGATGTTGTGAATGTAAAGCGACTCCTCCAGACACACGATCAGCCTCTGCAGGGAAACAGCAAAACATCAGCGTCGCCGGCGAACACGAACACCGGTTTGTCGCGCATATCTTATCTGATATTTCGGACACCGCATTCACATGAGTGAGAGGGCCGGAAGTGTACACACATACACAGACACACAGCTCATCAGCGTCTCAGCGTCTGCTGTACTCGTCAGACTGTGACGGCGGTCACACGACTGCAGCTGTAGAGATGGTAGAGACTTTGCAGAATACAGCAGGAGGTAGATAAATAAACATAACTGCGATATAAGGACTTAATTATCTCTTAAAATAACAATTTTCTCTCATTTAATGGACAGTTTTTCTGTTATACACGGATAAATTACAATTACAAGTTTTATTATGTCACTTAAGCAAATTGAGAAACTTTCCACACTGTGACTTTCAATTACATTCTCTCATTATTATTATATTTGTCTCTTTCCTGTATTATGTGATGAATATTACTAAACAGCGGTTTGTTGTGACATTTTCACAAGATAAATACGTCTTCCTGTGTTTGTTTACGCGACACACGGGTCGTGTAATTCACATCCAGTCACAGCAGCTCTCAACACGCCTCTGATTTTAGTATTTTTATACGTACTTCATCATTTTTGTGTCCAAACATGAACTTTCAGCTATGGAGATCAGTGATTTGTTATTTTTCACGAGGAGGAGAAGACAAACATGCAGATCTGGATCTAGGACGGTACAAATCATGTCTGTTATCAAGGGGAATGTAAGATCTCTCCACAATAAGACGGAGGCGATAAGGGCGCTAAACCAGGCTACAGAGGGAGCTGTGAGAGCAGACAGCTGAGGACAGACAGGAAAGCAGAGAGAGAGAGAGGGGGAACGACACACAGCGAAGGACCACAGGCCGGAGTCAGAACCGGGTCGCTGCAGGAGGGACTCAGCCTTTCGTACACTCTCGCACACCCCACGCTGCCCATATTTCTGAGTGTCTTATCTCACCTGTCTGTTGAGCTTGACGGCCAGTATGGTGTTGGAATAGGAGTAGTTGCAGATCTCTGTTCCCTTCTTGAAATGACAGACTTTGAGCTTCCTCGGGGCCTTCAGGCTGACGATGGCGACCAGACTGCTGGAGAACAGACGCTCCACGATACACACATCCTCCGTGTCCGCTGCAGACAGACACACACACACACACAAATCATCGTCAAATCATCACATCACAACACTCATCCGGTGACATCTTTTATCTTTTATTAGCTGCAACAACGTTAAACAGTTCAGGGAGTGAAATGGTGAAAACGAGTCACAGGCGGTGGAGGCTGGCGGCCATCGTGGCGCCGCTTTAATCTGTGAGAGTTTCTTTCTTCCTGAACACACCTGCAAAACTTTTATGTACGTTCAGGGAATGGATCGAGCATCGAACGGGCTCATGAATTATAGATAACACGCTCATCGTCTTCCTCTCGCTGTACAACTAAACTCGGCCGCTCAGCTCTGCTGCTGCCAGATTTGCATCGGCTAAGGTTAGCCACGGTTGGGTAGAGGTTCGCTCACCACACAGGGGAAGTTAACAAGCTGTTCATAGATACACATTACACAAGTCTAATAATGAGGAGGAAGCTTGATGTGATGGAATGTGGCTTTGGGAAACCTGCTGACAAACGTATTAATATTTAAACTAACGTGCTCTCTCGATGCTTTAATGGTGCAGCGTCTAGACACGTTCAATAAACACAAGAACTCAAAAATACGAGCGAGTACAGATACAGTTAATGTAGAGCAAGCAGCTCTTAAACTCCTTTGTACTGTCGTGACTGAATAAAGACACACAAAGAGCGCAGAGGATACTTACTACATTCATATATCTGCTCCAGTTTGTCCACAGAGGACAGGGAGAAAAACTTGTATCCTGATTTGGTGCCAACAGCTAAAGACCTGTTTAATAATAGAAACAGAGACAGGAGCGGCAGTGAACAGTCATTACATCAGCAAGTTATCAGAGATAAATGAGCAACACATACGCAGCTTCAGAAGACAGAAATCAGCTGACAACATCCACGTACAAACGTTAACGTCACCGTGGAAGTCTAAGGAACGTTCTCGTGACGTTATCTGCGTGTTATTTTGTACAAACTGGGCACAAAAAGCTCCAAACAAAACGTCTGAACACGTGCCAAACTTAATGTGCACAGCTCTGACTGTGAATGTCTATCATCTGACAGATCACCTACGATACAATGGAGAGGACATTTAATCTCGTTGCACGCATTAAGAGCGACACCAGACGAGAAGAATTCAGGAAATACTCATTTTCTGTCTTGTTTACTTCAAACAATCATAATATTATCATCATGATATTCTGCGACATCAAAATCAATCCCATATTGTGAGTCGCAGGCCAGCGTTAGATGGACAGAAGACTACCAAATCATCTGCATGCATGTAACTGTCGTGATGAATCCTGAAGGGACACAGACCGACGACTTCATCAGGTACACGTGTATGTTCCCATCTGATCATGACTTTCTACTATATATTAATTTAATGTCAACCTTGTGTGTACAAGCTGCTGTGACAAGTGAATTTCCCCGGTGTGGGATCATTAAAGTTTATCTTATCCCTTCTAAGAATTTGAACAGCCCATTTACACTCATGTTTTTACATTTTTAGGTAAAAATCTAAATATATTTTCACATTTTAATCAAATATTAAGAATTAAACTATAACGCCGTGCAGCTCCACGTCCAAGACGATCACTAAAACGCATCCTGTTGCTGATTTTCAAGTCCAATTTTGATCTGGCTCCGTTTACAGTAAATTTTGTCTCAAATAAATGAATATTTTGTCACTGGTGCCAGTCTGGGTTGATATAAGGACTATAAGGTTAGTCTGATATTCGATCATACATGGATAAATTACAGTCAAACCTCTCCCTGTAAATATAGAGCTACACACACACACACACACACGCAGACAGCTCATCAGTGTGTCAGCTGCTGCTGTACTGGGTGTACTGGTCAGGCTGTGACAGCAGTGGTCACACGACTGGAGGGTGGTGTGTTGTAACAGATAGGCCGGGCAGGCCTCTGCGGTGTGGAGCACACATGCAAAGCACATTTAACGGACCAACCAACACAAACAGCACCAACAGCAGCACCAACAGCAGCTGTGTGTGTACCTACATGTCTGCAGCAGTGACCCAGTTTGACACTTTTTTTTTATCTAACGGACAACTGTGGCTAAAAAACACCTCGCAGGCTAACTCACACCGGCTTTAATGTATCTGCAGTGAGTATATTAATCATAACAATCGTCACCGCAGCCCCTAAAGTTACATGACACCTCACCTACATGTGTATTCTGGCTAAAGTTAGCCTCGGCATCACGCTAAGCTAATGACGGGTAAGACAGCACGTAGCGTCACCGCGTTAGCTTAGCTTCAGCTACAGTTAGCCTGTGCGCTACAGGGGTCGTCGTTACAGCGATAAACAACACTAAGGCCGGTTCACGTCGCCTCCTGTCACACGGTGAAACGCCCAGACGTGTCCACACTGAGCTAGCTAACCGTTTAGGCCGTCACCGGACCACACTCGCTCCCCCCCCGGCCCAGCCTTACGTGTTGTCCTGGTTAAAGTTGGCGAAGAGGAGCTGGCTTCCGCCAGCTTCCCCGCTTTGACTGGCCAAGTTCATGGGCTCGGCACCATCGACATGTACTGTAAAAGCTCCGGATGAAATAGCAGCTGAGGATTGGTGCTGTGATAAAGACGTGTTGGGCTTCAGGGGGCCATCATCTCTTTCTCTCTCGCAGCCCTGCTGTAGTGATTGTTGTTGTTTTTCACACAGGGGCTGTTGCTCCCTCTCACCGCGCATGCGCCGAGCGAGGCTGCGTGCGCTGGCTTTAAAGAGACAGAGCGGCGCTCTACACGGCGGAGTCCAGATGAGGATAAAAGTCTCCGAAATGTCTCCGAGTTCGTGTTTTTTTGTCTCTTATTTTGGTTCCACCTGAGAGAGAAGTTTAAATAAACTCTCCTGGAAAGTCTCAGCTGTGCAGAAACTATTCATGGCTTGATGTAACAGCGCCCTCCACCGTCCAGATGTGCAAACAACACCGAAAATGAAATGAAAGGGTATGTTGTGTTTATTCGACAAATCGTTAATAATACAGGTAACTCCAGCCTAAAATGTAATATTAGTTCATAATTTGGACAGTTGTTCATGCAGTTCTCCAGATATTTAGAAGTAATTGTTAAGAATAATAATTAAGAAGGCTGGCTCTGTGCTGGGGGACTACTTTGGAGCTACTGGAGCTCAATCAATCAATCTATCTATCTATCTATCTATCTATCTATCTATCTATCTATCTATGATGCACTGAGCTCTCCATCCTGCATGTCCCATTAATACATGTTAATAACTTTGCTTCTTCCCTGAGTTCATAGCTCATTTACACTTTTATGATGTACCATTTTGAATAACAAAAGTGAAAGTGAAAGTGAAGTCACATACATCAAAAATATATTCATTTATGTTGGATACAGGGCTTTGATACATGTATTATATCATATATTGAACAAAACAAATATTTCTGCCACATATTAGCACATACAAATAAATCAAAAGAATTGTCCCTATGTGTAAATGTTCATACATGTCCATGTATTGCATGTATCAGACTTCATCTGTCAGTTACATATAACTAGTTTGGATGCAAAATTGAGGTAAATAAATCCATTCAATTGCATTTTTTTTTTTTTAGCTTTAATTCCGATAACACCGTTCTTCAAGGTGATTGTGTTATGAATGGCCTGTCTTCCCACTTACGAGCATCAAAACTTAATGCACAACAGTGACTCTGTTGGCAGGAGCAGAGATGTCTGAGGCGTGGGATGAGAAGGAAACAGTTAGCCGTTTGATGTGTTGACAGTAATTTGTGGTGTGAGTCACAGTTTCTGTCTATGCGTATACCTTCCTGTGCAGTTTCAGGTGTGTGTCTGAGCATGTCTGCATGTCATTGTAATGGATATAAAATATTTGCTGGATAACAGCAAGTAAAGCTCAGCAGCACGGCTGACTGAGAGAGAGTTTAAAAAAGGAAAGTTAGACAACCAAGATGCAACAAACACGGGAAAACTACAAAAGAAATAATTTCATCATGATGAACTTTTAGTCTATACTGTAAAAGAAAAAGTAAAATAACTGTCAGCCAAACAAAAACTGTAAAGTTTAAATATCAGTAAAATTAAAGTAAAAAATAATGCATGCGTCATAGTTTTACAGAGAAACACTGTTTTTTTTTTGTTTTTTTTGTTTTTTTTACAGATTTCCTGAATTATTATTATTATTACAATCAAACACTGTTAATAAAGTGACAATACTAATAATTCTGCAGAGAAACACTGTTATTTTAAAGCTAGAATGTAAAATCACACATAAATGTAAAAGATTTAGCTTAAAAATTCCAAAGAAAAAAAATTAAATTGTTTGGATGGACATAAACATTACAGATTATTATTGTCATTTTATATAAAGGTGTATGCAATTTAATAAAGCAGAAAAAATACTGTATAAATGATATATAATAGTGAAATAGTGACAGTAACTTTACTGTACAAAAATGAGAATAAACATAATTTGTCATTAATGGCAAAATACTTTAAGTACGTTTGGTCATTAATTTACAGATAATGTGAATGATATTATTACTCTGTAACTTTACAGAGTTTTGTATACAGTTAGGTTACAGAGTGTGAATGTAAAGAGAAACACTAGTGTCATGTAGTGTCTGTAGTTTTATAGCGTTTTGTATACAATTAAAAAAAAACAGAAAAGTACTGTAAAAAGAGCTATTTCCCCCCAAAAATATGTTTTTTTGTTTGTTTGTTGTGGATGTCTTTACTGACAGTGAAGTTAAACCAATCTTTTTATCAGTTCATAAATATTTGTAATCAACAAGACTCCATTAGGTTTGATTAAATTCCAGCGTAGTGAAAGCAGATCTGCGATCTCTGAAATCACCACAGTGACTCCATGTTGGAATCACGCTGTTAATCTTGTTTGTTTGCTGCTGCGTGGTTGTGATTCTGCGTCAGCTGTGTCCTTTAGTCCAGTTTACTGTTGTCAGGGTCTGTCAGCACAGGCAGAGGTCCAACACAATGTGTACCGGCCTTTGGTTTACATAACCCACAGCTTCCAAATAAACATAATAGACAGAGAGAGACAGAGGTGGGGTTTGTTAAAGAGAGAGCAGAGCTGCATGCCCTGGTAAAAAAAAGTTTGAAAGTCTGATCCTTTTGATGTTTAACTTATTGAAAGGCAACATGCAAAAAATATGGTGTTATAATATGCAAAAAAAGCTATTAAATGGCCTCTACAAGCTCTGAGTTAGATAGTGTTAGCTCTACCTACAGCCAATAGACTCTGTTATTTACCTGTGCAAATATGCCTGCCTGCCCGCTGTCACTGATATTTTGAGTCATATCTCCAAACACAGTCATAAGTGAATGTGTAACATGTTTTTTTTTTTTTTTTTTTTTTTTTGAAGCGTGGAAACTGTTCGAATGTCTGTGTTTGCATAATGTGTCTGTTCTGTCTCACACAGCTGCTGCACAGTGACACAAAGGGGCCTCTGCTGGCCACCGTTGTTGTTGTTGGATAATATTTAATTTTCCATTCAGTCTGAGTGTGTGTGTGTGTGTTGTTTGAACAGCAGCATGAGTGGATCTGCAAAGGGAATGATACACTTCCCTTTATTTAATATGAGGAGATAAATGTGCCGCAGAGCTGGCTGTAAATTATAATCATGTCTTTTTTAAGCTAAAAGTATGAAACAACACATGTATACTGCAGTTTATATTTTGTCTCCAGATAAAAAAACATACATTCATGAGTATTTTACAGGCTCAATATATTTTAATAAATATATATTTTTACAGTCAGGCAGTATTTAGACTCCCATTCAGAGAATTATAATTTAAATTTCAAGTTCAAGTTCAGTTTATTTCAGTAAAAGTACTAAAGCATGACCAATATATTAATGTACTTCGTTACAGTATCACAGTAATGGGCCCTGGGACCGATACAGATTATTGTTTAAGTAAAATTTTGGTCTTTTTGCAAGCTGTAACTAGTTTATGTACACTTAGTCGAGTGGTTCTGAACCTGAGGGTCAGGCTCCCTCCAAAGAGCTGTGCATTTGACGGGTCACAAGAAGATTGGTCTTTTCTCCTCTGTCATTATGTCCACAGAGGCTGCTGAGCCCAGTTACATTACTCAGCTCCGGTTCTGGCACGACACTGGCTCCATTCTCCGTTAGCCATTGCCTGCACGCCGAGCCTGAAAATGTCCTCTTCCTGGTACAGATTAAAAGTTTTAAAAAAGTAAACATCCAAATGATGTGAAAGAAACTTTTTTAGTGTCTGGTCACATTTTCTGAATGTATTTGGGGAACTTGCTGGCTACAGCCCTGTGCAGGACTCCACTGACAAATGTCTTATTTCACACCTTTCACCTTTTTTCTCATTTTTTCTAAAGTTAATACAACATGAATAACTTTCCTTTTTAAAATAATAATTCAGTCAGTTAATTGTCATCTTTTGTGTCTGTTTGTCTGTCAGAGCAGGGCAGCCAGTTTGAAAAAGAGGCAGTGACAAAATGCCTTTGTGTTGTGGGTGGAGGGGTTGGTGTTTGCTGGTTTGTTATCATCAGGCAGGATAAGAGAGGAAAAAAAGGGGAGGAGGAGGAGGAGGGGGAGGAGAGGAGGGGTCACACACAAACCCAGCCCCGCGGAACATCCTGCAAACACATCTGAGAGAAGCTCGGAACAAAAACTCTGTGCGGGTTGCCCCGGCGCACGTCGCCTAGTACTGGGGTCTTTGGATAAAAGTCGTCCAGTTGTTGTTGTTGTGTAGTTGTAGCCGTAGTTGTTGTTGGCTCTGCAGGTCGCTGCCCCCTCCTCAGTGGACTTATGTGTTTATGTTTGGACACGGTGGTGGGACATCCGGAATGGGGCATCCGTAGGAGGAGGACGACGCTGTTGGTAAATACAGTGCGAGCGCACGCAAGGCGCGCGTGAGAGCCTGCACGAGATGGACTTTAAGAAGACGAAATTTGGAAGGTAATTTTATTTTTTCACAAGTTTTGACTCATGCTGATATCAGGCACCGTGTTTTTGTCATGTGTGACAGATCCTGTGCGTCCATGCGTAATGACGCGCTGGCACCGGGACAACCAGAACACCAGAGGGATGTTATAGATTAGTTTGTGTCTGTTAGAGATGGAGCGAGGGCCAGAGAGAGATGTAACGAGGCCGAAGACCATTACTTTTGTATCCAAGTATCCAAACAGACTTTTAAAAAGTACACATCCTGTAAATTTGCAGGAATTTACTGGCTACTGAAGCTCAGTAATAAGACAGTAAAAAGGTTAAATTACAGGTAATTACTGTGATTAGGCAGCAGCAAAATACTGTAGTTTTACAGTACTGATGTAGTTGGGTCAATGCAAAAACAGTACACTGCTTTAATGTTACTGTAAGCTGTGATCTTACAGTAACATTACAGATGATTAAATATCATATTGTAATTTTACATTGAAATACTGTATTTTTTTTCAGTGATATCGTATCTTATTGTTATTGTAGAAACACATTAGAATACTGAGGATTTCATCTGTGCTACTGTAAAATAATTACTATATATAAAATAATTCAAATAAAATTATTTACTGCAATTATTTATGGTAAAAGTACAATAATACATTTTACAATGTACATTCTCCACCTATGTGAAAATACAGTATTTTAATGTAGTACACAACCTGTAAATTTACACAAATTTACTGGCTACTGAGTGGAAGTACCCTATTAATGCAGTAAAAATGGAAAATTACAGACAAATACCGTGATTATGATACAGCTACATTACATCTACACTGTAATTTAGCAGCAAAATACTGTAGTTTTACAGTGATGTTGTGGTTGGGTTAAAAATACAGTACATTTCTGTAATGTTACTGCCATTAACAGACCTTTTACAGAAGTTTTACCATCTGAATCATCTTTTTAAATCTTCTCCAGGCTCCTTGTTGGCTGCACTTCAGTTTGTTTTGCATCATGTGCTGCTCTCTTTTACTGGACATCACACACACTCACACTCTCAGTATATCACGTTGAGTTCTGCTTGGGTGCATTCATCAGTCAGTTTGTGCATGTTTGTGTGTGTGTGTAGTTAAACGTGAGATGGCGATAATCGTGAGAACCAGAGTCGGAGTCCCAGAGGAGATGAACTTGATCTTTGCCGTAAAAGGAATAGCCCTGGAGTTACAGAGAGCGTATACAAACACGCACACACACATTCCTATAACGTACACTATCCGACTGTGATCCAAAGGTTCTGATCCTCTTAGATGCAACCGATCCTATTAATGTATGGAATGTTCTGTAATGAGCTTTTAAGACCGAACACACGTATGACACACGTGAAGAAAAGGAGAAAGAAGTCTGTGTGGAAGAAGAATGAGGATCAGGACAACAATGCTCCCTCTGATCAGAGCCTGTGAATCTCTGTCCCTTCCTTTCAGTTCATTACACAGAGACTCTGTCATAACCTATTAGTGGACATCAGACTGTTACATTCAGGTTCATTGACAGCACTACAATACCACAGCAGTGCTCAGAAAAAAAATACTTGTTGTGCAATTGGCACAGCCTGCAGGGAAAAACCAAAGGAATGGCAGCTATCGCTGATCTTTCTCTGGATAACACCTTGAGACAGATAGAGCGTGTAACACAAGCCCGATGGTGACTTTATTTACTAGATTTTGCAATAATATGAGTCTGTCTTATGATAATGCACTGATAGGACATGCATTAAAAGCAGAAGAGTGAGTTCTGAGGAAAGGCAGATGTGTTTTGAGCAGTAAAGAGCCCTGATGCCTTGTACCGCCAGCCAGACCTACAACAGGAAAACACACCGACATTCTTGTTATGAGGGTTTTGGTGGTGAGTGCACAAACACACACACACGTACACACACCTCGAGCTGAAAGTTTAAACAAGACAGCCCACGAATGTTATTCTCTTTCTGTCCAACGAAGCGGTTACACATTACAGCTGCTCTAAAGTCGAGGATCAAGAGAGGAAATCAGACATGTGGCGCGTTCTTTGACTCTAGAGAGGATCACATGTTGACGTCTTCCTCTCACAAGATAATTCTGATCGCAGTTAAAGATTAGATGCTAAAATTTGTGTAGTTTGAAATGTTTGGACTCTGAAACTTGCTTTTTTTTTTGCCAGTTGTCAGGTCAGTGTGTTATGCAAGACTTTTCCTGTTACATTATCGTGTTTTAGTAATCCGCTGTTTTCTAGACTTTTAGGTCAGGTGTGTGACAGTCGTACATCCCTTTGTTTTGCACTTCTGATTTTCCTGAACACTCTGCAGAATTAATAGACTGTTACAACAAACAGCTATGACATGACTGTGTGTGCGTGTGTGTGTTGGGAATGAGGCGTGATGCTGGCGTGTGATGATGAGCCGTCGGCCTAAATGTGCAATCAAATAACACAGCTGACCGACACTGACACACCTGTGGCCCCTACATGAGAAGCTACATTCGAATGTGTGTGTGTTTGTTTGTGTGTGTGTGTGTGTGTGTGTGTGTGTGTGCGTTCACAATGCGTTCATGTGTTGTGTGTGTGTGTGTGCATCTAGACGTATAAAATGTGGTTTCGTAACATCTCCAGATGTGTTTTTCCCCTGTAAGCTGGGATTGAGAGATTTACTGCTGATTAAATAGCCTACACACACACACACACACACACACACACACACACACGTGCGCACACACACACACTCAGTAACTTTCTCAGTACTATATGGCAACATAACAAGGAAAAATGCAAATGTAGTTAATGATTAACGGTCAGCTGTGTAAACTGTTGTTGTAGTACAGACAGTGACATCACCGGTGGCCATAGCAACGCAGACAGTTGCCCCAGTAACGATGAGGCACACTAAAAATTCAGACAACGTGATGTGGATTAGAGACCTGTAAATCCTCCAAGAATGACCATCACACACACTCCCTCCCTCACACACACACACACACACACACACCTACACTGTTAATAATCACCAAGATTTTACAGAAAACTACTGTAAAAATACAGTTTCTGTGTAAAATTACAGTATTTTAATATTGAACACATCCTGTAGTTTAGCAGCAAAAATAATGTAGTTTTACAGTAATATTGTGGTTGGGTTATTATAATTTTACATTAAAATACTGTATTTTTATAGCATCTGGTTACTGTAGAAGCACAGCACACATACTGTCATTTTCATTTATATTATTGTAAAGCAATTATTATAAATTACTGTGAATTTACTATATGGAATATTGAAAGTATTTTAATGTAGTACACATCCTGTAAATTTACAGGAATATACTGGCTACTGAATCGCAGTAATAATACAGTAAAAATGGTAAATTACAAGCAATTACTGTGATTAGGCAGCAACAAAATAAAGAAGTTTTACAGTAATGTGTTTGGGTTATTGTAAAAACACAGTACATTGCTGCGATGTTACTGTAAATGGCTGTGAATTTACAGTAACTACAGAATTACAATTTTACATTAAAATACTGTATTTTTTACAGTGCTTGGTTACTGTATCTTACAGTAACTTATTCACAAATAAAGTAGAACTTTGTTTTGCCTGCAGATCAATAGTCATCACTTGAACACACTCTTTTGTCTCCCCCTCCTCACCTTCTCACCACCTCACCTCACTCTCTCTCTCCCAGGTTCATGAACTGCAGGGTGCCAGCCAGTAAGAGATACCAGCCTACTGAATATGAACATGCTGCAAACTGTGCCACACATGGGGTGAGCCCAAACAAACACGAACACACACACTCAGATTAAAAGCTGTCAGGCTGTCCTCGTGCTTTCTGTGTTTAGTGAGTCTGTTATAAAAGAGAAGAAGAAGATGGGGAGGATTTTTAGCTTTGCCATGGAGGCGGTGGGATATAATCTGTGATTCAGCCTGTAGCTTTCTGTAATCTGCTGTAATCCCTGTGTGCTTCTGCCTCCGAAAGAGCAGGAATGAATCAGACAGTGAAAGATGAAAGAAAAAACAGAGATGAAACATAATCATGTCTGTAAAGCCATAAATGGGATACTTGATACCTATCTGAAGTGTTTCCCATAAACATCAGGTATCATCTTCACCTCTTGTTGGACACAGTTAAAGGAATATTTTGACATTTCAAAGGTAACAAAATCCGCCTACCAGCATTTCACATTGTTGTATGGATTAAACATACAAGATGTAACATGTTGATACATGAGCTTTAGAGGTGCCGGTAAGCGGCTTTCTGCTTCTGTTGGAAGAGCCAGGCATTTCAGTCTTTATGCTAAGATAGTTGTAGCTATATAATTAGCATTCAGTGTAAGTGGTTTTAGTTCTTCTTCTTATCTCTCTTATATACTGGATACATTGCCCAGCTCCTGTTCTGGCACGACACTGACTTCACTCCCTGTCAGCATTCCCCCAACTGCCTCTTCCCGGTGGTTCAATACACCTGTGGTACAAACACTAACACTCCCCCGGTGCTCTGAGCTCACAGTCCGGGCAGCTCGGCTAACAAACTGAGCTAACAGCTGCTACACTTGGCAGCAGTTTACAGTGTTTATAGTGTGAGAACAACTGTACGAATGACAGAGACACTATTCACCTGATTACAAGTCAGTGTGGCATCAACATGATTCAGCGTGGAATGTTAACAATGTCAGGAAACAGTTTTGCTGACTAATCTTCCCACAAGAGGCTGGAAAATAAAATCTGTGTCTGTTTTTTGAGGATGAAAATGACGTGAAACTAAATTTTTTTTTAAATTCTTTCCAGTTGTGGATCCTTCCCAGTCTGCTGGGCGGGTCTGTGCTCTACTTCCAGTCTGTGGACCAATGGCATCGCATGGCTGCCTGGCTCTATGGGAGCGGTCTCACCGGCTTGTTCATCACCTCGACGCTCTTCCACACCGCTGCCTGGAAAATCAGCCACCTCCGGTGCGTGTGTGTGAGTGTGCGTAGCAGAAAAAAAACGCTGGTAGGGATTTGGCAGATGTGTGTGTGTACACGCCCCTCTGGTAGACGTTAACATCACACACACTCAGACGTACACTTTGTTAATTATGACACAGCCAGATGCCTGTAAAAGCCAAACAGCAGATGTGGCCGTGGTATCTTCAACTTCACACGTTCACATATTAAACACCTTCGGACCATTTCCTCTTTCTGTTTTGCCCACCTTCCTGTCATGTCCGTCAGTAAACACATCATGAAAATATCAGATGTTGTTCAAACGTGTCTCAGCTCGTCCAGACTAACATGTTATCGGTTTAAAGTTTAAGTTGAGATCATGTCTTTTTGTTCAATATAACCTTTATAAGTCTTATTTTTTATTAGCTGATTGAGTTTAAGCCTATTTTACCTTATTTACTACAAGATATCTAGGTATTAAGGTCAAAAACCTCAGAGTTACTTTGGATTCTGACCTTAGGTCAGGCTCACATGAGAACATAACAATGAAACATAATTTTATCATCTTAAAAACGTTGCTAAGGCTGACAGAAAAATTAATTGAGGCTCGACTATTGGATTAGCATTAGATATGTATCAAGCAGGTACATCAGATCTTCTGCAGCTGCACTCCTAACCGCCACAAAAACACACGGCAAATTCACAGTGGAAAATAAAAACACACACATACTTTTTCTTGCATTGATTATTTAAAACCAGCTACGTGTCCTATGAAAACCTCAAGAGTTTGTGTGATTATTTAGTCTCAATTTACCTTTTATTTTGAATTCTCTTTAACAACACAAATTATTAGGATTTTAATTACCATATTTTACTAAGAATATGGTGAATAACTCTAAAACTCTGCTGACCTTTCACCGTCCAAAAAGACACAACAGACATTGTTTTATATTTTGAAGGTCGAGTCAGGGGAAGTAAAACTGTGAGACAGACCTCAGGACTCTGTAAAAGCCCCAAACTAAAGCTCATTTTAGTTGTCATGATTTAGCAATGAGCTCTGGTCTCTCCTTCTCTCGTTGCTGTGCAGGAAGGTGGAGCAACGTTTCCACATGTGTGACAGAATAGCCATCTACTTCTTCATCGCTGCCTCGTACTCTCCCTGGTGGGTCACAGTCAACACGACACGCAGTTTAGTGGCTAATAAAGCTGATGTAATAGTGAACACACTGATGTGTCTCCTCAGGCTGATGCTGAGAGAACTCGGGCCGTGGTCGTGCCACATGCGCTGGCTGATATGGGTCATGGCCTGTGTAGGATCCATGTATGTCTTCTTTTTCCATGAGAGGTAACACAGTCTGTCTTTGTGTCTCCGTGTCCTGGTTTTACACAATTAACCTGAAACCAAACTCCCGCCCTCCTGAGTGTTTACAGCAAACACTGCGCCGCTGTTTGAAGCAGAAACACTTAGACAGAAAATTGGAGGTTATTATCGTCTCATGTCCCGGTTTTCATCCTGCAGGTACAAGCTGGTGGAGCTGCTGGGATACGTAGCCATGGGGGCTGTTCCTGCTTTGGTCATCCTGTCTATGGTAAGACCGTCTTCCTGTTGTGAAAGGCTTCCTGCTATTGTGTGGGGATCAGACACTGTCAGTATTTACGGAGCCACACTGGTGCTTTTGTTTATTTGGGCCCATTACCTGCAAAACATAACAACAGTTTTCCAAAGAATATTTTTAGATTCCTCTCCTCCTTCAACATTCAAATTGCAGACACTTGAAACTTTCCTGACACCACACACTGACACCTCTCAGGATATATGCAAGGTCATTAGTTTCTTGAAATACGAACTCCATGTGCATCTTTGAACTTTCTTGGAGCTCTTTAATCTTCTCTCTTCAAACTCTTGTTTTCTTGTTCCAGGTGGAGCGTGCAGGTGTGTGTGAGCTGGCAGTGGGCGGTGTCTTCTACGTGGTGGGCGTGGTCTTCTTTAAAAGCGACGGCCTCGTCCCTTTCGCTCACGCCATCTGGCACCTTTTCGTCGCAGCGGGGGCGAGCGTTCATTATTACGCCATCTGGAGGTACCTGTACTTACCCGGGCCGCTGCTGCACACGTCCAGGTGACTGACCGCTCCCACCTGAGATCACGTGTTCTCCACGTCACATGACCGACTGTGAGGAGGGATGACGCTGATGATGACGACTTATTGTCTTCATCTGATCTCCCTCTGACAGATCTGAGACTGTGACGTAAACTCCACCCTCTCCATACGTGCCAAACTTTACCACACGGGCATTCCTTTATATCGGTGCTATCCCTCCCTCTAACTTGTGTGTCACAGTTTTGTCATTTTATTCAAGTTTTGTCCATTTTTGCACAGCGGCAAAACATGAAAATACAGAGTAGAGCCGGCACTACGACTGACAAACATTTCACTGAAAGAAAACCTCATGTTTTGAGTCATCTTTGACCAACATATTGTATTTTCTCCTGAGAGTATTTGAGCTAAAAAAAAAAAAAAACATCTTCTCAGCCACTGGTGTTATAAACAAACATACTCGGACACATTTTTGACACAATGATACAAATTCACAGTCACTCAGAGGACCGACTGCAACAAGTTGACCCTCTTTTTGTCAAGATAAAGGTCAGCCGTCGTGGATTATCGGCCTGGTTGTGATTTATACTCGTCATGTGATTTACGAAGATGAAAAGTCTGATCATAGAGCTAATGTGTCACTAACTCTATTCTCTGCGTCAAATGTTAAATTCACAAAGAATGTCTATTTGATTATCTTGTTTATTGGACGATGATTGCCAGTTATGTTTTGTTTAAGTGATACACTCTCAGGGTACATTCAGACGGGCGCTGCGGCGTAAACGCAGGTTTTTCCGATCATTCGAGTGGGATTAACTGCAATAAACGCAGCAACCTGCAGCGGAAAACTGAGCCAGATCCAACTTTTGAAATAAACGTAGCCCAACGTCACAATGCGGCCACCGATCAGACGCTTAGATCGGTCAAACCTCCACAGAAATGTCTCTGAAACTGAGACTATCCAGGTGGACTGAACTCTGATACTCTACCTGTTGTGTTCTGGCTTTGTTTATCTCATGTGCTCAGCTCCTAAATCTGAGCCTGACTCGCAATTTATGCCGCAAAATAGCGACACGGAGAAGTTTAATTTGGTTTGTGAGAGCGAGTGGTTGAGTGACGTAGACAGCGAATGAGAGTGAGCGAGCACAAACCTCGATAAAGCCGGTTAATCTGCGACATAAAAAGTCATTTCCTGATTGTTTCACAGCGGTTACGTTCAACACAAACAGACACAGCGCCAGATAATCGCTGCAGCGTCTGATCCTGTCTGAATGCACCTTAAACCTCGAGCACTTTTCCATCAGAAGCAGTGTTGAATGAATTTCCTAAAATCGTCTGAATATGGCAGAATTAACACACGGGCATGTTGTACATGTAAATTATATATATATATATATATATATATGCAGATTTTGATACTCCTTTGAACACTGTAGATCACACCTGCAGGTTTTCTTTAGTAGTTAAACTGTTTGTTTCACTCAGGAAGTGTTTTTGAAAATCAGATGATCTATTTTGTACACAAATTTTATTTTCACTGTATTAAAGAAGAGACACTATGTTACACTGTGCGTTTGTGTGTTTTGTGCTTCATCACGCCAAGATTCAATCATAGAAAGTCGTTTATTTACAAAAATAATGTGCAAAAATCATCCATCATTGTTTGTCTTCGTGCTGATGCGTCACTGTGATTGTGTGAGGTTGGTGAGGGCTCGCAGTCGAAGCGGCGTGGCCACGTTGGTGTCTCTGTGCCACTGGGGTGTCATGACATGTTGAGGCGGGGTCAGGACGCTCTGAGCCACGCCGGGGGCCTTCAGCAGCGACCACAGCTCCTCACCTCGCGTCACTATGGCAACAAGGTCGTCCTCATCGGAGCACCAGGCGACTGAGCCGCCTCGGGTTACCGTTCTTAGCTTGGAGAGGAAGAGAGACACCCTGAAACGGACGTAAACACAGTCAAACGACATGTAGATGAGCAAAAGGTGAATGTAAACGTGTGTGGCTGTCAGTAACCTGGGTATGAGGTCATGTGAACGCGATGCCAGCTTAGCCAGAGCGCTCATCAGAGTGGTGACGACTCTCGGCGCGGGGCAAACGGCTCCGGGTGGCGGAGCGGACGAAGTGATCTCAAACAGCACCGCCTCCAGCGCCTCAAAACAGGAAGTGATGAGCTTCACGGAGCAGCGAGAGTCACATGACACAGAGAGATACTCTCCCAGCACCCACACCTGGAAGACAAACATGTGAAGTGTTATTTCGGTGTTGGGTTTGGGTCACGTTTTATTGTTTTGTGTGATGTTTCAACACACGGGGGGAAAAAAGATGCTGAGGTTTGAGAAAAGCTTGAACAGCATCCAGAATACGCAGCTTCATTACCACGTGCGTGTAGATTTCCTCTTTGCTGTAGACGTTGGCGGTGGCTCCGGCGAACTCCAGCAGCTCGTGAGACTGGTCCACCACAAGAGACGGGTGGAGCTTACAGAACTTCAGCAGGTGGCAGCTGAACACCCTGAAAGAGAGAGAGAGAGGTGAGGCGGGTGAGGAGTACGGAAAGCCAAACAGTTCAAATATATTTTACAAAGTGCTTTACAGAGCAGCAGACCCAACAGAGGCCACACAGGTTAAGATCAAGAAGTAAACATGTAAAACACAACAGAAACAATGACAAGAAAGAAACATTAAAAACCAGCTGTTCACTGATGATCTAGAAACTTCAAAATAAAAGAAAAGAAGAACAAAAGAACAGATGTAACATAAAGAAGGAGAAATCTGACATTAAAAATGTAGGTCAGGTTAAGAGTAACGGGATAAAAAGGTGATAAAAGAAGCGATGAGACCATAAAAAGACGTGAAGATAAAAAATAGACGACATTACAAAAAGGCAAGTCTGTCAAAATGAGTTTTAAGGTCATTCCAGCATCGAGGTGTCCTGATGGAGAAGCTGCCACCACCTCTAGTTTCAAGCCTCGACCTCGGAACAACTAGAAGTGACCCGCCTGAGGATCTAAACCAGCTCGTACGGGGTTAACATGCTGGCGATGTGGTGCAGTAAAATCTTAAAATCAGTCTTTAAAAACACAACATAACAGTGAAATGTGACGTCGTCTGTTAAAACCGGTCAGAAGCCGAGCTGCCAACTTCTGGACCAGCTGAAGGCGTGAGATATTTCTTGTTGATACCGCAGAGGAACGAGTTTTTAAAATATAAAAAGGCGTGTATTAATGTGTTGTTACAATGTGATTTCAGACATTTCAGGTAGTGATCCTCTCATTTCTCTGTCTTTTCTACTTTTTGTTTCGTTGACTATAAAAATAAAATATTTGAATTCCAGTTTTATGACTCTGTTATTTTACTGAGATAAATCTGCCTCGTTCTGCTTCTCTGCTGCCTTTTGTGGTAAACAATAACATCTGCGACATTCATTCGGTTTTCTGTCATTAAAAACAAACAGCTGTTTGAGTAAAAAGTTACAGGAGTTGTACTTAAAGATGAAGACGTGCAGCAGGTTGAGCTCCTCTGTGTGTGTTCTTACCTGTGTGTCTCTGTGATGTATTTCGGGATGTTGAGGAGGAGGCTGCTTCTTTCCAGCATCACCAGAATCAAGTGAGCTAAAAGCTTCTCGTCAGCCACCTTTAAAAAAACACAGACAGACACACACGCGCTGTTAGGAACTGAAACGTGTTAAAGTGCAGTACGTGCGGCCGTAATGTAACATTTAACGTCTCTTCACCGTGATGACTGTGTTGAAAAAAATGTGCAACAGCACGGGGACGGTCTGCGCACACTGAACAACTCTCGGCCAATCGGCAGCCTCGGCCAGCAGCTCGTGGAGCGTGCTCAGTCGGTCGATTGTGTCGCCTGTGCAGGAAAAACACAGTGATTTAAACCATCTGCTAACAGACGACAGCTCAACAATACAGGTAAATAAGACAGAACACCCTGACTGCGTTACCTGAACCTGCTTCCCCTCGAAGCAGGAAGAGGAAAAGTCCTCGGAAAGAAGGGCTTCGAAACGCATCGAGTGACAGCAGGCCACGGCTGCCGGACTCAGCGATGGGCAAAGAAGCTGACCTGCAACACGCAGACACACACACACACACGAGGTAAGATGGTGGTAAAATAAGTGAACATTTTAGACCGCTCTCTGATGTGTGCGCACCTGTGTTGTAACACCAGCGTGGCAGAGAGACAGGGCAGGTCCAGCAGGGTGTGGAGGAGCTCCACTGCGGTTCCAGCTGTGACCAGAGAGGGCAGCAGATCCACAAAGTCGTCTATCAGCGCCGGGCTGTCCCACGCCAACAACTGCAGAGACAGACAGACACATACAGCATGACCTCTTCCAAGAGGACGTTCAAAAGTGTCTCCGTAAGACGAGCGTTCACCTTCAGCAGGTTCGGGAAGGAGCGGATGTACTGCGGGACTCGGAGCTGCAGACTCTCGAGGTTCAGCCGAAGGAAGCGGAGAAGCTCGTGTGCCAGGAATTGATCGTTGAAGAGCTCAGAAGGGAATCGACCAAACACCAGCTTCCACACACACTCACAATCCACGGCAGCCATCTCGCCTGGATAGATTCAAACACACGGTTTTAAACAAACGCAAACGTGAAGCTGAGATATGTGCACGTTGACGTGAACACACACACACACACCATGGTTGAGGTAGAACTGTGCGATAGGCAGCAGGACTCTGGCAAACGACAGATCTGAGCTGAGACGACCGAAGAGCGCCTTGATGCACGGGAACGTTCGGAAGACCAGCGAGGCGTCCTCGACGCACACGCAGTCCAGGATACACACCGCCTCCACCAGACACTGAGAGAGGAAACAGGTCAACAGTATAAGAGCGTGCTTTACAAAGAGGAGTTATGTCGGTCATACACTACAAAAGTCTGACAACCTGTCACATCTAAAGACGCTGTGACAAAAGAGAGGTTTCAAGACTTGAGGGTCTCACAGGGTCACTGTTTGCACTGGGTGGAAAGCAGAAACAAACGCAGCTTTCAGCCGCAGCTGCTGCTCGAGTCTGCACGAGCTCGAGCTGCAGTGATTTCTGACTTTTCCCCTTCTCTGTTTTATCGTGGTACAAGTGTAGGAGGACTCGTCAAACTCACTCCACAACTCCACCAATCTCTCCTCCTCCTCCTCCTCCTCCTCCTCCTTTTCGACAGTCCCAGACTGTGCAGCTCATTATCTGGCAGGAGCTCAGTCTGCAGAGACTTGGCCTGGGAACCCGGAGTGTGGACGTTTCAAGTCCAGCATGACAGGCAGCTGGAGATGTGCCAGTTCATCCAGTTACCTCGAGCAAGGTACCGAAGCTCTAAGTGCTCCCAGAGTGCTGCCAACCACTCCACCATCACCGTGTCTATGAGTCCTCTGTGTGTGTGTGTGTGTGGTTGTATTTCGGGATTATATATTTAAAAACTTGGGTCAAAGACGAATTTCCCCACCGAGGGATCAAAGTTGTAATCGATGATATTCAGACTCACCGCTTTCTGCAGGTCTGTATCTGTCTTTTTGTGCGCCTCTGTGACAGAGAGAAGAACAAACAGCTGTTCACATAAACAGTAAAATATAAAACACAGATTAAAAAAGAACAGACAATCATATCCGTGCACTCACTGCGATCGCTCTGCTCGATGAGCCGCTGGCAGTACTGGAACGCCTTCTCTCTCAGACGCTCCTTTGGAGGCAGCAATCGGCTGGAGGAGGAAGTCGCCGAAACCACAGAAACCACCGACCCGTCCACCTCCGACCGGTCATCTGCAACACGGGAGGTCAGGAAGGAGAGGTCACGACTCAGAAGCCTTCTCGGAGAAATGATGATTTCACGGCTTGAGGCCAAATCTGAGCAGTTAAAAATAACTTCTGACCAGAAGCAACAAAGTTTCTCTGCAGCTGTGTGAAGTTTTGCAACACAGAAAGAAACTTTGTTCGCTGTCGCACAAGAAAAGCCAACCAGGCGCCTTTAAACTGGAGATGGGTGGATGATTGTTCACTCCTGTGAAGCGCTCAGACTGTTTCAACACATTGTTTCAAACAAAGACCACATGACCGATGATGACTGAAGCTTCAGGCGTCACCGGTGCCTCAGAAAGTTTCAGTTTTCATGAAAGTTTTGCAGCTAAACTAAGAGGAGTGCAGCAACAACCATCAATTAAAAAAGGCGGCTGAGAGGCTAAGCGAGCTCGTTACTGTGACTCATTCAATCCAAAGAAAGTTTTAAGTTGTTTATTAAAACAATAACGAACAACTTAACGAAACTAAACAAGATGAGACAACAGAAAATATTTGAGCCCTCTTTGTCTGAATCTTGCAGGTAAAATAAGGTGAAACCACACAACCACACCCGGATGACAGCCATCCAGCGAACGTGTGCGGCCTAAACAATTAAACAACTCCACCCATATACACATGTTAGCTCCTACAAGGAGAATAACTGAGAAATTCAACCTCATAGCAAAGATAGACCTGTCTAGAGTGTAGCCTGGACCCTGATAAAAATTAGCAGTCATGAAAATGAACGTCACACTTGGTCTTGCGGCCTTGAGGAGCTGCTATAACTCGTACAAACCACCAGATGTCACTGTGCTGCTTGCATCCTTACGTCAAACTAAAGGCTTTAAGACAAACTCGCTGTTGAGGTTTAGACGAGTGATTATCAGGAAGTTTAGAGATAGACAACATCTCCCCTGAACATCCCATTCAGAGCAGCTTGTTAGTCATTCACCAGAGTGATTCATTTACGAGCTCACGAGAGGGTTAATGGAAGATTAAAAAAAAAAAAAAAGCCGCACACACACCGAGTGAAAGTCTGAGTGAAGAAGTCACAGATCAGGATTTCTGGTGTTTGTTAGACAGAAGCTGTTCGCCGTGTGAGTCAAGATCATATCAAGTGTGGTGAGCTGAATTGTGTCGTCCCCGAGAGGAGTTTAGTTTTTATCAGCGTCTCAGAGAGGCACGCACATGCAGGGAAGGTCCACAAACTGACATGTCTTACCATTAGAAAAGGAGTGGGAGTGGGAGAGGGAGAGGCTGAGCTGCAGCCTGTTTGCTGGAGATGATGAAAAACACAGAGCAGGTCATCAGAGTCGATACTCTGAGGCTCTCTGAGTGTACTGTGCAGCTTTGACATGATAAGTAATGAGCCTCTCTACAACGGGAAGGCAAAAGGTTTGAGCGGAGGTCATACCGGTGTCCCCTGTGGTGTTGCCATTGGAAACAGAGTGGTAGGTGAGAAGCCAGTGGCGAAGCATCGAGAAGGAGTAGACGTTCATCCACTGGTCATCGGTGAAGCTCTGGCCCACACACAGCACGGTGAAGAAGTCCCCGGACACCGTCCCGTCCAGCTCGGCTATGGGCACCGGCTGAAAACACACAAATGCACAGTTACAGAGCAAAGCAGTGAAGCTCGTCTGTCTCCAGAGCTCCAGAGAGTTTCATACCTGACGTGACCTCGGCCCCGTGAAGAATCCTCCAGAGGAAGCGCATCCACCCTGAATGATGCTCGCATAACGCAGCCAGTCCACGAGCTTTTTACTCAGGAGGGTGACGTGATCTGAAGCAGACAACAGAGTGAAATCAGACTTTCTGTTTCAGCTTTTAGCTTTTAAATTTAGCCCCGTGATCCGTCTGTCTGTTACCGTCAGTGAGGCACTCGGGGCTGTGTGTGAGGACGGTGTTGAGGATGGGCAGGGTGTGTGCGAGCGAGTGAGCTGACCCATCCGATTGTCGGCTTTCCAGGCTGCGCAGCAGCTGGGCGCAGAGAGACGACAGGTCGGCCGTCGATCTCGCCTGTTTGGGGTCAGAGTGTTTTTGTTTAGGTCGAGACAAAACGGACACGAATCAAGCCGAATAAGACGTCTGCATCGCTGCACACCTGTGAGAGCAGCAGGGCGGCCGCGTGGCTGTTCAGCTGACCGGCGTTCTCCTGGTTGTAGTTCAGCTCCTGACCAGAGAGGGGCAGTGTCTCTCTGAGCACAGCTGAGCCCAGCACCTGGAGCTGCTCCGAAGGTGACGAGAGGAGCGACAGGACTCTCTTCTGAAGCTCAGGAGGCAACCTGTGGTCAACGACAACACAGCGGACATAAGACTGTGGCCGTGTGTGTAGATTAAACTGAATGTGACCGCTCTCTGGCTCTCGCGCGCCGTATGTGAGGTGTAGGCTGGAGCTCTTACGTCCGGGTGTACTTGGTGGCGGACAGGATGAGGTGCAGCCTCTGAAGGGAGTCCACAGTCTCATGGCTGAGCTCCTTCGCCTGGAGCAGCTTCACCAATCTGCTGTAAAACTTCTGCAGCTCAGACTCCTGGATCTCCCTAAAAATGACGCACGCAGCGCATCAGACATGACGCTGAAAGACTTTAGAGATCCAAATCCTCCTCTGAGTAAACAGTAAATGAACTGGACACACATTCATCGGCTACCATCAGATTTCAGGAGCGAACCGTTCACACACTTAAATGCAGTCGACACGCAGACTGGAGGAGCCGGGTCACACCAACTGATCATTTAATTAGTGGACGACTGAGCCACAGCAGCCTCTGAAGGGAGTCACCTGAGCAGCTTCACCAATCATCTATTCATCATCTATTACAAAGAAAGTTCTGCATACTCGAGTAAAAGTAGAGTGATGGGCTACCGTAGGAAAGCTTAAACCACCATTGCAATCCTGCAATAGTACTGCAGTACATTTAAAAGTACTGCATTCAAGTTTGTACTCGAGTAAAATGTTTAAAAGTAAAATGAAAGTTTTAAAAACAAAATGAAGTTTTAAATATAAAAATACTCATTAGGCTGAATCAGGGTGTCAATGTCAAGGATGCAGGAAGAATTTAGACCCCTTACTGAGAAATACTGCAGTATAAAAGTAATCTATTACATTTAAAAGTCCCGCATTCAGATTTTTACTCGAGTAAAAGCACAAAAACAAAATTAAGTCATAGTATCTGAAGTAAAAATACTCATCATACTGAACTGGGCTGTCAATGTCAGAGATGTAAGAAGAATTTAGATCGTCCACTGAGCAATACTGCAATATAAAAGTAATCTATTACATTTAAAAGTCCTGCATTCAGGTTTTTACTCGAGTGAAATGTTATATGTCATAGTACCTGAAGTAAAACTTTTAAAAACACGCTGTAAAATACATAAACACTTTACTACACACACGATAATGATGATAACAGTTAGCTGCAGGTCAAAGCTAGCTCTGACAGGCTAACTAGCGTTAGCCTCGTTAGCTTAGCATGTGTGTACACGAGCTGCAGGCGGCGGACACAGTTTGTAGTTTTTCTTTTTTTTTTCTTACCTCGCTTGTTTGATTAAACTCTCTGAACCCTGAGAATACATTTTACCAGAGAGTCACGACATTCCTCCAGCACTACCTGTCTGTCTGTCTACCTGTCTGCCTGTCCGAGGCGGAAGGTAAACAGTGCGGCCGCTAATTCAGTCCTGACTGGAATCACATGACCGACACTTTAGTTCCGCCTTCAGCAACAAAAAGAGGAAGTCCAAAGAGGATGTCATTATATCTGCCATTTATTTAATATATTAAATAAAATGTGTCACTTTAAGGTCACTTCCTTTGAGCGCCTTCATTTTCTTTTCTCAGTTTGATCGTCTTAAAATGTAACTTAACACTTTTTTCTTCGTGAGGACAAAACAGCAATGCAAATATCATATTTTAAAGTATTAAAATATTAGTAAGTATTTTATGTATATCCATCTATCTTTTTAATTTCTTTAAAACTCATTAATTTATTGTGTCCATCCTCACTGATACTGGAGGAATAACACCACCTAATTTACATTTAACACTGCAGAAACAGACTATTTTAAGGCAATTTATTCAAGTACTTGAATGCATTATTTTTTAAAGCAGCTGCACTTTGCTGTTTCCATATTTCAAATACCGTTTCATATTTCTACTGCGCTGCTTTTCAGATATAATCTCACACTGTGTTTACTCCAGGCGTGCATGTACTTTGCAGATAAGATTTAACGTGTCTGAATCTATTCAAGCGTTCAGTGTCAAAACCACATTTAACAATAATCGATTACAAGAGGAGTTAGTTAAAAAAATTAAAGGAAGTATTGTAGTTCCTGTCTGTGTTGTTGCTGTGGTTGCTTGTAAGTATTAATAGTGCATATTCAAAAACAATAAATGGTACACAGAAATTAGTGTGATAACTAAACAGACTAAGTTTTTCCCAACATGCCAACTATGACTGAAGTCCAGCCCTGACTACACCCTTAAAAATAAAGGTTTGACTTTCAAAAAAGGTGTTCAAACTTCCCCTTTGTTTGTTGTTTTTGTTTATCAACCTGACGCCGATGCAGAAGTGCCAAAAAAATGCAGTTCCTCAAACGTCCACTTGAGGCTGGCTACAGAAATGAGTCAGTCTCCATAAGCCCCCATGTAAAAATGTCCAACTTCACAGCAGAAATAAACATGTTCACAGCCTGGTACAAAAAACAGTTTTGGTCTCTGTAGCTAATTTCCCCGTTCATGACAACTGTACTGAGGGTGAATTTATATAGAACTCACCTGTTCAGATTATATTAAGGCTTTATCCCGAAGGAAATTCAATTATACTCAATTATATATAGTTAACAGTGTAGCACGCATACACTGTCCATTCTTCAGTGGTATTAAAATCAGGTCACATCGTTGCTGCGGGTCGATGAAAGAACCATCAGCATTCCAAAAACCTTTAAGGTTAAAGAAAATTATATTTTATTGCTTTCAGTTCCCAGCAAAAAAGGTTCTTAAGATACATTCAGACAGGACCTGATGATCATATCGGTCAAACCTCCAAAGAAATGTCTCTGAAACTGAGACTATCCAGGTAGATTCTTGGACTAAACTCTGATACTCTACCTGATGTGTTCTGGCTTTGTTTGTCTCATGAACAAAGCTTGTAAATCTGAGTCTGACTGCTGTAACGCTACAAAATAAAGACCCGAAAGAGTTTCATTTGATTTGTGATTGAGGGACAGCAGTGGTTGAGCGACATAGCCAGTGAATGAGAGTGTGCGAGCGCCTGCATGGATAAACCCGTTAATCAGCAAAGTGAATCCTGTCTGTTTGTATCCTTAAAGGATAAAAAGGTTCTGATCAAGAAGCAGTTTTTCTCAGAGTGTACTTTCTGGTTTGTTCTCTAGCAGTGCATCATATTTTCTCAGCTCATTGCTCTGAATATACAGACTGTAACTGAACTCTGAAATGAAAGTAAAGCCTCATAAAATGGAAATATTGATTGTAGTCCTGTATTCCATAAAAAGATATTATGATGCGGCTGAATGAGTAAACAAAGAGCTCAGATAACATCAGATCTCCTCCCACGGACCGGTTATAAAGTCACAACCGGACTGAATGAACTGTTGTCACAGTCTTCGGGTCACCATTGTGATTGTGTGTGATGACGGATTGTGAGACAGGTCACAGAGGCTTTGCGCTCCTCTCAACCTCTCTGCAGGCTGTCAGCTTGTTATTTCCATCTGAGCTAACACCGCCCGCCTCCGCTCTCTCTCTCTCTCTCTCTCTCTCTCTCTCTCTCTCTGTCGGTCTTTCTGTCGGTCTCTCTGTCTTTATCTTTATGTCAGGTTATGCGCTTGTTCCATGCGCTCTCCAGCTCCTTCAAAACTCCTCTCTCTGTCGGATAAATGGAGACAACCTGATCCTCTTGGATTTATGCTGAAGCGACAAGTTTCGTCAATTTAAAAAAGAACAAAACAAAAACAAACACCTGCCACACCTTTGGCTTTAATTTCCCTTCGGCTCTTTTGGACTTATTTCTCTACCGGCAGCTCGGGTAGGTAACTCTAATCATCTCAACTTTTTACGCACAAAGGAGGGCTGATGCGTTTTGGAAGTTAAAGATTAAGTTTAAGGTTTGTGTAAACGTGCGTCAACGTTTGAATGGAAAAACCGAGAAGCCCCGAGACGTGATATTACACCTCATATCACCGCAGAGGTGACAGCTTTGTCATCTACAGCGGTGTCACATTTAACAGCACATGTCCAAACACAAAATGCCTAAATGATGGTTTAATGTCTCAGCTAGTGTAAACTAGGAAGGGAGGAGACCCGCTCCGAGCATGTATTTTCTTGTCTCTCTCTCTCTCTGACATTTCTTTTTGGATTGCAGGTGAAGATAGTTATTAAACCTGTTTGATCTGGCATGATTAAAATGGTTTGGATGCCAGCACCAGGTGCATGAAACAATGAGATACAGTGAGGCTGGATCGGAGAGGTGCAGGTACACAGGTACACTGGTGTGATGGTATTCTGCTTATTTATGACCATGCACTGATCTGAACTTTTTAAATGTCAGGGGTTAGAGTTAGGACTGGTGACTTGTCCAGGGTCTACCTGATGAGGATAAGTGGTTACAGATAATGGATGGATAGGTTAGAATTAGTGATTAGCACGTTGATTCTTCCTGGGACGACCCACGAGAGATCTTGGTCTTGGTTGTGAGCTCCAGAGATGGGATAATTGGGTTTTGAGTCCAGGTGGGTAGGGTTAGACAAGAAGTTTGTGTGGTTGGAGTTAGACAAGGTGTCCAAATGGTGAAGTGGTTAGTGATTACCACACTGACTCTCCACGAACTGTCCAGTAACTCGCATGGTTTGGGGTAGAGAGCCAAAGACAGTTCACTGGCCAGCACATGTCAATCAGAGTGCCCTCCACTGTGATAACCTTCATATTATCAAGGAGAATGGCGAGAGAGAGGGGGTCCGTAATTGCTTGACCTTGACCTCGGTTGATTGATTTCCTGAGTATACGTTTGGGTTGAGGATGTTCCAGCTCCAAAGATGAGATAATTGGGTTTTGAGCTCATGTTTTTGGGGTGAGGTCAGAAGCTGGAGAGCTCATGTGGTTGGGGTTAAAACAGAAAATATCTGGGGCTGGGAGACTGGTGGCTGTGAAAATCTGGTTCCCCAGTGGTCAGGATTAGGCAAGAGTCCAAATGGTTAGATGTTGTGGTTAGTTATTATCACACTGACTCTCCCCGGGCTGTCCAATGACTCACATGGTTTGCTGTAGAGAGAGTTAGAGTTATTGTTTTGCTGAAATCTGCTGCGATATGACTGTTTTCCACCTCACAACCAATGTGCATAAATCTCTCCATTGGAACATATAAATCAGTTGCAATGCAACCGGTTAAAAGTTATATTTTTAGGATTAAAGCTGACTTCAAACTGCACATGTAAGCCTGTAGTGGAGCTCTGTCTCTCTTCCCTCTTTCTCTCTCCAAGGACAAGAGTCCACATATCAAATTCCTATAAGCTTCAGCTATTCTGCTGGACAATGGAGCCTTTATGATGGTTTGTACACCTGAACCAATCATATCTGCCTATCAGCTAGCCTGGCTGGCCAGTGTCAGCCCGGTACTCTAACAGGAAGCCTCGACACAGCCCCTATGGAAACACTGAGCCTTGTTGACTGAATTGTCTTGAAGCTTTAAAGAGATCGACCGTTATTTTTGACCCTAAAGGTGCGAGCAGTCACTGCTGGGTTGCACTATGATCTTAACTCACTTACTGACTTAATTGTGTATAAGAGAGTGTTAAATCTGGGTCATGAAGCTCACTTTGTAGAACAAGTTCATGCATGTTTGGCATTTCAAAGAAAACAAGGCAGCTGTAGACAGTTAATCAGTTAGTTGAGTAGTCAGTTGAGCTTGAGCATGATGCTGCACGAAAGCACATCATCGTGTGAACAGTGAACAATGAATAATATCGATTTCCATATCCAGTGAAGCGTGAGCAAAAATGGATGCTCGCTCATCGCTAACAGAAAGTAGCAAAAGTTATTGTCTGGTTTTAAGGATGCAAAGCAGTAAACTAATTAAATGTATGAATATAAATAAACATGCAGTGTTTGTGCTGTATGAGGAAGTATCAAATGAAAGCGTAAACACTTGACTGGATGCTGTACACATGTACATGTTGTCACATCACGTGGTTGTTTATGTATATTTGTACTTCCCTTTTAGTGTGAAGTGGTTTATTTTTAGAGCCCTATGACATTTCTGCACGTAAGAAAGGAGGACATTAAAAGAAGTAATACATTTGTTCTTGTCCTTTTGAAGGAACGCACATATTATATATGGAGCGATGCCAGCCAGCTGGTTTGTGCAGACAACTCGAGCTGCACTGTGCATTCGCACTTCACAATCAGCCTAAATCCGAATCCACCCTCCCAATTTGGCGTTCTGTTCAAGCTGCAAAAATTTCCCATCTGTCCCTCCGCTGCTGCCCTGCGTCATCCGCCCGCAGGCTCGGTTTGAGTCTAAAATATTTGCTGATCACTCCTCAATATTTCATATCTGTGAGAGGTGATGAGGAGGAAGACTAGACGTCAAACTCTAACTGTGTTCTGCTGCAGTAAAACCCTCCAAACGTGAGCTGTCTGACTGAATTTCAGTCATGTCACAATCTGTGGTACAAAATACTCAGCTGACAGCAGCAGTGTCTTACTAGTCATTTTACTTCTTGTTTTTAAAGGGTTCATCTCTGCAGTCATTGTAGGATTCATCGATGTCTTCTCATTTCCAGAGTGGGGCCCCAATAACAGATAGAGTCGCTATCTTAAATGCAGCTTTGCCGCTTTCCAGCACAGATATAATATCAGTTCCTTTACTGAGCCTATATGATGCTGCATGATTACACATGATTGCATTTGAAAAACTGATGCCCAGCTGACCCTGATTATACTTTTAGAGGACAGTGTGTGCTGCAAAATTATCAATAAGCACATTTCACAGTTTCTCGTATGTGTGCAAACGACGATGATGATACAGGACAAAATGAAACTTAAAAGTCAGTAATGCCGTCTGTGCTTTAGTGTTTGAAAATGTATAAATCTGTCATAACATTTCACCTCAGTTTCATTTTAAAAGGTTCACGTGACACACTGATGCAACCCTGATTTCAAAGATGCTGGTAAAACATAAATAAAAGTCAATGAAATGGTTTGCAAATCCAAAAGATAACATATTTAATGTTCAAACTCGTTGTCCCCTGTGGATATACACTGAATATACTTTCATTTTTGGAATCAGGGTTGCATGTGAGGTTTTTACAACGCGCTCTCACATGATATGTGAAGTGAAAGTTTAATTTGTTTGAATATCATTGGTTGTAAACTCTTCTGTACGTCTTTTGTTGACGCAATGGTGGACTAACTGATTGAGTGTTATCAGCTGCAGCCATGAGACGTATGGGAGACGTGGAGGCAGAGCACGGCTGCTGTAAACGCTTCATATACCGAGCAGGGAGTCCTGCTCGGCTGCATGCCGCTATGTTTGTGCGTCTGCGTTTTTTAAGTCTGTAGATGCTGGAAAAAAAAGGGGGAAAATGTCAGGTTTAATGTGAGGACACATGCACACACACACCACACACACAGCAATTCCCCTGACCACATTACTATAAACAAAAGCAGCCGACTGAGAGGACTAAAACAGAACACAGGAAGACAGCTACTACTCACATCTGGTTTGAAAAGGAGGAAGCAAGGATGAGCTTTCTCGGTAATGAACTCCAAAATAAGAGAAGAGAGAAGAGGAAACATGTGTGTGGTTACTGAAGGGGTCTGTGTGAGAGAGTAGTGTGTGTGCGCGTGTGCGTGTGTGAGTCTGCATGCACTGTGTACTTCTGCATGAGTGCATGGGTGAGTGTTTGCGGTTTCATCATCTGCTGCGACTGTGGCAGTATATACACACTATAGATACAAATAATAGCTTCAAGTGTCGAGAGGGGTGTGATGTTTGCATCTGCCTCGGAAGGCTTTTTGAAAAGTAACTTCTCATTGATTTTGTTGTCTGAACATTTAAAAAGTCTCTGAAAGATCGAATTTATTTGTGTGGGTGTCGTCCGCAGCATGAAGGTACAAGTTCAAGCGGTCGCATGCACAGTGGAGGCGACATTTGTATGCAAAAGAACGTGTTTTTAAAATGGGCAATGGCACCAGATATGCTTGATTTGCCTAACTGTAGTCACAAAGCAGGATTGTAGGATAACACCCACTGGCCAGACAACATGCAAATCCCAGAGATATGTGGACGGTGTGTGTGTGTGTGTGTGTGTGTGAGTGAAATGATATAGAGAGGAAATCAAGTGGGAGTTAGAGGAAGATAAAGAGAGTAGAAATAGAAAGAAAAGTTACAAAAAAAAAAAAAAGAAAAGAAAAGATAGGCAAATGGAAAGACGTCAGTTGGTTAAAGTTTGTGTTTATAAAGGAAACAAATGAAGTGGAGAGTGTGTGGGACTCGAATGAGCAAAGTCTCACTCTCCGTCCTGTTAATGCTTCATGAAGAAGGCTGTGCTGCAGATATGCACGAGTACTTATCGTCATATCAGTTGTAAAAAAAAAAAAAAAAAAAAAAAAACACACAAGAAGGCACATCAGCCAAAGTTACTTGACCTTTGCTATCCGAGACCAGAGTGCTCAGAGCGATCATGTTGTGTTATTTCTGTACTCATTCATGCACGCTTCATTCATGTTAGCCTGCCGCGAAAGGGACCCAGTGCTTAGAAGGAGTGAAAGTTAAAAAACTGACCTGCACTTGCTGGTCACCAGGCATGTGCAGAGAGAGAGAGAGTGTGAGTGTGTGTGTGTGTGTGTGTGTGAAAGTCTGTCTGTGTGGCCCAAAATAATAAATAAAACAAAAATAGTAATAATTTACATCTACCCTTGGTCGTGTAAATGTCCCCAGTCATGCTCTGTAGCTAAGCGCTGCTAAGCTTCTAGTCTAGAAACCGAAGACCGGAAGGAGTACTTAACCCTCTGGGGTCAGATTGGGCGGATCCGCCTAAAAAGTCAAAAGTTTTACATATCTGTGAATATCTCTGAAACTCTTTAAGACAGAGAGATGTGTTTTTGCACTGCGTCTGTGTCGGAGAGACTTCCTTTTTATTCTATGCGCGTAAAAGACCAATCGGAAAAATAGATGTTCGACAGACTCCATACGCAGTTGACAAACGGACAAACGTTACTAGGCGGACTAGTTTCTTTTTTCAAGCAGTCAGTGGAGGGTATCGTATGATGTAGTCTAGCCAATCAATCATTTCATTCATACTTCCTTTATAAGCACATTACAGCAGTATTTGTTCCTTCCCCTCCAAAGGTCTCTGCACGGCTCCACCGGTCACATCATCACTGTGACCCAGTTTATAGATTCATGCATGCAGTCAATCAGTTACAACCGTAGATCTTATAAATATGGACGTCATGTCTGTGACGTCACCCGCAGGTTTATGAAGAGCCGCGTGAAGCTCAGAGTGCGTTGGCCACTCCCGCGTCCAGACTAATCTAAGAATGGGCAGAGGCGGGCTGAATGACGCTTGGCTACCCACCTGTCAATCAAAGTGTCCGTGCTGTTAGTTCTGCATAACTTTAAGCCTTAATATAATTTGAACAGGTGAGTTGTATATAAATTCACCCTCAGTACAGTTGTCATGAACGGGGAAATTAGCTATAGAGACCAAAACTGTTCTTTGTACCAGGCTGTAAACATGTTTATTTCTGCTGTGAACATTTTAATATGGGGACTTATGGAGACTGACTCAGTTCTGAAGCCAGCCTCAAGTGGACGTTTGAGGAACTACACTGTTTGGCACTTCACAGCCACAGATTTGAGCTTCAAAACAGCTCCTCAGAAACCTGTGGGTAACATCACGCCTACGCCGTCCATTCTTTACACTGTCAGTGGTTCAAGCATAGCTCAGCTGTAGCATATATTCTTAAATACAGCCACCAAGAGGCTGCCAATGACATGTAGCTACAGCACATGTTGGTTTACTTTCTCTCGTTTCTCACGATTTAACGCTCTCAATCAAACAGACAGAAACTTCTAATATTTCCATATGACAGAGGGATCAACACTTTTTCTAAAGACCCTTATCTTTAATTGTGTGACTGCAATGACCTGAATCTGCTTTCCTTTGAAGCAGGAAAAGGAAGCATTGCTAAAAACAAACAAACGGATGTAATATTGTGTTTCAAGGGAGAATTTCTTCATGTGTTCTATCATCTCTTAGTCTGGCAAAAAGCCAACCACAAGTAAACTAAGACAACATCTTGTGGTTCCTGAGAACCCAAAAGAAATAGTGTTCTTTTTTTTCTTCGCCGACCATTTTTGTGCCAATGTTACGTAAGGGAAATTCATCAGAAAACAACCACAAATGCCAGTTCCTCCACCAACGGTTAACCTAACACCTTTGCAGCGTGTATCTCTTTGATTCAGTTGTGATGTTGCAGTGTGACAATACCCATCTGTTTGGTTTTCCACCATTCCAGGGTGTGAGAGATGGAGAACGGGACATCTGATGATGTGGAGGCACTGTGGGAGAAGGTGGAGTGCAAACGTTACGAACTCTGTCGCAGCATCGCTCCGGCAAAGCTCACCCCCTACCTACGGCAGTGCAAAGTCCTGGATGAACAGGATGAGGATGAGATCCTCAACTCCATGCTGCTGGTCTCCAAAGCAAACCGCACAAGTAGGTAGAAGGGAGGGATAAATCAATTAATGGCTTTGTGATATTGCTGTGCTTTTGTATGTGGAAATGTAATTAATCACTCCTCCGACAGGTCGACTACTGGACATCCTCCACACTAAAGGAGAGCGAGGGTATGTGGCGTTTCTGGAGAGCCTGGAGTTCTACTACCCGGACCTGTACAAGGTGGTCACAGGGAAGGATCCCACACGACGTTTCTCCACCATCGTAGGTGAGACTCAAACCATTGGACGTTTTTCTACATTTATGGTTAACACACACACATTTATTTATTGGACCATTTATTGTGGTCCAATAAATAAAAAGTGTAAACAAAGCTCAATCAGCTTCATGAAGTCGTCACCTGGAATGGTTTTCCAACAGTCTTGAGGGAGATTCCCGCTTGTCTTGCGGTCCTACTCATCCTCGTCTGGCCTCATTGTGGAGGTGACCTTCTTGGTCAAATAGCCCTTACATAGTGTGCGTAGTGGCCACGTGCTCCATGTGTCTAGGCTACTACCGGCCAAATTCCACTGGGCACGGATGCGTGGCATTCCATGTACGCCGTAGCTGCCGGAGCCGTTCTAGTCAATGTTTGAAACCCCAGCAGAAGCGCCATGGTCCGTTTCAGAAGTGTCGCAGAAACTACACCAAGAATCTGCAAGAATGGACCAAAACAGCGTCATGCCAGCCAGACGAAGATGTGCCCAGTGAAGTTTTGGCTTTAGTCTGCCGAGTGTGTCTTATCTCTTACCCGAAGTAATCATGATGCATCCAGGCAGGGAAACTTGAACGATGATGCAACACAAAATTATTCATACATCTGAACGTGGTCCATTACTACTTTACTTTATATGGTCAAAAACTTGTGTCAGTCCATAACTCAGCAGACGTTGTGGCGTATGGTATCACCATGTAAGTTTATTCACCCTTTTCTAACCTCTAACCACCAGCTGTGTCACAAACTGCAGTGATATCATCCATGATTCATGATATACACAGACCTTTCATATATGCAACTTAAGTAACAGTGTGGAGGTCTGTTTTGGGTCACTGTCCTAGACAATCAAGCAAGTTCAAACCAGATAAAACAGTGTGCACACACGATCACACCTCCTCCTCCATGTTTCATAGTGGGAACTACATATGTGTTGTGTCTAAATCGGATACTTCCTTTAGTATACTTCTATCTAGTAAACATTGTACTTCCTAGTGTAGTGAACTAATTTTAGCAGTGTAGTGCTGTCTCAATTCATGTTGCTGCATGCTTACTGGAAACGATAATTGCAAAACATTTTACAACTTCTTCTTCACTGAATTGCAACCATGTGGAGTGTTAGAACAACATTTGACAGCCGAAACATAAACATAAAACATATGAACAACTTGCATTTGTATATTGCGGAAGTCACCGCAACCGCTTCAACTGCGACAGCTTCCTCAGCTGCCATTTTCACATTGCTGGTGGTCCCTCACCTTCTGTTGCGTAGCCAAAATGGTGACCACTGAGGGCAAGGAGTTCGTTCCAATTGACCATTATCTGTGGTACTCATAGCACACGACACTTTGACATAGTACTCAGAATACCATGTGTAAGTATAGAGGTGGTTGTTGCCATAACCCATCAAACACATTAAGAAAGCAAGAAATTCAACTTACTAACTTTTCAGACGACACGCCTGTTAATTAAAAAGCATTCAAGGTAACTTCCTCATGAAGCTGATTGAGAGAATGCCAAGACGAGATAGACTTGAATTATTCCACACTGGGGAAATTCACTTGTCATGGTTGATAGGTTGATAGGTTGATAGGTTGAGTTCATGATGGATGTCAAACTTTGCTAACATCCTTCCGTCCACCACTTCCTCTGTGGAGTCCAGGATAGAGCTGGACCTTTTGATCAGTTTGTTGAGGACTTGCACCCTTGTTCAGGACGTCTGCGTTGTCCGACCAGTCCAGTTTGTTGTTGTGGTGTAGGTATTTGTATGCTCCCACCACCTCGATATCCAATCCCTGGATGCTCACTGGTGTGGTCTGAGGTGTCTTCTTTCTGAAGTCAATCACCATCTCCTTTGTTTTGCTCATGTCGATGCGAAGATGTTCGAGATCGCACCACTCAACAAAAGTCTTTGTCATCCTGCTTGATGTTGTTTTGTTTGCATCTTTGTTGATTGATTGTTTTCAAAAGAAAGAATTAGATAAAGAAGAAAAGTTACAGATGAGTTACATGGAAAAGAAACATTTACCTTCCGGTTGTAGAGCTGGTTTTGTAGAGAAACAGCCATATCAATAACACCATCTAGTTCTGCCGGTTGACGTTAGAAACCAAGATTTATCCAAATCAGCTTGCAGTGCACTCTGTACAGTATTTATATAGCATATATTATAACCCTGTGCTATCCTGTCTGTTTCCTCACTGCAGTGGAGGAGGGCCACGAGGGTCTGACCCAGTTTCTGATGAACGAAGTGATGAAGCTGCAGCAGCAGTCCAAAGTGAAGACCCTGCAGCATGTTGAGCTCAGCAGGAAGAACTGTACCCTGGAGGACGAGCAGAAGAAGCTACGACTGGCCAACCAGGAGCTTCAGGCCTTCCAACAGAGTAAAAATACATGTTACTATTTGCATTTACATTTACATTTTAGTCATTTGGCTGACGCTTTTATCCAAAGTGACTTACAGAGAAGGGACACAATCAAGGTACAGTGTAATAAGAGAGTGTTAGTGCAGCAGTACGTGCTGTGACAATTCTTAAAGGGGTAGATTTAGCGCATCCAGTTGTTGGTAGTGCTAAGAAAGCAGGTACTCTCAGAAGAGCTGGAGGTCTTCAGGAGTTTTAAAGGTAGAGAGAGACGCCCCTGCTCTGGTAGGGACTGGTAATGCATTCCACCAATGGGGAACAACAGACGAGAAGAGTTTGGATTGCCTTGAGCGAACGGGTGGCAGAGCCAGGCGTCGTTCATTGTAGGAACACAACGATCGTGAGCTAGCATATGCCTGTATAAAGCATTAACCTGAATTTAAGCTCGATGAGCGGCGGGGTAACATGTGATCTTTCAGGCTGGCCGCCACGTTCTGGATCATCTGAAGGGGTTTCACTGTGCAGGCTGGGAGACCTGTCAGGACGGCATTACAGTAATCTAGTCTCGAGATAACCAAAGCTTATGTCAGGAGTTGGGAAGCATGTTGAGTTAGGTAGGTATAGTTAATTTTGATGTTGATGTCATGGTGTATAGTAGGTTTGGCTGGGAGGTCCAGCAGTTGGAGGTGGTGTGCCTTCATCCATGTGGAGATATCTGAGAGACATTCGGAGAGGAAATGAGAGACAGAGCTGAGATAAGAGAGGACTTAAAATTAAAATGGGGAAGTCACTCATGATACCTGTTTTGTACGTCAAAGTAATAAATCCTAATGAAAAGCTTACCACCACATACTGAAACTGCTACCCACCACACAGGCTTGGTTTGCCCTGCTCGGTGCACCACAGTTGGTTTTTATTAAAGCTAAGTTGCCAATCACATTTTCTACCAACGCACATTCATGAAACTAGGACACTGTGGTATTTGTTATCATATCCTATGTAGGTGAAACCTGCAGCTGGTACATCGAGTATGTACACTTTTAAAAGACTGCTAAAAATAAAGAACGCTGTTGATGCTAGGTCAACTCATTTCTCTATGAAAGCTAATACACTTGGCTTGATATGTCAAAATTTGACACAGCTATTTGTGATAAATAGCTGCTGTGCAGCCATCTAGAGTCTAAAGAGGTTTGGTCACTTACTAACATTTTTAAACAATGCTAACTCACAGCAACACACTTATGTACTATTGTACTGTTATTGGCCGTGTTGGGGTTACTACTGTTAAAATCAGTGAATAACTATGGCTGGTACTGCAGGGTACAATAAGCTGAGAGACGAAAGAAACACCTACAGCGACGAGCTGCTGAGAGTGAAGGATGAAAACTACAAACTGGCCATGAGGTACGCTACGCTTAGCGAGGAGAAGAACATGGCCGTGATGAGGAGTCGAGACCTGCAGCTCGAGGTACCAGTGCATGAAAATACAAAGATATACGTCATCACATTGTACCTGCAGTGTGCAAAAAAAGGTATTTCAGGGAGTGTAACCAGCTCATGCTACTGTATGTGTATATTTTCTGTGTCCTCTCTGTATGTGTAGATTGATCAGCTGAAGCACAGGCTGAACAAGGTGGAGGAAGAGTGTAAGATGGAGAGAAGGCAGAGTCTAAAGCTGAAGAACGACATTGAGAACCGGCCAAAGAGAGAGCAGATCTTTGAGCTGGAAAGAGAGAACGAAATGCTCAAGATAAAACTACAGGATCTGCAGTCCATCATACAGGTACGGCCTAATTAATACGAAGACGTTGTTCAGTAGCCCAAAGTTTAAGTCCACGTCAGAGAGTGGGTCAGTAACGAACCATCCGTTCCCTTCCGGAGGGGAAGCTGGTGGTGTGTCTGTTTGTGCCGAACGTAACCACTGTGAAACAATCAGGAAATAACTTTTAATTTAGCTGATTAACCGGCCTTATTGATGAGCGCTTGCTCACTCTCATTCCCTGCCTATGTCATTTAACCACTGCCGTCTCTCTCGCTCTTAAACTATTGGACATAAACCAAATGAAACTTCTTCGTGTCACTATTTTGCTGTGTAAATTGCGAGTCAGACTCAGATTTAGAAGCTGGGTACATGAAATAAACAAAGCCAGTAACAGAGTTTAGTCCATGTAGTCCCAGTTTCAGAGACATTTCAGGCTGACCATACAGAGGTTTGACCTGGCTGATTGGCGGCCACAGCGTGACGTTGAGCTTCGTTGTTCCAAAAGTTGGATCTAGGTTGAACTTCTTGAGGTTGAGCTTCTTTTTTTTGCAGACACCCCTGAGGCCAAAACGGACTACCCCCACACAAGTGAATGGAAAAAACAGCATTTTTGCCGCAGTACCACATCCTGTCTGAATGTACCCTAAGTCCAATAGTCACTCTGTTTCAGCTTTACTTTGTTCTCCACCAACTCCTGTGAAAAATACCTGTGGGTTAAGCTGCTAAATACTCCACTATGTTCAGAAGCTCTGTTTAGAAGCTCTAACTGTATGCCAGCACTTTGGTGCTAAAACAGTAGGTTTTACGAGTTGATGTGACAGTTACAGTGACATAAAGTTCATAGCTAACAATGTGTGTGTTTCTTCACACTCAGCCTGGACCTCTGCCTGCATCAGACAAGGCCATCCTCGACATTTTGGAGCACGACCGACAGGAAGCATTAGAAGACAGACAAGATCTGGTGAACCGACTCTACAACCTCCACGAAGAAGTCAGACAAGCAGAAGAACTACGTGATAAGGTAATAAACACCACTAACACATATAGTAGATAAGGTATGTGGACATTAGATAAGTGGTCCTCGTTAAACTACTGCATGAATGTGAAGCAGCGTGGGGATCAGAGCACATAAATACACACCCTAGAAACATAAACCCATGACCTGAATGCCCAGGAGACTATCTGTGAACACACCCAGAGCAAAAACCCCCATCAAAGGCCATTCTCTCTGTGTAACCTGGTGTCTTTGTTTCTCTTCCTGTATCTGTCTTTATATACTAAGCTATAAATAACACAACGTGTGTCTGTGCATGTGTGTGATGTGTGTTCATGCGTGTGTGTTTGTAGTACCTGGAGGAGAAGGAGGATCTGGAGCTGAAGTGCTCCACACTGCAGAAGGACTGCGAGATGTACCGCAACCGCATGGACACCCTCACCACTCAGCTGGAGGAGGTGGAGAAGGAGAGGGACCAGGTGAAAACACACACAAAAACATATTGTTTGTCATGTTGCATCATCACAGAGACACTTCCTGTATCTGTGTCACATGGGTTAAACCACTGCCGCTTTGTCTGTTGACTCCAAGCGGCAAACTCCGTGGCTCTGACGTAAAGCCGATGTGGAAGTGCCAAAAGCTGCAGTTCCTCAAGCGTCCACTTGAGGCTGGCTACAGAACGAGTCAACCTCCATAAGTCCCCATGTTAAAATGTCCAACTTAATAGCAGATGGCTTGTTTAAGTACCATTATACTTCATTCAACGCGCTTTAAGTCTGCCGATGATCCTCAACGAGTCAGGACTACTAATGTGGAGTCACAGATACACCATCCATTCTTTATACTGTCAGTGGTTGACTCTGAAGGGAGAAGTAAATTGTTGGTGCTGAATCATCAGTCTGGTTCACCAAAGATGATCTATAACAATGTAATTAAAACTTCAATACGTCTCCGGTACAACACAATCTGCTTTCATCCATCCACATGACTTTCACAACACTTCCAAACGAGGTTTGGAGACAGGAAGTGTATACTGTTTCGTGTCATTGCTCGTATGCAGCATGGTAACCAAGAACATGAGGAATAGGACCCAAACACAGACCACAGAGGCAGAAGTGGTGCTGAATAATGGTTTAATAGAAAATGTCAATGAGCAAAAACTCAGATAATGAGAATGACGTCTGGCTGCTCAAACAAGCCATCTGTAATGACACCCACCTGTCAATCAATGCAGTGGTTAATTCTGCATAACTTTAAGCCTTAATATAATTTGAACAGGTGAGTTGTATATAAATTCACCCTCAGTACAGTTGTCATGAATGGGGAAATTAGCTATAGAGACCAAAACTGTTTTTTGTACCAGGCTGTAAACATGTTTATTTCTGCTGTGAAGTTGGACATTTTAACATGGGGACTTATGGAGACTGACTAACTTCTGGAGGCCAGCCTCAAGTGGACGTTTGAGGAACTGCAGTTTTTGTCTTCACTTCACTGATACAGAGGGAAACACAACAACATCAGGAAGTTACAGACATGAAAATAAAGCAGGAAACACTAAACAAGACATGACGGGGGGATAGAAAATCTTTGGCATGATGAGGACATTTATGTATATTTTGAAATTTATTTAGGGTTTGTTGTGTTGTTGTTTCAGGCATTTCGAGCCCGAGACGACGCCCAGCACCAGTTCTCCCAGAGTCTCATCGACAAAGACAAATATCGTAAGCAGATCAGAGAACTGGAGGAGAAGAGCGATGAGCTCCATATCGAGATGGTACGCAAAGAAGCCAAGCTGGTCACGATGGAGTCTCGCCTACGACGGCTCTCCAAGGACAGTGTTTTGGACCAGGTTAGACGCAGTAGAGTAAATAATTGTAAGTGGTTAATTTATGTGAGAAATGCTCACACTGTATTTCCTGCAATTTGCCGTCTCAGTCGACTCTGCCGAGGGACTTGCCGCCGACCATCATCTCTCAGGAGGAGGAGTTTAAACCCATCCAAGGTCAATCAGAATGGTCCAGCGATGAGTCGCCAGAGGATAAATTTGTGCCTGAAGAGCCTCGCCTGAAACGCAGGCCGAACCTCAAAGGGGTTATTAAACAAGTAAGTCTTAATTAATTAACCATTTAGAAAAAAAGAAAAAAAATGTAAAAAAAAAGGTCTAAAATAGTCAAAAATCTAAGAATATCCATCACTGAATAATAATAGAAAAGAAGCAAATTTCCACATCTTATACCTCAAACTTTTGGTATTTTTTATTAAAGCAACACTGAGTATAAATTGTCCTCTTAGGTCATTTCACCTCTGTCATTATGTCCATATGTCCTCCTGTGCCTGGTTAGATTGCCCTCTTGCCCAGCTCCTGTTCTAGCACGACACTAGCTCCACTCTCAGTGAGCATTCCCTCAACTTCCTCTTCTTCCCTCTGATAAACACTGCCCTGTGTCTTTCAGTCAGGAAAATAAATGAACTAAAACACTGTTTTGTATTTTAGAACAGAGCGAAGTCTCCGGTCTGTGTACCCAAAGAACTTCAAGTCAACACAGAAGCTGCTCAACCTGCAGGTAACACACACACATCTCATTTATACTTTATATTTCATAACATCTCTTTCATGTAAGTTCATCCATGTTTGTCTCCGGCTTTCATCTCTGTCAGTCAACTTAGGCGATTCTCTGGAAATCCAGATGCGACACTTCCACGGCAACAGCCACTCCCTCCCTGCTTCCCCCAGCTTCCCGATGTCCCCGACGTATCCACCCACCTCAGCTCCCCACCTGTCCTCCTCCTTCTCCGCATCCACCTCCCAACTGCCCTTCAGTATAGTTGAACAGTCCCCCAGGCCAAACATGGTGAGGTTTGCTCAGAAATTATTATCTGATCGACTGAATGACTTGACAGATTTGAGATCTGTAATGGTAACTTCTGCTTTGTCTCCAGCTTCGTAACCGTAACGACAGCATCCTGTCCATACTCCCCGAGCCACCGGAGAAAGCATCACTTTACCGGAGGGAGAGGGAGAAAGAACATGACTTCCATCCCCGCAGGTAGTCACAGCCTCAGTCAGTTAATCTATACTGTTTAATAAATGTATTTAATTTCCTCTCATGAATGCTTCATGTTTGGTCTCTTTTAGCCTCTCTGACTTTGATAGCGACAACATGGAGTTTGGTAAAGAATACTTTCACACATTTCCTCACAGAATTGTACTAATGATATTTTTTTGTCTGTATTTATCTTCATTTTTTAAAATCTCTCTGTCTGTGCCTTCTGTAGAGGACGAAGTGCAGCATGGTCCACCTTCTGTCCACTCATCTTCCTCGTCTCATCAGTCAGAAGGCATGGACACTTACGACCTGGAGCAGGTCAACAGTATCTTCAGGAAATTCTCTTTGGAGAGGTACAGGACAGATGCTCACATGCCCGAGAGTCGTTTACGAGTGAAGCCGACTTTTAAACATCTGTCGATTTGTGCGTGTTTGTTTGCAGGCCGTTCCGCCCGTCTCTGTCCTCCTTCTCAAGGATCAGCTCGTCCCTGAAGCCGGTGCAGGAGCTGTCGTTGCCGGGTGACAACTTGCTGAAGGACATTTCTCTGGTTGGCGGCAACGAAAGTGGGATTTTTATCTCATCCGTCCAGTCGGGTTCCATCGCTGAGAAGGTTGGGCTACGAGAGGGCCACCACCTCCTGTTGGTATGTAGTTTACCGTCCAACGACCAGTGACTTCTTTTGCAGAAGTTGACATAAAACACCAACAACATAAAAGCTTTAATGTGTTGTTCATCTCTCTTGTGCTGACCAGCTTGAGGGATGCATACGTGGGGAGAAACAAAGCATTTCATTGGATACCAGCACTCAGGAAGAAGCCCATTGGACATTGCAGCACTGCTCTGGGCCAATCACACTGCACTATCGAGCCAACTATGACTGTGAGTGATTTATCAAAGTGTATACTGTCGTGTAATACACATTTACTGTGTATGTAAATTCAAATGTGTGTTTGTGCTCCAGCTTTCCGTCGTCTTCAGAGGGATCTAGCAGACGGCACGCTGGCTTCCGGCGACTCCTTCTACATACGGGTCAACCTCAACATCTCCAGCCAATTAGACAACTGCTCTTTGAGTGTGCGCTGCGATGAGATCGTGCACGTCCTGGACACCAGGTATCAGGGCCACTGTGAGTGGTTGTGCGCTCGTGTCGACCCCTACACCGGCTCCGACCTGGCCGACCGTGGCACCGTACCCAGCAACTCACGGTACAGAGAAGTTCTTTCAAAACTAAATGCACTGATGTTAAGACTGAGAGCAAAATAAAACCTTTTATTTTGCGTTCAAAGTACATGTTACAAATCCAACGTGTGTTAAAGTACCATCCATCTGATCTGCTGCAAGATCCTGAGCATGATGCAAAAGTGATGTAACAGTTGAGCAACTATGCAAAGTTCAGCAGGGATCTTGAGGGGTCTACATCTGCTTTCAGGAAACAGAAGTTTCACAGTAATATTGAGCCACACACACAGACTTTTGGTACATTTTGACGCCATCGTGAAGTGAAAACAAAAGAGAACAGAAGATTAAAGTGCTATCAATTGCTCAATCAAGAATGTAGAGGCACAGTAACAAAAACACTTCCACTTCCCTTCAGACAATGAAGTTGCAAATGAAGCGCATTTAATTCAGAATACGTAATAACACGCACCTCGAGCTCCTCATGGGCCAAGGCGTACAACAGTGTTGCTTTTTGGCTTCCTGCCGACCTAACAGGGATTGTCTTAACAGATCAAATCACAAAGACACTTCAATTTTCCGACACAGGTGGCATCATCTTCTTCCATTAGCCCCAAGAAGGGGTCCCGGTGGGGTGATTACACTCATGCTGGAGGATGAATACTGAACTGTGTTCACCTGAGATACATTTAACAGAAGTTGGAGCATGCTTTAAGACTTGGTTTTATCTCTTAAAACTGTTTAATCAACAAGGTTGTTGAGATAGTGGTTGAAATGATCAGCCACGTGGAGGAGGATGTGGATTTGATTGTGCAGCATGTCATTGTGTCTCACAATCTGTTACCATGGAGCACAGGAAGTAGCTTGACATGAGGACAGACTCTTAAACAATGATGCATGTTGCAATTGCGTTAAAATCATGATTTTGAAAATTTGATGAAGAAATAAACACGTGTGTGTGTGTGTGTAAATTCAGGGCCCAGCAGCTGCTCTTGGTAAAGATTCAAAAGTTTGTGTGTCGAGGGGGGAAAGAAGAGAGTGAAAATCACCGCAACAGTCGGGTAAGAAACTATTCTCTCTGTTTTTTGTTTTTTTTAGAGAAAAGTTAAGAAACAATACACACATATTTGAATGCACAAATAATATATAGCAACATATTCCCATTTCATTAAAGCAAAAAATCTCCACAGATATTATCCAAAACAATTTAGGAAACCATAATTTGTTTCTCTTTTTGGCTCTGCTGTCAAACGTTTTTATTTATTTTGTTTAACTAACTTCTAGTGTAGGCTTATTGTAGTTCAGTACTGTGTAGTTATATCAGGGAAAAACAAACAAAAATATAATAAAACATAAAAAGAAAATGAAAATATATTACTATATTAGTGCCAACAGAAGTCGAAGATAATTCAAGATTCTTCACAGTGGAGTTGGAGGCCAGGGTCATCCCTTCTATAGTGACTTATACCTTCAGATAAAAAGTTTCTGTGTTTGGGTCCAATTACAAGAACTTTTTTTTCCATCCAAATTATTTCCTTAAGGCATGCTTGAAGTTTAGCTAACTGATTGGTTTTTAGAAATACAATTGGGTATCGTCGGCATAACGATGAACATTAATGGAGTAATTCCTAATAATGTTGACCAAAGGAAGCATATATAAGGTGAATAGAATTGGTCCAAGCACAAAACCTTGAGGAACTCCATAACTAGCTTTGTTTTGCATGGAAGATTCATCATTAACATGTACAAACTGAGATCAGAGATCAGTTTAGAGCGGCTCCTTTAAAGTAGAATTTAATTGTCAGTATTATTATTTTGTCAATTCTGCATGACTTTGAGTCATAACGATGCTTTATGACTCTGACTCTGTGTGTTTCTGCGTAGCACAATCTGCTGCCAGAAGAAGCCAGCCCGTCTCCGGATCCTAAAGCCAGCCCACGCATGTCTAGAGCCTGCATCTTCCTCAGTCAGATACTACAGGTAATGAAGTGCAAACAAAACCAAACAAAACCTCACGCTGTAGAAGACTTTAGGCTTGTTAGTGCAAAGCTGCAACTGTGCCACAGCCGTCTGAGATATCCTGTGTTGAATGCACTGAAACAGGAATACTTCAAACTTCTCTTCACCTAACACATTTTGTAAGCACATTCGTGCAAAGTGGTCGCCATTTTACGACTGCAAAGCTATAAAAACAAACGCCTATAAAATCTTAACAACTCAGTGTATTTCAAACAGAAACACAGACATTTCTTCTTCTACAATATGCCTCATTGGTTAACATGATGTAGCGTGAGCTCAGGTTAACTAAGAATTTAGCAGTTATGTAATGAATAATTGACAAGCTTCAAGCCAGAATGTTTCCCTCAGGTGGATTTATTGATAGCATGAAAGTAATCTCACGGCCTTGGTGCAGCTGCTCTCCTAAAATAAATGTGCTGCATTACTGGTCAAAGAATTATAGCTAGGATGCATCCAATAACGCTTTATTGTGTCTGTTTCGATTTGTAGTTTGTCAGCAGGGTGGATATCAAGTACAAGCGAATGAACAGCAATGAACGCGTGAGGATAATCAACTCAGGGAGCACGTCACTACCCAGACAAGGTTTTGAGGCGCTTAAACCAGAAGGTGAGTACAAAAGCTGTCGCATGGGGGGAAGAAAGCAGCACATGAGGAACCAGAAGACACATCTAGATAAAGGCAAAAAAATATCAGAAAAAAAAAATCATGTGGGCATGCTGCTAAAAGCTTCACACTTGAAACTAGTTGAATTAGCTATTCGGGTGGAAGTGCTGAAAGTTTCAGTTTAGGTTGAGCACTTTTTGTGCTTAAGCTGGAAGTATATTTTTACGTGTAAGCACTGAAAAGTTGAAGTGAAAGTGCTGAAAAAGCTGCCAGCGGCGTGGTGAAAGTACATGTATTTAAAGGGTAACAAATTAAAGGCTGACATTTAACCTGTGAAAATAGTTCAGTTGTTGTCATTTGATGTGTAAGTGGTGAAAAATAGTGAAACTTCAGTTGGAGTGGAAGAGGTGAAGTGTGTAAGCAGCTGAAATTTGTCAGTGGAAGTATAAGATGTGAAAGTAGAATAAATTTCACATAGGTGCATACAGTTGAAGATGAAGAAGTGTAGTGTAAGACCTTGTTACCCTTCACTGATTCATACTGTTGTTCAGAAATTAGATGAGTAAACTCTCAGCCCCATTTCAAAGAAGTGGGTAAACTTTATCCTCCTACTACACCCCAGGATGTCACCCACTCAAGCTTTTGAACATTTTATGCAGCAACACCAACGTAAAAAAAAAAAAAAAAAAAAAAATCGGAGAAACTTCAAGTGTGTTTACAGAAAAAAAGTATGGAAAACCTTCTGTGATAGGAGTTCAATCTGGGGCAAATGGACTGCATGTTTCACCTTTCATCCAAGAGGCTTCTTCGGTTCTGACTGACTGGTGGGATTGTTAACCAGGGCATTGTTTCCACTTGGTTCGTTAGTTCCCTACACAGGAGACTACAAAAATTCACACTTGGCCTCCTGTGACTCCAACAAATGTCAGACCTTAGATTACCTAAACAGCTGTCGTTTATTGCGGCCCTCAGGTGTCAACTTGTTCGAAGTTTTCTTCGGTTTTTCATGGATGTCCAGTGGATCAAGTCCAGTTGCCCTAGATCTAACGCTTCTCAAAGAAAAATGACCTTGACGACTGAGAACCTTCACAGACTATGCAAGATTTTAAAAAAGCTGAACTAATGTGAGCTGAACATTTTGAAGTTTGAATGAATCTGAGAGGAAAAACTATGAAGAACCTCTCTCTAAAATTTCATTTTAAATGAGCCTTAAACAAAGTGATTTCTGGGTAAATCTTCAGTCTGATTCCATATATATGAGGTACTGTTTGGACCTTTAGGCTTCCTTGTCTTTCCTCCCCTGAATGTATCACTGAGTGTATCTCTTCTTTCATGTCTGCTGTCTTGGCTGTAAACAGACGCTGCTGACCCAGACAGTGAGCTGAGCAGGAGTTTGAACCTAATCCCCTACAGTCCCGTCACCCTCCAGCGAACCCAGAGGAGAAGACCAGTCCTATTCACGCCCACTGCTTTAGCCAAAACCATTATCCAGAAAATACTCAACATGGGGGCAGCCATGGACTTTAATATCTGCAAACCAGGTTGGTGTACGATGGGGAATAAGCAAACAAACGTCATTTTAAATGAATATTTCCTCTTTGCTGACATGCTCCCAGTGTGAATCAAAGATAGGAGGAGATAGTGAAAACAAGCAGTTGACGGGGAGGAGAGGGAGGTTACTGCCAGGATTCAGGTCAGGCATTGTCCTGCACTGTGGTGTAAAATGTTAAGGAGTGTAACCAGAGAGACGGCGTGGGCAGGATGTAAGATAGCCCAGTAGATAAGTAGGAGGATGATGCTGATGCTGACACAGATGGATGTTTTACATATTGTGTCAAAATCAGTGGACTTCCCGTAATGTGGAAAAGTTAGTACTAATGTCAAGCCCACAGAGAATTTACAGTCCGGAGGCACGACATAGAAACGGTTCCCAGGACAGCGCTGAACATCTGTCAAGACTGTGTGATGTCTTAGTTACCGTGAAGATTCCCCAGGGCAAAATAACCTCAGTTTCTGTTCCTTTTGTATTAAATGCGCTGCAGTGACCAACAGTTTCTCAGTTTCTCTCTTTTTACTTATTTCTATACTTTCTTTAAGTCTCTTACTCTGTCATGTGTTGTATTGTTCAGACACCCTGTCCAAAGAAGAGTTTCATCTCAAACAGAACGTGGAGCCCTTCATTCACTACAAAGAGAAACAGGCCATATTTGAATGCATCACGCGAGAAAACATAGAGGCTGTCGCTACTAAGGTATGCTGCTGCTGATTTAGTGTATGTGTGTCCTTCATGGGACGGTGAATATGTAGCTGGCGTCTTGCAGAGAGTTAAATTAGTGGATTGATACCACTCTCACATCTGTATGTTAAATACGAACCTGGAACCAGAAGCCTGTTAGCTTAGCTTAGCATAAAGACTGGAAACAAGGGGAAACTGACGGTGTGCGACATTTGATTGCCGTCCTCTCCAGCGGTTAATTAGTGAGCCACAGAGGCGGATTTTGTTACTATTGGACAGAGTCAGGCTAGCTGTTTCCCCCTGTTTCCAGTCTTTGTGCTAAGCTAAGCTAATTGGCTTCTGGCTCTGGCTTTATATTTACCGTACAGATGTGAACTCTCTGCAAGAAGTCATTTAGTTTACTTCCCAAATTGTCTAACTACTCCCTTTTTTTCCTTTTTGAAGTCTCTGTCTGTCGATCTTCAATTCATAGATGCATTCATTGAATTTCTTTCCATCTTTTGCCAGCGCAGGAGAGCAAAAGTTGTGATTTTCTTACTTAGAAACACATTTTGTTCCTTTCATCCGTGTGATTTAACCCTAACCTCTTTTTCCACCCGTCACCAGGGCAAACACTGCCTGCTGGAGGCTGAGCTGAGCTGCGTCAAAGACCTTCTGCGGAGAGAAATCTACCCGATTATCATCTACGTCAAGATTTGCGAGAAAAATATCAAGAAGTTACGGTAGGCTTTAACGAACCTCACTCACTACACTCACACATTTACCCACTGCCTCTTAACCCACAGCTGCAAACCACAGCCCTTTTTCCACATGCGAACACACGTCAATCCATCCTTGCTTTTGCATTTTTAGTCGAAGCAGGAGACAAGATTGTAGCAGCTAAAAGACAAACTCAAACCGCTGTTTGATGTTTGAAGGATTGCTGCACAATGAAATTCAGCAGCTCGCAGACAATAGTCACGATCTTAAATTAGTGATAGGAGAAGCTGAAAAGGGGTTTTTCCTGTTTACAAAGGTGAGAAGTCGGCACGTTACTCAAAATAAAATATGTCCTGAGGTTGCATGCTGTCAGGGGTATTCTGTTTGTCATTGTTGGTCAATGTGAAAAACCCGATGATTGATGTGTGTTCTGGTGGATTGTGCCTTTAAATAGACAAATTGTGTCTGGGCCTATTACTGTCAGTGTAATCTTTCTGAGAATTACAACAAAAGTACACAAACCACTGTTGCAAAGCGTCTACAGGATCTCATCAGAGATACTGGGTTCCGAACATTACCACACTCACCACCGCAGCGCTGCTTCCTTCCTGTTTCCCGTCCACACAGGAAGTTGCCTCTGCGCGTGGACTCGGAGGAGGAGTTTGTGAGGATGTGCCGGGCCAAAGAGAAGGAGCTGGAGGGCATCCCCTGCCTCTACGCGAGCCTGGAGCCCGAGGCTTGGGCGGGGACGGATGAACTCATCAGGGTCATCAAAGACCGAATCCTGGAGGAGCAGAAGAAGACGGTCTGGGTGGAGCAGGACCTCCTGTAGACTCGCAGTCTGAGCGCCACATAACACCTTGTACGTCACACCTTTAAGCATATTATTATTATTATATTTATGCTCAGACTTCAAACACGTGGACACTCTGTTATTAAATAAATGCATTATTATATATTTTGTATATGTGTGCCTTTCCTTTGACTCAGAGAAATAAACAGATAGAAAAGTGCACGTCTGTGAGCTGTGTGATCGTACTGAACTTTGATTATACTGTCCTCTAGTGGCTGATGTCGGGTTTCCACACTGTAGAGACACATCACATCACATCGTCTTGTTTATTTATCAGGATCAGGTTTATTGCTGAGTAAAAAGTAAAAGAATATAAGGAAGATAAAAATGTTTTTAAGATGAAAAGAGTTGCAGTTTGTGCAGGAATGTGCAAATATTTTAATATTTAACTAAGAGGATGTTAGATAAAAAGGTAAAAGGTGTGTGTTAATATAACATTAAGGTCTGGGTGGGTGGATGGTGAGAGTCAGTGTCAGAGGGGCCTCTGGGGCTTGTTGATGAAGTCAGCAAAAGTCTGGAAAGTTTTGGTCCTGATGGACTGCAGCCTCTTGCCAGAAGGGAGTGTCTCAAAAAAAGATTATGTCTGGGGCGTGAGGAGGTCATCCACAATCACCTGCACACTCCAGAGTCCTGGAGGAGTTCAGGTCCTGAAGAGATGGAAGATTACAGCCAATCAGCTTCTCAGCAGACTGAATGATGGATGCGGTCTGCCCTTGTCCTTGGCAGTGGTACAGGATGGTGATGGAGGAGGAGAGGATGGAGTCGATGATGGAGGTGCGACATCATTATCTTTGGCAGGTTGAACTTCTTCAGCTGCCACAGGATGCACAGCCTCTGTTGTGCTTTCTTGATGAGGGAGCTGATGTTCTATTACAGGACTGTTATTATAACTGAACGTGTGTTATGTATTTCTACTAACGAAAAGATGGGTCGTTAGTAGAAATACTGAAACCAGATTAAAATTAAAATAGTAATTTTATTTGTACACCATTTTTTAAGGTAGTGCTTCCATCGACGGTTCTCAAATATTAAAGATAAACAGCTAAATTCAGGCCCACAATTAGAAGACCATATAAAAGAAATTTACAAATAAAGAACAAGTATTAAACTAAACCCTAAAATTAAACTTAAAGCAGCAGTGTGTAGGATTTAGTGCTATCTAGTGGTGAGATTACAGATTGCAACTGAAAGAATGCCTCTCGGGTCAGTGTATGACGAACCTGAAGCCATCCATCCATCCATCCATCCATCCATCCATCCATCCATCCATCCATCCATCCATCCATCCATCCATCCATCCATTTTCTTCAGCCTATCCGGGGTCAGCTTGTGGTGGCAGCAGAGCATTCCAGATGTTCTTCTCCTCAGTAACTCATTCCAGCTCCTCCTGGGGGATCGTTCCCAGGCTAGATGGGCTATGTAAGTCCCTCCTTCAGGTTCTGGGTCTGCCCTGGGGTCTCCTCCCAGTTGGACATGCTTCGAACACCTCCAAAAGAAGGCACCCAGGAGGCGTCCTAATCTGATGGCAAATCACTTCAGTTGACTCCTTTCAATTATTAGAAGCTCCGAGCTCCCTCTGGATGTCCGAGCTCCTAATCTTATCTCTAAAGGCTGAGGCCAGCTACCTGATGGAGGAAGCTCAATTCGGCTGCTTGCATCTGGCCACTGAAGCATCAAGAAAGCTTTTTTGTCTGGTCCAGACTACTGTAGAAACATGGTGGAAGATGTCTGTAGATATAAAAGACTCTTTTTCTAACGTAGCAAAGTTATGATTCTTATTTTCAGATGATTATACACTAATGAAAACATGGTTATGTATATTATCCTACATTTCTGTAGTATTCTGTAAATAGAGGCTGGACCTTTAAGATAAGGCGGTAGCACGAATATAAACAAATAAGTCCGTTGTCAGGCGGAAAGACAGGCCTGTACAACAGGATTTAAATGCAGAAACTGTGTCAGCAGATCAAAAACTGCTGACACCGGAAGACCAGTCCCAGAGCTGAGCTGCCAGTACAGCAAACGCTTGATCACCCTTTGACTTTAACCTGGACTCAGGATCTGCCAGCAGGCTGTAATCCAGCAGACCTGAGTTGGATCTTTATGACAGTAAGGCGTTAAGAGATCCCCGATGTACTCTTTGGCCATGTAAAGCCGTGTAAGTCAAGACTAAGAAAAGAAACTGGTCAGGCTGCAGAGTTCTGCAGCAGTCCAGGGGTGAGGAAATAGAAGCATTAATTATTTTCTATGTATTGCTAAAAGAGGAGTCTGTCTTTCAAAGTCAGTCCCAGATTTACTCTTGTCCAGTCTCTGTCATTATGTCCATAGAGCTGCTGAGCCCACTTACATCGCTTGCTTGCCCAGCTCCGGTTCTGGCATGACACCAGCTCCGCCCCCATGAAAACCTCCTCTTCTTGCCAGTCCAAAACTCCTGTGGTAACTCCCAAAGTTACACAGTGTTACTTTTAAGTGTTTTATTTGACAGATAGAAAAAAGAACCACTTCAGGCCTGTTCCAGAAATACCCACTCAATCCTTCAGTCTATTTATTAGTGTAGCGTGATCGATGGTGTCAAACACTGCGCTGAGGTCGAGCAGTGTCCAGAGTCTGCAGCCATAAATAAACCACGTCTGACCCTTACAGGACCCGTTTCCGTGTTTGTGAAACCCAGATGCTGCCGTTAAGTGCTACCAGAAGTTACTCAAGATATTTGTAAATGTAGGGCAATCTTGAGCTCAGTATCATTATTTAAAAGACTGATAGATCAAGGCCGCGTCCTTTCAGCGGTAGCAGAATAGTGGATATTTTAAGATAATCTGGGACACGACCAGAGCAGAGGGAGCTGTTTAAAATCTGGAGCACCACATCAGGCAGCAGAACGTCTTCACATAAACACAAACACAAAAAGTCTAATCAGCATGTCTTCTCATACAAGCAAACACAGCGATGTCAGCCTTTTTCCCACTTGCATCCTGTAAATATATTATCTTTATTATCATTAGGTTAATATGAAGCATATATACTTTTGACCCAACAGTTGAGCGTCTTTTGTGTAGCAGCTTGCTGATATATATGCTCTGATTTTAAAATATAAACATGTTTTCTGTTATGATATACAGTATTATCTGTCTATCTGTTCACTGGTTCATCTGGTCACTGTGGATCAGCGTTTTGACACCAGAAGGTTCGATTTGACTAAAATGTTCAGGCCAGAGGGGGATTTAGAGAAACCTTTTTCATCAGGGTGGAAGATAATCTCCTCATCTGTCTGGACAAACATGCTGCATGCAGCAATATGCAGTATTCACAAAAATGCCACACTCACAGTTAATACTGACAGACTTCAGGGCTTTTTTTTTTGGATGGTAATCAACTTTCAGTTTTATTTAAATAGTGACATTCTCACCAAATCTGACAGTTGTTTCATGATTCCTAGTTCTGCTCGGCCTCGTCTCAGGAGCAATTTGGGGTTCAGTGCATCGAACCACTGATTGTCTGATAAAGTAAACACTGCGAACTGTAGCGGCTGTTAGCTCAGTTTGTTAGCTGGGCTGCCTGGACTGTGAGCTCAGAGCACTGAGGGTGTTAGTGTTTGAACCACCGGGAAGAAGATGGTGTCGTGCCAGAACAGGAGCTAGGTAAGCAGGCAATGTAACCGGGCTCAGCAGCATCTATGGTTAAAATGACAGAGGAGAAAAGGCAGAAGAGGATGACGGATGAAGCGTTTTGTCTTCAGTTTGGGAGCTAATGACTCGTAAAATGATGTTGCATCCTTCAGGAGCAGTTTGGGGTTCAGTATCTTTCAGTTGCACCGTCTTTTCTCTCTCTTGGGACTTTTGTCTTAATATTTTGTACTCTGGAGTGTCCATACTCAGTGTGAGTGTGTGTTCAAACTATGCAACCACACTCCCAGGGTTTTTTAAGTTATTTAGAGCAAATTCATAAAACCAGGAGTCATGGGGTTGATGTGTGATGGGAAGCAGATGACGGCTGTAAAGTGATTCAGCTGCTCCGTACGGGATGTTTGATGTCACAGGATGAACAAACCACAGGATCTTTAAGCCCATCAACCTGAGGCGACAGAAGAAGACAGATCCCACAGCCACGTTTCCTCATAATCATCCTTTTGCTCCATTTCTTTTTAAGTGGGGATGATTTGTTTTTGCAGGTAGGGGCAGGTTATTTTCAGCACATGGGCCCTGTGGGAGGAAACAGGGGGAGGGAGGAAAGAGGTAGGGAGGGTCTGTCTACATAAATCATCCCAGAGTACAGACATGTGATGTTGGAGATGACCCAGAAAAGTGAGTTTTCTCCTCCTTTTTTTTTTTTTTTTTTTTTTTTTTTCCAGTGAGTCAACTCTCGCGTTATTTGGCGTGTTCCCGCTCCATCTTTAACACAGGGGTCTCACATCACGGGCAGCTGACGCGGCGCACGGAGCTCAAAAAAAGAGGTGAGGAGGTGTTTTTATGCGCTCGTCTTTTATTTTTTAATAACAACAAACCTTAAAAGTTACACTTCGCCTCTGAGCACGGGGCGTATTTGGATGCATGTACCTTTGCAGAGCACTACTTTGAGCCTGTGCAGACGCACTGACAGCGTTTATTGATGCAAGAAATATATATATATATACGGAAGCCTGTTGTTTTTATATCATGTCCACCTATATGTAAGCGATACTTTCATGGACCGACGTACCGAAAAGCCTCCCTCGGTGTGAGGAACAGTCCGTTCCCGCGGAGCTGCTCCCCCCCGTCAAAGGCTACATTGTGTCCGGGGTCTGGCATCCGCTGGCGGCTGCTGCGGACAGGACGGTGTGATTTATCTGTCTCTGGCTGCCTTTACTGTGGCCGTTATCTTGTTGTTTACACAGCTGGTGTAAAGGTGGACGAGTCGTGAGGCAGGTAAACAGTAATATGGAGTAATTAATGTGCCGCGAGGCTTAAAAATATGGATGTAAACACTGGTTTGACGCTTCAGACTGGCGGTGAAAGTAGAAATAAATAGGACATATCAAGTGGAAAAAAAGTGTGTGTCAGATGTGTTCTGTGATTTACAGACTTTCCTGATGGACAGTGAAGTAAACGCTGCCAGCTGTAGCTGCTGTAAGCTGATGTTAGCTCAGTTTGTTAGCGTGGACTGAGCTCAGAGATCAGTGTTTGTATCATAGGTGTTTTGGAGCCAGTGTCGTGCCAGAACAGGAGCTAGGCAAGTTGAGCAATGTAACCGGGCTCAGCAGCCTCGATGGACATAATGACAGAGGCGGAAAGACACAAGAGGACGTTGACCGAGGAAGCTAAGAAGAGAAAATGAAAGTGATCGAGAAGAATCATGGACAGCAAGACCTCAAATATGATATATATTAAAACTTTTTGTTTTATAGAAAGTAAGTCAGTGCATTAAGTTCTACCTGTATCTGAATATGATCGAGTCAAATTAAGTTGTCTTATTGTTTTTAATATAACATAAGACGGCCATACCCATTCAGTTTTATTTGCTGTTGGATAGTAATCCACAAGAATGCATCACATTTTATCAGGCGATTCAACAATTTCTGTGTAAAATCTCACAATTCCAGTCAGATAACAGTAAAAAGTACTTAACTCTGAATTGTAGCAGGCGCATAAAGCCAAGTAGTCATGGAACTACTCGAGTACCTCATATAGCACATCATAAGGCAGCAGTTAATGTGTTGGGTGTGCAGAGAGGGAGACAAGCGTAGTCTGCACCCTCTGGAGAGGAGGGGAATGATGATTTTCCAAGTCAATGGTCCCCTCTTAGCTTCAGGAAAGAGGAAATAATACGAGGACTGTTGCATGAGAGGTCCAAATTTAGAAGTCAGAGTGTCAGAATGGAAAAGTGACACCCTGAACGGGAAAGAGAAGATAGAGAGAGAGAGGGAGAGTTATTGGAGGTAAAATAAATGACTTGTGATTAAGATAAGGAAGGACAGAGTGTGTATTAGTCTTTGAGTTCTTTCTGCATGAGCACAGTAACCGTCAGTGTGTTTTCGTATCTTGGTTAGGCGTGTAAAATATTTGCTACTGGCGCTCTTTCAAAGCTCACTAACATTGGGGCTTTTTATTACCTCAGAGGTGCTCAGTATTAAAGTGTGCCGACGCTGTACCATAATCCATAGGATGTCTGGTGTGGGTACAGCGGGATACTTGTGCATTAAAGAAAAGTTTGTATGGTATGCAGAGCTTACTGCCTCCCCTCTCTCGCTATGGCATGCAGATATTTGACAACCACTCGTGATTTCACTGCTGGCAGTGGGAGTTAAGTCAACTCAGAGAGGTGAAGGAGGAATTCAGTTAATGCCTTGTCAAAAAAAGAGTCAGACTGGGTTTCACTTTGCTCGAGTTTTGGAGCCAGAATACCTCGATAGCATGCTCACGTTATTTCTGAGTTTGGTGCTCTGCCTACAAGTGTTTGAGTGTCAGTCCCTGAGCTTGTTTCTCTGCAGGGAGCCCATCGAGGGGTAATAGGAGACAATGATTAAGTGTGTTCTTCATGTCCAGTCTACTCTGTAACTTTGCTTTGGTTTTTACAAGGACATTTGTTTTTTTTATTTTCTAGCTTGTGAGCTTCATTTTTGGGGTAATGTATCACACGATGACACAAGTAGCACAAGAGCAAGCAGTAACCTCCGTTGCTGTGAAGTGAAGCAAATGCGGAACTGCTAAAAACTGTAACTCCTCATACATCCACTTGAGTCAGTCTCCATAAGTCCCTATGTTAAAATGTCCAACTTCACAGCAGAAATAAACATGTTTACAGCCTGGTACAAAAAACAGCTTTGGTCTCTATAGCTAATTTCCCCGTTCATGACAACTGTACTGAGGGTGAATTTTTATACAACTCACCTGTTCAAGTTATGCAGAATTAACAGCGTGGGCGCTTTGATTGACAGGTAAGTGTCGTTACAGATGGCTTGTTTGAGCATCCAGGCTTCATTCAGCCCGCCTCTGTCTTTATGAGCTAAACTGACCATAAACAACCATAGGAAACCTGTCTGTAGGACAGTTACACCGCTGTTCTGCGAGCTTATCTGTGTATTAAAAAACAATGAGCATACATAACAGTGACCTTTCTTCTCTGTTGCAGGCATGGAGCAGAGGTGAGGGTTAATCCTCGGGTGGCCAGTTACACTCCTGCAGTGCACCAACATCACGATGAACCGCCATCCTACCACAGCACGCTCTGCTATAGCTGCCGTCTATCTATCGCCATGGTGAGAGAGAGACAGGGAGAGCTCCTGGACTTTGACTCTGTTGCCATGGTGACCCTGTAGCAAAAACCCTGTTACTCCAATCTGTTGCCCTGGTGATGACATAAAAAAAAAGATCCAATCTGCTGCCATGGTGATGCTGTAGAGACGCCCTGTGACCAAAAAAAAAAGAAAAAGAAAAAAGGCATCGTCAGTTGCTATGGTGATCCTGTAGCAAGCAACAGTCACCATGGGAACGTCCAGGATGTTCCGCATTTTCGTCGTCCTGGGCTCGGCCTTCATGATTCTCCTCATCATCATCTACTGGGACGACGTCGGAGCGTCACATCTGTATTTGCACACGCCCGTCTCGCCGGGACCCAAAATCCCGCACCCGGCTCCTCAGCAGCGACCTCAAACATCCCGAACCCCGTCTTTCCTGTCCGACATCGACGCCTTCGTCAACCAGTTCCTAGAGCCGGGAACCGGCGAGCCAACAGACCCCGCCCCCGCTGACACAAGTAACCAATCAGAGAAAGCAGAAGAGCGGTATGTGCCGCGGCGGGAGTGGAAGATTCACCTGACTCCGGTGGCAGCAGAACTCCGTGAGAGACAGGTTAATATCTGAAATTATTATTTATTCATCATCCGTCCTCGTGGTTTTAAATGTTTAAACGAGACATTTTGACGTGTCGTAACAGGAGAATTGTTTACGAAGGCTGCATTCCATTCATGTCGGTACCCGGCTGCATGCCGACTCTCTGCCATAACAGGACACGTAAACAGAGCAGAGGCATCGTTTGATGTGGAAACAGACATGCGGGAGGATTTCAGCGTTAGCAAAAATCTAATACTTTAATTAGAGGCATTTCTTACACAAGTCCTCAAATGTTCAAACACGAGCAGACAGGCGTGAACTTAGTCTAAGATTGTCAAATTTCTATTTAAAGACTCGGCTTACGCTCGCTGGTGTTTTTAAAAATACATTTTGCTGCACCTGTTTGTTAAAGGTTGTTAATCATGAGTCATGAAGTTTAATTTAGCCTGACCTCACCGTTCACTTTTGATTTACAAGGGTACAGAACAAAATGCCTCAGAATATAATTAGATAAAGCTACAGCCACTCCGACTCACCGGATCCTGTCTGAAGTACAACAGTTCTTATTATCGGCAACACTGTGTAACTTTTCTCTCATAAACTAACAAATTCATCACGTTGACGTTACGCTGACTTGTAATCAGGTGAATGGTGTCTCTGTCATTCTTACGTCTGTTGAGAAATACTTTAACTTAACTAACAAGTGCTTTAAATGCAGTTAACACACAGTTGCACATCAGTGGCCTCCGTACAGTCATCATTGATTGGCCTGATGACGTCCAGGATCTAAAATCCAGGGTGTGAATCTCTCTGGAAGGGAGGAGGTCCAGACACATCTGCCAGAGCAAATAAAACACAAACCCGCAGACTTCCCAAGACAAGTTTAATCATCCAGAAGAAGTGGAAACACAAACAAGATGATGAATCTAACCAGGTAGCGATCCGTTTATATTTCTATCATACAATCAGGAGCAGCGGCGGAGGTTACTTCAGGAGATGTGCGCCAACGACAGCATGGTGTTTCCTGGTAAAAACCGTTCGTTTGACGACATTCCCAACAAAGAGCTGGATCACCTCATCGTGGACGACAGGCACGGCATTATCTACTGCTACGTTCCCAAGGTACGCCAGCGCCTGCATGTCTCGCTGCTTCGTTAACACTAAATTTAGCCTACTTACCTTCACAATATTTACTTCTACGTGCCTCCCTCCCTCAGGTAGCATGCAGTAACTGGAAGCGCATCATGATCATCCTCAGTGAAAGCCTCCTGAGGGATGGCGTTCCCCAGAGAGACCCGCTGGCCATCCCTCGAGACCTGGTCCACAACAACAGCATGCACTTTACCTTCAACAAGTTCTGGAAGCGTTACGGCAAGTTTGCAAAGCACCTCATGAAGGTCAGTTAAAAAAAAGTCAAAGTATCGTTCATTAAATGTTGCTGTGTGGCGCACGGTGAGGCTTTGTGCTGCTGATTTGGTATTTTCCGCAGGTGCGGAGCTTCACGGCTGCACCTGTTTGGTATTTTAGTGAGTTGTCGTGCAACGTCTTCTTAAACCAGCACAGCAGTGACATCATGCTTATGCCTGATGTTTTATTAAGAGAAGACTCACTGAGCAGTTTCAGCCACATCGACACATTTAGCATCTCACCTCAGCACTGGTGCATTTTGGGGTTTTGACCTGATTCTGCCCGTGTCACGCCGTGATATATTTTTACTTACTATCTGCTAGCTTTGACTCGCTTTGATTGGTGATCCTCCCACATGAGGACATCCGTCTGCTCCAGACAGTTCTCCTCATCACTTAATCTGTTTCCAGCTGTGTCACTGCGAGCTTCTGGCCTCAGAGTTATGTTTCTCTAAGTTTCTTAAGCATGTTATTTGTTGCCCTGTGTTTTATTTTCACTTGAGCTCTTTTGTAAGATTTAGGAGCCTTTATTTACTTTTATTATTAGGAATATAATATCATCATTTGTCTTCAGGAGGATGAAAAAACTGTTTTTCTCAGAAACAAGCTCACAAAACACGGTAATGAGACACCGGAGATGAAAATCTATATTATGTTTACACAGTCGTTGGTGAACCGTTTCATATTTTAAATGGATTTATGTGGATTGTGAGAAAATGTGCAGGTGGTTCAGAGCCTCGGCTCGCCTGTTTATGTCCACCTCAGTTGGTAAACTATTAATAGTAACAGCAGAACCCCACCGGGCACGTCTCTGTCACGTCACGACTGTGACGCTGATCTGGTTCCTTCTCCACACGACTTCAAACCCCACCAGGAGCGTTTCAGAAGCGTTTTGCCCGCCAGACTTTGTTAACTTGCTCAGATTTGGCCATATTTTGTTCATTAATGTATTTCTAAATATTAAAATATGCTATGTAGTTGAATTGTGTCCGTTTTGGCACGGCGTCAGGTGGAGACCCGCTTCTGGACCATGATGCTTTTGGTAGGGTTACAAACGCTGACTAGGCTACCGTAGATTCTTCTTCACGTTAGGAAGGAGAGGCTGACTACACCGCTAGATGGCACTAAATCCTACACACCTATAAATGTCTGTTATATGTGTGATAGTAATAATGTTATGTATTGATTCATTTTAATTCTTTTTTGAAGGTGAAGCTGAAGAAGTACACCAAGTTTCTTTTTGTGCGGGACCCCTTTGTGCGCCTCATCTCCGCCTACCGGAATAAATTCGAGCTGCGCAACGAGGACTTCTACCGGCGCTTTGCGCAGGTCATGCTGCGCCGCTACGCCAACCAGCCGACACCTCCCGCCTCTGTGGACGAGGCGTTTGGCGTGGGTATACATCCCTCGTTCTCCCACTTCATCCAGTACCTCCTGGACCCTCAGACAGAGAAGGAAATGCCCTTTAACGAGCACTGGCGGCAGGTGTATCGGCTTTGCCACCCATGCCAGATTCAGTATGACTTTGTGGGCCACCTGGAGACGGCAGAGGAGGACGCCGAGCACCTACTGCGTCAGCTGCGGGTGGACAATGTGGTGGAGTTTCCCACCTCGCATAGGAACCTCACAGCAAGCAGCTGGGAGGCTGATTGGTTCAGCACCGTGCCCGTCGAGGCGCGACGAGAACTCTACAAGCTGTACGAGCCTGACTTCAGGCTCTTTGGCTACGACAGACCAGACTCGATCCTCAATGAGTGACACATTTCTACAAGACTGACCCAGCCACACACAGACACAATGTTTTTTTTTTTATTATTATTATGTCATGAAATAATGCTACACTCCAACAACAGCGACACCTCCCTTTGTTCTGGGCTTTGCAGATCTCGTGTCTCGTCTTAACCTACACTGAATGTGCACATTAATTAAAGGACGCTCACTGCTCTAAGGAAGCACACTAATGAGGAGAAGCCAGGTAATTATTATCCATTATTGTTTTTAAATCGCAAAGAGAACAAGAAGCACACAAGAGTGAGACAGTTTGCAAACAGAAAGCGTCCCTAATGCCGGGGTCAGACGACACAATATCGGCCCGATTTGGCAGACGTGGGGTTGTTCGGGGATAATTATGGGCGTCGGGGGCGACAATCAATTGTTCTGTTTTCTGTAGTGTCTCACGATGACCACAGCAATCAACGCCACATCGACAAAAAGCAGCATGTTGGATTTTTTTTAGGAGCACAACTGTAATTAAAAGAGGAATGATGTTACTGGTGCTGCGAGACAGAGGAAAGGTCACCAACTCCTTTTCTGTCTTTTTACGAACACGAGACAGTCGGTATCTCGCACACATGACCACTGTTTGATACGTTGTTGTTCCTGGAAGTTGGTTTCTAGCACCTCCTTCCCGGTGACATCACGTATGTCATGAAAGATGGCAAGCGACGATTGGTCGTCGAGAATGTCTCCCTCTTTAATCACCTAATCCGTGACGGTGACAATCTTAACACACAGAAACAGACGTGTGGTCTGACCCCGGCGTTCAATGTTGCACATTCAGTGTTAGCCCTCAACCCAAAACTACACGCTGAGCGTCCTGCACTCCCAACGTTGATGTCACGTCATTTGCGACGCCACAGTCTTTGTCGTGGCCAACTGTGACGATCACACAGGCTTTGTAGCAGGATGTTTTGAAACCTCGCCGAAGTGATGTCGCAGAGCCATACTCGACGTTCGTGATGTCATAGGAACCCTTTTGGATGTGACCCGAACACGGATGGACAGGAATTGTGGGGCGATTAGCCAAAACAAGGTGTTGTTAGATTAGTTTTAAGTGTTGTTGCACTAGAGTGTTAGACGTCATCTAATTTATTTCACATTGTGTGCAATGTTTATGTTAAGCATGAAAGGGACTTTTATGTTGAAGATACACATTAATGACAGCTATCAACATCAGAAACAATTATTTTATATGTTATATACAGGTCATATCTTACAGAACACATACAGTAGAAACATTTCAGACATTTTAGCAGCTTGCTTATTTTAGCCAGTTTCAGAGCATGCCACAGTTGTAGCCTCCTCATATAACAGTGCTAGACTGCATAGCTGGATTTTGTCTCGACTTGTCTTTGAGACGTAAAACTGGAGTTTCAGCATTCTTTCGTGGGGGTTAAACGCACACTTTTCCAAAGGGAACATTTCATTTTCTTGCTTGTTGCTACCACGATGGTCTTATCATCAGCATCTGTTGTTTTTTTTTCACGCACAAACTGCAGTTATTCACACTGAACTATATTATATATATTAGGTAACCCTGGAGACTGCAGCAGTGTTGTCCCCCCCCCCCCCCCCCCCGTTCCCCCATAAATATGATGACTATTTTTTAAAGGGCGGCACTTTTCATGGGATGCAGTATTTTGTAGCAAGGAGCTGAGAACATTGGTCAAGAAGGAAGTCTGTGAATGTTCTCAGTCGTCCAGGTGATCCAGAGTCGAGTCTGGGGAAACTGGACTTGTGGTTGTAGATCCGTGAAGACGTTTCACCTCTCATCCAAGAGGCTTCTTCAGTTCTGACTGACTCGTGGTGGAACCCAGATATTACGATGAGGGTTCATTAGTGCCCTTCCAAGGAGACTAAACAGCAGTTCACACTTGGCCCCCTGCGACTGTAACGACCGTCGTTCACATCAGACCTCAGGTCACCTTAACGACCGTCGTTCACATCAGACCTCAGGTCACCTTAACGACCGTCGTTCACATCAGACCTCAGGTCACCTTAACGACCGTCGTTCACATCAGACCTCAGGTCACCTTAACGACCGTCGTTCACACCAGACCTCAGGTCACCTTAACGACCGTCGTTCACACCAGACCTCAGGTCACCTTAACGACCGTCGTTCACACCAGACCTCAGGTCACCTTAACGACCGTCGTTCACACCAGACCTCAGGTCACCTTAACGACCGTCGTTCACACCAGACCTCAGGTCACCTTAACGACCGTCGTTCACACCAGACCTCAGGTCACCTTAACGACCGTCGTTCACACCAGACCTCAGGTCACCTTAACGACCGTCGTTCACACCAGACCTCAGGTCACCTTAACGACCGTCGTTCACACCAGACCTCAGGTCACCTTAACGACCGTCGTTCACACCAGACCTCAGGTCACCTTAACGACCGTCGTTCACACCAGACCTCAGGTCACCTTAACGACCGTCGTTCACACCAGACCTCAGGTCACCTTAACGACCGTCGTTCACACCAGACCTCAGGTCACCTTAACGACCGTCGTTCACACCAGACCTCGGCTGATCTTAACGACCGTTGTTCACACCAGAAGTTGTCACAACGATAAGTACTAACAAACCAGAAGAGAACAACAACCTCCACAACGATCCCACCAAGGCTAAATACTGGGGTTTCCCCACCAGTCAGGTAGATCTAAAGAAGCCTCTTGGAACTAACCCCGGTTGCCCCTGATTCAGCTCTTCTCAAAGACAATGAGTGTTTTTCAGTATGTGCAATGTGACTGCGCTGTTGCAAAGATACATCACTCCACAAGTTGGACTGATGACTTGTGTATTGAGAACAGCTGTAAAGTTGCAAGATGAGGCTATACTTAGTATTTAATGATTTCCAAGGAAAAGGTTTGATCATGGTCACAGTCAGCATTAATCACATCATGATGTCGGGCCAGGATCTAGCTACGTGTTTTATATAAGAAGACCGGGGAAGATAAGATAGTGCCTTTGGTTGCAAAAGTTTACACAGCAAAAAAAAAAAAAGTATTTTTGTAGAAGGACTTAATTTTTACTAGAACACAATACAGTAAGAGCTGTATGAAGCCACAACAAGGTATATTTGATATACTGGGCCTTGTTTGTCGTGTGTGATTATTATTTGGAAAGAAAAGGAGACAACGCAGCCCTTCAGCAGAACTGTCTTTATGGGAATTTGTGTGTGATTCATGATGTTGTGTGGATTGTTAGTGTGCATGTGTCCAGTGGATTGCTGTGTATCATTTAACATGCAGTATTATTGTGTGGTTTGTACTGTACATGATGTCCTGGACATGCTCTGTGCCACATACGTGTTCACACTATTGACTCAGTGTTGTCTCACTGCCTTTTTTTGGGTTTGATTTACGTGTACAGTGTTTTACTGTGTTGTTTTTGACTCCCAGTTCTCACTTGGATATGCTGGAATTATTTAGCATCAATGGCTAAAGTTTCTTGATGTGTTTTTTCCATGTATCTCCGAGAAGAAGGTCTACGCTAAGCAAAAAAAACAAAAACACACCTAGTCTTTGAGCTCTCCCGCCTCACCAGTGTTTGGATCATTCCATGTCTTTTGTATTCTTGTTACACTCTTTTCTATTTCCTTATTTTCTTACGTTACAGTCCTGAAGTGAACCATGTCGACAATTTTGTTTTTTTCTTTGAAGGTGCAAACAGCAACACTGTAATATGGAATAATTTTGTAAGGCAAAAGGAAACTGTTTATTTATTGGCAGAATAAAACCTATGAGCACATGCTGCTTTTGTAAAGGGAAAAATCAGTCTTGGATGGCTCTTAGTGAGTTTGACTGATGTGTTTTTTTTTTTCTTTTTTGTTGTGACACGACGCTTCAACAGTTTAAAGGCTTGTTGAAGCTGCGGTGCCAAACCTTGTCGTACGTTTTGACCTCATGCCAATTCCTGACGTTAGTGTCACATACCAAAAAAAAAAAAACAACCTCAAATCTATTTTTGTCTCTCAAACATGGGGTAAATGCAAAGTGTTCATTCAGTTTCATCTATCATGGTGTCATGCAGCATTCGGTCTTTGTACAGGAGAAATAAAGGTTGTGGGGCATGATGGAGAATCTGAAAGTCTCATTTTGTCTCCATTATATCTGTATTACATGATTATAATGACACTACACAACTCATATTAGATAATACTGGCACATAATTAATGTTGGCCTTACCCTTATTAGTATAATGTGAGATATTCATCATGGTATCTGAATTTCTTGAATCAGAATAGTTTGCATAGTGAGGACTGTGGAAATCTGGAAGTGAAATCTCGTGTGAAGACAACAGGAAAGGAAAACTTTCAGTACAGCCCACAAAAATGTTGACGCCAATTTTAGCAAAAAAAAAACAAGGAATTCTCTGGACGTTTAGGCCTGAAAAACCACAGACGTACCTTCTCGCCTTCATGATGCATTCTTGACAGTATATATGAAATATATCAAGTATCACATGTCAGAAAGATGATCGGGTTGAAGAAAACGGAAACAACCAACTTAAAGATATAATTCACTAGCAAGGACCACGACATCGACAAGATAGTTCAAATGATTTATTAACAAAAATATGAAGTATGAACTCTTGGCCTTCTGCTGCTGACGGACCCGCCTTAGGAACTCAACGGAGAGCAGAAAGCAGAGGGAGAAATAAGAGAAAATAATGAGGCGGGTGGGAAGGTTGCAGAACACTAGAGGGTTAGGAAATTATAGGAATGTTGGAAGTGGCCTGGTTGGCATGAGGTCCTGCTCCTGAAACTCCTGAAAAAAGAAGCTTCAACACAAAAACGCTGAACTTTGATTGGACGAGTTAATTATTCAGCAACTCTCCATGATATCCTCAAGGGGTCACTGTGTTCATGTTTATCAGAATCTTCATTAGAAGACCTTTTGGGGACGATGCAGACAGATTAAAGTGGCAAGATCTGCAACATGGACGTGATCCCTCACTGGCTTCCCATCCACCAACGTTTCCAAAGGTCTTTGCAGTGTTGGGTGATGTTTTTGTTTTTTTTATGACCCTGCAGGATGAACTGAACCCAAACTATTAAAGATGAACTTTTATACTGAATGCAAACATATCAAACACACAGCAACATAACAAGCAGATGGACACACAGCCTCCATCATCTCAGTGGAGGTATCGATGATAGTGTTACCAGCAATGCACACATTTAAATGAACAACAGCAATAGAAACCCAGCTGTCTGTTTTGCTTGCTTTATTTTGAAAGTTTTTTTTTTTTTTACCAGAAGTATGACAGCATGAGAGAGCATTTAAATTCATGAGTGTACGCTGCCCTATGGTGGCCACGGCGAGGAACTACATTCGGTTTATGGCTAAAAAAAAAACAATATTAATGACAGTATAATCATTATTAGTAAAGCCATGTATAAACATAGTACATTAGCATGATTACTACAAGTAAGAGCATTAAATACTGTAATAACTGAGAGCATCTTTGGTTTCTGCTTTTTACCCTGCTGGAGCCGAATCGTCAGTGTTCACAGTGAGAAACTACATCGAAGCGAGACACGTCAACGTAGATATGATATCAGGGAGGGAGGATAATCAGCACCTTCTGGTAATCTTGTTTAGCACAAAATATTCAAGTAACTTTAAAAGCAAAACACAATTAAATCCTCCCCAAAATATGAAAGTCAATCCAAGATGTTTAATCTTCGTGGGAGAGATTAGTTCGTTCTCTCCGTTAGTTCAGTTAGCACCGTGTTTTAGCACCACATACAAAACTCAATGACAGTCCACATGGCCAATGAAAGTGTACTTTTTCTTACATCTTTGACAGAGTGGGAATACTAAATCTCGTCCGTCTTTCCATCGTAATTTAAAAAAGTTTAAGAAAGTCATTAAAAGTTCACAGATTACAATTTGTGCCTCTTTTTGTTTAACCCATCCACTTTTACATATTATAAACAGAGAAGGGAGCACAAGAAGCTCTGAGTAACTTCATTATTGAGAGTTAGATGTTCAGATGTTCAGACGCTTTTTATTACAGCTAGTAGTTACCTCCAAATGAAAGAAATGAAAGAAATAGTTCAACATTTTGGGAAATATACCAGTTTGTTTCCTTACTGAGAAACAGCTAGCCTGTCTCTGACAAAAGGGACCAAAATCTTCTTCCTAAGACCTCTTAGGGTCATGAATTCATGTTATATCTTGTTTGTTTAATTCATACAAAATCAAAGTGTAAATATGTAAGAGTCTCTTCTTTGCAGCCAAGAAATAACCACCTGGAAAACAAGATATATATGATACGATATGATATATGCGAAACAAATTAGCATATTCCCCAAATTGTTTCTAACTATTCCTCTCACGAGACTAGATCTTTATTTTGTTGTCTTGTAATGCACATGCAGTAAAAAGAAAATTAATCTGCTGTATAAACATTTCGAAAATGCTAATTTCTCTTGGGTGATGACCGTATTCACTTTGTTTCTTCACATTTTCTCTAAGAGGTATTGCTCATTCTCCGGCAACCCACGCTGCAGCATGCTGCATGTAAAAACTGAATATAAAAGCAAGAAAATACGAATTTTACAGTGAATTTCATTGTGCCCTCATGTCAGTTCAATGTGTTTGCTTCCCACACAACTGACCTTAGTTATGCCTTATTCATATTCCATCTACGCTAGCTTTGATGAGGTATCCATTGAACGTGATATAGACATCCACATCATCGCTGTAAATTGCGTTCTCCCTCTCCCTCTTGTACAGGCGGATCCACACCTCGTGACTCAGGTCCAGCTCCAGCATCACGCTCTGACTCTGCATGATGGAGCGGTCGCTGGGCTGGGCGTACACGATGGCCTTCTCCGCCTCGTTCTGCATGATGTGTAGATATGTCTCTTTGAAGTTCCACGTGTGAATGTTGACGTTGAAGTAGTAGATCCCCGGGATGCGGCAGATGAATTTACCCTTGAACATGTCAAAGTGTTCTTCCAGGTTGACGAAGACCGTGTCAAACAGGAGCGCCTGGTACGACTCCAGGCTGTGGAGGGATTTGCGACGGCCGACGGAGAAGGCGGAGTACTGGATTTTGCAGGGGTCTCCTGGAGGACCCGCCTGGCCTTTACTACCTTTGGAGCCTGTGGGGCCTATGGAGCCTGGAGGGCCGATGTGTCCAGGTTTACCTGGAGTTCCTCTGTCGCCACGATCTCCTTTGTCACCTGCACCCCATCAGAAATAAAGGAATCACATGTAAGCGTACAGAAAACAGAAACTAAGCCACCAAAGCCACATTTCCTTCCCTTGTTCAGTTCAATTTGTTTTGGGGTTATCCGTTGGGTACTTGGGTATAAAGGCTGGAACTTTTCTTTAAACCACACAATGTAAACTGTCAAGACACTGGACCTGCCGCCCAACTTCTGGCTCCAAGGATGTCTTCATAAACATGTCAAAAGTTAACTGAGTCTTTTGTTTGTTTGCACAGTTTGGTTCCACATAAAGAGAATACGTGGCAGCTAGTTTGACAAACAGTGACTCTTTCTTAGATTTTTTTCCCATCTGTTAATCCCAACGTCCTGAGTTTTTTCTAAATGTGAAATTTTTCTATGCTATGAAATCTTATAAAAGCTCCCTCAATCAGCTGAACTTTAAAGCAACACTGTAACTTTTCTCTCATAAACTAACAGATTTTAAATCATGTTGATGTCACGCTGACTTGTAATCAGGTGAACGGTGTCTCTCTCATTCGTACGTCTGTTCTCACACTATGTAACTTTGTGCTCCGGGTACGATCACCCACGAGAAGTACGTAACGCTTTACGGCACTAAGTCACACACCACCAACTATTTCACAGATTTTGGCAAAACTGGATCATATTTGGCATGAAAAGAGGAGGTTATTATGCCCGGGGTGTGAGGGAATGCTGACAGAGGGTGGAGACAGTGTCGTGCCAGAACAGGAGCTGGGCAAATGTGCTATATAACAGGGCTCAGCAGCCTCAATGGACATAAAGACAGAGGCAAAAAAGCTGAAGAAGGAAGGAAGCTAAGAAGAGAAAAAAAGCCTCTGGACAAGAGTAAATCTTGGACTGACTTCTCGTTGGTGAGAGCTTGGTGAAAGACAGATGCCGAACTGGGCTGACTGCTGTTGGACTAGGCAGTAATATTAGCTGGCTGCTATGTCTTGTGTTGCTGCAGTTGCTTGATGTTTGGCTGTGAGCAACGTTGTCGACAAACTGCACAAACCAAGAGAAAAAGTGGCTTCAAGTGGAAAATATCTGTTGGACTTCCATAGTATTTCAGTGTCACCTTTGAGGATGGTCATGTTGATGTAGGTGCGGACTTCTGGCACGTAGTTGAACCCTCCGATGGGCGGCTGGGCTCCACTGCCTTCTGGTGGCTCCAGGTGATCGCAGCATTGCCTGCAGGGGGCAGGAGGAGGCACCAGGGCCACCAGGGAGATGAGGGACAGAAGGAGGAGGACGCCCAACATAGCTGCGCCTGAATTGAACAGAGGAAACGTCCAGATGAATTTCTTCTGGTGGACTTGGATGTTAGCAACTTGGCAGTTTATTCTACTTGGTCCTCTGTGATTTGAGTGAACTGTGTGCGCTTTCCAAGTTAGTGAGGATAAAAAAAAAAAAGTGAACGAACACAACTGGGACTCTAAAATATGATTACATTTCCAGTTGTCTCTTCCATTCTAAAAAACCATTTGTTCAACAAGAGCAGGTTGAACTGGGTGAACCGTTGGTGAGTCAGACTTTAAACATTTTGACACTGTTTCTATTGTATCTTTCAAAACCTCGGTTACAAGCTGCCTCACAAATCACAGCAAAGCACTTAATATCACAGGATTGAAAATAGCTGAAAATGACTGGAAAATTAATGTCTGCACTTAATTTCATGGCTATCCATTCAACAGTTGTTCAGATATTTTACTCGAAGGGCAAACATCAACGTCATTTTGGCACTAGGGCAAAGTCGGAATCTGCAGAAGAAGATTTCATAGCAATGTATCCAGCAGATGCATTGAAGTAGTAGTTGCATAACTACTGATGAACAAACACTACCATTAATAGATCTGTGCTGCTAGCATGGCACACAGCTGGCATGTAAGACCTTTGGTCAACACGTCCGAGTGATCCTGATGCAAAATATGCAGATAAAAGATCTGAAATACTGTTTAACAGAGAGAAAAACTATGGAGTAGACGTCCTGAAAAAAGGAGGAGATAAAGGAATAGATGAGTTTCTACTATATTATTTTTTGTATATAAAATATAAAACGATCGTCCCTTCACATCAGGAAAAAGGAGGTGAAGTTTATTCCATTCGATTTAAGAAACACACACCAGCCAAAATATCAGTTGTTCAGCAGCTGCTCAGAAAATAACATCATCATAAGTCCTGGATCTCATTCCTAGAGCGAGGTGGAAAACTGAAAGCGGAATCTCCGACACGGAGCCAGAGAAAACATCATTACCCCAAAAATGAGAGACGGGAGTCAGGGAAACAAATAAAGTCAAGGCTTCTTGCATCAACACAAATTTTTGTCACAAACATTTGTTTACGAGCTTTCACTCTCACCGGTTGAGATTTCTGCCCATACATACTTCTCATCCGAATCCAAACTGTAAAGAAAATTCCAAAAAAACGAGAGCGTGGAGTACAGAGATCATAAATCCACTAAAAAATTGCCCTGCAGGCAGCACATAATTTATCCCCAATTCAGAAAGTCAGTAAGGCTGACTGTTTTTATTTGGACAAAGAGCCAAATGGAGTATTTTTCAATGGAAAAGCGCTGGCTGTCTGCCAGACTCTCAGTAATCAGCCACTCTCTGGGTACTGTAACTGGAACAGTGTGTGCTGCTGTGTTTATACAGGACAGCTGAATCCATACTGACAATTACATTCTTCATACACGACCGGGCACGGAGGCTCAGCAGAAGACCACAAACACAGACGGTCTGAAGATTTGTTGTAAACTTTGTTTACTGTTTGCAGTTGTGCAGAACAAAAAAACTTGAACTCGTGGTGTGCAGTGAAATGAAATGGTAAATCTAAACCTGAGGAAAAAAAAAAAACAGGTTGCTGTTCTGGTTGAAGTGTGTATATAATCTGTTTTGATTATTAGGTAGGCACACATGCTCTATGCACACACAAAAACACTCCAAACTGTATCTGAACGCTATCTGGGAATGTGTGAGAGAAATCTTAGTTGTCTTGAGGATGTAGATAGTGGTGGTATGTTGGATTCCAAAAAGCTATAAATGACTATAAAGAGACACAAAATGACTGTGAGGAGACACAAGATGACTACAAAGAGACACAAAGCAAATGCAAAACAAGAAACAAAACAAGAAAGACACAAATTAACTACAAGAGAGACACAAAACAACAACAAATTAAGTACAGAAACAGAAAAACAGGGTACAAAGAAATGCAAAGTGGCAACAAAGAGACAAAATTATTACAAAGAAGCAAAAAGTCAAAGAGACACAAAACAACTACAAAGACAAAAGAGACAAAATAACAAAAGGGACACAAAATACCTGGAAGAAACATGTACGTAAAAGAAATATGCTAAGACAAGATGACAACTAACTACGTGGCTGCATCATTTGTAGTCATTTTGTCTCTTTCCGTCTGGGTGTCTTGCTCCATAGTAGGAGGATTGGGAGGTCTATTGTTTCATAATCTGTCCACACACACACACACACACACACACACAGCGGTTGCAGTGCCATTTGAACTGTTTAGCAGCCCAGTTTGATGCTTTTATGGGACTGCAGCCATGTCATCTGTATACTGTTTGTTTACCACACACTGATTGAGTGTGTGTGTGTGTGTGTGTGTGTATGTGTGTGTGTGTGTGTGTCACAGCTGCACAGTGCTCTGCATATCCAATCATAGAAATATTATTGTTGGTCGTAATGGTGTTTTATCTGCTGAAAGTCTGCAGCTTGTGTTATAAAGTCCAGCTGGGATTTCCACCCCAAACCACAGATGACCACTCATTGTGTTACATGATATATCTCATACACTGACCGGGGATGTTACATAACTGGTTTTCTGTGGGAAAATCCCACTTTAACTGGAAATATGCACATGAATTTCATCAGTCCCGAGACATTTGTTGCATATATATAATTTGATTTTTTGCATTTTTACAGCATGCTTAAAGCTCCGTGTTTGCGCTGCAGCAGTGAGAATAACAGGCATTTTGCAGATTTCCATGCATTAAGCTTATGGCAGCATCTGTTTGTGCAGCCCGGTCCCGGTCGAGCCCAAACAAACCGAATCAAGCGGAAGTTTGTCGGTTAACAAACGTCTCAACGTCACAACGCCCCCACTCACTCAGCCGGCTGATAACACGGACTTTTATCTGAATGGATCTCACCTCGTTCACGTCTCTGCTGCCGCTTCAGTCCACTGAGAGGAGATCCTGAGTCGGCAGCACCTCTCTCCCTCTGCCGGTCTCTCTGTGGGAGTGAGCTGTGAGCTGTGTCCTAAAGATCCCTCCTAGTTTCACTCTGACTCAGGCAACAAGTGTCCTGTCAACCTTTAGGGGTGACAGTTATCCCCTCTAAAACACTGCTATGACCCCTGATTTGAAGATTGAAAACATTATGTAACTTTTCCATCATTTGATGCTACATTAACTTGTAATCAGGTGAACGGCTCTGCGATTAGTACACAACAGTTTATGGCACAAAGTCTCACACCACCAACTATTTCGCTGATTTCTGGTGAAATTGGATCATATTTATGGAGACCGTTTTTTCTACTTTCCCTCTGTAATTCACAGTTTACTGACAGACGAAAACTGCTGCTAACTATGGCTGGATTGCTAACACTTTTTTTGTTTGGTAATAGAGTGCTGGTTAGTTTAGCTTAGCATAAAGAAACATGTTGGGAAATAGTTGCAGAAAACATATGAAAAGACTGTAAACTATGTAGTACTGAAATGTGGAGATAGGGCGAAACCCCATCGGGTACTTTGTCACGTCACTGTTTTGGTCCCTTCTCCATGTGAGTTCAAACCCGACTGGGAGCCCCACCAGTGTCCTAAAACCTAAAAGTTAAACTTAAACACCAGACTGTGAGCTCAGAGCACCGGGGAAGGTTTTCAAGTGAATGCTGACAGGGAATGGAGATGGTGTCGTGCCAGAACTGGAGCTGGGCAAATGGACAAGTAGACTGCTGCGAGCTATAGCTGCCATAAGCAAATGTTAGCTCAGTTTGTTAACCGGGCTGCCAGGTGTTTTGGTTTAGCAAATGACCCAGTTGACTGGCAACTGTCAACTTTTTTTGTTACGATGTCAAAAACGCATACCTGATTTGTTTCTAGTGTCGCCAGTTAACAGGGTCACTTGTTAAATTTGTTAGTGTTTGGGTATTTTGGACCACCATGAAGAGGGAGGTTTTCAGGCCTGGGGTGCGGTCATATGCTAACAGGGAGCGGAGCCTGTGTCGTGCCAGAACCTGAGCTGGGCAAGCGGGTGATGTAACTGGGCTAAGCAGCCTCTATGGACATAATGACAGAGGAGAAAAGACCAAAGGGGACGTTGATGGCTAAGAGCTAAAGAGAAAATGAGACAGTGACTGAGCAAATGGCCACCAGACGAGTAAATCTGGGACTGACTTTTAGTTTGCGTACAGTGGAGTATAACTCTGCGGTGGATCGCTTCTCATGGGTCTTTTCACAAAGTCACTAAACCTCTGGTCATTCCCCCCTGGGACTGCATTTCCTCTGCGCTAAATTCTTTCATTCCTCACATCTGGTGCAGCTGCAGAGAGAAAGAGAGAGAGGCTATAATCTCTAGCTATATTTCCAGACCTAAATTAAGACTGTAATGTGCTTCAGATGCCAGCGAAAATGAGCGACAGTGAAAAAGATGTAAAGCATGAGAAGGGGACAAGACAGAGGGGGGAACATGAAGTAATCCACATGTTCCCTTGAAAACACCAGTGCTACTGCCAGGTGGATGAAAAGATACAATGTTCAGAAAACAGATCTAAAATATAAACCATGTTTCTGCCACACTTGACAAAAACCTCATGGACTTTCTACCGCTGAGCTCCATTGATGAAGGCTCTCCACATGACAGTGGACAATATGGGGACGCCCTGGACTCGAAGCCAAACCAAATAAACCAGGCAGGTTTCTCTTGTGGTGTCTGATGGCATACTCTCTCTTTTTATCTGTGGAATTTCTTAGTCTTACAGCTAAATGGGCCACATGTTAATGGTATCGTCTTTTAAGCTCCCAGACATTTTTGGCCTGTGCCCCTTAAAGGAATAGTTTAGCTTAGCATAAAGAAACATGTTGGGAAATAGTTGCTGAAAACATATGAAAAGACTGTAAACTATGTAGCACTGAAATGTGGAGATAAGGCGAAACCCCATCGGGTACTTTGTTACGTCACTGTTTCGGTCCATCCTCCACGTGAGTTCAAACCTCACCAGGAGCGTTTCAGTGTCCTAAAATGTTGGACTACTCCTTTTGTGTGAAGGAAAGTTTGCTGACAAACCCTGATCACAAGTTGCATACCTTGAGAGCAGTGCAGCGGAAAGCGGCTCTGGACTGGAAGAAATGTGTAATGCTTTACGGCACAAAGTCTTAGACCACCAACCGTTTCACTGATTTTGCTGAAACTGGATCATATTTTATGGAGAAAATGTTTGCTGTTTTTTCCTCTGATGTCCTCTGGCTGCTCTGCCTCAACTCTCTGAGTTTCCTGATGGACAGTGAAGTAAACTGCTGCCAACTGTAGCTGCTGTTAGCTAATGTTAGCTCGGTTTGTCAGCCAGGGTGGGAGTGTGTGTACCACAGGTGTTTTGGACCACCAGGAAGAACGGGAGGTTTTCAGGAACAGGGGGAAAAGGGGAATGGGTACCAAAATGGGCACCAGAACCAGAACTAGTCTAGCTTTGAAGAGTATGAGTAAATCTGGGACTGACTTTTAGTTGTTGGTGAGAGCTTGGTGAAATAAAAGGCTGAAGGGCATGACTGAAAAAAGGCTGATTGTCTCCTCGTGGAAGAAAATTGCAGAGGATGCAGCAGTGGGTGGAATAACTCTAACTAACTCATGACCCCTGTCGTAGGTGATTGCAGACAGAAAACAGTCATGGGAGAATAAAAGGAGGCTGAATTTGTGCACACGTGTAACATGTGCACAGCTGTTGAACATTACCTCTGTTGGGTCCCGAGGGTTTCATAGAGTGTTAGGCAGTTACATCAGGAAAACATTCCTCAGGTTTTCCGGTAAGAGTCTCATCTGAAACTACCTGATGCAGCTCAACCTACCTTTCTCTAAACATTTACTATCTGTTGGTCTTCAGTGAATCAGAGGCTCATTTCCCAGCGGGGTTAATCATTCTGCGGTCGCTCTTGGTCTGTCTGACCCAGCTATTCCCCCTCTGGTGTTCTTTCAAGTGGTATTTTATTTGGAAGCGCTGCCGTCTTAAATCAAAAGTCTCATTTATCTCTCTCTATTCGGTATCTATTTTATGAGCAGCAGCAGCATCTCACAAACTATTTATACTTCCTCTCTATGACTCTCAGAAACTTTGACCTCCAGGTGAACCTTTTGCTCTTCAGGGTGCCGAAGTTTAAAGCAACATTATGTAACTTTTCTACCATAAAATTACAGATGTAGAATCATTTTTGACTAACTCGCCGGGCAGTGTTTGTACCACAGACGTTTTGGACCACTAGGAAGAAGCCAAGCGGTACTGGAGCTTTGTGATATAAAAGCTGCTATGTCTTGTGTTGTTGCACTTGCTTGATGCTTGGCTGTAAGACAAATATTCTTTTTTGATCATAAATAATCATGATCATAAAAAATATACATGTACAGCTGTCCATATTTACCACACTGACATTACACTCACAAAAATACCAACCTCCACACAAACTTTAAACGAGATCAGATATTTGGAGACTTTTTCTCTCCCACAGCTCCAAACTGATTTTTTCACACAGAGAACATATTGTTAGTGGCTGACATAATCATGGAGCATTGCAATCAAAGTTTAAAACCAGAGTTCAAATTTCAGACCTCAAAGCATTCTTGTGGTTGAGCTCAGGAATGGACAGTCGGTCTGCCCGAGTAACCCGAACGGTTGTAAATCCATCTCAGCACGCATAATTTCACGATGATTTGTTATCATGTAGAAAATGTAAATCACTGATTGACTTATAATAACACGAATTCTGCTCTGCAGCCTCCCACATTTTTGTGATATCACAGCAGGTTAGATATGACTGAGCCATGAACTGACAGGTTTTTTCTTCATGATTTTTGCATTTTGCCAAAAATATGTTCAATCCACTGACAGTATAAAGAATAGATGGCATATCCGTAGCATCAGCAGGCTCACTTCTAGAACCAGCCTCAAGTGGACGTTTGAGGAACTGCAGTTTTTGGCACTTCGCAGCCACAGAGGTTGCTACTTAAACGGCATATTATATTTGGTTTGTTTATGTACAAAAACAGAAAAATGACTTAATTTATGGATGTGTGAAGGTCATGTGTTGGATTATTTCTTTGCTAGGAGCAGAAATAGTCCGGTACATACCCCCCTGCAATGCAAGGAGTTTTTATTTTAAGTCTTTAGTTTTGTACAGATTAAACAAACAAGTTTAACATGGTAATTTTGTGAACATTAGAGATTATTAGAGGTGAATTTTGTCACCCTTGGACAGAGCCAGGCTAGCTGTTTCCCCCTGTTTGCAGTGTTTGTGCTAAGCGTTGTGTTGAGGATTATATTCGAACAGGCTCTGCTGTTTGTTTACGTATAAATACAAATAGTCATCCACACATCTTTATGTATGAATGGCTAAAAACAACAACTGTTCTCCTCTTAGTCCAGCACAAGCCGATGGATCTGTCCCTGGTTATGCTCACTGGTTTGGTACAATCTCTTTCATATGTTAGCCCTCACCATTATGGGCCCCTGTAGTGTTGGTGACGGCTGCACCTCTTCCTCCTGACAGCAGTGGTCTGGCTTTCTGTTTCTATTGCATGTAAAGAACCTGCCTGACCCCAACATCCTTCTTATTTCACTGCGGGTTAGATCCAAAACAAGCACTTGTGGCTTTTCTACAGAATTTGCAAGGTATTTTTTTCTCTCTCTCGCTTTCTCCTCTGGCCATCTGGGTCAAAGCTTGCTCTGTGATTGACTGAGCAAGCTGAGGAAATCTAAACAGGCTGAGGCAGCAAAGCCATCCAGCTGGATGAACACCTGATGGACACTGCAAGCGTACTCAGCAGATAAAGATAATATTTATTGAACCGGGGCACAGGGACCGAACGTGCAACGATGAAGATGCTATTTTTTTGTGCTGCACAGACTATAAAACACTCAGCATACCACAGGGAAGATTTGTTCAGTTTTGTAATGTCACCTAGTGGCCGAATGAACACAGTGCATCAAAGATACTTCAGTCTACTCTGCAACATCATGAGAAACGTCAATCATGCAAAGAGTCACTCAAAGACTTATTTTAACCAGAAAACAATCAATCGAACCCAAGACAATCGGTAAATTTGATCCTATTTTTATATAAGATAAGATTTACTACTTACTTTACATGAGAAATGACTCATAAAAATATATAAAGAGTTAAAGCAGTTAACAGTTAGTTAGAGAGTAGCTGATGTATAGGTCTGTGCACTCCTGGCTCTGTTGGACTCTTTGGCGTTTACCAGTTTCTGTGGAAGTCTGTCACTGAGTTTGAAGAACACCAGGATCCTACAAAAACAGTTTTTCCAATAAGTCAGATATGTAAGAGTTGACAGTCTTAGTTGGTCCGTCCTTTTCTTCATCACCTGTAATGTTGTCCTTTCCCAAAGGTCCAGATATTCATAAACTTTGAGTGCATCCCTCAAATGTTGGCGTTCCTTTTCTTGAGCTTGGGTACTCACTTACGATTGTGCTCAGGCTAAATACTCAGATCTCCCCACCAGTCAGTCAGAACTGAAGAAGTCTCTTGGATGAGAAGTGAAATGTCTTCGTGGGTCTACAATCAAGTCCAGTGGACCTAGATTTAACTAACCAAACAGCCACCCCACAAACACTCATCATGGACTAGACTCTGTAGGTTTCTTTATACCGTTTCTCAGTGACAGTGATGATTGCATTTTCGACAGGGAAGGGAGGCGGTTTAAAGGAAGAGTGAAGGAGGCAAAAGTAAAAGTAAAGGCCTTTAGGTGATCTTAACAACTGTCGTTCACACCAGACCTCAGGTGACAGTTGTCACAACAACGAGCAGCCTGGTCTACCTGGATCTCGCCACCACTTACTCAGAACTGAAGAAGCTTCTTACTTGTAGATCTGCAAAGACGTTTGTTCACAGTCTGAGGTCCAGTTGCCCCAGATTTAACTCCTGTTGAGGAAAGTCGACCTGGATAACCTTCACAGACATATTTCTGTAAAATATAGTTGCAAATTGCTATAATCTGCTCAATCTACACCCCTTTTTTATTATTTTTATGTCAGCATTTACTCCTGATAATAGATGTATTTTACTTTACAGTTTTCATTGTCATGTTTGTTTTGTGCAACTAACAACCCACCCACCTCTCGCTCCCTCCCTCGTTCTCTCTCTCTCTCTGTGCCCTCTTTCCTGTTTGCACGCTACTACCAAATAAAAGCAATGAAATAATCATAAAAACAAACAACTTGAGCTTGTTGTGTCTAGATAACAATATTTTAGTTTGGGTAAATAACCCAACTAGTGATTTTTTTAAGTGCGTACAGCCCTCTGTGAGGAGTCACTGAGTACATCTACAGCGGAGTACATAAATAACTTGTGGTTTTGTTGCTGTTGTTGTTGCACTCAAGCTGGACAGATTCTAAAAACTCTGCTTACATTGCATCATTTTTTTAAATTTAGGCCACCGAAACATGTAAGCAAGTACGTGGCGTTTTTTTCTCTTACAAATATCACCTCTTTTGCTTGACTTAACTGGGGTATGACGCATTAACAGGTTAAGTTTTTGTGAAATGGAAAATGAAGATGGAGAAACTCTGATGAAAAGAAACATCTTGTGTGGTTTCTTACTGACATGGCTAAATCTCTGAGGTGAACGGATGTCGATGGTTGTGTCAGAGTTAAATGTCAAACCACACTTTAATACACATGCTCACACTGTGACACACACACACCACCAGGACCACCTGACAGGACACGTAAACACACACACACACATACATATACACACATACATATATCTATATCACACACACATACACATACACACACATACTTAGGTTCACACATTCTTTCTCATGTCGGCTCACATGCCCACCCCTCAGCCTTCACTCCACAACGACACAGGAAGTCAAAGGGTGACCCATTTCTACCAGAGGTTTTATTTTGTTTGGTCTCTGCACAGATGTCACTGAGTGCAACGGAAATATACTGCATATGTAGAGACGAGAGCAGCAACATTTATCTCCAATGATTTATGAGAGTCTAGAAATATTACACCAAAAGTGTAAGGTAGACAGTAAAACTTAAGCCAGGTGCTGGTGTATTGTAAGATGAATTATCTGTTTCTGAAATAATGATTTATGACGATTAAAGGTGTTGATTTGATCACTTAAACTCTTAAAAATAATTTATAAAGGTGGACGAACAAATGCGATGACAAAAACAGTGATGGCAAACCAGCTGCCTTACAACTTTTAACAAAACATCAACAACACATTTAATGCTACATGCTGCTGTAGGTTGCTTAGGAGCTTAGATGGTGCGAGCGATAGCAGACATCATCTACGATAACATCTTCTCGTGATTCGACTCTAAAAGCTCCTCATTACCAGTCATTTGTGACTATTTACATACATTAAAGCACATTTACATTGAGTTTTACTACTTAAAAATCACACATCTTTCCGCAGGAACAAAAAAAACCTGGTATTTCTTTTTAATTTTTTTTTTATAAAATGATATTAGTAGTTTGAACATATGTCTTTGTAAGATTTTAGGTTAAAGTAATAAAAAGCAAACTCCAAAAAAGCAGTATGTAACAGTGTTGTTATTAACTGACAGTAGCATTTAGTTTAAAGTAATAACTACGATCATACTTTGCCTTGCAATGTCATTTCATGCATATTTGTACACTAATGCAAATAAACTGCAGTCAAACGTCGAAGTTTAAAGTACTCGTTAGGAGTCCAGCAGTATTGCTACATATACGTAAATCAGCTACATTATGGGTGTCATTTAACTCAGTCGGTAGAGCAGCCGCTCCATGAACAAAGGCTCAGTCCTTGCTGTGGCGGCCCAGTGTTCGAACCCGACCTGTGGCTCTCTCCCCACATTCCTGTCACTCTTTAAGCACAAAAATCCCAAAAAATATCTTAAAAAAAAAAAAGCTACATTATGCTTTGATTGGCAGGTGGATGCCTTTACAGGTGGCTTGTTTGCCAGTTAATTTTTAGATTAGCTGGGAGGTGGAAGAGGCAGGATTGCAGTCACAACGGCTCTTTAGGACTCTGATGATGAAACAATGGATACGACATCCATATTTATACTGTTTATGGTATTTCCCTGAGAAGCAGAATAAGAGAATAAATACTTGACTTACGCTCAACAGGTGGCCAGAAACACAACTGTGCTCACACATTCACTGTGAAAACTTTAAAAGTCCAGTGTGTAGGATGTAGTGCCACCTGGCAGTAAATGAAATGAAATGAATACTCTCCCATGCATCAAAATTCTGTCTGCCAAATCCACATTAAAACCAAAAGTTTGTTTCTAGATCAGAGTTTGTTTTTTCTGCTCTGGGCTTCGGTAAAAAAATGGCGGTTCAACATGGCGGACTCCGTGGAAGAGGACCCGCTCCCACTGTAGAACTATGGGGCTCATTTTAAGTCAACAAAAACACAACAATTCCTATATTCAGGCATTTAAACACTAATGGAAACATACTAATGGATACTGTATACCATTCCTGTCAATAAATGCTCCTAAATCTGGACCACACTGGGCCTTTAATTCAGCTTGTTCTTCTTACCCCAAGTGACCAAAAATCATTAAATTTAGATTTAAATTTTGTGTCCACAATTAGATTAGACTAAAACATCAATCAGGCTGCCTAAAATGATCACATAGGGGTTCTTCCAGATTCATTACATGAAGTTTTCAGATGGATTTATTGCTGAACGTTGTTTGCAGCTCTTTGAGGGTCAGATATCCTGTTTTACCGGTCTCCACAGGCATGGAGGAAGATCTGCACATGGCACCAGCCACAGGCCAGGCGGCGTAGTTACTACTGGCAGCTGCCTCAGGTGTGTCTACTTGTTGACTATCAGTGGATACTTGAGTTAGACCGGGAGTGTTAGGAGGGGGTAGAGGAGGGGAGGAGGGAGGGCATGTCCAGGAAGGAAGAAAGAGAGGGAGGATGACGAGAGGAGAGGTCTGCTGATTCTCCTCCTCCTCTTCTACGTTCACAATCATTTTATCTTCCTTCTCCTCTTCATCTTCCTTTCCGATGCCAAAGCCAGAGTCCGGGCTCTGAGGCTCCTTCTTCAAGCTCTCATAGGTTGGAAAGTTGAAGGACGGGCAGAGCGCGAGGTGGAGGTTGTTCTGCAGATTGTGGAAATCATCGTGATAGGTGAAGTAGGCGGGACTGGGGTCAGTTTGAGCTGAGCTGCCGGAGGAGCTGGACAGGAAGTAGCCCATGTTGGAGAAGCAGGACGAAGAAGAGGAGGAGGAATTGTCAGCGACCCCGCTGGTGTCTGAGCCAGCCGAGGGGTAGAACTTGAATTGGAGCAGGGTGCTGGTGGAGCTGGAGGACGGAGAGGTGGATGGGGTGACGTCAGAGCCTTCACACAACTCAACCGGGGAGATGTGGTCGCGTGGCTGGACCATGAAGAACGATGCAGGAGCTGACAGAGGATTCAGCCATTTCTAGAAATAAAGAAAGAAAGAGTGGCAAGTGTGTTTCTTAGATTTGTAGTCATGAATGGCCCGATTGATTTTTATGTATGTGAAAGCGAATGTTTGTCTCAGAAAGTTTGTGTGAGCAACAGACAAACCACACCAAGAGACCTTTTAAAATTCAATGTCTTCTAATCTGGTGCAGACTGTGGCTGCAACCTTTTTTTTTTACTGGTAATCAGCGGTGAGTGACACACCCTTATTTCTTATTAAACCTGAACCAGAACTGCAAATGGAAAATAGGCAAAGAGGTCATGAGACAAAACGTCTGAAGGGCCCCCAACAGCAACAGCTCTACTTTCTTCAGTATGTGGACTTCCTGCTTGTTTGGCTGAAGAGGCTTTCAGGGGAATTGGTAGTTGTTATATTGATTTTTCATAATGTTGTGTGGGACTCACAAGACAAGACTAGTAAACTGACCTTCTGGCTTGTACTTTTTTAATCCCTCTTTGTTTATTTGACAGCTATAGTTACTCTTTACTTTGCAGAATACATAACATACATGACTTATGTAATTCAGTTTTTCTAGAGTATATTCACCACAGGAAAGTTTGTACAAGGTTACCAGGCCTGTTGTATGAATGAAGTAGCTGTCACCTCTGTGACTCTGAAGTGGAAGAGGAAGTGCCAAAGAGGAAGTGCCAACTGCAGTTCCTTCATGACAACTGTACTGAATTTTTAAATAATACACCTGTTCAAATTATATTAAGGCTTTTATTTATGCAGAATTAACAGCGTGGACGCTTTGATTGACTGAGTACCAGGCGTCATTCAGCCTGTCCCAGGTATGCACCATCCATTCTTTATACTGTCAGTGGCCCCAACATTGAACCCTGGGGTACTCCAGCTGGGAAGACGACACCATGTACCACTCAATTGCACATACCTTTATGCATTTGTATTGGCTGTACATTGCAGTCTTTTGAGCTGCTAGCATTACGATGACATTTTTGTATTTTATCAACAACAGAAATCCCAAATTTCATGTTTTTTGGGAAAATCTTAACATTACTGTACAGCGGATTAGAAAGCCATCAGCACTATAATCCAGCTGTAGCACCGTTGAGTGACAAAGAAAACATAATATTAAAGCTTTCGCTCTACTGAGCCACTAGTTACTAGTATTTCCATTTTATCCATCTACCATAATAGAGCAGCAGCTTCAATAAAGAAGTCAAAGTGAACAGATCATCTATGTATAAATAGGTTTTGGTAGTCACATCCGCTGAAAGACGTGTCAAACTGTTCTATGTGGTGGGACATTTGGTAAAAAGGCTTAATGTATGGTGTGAATGTTCATTTTTACCTTTAGATTACCTCCATGGAGAGAGTGGAGAGTGTGGAAATACTTTGAAGGGTTTGGTACCGGCTTCTTGATGTGGAACCTGAAGCAGCAAAAAAAAAAAAAAAGAACAATTACATTAAACATACTGCATAAAAACAAACAAAACACAACGTAACACTACACTCACCGTTTGCTCACGCAACTCCTGTAAAGGATCACTATTAAAACAAGGACGAGACCCACGCTCAGCGTCAGTCTCCACATGTATGTCCAATCCAGAAGCCACCCTGAAACAGACAGCTGACATTACAATCTGCAAAACGCATACACAAGTACAGCAATTAGTGATTTGTTTACAGGATCTCTGCAAGACATTTATAGAACTGTATCATCTGTCAACTCACCAACATAACACCCTATTAGAGTCTACGAGGAAGTAACCCTACATGTTTTTTTCCATCTGTACTTAACGGACCAATCTATGCATCTTTTTCCCGTAATAACCTTGTAAGCTGGTTTGGTTGCAACTCAAACAACCTGAAAATGCAATGTGTTCTTACCTCGATCCTCTGATGTTGTCACCGTCTCATCTGTTGGTCCTACCCAGCACAATGTTGGACTCCAGTTGCTCCATTGGCTAAGCACGTTCTTAGTGGTGCGGACTCTCACCCTGACCTGCATGTGTCCCTTTAGTTGCTGAGAAGGTAATTCCAGCTTCAGTTCGTGTGTGAACATATCTCTGGCCTCCTGATAACAGATGAAAATTGGGCAGAGTGTCATAATTAGGGTGTTTCGTAACCAGGATCTGAATCAGAATCTAAATAATGAGTTGAGTCGGTTCTGCTGCATTTGCTTTTTGAACGATTTATGCATGAAACCAAACATTGCCTTATTTTACCAAAGCATTGAACCAGAATAAAGATAAGCATGGATTAAGATATACCATTTAGTCAAAGGGGAAGTGACACATGTAAACCTCATGAGTAGCTGATGTTATCAATGAACCACCATAAATAATACGCCACTTAATATCTCGAAACTCTACAGACGTAAAACATCTCAACAGCTTTTGAAAGGATTGCCATAAAATGTTTGTACTTCCTGACTGATCAGCAGCTGTAAAGACAATTTCGCCGATGAAGAAGAAGCAGTAAAATGTTGTGGTCATCATTTCTGGTAAATAGGCGATGGCTGGACTCGAACTGAGACACTTGCTGAAATTGGCGCACTACACCAGGAAGTACACAGAGAAGTGTGCTAACAGAAGTATCCGAATTGATACATGGTATAAAAGGTATACCTGCTAAATATAGTGTTGTCTGCCTCATAGGACAGCTAGCATGACTGTAGGTGTCATAATAGTAGTTTTTATAAAATGTCCTTTCGTGCGTCTATGTTTATGGCCACTCACCTTCCATGTCTGTTTTTCCTGTTTGACCTGAATTTGGAACTTAAAGACCTTGATGAACCTCGAGCAAGGACTGCCTGCACTCCAGGATATCCAGGTCTGATTGACAGTGCTGTTGACACGGGGAATACCTGGAGGATTCATTTTGACTGTATGCACACACAAAGCAGACACACGGACACATATGTGGAAAGAAAAGCACACAGATCTGTGAATTTTAATGGTTGAATATTGGGCAACTGGACTTTGACTTTCGCTCAGTTGCTCCAGATTTAACCTTTCTCAAGCACAGTGAAGTCATTTCCTAATGTTTCTAAGTATATAAATGTGTTTAAGATGGCTTCCTGAAGACAGTTTACTGATGAAGTAAAAGCCACTGACTGTGATCCTTCGTCTGGTAGTTTGTGAGGTTGTCCATCAACGTGCCGTCGCACTCCATGCGGATGTAGGGCAGGGCTTTGTAAGAGTTGAATTCCTGTAGGGACAAATCGTGGCATTAATCTTATATAGAGATAGATCTGTGAGAGGTTTTTATGAATGATTTTTGCGAGTGACTTACTTCACTTTCAAAGGCAAAACTGCAGCCTGGAGGAGAGTTTCCATGTTGTTCCAGCTTGCAGGTTCGACTAAAAAAAAAAAAAAAAAATGCTGATTTGCTCAACTGACGAGACCAAAAACAAAAATTATTTTAAATCCATTAAACTTTGGTAAGTAGCAATAAGCATAACATCCAACACCTTACATTATTTCAATGGGAATTCTGTTGGAGCCCCTCGAGAGCGTCACACCAGAGATCAAACAGTTAACACCAGGAGCCACCAGAGAGCCGTTCCACGTACAAGTGACATTGTTGACATAGTCATTTACGCAGGACAGTCCTTGAAAAAGAGACAGACATAACAACAGATAAAGAGAGAGATAGATTAGAACGGTATCTGTATTTGTCAGTGTTGCTGGACTTGCTGTACATACTTAACTGCCAACTCGGACGGTTAAAGCTACTCAGTAAAAGCCCCGTTTGAAGAGATTTCAGGACAGTAACATAGAAACAGTTTCAGTTATGAACATACGCAATTATACCTCTGTGAGAGTGAGCGCCCACTGAGAACAGAACCACTAGGATGTACACGGACCACAGGATCTCCATGGCCACGACACGGTGACTGTAAACAAAAGGGACAAACAGCACATTACAAACAGGACTAAAAATCCAATGATGGAAGGTCTGAAATTACTTCGTACAACACATAGAGCAGCCGTGTTTTACAAAATATTTAACAGATTATGAAAGGAGGCGTGTGAAAACCTGAGCATCACTTGGCAGAAGCGTGGAGGATTACTAGGAAATAAGTTTGTGTAGTTTGGCGGACGTAAACTGGTATACTACGGGAGAAAGTACATGAACACATGAGTAAATGGCTTGGCGGTTTGAGTGGGTGGTTTTAAAGGTCGTGGTGGTCACAGCTGCTTAAATAATCCTCGGATCATGGAAGAGGACAGCCGCTTCAGATGTTAAAAAATGGTTACACAAACACAAAACACATAGTTAGCCAGAACTATCAATGAAGATGGAAACTTTAAGAGGGCATGGGACCTTATTAAGCGTTTAATGTTTCAGAGATGTTAATTCATCACAGCCTTTGCATACACTGTTATATTATATGTTGGATATACTGTGTGTTGATGTTAAATATTCAACATAAACATAACATAACATAACATAATGTTCACAATATAGATGAATATCTGTAAAAATCATAATCTTGGACTCAGACAAAGTGGCGGTTATGACTCAAACAGGTTTCTACCATCATATGGAAATGTTTTTTAATGGAGAGAAACTCAGTTGTGAAACCTGGATGTTGAAATTGCATAAGCCAGTCACCATCATCATCATCAGCAGCAGCAGCACAGCGCTTAGTATGCTTTTGAGAGCAAAAATATAGTCATCCTGAGAAGGCGGCAACGAACAGTTAAATGTGAAACTTCACTGAAAACAGTGACACCTGTGCTAGTCCACCGCAGACACAACTTTAACCATGTTTTACAGCAAGACTTGATCATCATTATTATGTTTTATTAAGAAGAGACATACACAGATTCTTTTTAAAAATGACGTAGATATTTTCCATAAAGTTTCACATTTTGTCACTGGTTTGAGTCATCAGGCGTTGCTGTTTTCCGTCAAAGCCTGAACTGAGTGGGACTACAATGACAAGTGCAGATGCGTCACCCATAATTGATATGCGTATCATATCATAACCTTATGCACGAAGGGGAAACAAAACCATTTGTTCCGAATAACAAGATCAGAAAACCTAGTTGATGAAGCAATCGTATAATAAAACAAAGAGCCGGTAGAAAAATATCCATACAATAAAATGCTATAAAGTTTTTATGAAGATAAATTTGAACATCATCTGCAAAGAAACTGATACAGTACCTCGTGAGCTGTGGTCAGTAAAGACAGAAGGAGGTCCCTGAGAGGAAACACATTGTCGTCCCCTCTGGTGGACTGACGAGTTCAGAAGATCTTTCGCACATCTCTACCTCAGTCTCTTATGCAACCTCCCACCCTCTCTCTCTCTCTCCCTCGCTCTCTCTGTCTCGCTTTCTCTCTCTCTCTCTCTCTCTCTCTCTCTCTCTCTCTTTCTATCACTCTCTCTCTTCATTCTCGCCCCGTCTCTTCTTTAAAGTGCCCAGTAACATTTTCCACTTGTAACCACAGCCGGTATCTGGGGCTTTACAGGAAGCCTCATGAGGTCGTGTGTGATAGTACGAGAGAGGATGGGCCTAGGCGGGGGTGAGGAGGAGAAGTGCCTACTTCACCAACAGCCACCTACCTACCTGGACCCCATCACGCAGCTTTTAACATAATTACACTGAAAACAAGAAATACAAAGCACGCCACCGCATCCGGTTTCAATCACAATGTAAAGTGGGTTGTATAAAGAGAAACGCTCAGGTCGTCCTATGAAGTGGTTTATGTCAATGAAACGCAGCGTTAAATAAAGATTCTGAGGATTAAAGAGGCTTAAACCTTCCCGATTTAGAACCATGGGGTTACTTAAGATGCGAACACACACACAGAGCAAAGAAAGTTGTACAGCGTCAAAACCACTGCTCTTACAGCCGAGAGCGCTGCAGAAGCATATGCAGTATATTTTACTCTACTGCTTCTATACAGGGAAAGAGGAAAAGGGCTGAGAGTTACAGCAGCAGCTCGGCTTTTCTCTAAAAAAGGTCACTAAAACATTTCATTTGTGATGTCACAGGCCTCGAGAGATTTCCTCTGATTGGTAGTTTGTCCACATCACTGTGTCTCAAATGTGAAGACTTTTTAAAGAAAGAAAGAAAGAAAGAAAGAAAGAAAGAAAAGATTAGTTTCATCAATCGCTATTCAATTCAATTTTCTATAGCAAGTTAGCAAGTTTATAATAGTAAGTATTCATGCTTATTGTGTTGTCACTCATAAACTCTGATAATGATAAAACGGTTATTTCTTGGCACCAGCTTCATTTCTACAACATTATAAGAGAATTTTTACAGAATAAAGTCATATTCTTGATTAGTTTACTTAATTTTACAGTAAACCACCGTAATATTTAATGCCAAAACATTTATTGTTATATATCGCATTCATGCAGTATTTTCATGTAAACTCTGCGACAAAATCGGGAAAAACGCCAACTTTAAACGTGAAATCAACAGAAACTAATAACAGTACTAATATCCTGTTAAAGTAATATTAGAAAGTAAAGTTACACCGTATTTATTCTGATAAAATTCTGGCAACCACAGCTTCCAGTTTTGTTTGTTGTTAAAAAGAAAATGCATATTTAATGGAAAAACCTTTATTTATATAAACGTATACAGAATAAAGTAGCATTTTAAGTGACAGACTGTTCATTTTACAGTAAATCACTGTCATATTTAATGGAAAACCCCAAATTTTACACACTTAAACGTGAAATCAGCAGTACTAATATCCTTTTATCGTACTATTAGTTATACCATATTTATTTAATCATAATTCTGGCACAGATGCCAGTTTTATAAAAAGGATATTAGTACTGTTTATTTCACGTTTCAGGTTGTTTTATTCCATACTTTACTGTATAAATACTTTTTTTTTAAAAAACAAAACAATATAACCTCAATAATTTCCCCCAACAGAGAGTGAAGAAAAGGGGTGCCAAAACAGAGAAACATTTCTAACAGATGTTTTATGTTGAACAGTCGAACTAAAAAATGTTGAGCGCAGTAAGTATGGCACAGAAAACACAAACGGTAAGATCAGTGCATTCAGCTCAGTCTTAAAGTTCAATGAGGGGCCATTGTGCAACACGCTGTACATAGACCTGCAAGCCACAAAGCCTTCACGCATACAACAACAACTGTTGCAACACATTATGATTCAACTCAGCAGGATGGTTGAGTGGGTTCAGGCCTGCAGTGTGCCAAAGGGTGATCTGATGCATCACCCCATAAGTTCTTGCACCTACTTAGGTGTCGGCATCAGCTCGCCGTGGTAAAAAGAGAGACTAAGAGCAGACGATGGTTTGAGGCGTGCAGAAGAGGAAGAAGAGCACGCAGCTCTCTCTGAACCAAAAAGGTCATAGTCCGCAGTGGCTGAGGCGGGAAGCTGCCAAGAAGACCATAGTGATGTTTGTGCTCGTAAGGCAACAAGAAATAAGTCCACCAACAAACCACAGAGTCAGTGGAGGGGAGGGGGTTTCTCAGTGGGGTGGAGGTGAGAACAGTAGCAAGGGAGGGCACACTTCAGGCTGCAAAACATGTAAAACAACATCAACAAAAAGAAACGCCTTATGCAGATGTATCATAAGTAAACTAGTGCTATTTTTTCACTACATTTGCCTAATCTAATGCATAAGTCAAACACTAAAATATGTACAATTCTCGTAAATAGGGGTCAGAGTTGACGAATATCCTGTGGAGTAAATGCTGCATAAAATGCTACAGTAGATACAATGTTTACTAGTTTAGCATGCTAACATTACTAGACTATAGCCTGTGGAGCTAAACCACATGAAGCTAACGATATAAGTTCTTGGTGTTTAGTTTATTGCTGTTGTAGTCCCTTCAACCTGCTTCATCTGTGTAGTAAAAAAACCCAGCAGATCACTTCTACTATGCTTGTTATATATATGTATATATAGGTCTGACTGAAGAGGAAAGGCAGGAGGTAGTGACAAAAAGCAAGTTTCAGTGGTTTTCTGTTGAAACCACCTCCATTGTGCTGCCTTCACATCACACACAGACAAATAACCCCTTCAAACTGCTGGTAGCACTCAACGGTTTCAGGTCGTTTAGTTTTAGTTTGAGTCGGGACTTCTGCGATAACCTTTACGCCAAATTTTAAACAGTGTTTAAGGAGAGACCAAAAAGCATCACTGTGACTCAATAAATCAAGTTTATTATCGTTCCTTTAATCACAGAAATGCACAAAAATTATCTTCGCTACTTGTTCTGTGACACCTAACTGATTAGTTTGGTTTATCCCAAACCAAAGACATTATCAACCATGATCTAACCAATATTCTTTTGTGGTATTTTGTCTTATCTTTATCTTGTTTGTTTATTGCTTAACACCAGTGTTACAACATGCAATGCTGCATGTCACACCTTTTTTTTAGCATTTCCAAAGTAACCTGAGGTGTGAATTAGAAAGGCGGTGTGTGTGTGTGTTGTTGTTGTGGTCTCATGGTAGGAAGCTGGACCTCATTTTGCAGTGCCTTTTTTTTTTTTCCATTGCTGTGAGTTTCATATTGAGTTTCTGGTTCATGATGTTTCTCTCTGTCCACTGGACTGCAAGAAGAAGAAGAAGAAGAAAAAGCCGAAAAGGCATGTCATGAACATGTCAAGCAGAGCAGTTACAGAGAAACAAAAGGAGAAAGAGAAACCTACCCAGTTCGTCTGTCTTGTGCCCGTACCAGAGATGGGGGTCGGCAGGCCAATCAGTCAGAGGGTGGCTGATGTAGGAGTCCATGCTGAGGGACCGCCATGTTAAAGGAGCGCCTGAATGGAAAGAAAAAGTGTGAATAATGAAATAAAATTCAAGACTAGTTTAGATTTAGGCAGTAAAACTTTGTAGATTTAGATACCAAAACTACTTAGATTAAGGCACCAAAACTAAGATGAAGGCAACAAAAACACTTAGATTAAGGCACCAAAACTACTCAGATTAAGGTATCAAAACTACTTAGATTAAGGCACCAAAACTACTCAGATTAAGGTATCAAAACTACTTAGATTAAGGTATCAAAACTACTTAGATTAAGGTATCAAATCTACTTAGATTAAGGCACCAAAACTACTTAGATTAAGGTATCAAAACTACTCAGATTAAGGTATCAAAACTACTCAGATTAAGGCACCAAAACTACTCAGATTAAGGTATCAAAACTACTTAGATTAAGGTATCAAATCTACTTAGATTAAGGCACCAAAACTACTTAGATTAAGGTATCAAATCTACTTAGATTAAGGCACCAAAACTACTTAGATTAAGGCACCAAAACTACTCAGATTAAGGTATCAAAACGTCTTAGATTAAGGTACCAAAACTACTTAGATTAAGGTATCAAAGCTACTTAGATTAAGGCACCAAAACTACTCAGATTAAGGTATCAAAACTTCTTAGATTAAGGTACCAAAACTACTTAGATTAAGGCACCAAAACTACTTAGATTTCGGCATCTTTTTTCTACATATTTCATGCAATCATTAGTTGGCCCACTTTAGAAATGGTTGTTCTGAAAGTGCGGCATGTTTTGACGTGGGACAGTCATACTGTTATACAAATTACAAAATAGGCCTTTGGTTTGTTGTATTCAACTGCCAATAAATTGCAGCCAAACAACTCACCACACCTGAAATACAAGCAAATGAGTGAGTGAGAGTAAGTTAGCGTGTCACTCAGTGCACATGGCAACATTCACAGCTAAATTATTCAGCAGGATAAGACAGATTGTGTTTCGACTACTCAGGATTCCCTTGATTTACTATTAATATTGTCCAACGTGGCCACTGCCTGTAAAGTAAAGTTCATGTCATGTCAGCTTAGCAACATATTGGCAGCAGTGTGCTGGCTGTCAGTCATTGGTTGTCAATTCTCCCCACCTGATGAGGTATCGTGCACACACTCGTACCGGGTCTTGCACATTACAACAGATACGAAACCTAACGTGAGGTGTTAGGGGACTGGGGGTCTCTATAGAGACTGGATGTTGATGTGCAGACCTGGAAATATGTTGTTGCGAAGACAGTGGCCCAGGCTGTGGTAACCGTGGGCGTTCGAGTCTGATCCAGGATCAACATAGTGTGGCAGCGACAGGGACAGCACCTGAGGGCTTTCTACGGCCCTCACCTACGGCACAACATGTTCAGAGGAAATCATCACAAACACCAACACACTGTTTAACATGCAGCAGCAGCAGCAGAACAAAACAAAACAAAACAAAAAACAGAGAAAAAAAATGAAGGTTTCTCACCTGCGTCTTTGCTGGTTTGGTGCCTTTTTGGCCAATTGAGGTCATACTGAGATAATAAACCACAGGAGACGTGAGGCAAAACAAAAGGTGTTAAATTTCTTAAGAATGTCATGCAAGACACCGGAGAGCATTACATCAGGTTTCACTGTGGACAGGACTTTCAAAAAAAGAAAAGTGACATTTTGACAAAGATAACACGCCTCAGCGTCCAAAAAAAGATGTTTTATTCTGATGATATTTATATTTAGATGTTGCTTTAAATAAAGTTTCAGGAAGAAAGACTAGGCCTTATTTATTTCTGCATATCAAGTACTGAAGCACACCTTCACTGCTCACTCCTCAGACTCTTTTCAAATCCTCTCATCTCCGTCTATTTCAGTCAAATACAGGAACCACGGGGCTCTGAGACAGACTGATGAAGAGATGGTTCCCTCACTCAGAGCCTCGACTTTCTCCTTTTTCCCTTCTGTCTTCCCACCATGAGCCAGTTGATCTCCGAAATCCTCCATCAACCTTTCACCCCTCGACCTTTCATCCCTTGATCCACATCCTTCAATCTTCACCCCTCAACTCTCTCCTCAGAAAGTGATCAGGTGGACGACCCCTAAGCTCAGAAACCTGTGTGTCGTCACGGATACGCCGTCCATTCTTCATACAATCAGTGATAAAAACTGAAGTTACGTCTAAAAGTAAAACTCAGAAACAAACTTTTTTTTTTTTGTTCTTTTATTCAACTTTATTTCACAATTGTATGCCATTTATTGTGTTCTTTTGTTATAATACCACACACAAATGTCAACTGGCTAAAACAATATAAAACATAACTTCCACAATTTTTTCATTATTTATATTATGTACATGCACTCATATATTCAGAGGCAAAAAAAATCTCAGGCCTTCGCTTTGACTCTCAAGTGCACTTTCTGTCTCTCTTTTGCTGGTTGAGAGGCCATTCCAATGAGGATCCTTCAGCTTCTGTTCGCCAGATTCAAACAGCTTCTTTTATGATTATGACTCGATGATGCGCGTTTGTTTTCGTTTTCTAAGCATTGTGGGATAAAGTGGTGCTCACACAGCGACAGCTTTTTGTTACTTTCACTATGAAAAATTCTCCTCTGTCTCATTTTGTAGCATTTTTTTTTTTTTTGGAGGGGGGGAAGCAGGCGGCGTGCTGGTGTTGACGTTGAATACTTTCACTCCCGAGTTGGATTCACAAAAAGAATCTGAACACTATCTTCGCTCCACTGCAATAAAGGATTTGAACTCCTCCCTTCGCTGAGGTGGACAAACACCACTTCCTACCTACGCAACTGCCCCGGTTTAGCTTAACAACCAATATACAAGTGCCAGGATTGTCTTTTACCTGAATTTGACGTGTTGACTGTATTTTTTGATGCTTTTCTGGGATGTGATGGGAACGAAACTGGCGACCGCTTTGTCCCAGCTCCTCGTGAAACACTATCTACAATACTTTGTGGGATTCGATGAGTTTTCTTCATTAAAAACTGGAAGGTTTAGCGAAATCTCCTCCTCCTCTGCCACAACCGACTTGAACGTTACACAGAGAGTGGTTTGGACGTGAAATCTTATTTCTACAGCTCTGCCGATACATTAGCATTACTTTATTACAGTATTTGATGGAGGCATGAGTGAGCTTCGCGGTACTCATGAAGAAACTGGAGATATGGATTATACAAGAGTTACAAATAGCAAAAGGTCGCATGGACAGCGGAGTTCTAGGATCATGAGCTATGCATTTAAAATGCATAAACATTTCTTGAAGGTAAAATTATGATCTTATTGTACGTTTTGTTGTTTAAAAAATAAAAAGGAAAAAAAAAAAGGCTCACTTGCCACCTGTGTAATAGTATGATAATACTCAAAACTGGATTCTTATTGGAGTGGTCCTTCAGGTGCTGCCTGCCTCCTGTTTGTATCCTCCGTAAGTTCAGGCTGCTCAGGCGGGACTAGAGGCCCAGCTCTCCTCTCTATGTCGGGGCAAACTTCTTGGCCTGTGCCCTTACCCGCTTCTCGTAGTCCATCCTGTTCTGACTGAAAGACAAAAGACGAAAAGACGGTTTTAACCATGATGATGTCAGAGAGTCTGGTAGATTTTCAAAATAAAACACCCTGCACAAACTTCTGATTACAAAAACAACTAAAAGGGAAACTATTCAACTACGTAGCATACACAATCATGGTAGAAGCACAGAATGGCGCCACATGGGTGGCAGCCAGTTACGGTAGCTCTGACCAATTCTGATTCTTTCTTTAAATCAGAGTATAAAGAAAGAACAGGAAGCTTTCCTTTATTCTTTTGTGTTATGACTTCCCTTTGTCGGACATTTAAATCAATGTCTGAGGAACAGAAGACACACTCACCAGTAAATTGTGTAAGCCTCTGCTTGTGCTGGGTCTTGTATGTTGGGCTCGTTCAGCAGCTCCTGGATCCCCAACAGGATCTGAAAACAACAAACCAGTCAGACTGCAGCTCGGTGTGACGGTCTGTGTACATTGTATTCAGTCATAATCAAGACATAACCGCACATAAACTGTTAACAAGACAAACTGTGGATGAGTGACCTGTTTGATGGTGATGGCAGGCCTCCAGTCTTTGTCCTCCTCCAGGATGGACAGACACACGGTGCCGGATGGGTAGACGTTTGGGTGAAATATTGGTGGCTCAAACTTGCCTGAGGAGAGAAAACAACAGAAATAAATTCAGGGTTTTATGGCTTAAAGAAAGCTTGAGATGAGGATGGAAGATTTTAGACGCAGATGTGGATGTATGCGCTCAGGGTTCATCATTTACACATTGGCACTATCTCTTATTTCCTGAGCTGTTCCTCTCTTATTTTGAATAGACAGCTGCATGTAAATGTCTGCCCGTCAACAGAGAATGAAACTACAAACCGTGAAGTGGTACTCACATTTGGGTGGTGAAGAAGGGTAGTCGTCTTTGAACAACATTCTGAGTTTGTAGAGTCCGCCCTCCCACAAGGTCTGATGAAGAATGAAACAATACAAAGACTTATTAAACATTTTTAAAAGGACTAAACAACAAATTTCAGTCTCGAAATTTCTCTGTATGATGATCAAAGCTGGTTTTCCTGAAACGCCTGAATCATTCAAACTTTGACCTTCAGATGTTTTTCCAGTGCAAAGGACAAAATGAGCTTCATGTATTTAAATGTTGGTCACTCGAGTTTTTTAGGTTTTAATGTCGCTTCTCCAGATCTAAACGATGCAGATATTACAGAATTTAGCTGTAACAAATCTGCTAATACAGAAATTCTGTATTCAGGCATGCAAACAGTGGATAGCACAGTTTGAAAGGTAAATCTGATGAAAATTTGTACAGTGGAAGTCAACTATGAATGACTTGCACCTTTCTTTAATAAATATTCTGGATTTTCTGGTGCTTCAGAATATCCCGTTAGTTAAAAACATGATCATTTTTGGACCTTACAGCTCTGTGGAGTTACTGGAAATGTTTGCATCAGCACTGTGGTGAGTTGCTGACATGGCACCATTAGCTTAAAAATAAATGTGAAGTTCACAGACTTAGTATCTTAATCTGGAAAAGATTATCTTTTACAGCAGATATCTTCATCGCTACAAGACTGAACCGACAAGGCAGTTTAGTGTTCACATGTGTGGCATTTATCCAGTTTGGGGAAACTTTGGGGATTGATCCTAAGAGGGAGAGTTAGGCTCGAATATTTTCTGTTGACTGTCTCATCGCATCTCGTTTAGCGGTCACAGCGGTGGCTACAGAAGAAAAGAACAGATACTTTATTGATCCCTCGAGGGGAAATTCTTGTTTTTTACATGCATTTTTACACAAAATACAACTGCAAATGTGGAGAGAGATGGTGGAGTGATGGGCAGCCATGATGAGAGTAGTTGGGTGGGGTTCAGTGCCTTGCTCAAGTGCCTACCGTCATTATTGGTACGTCACGTGTGCCAATATTGACCGTAACGCACACCGTCTGACATATTACTGCTTAACTCTTAACGTGTTCAAAGTAGGTGGTCCACTTTGTTCAGAGGGTAACTTACTCCTTTCTTCCCGGGAATGGCACACTCCCAGTTCATCAGATTCATCGTCCCATCAGGATTCTTTGTCGGCACGGCGACAAAACCCTGCAACACACACAAAAAACACCACCTGATCAATCTCAAGTCCTAGTTTCTACTCCACTTTGTGTCGATGTTGTTGATGTTGCTGCTTACAAATGGGTGGTCTTTCCTCCAGGCTTTGCGCTCCTGGGACAATCTGCTAAGAGCGATGCCAGACATTGTTGCTCATCAACGCCTCCCTGTGGAAAAACAACCTATAAACCTATAAATCGGGCTGCTTTTACACTAAAAACGAAGCACCAAACGTGTCTTAGAAACATCAGAGTACACGTTAGCTCTCACCGACGTTGATTTACGTGTTTACGCGACAAGGATAAATTAAATTTAGCGACTCTAAAATGACATAATAAAAATAAAAAAAAATAATCAGTAACACTAACAAACCACACATGACACCCTTTAAATTGAACTTACCTCTCAGTTTGTTCGGCTAAATATCGAAATTAACGCGTGTCTGAGGACTAACGTTAGCCTGTTAGCTTAGCTGATGCTAACGTTACCGTTTGAAGAAAAACACCCGTCGACGTTAAAAAGCAGAAAAACCGGGACAGTTAGGGCATAAATGAACAAACCGAACCAAACTCTGGGTTTATAAACATTCCCCAAACACTCTAATCGACACACATTGGTGTTATTTCTCACAATTTACCACAGTTGTTGTAAAACAATGTGACTCGTAACAACCGTTTCGACTAGCTAGCTTGTTGCAAGAGAGGACCCCAATTTGTTTATTTCGTCAGGACCTTCAGGCAGTTTACGGGACACCCCCGAGTGACACACGTCAGACGCGGTCGGCCATCTTTGTTGTGGCATTCAATGCTGGGGAGTTCACAGCGTTTGGATGATTCGGCCATTTTGAACTCATCGAAATGAATCACCTTTGATTTGTTTGTTTTGTGACAAACTCCGTAGCTGTGAAGTGAAGTCAATGCGGAAGTGCCACAAACTGCAGTTCCACGAACGACCACTTGAGGCTGGTTGCAAAAGCTAGTCACCTCCCCATGTTAAAATGTCTAGTGTCACAGCAGAAATAAACAGCCTGTTTACAGCCTGGTACAAAAAACAGTTTTGGTCTCTATAGCTAATTTCCCCATTTATTCATGTACTGAGGGTGAACTCCATCCATCCATGCATTATCGTTAACCACTTATCAGGGTCACGGTGGGGCCGGAGCCTATCCCAGCTGATCTTGTGCAAGAGGCTAGGTATACCCTGGACAAGTTGCGGGCCTATCACAGGGCTTTCTGTGACTCTGTTCAAATTATATGAAGGCTTGAACTTATGCATAATTAACAGCAAGGTCGCTTTGATCGACAGGTGGGTGCCATTATAGGTGGATTGTTTGAACCAGGTGTCTCTGCCCATTTTTAGATTAGCCAGGAAGTAAGACTGCTAAGATGGTGGCAACCTGAGCCACCACACTCGTCCATGTTTTACACTGTCTGATTTTTTTCACATAAAAATGTTTGGTATAAAAACGTTTGTAACATATATAACATTACACTTCAGAGTCAAGGTCAGTGTGAAAGTAATGAAAAATATAATCTTGTCTTTTCTAATAGCTTCGAATTTATTGACAATACTTTAACAAAGATACAGAAGCATGTCATAGCAGCTATAATGGTGTTTTATGGTGCTTTAGCATTGCTTGAAAATGACTAGTGCATCAGTGGATGAGGGTCAGAAGCTAAACAGACCACGATATAGGCGCTGTCCATCACAGAGTAGGAGGTTTGACAAAGTCCACTGCTTGAGAAGAATTGTTCGAAATGACTTGTTCGTTCTGTTTTGCCCACCGGTAATGCTCTTTTGTTCTGGTCTGTACAGCTTGCTTTTCACCTCAGTGGAACATAGCAACAGCTGACATCATAAACTGCTTATTAGTCACCATGTGTAACAATTCAGCGATCCCAGATCACTAAACAAAAACATGATTCAGGTTGGAATAGGTCCACAGATTTGACTGCAATCTTCAAGCCACTCTCAAAATGGGAGTTAGGAATTTCTTAATTATTCTTCACATTAGTATTTTCAGGTTACATATGAGTTAAATACTTCACATTGTAAGACTGGGATAGTACCAACATGGTTAAACGAAACATAAAATAGACAAACTCAAACTTTGTTTTGAAAATCGGGCATCTTGCCAGACACCTCAAATCAAACCGGACTGAACTGGTTCTGATTTCCTCTGCGTCAGCATCCCAATTATTTTTTTTTTTTTGTATTGCATCTCAGCAAAAGAAGCTGCAGTCTTTCTGTAGCTTTACTATCTGCTTATTTTTTTCACGTTAAGTTGAATTGTCTTCTCAAACTGTTTACTTACGACAAAATAAAATGTTATGAGGCGAAAATGCAAAAGAAAACATTTGATTTGAATCAAAATCTGCAAAGAATAGAAGAAAATTGTTTCATATAATGCTATGGATTACGGACATTATCAATATGAATTCTGAATTCTGTGTATGAATTTTGACCTGTCATCTCTCTCCGTGAGTAAGTTTTTTTTCCATGTCATGACATATTTTAAAGGGAAGTTCAATGCTTTGCTACATAAGGATAAAGGTCACGTATTTTCCTTTAAAATATGTTATGAGGTGAAAATACAAAAGCAAAACATTTTGACATTTTGAAATCTATACAACACTGGAAGAATACGAGCAAAACTATATAATATATAATCCCATAGACTGTGAAGGAGATTATCAGTATTAGTTCAGTGTGTGTATTTTGCCCTTTTGTCACTGATGAGCCTCTAACAAAGCAAAATATTTACATTTCTAGTTACTGAATAAAGAAGTTTTTACTCATGTCAAGAGCTAGACATATTTTAAGAGGGAAAAATGTGACCTTTATCCTTCTGTAGCAAAACAAGGACTTCCCTTTTTAAAATATGTCAGGCCTAATGATGCCTGGGAGCTCAAACACACCACCTAACAGCACCCACCTGTCAATTAAAGCGGCCATGCTGTTAATTATGCATAACTTTAAACCTTAATATAATTTGAACAGGTGAGTTATGTAAAAATTCAGACTTCGCTCTCGAGACTAAAACTGTTTTTTGCACCATGTTTATTTCTGCTGTGAAGTTGGACATTTTAACATGGGGACTTATGGAGACTGACTCACTCAAGTGGATGTTTGAGGAACTGCAGTTTGAGGTTGCCGCTTGGTCACACATGGAGGAAAAACTTCTCTATTCAGTAACCAGAAATGTAAACATTTTGCTTTCTTAGAGAGACACTGATAACAGAAGGTCAAAACACATACACTGAACAAATACTGATAATCTGCCTCGCAGCCTACGGAGATTATAGGAAACAATTTCAGTTGTTTTCTTCCAGTGTTTTCCAGATTTTGAAGTCAAAATGTTTTACTTTTGCAATACTTGTGAAAGGATTCACAAATATGTTCACATGAACTCCTCCTCCAAGAAAAGTGAACGTTTTACATGAATTTATTAGACATGAATCTTGGAGAATAATTGCACTTTTTCAAACATGTTGAGACGTCACAGTGAAGTCATTTCAGGGTAGTGTAAACCTTTTCTAAAATGTGCAACTGCTGTGTAACGCAAAATTGATGACTTGCATAGTATAGAGGAGATTTTCGCTGAATGTTTCAGATGAAACTTCTACTATCAGCATTAGTAGAACTACACACTAATCTTTTCTTCATCAATCATGCTTGTTGGCAGCTTTCCCTTCTATCGCATCCCGTCTTGTACTCGTCCGTTCACGCCTTCTTCCCCTCCCCCTCTGAGATGATGTGCTCCGGAGACGCCCTTTTAAACCATTCAGACCAGGATCCGTCATAAACGCACACCCCGGGGTGTCCCAGCAGGTGAGCAGCCAGAACAACATGACATGCCGTGACGCCGGACCCACAGGTAGCCCACAGTGGTTTCTCCAGGTCCACCCTGGCCTCTTTGAATAGTTTGGACAGCTGGTCAGTACCCAGCTCTTTTCCAGAGGCATCCATGAAGGACGGGAACGGCATGTTGATGGTACCGGGGAAATGACCCGGCAGCGTGTCTGCGAGGGGAAGAGAAAGGAGTGAGACACAATTCAGGCATTTATTTATTTCACCATCAAGATTAAAATCTCATTTTCAAGAAGAAGAAACTAAGAACAAGTCAATTAAAACAACAGGTATGTCCCAAAAAGTGCAGTACAGGTCATGAAACCAACAATATGCCATGAGATAACTTCTGTTATGATTAGATGTTACATAAATTGAACTGACACCTGAAAGCAATCATGCATTCTCTATAATTCCACCTCTGTCCACTCCTCTTAGTGCTTTTATTTTGAAATCCTGCTCACCATCTCTGGGTTCGGGCTCGGTTCCTCTGAACCTCCCTGCAGACCTTGCATCCACAGTTTGGACCTGCTTGGTGCTGATGTTCTCCAGCACGTCCTCGTAGCTCTTCACCCACGCCTGGTTCAGGGTCGCCTTGAACTCTCTGCTCTCCGGTTTGGAGTACTCGGATGTGACAGGACGGCCCTCGGCTAACCAGTTCTTCATCCCACCGTCCAGCACCGACACCGAGCCGTGCCCGAACAGCCGGAACATCCACCACACGCGGGGCGCGCTGTACGCCCCGAAGTCGCTGGTGTCGTACACGACGACGTGCGTGTCGCTGCCGATGCCCAGATCTCCGACATACTCGGAGAAGTGGCTGGAAGTTGGCAGCATGTGATCCAGCTCGGAGGTTTTATCGCTGCATTGGTCTATGTCAAAAAACGACGAGCCCGGGATGTGCCTCTGCGCAAATTCAAGCCTCGGGTCCCGTTTGGTTTTCGGTAGGTACCAGGACGTGTCCAGGACACGGAGCTTCGGTCCGATCAGGTTGTTTCTGATCGCATCTGACAGCCACTGTCCTGACACCAGAGCCCGGGTCTGAGCCGCCATGATGGGTACAAATACAAGCCGTGAGCGCTAGAGGGAAATGTGACTCTGCAAAGTTAAACATTCAGAAAGTGTGCACCGTGTGTGCTCTGCAAACTGTGAACTTTGCACCTGCAAAATGTACAAACACCGCAAAGCACACACTCTTTTTACAGTAGTTTTCTGTTTTGTACTGGATACAAGACTGTTAAATTACAGACAAATTTAACAACCAAACTATTATTTTAGGTATTATTACATTAACAACAATGTTTTTCTTTGTCATTTTAAGCTAAATTTTATTAGTTTTACATGAATGTGTACCTTTATATTCAAACTCTAACTTTGTAAATAAAAATTTTACAGTCATTTTCTGTTTTTTTTTTTTTTTTAATTATATAAATCTCTGTAAATTGAACCGCACTTCCGCTTGGAGCCTAGACTGCAAGTGTTTTTGAATTTCCACTTCCTATCGCTCCATCACATTTTAACTCGTGAATAATCATCGATGTATGTGAGAAATATTACAGGAAATGTAAATTTATATTTCAAGTTTTGTATTATTTTGATACTATAAGATCCCTCTGTGTAAAGCATTAGTGCTTGAAAAGTCTTTCAAGGCACATTTATTAACTGCACATCCACTGAAGCACCAGCAGGTTGTGCCAAATGGATACATTTCTTTAAAAAGGCCACAGAGGGCAGGCACTAGAGCACAAGAAGCATTTCAGATTCAGGATTTAGTGAAAAATTATGATCCCATATGAGCTGGAATTATTCAAATCACGGGCCTTTACAGAGACTAAAGAGTTACATGCTGAGAATACTGAGAGTATATCAAATGCTGATTTGTCTTCGTCCTCCTCAAAGCTTGTTTTTGGCGTCAGAGACGACGTGCTCCGGTGGAGCCTTAGTGAACCACTCGTACCAGGATCCGTCGTACACGGACGCCTCTGGGGCGCCGCACAGATGGGCAGCCAGCACCAAGTGACAGGCGGTCACACCGGAGCCGCAGGATCCGCAGATCGGCTTATTCAGGTCCACTTTTGACTTCTCAAAGAACTTCTTCAGTTCCTCCGGGGAGAGCATCATGCCGTCATTGTCCACAAAGCTGAAAAAAGGCATGCATTTGGAGCCAGGGATGTGACCCGGTTGGACACCTGTGGGACAAGGACACGGGGGCTCATTTCTTTGCATGGTAAAATATACAGAAATGTTAAAAGTCTCTTTTTTTTTTACTATATGAAAACAACTTATAAAATAATCTGAACAGGTGAGTTGTATATAAATTCACCCTCAGTACAGTTGTCATGAACGGGGAAATTAGCTATAGAGACCAAAACTGTTTTTTGTACCAGGCTGTAAACATGTTTATTTCTGCTGTGAAGTTGGACATTTTAACATAGGGACTTATGGAGACTGACTCACTTCTGGAACCAGCCTCAAGTGGACGTTTGAGGAACTGCAGTTTTTGGAACATCACTTCACAGCCACGAAGAAAGTGAAGGGGCCTGCAATCAGCAACTACACCAGTTGGATGCCACTACATCCGGCACACTGGTCCTTTAATTATCAGTGTTCAGTTGGTAGCTCGCTGATAAGATTATGCGGGTGTGCAAAACATGGCCCACATACTGCGCTTCATGCTTGGGCGCATCTGTTAGGCCGGTTCTATGGCTGTAATAAACACTTATTTAGGTCTTGCTGAACTGGTTCTTGGCTTCTTAAACATTTTTTGTGTTTATTTTTTTATCAATTCATTTTTATTATTTTTTCTTACTGATTTTTATTTATTTTAACATTTCATTTGTCTTTTTGCTCTATGAAACCACTGGCTGCATGTTTGCATAAAAGGTGTCATTTAAATAAATAAAGTTTTAAAAAGTCTGGACTCTCAAAGCAGACGTACCCTCTCTTGGTTCTGGTTCTTTCCCTCGGAACCTCGCATACGGTCTCACATCCACCACCTGAAACTGCTGAGCCGTTATGTTATTTGTAATGTCCTCAAATGACTTGACCCAGGAGGAGCGGTGCTTCGTGGTGGCGGTGAAGCGGGCTGGTTCAGGCCTGGTGTACGTCCCTTCCACCGGATGACCCTCTTTGACCCAGTTCCTAAACCCCCCGTTCAGCACCGACACTTGTGGATGACCGAAAAAGCGGAACATCCACCAAACCCTGGTGCAGGTGAACGCTCCAAAGTCACTGGCGTCGTATACGACCACATGGCTGTCGTTCCCGATGCCGAGATTTCCGACATAATCCGCGAAAAACTCCTCTGAGGGGAGCATATGATCAAACTTTGAGGTCCTGTCCGCGCACTCGTCGATGTCGAAAAAAGACGCTCCGGGGATGTGCGTCTGTGCAAACTCCTTCCTGCCGTCTCGCTTCATCATCGGCAGGTACCAGGACGTGTCCAGGATCCGCAAACGCGGTCCGGCTAGATTGCGTTTGAGCATGTTTGCAAGCCATTTTGCAGAGACGAGCGCTTGAGTTTGCATTCCCATGTTGAGACCACAGACAGCCTGCAGAGCCTCAGCTGTCTTATTCTGTATTTTATATCCACATGCTGAACAACAAATGGGTGAATTACCTCCACCAGCTGGTTTGGAGTGTAAATAGTGCAGAAGGCATAAATACAATAAAACCAGAATCCAACTTAACAAAATAAGTGAATCAATAAGTTGAGTTATAACTAATAATACATCCACCAGCTACAGCTACACCAGACACAAACCTGCAGATATATAAGTATTATTCTCACTGTTTACACTTAGTTTTTGTCCTTTCAATATGTAAATAACATTTCTCACATTCAGTACTGTATATACTGTACATAACAGCTGTATAAACCATACAATAATATATCATTCATTCTGTGAATTATTCTGTCATTTCTTTTTGTTTCATTTTTTGATTTTCTATTTCTTAGTTTCATAAATCAAATTCAAATCCCATCAAACGAATAATTTGTTGGTTTGACCACGTACAAGACTGGTGTCAGGCTTTGTCAGTGTAAATCTGAAAGATACACAATGTGTGTTGGTCGGTTGGCCAAATCTGGCAGCACGCTGGGTCGACTAACACCTGCCAGGCTTTCAGCAGTTTCTGGTCATTGTGTATTTCCATGTGGATTGGTGCTTTTACAACTTACACCTGACACTTCCTGTTATAATTGATATAATCTGGTGAAATTACATTATTCACTTAAACTACCTGTAGAGGAGTATCCACCCACCATGTGCAAGATAACAGCTTCTGTCCTGAACGCACATTTTAGTATTTGACTGAAATAAAGATAAAAATATATGTTTATTTTAAATTTGATTTGGATGAGAGGGGAGGGAGAGTCAGTTGGGCCGTCAAACACGTGAACAATCAGAGGATAGACAGATTGTGACCAGGAGAAAGAGATAGACAGAGAAAGAAAGAGAGACTGTTCAGCTGGAGAGAGAGAGAGAGGGGAGGCAAGAAACTAAATTGCTTAATTGGAGTCACAGCTTCTATATTATCGACCAGCCCTTGTTTTTGTAGTCCAACCAAGTTTTCCTCCCACTGACTGTTCTGCCATCCTACCAACTGGTCAGATCTCAGAGAAATTTCCATATTGTGGTAAGCTGATTTTTTAAAATTTTATTAAGTGTGAAACAAAACATTAGATTTCTAATGATGTGACGTTTGCGTATCAGGTATCAAGTCTTGCTGTTTTTGTACTTTTTGCTGATTTTGTGGCATTTTTAGGGATGATTTCTGGTTTTTGGAAATAGTTTAAAAATGAAGAAAAGTCGCAAATAAAGTCACAAATAATACTTAAAGCTTTCAGAAATGTTCATTCGTTGGAGAGTAAATTTTCTTCTATACAAGAAAAGAAAAATTAAAGAAGAGATCTATTAATAGCACAAAAACAGCATTATGTGTAGTTTCCAGAAACAATGGCTAACTCATGTTCGTCTACTCACCAGCAGCGTTCAGAGACTATTTCTTTGGAAGAAAGTTTTTTCCGGTGGTTTAATAAGTAATTTGTTGTTTCTGCAAGAAATGATGTTTTCCCACTTACTATACCTTTTACTATTTTAATGGACAGAAACCACTGGAGCTCAAAGATAGGATATGTTTGTGTAATTTGGGGGAACTGATTCTTTAAAATAGGAATGAAATCAACTTCTAAAACACAATTTCATAAAATTACTGTAAAGAAAATCTGCTAATCTATCTAATCTATATATTACAAACGTCCTGTAGTGTTACACTGAAAAATATGTGTTACGTAATATAATTAGCTGTATTGTAGGAGTGGTACTGGTGTACTGCTTGTCAATAATTGAGCTATTGGAATCACAAGACCTGCAGAACCTGAATCCGTCCTCAGAACACAGACAGACAGCATTGTGTGGACGACTTGAACTGATGAGACAAATCAGTAGAAATCTAATTTTCCCAGCAGTCATACAGCAAGGGGGCACATTCCCTTGACAACCGGTGACAAAATAAATGCCAAGCATGAGTGGTGAAAAAAGGAAGTAAGTGATTTCACGTGTGAGCAGATGAGTTTAGTTATCAGTCATTTACTCGGGCAGTCCAGGGGGTATTGTCTCACATGGAAAATAAAATGTGGATGCATTCCATTGAATCCACATTGATACACAAAGAGACCTGTGTTAGATTAAGCAGTAGGCATACCTTTACCATGAATCAGATAATTCATTTATTGGTTACACTAATGTGAGAACGGTTGGACATCATGTGAAGGAAATGTACAGTGAAGGGCAACGAGAAGGGGCACATGTCACCTGTGTGATATAATGCTGATATACTGCATTTTGCCGGTTTATGTGTGTGTGTGTTTCTCTTTGTCCAAGGCCTAAAGTGTAGTTTGTGAGTAAAACTATAGTTACACTAGTAGCTTTGTGAGGCTATATGTGCACACAGTGATGTGTTGATGTGGATGAGGATGTTTAGCAGGTCATATTTACAATTTTTAGGATTTTAGCTACTTAGTTTAGCATGTTAGCATGCAGGCCTTAAGCAGCTTCTTCAGCAGACTGCTAGTCCCACCATGTAAGAAGTAGCTGTTATAAAAATTTGTTTCATACTGTGTTTCAAATGTCTTAAATCATATGATGTGTACGGGAGTTCCTACTCCTCACATGTTCTGCTTTTCACTTCTCTAATATGACTTACTAATATGTTGCTAAGGTTGGGTAAGGTAAAGTTCAGGATAATGTGTAAATAGAAGAAGTCTAGAACAAGAGTCAGGGACAGGTCAAGGCAAACCTCATAGTGGCACTTTATTTTATGATTGAATATTCCAAGTATTCTTGAAATGTCTTGTTTTTGATTACAACAGATCATTATTTTCAGTTTTCCTTTCATACTTCATGAACAAAAATAGTTTTTAGTATCACTACATCAAGTTTACACACGTGGGTCAAAAATGACACATTCAACCATGTGTGATTTAAAATTAAATGAGTTAATGCTATAATAATAATTAGTTTTAATTACTTTAGCAGTGAATGGGGCTAAACACACATACATTTAATATTTGTTTATTTATCATTTTTTTAAGATTTTTTTTTGAGCAAATATGAACAAAATTAAAGGGACCACCATTAATTCTCTTTCTCATTTTCTCTTTCTCTATCAAGCCTCCTCTATATCAACAGGATGGCCCTTCTCAACTACCCTGTTCCAGAGTTGGATGTTACCTTGCAAGAAGTGAGCCGTGTCCTGCAGCTCACCTTAAGTCCTGACCTTTACCCTGAGTTCAAAAGTACAATGGAACAGCAGAGGGAGCTCCTTCAAGAGGTCCAGCAAAAATTAGCAAGCGCTGCTTCAGGTCAAGAGAATTGGGTGACGGAGCAATTCAAGAGAGCTCTGCTGTCTTGCGCTGACCCCCTGCCCACCTCCACAGCCCTCCCTGTTGTTGTTCTTCCATCCCAAGCAAAGCGATGTACCCAGCTGGGGAGGGCGGCCGCTCTGCTCTGGGCAGCAGCAAAGCTGCATAGTGAGCCCTTGTTGCTGGAGGGCAATGTGCCAATGGAGCGCACACAACAGTCTGAGGTATTCGCTGCCAGCCGAATTCCTGGAAGACTTCAAGATGAAATCAAGGTGAGATTACTGGCAGGACAAGTTTAAAAGATGTGGTTACAGGTGCAACAAGCTTCAAACTTGCAACAATGAAGGGCAGCAAAACATCTTGATCTCTAATCTGTAGCTTTGTCATTACATTTTCAGGTCTATCCAGATAGCCTCCATGCCATCATCACCTGTGTTGGAGGAGTGTTCCCTGTTGACATATTGTGGCGTCCCAGCACTGGTGGTCCAGTGTCTGCTCGATCATTCAGTGACATCTACAACCAGCTGGCTCAGGTGATGGATCAACCCAGAGCAGGAAAACAGAATGATCCCTCTGCAATCTGCAGCCTTTCGGCTATGGAGCGCAAAACCTGGGCTGCCACCAGGGAAGAGATCCTGGGGCAAGGAGGGGATACAGCGGCATCACTGGGGCTGATGGAGAGTGCAGTGTTAACACTCTGTCTGGAGGAGTGCAACGCACCGTCTGAACTGGCCGATACCCTTAATGCAGTGAGACTGGGAAGAGTTGGAGACAGTCCATGTCTGAGATATTACGACAAGGTATTGGATATAACCTAGAGTATGTTATTAGTGCTAATAGAGTTTGATTGATTTCCAGGGGACTAAAAGAACAAACCTATCTTTGTTTTTCTATTTTCTGACAGGTGGTGAACCTGGTGGTGTTCAAGGACAGCACAGCTGGGATCGTGTTTGAGCACAGCGCTGTGGATGGGATGGTGGCCGGGCTTATGACTGAGTTTGTGTACAATCTGTCAGAAACTGTTGACTTAAACCTGGTCCACACTGACACAGAAAACGTGAATGGATCTGTCAAAGTAAACAATGTTAATTCTGTTTGTCCAACTTCCCTACCATTCCCCTTGCAAGGCGTGAATATCCCCAAATTGAGCCCTGACTTAAAAACAACACATCCAGTTCTCACTTTTGATGTACCTTCCTATCCTGATGTATTTTCTACCCTCAGAGGGCAGAGAGGTCTCTATGATGCTTGGATCAACTTCTCTTTGCAACTTTCCCTGAGGCAAACTCTCGGGGATGCTGCTGCCAATCACATTCTTGTCACGCCTACCCATATGCGCCACTACAAACATGGCCGTTGTGATCCTACATACTCATTCACCACGCACTCTCAAAAGTTAGTAGGTGCCTTGGCGTCCTGCATTGGCGCAGATAACACAGTCCAATACACTACTGACCTCCTACGCTTGTTCCATGTTGCATTTTTAGAGCATAAGAGCCTCATTAAAAAAACCAAAAGTGGTCAAGGAGTTGGTCCCCACCTAGCTGCATTGCGTCGGTCACTGCCATCTGACAACCCATTGAAGAAGTACCTGGACCCGTTTGGATGTCCACCTGTATACCTCACAGGTACAGATCTGGTGGAGGGTGTCGAATGTGGAGTAGGGAATGTTTATGCCCAAGACCAGCTTGCTGTAACATACCTTGGGAAGAGAGAGAAGGTTCGGATTGTGCTTAATGGAAAAGGGAGCTTTGCTCTGACACTAGAGAAGCTTCAAGAAAGCTTGAAGAAAAACCTGAAGTTAGTGATGCTTCTAGCTGTTAGATATGGTATTGCATGCCAAATGGGAGCCCTCGATTGTCTACTCCAACAGGGTCAAAAAGAGAAAATGAATGGAGAGGCATATCACTGTCCAGACAGCCCAAACAATGGCATGAGCCTAGACTACACTCTAATGATCCATGGTGGTGCTGGAGAGGAGATGATGCTGAGCCCTGATGTGATCGGGGTTATTGAGTTTGCTCTGCAGACAGCTTTAACCCTTGGAGCTCAAGTGCTTCAACAAGGTGGCAAGAGTCTGGACGCAGTCCAGAAGACAGTGGAAGCTCTGGAGGACTGCTTCCTGTTCAATGCAGGTAAAGGCTCAGTATTCAACAAAGATGGAAAAAATGAAATGGAAGCCACCATTGTAGACGGCAATGCAATGAGGTCGGGATCTGTTGCTTGTGTGCAAAGTGTGAAGAACCCAATAAAAGCAGCCAGATGTGTCATGGAGAAAAGCTCACATTCACTCATTGTGGGCGATGGTGCTGAGGAGCTTCTGCATGGGTTGGAAGAGAAAGAGAAGCCTGTTGGGCCTGAGTATTTCTACACAGATGTACGTCACAGAGAATTACTGCTGAAGCTCAGCAATGGAAAACCCTCAAAAAACAATCACCCTCAGACAGTTGGAGCTGTGGCAATGGATCGTTGGCATGGGTTGGCTGCTGCAACTTCCACCGGGGGGTTAGTGGGAAAGCTGAAAGGGCGAGTTGGGGATACAGCAGTGGTCGGGGCAGGAATATATGCTGATGACAAGGTAGCTATTACCTGCTCTGGAGATGGAGATGTATTTTTGAGGCACACAGTTGCACAGAAAATAGCCGGTCTCTACCATCACAAAGGGTACAGCCTTAGGCAGGCATGTAGAGAAGTGATGGCTGAGAATCTAAATGGGATCTGTGCAGGAATCATTGCTGTGGACACTAAAGGTGATGCCATCATTGAAACTAACTCTGGTGTCATGTTTGTGGCCTCAATGGTAAATGGCATTTCACGAGCAGAGGTTTTCAGGCCTGGAAAGGACTTCTCGAATGTGATCTGGGAAACAGATGAGCTGGTTGCCTACCTTGATCCCAATCCTTGGATTCCTGGATCAAGCATTCTGACTAGAAAAAGTCTTAGCGGGGCAAACAGCATCTTCCAGTTGGTTACACCTGATTTTGTGGCTATGCTACAAGGAGCAAGAGCTGTGTCAAGCTTGCTATGTGAGCGACTGGAGGTGCAGCGCTGTGCCTTGGTCTTCAATCCAAACCCTGATCATCCAGCCCAAATCAGACTGCTCCCACTTCATGGTCTAGAGCCAAAGTGGCAGCCTCATCTTGCCAGTGAAGAAGAATTCCACACTTATGATCCTGGCTACTGCACCTCAAAAAGTGGCCCGTGCTGGGATGATGAAGCACTGACCCAGGTTCAAGCCAAGATTAGAAATGGACTGCCAACACCAAATGCACCCTCTTGCTTTGACTTTTTTGGAGATGCTTCCAATGATAACCTGTTCAGTCGCATTGTGCGTGGAGAGCAGAAACAGTGGAGAGTGTGGGAAGACAGTGAGCATGTTGCCTTCTTGACACCATACCCAAACACTCCTGGGCTAACTGTTGTGGTGCCACGCAAACCACTGTCCAGTGACATCTTCAAACTAGAGGAAGCTGACTACAAAGCACTGATCTTAGCCACTCTTAAAGTTGCCCAACTGCTGAAAGAGGGAATGCGAGCTCGAGGCGTTGCACTGATCTTTGAAGGCTTTGAGATTGACTATGCTCATGCCAAACTGATCCCTCTGTTGCCTTCACCAGATGGCACTAAACCCACTGAGCTGCAACCAGAATGCTACCAAAGCTACCCTGGATATGTGTCATCAATGAATGGCCCAGCTGCTGACCCCGAGCACCTCAAAAAGATCCACTCAAAGATTACCCAGTGCAGGCCTCCTCATTCATGGGAAGACCCTCAGTCTCACTCCACAATCGCCATCAAGAGCCAGTGGTATCGCAACTTATTCCAGATCCAAAACACTCTTTTCCATAGCACAGTGGAATATTTCCACACTGTCTGCCAGTACTCCTATGCTCTAACACCTCTCACAACAGACACCATCTCCTCGCCAATGGGCCTGGGATCTGACTCAGAACCAGTTTCTGTTAACTTGCTGGGCCAGGAGATCTACCTGGCTGACTCAATGCAGTTTGTACTTGAATACTTCCTTCGTTTCCAGGAGGACCTACCAGGGACGTACTACATTTCTCCCAGCTTTAGAGGGGAAGATCCTGATGCCACACACTTGAACCAGTTCTACCACGTAGAGTGTGAACTGTTGGGTGACATGGACAATGCCATGTCCATAGCAGAGGGATATGTGGCTCATCTTACCAAGTCTATGTTGAAGAAACACTCTGATTTGATCCTCAACACTGCAGGGACCTTGACACATGTCACAGCCATGCTCAGTAAGCTGGATGGGAAAACCCCACTCCCAAGAGTCCCTCTTGACCAGGCCATTCCCATGATGCCCTCCACTGACTGCGTAGAGTGGGTCCAAGATGGCCAGCCCCAATTTGGCAGAAAGCTGACACGCAAAGGGGAGCGGGTCTTGATAGAGAAATATGGTGGTGCTGTGTGGCTGACCGAGATGGACCATCTAGGAGTTCCCTTTTACCAGGCATATGTGGAGGGCACTGGGCGGAGCAAAGCCAAAGCTGGTGACCTTCTCCTGGGGCTTGGTGAGACTGTCGGTCTTGGAGAACGTCACTCCACCCCTGAGATGGTACAGGAGGCCCTCAGGCACCATGCAGTGCCGGAGCAGTCCTACAAATGGTACATTAACATGCGGCAAGTGAAACCACTTCTCACCAGTGGATGGGGCATGGGGACAGAGCGCTACCTGTGCTGGCTCCTTCAGCATGATGACATTAGAGATATGCATATCATTCCTAGGATGAAAGGAATGAAGTACATGCCCTGATCACAGTTCATTTTCAGGCCATTAGATGTGATATATTTGTGGTATTGAGGCCAAAAGGAATATACAATAAAAATGCCTCAGTTATTCAGACTTGGACCTTTTATTCCTCCTGTGTCCATGGCCAGAAAAAACATCCTGTAGCCTTTAGTCCTACATGACCCTTGTACCCTTCTCTTGATTAGTAAATCATTAATAGTACTTTAAATCTTACCCCCATGCTTTGAGTCCCTTTCTTAGTAGTAAAGCTGCAGAATCAATGTAACTGCAAAGAGAGAAGAAGAACTTGAATTGTTGTTGTTGTTAAGACTTATTAACAGTTTTAAAATAATTAGTAAAGGGGTATAACTTGTATGAATAAGTTGTTCAGACAACGTAAACTATGTAAGGACAGCATAAAGGAACACATTTGTACTCATCTTTGAACATGTTGTATTATCATTTATACATTTAAAGCAGATGTTTTACATTGTTCCTCAATATAATAATTTGTTTGATTTCTATCACTTTGTCTTTGTGTGTAAAGGATTTCTGTTAAAGTCATACTGTATGTATCATTGTTCTTTTAAATGAAGTGATGACTTTTTAAACACCCATCAAGCATTGTCTGTGTGTATTACTGACAAGGCCTCGTAGGCTCTGATCATGGCAACATCAGCATTGATTCCAGTGGCTCTTGGACCCAAGGGCAAATATCACAAGGCTGAAAATGTCTGTTTAAATGTAGCTGCTTGGCTTGTTAGTTGCACATTATTATAGTACAAAAGTTCAATAACCAAATCTTCAACTTATATAAACAGACTGGCGCATCCGTCTCCTGTGTGAGTCCAGCATACTACTGCTTTAAAAAAAGGAAGGAGTCTGCTTAGACAGGCTACAGCTGTTCATCGACTCACCTGGCATTGCTGTCCTAAGCTGTCCCCACATCTCTCGCTCTCCTGCAGCTGAATGCCAACTCAGCACTGCTCCACAGAATGATAGCACAGTATGAAATAGGTAGAGAACGTTTTTGATCATCCCAAAAACTGATACAAAATTAGCTTGAAATTTTACATCTAACAACACCCTAACAATAAATAAAAGCCAGTGATAAACACACAAACATAATCAATCAGAATCACTTTTATTGGCCAGTGTACACATACAAGAACTCTGGTTTCATTTTGATCTGAATATGAACAGATGGTTTATGTATTTGTTTTATGTACATGAGGTAGGTGCATATGATGTCTGTAAAAACACATCACTCTACAAACATAATCGATTGTGTTGGCAGAGTCCAAATAAATTATTAAATAGACAAACAAATAATAACCTGCCGTCACTTATTAGTGTTAACCAATAGAACTGGATAAAAACAATATCACACAAGGGGGAGTGCTGTTATATTGAATATCAGCACGGCTGTGTTACTCGGTTGCAGTGTCACTAAATCAGGGATGTCCAAAGTACAGCCCGGGGGCCAATCATGGCCTTTTTTATAATATTATTATTTATGGCCTGCTGCTAGGACTGTCAGATACTGTATGGCTGAAAGATTTGGCTTTTTTTGGTTGACATAACAAAGCATATGGTATATGGTATATATGGTATATCTGTAGACGTGAGACGAAATATTACTTTCTGAATGGTTTAGTTAAAGACAAGAGCAAGAGTGATGTGTTTTAAACTTAAATGTCAACAGACTTTGCATTAGTCATAAGAAGTCATGTTTAGATTGAACATGAGGTGAAGATTTGACTCCAGATGTGAAAGAAAGGAAGAACTGGTTTTTAGATTTGTTCAGGCCTGATTGGCTTAGATTTAGTGACATTGTAATTTAAATGTTTTTTTTGTAAATGTAAAAAAAAAAAAAAAAATTACAACAAAATTTTTACAGAACATTTGTATGTAACTTTTTTACAAGTTTAAAAATCACAAACTGAACTTAAACAGTGAGAATAAATACACAAAAATCATAAATATTGAATTATTTTAAAAACGTTATTTTGAAGTTAGCTCTGTAACGGCTCGGTGATAACCCGGATGTGCACTGTTAGCTTCCGCTCGTCAGTTCCGTGTGTGACCCCCGGCTGGAGCAGAGCTCTGACTCTGTCTGCACATCTTTGCTCTAATTTCTAAAACGTGAGTCTTCTCGTGTTTCCTCTCCGTGTAATATTTGTGTTTTTTTTTTATCTCCCGCCGTGTGCTCTGGAGCTTTTCCACGGGCGTGTCTTCTCAGGAAGTCCGCCTAAAGATAAGGTCAGCTACTTTAGCGTGGCGAGCTAACACGGCTAGTCGGGAGATGTGTGACTTTCCGTTGAGCCAGCCATTTTCTGAACAGCCTCAGCCGGGTTCATTGACTGTGTTCTGCGTGAGGTTGAAGCAGCTGTCACGCAGCAGTCGGATGGAAATCAGGGAGTCAGTCAGACTCCGTGTTTGGACAGTTTAAGTGGGCACATTTGCATGGATGCTAACGTTAGCTGACGGTGGTAGCCTCTGTGAGCTGACACCGCACCCGAGAGGCTGCGAGGAGGCGAAGGAGGCTGATTTGTGGTGCTTTAAAACGTGGATTTAATCCTCAAAGCTGAGCCACATTGAAGAAAGTCCGTGTAGCAAGGGTTGTGTGTAAATTCAGGTTTTTGTATCCTTTAAATATCCTGCTTATTGTCCTGCACAGCATGGTATACTGCAGAAACTGTTCAGATGAGTTCATCTCTTCAGCAGCCAGATTCTTGTTTTCTGTCTCCACCCATAGACTTTCACTCATTCTTCCACCTCCTCCCAGTTCCATCCACCAATGACCACGGGTACGGTCGAATAGTCCAATACAATTACCTAATCTGTGGTGAAACTACAAAGTTCAAGAAGATGGACTACAAAACCCACGTCTGAGATACTTCTTCCTGTGAGCTCCTGTTGTGTTGTTCCACGCAGGATAAATAAACGTGGACAAAAATATGATGACTTCATTATCAACGTCTAAAATTAAATTAAATTAAACGTCTAAATATTAAAATAGTAAATAAATATTGCCCGCCTGTCACAGTGAGGATGCTCACATATTAGCAAGTTGATTAATAATCAACGGTAGCTTCATGACGATCTGCAGGACGCTGGACGTCCGTCACCGTCACACTGAGAGATGTGATATTCATGTTTCTATATTAATGTGATCAGTCAGGATAACTTCTCAGACTTCAAACTTCAACAGCAAAAAGATTAAATTAGATTAAACTATTTAACCTCTCCCTTCGTCTCCTTCCTCTCCCCCAGGCTCCAGGGTGTCCCCCCTCTCCATGTGTCATCCCTAATGGGCGGCTGGTCTCGCGGTGCCGTGCTGGAGCTGTACCGGTCGCTGCTCCGCGCAGGGCGTCACCTTCAGTACACCGACCGTAACTACTACCGCCGCGCCGTGGCTCGCGAGTTTCGCCGCTGCCAAACTCTGACGATACCCGAAGATAAGGAGGACGCGCTGAAGAGGGGGCAGTTCTTCCTCAGCAGCCGCCTGGGTGGGCTTATGTAGGGGGGGGGGGAGGGTTCAGGTCGGTTAAAGGTCATCTGGAGCCGTATCTCCCAGGTAAAAATACCTTTTATGTGAGCGGTGAAAACTTTCAGATCCGAGACACTCTTGTGGTAAAGATGACGTGTGTTGGGTGTGGTTGCTCGGTGATTTATTGTAGGTTTGGTGCTTAATTGCTGCTGATTCAGAGGCCTGTAATATTGTCGTACTTGAGAATCTGGTTACGCAACAAATGTTGCTCTTTGTCATCCCTTTTCAGGGGCAGGATGGCGGGGGTTAACGGAGACCGCAAAGGAAAGAAAGATGACAATGGCATCGGCACGGCCATTGACTTCATGCTTTCCAACGCCAAGCTGGTGTTGGGTGTGGGAGGAGCGGCCATGCTCGGCATCGCAACACTTGCTGTTAAAAGAGTAAGTGATTTATCTCCAGCTTCCACTCCCACGTGTGTGAATCTGAAGCTGCATTCAAACAGGTTCAGGCACACTGAAGGGCTGTGCAGCGGTGTGTCGATTTGTGCTGAACATAACCACCATGAACTTTTTATTTCGCTGAGTAACCGGCCCCACTCAAGCATCCAAACTAACAAACAGTGCGCATTTCTTCTTCTTCTTCTTCGTGCAGATGTACGACCGTGCCATAAGCGCTCCCACCAGCCCCACCAAGATGGAGCAGGCGGGAAAGAGAAGCTGGGAGGAGCCCGCCTGGATGGGCTCATCCCCGCGGGTGCTGAACCACGACATGAAGTCCACAGTCAGCAGGTCGCTGCAGACTCTGCCTACTTCCTCACATGCTTTTGAGCCAGGTGAGAACTTCCCCTTTTTTTTTTTTAAAGTTTATTTAAATCATCATTGTTTCAAATGTTTTCTTTTCATCTTTCGTGGTTCAGACGTTAAGCCAGCTGTCATTGTGTCTGTTGACAGACGGCCTCCTTGGAGGAATCTTGTTCTTCCTTTACAGTGGGTGTTGGCTCTCTGTAGCGCTGTAGTTAGTCAGCCAGCTGTTTGTTTGATTCAGCGTGATGTAATGCAGTTTAATGTTTCTATAGTCAGTAGATTGTAGTTTTTCTGCACACCCCTGTGCCTCGTCCATCTTTTCCAACTCCCTCCAATGATCATTACCTGAAATGTTGGAAACAGGAAGATCACAAATGAATATTTTATCTTTGAACTGCTTCTCGTCTCTCCAGACTGTCTGCGGAGAGCCGTGGGTCGATCTGCCGTGGGAGGCAGCGGCGCCACTCAGTCAGACCTGGTTCGCGCTCGGATGCGTCTTTCCCTGCAGGAGCATCTGTGGGAGTTCTACCAATGCAACGTGAACATCCCCGCTGAGGAGCAGGCCGTTGCCAGGAGGGCGGCGCTGGACATCTGCGCTGAGCTCAGAGTCTTCCTTCATGCCAAACTGCCCGACATGCCGCTCAGAGAGATGTACCTGAGCGGCAGTCTGTATGATGACCTGCAGGTAAGAGGTCAGAGAAAGGACCCTTGATTTGGCTTTAACAAAGATCACATGATACAACTGTAACTCCTTCCTCCGTCTTCTAGGTGGTGACAGCAGACCACGCCCAGCTCATGGTGCCTCTTATCCTCGAGAAGAACCTGTGGTCGTCCATCCCGGGCGAGGACACCATCATGAACGTTCCGGGTTTCTGGCTTGTCCGCCGGGAGAATTTGGAGTATTTCCCCAGGAACAGCAGCTACTGGGACCGCTGCATGGTCGGAGGTTACCTCTCGCCTAAATCAGTCCTTGAGGTCTTCGACAAGCTCGTGGCCGGCTCCATCAACTGGCCGGCTATCGGGAGCGTCCTCGACTACATCATCCGTCCTGTGGTTCCCTCGGAAACTCTGACCCTGGAGGTGCAGTACGAGACGGACCGGAAGCTGTACGTGGACTTCCTGCCGTTGCTCGTGATGGAAGATGGGACCTCGCTGATCGCCAAACCTCACCGCCTCGCCGCAGAGCGCCACGAAAACCTGTGGCGGCAGAGCTTCCGCGTGGCCGAGACGGCGCGACTCAGGGCGCTGGACCAGGAGGACGGAGGCTGCCGGTGCGCCTGCCTGAAGCTGGCGAAGGCCGTGTGCAAGCTGAACCCCGCGCTTCACCGGCTCAACGCCAGCCAGCTCACTAACGCCATCTTGTTGCTATGTGAAAAAGAAGGCGACTGGACACAGGAAGCGCTGGCCGACCGCTTCCTTCAGCTGCTACGGGCGCTGGTGGGACACCTAGAGGCCGGGAGGCTGCCGTGCGCCCTCAGCCCTAAAGTTAACTTATTCTGCGAGCTGACTGATCACGAAGTGGACGAGCTGGGCTACACGCTCTACTGCGCCCTCTCAGATCCTGAAGGACTGCTGAGAACTGCTCATCCCTGACGACCTCGTATCACTACACAGCAGTTTTGTGGACGACCTCGATCTGTGACGACCGGGGAGGTGGAGGGAGAAAAACAAAACAAAAAAACAACTGCATGGAAGCATCCTAAACGTGACACACATGACGAGATCTGTCTGAGAAATGTGACATGTGATCATGCAAATAATATTTTAAGCGACGGCTCTGTGGAGTGTGTGTGTGCGTGTGTGTGGCTCTCACTTAAGCCATTGTATTAATGAAGTTAAAGCTGTTAGGGCCAAACGTCATCAGGACGGAGGTGAAGCACATGAAATGTGAGATGCAGTCTGTACCTCTGCGTTGTGTTCAAGCTCTTTTTAAACTGGTTGGATGCAGTTCAATGTTGTGCCACTGTGTCAGGAGGATGAGGATGTAATGTTGATTGTGTGTATGCCAACCCCAAAAAGCTAATAAATCGTTGATCAGCCCGACGGACTCGACGTTCTTGAGTTTAAAGAGACCGACTAGCTTCTTTTGTTTTGTTCTCACGTGTATGAAATGACCTGAACTTCATTAATACAGTGGCTCCGTTTAAAAAAATGTACGTGTGTGTTTCCTGGGATCTGTGAAAACAAACGTTAGGCTTGCATGTGTTACCAAACTAATCTAGAAATCAAAGCGCTCGAGTCGTCTGTTCGTGTCTGTTTCTAGCCTGATCATAAAGTAATGCCATTTCTGAAAACAAAACAACACCGACGTTTTATCATCTCACTCATTACAGCGTGACTGGAAACTGTTTCCATGTGACTGTCTGGCTGAGACAGAGCTGCTCTTTGTGTCCTGAAATGGAGGGTTTTTTCTTCCTCACTCTCACTTCTGTTTCTGCGGTGCACAGGTCAAATATGCTTTAACTCATTTTCATCGCGGGTGGTTTCTTCAGTTTTTTTGGTGCTTTTTGTACCTTTTTTTTTATTTTTATTTTGATCGATTCAGCTGAAAAGTGATGGGAAAGTAGGGAGAAAGAGAGACCTGAGCTCTGTACACGGGATGCACGCTCGGCGTCTCCTGGTTTCTGCTTTAATTTAAACTCCACCTCAGATCGTCTTTCCTTTTTTAAATCACCACCTTCCATGTTAAGTTGCTACACTTGATCTGAGCCTGGATCCTTGTAGTAAGGGGAGCTGAAGTCTTCCAGCTACCAGCTTCTGTAAACACACTAACCTGCAGGAGTGCTCGTCATTTGGTGAATTTAGTCTCAGTATTAACTTCAGTTTGTAGTTCTGTACTCGTGTCCATTTTAATTTATAGGTACAGATCAGATCTTGTAGCCAAACGTGTATTAGCGCAGCATATTAGGCCATGTACATGTAGTCACCATCACTACTAGCAGGCTGCTTCTGCCTACATGTATATTAATAGATTACAGGTGCTAATCTCTCTTAGATCGTGATCTGATGGAGAAGGATCGGCTTTGAGCGTCTGATCCTCGATCAGCGGAGCTGCCAGACTGTTGCTCCAAATGACGAAAACGTGGTTGCTTCTTGCTCTCGTTTTTTTAGCCTTAGAAAGGGGAACAAACCGCGGTGACACGGAGCAAGCGTCCCCTCCAACCCACTGTTTGTATAGTGTACAATATGTTTATAGTTCTGTTGTGCGTTTAGTTAATAATCATCCGGATAATAACGGAGAAACAGGTGAATATTTTTGTATTTATTGTACATTTGTAATCAAAAAAAAAAAAAACAAGAGCCGAGTATTTATCTGATTGAGTTCCACATTGTAAAGCCACTTATCGTGCTTTGTTCTGGATGTGCTCGTATGAAATCGTTGAGCATCTTCCTTTGCAGACCTAATTTATGCTACTGTGCTGAAGGAATAGTGTCACTGTGCCACATTTGTATGTTACTGTAAAAATAAAACAAAGAAACCCAAAGTAGATAACTACCTCTACCTGGTGGAGATCATACTGCTGTGTTGCATGCTGTGTATTTTTCCCAGCTTCTTTTTCTTTAAGTTCAGCTCTGGAGCTGAACAGCGCAGCACTTTGTATATTTAAACATTAAATGTTATAAATGACATCCTGTAGGTTCATCTTTGTGTGTTTTGTCACTAAATGAAGCAGGTTACAACCTGAACTCATCCAAAAATCAAGTTTTATTTAGTAACATTTGGTCATAAAATTCACATAGGAGTGTTAAAAGAAACATCCTGAGATATCTTTGTGTACAAAAGCTTCTTAAACATTTGGAAGTGTGCTTCAGTTGCTGAGCAGTGAAACAAAATTATATCCAAAGATCAGCAGTGCATCACAGTTCTGATTTAATCCTGCCAGCTTCACAAACAAAGAGTGCAAGAGCAACAGTGAAGTGAAGTAGTCCCTTTGTTCAGCGGCAGAAATCCTTCACGCTCCTCACTGGGTGTGTACAAAGTCGCATGTCGCTCGTTGGAAACCAGCTTCTCGTGTAAACTTCATTATTCTAAGCAGGTGTGAGATATTTAAGTGGTAAGCCAGCCCCCTTGCAGCGATACACAACAATCATGAAATGCTTTGGTGCAAATCAAGTAACACGTCGATGATTACATTTAGCTCTGTGTGATCTTTACAGTCGTTTCATTCAAACGGTGTTCAGCAGATTATTTGGCAGGAGCGAAGCCCACGCGGTCAGCGTTCCTGTCGAAAACGGTGTAGTACTTCCCGATGAATACGTCTCCCAGGATCCACAGCGGCCCTGCAGGAGGAGGGATGTCCATGGCCATGAAGCCCGACAGACAGATCGACACGCCCATCTGAGTCTCCTGCGAGAGAGAGAGAGAGAGAGAGAGAGAGAGAGAGAGAGAGAGAGAGAGAGAGAGAGAGAGAGAGAGAGAGAGAGAGAGAGAGAGGAGAGAGAGAGAGAGAGAGAGAGAGAGAGAGAGAGGGAGAGAGAGATGTGTATAAGAGACAGGAGAGAGAGAGAGAGAGAGAGAGAGAGAGAGAGAGAGAGAGAGAGAGAAACAGGTTCAGTCACATTTACATGCACAGATGTACAATGAACAAGTTACTGGGCACCGTTAATTGTTCCTCATGTAGCTGTAATGAGATCCATCCTAATGATACTACATAGATGTTAAAAACCATGTTTACCGTCTGTTATATAAAGATCTCTCCCCGGTAAGATGGAGGAGCTAACTGAGGAGCTAACCAGGCTATAGGGGGAGTATGGAGTGTGTAGCATCACAGAGACGTGGCTGAATGAACTCACTGAGGACTCACTTTGCTTTCAACTTGTGAGAGCAAAAAACAATTTCTTATCCACCTTTTCCTCGGTGTGGGATCAATAAAGTCTGTCTCATCTTATTTTAAAGGCGATGCATCCACATTTTATTGGTTTGAATCACTATCAGGGACTAAATTAAAGTGAGTACGTACCTTCAAGACATAATCCTCTCCGGTCAGGTTGAACATCTTCCCCCCGATGTTGAAGGAGATGACGGGCAGAGACGGGATCTTCTTACAGTCGATGAAGTACTACAAAGGCAGAGGACAGAAGAATCAACCTACAGCAGAGTTAAAGATGCAGATTTTGCAACCCTGGACCATGAATGTCGTCCATCGTGTCTTCTTAACATGCATGTTAGCTTTGTTATCCGTGTGTCAGCTCACCTCTCCCATCAGCAGTGGCAGAGCTCCGATGGCTTTCTGCAGTGATCGGATTTCCGCCGCAGGTCCGACCAGCAGGGACGTTCCCGTGTCAACGATAGCCTGGCAACCGGTTTTGCAAAGACTCAGCTGGTTGCCAACTTGAACTCTGTGGGGGCAGATTAGAGATGCATCAGTTTATTTCCAAGAAAACAACTTTAATCTTTGATTTTACAGCCCAATCATATTTGAAATTACCAAAGTCATTTCAATTAAGAATTTACTTTTCATGTTCCACCTTTATGAGATCTTAAGTGACCAGATTAAGGAACAATCTAAAAAATGAGAACTGTGTCTGTGTTTCAACCCAGATTACATTACACCAGTTCCGTGTAATAATGAAGCCACAAACTGTTCTTTCTCACCCGTCCATCTTGATCTGCCAGTAGGCCTTTCGTGTGACGTTAACATAGTGCAGATCTCCGGTGTAGTACTGCGGGTCTGTCCCACCCAGGATCAGCTCTCCTCCCACTGTTGCTTTGGGGTCCCTGCGACAGAGAGGAAGAGGGTGGACAGAAGCAGAACTCGCCAGGTTACAAAAGCGGAAACCACACGGTTGCTGAATTAACAACTGCCTGTGGTTTAGGTGTAAAAACAAAGCCGTTCTAGACGTGGCTGATTCAATTATTCATGATTGTTGCACCACAGAAACCGACCTGCTTATGTAGAAGGAGAAAATGTTCTGAGGCAGGAGTTTGGCAGCCATGGCCGTGTCAAACACCGGCACCACATTAGCTACTGATATGGACGGGTAGGCCATGCCTAAGACCCCGTCGAACCGCGCCACTGCAAACGTGATGCCAGGCTGCTTCACAGCTTCTGCGAACTGCTGGGCGGGAACAGACAGCCCCGCGATCTGCAAACAGAACAGGAAGTGGATACATACAACAGATAAGGCTGTTAATGAAATGATAGGAAGGGCGTGAGTGGAGGAATGCAGTCAAACAAAAGGTTTATGTGAGCGAGCTGAAACTCACAGAGACAGTGTCCCCGCTGATGAAGCCGGACAAGCTGCCTCGGCCGTACCGGATGGAGAACTGCGTCCCGTTCTGGACGTACGTGCTCGACTTCTTCGAGTTGTAGCGATGATGGAGCCCTAACGAGAGGAAGGCAACAATGCATGCAGCGAAAAAGTGTGACGTAAGTGTGACATTTTGGTCACAAGTGAGCTTCTTCCAGGAAGTAACCACACAGAGGACGTTCAGTCCCCCAAAAAATGATCAAACTCACAGCAGGCGAGATCGAAGAAAGAGCAGTGAATGGAGGGGACCCAGAGGTTGGAGGAGCCGGTGTCAAACAGCACAGTGAAGTCCTGTGGAGGTGTGCCAATGGTGATCGCCCCATAGTACTGAGCCTGAGGAGACAAAGACAATAATAAAACACTGAGATCTGCATCAGGAGAAAGATTAAAACCAAGTCTGACGTACACGAGCAAACACGGAATAAACTGGCTTTTTATTCCACATATTCAAAGTGCTGCGTACCTTCAGTATAAAAAAAAGGTGAACACACCTGTACCTTGACCAGGCTGAGGTCATCTCACGACTACTGCAACATTCTCACACACAGAAGCTGCAGCTAAATGACTAAATCTAACAGTAGCTGTACTTATATCTTTAAAAGACTCCGGGCCAGAGGCACAGCCATTGTGAAAAGTTTTCAAAAGCACCAAACCAAAGATCTGTAAAGTTAAAAAAAGCCATAATAGTGTGCACAAGTCTAATATTTACTTAATCATTCCTTTTTCTTCCTGGCAATACTGCTCAAATATTGAACTCTGACTCACAGGAGGGGATGTGTAGCTACAATCTCTTGGAGTTATTAGAAATATGTCTCCCTCCATAAAGGAACACTCTCTCTACTGACACACTTAGAAATGCTCTGCACAACACGTTCACCGGGCAGAGGAGTGTGTTCGGTGGCAGACTGCGGTCCATATGCTGCTCCACAGACTGACTCAGGAACTCTTTCATCCCCTCGCCTGACCATCAGCCCGAACAACAACAGCTCTCAGTGATGGCACAGAGGAAACAAAAGGCAATACACAAACCGACAGTTTCACACTGCAATGTTTGACATTTCGCACAAGTGATGACTCAGTTTGCACAACACCGCTGTGAATGTCATCCGTTTTATACAGCCTGATTAACTGTATATAGTTTTTATCTCCATATCTTTGCACAGGTTTGTATCTTTATTGGATATAATTTAATTAATGCATGTTTACATGCTGCTAATTGATGCCTGAATTTCCCTCTGGATCAACAAAGTATTTATCTATCTAAAAAGATAAACAAACCAACCATGTGATGATATTATGAGCTCCTAATAAGTCTAATATTTACTTCAACATTCCTTCCTTTTGCTCACTGCTCAAATATTTAACCTTTGGCCTCTCTGTGCCATGTGCAGCTCCAAACTTCTGGATTAATTTGACATGTGTGATGGAGATTTTGCACGATGGCGCCTCCAGTAAGTCTGCAGCAACATGTGGCACTATGCGGCACTCTCACCATCAACCTGATGTTATGAGGGTGGACAATGATTGAATGAGGTGCTAATTAAAAAAAGCAGCAGATGCACACATACATCCATGAAGTTGGTCAGCCTCTCCACAGGCAGTTTTGGGGATGGAGAGCTGTCCGGTGCGCCTGTGCTGGTGGCCAAAGCCCGGAGCTCCTCCAGAGACAGCCCATTGTCGCTCATGAGGCGGCGCAGGGTTCTGGTTTTATGAAGGGGGACTCTGAAAATTAAGTTTTAATTAGTTAAGTCAATTTAAAATGAGCATGAGCGCCAAAACAAAACGGCTGCTTCCTGGTTCACAGAGGTCGCATTTAGTTTTGACATGTAAATTATGAAGCTGTGCACATAAAACAACATTACTGCTGCTGAATGACAGTAAGCTAAATTAATTAGCAACAAGCGAGGCTAATTAGAGGAAGTTAGCACACCTGCTCTCCGGTTAAAACAGGTTTAAATGTAACGTTAGCTCGTTTTTTTTACCTGATGATAGCGGCGGTTTGTATCACCAGCAGAGCCCCGATGATATACAACATCTTCAGCCGACTCATTGTCCGTCCTGGTGGGAATAAAACAAACTTTTCTTGTTGTTTTGTTGAGTTTCCGCTTTTGACGAGCGAACAAACACAAACCTCTATTTCAACTGACGACGCACGAGCCAGTGAAGTGGACGCGCTTCGGCAATCTCCGCATTTACTCGGTTCTCCCCCGTTATGTCGCTCTGTGATTGGAGGAGAGTTGTCAGTAGCGTGATCTGATTGGTGGAAGAGGTTGACAGCCAATCCCCCCCGCTCTATTTAGGTGTGTTCACAGTCACGAGTTGCAGAGATGTGAAGTCAATGATACAGAGTACAGTGTACACACTGGCACATACATATATATATAGTATTGTAAAAAGAAAAAATATTGTAAAAAAAAAACATCACTCTAGCAGCACAAGATAAAGGATGTCAGTAATCAATACACAACCATTAATCAACCAATAACTAACAGCAGTCAGTGTCACTCTTATCATACTTTAACAGTAAGTTGTAGTGTTGATAAAACGTTAAAAAAATATCCGCTGTCCAACACCAAACTCACTTTAAAAAATAGGTACAGTTGTCATGAACGGGGAAATTAGCTACAGAGACCAAAACTGTTTTTTGCTTGCTTCACTTGACGCTTGCTGCTTGGTCACACCTTATCTTGCAGATCCGTTTAAAGTGGTTCATAGATGATCTAAAAAAAAAAAATACAGCCTGGAATTCCCATAATACAACCTGATAGCATCTTCTCTTAAACTGTTCCTGTCAGCTAGATGCCCAAGTCTTTCAACCTCAATGTCCTCAATGACACTGCCCAATGTCCTTATTTCCTGTCTCCTCTCTCCTATCCACTATCAAAATATAGGTAAAACTGCAAAATGAACAGTTTATTTAGAGACACAGACAACATTATAGCATTGTTTGCATAGTTGTACTATCCGTGACAAGCAGTCATTGAAAGGAAAAATTTTGGGAAATACATTCACTTCCTTGCTGTCAATTACATGAGAGGAATGATACCTGTCTGTGATTTGTATGGCAAATATAAAGCTACAGCCAGCAGCCAGTTAGCTTATCTTAGCATAAAGGCTGGATATAGGGGGAAACGGCTAGTCTAGCTTTGGCCAATGGTAAGAAAAATCTATACAAAACTGTAAAATGAGTTTTACAAGGATGAATTTAGTTACTATTGGTCTGAGCAAAACTAGCTGTTTCACAATGTTTTTAGCCTTTTTGCTATGCTAAGCTAAGCTAACAATCTGCTAGCTACAGCTCCATATTTACCAAACAACCTTAAGTAGGGTATCAATCTGCTCATCTGACTCTCAGCAGAAACAGGAAACAGCACATTTTTCAAATTATTGAACTCCTCACTTCATGGACTGGAATTACCTTCTGAAGTACTCAATAATAACAACCAAAAATTATGAATGATAATGAGTTTTAAATCCAAACCAGAGTAAATAACAGATTCAGAATGAGTCATCGAACAAGCTGCTCTTTCTGGCATGACAAAACATGAATGCAGTTGCAGGAAAGACACTCACTTGGCCTGCTGAACGAGTTTTAGATGAAATCCCCGACACAGAAAAGTCAAACATTTCGACATATAGACCGGTGTGCACACAAGAAAACCGCACACATACACATATCCCCACATCATCGATCAAAGTTTATTGACAATAAGAAACTCTGGTCTAAGTAAACTGGGGAACTTTTGGCTGTTTGTTGGAGGCCAGTTTGGAGTTAGTTAGTTAGTTTTAGTTGAGTCTTACGAGAATCAGTGTAAGTCAAGTCATCGTCTTATCTGATGAATCTTTCTTTGTGTAGGTGTCTGATTGATGGTGCTGACATATTTCGGCCTTTCTTGCGCTTGTTGTTTGTGTATATGTTGTGCAGAATGGAGAAGATCCACCCACATTGTTGTCTTTGTTGTGACGCAGTACAGGACATCACACCTTTGTGACTACTTAGGCTGGATGACGCCGAAACAAGGAGGAGGCATCTATGGCATGTGTGGCCGGACAAGCTGCACAGCCGTTTCTCATGCCGGATCCAAAATTAAAGGATCAAACCCAAAAGTGATAAAAACGGCCTGTACACTGGACCATGATGGTAAGAATGAGCTCTTTATTCTGTTTGTTTTCAGTTTGTTTTATATATTTTAGAACACAGAGTTAAGCTTTAAAGACACATGACAAAGAATAACTTAGAAGGGTGTATCTGCTTTTGTCTGGTCGCATTGTGTTAGTCTCACCCTGCTACATGCCAGCACATGTGATGTGCAGGTAACACAAATTTAATGAATAAATGATTGTAACAAATTTGATGTTCACTCACATTTTGACATTTATTTTATTTTATTTTTCACCTGCCTCCGTAGTTTTCTCACTGTCGTGTGATTTGTCTGTTGATATACACATTTTTATGTGTTTTATGATTATTAGCAGTTATTTTATTACTATTATTTTATATATCTATTATTTTATTTTATTTTTAATCTGCCTGCTGTGTTTCCTCACTGCACAATGACAAGTTAGAGTAGTATTAGTAGTGTTACAGTTTGCTTGTATGAAATGTGCTGTACATATTGTGGGCGGCATGGTGGAGCATCCATGTCTGCATGTCTTCTCTCCGACTTCCTCCCACAGTCGAAAGACATGCAGGTTAATCGGTGACTCCATGTAAGCATGAATGGTCGTCTGTCTCTATCTGTCAACCCTATGATGAACTGGTAACTGGTCCAGGGTGTACCAGTGCCAGCTGGGATGGATGGAATATTGCACATAAAGTCTGATTGATTTAGTCGATCAGTGCTTGGTAAACTTAGACTTAAAAAATAGCTGCAACTTCATACAGTCAGACAAACCATGAGACGCCTGTTTCATGCAACAAAACAGTGGCATGAACATGTGAATACAGCAGTGCATGACGCGTTAATCCTACTGATCAAACAGCGGTCCAACTATTCAAACCTCAGGATGTAGGACAGCTCTGTGGAACAGCACATTATTATTATGACAGTATTATTAATAACACGGCATGTTAACCGTGTTGCATGGGTGTGTTTCCTTAGGATTGTAAACAACGCTGATCTGATTTTTTTTTATCACTTTGGTTTATAAACAACGCTTGAATCTGATCACATAATTGCATTCACAGAGCTAATTAACCCGTCACTGTCAGCACTGCATCAAAACAACAAACCTAAAAGATTATTCAAGCCTAAAGACATCTCTGCAGACGTCAGGGCTGCTATAACATGAGATTCCACTGCATGACTGCCGCGGCCAATATTGCGGCTGGTAACCAACGAATTAGGTAGTTCCAGTCAGTCACACTTGAGTGTGCTTAGGCAAAACTTTAAATGCGTTTTGTCTCTTTTTTTGTCTCTTCTTTTTTGGCAAATGAACGAGACTCAAACTGAGAGTCAAAACACTGAGTGCAGGGAGGTGGAGACAGTCTGTAGTAAGTGTACAAAAGTGTACAATAAGAAAGTATGATACTCAAAGTGTCAACAGGAGGAAACAGAAATGATTTAAGAACTGTGATATCATGAAACCTCTAGTAGGCACGCACATGTCAACTTCCTTAAAGACCATGATTTACTGCTTAAAAACCCGGCCAGTTACGACACTACGGTGCTACTCAGCATCTCATGTTTCTGTTTTACACTGCTCTGGACATTTTGACTTGCCTGCACAGCACCAGGACTTGAAATCTCTGTGCTGAAGGTGTGCCGGCTAATTTGTGCTCATTTCATTCATTTAAAATGTGACTGAAAATATGCACCACTAAAGCACAACATTCAGGATTGTCACTCCGGTTATACAAGCTCCATTACAAAAGAACAATAATCAAATATGTGTTTAAAGGCGCACACTGTAAAGCTGTGTGTTGCACGTGTGTGATTTATTCAGTAGTCTTAAGACCTGCTGGTGCGTGATGTGTGATTCCTGTATCCGAGTGAGAACAGGCTGACGTGTTGTTAAAATGTCCCTCAGGGACAGGACCTCCGTGGCAGGTGGAGGCCTTAGCCTTAGGTGAAGTACAGAGAGGTACTGCTGGGTGTTGTGCACACCGCCCTCCCAAGATCTTGCGGCCCGTGTTGGTGCAGTTGCTGTACCAGGTAGTCAGAGTGCTCTCTGTACGTACAAGTACGTGACGGTTTGGAGCCCCAGGTCAAAGGCCATGCAGACGCTGTTGGACCTTACAATGGTTTTGTGGCTTGTCCATGTCCGTGAAAAGAATAATGAAAGCCAGTCAGTCATCAGCTTGTTTTGGAATGGGGATGATGGTGGTGGATTTAAAGCAGATGGGGACAATGTGGAGGTTAAATATCTCCCTGAATACTCCTGCCAGTGGGTGGGTGCAGGGACACCGACATCAAACCTGGCAAAAGTAGCTCTGTTTGTGATTAGTTGTTTCACAGCAGATGGGCTCTGGTCTACCTTCCGATCTTGATGCACTGTATGTTGCATATTATTCCTGTGGTTAGGCATGGGAATACCACACATAATGTAACCAAGGACCAAGGAACCCTTACCAGTGAATCTATCCATTATAGGGGAAAAACTCATAAATCAAATCAGGAATATTTGTGGTTAAATGGGTGTTTCATTTTTCTAAAAAATGCGGTTATGTCTGGAGATAAGAGGATGACGGGAACTGAAACCTTCCTTTGTAGAAATTAGATAACAGAAGACATTCTGGTAACACGTCGTTACGTAACGATATATAAAAAGACGAAAAAGAAGAACACGGCACGTGCATGTTTGTTTGGCAGCCTTTGCTCTGATGATGAGAATGAATTTCTTACACTTTTGAGCCTCCCAAACCTCCGAGGAAAAGCCTGATGAAGTCCAGCTCCAGTGTCGTCCTACTGTATGAAGACCCAGACACGTTACCGGTAAGCATACACTTCTGTTACTGTTAAAGATCTAAATGCATGAACTACTGACAGATCTTTGGCACGTCTGTATGTTATCACGGCCATCTTTATAGGAAGGTGATGTAAAAATAGAACTTTTTGTCTTTTGTTGTGATACTTTTTTTTTTCTCAGCCTGCTGTCACAGATGAAACCCAGCAAGAGGTTAAAGCCAAGCCTGTGCCTCAACCCAGGACTAAAATAAAACCAAAGGCCGAGTGCAACACCAGCAACTACACCACTGTTGACTCTGTGGACACAACCAGCAATACAACCAATACAGATGTGAGTTGAACACTTTTTGATATTGTTACTTATTAACTCATGAGTGTGTTAAATTACCATGTTTAATGTTCCTCTGTCGTCAGAGCTCCCAACAACCTGCAGACCATCAGAGGCCTCAGCCCGTTCGTCCTCCTCCCAGACCACCAGTGAGCAAATATGTGAACCTGAGTACACCCCCAGCAGCAGACAACGAAGGCCGTCGATCCGTGAATTCAAATCCCAATACAGCTTTGAATGTGTGTGATATTTTAAACTAAATAATAAAAATGACTACATGTGTATTAGAAATATGACTTACCTCAAAGGAATAGTTCAACATTTTGAGATATATGAGAGTCTTCCTCTGTGAAAACTGCAAATTATCATTTTATTTATTTGGTTTTTGAACAAATAAAACAAAGATGTAAAATATTAATTAGTGAGCGTTAGAAGTATTTGTAGACCAGTGTTTCTTTTTCTTTTGGAGAGAGCCAGGCTAGCTGTTTCCCCTTGTTTCCATGCTTTGTGCTAAGCTAAGCTAAGTTTTCACTGTATACACAGGAGTTGTTTTATTATTTTTTTTTAAATTATGACTAAACTCTTCTTCCTTCCTTCCTTGTGCTAGCCTCCAGCAACGAGTACTGAAACAATAAAACGTCCTCCACCTCTACCGCGGCCTGAACGCCCTCCTCCTCCCTCCAACTATACCTATAGATCACAGTCTACAGTGAGGCCAGAACCTGAGGTACTTGACACATTTTAATTGTTCTCTCTTGCTCTCTTTTTAAAAATTAGTTGTGGATTATCACCCTTTACAATGAAAAATGACACCACAACAATCATTTCTACACACAGCCACGAGTTAATCAATAGGTTCAGCATATAGCAGCCATTAGTGCTGCAAAGGGTCAACTTAAAGAGGTAGTAATCAGTGTACGAAAAAAAAATAAAAAAAGATGATTAGATACAAAAAATGTTCTTTAAAGTGACTTAAAGAATTATTCCTTTTTACTTTGAAAGGGTTCTTAAGAATAAAATGTTTCCTGGAGAACTTATCAAGAACCAGTTTTTCTTTGCGTGAATGTACTGTACAGTTATTTTCATCTTGTTCATATTTCCTTGGATAGATTTTCAATGATGGGAGTTGCCAATCGAGATCTTCGTCACCAGATTTCTCAGTTGAGGAAGTAGGTCTCTACTGGACTGCTAATGATTCAACGGTAAACTGCAAGCTTAAAGTCAAACATTACATGAGTCAAGACATGGGTTGTTTTTATTATCAATAGTCGGTCAACAATTAATCAGTTCAACCACATTGTAAATGTCTTTGATATTCAGGACTCATACTACCCAGACAGACCTGCAGTTCCAGCTCGGCAGCCCACCCTTCCACATTCAGTAAGTGAAACCTCGCCTCCACAGGTATGAGAGTCACCGCAGACCAGAGAACAACAGGTGATGAACTGTACTTGGACAGATGCCAAAACAGCAGCAAACGGTGCACAAATACATGCTTGTTGTGCATGCTGGTGGAAACTCGTAACATATGAGTTTCCATGACAGCATGAGAAACACACGTCAGCATGACATGCGGATTTTCAGAAAGCTGATCCAGTACTTAAATTTTATAAATATTAAGTGAGCTTTACCAACTTTCTTCTTTTATTGATCTTTTATTTTATTTACTGGTGAGCATGGTTGTATATGAACATTTATAAACTGATAAATTGTTTTTGATCTATTACAGACCAGACCACCGCTACCTCCATTCAGGCCACCACGCCCACCTTTAACAAGACGATTAGAGCCAGAGTCAGAGAACACCGTGCATCCAGATTATTTGCCAGTTCTGCCAGATACTGATGAACATATGACGGTGAGAGTGTGTGTTTGTAAAAAGTGGCTTATATTTCTGTATTAGAGTATTTAGAGGCTTTAATTAAGTTCTGGTCCATTAATCTATTTCTGTTAAACACTACCAGATACAAGGATGTTCAAAAATGACCACGCGAGACACTGAGGTAAGAGTTTACTGTGAACTGTGATTTAGCACAATTAAAAGCTTAAACAGATTTCATGAATAAAATTGCCTCTCTGCAACATTTTGTTTAACGAGAAAATGTTTTCCCTCAGGACATCAAAATGATGCTGAGATGGTTGCAAAGAGAGTCAAGTAAGTTCAAATTTGTGTATGCATAAAATGTCAGTGTCTTCAGTATTAAAGAGCAGTATTTAATTTATTTCTGTGCTGTCACTCCAACAGAATCTCATTTAATGGCTCCGTCATTGTATGGCCTCAGTTTAGAGGAAGAAATCAGGTAACCACATATGGATTCCTTTCTGTTGGTGACGTTCTTTTAGTTTCATGTAACAAGATTTACGTGCTACCACATGGAAACACCAACACCAGGAGTTAGGCATAAATGTTCACCACTATGCTGATGACACACCGCTTTACATGTCTGTGTCTCCTGTTGACTGTTTTATTGTGTGAAGCACCTCTTGTTACATTTTGGTTGTATGAAAAGTGCTATGCAAATAAAGTCTGATAATTAATCAGACTTTATTTGCATAGCACTTCAATTATGATTGAATTAAAATAGATATACCATGTGAAGCACATAGTGTTATTGTGAACAGTCCTAAATATCTAATCACAATATGGTCAAAATTACTGAAATACGACAATGGAAGTTAATTGGCTGATTTTAAACTAAATGAGTTGGATAAAGACAGACTTCATTGACTTCATGTCTTTTCTGTCTCTGTCTGTGTACAGATCATTCAATGAGAGAGCCGCGAATGTGAAAAAAGCCCTCCGTCTCTACAACCTTCTCATGATGAAACGCAGTGAAACCCTGCGAGAAATCATCACAGAGTTCAACTCCATCTCCCGCAGCCTGGACAAGGTGCAGAAGAAAACCAAAACCATTGGTATTGCCGGAGGCACCACAGGTGCCGTGGGAGGGGTGACTGCAGTGTTGGGTATCGCCTTGGCTCCTATGACCATGGGTGTCTCGCTGATCGCTACGGCTGTTGGTGCTGGTATGGTGGCGTCCGCTGGGGGTGTGGGCGCAGCCCAAGCTGCTAAGGCCAACAAGAAGATTGTGAATAAGGCGAGAGTTGAGAAGCTGGCGTTCCAATATATAAAAGAGGTTGGCGACCTGGAGCGTTGTCTGGACTTTATCCTCTCTGGGATGGACGAGCTGCGAAGGCACGACCTTCCCAGGTTGCAGAGGGCCAGAGTTCAGGCTGATGCAGTGAATATGGCACACCTGTCCCAGTCTGTGCTTACAAACAATAACAGGAAGGGTTCTGCAAACACCCGCCCGACGTCGCCCGAGAAACTGCTTAAGGCTTTTATTCATGAACTGGATCAGTATTTCACAGAAAAGGATTGTCAGAAGCTGAAGAAATCAAATGAGAGCAAGTTTTCTGGTAGGGTTCACCTGCTGGCTGAAAATCTGCAGGATGACCTGGATCACATGATCTCTTTGTGGGAAACGTTTAGTTTGTATGTATGAGAGAGAGTGAGCAAGCTATGTGTTGTAAATGTTTTAATCAGTGTAATTTGTGATTAAATGCCTATTATATTTTGATAACCATTTCACACTCCCAATGTGTATGTGTGAGTATCATAGTGGGTTATTTCAACCATATACACAGTACATACATGAGAAGTATGGGTGCTGGGGGGGGCTGCAGCACCCTCAAACAACCATATTTCCATCCAAGTGCACGTTTAAACACCATTTGACAAAAACAACAGATGGAGTGAACAGTATTGTAGATGTACCTTGTAGAGGAACCTTGTCCCTTTCTTATTTTCTATATTTTCTACCTCAGTATTTTATTCTATTGTATTTTTATTGTATTTAAATATACCGGCTATGACGACCTAATTTCCTTTGGGGGATTAATAAAGATATGAAGATAAATCTATCTAGTATTAAGAAAGACTATTTTCAATGTACTAGATAGAGTCCAAGAGATGAGTGTTATTGTAACTTATAGATTCAGGTGTGAAAACTGACTAAAAGTCAGATTTAATACAATTAATTTAAAATAACCTTGTATCGACGTAGTTTAGTAACAGGGACTATTTTTTCAGTCTGACAGCAGACTATGCACTGAATGCAGAATACAAAACATAGGCGGAGTGATACTGTGAGCACGTCGGAAGGATACACCCAGCTAGTGTTTTTTTTTCAGCAGCTCTATATCAGCGGCCGCGCCACAGCGTTCGCCATTTTCCATCCAGAGGAAGGAACAACCCAAAGTGACCGCATTGTTGAACATCGCTCTTTTTGCCGAAATGGCAGTGTAAAAGTGCGCCGCGACCCAGCCGCAAACAAAACAGTGCATCCAGCCAGTGCACTGAGTCACTTCTTATTCAGCAAACATGTCGTAAGTATTAATTTTACTTGTTAATGTTTATTTTGATCGATGACAGCTGTCCCGGCCTAGAGGTGGCCACGCGCTCCCAACAGCCTAACGTCAGCAGCGCGAGCCCAAACTTCGATTATAACATATTCCGAACGTTAGTTTAACGTAACCGAACGTTGGCTTGACGCCAACGGTTAATTTGCCGTGATTCACGTCGAAGAAAAGTTTAATTTAGTGATTTAATGATGTATTAAAATGAAAATATAAATCAAAGTTGAGACAATATGTATTATTAAATTTTCTTAGTCTGTATTGATTATATTCGTCATCGTTGTGACATTTATATTCCCTTGAAGTGTCGTTGAGAGGACTGTCGACGTGGCAGTCTGAAAATGTTCGTTTCCTCTTTTTTATGTCAAAATGGCGGCTTCGTGTAGGCGGATGGATTACAAAAGTGTGGCTGTTTTTTGTAGTGCGGGGAGGGGTGTGCGGGGAAGGGAGGGCGGGAGGGAGTCCGCATTTGACCCTGTTTGGAGACAGACTGACGTCAGAGTCATAAGACCGGTATCTGGGTGGAAACACGTGACGTACACCAGGTGCATTGCAGTGATGGGGGCAGTGTTGCGCTTAATAACACTACATTACCCAGAGTTCCTTGCAGGAACAGCACAGTTTAAAGTCTAAATCACCTTTTTAAATATATATATTTATATAAATGTTTTATTAAAAGTGGTTATTTTTACAATTTTCACCACAAATGTTTTGTTTTATTTCTCAGGTCCTACGTGGAAACCCTCACCACTGCTGCATTCGACAGCATAAAAGAGTTCGAAACTTTCCTAGCATCGTCACGTGCTCCCTTTGTGACCAACAACAGCCACTATGACCATGATGATGACAAACTCACAGTTTGGCCTGGAAGACATGGAGGTCCTTCTCTGGGGACCTTCCTCTCCCATGGCTGACCCCATGGACCTTCTACCTGTTCGCCCTGACCGGGAAGAACTACAGGAAAGAGGAGGGACCTCGTTGGAGGGCGACACTTCACCTGTGTCGCCCCTCACCTCCTCATCGCTGTCTTCTTCCTCCTCACCCCCTCCCTTCTACTCTCCTCCTCCTTCGCCGCCAGCCGTCCTCATCCAGGGGGACAAAGTTGGGATGGAGTCTGACCTGCGCTCCCTCCCCTGGTTGGGCCACCCTGGTCAGCTGAGACAATCCGTCTCATATGGCAGCAAAGGTAATGATTATGAAATGTTATACATAAATTAAAAACCATCTCTTTGTGCAGACACCGCGTTAATGTATGCCTTGTTTGCCTCCACAGAGGATATGTTCGGTGACCTGGACTGGATGGCTGAGAGGGTGGATCTGAGTGAGTTTGACCTGGACTTTCTGATTGGCTCCTGCAGTCCTACCGACGAGTCCCCCAGCTCTCAAGAAGACCTCCTATCGTCCCTGGATTGCCCCATGGAGCTCGACTCCCTCCCAGTGCCAACTCTCTCAACTCCTGTGCTCTCGAGTCCTCCCTCTGCTTCTCTTCCAAGTGTGCCTCCCCCTCCTCCCTCTGTTCCCTCTGTCTGTTTAGAGCCCTCTATCATTACAGTGAATGAGCCTGAATCCTACATTGATGAACAGGGTGTTCCCAACACTCCGCCGTGCATCCCAGAGCCACAAGAAGAGCTGGAAATCAAGTCCGAGCCCGCTTCTCCAGACCCGTCCTCCCCCTTGGTTGAGTCTCCCTCCTCCCCAGTCTACACCTTGGACCTGGGCAGCGAAGTGGATGTCTCTGAGAGCGAGGTGAAGCCAGCGGTGGCTACTGTCGTCCCCCAGGTCCAGAGGGTCGTACTCTCCCTCTCACCGACCCGCATCGTTCTCGTGCTGGCTCCCAAAAAGGAAGTCGCAATCACCACCGCCACCGTAACCACCACCACACCAGAGGTTGTGCAATCCTCCTCTCCAACAAAGTCCACCAGAAGCAGACCTTACCCTGAACCCACATATAAAGCAAGTCCACCCTCCACCAGCGGCGCCAGCGTAAGAGTAAAATCCCTCCGGGGCGGAGGTGGAGAAGAACGGGTGACTCCGAAGGCGCCAAAGGCCAAGAAACTAAAGAAGATGGAGCAGAATAAGACGGCCGCCACACGTTACAGACAGAAGAAGAAATCAGAGCAGGAAGCGCTTCTTCAAGAGCACGCCGTGTTGGAGAGGAAGAACATGGAGCTGAACGAGAAGGCCGAATCCATGGCCAGGGAGATCGAGTACCTCAAGGAGCTGATGGAGGAGGTCCGGATGGCCAGGACCAAAAAAGGTCTTAGTGCTGACCCCTAGTGGTCGGACCTAACAATGACGGATGCGTGTACTAAGAAGTTGAAATTAAAATGGGCTCGGCTTATTTTTATTTAATGCAAATGAGTATCAAGCATGTCTGATGTCATTATAGACACACAGTAACTGACATTTGTGTGCTTTTAAAATTACACTGGTATTAAATATAGTATACTAATATGTTTAGAGTAGATGAAGTATTTTCCATTCAGTATACATAAATGTGTGCTGTGTTCTTGTAATGTTTGTATATTTTTCCTATCACATGACCTCAGTAACTTACCAAGAGAGGATGTGTTTTTAATATTGTGTATCGTAGTATAACCGAACCGTATGTATTATGAATCTCTAAATAAAGAGTCTGAAACCAGATTGAAGTTGTTGGTGTGTCTTTATAGGCATGAATAAGTAATACTGGGAGGATAGTGGGGAGCTATAGGATTCATAATGACAGTGCCATACTGTTCTGTATATATATAAATGAGTGCATCAGCTGCTAGCTTCATCAGTTTGAGGAGCTCATCATTACTGCCTGGTCCAGCATTATGTATAATATCTTGTTCAAGGACACTTGAGCAGACAGGGATCGAACCACCAATCACCTGATTAGTGGATGACTTGCTCCACCTCCTGAGTTATAGTGTGAATAGGCATGAAAACACAAGTTTATATGAAATGTAAGGACAAAATAACGTGATTAAATGAAGTCAAATACTGCACTGCTGCACTTTTACATGAACTATATTTATACTTGTAGTTATTTTATTTTTAACCTGCCTCTGGTGTTTCCTCCTCACTGAGAGATGACGACATTCGTGTTACATTTAGTTTGTATGTGGAGTTCTATACAAAAAGTCTGACTGATTGAGTGTAGGGCCTGTTAGTGGTCAGCACTGTTGTCTCACAGCAAGAAGGTTGCTGGTTCGAACCTCGGCTCGGGCCTTACTGTGTGCAGTTTGCATGTTCTCCCCGTGTCTGCGTGGGTTCTCACCGGGTACTCCACAGTCCAAAGACGTGCGGACTCTAAATTGGCTGGAGGTGTGAGTGGTTGTTTGTCTCTATGTTCTCTGTGATGAACTGGCGACCTTTCCATGGTGTATCATAGGCTCCAGACCCACTGTGACCCTGATGAGGATAAGCAGTTACAGATAATGGATGGCTGCATTGTAGTCCAGATGATTTCCACGTGAATTATATATCATATATGAACCGTTCTGAGGCCATCTGCAGTCAGTGTGGTGTGTAAACACACAGAAAGTCTTTGTTTCTGCTCTGATAATACATCACAATGATCTCGTGGAGCCTCTTTAAAACGCACAAACAAACTGGGACGAGGATAATGGAGGCCGCCTGACCGGCAGTGTGCTGCAGACACGTGCAATCAACTGACACTCATGTGAACTTAAATATGTAGTAGTAAAAGGGAAACAGGATTCAGAGAGAAATTGTTTTAGTAGCCGATCATTAAATTAAAACTGAAGTGTGCGCTTACAAGAGATTTGTCATAGTCTGTGGGAGAATGGGAGAGCATGCAAGAGAGAGAGAGAGAGAGGTGGGGGGAGTAAAAGAGAGTGCTGACTAGTGCTGACCTAGGCACAGCTTGAATAATATTAACAACGAAAATGCAGGCATTCAGCCTACAACCAGCCCCGAGGTGTTCACGCTGTAATTGGACCAGGCTTTTGTCCAGAGAGCTTAGGCACAATCTATACCTGGAGGCACGCCAAAAGTCAAGATGGTGCAGAGCTACTTAGAATAGGAGAAACATTTCGTTCCAGAAAAAGACTTGGCTCTTAACTCTGTAGGTCCCAGCGCTGTAAATACCCTCATTTTTCATGGGTCCGCCGTCTGTATTTACTAATAGTAGTTCTGGCAAAGCAAACCTTCAAATGAACTCGTTAAGTTTTAACTGGCCCTGAGGTCCTTTGTAATGCCCGAGCCTTAATAAAATTAAGTTTTTGTCTGCACCCACTTATTGTTATTAAACACTCTAAACCCTTTACTATGACACTCAAAATGCCTTTTATCACATTGTTTTATCCCTGCTCTCTCATATTCTGAGTCACTGTGGTACAAGTACCACTGAGCGGTAGTAAGTGGTTCAAAAACCCAAACAGGAAATATATGTGTGGATCAGGAGTACCCCTTTCCCGCCCAGGAAGCTCTGGTTCTGGACCCAGTTATGTTCTGGATTCAACAACAATAAATAATCTTCTTACACAAATAAACCTCCTGCGCCGCACACTGTAAACTGTATCCTCTGTCATAATAGTGGACTTCCTGAGGTGGTGCATGGTGCCAGAAGTTTGAGAAACACTGCTCTGTGTGACAGATCTGCTTGCGACGCTGCCATCTAGTGACGCTTTTTCCCAATTACTGCTCCTATCCCACGGGCGTCTGCCTTACATGTCAAGAATAATAATGTTTTTTGTCCTCTAGGAGGGCACTGCAGTCCTTGAATGAGAACAAAACACACTGCGAATAATGAATACACAACAATATATCCACATCTTTTATTGTTGTCTGAGGATGAGCAAAGTACTGATGACGCAATCACCATTTAGGAAGGACCACACAGGAAGTTGACGTCACTTTGGCTACGGTAAAAGTGGTAGAACTTACACAGTGCAAAATCGCTAAAAGCGTTACAATGTGACATTTTTTTTTTGTTTGTTTACACTGTAAATATACACGGCTTATACAATATATTCACAGATGAGAGGCTGGACTCTAAGACTCCAAAAAAATGAATGTTTGAAACATCCTCATATCAAATTGTAACGTCATGCTTTGTCACACAAAGTGCTGCGGTAGCCTACATCACTAGATGAAGCACAGAGTCAGGAAAGCGTAGGGGAAGCAAGTGTCTGGGCTACGTCATTTGTATAAAATAAAAAGTTTTACAGCATGGCAGTGGTATCGGTCACATATTATATATGCTTTTATCTATACCTTATATACCTTTATTTTTTATTTTTTTGCTGTTGTAAAGATAGAGGGATGTGATGTGTCATATCAGAAATCCCCAAAGACTCAAGTGAGAGTCAGAGGAAGGAGAAGAAGAAGAAGAAGAAGAAGAAGAAGAAGAAGAAGAAGAAGTGAGGTTGCCTTCAACTCTATAGGCACTCGTTTAATCTGCATGCGGTGTCTTAACATGCCTCTGAGAGCTGAGTATATATTTTATGTCTTCAAAACATCACTATCGTCAGGATGTCATGAACAGATGTAGAAAAAGGTAGTAAAAGCCCTACGTGAGCTCGTATGGTTTATGAGGTTATGTTGTTTTTCTGTAGCATGCGAAAGCTGGATGTAGCCTTTAGGATACTGCCCCTTGTCGCAGGGGCTCGTACTCCCCGCTCTCACGCTTTGATGCTGAGGCACATAGCTGAATCTCCCTTGTCGATAAATGCACCGAATGCATGAACACAAGCAGCGAAGCGGACCCAGCCCCAAAGTAAGTAGCTCCGCAGGGATCTGAGACCGCACACAGTTTCAATGCAGCCTTCCCTCCCCCCCAACGTTTGCTTGTTTTAGGAGCTGCTCGTGTGCATGAATGCTACAGCAGAGGTGGGCCAAGCGTGACTATATTCACTGCTTTACTTTAGATGGATTCAAGAGAACCAAAGGAACCAACCAAAGTGCAAACACTGACTCTTTCCTTGTTTGTTGTTGTTGTTGTTTTACGTCCAGCAAACTAAACAGGCAGAAAAGCTCCAATTTGAATTAATACGTTACTCACGTCTGCAGTTTAACAATCAGCATTAATCAGCGTTTCTGTACGTTTATGCACCAGATTTTGCCCTGGAGGAAGCATTTCAAGCCTGACTCCCTGAGCAGAAACGAACCAAATGTTAACGAAGCAAATTGTAACATCATGTCTGAAGGAGTAATTTTACGAGAAACTCAAGGCTCACTTTTTTAAAAGTGGTTATTATCTTTTGACACGCTGTCCATGTTTGGGTTTGGGATTCATTGGGGGCGCTTTAACTCCAAACCTTCGGACTGAACGACAGAAATGGCACTTGATGCAGAAAGGGATGACTACACTGTAAAGTCCGGTTGAAGTTCATACTTTGAAACCTTCCAATTAACAGACATGAGCCCTACCGCCAAATCTGATATCCCTTTGTGCGGACTGAACATAGTTACAATGACGAGTAATTCTTTACTCTGCAGTGTTGAACCAGGGTCTCTTTAGCAGCAGTTGGTGTACATGCTCATGAACAGGGATTGAGCTCTGGTCCCTTGAAGCAGAAGCAGAATATTTCTCCTCTTCTTGGGTCTTGAGGGGAGTGTTTTGAACATTTAGTCTCAGGTGTGCTCTTCATCGCACCTTCAGTCCGTGTTGAGCTTTTAGCTCGGTGATCAGTGAGTTCGGTCTTTTACATTTCTAACAAAGAACTACTCAGGACGAGTCTCCTGTTCCCGAACGGTTTTCCCCCTAAAACTCTTCAGAGTCAGAGCAGGATATCTAGATGAGGTTTAAGTTACACAAGGCGATGTTTGGGGCCCATTGAAGACTCAGAATGAGGATAAAAAGCCGGAGTGCTTTCCTTTGAGTGCGATCGTGTCACTGTAGTTGGCATCCTCGACAGTCATCCTCTGGCTCAGTGTTGTCAGAAGAGTACGAGCTCTCCTCGCTCACTGTCAAATGCAACACAGTTATATTAGACAGTGTGAAACATCAACGATTAGACACACAAACTTCACACATATACGTGCAGATTGCAAAACAAGACAAAGACTTACACCACTCAGTCTGTATGGGGAGGAAAGCCTTGTCTCCGTTCTCTCTGATCATCTCTTCTATCTTATCCAGTAGGACTGACACACTCCTGTCCTTGCCAGGGGTCTTACTGTCCAGGACGTGGTAATAGTTCCCACAGTATTCGAGTAGTCTTTGCAGCTCCCGCCCGCCTCTAAGAATGTGCTCCTCGATGGGCGTGCGGCCCAGCCAGTCACCACAGCTGAACAGCACCATGGTGTGGAGGCATGCACTGTCGCCAAACAGAGTCTCTATGTGAGCCAGGAGCGTTCGCCTCTTCCTGGCGGTGAGCGACGAGACGACGGGGAGGACCAGGAGCAGGGTGTGAGGTCCGGGTCGAAGGAGGGCGGCTCCACGTTGGGATTCCTGGCGGATACGTTTCGGGGTTCGCCTAACTGAAAACCAATCCCAGCCCGGGGTGTCGACGATGGTGATCCGACGACCGGATACGAGCGCTTGCCTCCTCAGGCACAGCTCCGTCTCCTGGCCTGACTCAAAGTACCGACGGCCAAGGATGGAGTTCCCCACCGAGCTCTTTCCAACACCCTTCCAGCCCAGCAAGAGCAACCTCAGCTCTGTAAAGAGAGAAAGGCAAGGAAACAATGAGACCATTAGGAAATAAAGCAGTATTGATTGACTCACAATGAGTAAGCTTTTTTCCAAGGAGTTCTGTTTTCCCGGGAACGGCATTATGACACATCCAGTAATCTCTTTCATTCACTGCATGACTAACTCACTTGATACACACTAACACACACACAGCTTCCTCATACCTCTAGGAGGTCCCCCGATCATCTGATCCCTCTGTCTAGCGTGCTCCTCCATCCTCATCCTCTCCTCCTCCAGAGCTCTCCTCGCCTGCTCCTCCTCCAGTAAAATCAACTCGTTCACCTCAAAGTACCATCCTGCGTGACAGCCACCATAAATTATTCAGCGTGCCCAATCACATCTCTAGCAGAATTGTGTTCATCAATAATGAAAATGTGATAACAAAAGGAGTCGCAGACGTGACGCTCTGCATATGGAGTTATTGCTGAGTGTGTCCCAGCACGAGGAATGCAGCAGTGTTACTCGCCTTGGTTGTCAGTGATCATTTCCTCCACCTTTTCCATCAGCTCGGGTACCTGCGTGTTGTCTTCTGTTTCTTTCCGAGTGTTATCAAAGGCGTGGTACCTGCAGATGGAAAAACAAGGACATTTTTAAAGGGGCACTTCACCAATTTAATATATAAAGATCACTTTATGAGGAGAGTGAAGACAAGTGGCATAATGTAGGACAGCCAAGAAGAGAGAGAGACAGAGGATGACTTGCAGCAACTTGCAGGACCACAGGCTGGAGCTGAACCCGGGCCGCTACAGCAAGGAATTAACCTTTCATACGTGGGGTGCAAGGCACCCGTAATCTAAAAAAAAAATAACCCTGATGACATCATTATGATGTCACTAGGGTGTTTTTTCAACCTCAGTAGGCACTGATTTAGCATTGCACTCCTATAACGTATCCGACACATTCCACGTTCTTCCTCGCTATAATCTGACGCCTACATTACCCACAATGCAACCGAACCACCAAGAGTTAAGTGAAAGTCAAAGAGAAATGAGAGCAGGAGAAAATGGAGACATCGTACCTGCTTCCACATCTCTCCACCAGCCACTGCAGGGACTCCCCAGTGTTCGCTATGTGCTCCTCAATGAACACACCTTTAGTCAGCTTGTCCACCCCAGTGAAGACCACCATGGAGTACCTCCAGGTGCCTCCACCCAAGGCCGCCAGCTGATCCTCTGCGGCCCTCCTGTGGATGTCAGTGAAGGGCTGGGTGACCGACACCACCAGCAGGATTGCGTGGGGCCCAGGTGGGCAGAGGATGGCCCCCATGCAGGGCCCCTCGCTGTCCAGGCTTGGCGGGGGCTGCGGCAGGCTGTCCGACTCTGCGCCGGCGTTGTCGTTGGTGTCAGCTTCGGCGTTGCTCTCCGGGTCAGTGGGGATGGCCCATGGCGGGGTGTCGACCACGGTGACCCGTCGGCCGTAGATCTCCGTCTGGCCGACGTTGCTGTGGGTCGTCTCAGTACCAGAGTCGAAGACCTCATCTCCAAGGATGGTGTTGGCGGTGGAGGTCTTACCAGACTGTGGGCCCCCGAGGATCAGCAGTCTGCGTTCAGGGGGGTGTCTGCCCCTGGGGTCCCCTGTTGAAACACAAAGATTAGACTACTACTTGAAGAGGAAATGACCTTTATACTCTGTTTTAATATCCTGTTCTTGTCCCAGAAGTGTTATTTCACTGCAATATACAACCTGATCCCTCATTTCTGTCCTCACTCCCTTCTTGTCTGACCTCCTTGCTGCCTTATACCTTGTCTCCTTTACTGCTTTCTCTTTTATTCTTACTCATACCCCGCTCTCTCCCTCTAACCCCCTACCAGCATGCCCCCTCTTTGTTTTTGTCTGTCCTTAGCCTTTGGAAAAATTTGGGTCAGAGCACCTTGGACTCCATCCAAGGAGAATGGCATGTGGACAGGATATGATTCACTTTGACTAAAAGTTACATGTTTGGCTAGATGTTGACACGTTTTCTGATTTACCTCTGTTACTCTGAGCTTCACATACCAACCATGTGAGCTGCTAAAACACAGGAAGTTGAACTCAAGCAACAGTTTCCAAGTAATGCTGATGTGTATATTACGAAAACATGAGTTCACCCCCTCGGGCGCTGTTGATGAATGGATGGCGATGGATCTGCAGCAAAGGATGAAAAACCCACTTACCAGTGTCAGAGGCAGAGGACACAGCAGCCATCTTGTGTGTAGAACCTCTGGCTTCCTCCTCCTCAGCCCCCCTCCTCCTTCTCCTTCTCGGCTCCACGGTGGATTCCTGTTGTTGCCCCCTCTTCAGAAAGCGACGGATCCTGGGTGGCGTGTGAAAGGCTGGCAGCTCGAATGCTTCTTCTTGGCTCTCTCTTTCACTCTAACCCTCATTCTACTGCAGTGCTACTCACTCTTACCTCCTGCTCCCCGTGTCTACCCCTGCCTACCCTCATACACCTCCTCTGCCATTCAACTTCTCCCCCTCTTCCTCTCCTTTTTCTTTTTTTTTTTTCTAGATCTATTATGTTCCACACCCCCTCACCCTTCTATGGCTCTTTTTCGTCCTCTCCTTCCGTGTAGTGTCTCCTCGTCTTCTTCTTCTTCTTTTGTCTTATTTATCTGTCCAAGCAGAGGGGAACGATTGTGCAATGCAGGAGACCAGAAGCCAAATCCAACCCTGCTGCAGCAGCAGCAGCAGCAGCAGCTCCTCCAGGAAGATGTCTCGTCATTTTTTGTTTTTTTTTTAAAGGCAAAACAGAGGAAGCTGTTCCTCCCACTTGCTCGTATCACACACCACCACCACCACCACCAGCAGCAGCAGCAGCAGCAGCAGTGTGGCAGTGTATGCAGACTGCAGTCAGGAGGACAGATAGAAAGATGGATAGACAGAGAGAGAGAGAGGGGAGAGAGAGAGGGAGAGAGAGAGAGAGGGAGCACTCTGTTCTCTATTTACAGCTGGATGTATTCCCCAGATGCTGCATCATGCACAAACACAACTATTTATATAATCCCTGCAGCCTTAGACATGTTATAAGGCATGGGAGCTGCAGGGGAGGGGAGGAGGGTGTTTACTGCTTAGATAAATTTAAATATTAACATCACACATGCAGCTTTACATAACACGTGGAAGCTCCTATAAATAGCAGACAGATATCAGATGAATCTGACGGATTCAAAGCACCTTAGTCACCTTATTATTATTGTTATTGCTTATGAGCAGAAATCATCCTGACCGTGTGAGCTCATCCTTGGCTCCTCATCAGGTCAATTATACACGCTATATGGGCTGAGATACATTCACGGACCCACGAGGAAATCACGTTAAAAACACACATGATGTGTATATACTTTGTTTGTTGATGTTTTTTTTCTAACGTGTTGTATGTCGGTGGTTAAGCTGTTAAGAGTCGTAAGAGCTGTTTCCGCCAAATAATTTAAGAACAATTAAAAATGACTTAACAGCGCCACACTGGCGTATGACGACACAGGCGTCGTGAGTTGACCTCCTGCCGTACACCAGCGTCAAGTGTCGTGAAAGGCCTACTACATGTGATGACGGTCATGGGTAGATGAAGCGTCATGAAGCGTTTCGACACATTGCCAAACTGTGTTGATACTGTGTCACTGAATACTGACACCTGCTGGACCTTAAAGATCCCCACAGGCAACCTCAGACTCAACTGACAATGATTTGATGACCTAGTATATGCACTAATATAATTTAAGTCATTGTATTTTATATTATATATAAAATCTAAGTGAACGTGTTGTGAATGAGGATGCTTGTGGAGTGGGATTTTTTTTTTCTTTCTAATTTTTATTCAAAAAAATAAGTTTTTACAGTGTTTTGAAATTAAGTCTATTACGTTTTTTTTGATGCGACCTCTCCAGCTGTTGAAAACACCCGCTCACATGGCACAGATGAGGCTGGAGTGCAGAGACAATTTAAAGGACAGGTGGAAGAGGTTTGGGTATGTTCCTGAGGATCCTGTGACCCTCTGCCAGGTATCTCTGGACCTCCTGGATGGCATCAGATGTGGCACTTTTGGTCTGCCTGTCCACTTCGTTGTCAAGATGTTGCCAAAGGTTATCTAAAAAACAACAAAGTGCCATTTTAGTACATGATTTCCAAACAACAACAAACAAATAATGCTGAATAACATGCCTGAAGTGGGTGCAGACAGCTGTTCTGAAGACGGTCCTATCTGTTTTCAGAGAGGCCAGAGATACCCGCACTGGTTCCCTCTCATCATGACAGCATTTCATATGTGCTGTTCCAGCGTGTTGGCACCTCATTGATAAGTTTCAGGGTTGGTCGTCCCATCTGTTGCTGCACTTGAGCAAGCTTCTCCTTGGCTGCAGTGCTTGATCTGAAGTATGTGACAATGTGCCTAGCTTTGTGTCTGATGGATGTAAGTGTGGGGATCTGATCACATGATTTTCTAACTAATACATTTAGACTATGTGCAATGCAAACTGAGTGCCGAATTTGGAGCTGTCTAGTGGATGCAATCATGTTTGGTGCTGCGTCGGTCACAATACACTTTACTTTATTGGTTATGGCTCAGTCCTCCATCATGCCCCTTTTGACTTGGGCCAAATTGTCAGCAGTGTGACTTTGTGGAAAGTATTGCACTCCCAACACAGGTGTACACAACTGCAAATTCTCATGAATGTAGTGACAGGTAAGAGCCAAGTAAGCCTCCATGTCCACATGTCTGCTGTTATCTGTCTGCCACAGCTCGTTCCCGTTCCTCCTCGTACTTCTTGGCCAACATTTGTTTGATGGTCTGAAAATTACACCAAGTCAAACCAAAATCAAATCAACATATTTAAATTAAAGATTAAATAAATTTGGATAGATCAACTACTACTTTAGAAAATTTCCACACAAACCTTTTTGGTTGGCAAAACATATGAAGGCTCAAGGACCTGAACCAGGTCCCTGAACCCTTCACTCTCCACAATGCTGAGGGGCTGGCAGTCCTTCAGGAGAAAGTTGAGCACAGCCTCATCCAGTATCTGCAGTTCGAAACAGTTCCTGTATCGGTCACGTGACGTGACACGACGCATGCGCCGACGCATCGGCGTTGCCGGGCCCACCACATCAGACGACCGGTCTGCGCGCGGGTTCTAGCGTCGGGGTGGGAAGCCAGCGCACGTGGAGGTCGGAAGAGCACCACACGCAGGCTTCGGCGGGTCTCTAACCGGCTTTTGCGAACATGGAGGCGGCCGACGAGTTCATGAAGTACCGCTCGCCGCTGGTGTCGAGGTACGCCAGCAAGGAAATGGCTTACAACTTCAGCGACAGGAAGAAATTCACCACCTGGAGGAAGCTGTGGATCTACCTGGCCAAGGCGGAGAAGGTTTGACAGCGTTTCTTTATAAAGTAACCATAGTAACCACAATTTAACATACATTATATAAACGCATGTTGTGTAAGTGTCACGTCTGCGACCTTCACTGCAAGTTTCCTGCTCCAAATATAGTTTTAAGGAGGACCCCCCCTATTAATAGCTGTGAGCCAAGCAGAGGCATGTCTGCTTCCTGTGCACTACAACCAGCACAACACACAAACATTATATGATGATGATGTAATATAGCAGGTTTAGAGAAATCAATTGAATGGATGCAGTTTAATCTAACGTATAAATACAGTGACATTTTCCTCTTTATTCACAGTTTTAATTCATAAATATGAAATCCAGCTTTCTGTTTTATTTGGTGTTTATTTGTTACATAATGCACATGATTCCTGTGTTAATTATATTTACTGTTATACACTGACTGGCCACTTCATTCATTCATTCATTCATTCATTCATTCACCCGTTACATGTTGCATTAACACACACACACTGAATGACTCTGACTGTGATTAAATCCACTTTTACAGTCCAATATGAGCCAATACAACAACTCTGACATAAAGTCTACTTTTATGAAGCTTGTAATGTTTCGGTTTTTGTTGACACTGTCAGCGAGGTCATAATTCTACTTTATGTTTATGATTGAGGCCTTTGTGGGTGCTGTTGTTGTACAGGAGTGCATTGTATTAAAAGGTGTTTCCCTTTGTTTGTAACTGGGGTGGTCAAAATATTAGAAACTCTTCTCAGTATGATGCAGCTAAGTTTAACTACAACCTCAATAGTAAATGTAATAGTTAGATTAATACTTCTCTGACGGTGTCAACAAAAGTGAAACACTTTAAGCTTCATAAAAATATGATTTATGGCAGATTTGGCAGGTCATCCACTAATCAAATGATCCTTCACTCTGTGTGTCAAAGTGTCTTTGAGTGAAGCCCCATATTGCTCCTGAAGGCTGCACCATGGGTGTATAAATGGTTAGCTGAGCAGTTGGCACCTTGTGTTAAGTGGGTGAGTGATATATTTAGTGTAAAAGCACCTGAAAGGCGCTGTATAAGTAGAGTCTGTTTACCATTTCATATTTATCTTCCAAAGTCGTACTTGTTTTCATTGACTGATGGCTGATAAAAGCTTTTTTACTGTCCTGTTCTACAGTGTGTCTGCATTCTTCACCATGATAACCAGAGACAGAAACAGTTTAACATCCGACAGCATCACTACAACAAACTTCAACCTTTATCTGCTCTCTATAAAGAATGGACAGCATAGTTTGGCTGAATGACGCCTGGGTGCTCGAACAAGTTATCTGTAACGGCACCCAGCTGTCAGTCAAAGTGGCCACGCTGTTAATAAATGGAGAAATTAGCTATAGAGACCAAAACAGTTTTTTGTACCAGGCTGTAAACATGTTTATTTCTGCTGTGAAGTTGGACATTTTAACATGGGGACTTATGGAGACTGACTCACTTCTGGAGCCAGCCTCAAGTGGACGTTTGAGGAACTGCATTTTTTGGCACTTACACACTGGCTTCACTACACAATCTTGGAGTCAGACATATTCTGCATCAGCTCATACAGATAATAATGTTTACACCTCGTGAAATCAAGAATTCATCCACAAGTTTCCATGTTTTTTTTTTTTTTTTTGTAGCTGCATCACTCCTGAAAGACCAAATGTCACTCTGGTGTAGTTGCTTTCTTTGGAAACTTGTCTGTCTGTGGCTTTGAACACAGTTTGGCTGCACAGCATTGGTCTGTAAAGAAGACTCGAGAGGTTATGAGAAAATGCCCTCTGAAACATCTTGACATTTAGCAGCCACGTGATCCCCGACCAGCCAGATTTGAACACGCTGGGTCAAAGTATATAAAAAAAGAGAGACACAGTGTTTAACTGAGCAGAAGTCTGCAGTTTCTGTTGATTTAAAAATATCTATCTGTTTCTCTGCAGCTCCTCTGAGTGATTTCTGCGTTTATCACGTTAAAGAGGGCTGACGGGAGGTTAACTGTTGACTTACCCTCTCTCACATGCATCACCTCACGTGACCTGACACACACACACTAATCAGGACTGATCAGAGTCCATCTTCCCTTTGTTGTCCTGTGTTTTTGCGACGGTCCTCAGAGGTTTAGCTTTGCTGTGCAGCGTCGGCGAGGCCTGCGGCTGCCTCCGTGTATGAAAATAGCATGCAGTGAATGTCACAGTAACAGGAGAGCCCTGTGTAACGTCTGCGCCTGACCAACACACTAACCTTTAACACGCCGGGGTTGGATGTGGTTGGGTCTTGGGCTGCGAGGGAACATTAGAGTAGGAGAGGTACTTTCAGGCGATGGGGCTCAATTTCCCAATTAACCCATTCTGTGGTCTCATGACTGCTCCAATCTAATCAGGATATTGAGCTCCTTCTCACGAGGAGAGCACATGTGGAAGACAGAAGGTCTGAACTAATGTCATCATCAGACTGTCTCCTGATCAAACACCTGTGTCTGCGGCGTGTGATTGCTTCAAAAAAAGCAAATACCAAACTTTACACAGATTATCTGTCTCTAAACTAACGGCTGTAACTACTGATTTTGGTTCTTTTTGGTTCAGTTTAGTCTGTGACAAAGAAAAGCAGCAGCGGACGTTGGCACATGGCGTTAGCTGAGCAGCAAAGATATGTAATATTTAATATGTATTAAAAATGTCTTTCCCTCCTCTCTCTCCGTCTTCTTCGCTCTCCTCCTCAGGCTCTCGGTCTGCCCATCACGGACGCCCAGATTCAGGAGATGGAGAGCCACCAAAAGGATATCGACTTCGCCATGGCGGCCGAGGAGGAGCGCAAGCTCAGGCACGATGTCATGGCCCACGTCCACACCTTCGCGCACTGCTGCCCCACTGCTGCTCCCATCATCCACCTCGGTGCCACCTCATGCTACGTGGGAGACAATACTGTAATTATGACTGACATCTTCTACACTACGATAGTCAATAACGTCCTGTACGTAAACGCTTGAAAATCTGATGCTGTGTTGGTACTATAGTACAAAGTATTCTTGTTTTTCCTCCTCAGGATCTGATTATGCTGCGTGACGGATTCGACATCCTCTTGCCTAAGGTGAGGCTCAGCTGTCAGCAGCCAGAAAACATCCAGTTGTGCATGTTTGCAAGCCTCAGCTGTTCAGTAACAAAGTCAACAGTGTAGAAATAATTACATAACAGTTTTATTTTGTCACACAATCCAGAAATAAGATTATTAACTAAGTGTATTATGTAATAATTTGCTGCCTTTCCACAGCTGGCCAGAGTCATTGACAGACTGGCAAACTTTGCAGAGAAATATGCTGATCTCCCGACGCTTGGCTTCACACACTACCAGTGAGTCTTCATCATCTCTTTATTATCTCACTTTTATAGTTAAGAACAGAGTTTCCGTGTTTTTCCTCTCTGCCTTCTCTCACTTCGTCCACTGTGTCTACAGGCCTGCCCAGTTGACCACGGTCGGAAAGCGAGCATGCCTGTGGCTGCAGGACTTGGCCATGGACATGCGTAACCTGCAGCGAGCCCGTGACGACCTGCGTTTCCGCGGGGTCAAGGGGACCACCGGCACTCAGGCCAGCTTCCTGCAGCTCTTTCAGGGGGACCACGACAAGGTACGAACCAGCAATGAACTGGCACGTAGACCGTGACGGAGGTACTGATTTTTAAACCACAATTCTCACCTCTGCTCATTCATTCACCAGGTGGAAGAACTCGACAGGATGGTGACGGAGATGGCTGCCTTCAAAAAGTATGTCCTGTAATAAAATAAGTCATCAGAATCGTAACTGTTCTCTGTGTATAATGGAAGGAATGTGATTATTAATAACAGAAAGATGAAATTTGGTTTTTGGTAAATGCCACAACCAGAAAAGGGTGATGTCATTGTTGAAGTCACTGATGTTCTCATGCTGCACAGATCCTACCTCGTGACTGGACAGACGTACAGTCGTAAGGTGGACATCGACTGTCTGTCCACCTTGGCCAGTTTGGGAGCTACTGTTCACAAGGTAAGCTGCAGAAGCTGGAGACATGTAGAGAAATGTTGCCATCTGGTGGTGTGTGAAGTTACCCTGCAAGCAAAGTGATGATCTTTGGTCCGTCTGTAGATCTGCACAGACATCCGCCTGCTCGCTAACTTGAAGGAGATCGAGGAGCCTTTTGAGAAAGAGCAGATCGGTACGTTCAGAAACTAAAAGACACATTATCCTGTTACGCAGGAGACAAAACGTATATTTGTCGTTTTGTGACGTTGTGACGTTGTCGTCCCCCTCCAGGTTCCAGTGCCATGCCCTACAAGAGGAACCCCATGCGTGCGGAGCGCTGCTGCAGCTTGGCCCGACACCTGTTGGCGCTGATGGCCGACCCACTACAGACGGCCGCGGTCCAGTGGCTGGAGAGGACGCTGGACGACAGCGCCAACAGGTCACAATAGTTTGCTGGGATGTATTTATTAGAAGCAGAGGCTTCTTTAGAAGTTTCTTAACGTTTCTTAACACCCGTGTGCAGGAGGATCTCCCTGCCCGAGTCCTTCCTGACGGCGGACATCATCCTTACCACCCTGCAGAACATCACAGAGGGATTGGTGGTGTACCCCAAAGTCATTGAGAGACACATCCGCCATGAGCTGCCCTTCATGGCCACGGAGAACATCATCATGGCCATGGTGCAGGCCGGCGGGAACAGACAGGTACTGGTGTTGGTTATACTGCAGCGTAAAAAACAACAGCTCACTGTGTCCTGACTTCGTGTAATGAGCTTCCGTGCGTCTTTGTACTCCTGCAGGACTGCCACGAGAAGATTCGTGTTCTGTCGCAGGAGGCGGCAGCTGTGGTCAAACAGGAGGGAGGTGATAACGACCTGCTGGCCAGAGTCCAGCGTGACGCTTACTTTGCCCCCATTCTGGGGCAGCTGGACGCCATACTGGACCCCAAGACCTTTATTGGTCGCGCTCCCCAGCAGGTATAACATGAACAGCTCCTCATCTTTATTCTAGCTGCCATTACAAGAGCCTTTAACCTTGTTTATTTTTAAATATAGTGAGTTCTGTAATTTGATCAAACAAGAGTTGTCCCATGAGTGCTGATATGGAGAATAACGGCACAAGATAAAGGACGTCATGTGTCGACAGCCTTTTTGTCAATTTGGCATCAGTATAATCCACAAAGATAAACTGTATAACTGGTTTCCTGCTTTCGGTTTGATGCTGAAGAGAGCGCAGCTACCCTCTGATAATATTAAACATTTTATCTGAACATCGAGATGAGAAAAAGTCTGTCAACAGACTCATACATGATCATACATGATACAAAGCAGCTGGCCTGTGGTAACATGCACTTGCTGAGCTTGTGCTCGGGAAATATTTATACGTTGCTTACAACCATACAGTCCCAGTCCAGTTGTGGTAGTATTTGTGTTGACGAGCTGAATAAATTGTTAAATAAACAAAGAAACAAATCATAATCTGTTGTCACTTATTAACCAATAACTTGTTGAACCGTTGTATAAAAGCAACATCACGCTTGAGGTTGTGCTGTTATACCGTATATCGGCACGCTGTGACCGAATTGGAGCCGTGCTGATATTCAGTATAACAGCACTCCCTCTCATTTGATATTGCTTAAGTAGCAGTTTTTTGTAATATAATATATTCTTTTTTTCTTTCTGTCTGCCGTGTTCAGGTGGCCAGGTTCCTGTCTGAAGAAATACACCCACTGCTTGAGCCTTACAAGGCCAAGATGGATGTCAAGGTTGAGCTTGAGCTTTGACGCACAGATAATGTTACTTACACATCAAGGGTACGAGACTTCATCATGGTCATCAATAAAGAACAAACTGGAATCTATCCCTATCAGAGTGTTTTCATTTCTGTGATATGTGTAGATCATACGTGGTGTTCATTATTACGATGGAACAAACAGTGATTATTAACATTGAGGTAATAAATTGTTAGTGATGTCTCTATCGTTTTTATTGGCAGGAACCAAAGGTCATCTTTGTTGATTTTACAACCTCCATCATTTTAAACATGCAATTTAAATACTTTAGTGAATTATTAATCCTGAAATCATCCCCAGACACGAGTATGGTTGCTGTCACTCATTAAAATTTAAACCAAGAAAATTCAGGATCCGGTTTAGCAACTTTGGGGTTGATTTTCAGTTAACAGAAAGGAAAAGGTAAACTGCAGAAGAGAGGAAACACACTGGAGGAACTTGTACAAGAGGTTGTAATTTTAAAAAAGGAAACACACTGTCTCAAAGTCCAGCCCAGCCCTTATACAGAGGCAGTCAGATTACCGTATTTTATGGTTTAGTGTGTCATTTGCAGTGCAGAGAATGAAGTGAGCTTTTTGTGGTTTGCTGTTTAGAACTTTTCTGAATAATGTCTTAAATAAAATGTTGCCTTTGTTCAACCCACCCTTCCTCAGCCTCCACCCTTCTTGTCTCGCTAACCATCTACGTAATCATTGTGATTAATTTATGGTGCACTGATGATACAAAGTTGACTCGTGAAACAAGCAGGACAAAGTGCAGTAGTGTCCGCGCTCACAGTGTTTGAGTCGTTATGGTAATGCTGAAGATGGAACGAGCTCCTCTGAGTGAAGTTTCATTTTAACCTGCAAACCAGCACAGAGTGAGTACAAACACCTCCTTCACACACTTTAATTTTTGCACTAACACACTCTTCAGTTTGGAGAGTGTAGTGTTTTTTTCTTTGTCTTTACCTGACCACTTTGCTTTGTAAGGCAGAGGTCGCAGTTGTGCACATTTGTCTCCCTCCATATGAACCAAACAGCAGCTGGGCTGCAACATGTGGCTGTGGGCTTTACTCCCCGTCTGTCTGGCTGTCTTTGGCACTGCGGGCATTTGGACCGTGTGAGTGCTGTCCTTACACTTTCTTAGTGTTTTCAGAGAGTTCTGTTCTGTTCTGTTTTAAAATCTAATTTCAAACAATTTGTTACCATTCATTTATTCAAGTTAATGCTTTACAGGCTGCATAGTAGAGGTTACATGAAGGTTATTAATAAAGTACTTATTTACCAGTAAGAAGGAAGCAAGAAGTACAGGGAAATGGAGGGTAATAAATTTGCATTTAGATGAGACTAAGCTGTAAGTCATGTTGTAAAAATGTGTTTTATATTCACCTGTACACATTAAATAATTACACTTTTACAGGCAGAGGAACAACAGGCTAACTCAAATATTCTTTATATATATATATTGATTTTGTTATTATATAATAACTGTAAAATAAATGATACAGTCATTTTATTGCAACATTCAGTCTGTTTCCCTGTTTTTCTTGTGTCATATTTCCAATATTACCCAGTAATTAAAATAAACTTGCATCTTACATCTCTTCTATTTACACATTTGTCTCCATGTGGTCAGTGGTCCTGAGCGTTAAAACACAAGAACATTCTCCGTCTTTGTGACTGGACAGAAGTCCCTGGCCACGGTTCATTGTTATTTCCTGTATGTGTCAACCACATAGTTCTGTATCTAAATATCTTAAGCTGACCCTTTACTTGTTGAAGAGTAGCTGTCCCGTCTCCGTCTCCTTGGTCTTAATCACAAATATAGAACGACTATGCCATAACTCATGGGATAACTGTCTACCTAAACCATTAAAATGCAATTTAGGAGCTGTAATCACAATAATATGTTTTCTTTCCATCAGGTTTGCTGTAGCTGTAACAAATGGATCAGTCAACCTCACAGAAGGATTCCCGTACATTAGGTTGGTACAACTGAAGAATAAATCAAGTGAACTGAAACATGAATAAACAGCTGACAGTTCATCACGTTAACAAGTCAATGTCGAATGATAACGATTGTACTTCTTCATTTTCCTGTTAGTCAGTGCGGCACTTACAACCCTCAGAGCTGCCTCTTCTCCCAGATCTGCAACATCTGCTCTGTTTTAGGTAATGACTGACAATTATGTTGTAACTATGCTGTAGTCTAATCCAGTCATTCATCAGGCATGTAGTACTTATTGGGGGAATTGCCTTTACAGAAAATTGCTTCTTCTCTCTCAGCTCTGTGGATTGTGGTGATCCGTTTCCAGCAGGTCAGAGATTTCGGTAACCACGGAAAGGCTAACATAGCCGGCATTGTTTTGGGATTCATCTCCTCTATGGGAATCTCTCTCATTGGCAATTTTCAGGTAAATCAATAATAAAGAACTCATGTATAACAAATAATAATCACTCTGTGCTCACTAAAAAAATCTCTTTTCCCTCTGCCTACACCACTTAGCAATCAGTCCTGAAGAGTATTCACCTCTTGGGGGCATTTCTGGCTTTCTTCCTCGGCCTGGCCTACTTCTGGGTGCAGCTGTTTCTAACTTATCGAGCTCAGCCGTCTCAGAACCGATGCTGCGTTGGAGCTGCCAGGGCCACCTGCTGTATTCTCTGCACCATCCTGGTCATCGTCAGTATCCTTCTGTATGATTGAAAGTGTAACTAAACCCTCAAACTACTTTTGCTTTTACATTGCCCAGCTCCGGTTCTGGCATGACACTGCACCATGTCAGCATTCGCCCACACACCGGGCCTGACAACCTTCTCTTCCTCTTCTTCCTGGTGGTCCAAATTTTGAAGTCAAAATCACAATTCCAACATTGATTTACTATCGTATGTTACTCTCCTTGACGGCTCTCCCCTCCTTCAGTGGCTGTTCTGCACAATACAGGCCATCCATCTGGGGCTGCTGTGTGTGAATGGGCCTTGGTCATGCTCTTCTTCTGCCTGTTCGGCCTCTTTGCAGCTGAGTTCAGACACATCGACTGCCACCAACTCACTGTACAGAAACAAGCTGCGGGGCACGGCCCCAGCCCTGCCACAGTAGAGATGAATGGATATGTCGGTTGACTGCTTGTGTTTGAAAAACAATCTTCTTCGGCTGCAGGGACAAAGCCTATAGCTGTCCAAGAGACTTCACTGGGTTGTTTATATTATGTTTCTAATAAAGTCTTTAAAACAACTTACACTTTCTCATTTTTCCTTCTTCTAACATCAACTTTGAGGACGAAATGTTCACCTATCATGTTATGTCTGATTGATGTATATAAACTTGTAAATAAACTACATCCCTGCTGTTACAGAAGACTATAACTATTGTTTTCACGACTTATTGAGTCATTATTATCATGAAATGTTGAAAGAAAGAAAATACAAATGATATTATTCAAAAGCCAAAGGGGGGAAGTCATCGAATGGCTCGTTTTGTTCCCCAAAATCTGGTTTAAGACAAACAAAGCGGAAAATCCTGACAATGAAAAAGCTGGCACTAAAGTTTGGACTTGAAAATTGCTGTTTGTTTTTCTCTAATTAATTCATTGACTTAATTGTTTCTGCTCCAAAAGGAGTTGAAGCTGCGTGTAATTGGACTGAGCTCATGAAGCTTGTCCCGGCCCAAACTGCAGTAAATACACACAAACACACGGTGGCACCGTTCAACTATCATTCACAGCTATCAAATCTGCCTTCAGATGAATATTTTATTTAGTTTTATCACTCAGTAACAATAATTCATGCATATATGATCTCTTCTGATATCTCATGCCTCTGTCAGCGTGATATTTTATTCTCTATAAGATGGTCTTCATCTCCACAATGTGACATGAGCTCATGATTGGTTCATAGACGGTGAATTCCAGGAAAAGTCTGTTCTTTTCCTCCCTCGCCCTCCACCTGACAGCTGGGGAATACAATGGAGGAAGAAGGGGGAACAGAAAAGGAGGACGGAGGTATGAATGAAAGGTTTTGTTGGAAGTTTTGAAGAAGAAGTGTTTGAAGAAGAAATTATGATGTAATGCATAATGGGAACTGTTACCCATTATCAGATGCTTTTATTTTGAAGTAGTCACCAATCAAAGCTCTGTAACACGAATCAAAATGCGTGTTTGTCAAAGTTCAGATGATGTTTAAGCCTCTACAACACCACAGAGCCTCTCTTCATGATGAAATCTCTGAGCACACAGTGGGGATTACCCTCCAGAAACAGCACTGCGCAGCAGGGGGCGCTGTGGAGCGATGCAGGCCGATGGGAAAATGCAGCTCTGGTGCAGTGCCAGCATGTTTTTTGGAAGATGCCTCTTGTTTAAACAGAGGTTCTACATTCAGCACAATTTGTCAGGGCTATTTGAGATGGACCAAACAATGGAGCTCTCACAGCTCATGCCGATAGTGGGAGAGGTCCTGGTCTCGGCTCCAGCACGCAAACTATTTCTCTCATCCAGGCTGTTTATTTAAATATAGTGTTTGGGTCTGTGGGCACTGACTTTGGTCGCACTTTGTGATTGAATTTTTACTTTTGTTTGTATTTTTTTATTTATGCCATTAAAAGAAATATCAGTGGGGGCGTGTAGGGAAGCTTCAGATGGGAATAGTGGGCCCCAAGTGTCCTGCTATAACAGCATTCTTTCACATACTCCATGCTGTGTGATCACCAGAGGGGGGCTTTGACGAACGGGCACAGGGATCAGAACGGACAGCTCGGTATTTTATGGGAATTTCTCTTTCCTATGGGTGTTTCTGCCGTGGACAGCATGCAGATTTTACATGTGCGGTTAAACAATGATGCCTCAGGTCTTTGATAAACTTGTTGCTTTTGCAATATCTGTTTAAGATTAGACTAGATAGACTTTATTGATCCCACACCGTGAAAAGTACCCATAAATAGGGACGCCCCCTGGTGGCTCAACTGGTAGAGGGGTCCAGAGTTACAAGCGTGTCTGAAGTCAGAGTCCGAGTCCGAGTCTGTAGCCTGGTTGGCACTGTTAGCTCCTCCATCTTATTGGGAAGATCATGATCCTGGATTGTCTCAGCTCTGAAATGTCTCAGCCAGAGACGCTGGATCGTGTCTGAATGCGCCCTAGCAGCTGTAAACCGTGAGAGAGCCATGATTTTTTTTTTTTCATTGGGTCACACGATGTATCATGAAAAAGGCAAATCACTAATCTCCATAGTTCCAAGTCCACGTATGCACACAAAGCTGATGGAGGCTGATGACTGATTCTGAAGAACACAGGATTGTTCACTTCTGCCACCCAAGCCAGATGCAGTCTATTTCTAATATTTCTGTCACCCTGCATACAAACCTTCTGAGTTTTCACCTCAGATGGTGTGAATACTTTGCATCTTGGCTTGCTCTGTTGAAATGACAAAAGGTTCTTGAGTTATACAGCAGCTCATATGGAGGAATTCGGAGAGAAAGCATTGGCGCCAGAATACCCTTAACCCTGCTGTTTTCATTAGTGAGTATAAAAGGCTTCTGATAAAGTAATAAAACTCATAAAATCACCTCTAGCGACGTGTAAAGACTGGGAGGCCCTTGATGTAAATGTCAAAAAAAGGTCTGGATCCTCTATTGTAGTGTAGGAGAACATGGTTTATGTGACGCCCGCCTGCCCGACTTGTTGCTTTTGACTTTGATTCAAGAAGGAGGTAATAGCAGACATGCTTTCTAGGCCTATGCTGTAATCTCTCCTAACACCTGCTCGTGCTCTAGTCTCTCTTATCCCTTCAACAGCTCTCAAACCAGAAACAATAGCAATGCTTTCCTATCATGCAGCGGAGCGAGTCGCCTCTGAGTCGCCTATCAGACATCGGTGTGCGGTAACAGAGCGGCATGTCAACTCTTATCATTGGCGCGCCAAATCCTGTGCATACCATCTCCGAAAGGCCACTTTATCTGCAAGACAGCTGGGTGAAGGTTTCGAGTGTTAAATGTTGGGGAATGGTTGGAGAAAGTGAGGTGGTGGGATAGAGATGGGGCATGAATGACCCAGACCCAGAAGACAGATGGGATTGTCTCTAAGTGACAGATTCAGAGAGATACAGAGATAGGAAAGAGAGTCTTAGAAAGAGAAGAAGAAGAAGAAGAAGAAGAAGAAGAAGAAGAAGAAGAAGAAGAAGAAGAAGAAGAAGAAGAAGAGTGGGCACCAGCAGCCGTGATCTCACCCTCCTCTCCTCTCCTCTCCTTTGGCAGTGGCTTCCAGAAAACTGCCCTTTCGCTGAAAAATGCCAAGCGCACCACATTCCACCGGCCACACAAAGGCCCTCCCTCGTCTCAGCTGCACAGGCACACAATCAGACAAGGGATAATTATATAATTAGGCTGGCTGGTGCAGACAGGGACCCTCAGATGGTGTGTTGGTGGTGTGTCATATTTATGTTATCGGACAATGAAGAGAGTCTGGCCTTATCAGGGAGTGTGTGGAGGAGGCTCCAGCTGTGGCACTTAGGAACAGATTGTCATGATAGAGAAGAACGGGTCGATGGATTGACCTTCAGCCTGTGGCCCGACCGAGATCAGGGCTTGTATTGTGGTCGATGTGTGTTTGGACCCTGTGATATGTGAAGAGGTGGGGACTTCTGGGGCTCTGACAACCAGACGATGCAAAGAGGTGAAAAACATAGAAGATTAAATTAAAGTCGAACAGAGAAGAATCGGCATTCAACCATTTCATCCAATACTTTTAGTAGTTGTATGTACATCTACAGGTATACATATATTTACAATATGTTCTAGAAATGAAAAGAGCTACACAGTTAGGTAGCGTGCAAAGTTTAACAATATGCAGAATATTTTTAAATGTGCAAGATAATTAACAGAATCTCCTTACTCTGACCCTGGTGGACCCTGAGGACATTATTCTGGCTTTTCTAGGGAGGCCTGAACTTTACTGCCCTCTCACCCCAGGCCCTGAACCTTAACCTGCCCCTAACTGCTCCCCTCAACATCCAATCTAGGCCTCTAACTGTAGGGTAAATGTTTAGACCTCCCATAGCTAATACAGGCCAACATGGATATAATACAAATCATTTCTATTGCTCTCCAGTCTTTCCATATAACCCTGGCAACTGCACTGTTACAAACGTACCCAGCTTGGGGAATCACTAAATGACCACTGGAATTTACAGCCAAAGAGATGAGACCACCTCTTCCCTCTTCTTGGGGCAGGATCCACGCTCCCAGACGAGAATCAAGCCAGTGTCCTGCTCAGTTGGCCGCCACCCAACAATCTCCCCTCGCACCGTGGCCTTGGCTTTGGGTGTGTCGCCACTCGCACGGGACAGCACAGAATAGACTATTGTTGATCACACAAGACAGAGAACCAGGGGAAGAAGGAGGGGTGGTGGTGGTGGTGGTGGTGGTGGTGGTGGTGGTGGTGGTGGTGGACGGGAGGAGATGATGGCGGTGGGGCGGGGGGAGAGAAGCTGTGTAAAGTTGGAGAGATCAAACATAGCGGGCAGGATTTGTTACCTTTGGCCGGGCTAGCTGTTTCCAGTGTTTCATGCAAAGCTAAGCAATTTTCCGATATCAAACTATTCCTTTAAAGGTGTACGACCCCTATAGGCCGTGCTTGTATTGCATACACCTTGAATTGTATGTACTTGTCCTTTTAATGGACCACAATACAAACCCCTCTTTTTACTAAGCTTGTGGGCTTAATTTTTGGGGTAACGTATCACGTAACTCTTTTAGACTCTGATTGTCAATAAAATATTGTTTTATTCAATCTTTCTGTGAGTTAAAAAGTTCCCTCTCTGAGGTTTAAAACTTTATATATTGCTTCCACCAGATAAAACACAACTCTAATTTTGTCTAACTTAGTGTCTGTAGATTTAAACGTACCATGTAGGTGGTTTTAGTTCTAATCAAGCCCATCATAGATTTTTTTGAGATTGATTTTGAGCCGGGCAACCTTCCAGTTTCTGGACGATAGAAAATCAATCTGAACTGCAGGATGGTGTGCTTTAGAAACGTAATGTAGCTCATGAGCTAAAACAGTATGTAGTATTCAGTACATGGGGTACTTTCTCCTTTATAGTGCATGATCATTATATGCATGCTTTCTGTCTGCATAACTACAGGCGACTGCTTCATCAGCAAACAGTCATTAGCTCTTACGAGGCTCCGATTGTCTGTCTCTTTGGTGAGATTACTGCTTTTGAACACGTGGAAAAAAAAGAGGTCTTCATACAGTAGAAAGTATCACTCTCATGGCAACGAAAACAACCATCTTCAATTACAGATTCTCATCCCGTTTGGAGAGGATATTCACATGTAACCCTGTGCTGCAGAACTATATTTGGGCTTCAGAAGTTTTTGAGATGGTGAGAAACTACTATCAAAGTAGAAATGGTTGCCATCGCTGAGATTTTTCTGTTTTTAATCATGCTGTTTTTAGATGTTGGCAACAAGCTCTTAAGCCTTGTTTGTCCCCAGAGGTTTGCATTGCTTTGGAGCTTTGGTAAACATTTTTCAGAGGGAACAAAAAGTAATTGGGCAGAGGTCACTTTTATTGGCATAGAACATGAATTAGGAATAAAAATAAAAACCCTTTTCATGGCTTGCAATGTTAATTTGACTGTGTGTTGAATTAAAGAATCCATTGTTGTGCTCATCGTTACCAGTGATGGAGCCCAGTCTCACGCCAAAGCGTGCAACAGCCAATCCTGTAGAATATACAGTGGCAGTGCTATGGCGCTGTAACTGTATGGAGCAATTCAATGGAGCATTCACCTGGAGATCAGTGGGTCAAACAAACACAGGAGTTTCACCCAGAAGTCCACTGTTTGCATCCATTTACATCAAAAGTTACTGTTGACTTTTTAATTAAGGTAACGTAAGTGTGATGTAAGTACAACCATTACTGTGTAACAGACCAGCCAATCCTCCAGATGATACCATGTCAGTATCATGTTTTGCCTCCCCTAGATGTGACAAGTGCAATGTGTATGAAGGTGCAGTACCAGTAAGGAGCAACAGACAAGTGTAGTCATATAAAGGGCAATTACCTTCACCTATGGTGGTGGGTGGATCAAACATCCAGACCCTGTTTCCACTGAATGTAAAACTAAAAGTTACTGCTGATTGTTTCAGGTTACGTATATAAGTTTAACATAATGTATATAAAGTAACTGAGTGATGTGAGGTACGTAAGCATAGACTATAAAACATGGATATAGTTTTGTTTTACTTCACCCACAGGTGGTGAAGCTCAGAGTGTGGCGGCTCTGGTTGCTGCCGTCTTGGCAGACCTTCCTCCCGTAGTCTAGCCTCCCGGCTGATCTAAAACTGGCTCATGAGTGGAGCTCAGGCAAGCTGAATAAATTCCGGGTGTATCCACTTGTCATTAAATAATAATAATAATTTGAACGGGTGAGTTGTATATAAATTCACCCTCAGTACAGTTGTCATGAACAGTGAAATTAGCTATAGAGACCAAAACTGTTTTTTGTACCAGGCTGTAAACATGTTTATTTCTGCTGTGAAGTTGGACATTTTAACATGGGGACTTATGGAGACTGACTCACTTCTGGTGCCAGCCTCAAGTGGATGTTTTAGAAACTGCAGCCACTGAGGTTTGTGCTTGTACTTAACCCTGCTAATTGCACATGTTGAAAACGTGACACATGTTGGTCTGGGAGCTTAATATGTGTTTTGGCACGATGCCGAGGTGAATGATGACAAATTAGTCACTTTGTATGACGGTGATCTGAGCCACCCTCTGAGGTCAGGTTGCTCACCCACCATACCAGTTTCACAAAGCCAGACTCTGACTAGATACACTACTTCATAGGTCACTTCCACACCAACTGTGACATAATCAATAAATCAGCATCCGGGTCAAAGAGCGGGGTCAAGAAAGCTCATTTTTATATTGTCCAAACCGGCTCTCCATGCTAACCTTTTGCATGATGCTTGGGCGAGTTTGCCAGAACCATTCTCTCCTTTGTAATGTCTTGACCTTTTTGTCTTGTTGGAAGACTCGAGAGCGGGGACAGAGGGGTATAGCTGGTGTGCCACGTCGGAAAATACATGCAGGGATTATGTAAGGGCCGTGACATTTTGGAGTGGGCTGTGACCTGCTCTGCTCCTTTACTGCTTTGAGGATCAGTCAGACATTCGCTCAGATGGACCCACGAGGTCGGCGCCACTTGTGGGCTGAATTGATGTCTTGATGTAGCATCAGTAGAGTTACAGTAGGAAGGCTCGTCATGGGCTCTTTCTATGCGATGCAAGACAACAAAGATGTCATTATAAGTGCCTGATATTGCAGTGCATGGTCATTCATCCCTGATGAAGGTTGAAGTCCTCCTCCACTCCGCTGCTTTGTTGTTACCCTGCTTGAATGTTAGTGGTTAACCGTGCAGAATGGAGACGTAAAGCACGCGCAGAGACACTAGAAAGTTCTCGCGTACATCTGTTGAAGGGCGCTCACCTTAAATCTGAATTTAAGACTCGGACAGAACACTGGATGGACTTTTCAGCCGAGTAGACATCTGATATCCAGATTTAATCATATATAACATGCAGGAGGATGTGTTTATATCTCATAAACTGGGAACTTTCCTGCTGATGTGGAGGAATACTTGTAGATTGCAGGGTTTTAAGAGAAGTGGACACCTCATTCAGTTAAGGTTTAACAACCTTAACCCTCTCCCAAGCAACACATCCTGAGGCTGGATGGGCTGGATTTTATATAGTCCTTGGGCCTCCTTCCAGTTGGACGTGCCTGGAACACCTCCAAAGGTAACCTGGCCACCCAATGGAGGAAGCTTATTTTGGCCTCTTGTATCCGCGATCATGCTTTTGGTCACTATCCAAAGCTCGTGATCATAGGTGAGGGCTGGAACTTAGATGGACTGGAAGATCAAGAGCTTTGCCTTACAGTAGCCTAGAAAGGACAAACCAGATCTCCAGACAGGGCCAGACCACTGTAGTTTCTCCTAGACACCTGAAGGGGGACGGTAAGGTGAGGGTTATTCAGTTGGTTGTAATATTCAACCACTAAATCTTGCACAGTGGACTAACTTTTTCATTACTGTGCTGATTTATGACTTCATTTTAAAACAACTTCTCAAACTGGCACCAAACTCTTTGTTGTTTTTTTTGCTGCATTTGCAGCTTTAAAGTACATTTTAATTTAATTTGTTCACAGTTTGTTAGCGAGTCCCCGCGTGTAGTTTAAACTCGAACACATTCAGCAGAATGTGGCGCTCTCAAATTAATTAGTCCAACAGTACATTCACTATCATGAAGGGAGTTATTGTGTGAATACAAGCAGATGTCCATTAAACTGGCACCTGACCAGAAATCTCTGATGAACCTCGAGTCCGATCCAAGGCTGGGCCAGGCCATGGGAAACTTGACGTCAAAGAAGTTCACCCTCCAAAATAAGTAACCTTTTTTCCCTTCTCCTCTCTGGTCTGGCCTGCAATTTCATATTTCATTGGTATTTCCGAATGGCTCCACACATTTGCAAAATAAAGGCCATCAGAGTAATCATTAGAATGTTGAACAATAATAACTGGGGGAACTGAATGAAAGCTTGGAGAGGCTTGTTGACCTTTCAGAGCTAAACTGGTCCTGGCTTCTGTCTGTGCACTGCTGAGCCCATTGTGTTCCCAGACCTTATCATTGTGTTGCAGTTTCCTCTCCCTGCTGCGTGTGCGCACATGTGCATGTGTGAAAACGAGCGTATGAGTTGATGCGTGTGCGCTGGTCCTGTCCTTGTGTATACATGTGTGTGTGTGTGTGTGTGTTTTAGTGAACTGGGCTGGCGTACAACAAAGGTACAGAGGCTTGAAGAGTGATGCATGCTGTTTCACACTTATTGGATGCCTCTCACACACCCTAGGGTCGCTGATTTCACACATTTGGATCAGAAGTTTAGTTTGTTGACAAGACAGTTCAGGATACTCGATGCCTACATGATGACACCACGAGGGGAAGCAAAAACAGATGCAACGATATGAAATGTAGCAGCATGACATGCTCCTTTTAAAATGTATCTTGAAGGCCTTGAAACTATCAAATCAAAGAGGACAAAACCGTGAACTCATAAAACACTTTAAACAATTTCACGAATGATTTGTTTAAGGCGCACGGTGACATCATCAGCGGCTGACGCAACCCGCATTATAGAAGTGAACAGATGGCTGGCAAGACGTTATTTCATTCACGAGTGAACACGATCTCACAGACATGTCAACATGTAACATGAGTGCACGGAAAAGCACACACACACGCACGTGCACGTACACACACGGAGCTCGTAGATGTCACTTTATGTGAAGACCGCATCCATAGTGTGTTAGGCGGAGATGTGTAGTGAGTTATAACGCATTCATAATGCTTCATGAATGCTCATAAACACATGTAATGATGCACTAAATCAACAGTCATGAAACATTATAGATGTGACTTAACTTCAAGTGTCTTATGGATGGACTAGTTCTAAACTAGAGGTTGACTGATGGGGCTTATAACACGTTATGACTGGTTATACACATCTATACACACACTTCAACTTTCAGCTGTAGTAAGGAGACACATTTAACTTGTAATTCTCTGCCTTTTGGTTTATTTCGTAATAATCACTAACGATGCAGCACAGATTACACTTCACTTACATTATAACGAAGCAGGAATGATTATAGCTGCATCAGAATGTACTTCACTTAGCACATATAGTGATAACTTATGACACACTATGAGTTCTTACTACAGTTGATTGTTGAAGTGTGTGTATAGATGAGTATAATAGTTAAAATGCATTATAAGTCACATCTATAATGTTTTATGACTGTTGTTATAGTGCATCAGTACGAATACTGTTATATTATGTATATACTAGGTATATACTTTGAGTTTCTTCTTCTAGCAAAAGGAGAAAACACATATTCCTCCACCTCCTAATAACTCTCTATGGAGACCGCATCTATAGTGCATTATAGCAACATTCATAATGAATTATAATGCATTCATAATGCTTTATAATACAGAATCTCTGCTGTGTCATAAGTGATTATTATGTGGTTGGTTTATAACTACTCACATGTATAATGTATGCATCAGAAAGCATTATATGTTATGTGTAATCATGAAGGAGAGGTGAGGTGCCAGTTCACCTCCTGGGCGCTGCCGACGTGCCCTTGACCACGGTACCGAACCCTTAACTGCTCCCAGGGCGCTGCTACGTGGCTGCCCATCACTCCACCATCTCTCCACTTTCTCATGTCTATCAGCCCTTTGTGTGTGTGTGTGTGTGTGTGTGTGTGGTTGTATTTCTTGTATATCAATAAAGTTAATCTTCTTCTTCTTCTTTATAATTGCATTATAATTCACTATGAACGCCTCTATAACGCTCTATAAATGTGCCCTTCATAGTTTTCTGTTTTTTTTCCTCGTCCCTTGGCATCACATCTCAATCAATGCTCTCGCTAAATCCCACTGAAAAAAAAAAACAGAAGCCTTCAACAGTGAGGCTCATTCATAAAAGTTAATAGCTGATGAAAGATGCAGTTATTACTACAACTCATGAATGAGTGACGGTCTCTGCTTTCGACTGTAGAAGTCTGTCCCTAAAGTTAAAGGAAGAAAGAAAGGAAAGGAAGGAAATAAAAAGAAACTAACAAACAAAAATTGCCCCAAAGAAAGAGACACTGCCTCCACCTGTTGCCCCATCGTCCTCCCTCCGTCCCTGCCTGGTGTAGGAGAGAGACGTCCTATGATGTCACGGTCAGCTCTGTTCTTCCAGACAATACACCCACACCTCCGGGGTTTCCCCTGCCCCGGCAACAGGGGGAGCTGTTGTGTCCTGGTGGTATGTGTGCTATGACTCATCGCCTCCTTTCTCCCACGCAGGACACACACATAGTGGTTCACACACACACACACATGTGCATGCTAAACAGCCGTGCACAGCTGCTGTAAGCCTGAGCTCCATAGTGATACACAAACACACCGTGCATCATCAGTGGGTATACAGAGCAGTGCATGGACAAAAAGGACAGCATGGAGGATGTGGGGGCGGACCGATGGAGATGTTGCCAGTGGCAACTGATATCCCAACACAGCTCTGACCCTGGTAACGCCTGTGGCTTACTGAATCAATGGCAGTATTGATACACACGGAGAGAGTGAGACAACAGAGGAGGGAAATGAGAGCAGGACAGAGCAGGACAGTGTGTGATTAGTTTGTGTGCTTTATGTATCACTGTGTGTACAAGTCTTTGTTTACTTTTAATGGCTTTTATTTGACCAAAATCCTGAAAGTCAGAGCGCTGTACGATCTCGTGTGTGTGTGTCTGTGCGACAAATATATGTCAGTGTGGTGAACTAAATAAATCAGTCTGCTCAGGATTAAATGCATTTTATAAAAGACATTTAATGTCCAGTGTGCAATATTTGGTGGCATCCTTTAAGCTCTCCTTCCTAGCTTAAAGAAGAAACTACAGTAGCGCACAAAAAAACAAAAGTGATACTGAAATTTTCTGTAATCAAAGCTCCTGAAATCATACATACTGGACCTTTCAAGAAAGACACAACAATATTTGATTTCCACAAGAGCTATTAATAAAAATGTTGTTTATTTATAACCCTGACAAACTGATTACAGATGCAGAGTTTAAGGAGGTTACAAAACTATGTGAACCAACAACCTATTGATATGATGAGCAATTTAAAAATGTATTTTTTACAAACTCAGACAGCGAAGGAGATTCTTTTAAGCAGTATTTATTGATTTTTTTGGCCTGTGGGGGCAGCAGAACAAGCTGTAAACACAACACATTATCACTGCATCAAGTTATTAATTGTGTCAACACTCGTCTAATTACATTTTCGACCACTGAGCAACATTCACTTAATGAGTCACGTTTCTGGCATCCAGTGACGTTAGGTCTGATTTTTACTCTGCTCTCTGCTCTTCACCAGCTAGTTGCTAACTTTGTCCGTCATTTGCAGGTAGCGTAACAGTGGCTGATGAGGGAGCTGAAACTGCAATAGTCAAGCCATTTGGTAAAACCAAAACAATGAGCTGAAAGACACTAAAACACAGTACACCTATACATATATTTATTTTGTTAGATTTTCTATATTATCACTCTCTTTTATTGTATTTTATTTCTTTATCTTATTTTTTACCTTCTATGTCTAGTGGTCTTATCCTTGATTTCATTGTAGTGTTCAAATAAAACTGGAACTTCCTGTGTTGTTAACGACAAGGTCAAGATTAGCTATTTGAAATGCTGAAATAAAAGGAACACAGAAAAAGTGGCACAAGTATCTCACATAGCAAACCTAACAATTTGTGTAATCAGGACTGTAATCTGCTGCTCAGGTGAATATAAACGAGACGTAAAACCACAGTACAGTTTAAAATCTGGGATTAAACTAAACTACAGCACGCAGAGTCAATTAAGAGCGGAAAAAGAACTACAACTACCCAGCATGGGGATGTTTTAACAATACACGTACTGAAGAGAACGCCTGCAACAACAAGCCATTTGTTTCAGGCGCTGTCTGTTAAGGCAGTTGCACGTCGTCCATACATCCTGACATCCTGACACTGGTTAAAGATAAAGCTGCTCCTTACAGTCGGACGCTGCCAGGATCTATAGCTGATCTGCTGATGTGGAGTCCGATAAGGGAGTACCTACAACAAACTACCTCTGGCCATCAAAGCTATCCTACTATTGTTCCCCCACGCACAGGAAGCAAGGTTTGTTGTGTTATTGTTGGATGAGGGAGAAAGAGTGAGGGAGCTGTGTGCATGTGCGTGTGACACATAACGCGATTGTTGAGTCTGTTTTTTAATATGCGAACACGCGCGTGCTTGTGTGTGTGTGTGTATCGATCTGTGTGTTGTGTGTGGCAGGGAGGGAAAGCCATCGGCGTGCTGTACCTGAGTCAGAGCGGATGAGAGGAGCTTAAGCGGCCCTCTGCTCTGCGGAACATGGAGCCGTGCAGGAAAACACCTGGGAGCCGAGGGAGAACAAACAAACCCGGAGGAGGGAAGAGGAAGAAGAGGGAGAGGAGAGGCAGGATGAGGAGGGGAATTAAACAGAGAGAGAGAGAGTAAAAGACAAGGAGAGAGAGAGAGAGAGAGAGAGAGAGAGGCTGAGCAGCTGCTGTTGAAGCCATGCGGAGTCCAGGAAGAGGAAGAAGAGGATGAAGAGAGAGTTCCGGTTTATACGTCAGTGTAGTATCACCGTTTTAAAACTAATCTTAGGCTGTCGTGAATCATCTCGCAGACTTTTAGATTGTAATCTGGTTCACACGTTGGACACATGTGCCAGTTGTTAGCGGCTAAATATATTTTCAAAGGATTGGCTTCAGGAAAATAAGCTCCTTGAGAAATGGAAGAAGGACGATTGATGCCACTTTAATGCCCAAACAGTTCATCTCAGTTAGTTTAGCTCATCTTATCTGACTTATCTTGTGTTTTATTCTTTGTATGAGGGTTAAGCAAACAAGATAAAAGCTTTAGAGGTGCTGGCATGTAGATATTATAGTAGCCAGGCTAGCTGTTTCCCTCTGTTTCCAGTTGTTTTGCTAAGCTAAATGGCAGATAGGATAAGATAAGATAGACTTCACTGATCCCACACACTTGTTACAGTAGCTCACAATATACAAAGTGGATCAACACCTATAATATAGCTGTTGCGTGGTGTCCATAGAAACATATGTCCCAAAATTAGCCACACATTTCTTCTCATTGTGTCCTAAATTCCCTGTTGATATTATTTCCATCTCCAGGCCTGATGGACTGCAGATATGTGTCGTGTTTCCAATGCATTGCCATGGGTAACAAGTGTTTTTTGAATTACAGGCTTCCACACCTGCTGTTTTTTAATCAATTACAGTACAAAAATCTAATCTATAACTGACATCATATGAACATAAAATGGATATCGAACAACCATCTGGACGACCTCAGCTGTGTGAGACCGCGGGCCTCACGGGGTGCCGGAAAAAACAGAAGCGACCTGCGGCGGAGAAGTTGAGCCAGATTCAGCTTTTGGAGAAATGCGACCCGACGTCACGCAGCGGCCGCTAATCGAGGATCAGACCAGTCAGACTCCTCCACAGTCAGCCTGAAACGTCTCTGAAACTGAGACTATCCAGGTGGATTCATGGACTAAACTCTGATACTCTACCTGTTGTGTTCTGGCTTTGTTTATTTCATGAGCGCAGCTTCTAAATCCAAGTCTGAGTCTCGCAGTTTATGCTGCAAAATAGAGACACGAAGAGGTTTAATTTGGTTTGTGTCTGATGGTTTGTGAGACAGAGAGTGAACAGTCAAGTGACATAGACAGTAAATGAGAGTGAGGGAGCACCGGCATCGGTTAATCAGCGAAATAAAAAGTTATTTCCTGATTGTTTCATAGCGGTTACGTTCAGCACAAATAAACAGTGCCCCGGATGTAGCCAGCCTCAAGTGGACGTTTGAGGAACTGCAGTTTTTGGTACTTCAGCTTCACAGCCGGGGAGGTCGACGCTTGTACGTGACCTATCTTGCAATCTGTTCCGCACACACACGCTAAAAGTGACGAAAATAGTTGATCGAAGAAGGAAACAGAAAGTTTATCAAAAAGCAAAATCAGACACAAAGTAACACAAACGCACACACACCGTAATCTGGCCCAAACGAGGCAGACAGAGGGCCTGCTCTGTTGTTGCTTCTCCAGACATCACATCCTTGACACAGTTCCCTGGCTGCCATGCAGCTGAACAGGGCCACTCCAAAGTTTCTTCCCACTCTGTCTCTGCAGATGGCATTGTTTTCAGACACAATTTTCATTGTATCTGGAGTAGGAGGGGATGGAAATCACTGCTGCAGCAGACGCCAGGCGGTTTTGTACTCAACGACCCTCATCGACAGTCGAGAGTCAGTTGCAGTGAGTTGTCAGCCCCCCCCCCCAAGTCCCTCCTCGTCCCAACCCTCTCGGCATGCTGGGAGGTAAAGCCTGGATTTCCCCGTTTCCACTCTCCCTAGCTCTTTAACAACTAACGCCTCGCTCTCACCCTCTCATTTACCACCACTCCTCTCATTTCCTCTCCTCCCCTGTTAAACCATTATGTCCTTTTTATTCATGAAGACTTCCTCCTCCCGTTTTCCTCTGTGCCTACCTGCCCTGATCACCCAACCTGTCGCCTTCCATCTGAAAATCTCATCATCAAACTCATTACTGTGCTGGCACTGGATGCAAATTTCCCGGCCCTTAGTTTTAAAGCTGCATCAGTCACATTCTCATACATAAATATGTATAAATATGCTTGTGTGGGAGTCTTCCTCACTCTCTCCTAATTTAATTTCACCCAGACAGAACATTGTTTGCTCTTTTCCTTCGTCATCCACAAATCCATCGGATGAGCGATCACCTTCATAATGTAATTATCAGGCACGGCAGAGATATTTAAGGCATTTTCGGATGCAGTTTGGTATTCGCTGAGTGTTCCCTCCGTGCTGTCTGGACCTGTCTGATTGTTCGCTTTGATTACAGGCTCCTCGGCTCAACCAAAGCGTTAGAGCTTCCTACGATAATATGTGCGAGGTACTGCGCGGAGCACAGACGCACTGGTGGTTTTGAGCGTGCGTGCATGTACAGTATGTGTTTGTGCAGGGCTCCGCGCAGGTGTGCGCGCTTCGGCTCTGCATAAAAGCCTTCCAAGAATCTGTGCGGAGGACTTGACATCTGTGTAATTTATGGCACTCTAAGGATTTTCAACTTTCGGTGAGCAGCTGCATGGCAAAGCAACAAAGAGAAGCGCTTACCAAATTACAAAGGTGTCAAGCCTGGGTGTGTCACATTAATTACCTGCTGCCTCCCGACCTCGTATTTTATGCCTCTTTCAGTGGATCTTTAGAGACTTAACACAGATAAATACGGCACAGAGGTGATAGTTATTAATAAGTAGGATTGTGTGCGTACCTTTAAAGCAGCGTGACCCCCCGAACCTCCTTAAACTCTAATGAGTTTTTATGTTTCTAGTGTCTACTAATAAATTAAAATCTATCACTGCAGTTCATCCGTTTTTGTGGCCTCAAGTCTAAAGCAACAAAAAGACCTGAAGTCCCACATCACAGGAGACATTTCAGACAGGTGTGATGTTCAAAGACCTTGTCCGATAATCACTCAAGGTGGCTTTAAACAACTCTGTGATTCTGTATTAAACGCATGTAGAAACATGAAGAGTTTCGAGGTATTTACTCACCTGAATGAATGCACGTGTATAGTGTTTTTATCCGAAAGGCTTTCCTCTCATTTATCCCTTCACACGCACTCTCACGCACCAAATGGCAGCTAGATATCGCGGAGGATATCAGACGACCGAAGCGCCGACACTATGATTAGTGGGCTGCTCGCTCTTGTTCCTGAGCCACTGCAACAGATCTACAGTTGTTCTATAGGCTGATAATAGTTTGTGGTGTCAGGATAAAAATAAGCTGGAGATTCAATGTGACAATGTCCAATATAACCCTCAACCGACGTGTCTTCTAAACCACAGAGAGCGCCTGCTGTGCTGAGTTTAAGTTTAGTCATATTTCTGCATTCACTGAAATGTGCAATGAGACTTATGAGATGGTTGCTCATGCTTAATTTGCTTCTCTAGGTCAAAGACATGGATTGTCTGTGGGCTGAATGAATGGCTGGGTGCTCAAACAAGCTACCTGTAACGGCACTTACTCGTCAGCCACGCTGTTAATTCTGCATAACTTTAAGCCTTAATATAATCTGAACAGGTGAGTTGTATATAAATTCACCCTCAGTACAGTTGTCATGAACGCGGAAATGAACTATAGAGACCAAAACTGTTTTTTGTACCAGGCTGTAAACATGTTTATTTCTGCTGTGAACATTTTAACATGGGGACTTATGGAGACTGACTCACTTTGGAGCCGGCCTCACGGAAGTTGCCACTTGCTCACAACTTAATTTCCTTTTTTGGTCTATTTCCTTTAAGATAAACATTTAAATTTGCTGGTATTTGTGTGCCAGTTTCCAACTTTTGTTTTGGCCGCGCTTTTAAGGTCATGACGAGTGGATCAACTATTGCAAATTAGTCATTTGACAAAGTCAGAGAACAATGTCGTGTCCTCTGCTCTAGGATGTGTAATCTACAGACAGGAGAGCTCATGTTTAGAAAAGTAAGCTCATCACTGAAGGGTTAGTGTCGGTATAATAAGAACATATCTGATCTGTGTGAAAAGCTCCTGTGACGCATGCAATAATGACAGGATGAAGTCATAAAGCCACACACGTGTGCAAACACACAGCATACATACATGTGTCCTGATTTCTGAGAGGAATACCAGATGACGGACCATGACACACTCGGTGCAGCGTCATCAGGAAGCAACCTTGTAAACAGGAATGCCTGGGAGGAGGCTCAGCCACTTTGCAGAAAAAAAAAAGAAACAGAGAGAAACAAAGTTCACAGAGACATTTTTAGATTGACGGTTACAAATACACCTGTAATCCTGTCCTCTCCCCCTCCCTCCTCCGTTTTACTGTGCTTCCCTTTCTATTTCTGTTATGCGATGAATCTCGGCCGCCTTCTCGTCTGTCTGTCTGACACGCCGTCCCTGTTTACTCCCTCGCGTGCTCGGCTCTCTGATCTTCACCTTTTCACTCCCTTTGCTCTCCGCGCTGCCAACATGGTGATAACTAAGTGAGATGAGTATGTTAACACAGCTGTGTAACACAGAAGACGCCATGTTTCATTTTTTTATAAACTGAAATTACATATTTAAAAGTCCAACCAACACGATACGGGGTCGCTGTGGTAATCAAAAATAATAAAACTAGCTTTCCGTTAACGTAAGCGAGCTAACTTGCTCAGGAGGACATGCTATGTTGATGTTTAGCAGGTATAATGTTTGACGTGGTCACCATCTTGGTTTAAAGTTCATATCTGTTGCATGTTAGCACTCTAAAGTTAGCTAATTATCACTAATGCCACTTTGTGCTAATGGTTGCATTTTTCATCTCTTACTGCAATGTGACCTTTAAAATTGAGTCACGAGCCAACAAGTGCTGATAGATGTGGCTTATGATCGAGAAGACGGCACATTTATGTTTGAGAATAAAGGATCGGACTCATGCAGGCTTGAATGAGAGTGTTAGATTCACTCCACTACAGTACACTACAGTCCACTACAGTCCACTACAGTACAGTAGGGCCGAGTAGAGAGCTGGGACGTCCCCCGTGAATCAGGACAGGGAGGGGAGGCTGGCAGAGGAATGCTGCTGTGTACAGCCTCTTGGAGCTGAACAAAACCAGGCATTCCTCACAGAGGTGTTTATTCTCTGCAGCGTGGTGTGGTCCATCCTCACTGGATCTGTTAGAGTCATCATCAGCAGAGAGATCATCCAAGAGAAATAAAACGCATTTGGAAAAGCTGACACATTTTGAACAGCTTGGTTTGGCCTCGTGAAGAGAAGATAACATTAACTAACTACACTGTTAATCAGAATTTAAGCCTGTTAATCTGCCAGCTTTGAAATACATCAGTAATATTTTTAAAAATACCAGCAAATATAACAACAGCAATGAGAAATACAGGATTTAGGTGACCTTGTGAGGCAGGTGATCACACGAGGATCCATCTTGCATGAAGGTGGTTGTGCCCAAGGTTCAGACTGATCAGTGTCTGAGGATCTACTTGCAGATCTTACCTCTGCCGCCCTGTGGTTAATCTAAAAAACGACAAAGAAGTGGATCACCGGCGGGTTGATAAACTTGAGGTGATACTCGGGGCGGGTTGAATGATGCCTGGTTGCTCAAATAAGCGTCCACGCTGTTAATTCTGCATAACTTTAAGCCTTAATATAATTTAAACAGGTGAGTTATATAAAAAATCAATTAACTATTGAGTTCTGTACCAGGCTGTAAACATGTTTATTTCTGCTGTGAAGTTTTTAACATGGGGACTTATGGAGACTGACTCACTTCTGGAGCCAGCCTCAAGTGGACATTTGAGGAACTGCAGTTTTTGGCACTTCACTTCACAGTCACGGATGTTACCGCTTGTATTTATCACAACTTCTTCAGCTCCAGCAGCTCCTTCCCCTTTAGCTACATAGCTAAAACAGTGATCGTTGAGGGCGAGAAGTGCCCAGCGTACCACACTCTGTTATGAGTGCACCATCTGGGTACTCGCAGTACACTATATGCAGTTATGTACTGGAAATAGCAAACCCCAATGATGGCGGCTGATAAAGAGGTTAGCGTAGATGTTGCTAGCAACAGAACTGGAGTGTATTTCTTCACCGACGTTCAACCGTGACAGACAGATGGTTCAATCATCTGCCAAGTATTTTTGGAAAGTGGCTTCCCTTTTTTCAAACGGTTTCCAATGACGGCTTGTCAGAGGATTCAGGTTGTTTTCCCTTCAGACGTTGTTCTAATATCACGTTACACGACGAGCTTCGACTGTCTTCTTTGATCGATCCAGCCAGGAAACATGTCCTGACCGCTGCTCATATTTTAGCACAATCAGTGCTGTCTGCTGCTACACATTCATACCGTATGAGTCTAACGGTCTCATGCATGATTTCCCTGCACGTCCATACGCTTGTGTATGAAGAATCAGATTATATTTTCTTTGTTTATTACTTAGAACAAGATTTTATGTGAGGTCAGCCGCGACCTTAAGTGCACCAGACTGGCATTAGCGTACAGGAAGTAGTTTTAAAGAGTCCCTATCAGCTGTGAGAGTTATATGGCTGTAAATTAGCCTTAGCAGGGGCCACTGCTGGCTCTGGACCAGAGGCACTCTCAGAGAAACTCACTCTGGATGTAAGACATGCAGCTCAATATATTTCAGCCTTACTGTGGCATTGTATTTTTTTTTTCAGGTTTCAATGTATTCTTTCTCTCCGCCTGTCTGTCTGACCGTCTTTCCTTTCCTATACCTTCCTCTCTCTCCGGCCTTGTTTCAATAGAGCGCATTCCAGCAATTCTTCACTGTCAGTCTCTCCCTCTCTCTCTCATTCAGACCCTTTCGTTAGCTGCTGTTGACAGATCCTTGCTGAGACACGAAGACTTTGAGCCGCTTTCACTCTGTCAGACTGGCCAAACGCTCGGCTCGTTCCTGCCAGGTGAAGGATGCAACACAGAAACAGAAAAATGCACCTATGTAATTTAGAGACGATTATATATAAAAAAAAGTCCCACATCTAAGCTGTTGCAGTGTTTGAATAAATCAGTCTTTGCATCTGAATCTGTTTTGGTCTGATTCAGCCACATTCCTCCTCCTGGGATTGGGAAACCTGAGAACCGGGGTGAGCGGTCATACTCGAGGCTCGAGGGGCCAACTAATGACTTCCCATTAGTCCATTTGGTCTACATGTTCCTCTATTATCTCAGAGACACGCGCTGGAGAGAGTCTATCCCCACGACTAATCGAGGGTCAATCGTCTCCCCTCTTAACTCTGATGCACGTGACAGCAGCCAGATGCACACACCTCTGCACGGACCACACGGCCCTTTTGTACAACACAAATACAGTAGATCCGTGTTTTTCATCTAGGAAAGTGTGTGAGTGTGTGAGTGTGTGTCGGAGGCCCAGCTATGCGATTACTGCGTCAAATTAACCACTGAAGCTTTTCAGCCAGCGACAGAAGAACGCATGAAATCAAATGCCATCATTGTTCAATAGGAGATTAGTTCAGGGTGCTCTGACCTTCTCCGGATCTTCTGAAAAGCTCTTAAATATTTGAACGAGTGCTGTCATTTCTCACTCAATTGTTAAGCATAAGGGGCCTTCTGTCCTCCGTCCATGCTGAAATTGGTCGTCAGTTCGGGACAGTGAGCCAATATTTGAGGGGGTGTGATCTGTTCCACACAACGGTGCTTTAACATGTGTGAATGCTCTTCGTGTGCAACTTCATTGAGTCTGTGTGTGTGTGTGTGTGTGTGTTTGTGTGTCTACAGTTCGGATATGTGCGCACGTGCACGTGTGTATTAGCACGCATGTTAATACGTTTGATTCAGAGTTTTGAACCTCATATTAGAAATTTAACTGAGAAGAACACAGAGACACCATCGCGCGCCTTTATTGCCTCCAGAACTGACTATAGTAATGCTAATGCTATCTGATTCTTTTACTGGCTTATAAATCTCCTGATGGTCTTATGGATAAATTCCACAGAGCACGAATGCGACGCGTTCCATGTGTGCCGCGGCAGTCAGAACTAATCGCAGCCGTTGTAGTCAATGTTTCAATGTTAGTCAAGTTTGTCTTCGCTCAGCTAGTTTTGGATGCCGCGAGATCCCGTAGATTTTCAAAATAAAACAGCCTGTGCAACTTTCTGATCGTAAAAACAGCCAAACAGTTTAATTTCATAGCATGTTTACATATTTAGAAGCACAAAAACAAACAAAAAAGACCAAATCTGAGCAAGTCAACAAAGTCTGGAGGGCAAAACACTTCTGAAATGCTCCTGGTGACGTTTGAAGTCTGTTGGAGAACTAAAAAACAGCGTTGCGGCCATGACGTAGCACGGTGGGGTTCTGCTGTTAATCCCACCTATTTATCAGATTTGCTTTTAGCCCATGAACCCTCTACAACCTCCAGGTCTTCAGGTAGTGGACTTTTAATTACCTCTAAAGTCAGACCTGAAGACCTGATAGCAGCAGATAAGCTGCTGTTGTTATTTATATTTATATTTATGCAGTTAATTTGTCTGATTGATTGGTCTTTATCTATCTGTATCTATACATATATTAGACTTAAGTGTTTGCAAAAACTCACGTGACTGCGCTTCACGGGTGCATGTACAGTATTTTTTATGGATGTTTCTTATTAAGTTGTCGCCTCTGCGGAGAATGATGGATGGTCTTCTCTCGGAGGGATTGTGGTGAGAGGTTACAGGCACAGGTGTGAGTCTGAGCGTTTGTGTGTGTGTGTGTGTGAGAGAAAGTCTGCTAAAATGTGACGTGAATGCAGGTCTCGGTGGGAAAATCCCTACCTCTAGTCAAAAACCTGCTCCCCCACCTCCTCATCCACCTCTTCCTTCTCCTCCTCCTCCTCCTTTTCCTTTTTTTCCTTAGAAACCAAACACACCACAGACTCCTGTTTTAGGAACCCTAGCATGAAATAAAATATGTTTTGACGTGTAGAGGTTAGCATAGGTGAGAGGAAACACGTTAAAACCCTCAATTTTCTACATATTTTCCCCTCTGACAGTCTGTCAGTTTAACCTTTTCCATCTTTACAGACATAAATATCTCACGTGCAGTTTGGTCATTTCACTCCACATCGTCGCCGTTTCCTCAGAGTTGCCTTGCGCTCGTATCCCAAGTCACAATTGTTACCCCGTACCGCCAGTGGCCTTGGCTAAACATACGAATATGAAACAGAGTGTAAATATAGCTCCATAGCTCATGCTGTTTCCTCCATTGACTCTTGTTAGAAAAACAATGGCATCCTATTATTCACCGGGCCATGATTGAACTGGAAGAGAAAGACTAACTCTGGGGACATTGTTCATACAGTGCCGTTTGAGCAAACTGTGAGAATCTGCCTGAAATGCTTTCAGTCAAATACAATGCAAGAATCTATCGAGCATTTTTTTTTGTGTCTCACCTTTAAAAAATGTTTTTTTCCACGATAAAAACTTTCTTGCTCTTTTCCCCCTGTCGCGTATCATTACACGTTCTCCACGTCGGCTGGCTGATGAACTATTTTTGGGGCCCCGGGGTCGGCTGAGTTTGAACATGCAGAGTCACCGTCAGGCATTGTTCAGAAATGTTCCCTAAACATGAGTGACCGTCAAAGGTCAGGACTCTCAGAATAACTCCTGTGATATTTAGAAACACCTTTTGTTTCCTGATCGCCCCGGTCGGTGGTGATGCTGAGGTAACAAGAGGAGTCAGTTGGCATGGCAACTATCCCTGTGACCTCTCCAGCAATAGTACCTGCATAAAGGTCTGTTATGTAATAGGCTGGATTTGGGGTCGTGAGTTATTCGTGTTGACTTTGCTTATAGCATCTTTTGTTTTACAGAAACTTCATGAACTGAGACAGTGAATGCACGCACATCTTTAACTTCTCAGTGAACTCACGTGGCGTTAATAAGGTTTATTATTATTTAGAGACAGTTGATAATAGGATTGTTGTTCCTAAAGCAACATTTTGTAACTTTTCTGCCACAAACTAACAGATTTTAAATCATATTGACGTCACACTGACTTGTAATCAGGTGTCTGTCATTCGTACGTCTGTTCTCACACTATGTAACTTTGTGCTCTGGGTACGATCACCCACAAGAAATAGGTTTTCATCCCTGGGGTGTAGGTGAATACTGACGAGCAGCGGAGCTAGTGTCGTGTCAGAACAGGAGCTGAACAAGTGGGCAATGCAACTGGGGCTCAGCAGCCGCTGTGGACATAATGACAGAGGCAAAGGGCTAAATTCCAGTATTTTGCTGTACCCTAATCACAGTAATTACCTGTAATTTTTGAACAATTTTACTGCGTTAATACTGCAAGGATGGTAGCCAGTAAATTTCTATAAATTTAAGGATGGGTGCTACATTAAAATACTATAATATACATGGTAATAATACACATAATTACCCATCATACATAGGAAAGGTATTATTACAGTAGTTTATTGTGAGAATTTATTGTATTATATTTATTAACCATGTAGCATTTAACTGTTGTAGTTTGTCAAGTGGAAGCCAGTTTTACTTTATATACAGTTGAGTAGATTAATCTGCAATAATAATGATATTTTATAACTTGATGACGTGTTTTGTAAATAATCTTATTTTGAAAAGTAACTAGTAACTAAAGTTGTGTAAATATAGTGTGAGTATGTAAGTCTTATTATTTGTTAGTATAGCATAGATAGTATATAGATAGTATAGATAGTATTTGTATAGCTCAGACAAAGTCACAAAGTGCTTTACAAGGGCAAAGAAGTCATATTATACATGATGAATACATGGTTACCCAAGAAAACTGTCTTAAAAATGTACTTATAAGTACGAACTAACCTAACTTTAAAGCAGCACTGCTCATAAACACTGACACCAGCTTGATATTTTCACACCCCCAGCTGATTATTTGGCTGTTTGTGCAGTAACATTTCAGATCATGTGGCAAAAAAACAGAATTCAGATCAACAGACAAGCCCACAGGATTTGGCCGAGCGTCAGAAATATCTGCATAAATGATCCAGACAGAGGAAATATTGCTCAGAGCGGCCGCTGTGCTGTGCGGCCTTTTTAGTCTATGTCACTTCTTTGTACACGCAGACTATCACCCATTCTTCAGGCAGGGGGCGGGAGAGAGATACTGTTGAGCAGACCAACTGCAGACTCTTGGAAATCTGCTCCACCACCTCCTCCACCACCATCACCGCTGCGTAATCAGGCAGGTCCAGGGCTGAGGCGCACCGAGCCACACAGCGCTTTGCTTATTGATAAGCCTCCTTGGAAGAAGAGGACAGCTAACTATGGTGCGACGTTATTTTAGACCGAACTCTGGGACGCATCACGGTTAAAGAGAGCCTTGACTAACGCGGAAAGAGAACTGGATTTTTTTTAAAAATATCCTTGGAATAATTCAAACTTTACTTACTTTCTGATCTGGAGAGTTTTGATTGTCAAGTTGTTGTTTGGAAATGTCGTTACATCTTTTGTTAGTTAAATATTTTGCGATCCATTTACGCTTTTAGAGGAAAACGCATAATTTTACGCATCCAAATCTGGATTTTTCCACAAATATTTATCCACAACAGGAGTGTGTTTTTTTTTTAAACACACCTAAAAGTTGGGTGTCCAACTTTCTTCTTCTCCTTCTTCTTCTTCGGATATCTCCACTGAAGAGTCAACAGTGGGGACAGACCGTCTACGCGCGCGCAGTTCCGCAGGGCGAGCCGCTGTCCCCCCGCGCGCAGTGCTGAGGACTGAGGGACTCTCGCGCTTCCATAAATGCCCGGTCCGTCGAAGAGGCTCGAGGCTGGGCAGCATGATGAGCTCGTGGGTACAGCTGCTGCTCGCGTTGCTGGCGACGTGTCTGCGGTTTGGCATAGCCGAGGTGAGTTTGACTGAACTTTTGGAGATGCTTCACCTCAACTGTAACGCGTAGAAGTACTCCTATATCACACGTTACAAGTAACTAAACGTGAAGCCACCCTAAAATACGGTTTAGGGAACATTTTACAGGAGCTCTGACAGGATATAGAGACCATAAGAGCATGCAAACGTCTTATTTTATCCTGTTTACATCCTGTTTTAAATATTAAGATTGTTGCAACCATTTTCAAATATCAAATATGATGAAAACTGTATTTAATTCACGTTTTTGACTCATATTTTATGCTCACTTTGACCTAAATTATGAGTAACATCAAGAAAATATGTGTTCCTTCAAAACAAACACACACATCAACATCAAATCTTTATATTTTTCTTATAATATTTGGAGTTGGTGCACCTGCTTCAGTCTAATTCTTTGCAGAAAAAAACTGTTATTCCTCCCATTAACTGGCGTTATGAATGGATGCCCAGGGGCACACACACACACACATACACACACACACACACATGCAGAGGTCGTCCTCTGTGGGTGATGATGATGATGATGATGATGATGATGAGCCAGGAAACACAGCCTGCCATGATAGGCTCATACAGCTGGATGCTCCACGTGGGTTAAAGCGATGCGTTCATGGATGTTCCAGTTCCAGATGTTGAGCCTTAATAAATCATAAGTCAGTGAGCAGCGTCGCATTGTAACATCACGCCGTAGAGGCCGCGTGTAACAGCCAGGGTGAAATCTGGGAGGCGAGATGACACAGATGAACACAGATCGCTCGTCTTGTCTTGTCTTAATAAAACTTGAAGTCGGTCTCAGGATCGATGGGCGAAACTCTGGCCGTGGAGGTCAAACAGGAAGTCAGAACTTAACTGAAGGTCTTTTCTAGGTCAAGTGAGGCTTGACGACAACTCAAGGGAAAAAACTGGGCCTCTTTTTGCTCAAATAAAGTCTATAGAAAGGATCTTATCTGTATTTCTGCCGCCCTTCCAGATTTCATCTGTGTCTCTGAACCCAGACAATTCATCTCCACAATGAAGTGCCAGTGTCAGTCTGCTGTAAAACTAAATGGGGTCAGAACACACACAGTTAACAAGTCATTCATGGGAAGTGGAGTTTTAAACAAGTCAACAAAGACAGGGGCACAACCCGTTTGGGAGTTTGCTTCAGTTGTTGTCGTGTGGTCCAAAGGTCCAAAGGAGCTGGAAACCATTAGCTGTCAATTAAAGCAAAAACACAGTCGTCCTCCTGTAATTCACGTTTCCACGGCGTCTTCCATGAGATTTAGGCTGAAACACAGTTAGGATGGATGACTTCAAATTCCTGTCATCAACCCGTCATTTCATTTTATGACTTTTGTAGGCACCACATGTAAAAGAAAACTCAAATCTGACGGGCCAAAGTGTTTCAGAGAGGGAGAGCTCTACAAAAGCTTTGAGGTATACAATCAGGAATTCCCCTCCGTGTCTAATTCTAAAGTTATAGTATGGCAGCTGTGAAGTGATGGAGTCTGTAGAGTTCAGTCACGTCCTCTCTGAAAAACCGTAGGAGCTGAAGACACCTCAGGTCTTGACAGTGGCTGATAATATATGAAGTGCTCCACAGACCACCAAAGAGGAATTTACTTTTCGCTAACACAAACTCATCATTATCCTTAATTGTCGTCAGGCGCCTTTCCAATTTCGGATCATGACAAAATAATTAATTAAAGCCACGTTTGTTCACACGTCCCACGTGCAGGCATAGTTTAACTGACTACATGTGAAACCTCACACGTGTGCTGCTGCTGCTGCTGCCGGCAGCAAACTCGACCCCGTAATTATACACGATTAGATGTTCCCTCTCCTCCTCTGCCCGCTGCAGCCGCCGCCTGAACCTGGCATTCCTCAATGTGTCCAATAAACCTTCAGGGGATTGGAAGCTCGCCTCAGGTGATAAGTGCTGGATTATGTCAAAATGCGGACAGGGCTACCTGAACTCATGATATGAGAAGATGGATGTTATTGTGGACAATATAGAGAAGAAGTTTGGATATAATTCTAGGAAAAGGGGCTTCAGAAAGTCTCGAGATCAACAGTGAAAATGAATCTTTAATGTGAGGATTACAGGCTGATATCATCCTTTTATAAATAAAGATACAAGCAGATGTTTGTTTTATTATCTTGATGTATCGTACATAGGTACACGTACGAGACATCGTACATATCATACACACACATATCGTACGTAGTGGTGCAGCAGTTTTGGATTTTGATGGTACAATTATAGTCTGAGGAAAGCCCCCAGTTTCTAAGCGGTTCAGTGCTCCTTTTCCTGTTTTGTTGCTACGTTACACTGAAAAAAAAAACAACTCTTAAAGGTCCAGTGTGTAAGATTCAGGAGAATCTATCAGCCTGGCTATAATATAATATTCATAACTATGTTTTCATTGGCGTATAATCACCTGATAATAAGAATAGTTGTGTTTTGTTGCCTTGATATCTACAGAGAGAGCGGGTCCTCTTCCACGGAGTCCGCCATGTTTAACCGCCATTTTCTACAGTAGCCCAGAGCAGACAATGGCTGAAAAACTGAGTCTAGATATGACCTGTTTGCCTTTTCGTGTGTATTTGACCCTTTCCTATGCTTGAAAGGAGAGGAGTGAGTATTCAACTTCCCTGCCACATGCCTCTAAATCCCACACACTTGGACTCACCGCTACTTTATGGGCACAACACCACCGCCATGAAGGGCTGAATTAAAAGTAGGTTTAGGAGGGAATGTTTGGATTTCAGCCTGACTTGAACAATACAATGGCCACTTGGCGCAGGTAGAAGTAAATGAAACGCTTCATCTCGTGTGTCACTATAGTTCTTTTGTTTAAACTATATGACTGATACACACAGGACGTTACATTAGCACTATCAGCGTGGACGAATCATAGAACTCAATGGAAAGACCATCAAACAACTTACATTGAACATTACCAATGTGTGTTGATGTATTTTGTCTGTCGAATGTGTTTACATCTGTTTTATTTATCAGAAGCCGAGTGTTTATTTAGTATTTCCTGCTACACAAATCGTCATGACAGCAGGCACCACTGTGAACAAAAGGCACACATCCTATAATTAACATCAGACACAATTAGCCGAGCGGGCAGATTTGCTCCGTTGGCGAATGGGAAGAAATCCTCATGATGACTCCTCAGGGGCATCGGCAACTCTGTGACAGAGATGTAAGCGTAATACAGCAGGCATTTCCCCGTGGTGTAGTTTGAGTCTCTGAAAAGCCGAGCAACAATGGGCGAGAGGCAATGGCGTATAGTATGGGCAGGATGAGAATACATGTTCATGCATGGATGGCTGCTTCCTTTGGCTAAACCTGCTTCCCGTAGGGATTCATTATATTCTCCAGAACCTGAATGCGATCTCACGGACAAAACTTACACTGTAAAAATCTGTATTTTTAACTTGAAGATGAGAACATTACATTCATGGTGCTCTAACCACACCACATTTGCCCCTTTGAGATCATCTTCATTGGTTCCGTCACGCCGCGAGCTGACAAACCAAATCAACCTTATCCACAGCATTTAAACCAACGTGAGGAAGTGTCTCGACCCATGTCTGATCCCCGTCCGCTTTAACCCGTCTTTTATTCATCTGTTATCCGCCCCCACCCTCTTTAATTCAGATGCACCTCCCTCCTCTTCTCCTCTTCGTATGACTCCTTCCCCCACTTCCTGACTCCTTCCTGACTCCTTTGACCCCTAAATGTTAGCAGATGAGAAGACACAACGCCAATAGTCATTCACCCTGCTCTTAGTGACCATTGTGTGCCTGCTTTGGGTAATACACCCCCTCCGTCCTCAGCTGTCTTACCCATTAATGACTGGGGAGGGGGGTTAAACCCACAGTCAGTCCAGAGACAATCACAATGCAGAGCTTGGTGCTTAGTTTTCGGTGTGGAAATATGTGGTCAAATGAATATAAGAGGAGGTATTTCCCATGGAGCCACGACCTGATATCGTCATAAAACTCAATCATCTTTGAAACTATTAAAAAACACATTATTATTCAAGTTGTTTACAGCCATCGCTGATGTAAACAAACCCCTCGCAGCTCTGTAGAGCTTCACAAACAAGCCGTTGTGTTTCTTTGTCAGTTGGAGTGATCTCGGTTCGGTTTTTGATAGAAGGGATTTTGTTTCCCGAAACACTTGTTGTAGAAGTGCTGCACTCGTATTCCATTTCCTCGGTGTGATTGTTCGTAAATCTCCGTAATGCCTCATACAGGATGGACACAGGGCGGGAAATTCTCCACTCGCTATTCTTCCACTGTGTTTTCCTGCCTTTCCCATTTTTATTTCTTTGGTCTCTTATTAATTTATATATACATATATATATATGCTCATGTGTTTCAGGGGGACCCTCTGCCTGCAGCCCTGGTGGAGCTGGTTAGAAACAGTCCCATCTCCTCCATAGAGGACCTTCAGCTGCTGCTGCTCTCTGACTCCGTAGGTAAAGACGAGCACGTTCTGATACTCCTGTTGACACATACCAGACTCAATATTTGGGGTGTTATTATGGATCCTTACACGGTTATGTTCTGTCCACGTTCTTATTTTAACCTTAATAACAACCATTTTCTTCATTTTCATTTTTAAATCTGCCCTAATCCATCTTTAATCGTATGCCTTAACCCGACAATCTACTTATAATAGCAGTGTTTCTCTCCGTAACACACTTGGGATCTGTAATTTTGTGTACGCGGAGCTCATTCGTTGCAAATTTATCAACATTTCTGAGCAGAAAGTATCAAATATTCTGGCAGCAGTTCCATGAGAAACAGATTATTTGTTATATGTGTTATAACTTCCCTTTAAAGGATATCTCTGTGTGGGTTGAGAAAGCTGCGAGATTCTTTCAAAATAAAGCATGAAAAGCGCTCTCTGCAGACATACAGTACATTCTGTTTTCACCCAACAACAGCTCAATAAATAAAGGCCAGTGATGCAGAGGGGACAGGCTTAATGCACTCGATATTCTGACTTGTGTAAAGATGTTTTCTAACTAACGTGACAACAATAAGTTGCTACTTTTTTACCCTAACTGTGACCTGCAAACATCAGCAGTAATAAAACCAACTCAGGCGAACAGATGGAGACACACACACACACACACACACACATGAAAACACACATAAGTAGAATTATAAGTTAGGTTTTTATTCCTCTCTCTCTCTCTCTCTCTGCATGTGCACGCTCACGTGTGTCCTGACAAACTACCCCCGCACCCTCTTTGTTTCTTCCATCTTCCCGTGCATGCTCACATTTACGCGCCCGCATGCAGAGGGCGCTAGAAGGCCTCCGAATAAAACATACACCACACGCTAAAAGCAGACCATTCATAAATCAGCTGCTGTGTTTACATGAGTCAAATGCTGTACTTGTTTATTGTTTTGTCTCAGATGAGGAGGACGGCACGTCTGCAGCCAATGGAGGTCACAGACTACCAAGGAGCCTCGGTGAGCGGAGCCTCAAATCCTTTCCTTTTCTCTTGTTGTCTTGAGATGTGAATTTAGACGTCACTACTTGTGGCTTCTTTAGATCTTATAAAATTGTATTTATACAATAGTTTAAGGTCGCAGTGCTGCCATGGAGGATCCCTGATTTTCCTCATGAATGCTAAACTACTCCATCCTCATTAGTGGAGGACTGTGCGCGCCTTCTTGGGAGTTGATTAATGTGAAAAGTATGGCTTTAGTGACACGGTAAAATCCTTCCCATTAACCTTTTTTCTGCGATCACGATAAAGCAGATGTCTGAACAGACACCGACCGACGACGGCGTGGGTGACTTTGCCGGATTCCCTCCAGCACGAGGAGATACTAATGACCCGGCATTAATCCTCATGTAAACTATGCTCGATATCTTATCTGTGCCCTTGTATGTTGAAACAGAACAGTCCTTTGTTCCCTCAATGCAATAATCAGTCAGATTAGAGTAGGTTGGAGCACATCTACTCATTTTGAATGCATGAGATTCACTTTATAATCCACCTGGATGCTTCTGGAACAGGCCGCAAGTTTGTGTAAAATGGTAAATTGGGCTTCAACAATGAGAACTTCTTATCGTACTATTCCATAAATGCACATGCAAACAAGCCAGCTGAGTCATTGCGGATGAATGAGTGAGCTTAATGGAATTTAATGTAATTAGGCCTGTCATATTTGCCAGACGGTGATCTCCAAGCAGCTTGGGAGGGTTTAGATTTGTGTGGGAAATCATGAGCAGTCCCATGTGCATTTTTAGTTATCCACAAAGGGAAGAAGTTAGCTGTCTTAATAGTCCAATAGAGTAAAAGATCATATAAATGTTCTGAATACTAACACAACTAGCTATACACACACTCATGGGTGGATTACTTAACTGGGATACCGGCAAAGGCCAAGGGACCAAGGAGCAAAATGAAGAAACCACAATGAGACTCAAAAAGAAGCTAAAAAAACTCAAACTACTGACGTAAAAACAACTGCAACATGACCACAAAGAGACACAAAGTGATTAAATGAGAAAGACAAACATATAGAGACCTAAAAACAACTGCAAAAATACTTTTATATGTCTGCGCCATAGACAGTATAAATATGGACTTCATCTCTTTGACATGAGCTGGCCACCAACGTCTTGGCAGTGCTGCTTCTGCAGCCTCAGCACAGTTATCATGAATGGGGAAAACTGTTTTTTGTACCAGGCTGTAAACATGTTTATTTCTGCTGTGAAGCTGGACATATTATTATGGAAGCTTATGGAGATCATTTTGTAGCCAGCCTCTAGTGGCCGTTTGAGGAACTGCAGTTTTTGGAGGTTGGGTCCATTGTTTTGTAATCCATCCATGCTCATACTCATGTCATATCTCATCCTTCAGATGCCCAGCCAGCTCAGCAGGCTCTTTGTAAAGTCCGTACAGAGGTGGTTGAAGTAACCAGGGGGATGTTGGACCGTAGCAATGCTAACTTCCTGTTATGGCCGCCCTGCGTTGAGGTGCAGCGCTGCTCTGGCTGCTGCAACGCCAAAAGCCTGCAGTGTGTCCCTGTTGTCACGCACACCAGATACCTGCAGGTAAACAATCACACACACAGAAACACACACACACACATGTCAAAACAAGCTATGTTTGTGTTACTATCCTCTGACTCTCATCTTCTTCTCAACCTGCCCAGGTCATGAAGATCGAGTACATCAACAAAAGACCCACTTACGCTAAAGCGGTGGTGTCAGTGGTTGATCACGTGGAGTGCCGATGTCAGCCCGCTCCACGTCCCCCTGTGGCCAAGAAAAAATCAACTCGCAGACAGCATAGCCACCAGCATCGAAACCAGACGCTCAGCCAGGGACATGAACAGGTGCGATACAAATGCTATGATGTTACTTCAATCAATCTCAAAGAGTTTTGTTCAAAACGGGTTGATTTTGATGTATATGCCTGGATTAACACTGAGCGTCAATAGACTAAGCTGATATTTAGCTAAATTGAATTTTGTTGAATTATTGCTGAAGGTCAAGGGGCACTCCAAGGATGAGCTCCATCAGTGGGATGAGCTGAAGCAGAACCAGAGGGCCCACCTGGAGGATCTCCTGGAGCAGCACTGGAACCCCAGAGGAGACACCTTCACTCAGCCTGGAGAAGGGTACAGCCTTGCTGGGGAGGATGCATCTCGCTCTGGAGAGGCTATTCTTTATGGTCCACACTGGGCACATAACTCCACAAGTCTCCTTGGGACTAAAGACCAAACTGAGATTCTGGAGAGTGTGGAGGGGAAGAATGGTAGGATCTCAGATGGCAACAAGACTGTTTCCCCAGTGGATAATGCTGAGATAAAGAACAAGTTGGGAGAAGGTTCGGATGGGTTGCCGCTCAACAGGACTGAAGGGAAAGTTAATGAGGAGAACAAGAGCAGGGGCGAAGCAACACAAACACAGAGTCCATTATCGCATGAAGACAAATCCAAATTTTCAAAGAGCCACACAAGTGGTTTTTCTCACCCTGTTACTCAGAATCCTCAAGTCAAGTTCAGTCCCACCGATGCAACCAACGAGAGAGTTGGGATCAGGTTCAAACCGACCAAAGAGCCGAATCCAGAGCCTCGAGAACAGGACAGACGGAGAGACAATGAGACTCCCGAGGAGGTGAGGATATTACAGACAGAGGAGGAAAAACTGCAGCAGGAGAGAAAAGAGCTTCTACTTCTCCACAAGAGGCTGGACCAAGAGAAGGAGATACTGAGACAGCAGCAGATGAAACGAGAAGAGGAGGAAAGGCAGAAAGAAAAGGAGACGGAACATCACCCTCATGGTAAACATCGCCATCATCTGCAAACAACAACACAAAAACCAGGTAAAAGACCTGAACTTGAAAAAAAAACTTGAATGTTTGGTAGTCTGCTGTGGATTTTTGTTAACTTTTTTTGTAACATGTAAATCCTGTTCTGACAGCAACAACATCTACAACTACCACACGGCAGCCGTCAGCTCCAGCAGGCCCCAGACCACCAGCCCGTCCAAAGAAAAAGATGAGGAAGAATCGCAAACGGATCAGCAAGGCAGCTATGAGAGCAATGCTAATGTAGAACTAAAATAAACCCAGGTGAGTTCACGGAACATTTCTCTTTACTCCACCTTAGATTTAATTCACCGTTCACGAGGTTTAAAGTCTCTCTATGTTTCCCCCCTTCAGGGACACAAAGTAAACTTGGTGTATTTCGTGGATCCAGAGGTGAAGCAGAGTGACTCCCTTCATATAAGTATTTATTCACTTCTCAGTAACCTGCTCGTCCTGTGAGATCTCCTCCGTAACACTACTAATGACTGTCTGGTGAACCTGTAACTACACTCGTATGGAGTTAAGAGGAGGGTAAGGAGAAAATGGAATACTAATAGACGGTGGACCTTGTCAAGAGAACACTCGCCTCTACAACGACAGTTGCTGGTATGAAGTAACGGGTGGCCTGTGGAGTACCTGACGAGGACTGAAACTGCATCGCTGTAGAACTGTGGAAAATAGTGCAATTTCAAAACTCTAATGGAAACCTTTTGTTTTTGATATCAACAGAGAGAAACTGCACTTATACGTTGGCAGAACTGAGTCTATATGGGGGTTGAAATGACAACAAAAAAAGTTTGTTGCTGAAAGACTTGATTTTTGTGATAACCACAATCAGACTGGACTACAAAGTGGAAAAAAAATGGACATAAAAATAAATCTGTTGTATTGTGTTTGGATAATCTTCGAGACAATCATCAATATACTTCAAGAACAAGTAATGTTGACTAAAATAAGCAGTATTTTCACTGAGGGGCTCAGTGTTGGGAAGATGAAGCTGTGTAGATTTAGCGTACCAAGGCCTGATATCATTTATTAGCTCCGCGAGACAGCGATGGTCTCTCTTTAACCATATTTAATTCTATTTAACTCATTGCAAACACTGGAATCATGCAGATTAGAAAACAAACAATCTCATCACAGGTGTGGAGAAAAAGGTGCTATCAGAATCGTAGGTGATAGCCTTACACCTGTGACCTGTTTTCTTATTTATTTATCTTTACCATTACTGTGGATTAACTTTCTATACAAATACTGCAAACAAGAAGAACACAGGCGTGGTTGAGATGTGTAACGATGCTTCACGACGGCTGGGTTGTTGAAACAGAAAGAGATTGAACAAAACCTTCTGTGAGCTCCCGGATCATGCAACGTGTGTCCAAAAAAATGTGTGCATGTGTTTGTTTTGTATGCATAAGTGTGCGGTATCGTGTTTGTATGGGCTTGCGTCCACACCTGCACTTCTGTCATGCATCTCAATACTCATGTAGAATCTGTTTCTCTCTGTGATAAAGACGTGTCTCTCTTCCAATGATTCATTTCTGGTAGAAACAATCACATTCCTTTTAAACTCTGGGAGGGGGGAACACCTACCTACAGCATATTTGTCTTCAAGTGCCCCCACTGTATTCGTTTTATTGTTTTTGACATTTCATTTACAGGAAACAAACAAAACAGAACCAAAAAAAAGGATCAAAACAAGGCTGTCACCAAAAAAGGACAACGAAAAGCCAAACTTTTCAAATGTAGATATTGTTTTTGTGTCCTTTGTATTTCCATTAGTAACAAACATGTAGAAACACACTGGTGATGCTATTTTGTGTCCAATAATCCACAAACCATAAACATCTTAAGTTATTGAAAAGCTATGGCTTGTACGTTCTTCATGCCAACTTACAACTGTTACTGATTTTGTCTGTTTTATCATAAGAAATGTTGGAAAATTCAGAATGTTTGTGATAACTTTGCCACCTAATGCTATTTTCATATGGGTATAAGAAGCTAATGTGCTTAAATCTACTTTGTTTTGTGTTTTTATTCATTTTCACCAATTTTCCTTCAATATCCAGGAATTCATATAAACTTGTGACTGGGAAACAGATTTTAACAACAAATATTTCACTTTTGGTTGAACCTGGATCATATTTTATGGAGAAAATGTTTTCTGCTGTTGTACATCAACTCTGATTTACAGAGTTTTCTGATGGACAGCAAAGTAAACTGCTGTTACCTAATGTTAGCTCAGTTTGTTACTTGGGCTGTCCAGACTGTGAGCTTAGAGCACTGGGGGAGTGTTAGTGTTTGTACCACCAAGGAAAAGGAGGTTTTCAGGCCTCGGGTGTGGGGTGAATGCTGAGGGGGAGTGGAGTCAGTGTTGTGCTAGAACTGGAGCTGGGCAAGCGGGCAATGTAACCGAGCCCAGCGGCCTCTATGGACATAATGACAGAGGAGAAGAGACCAAAGCGAACACTGACGGAGGAAACTAAAAAGAGAAAAAGAGAGAACAAGGCCGTCGGACAAGAGTAAATCCGGGTTTTTTGTACACAAGTCATATGAGGGGGCGCTAAATTGCAAAAATACCAATTTTTACGCAGTGGTGCTTTAATGCATGTAATCAGGGGTAAAAAATCCACCTCATGGTAGTGTTAGAGGAAATAGCATGACAAAAGTCTTTAGGATTCACTCTCTTGCCACCGCCTAACCGCACCAAAATTTGCCAGCATGTCTGAAACATGTCTGAAAACAAACCTTGACTTGTAGTGTGCATGTCTTTGCTACAGTCACTGCCCAGTTTATCAAGCACCAAAAGCATTCGAAGTTACAGGGATAAAACCTGACTTTTATGACACCGTGAACTCTCTGACTTTCTCTGCGCAGGTGGATTTATTTACTAAGCCTGTTGTGGCTACACAGTGCATCTGCAGCGCTCCGGAGACGACATATTGACTCCTTAAATCGACACAAGTTAAGCACTGCGCAATGAGGTTTGTTCAGTCTGAAAGAGAAGGCTGTAGGTGAACTCTGGCACACACTCTCTTTGTGGTTTGTTTTTCACATTTACCCACTTGACTCTTGGCTGCAAAAATGCTCCAAGTCAGCATCCAGCTGCAAAGTTATGTCTGCTAATTATCAAGTCAAGAACTCATCTGACTCCCCCCGTCTAAATGGAATCATACGAAGAATGGCTTTGAAGGTTTAAATGCTAATTCCCGACGATTTGAACCGTCTTTAGAGTGAAGGGGGCTTACTTAGACAGTTGTAATTTTGATCTTCACACATTTTGGGCTTATTCTTAATCTTGTCTTTGCATAATTTGTAAAATCAGAAAAGTGTGTCTCATCTGTGTCTCACCCTTAATCGCCCCGCATGCGACTCCTTCAATTCAATGTGTATTCATGCATTACTTCCAGTTGCCCTACTGTCAATCTCACACCGACGTACTACTTCTAAACAGCAGGCCATCTCCAAATTCACCATCGAGGTGGGATGCCTGTTTTTCCGCGGGTGTCCGAGCAGCTCCCCACCCCCCGTGGACTTCAAACAAGAGCGGGGAAGAGGAGTGCGTGGAGGCTTGTTGACTGTGACAAACACACATTCAAACACACACAGGGGTCAACCACCATGACAGTGTGGGAGGTTCTCCGAAGGACCAGGGACTGTGACTAAAGACACGAGATGATTCATAGCTGACTGGTTGACCTTAAAGGACGATACGGCTTGTTGGGTCTCAACAACACTGTTACCTAACCTGCAAACAATAACTGGAACAATATAATGAACCATCTGACAAACAATTTTACAAAGACCAACCTGATTACTGATTAGACCTGATTACGAACCATGACACGACCATGATCATTAGTTAGTTCCAATGAAATCCTGTTACGTTACCTATCGCCTATCGACCAACCTATCGACCAACCTATCGACATCTGGTTGCATGTTTACGTGATTATTTGCCCCAAAACATGCAGGTTAGGTGAATTTCTCTTAAATATGAGTGTGAATGTGTTTACAATGCCTCTTGTGCAGTGCATGCTGGGATCAGCTCCAGACCAAATGAAAAGGATTTCTGTTCATTCGTCTTTTTATTTTTATTTTAGGCCTGTCTTCATATAGTACAAGCTCAAAAATACCTAGTTTATATGGCATCTTGTTGGACCACATCGAACGCCAAAGGCATTTAGAGGTACAATTATCGTATAAATATGGGATGACCTTCCTGGTAGACCGTTCGAAGTGTTTCACTGAGTTAGTACGCTTGAAAAGTGGCAGAACAGTTTTGAAAAGGACGAAAAGAAGTGAGCTTGAAAGAGTTCAAACCTGTTCTGCCTGTAAAATAATAGATTTTAAATCATTTTGATGCTACACTGATGTATAATCAGGTGAATGGTTGTCGTGCCAGAGCTGAAAATACTGAAGAGGATGATGACAGAGGAAATCAAGAAGGTAAAAGGACAGAATGAGGTGAGAAGGTACTACATGGTTAAAATCAGGGTAAGTCTCTAGATAATTCATGAATGCAAAGTCCTTCTAAGTGATGGAGACAAGTTTGTGTGTGAAATCAGGCACTGAAACACGTGGAGGACCTCTGGGTTTGTGCATCCATGCAGAAGAGGAGCAGCTCCAGTGTTACTTAACTGAAAGCCTGTTTAGTCTCTTTTCTCTCACCTCGTTTATCGGAGGGCGAGCGGCGACACCCGCTATTTTTTAAAACTGCCAAAATGTACATTTTGAAACATTTTGAAGCACTGCAGTAATTTCACTAAAACACTGCCTCTGTTCCAGATTTTCCCCGTCAGCAAAACAATTATTCATCTGTGGTCTTAAAAGCACCGCTTTGTTTTATGAGGACAGATTTCAGACTTTTAGGGGAGAAAAAAGGAAATATAAATATTCACCGGGGGTGTTTCTATCTGCGTCTTTCTAACTTTGTTTTATAATCAATCCCCGTTTCATCTTTCATCCTGTCCAAGATCAGTGATACAACACAAAAGGCTGCATGGTTAAAGCAAAGAGAAGAAATCAAATGACATCATTCTGCCCTGGGAAAACGCGTCCAATCGTCCAAGCTGGAGAAGACATGTCTTCTGTCTGACTGTCTGTGTTTCAGTGTGGCCTGCGCTCCCTGATGTACAGTAGTGAGGAAACAGGAGGCCTTTGAACAGGAGGTTACACAAGCATCCGCACGGCGCCACGCACTCCCTACACCTTCCAGCACTTTTATTTTCCTGTTTTTATGTACGACAGAGGACAGGGACATGCCGTACGCAGACGACCACAGAACTACCCCGTCCTCAAGCACAATCGCACACTTAACTCTGGCCTTTGCATCGACACCCACTTTTGTCCTTTATGTGTCCTTTTCTGTTTTTACTGATGAAGGTATGAATTTGTCACACGTTCACTCATTCAGTCAGCTACTCAAAGCCCCCCCCCCCCCCCCACACACACACACACACACACACACCTCCAGGGAACAATAGTCCTCTGATGGTGACTGGTGAGGAATGTGAATGTTTTTAGCGGGCTAAGCTAAGCTGAATGCTGGGAAAACACATCACCTTCCCCCTCGCCTTCCACGCCTGGCTTTGGTCAAGGCCAAGAAGGAGACGTTGAATAGACGTCTCCGCGGGCATCGTGACTCAGTCGGTGCGTGTCAAACTGCTCCTCAGCCTCATCGGACAGGAAGTTGTACCTAGCGATGGGCTGAGAACACAGGAAGTCGATATCAGCATGCCTGGAATTCCAGCATTGTGTTCCCTCTGCAGGGCTTATGCATCGCTCAAGCACAACATGTTCATGGTATAAATTCGTTACAGTAACACAGCGCTGCAGCGCGCATACATGTACCCTGCAGAGTGTTACACACTTGCGCTCACTGCCAGAAACCGACAGACCCTGAGTAATCTGCTCCACACCGTCAGGCTGTACAGATGTGCAGATAAACAGAGCAATAAATTATACAGCGATGTGCATTTGTGTGAGTGAGAGAGAGCGAAAGCACACAGCTCTGCAGACACAGTCATATATCCACCTGGAACTCAGCTGCCAAATTAGGCTACTGCACATACGTACGTCTACGCTGAAAATGTTGCACCTGTTACCAAATCCAAACACGCTGACCACGTGCCAATGTTAACATGAGTGCACGAAAATCTAATTTCTAGATGCTTCCTGATATCTATATAAGATTAAATTACATAGTTTGAAAGACTATTGGGTTTCCAGTGGCTTTAAAACAACTGGAGAAATAATATTTTTGTGATTTAGTGCCTCCACTTTCAGAGTGTGATACCATTCTTGTAAATGTGGACAGGTGTACACGTGTATTTCTTATGATTATATTACTTCTGATCAAAAACTAGTGAGTCTAAAACAGCCAAACAACAACAACACAAGACATAGCAGCCAGCTAATATTACTGACTAGTCCAACAGCAGCAGCCTAGCTCTGCGTTTGCGCTCTCGCCTAAGACTAAAAGTCAGTCCCAGATTTACTCTTGTCTGACAAGACTTCATCATTTTCCATCAACATCCCCTTCTGTCTCTTCACCTCTGTCATTCTGTCCATGCAGGCTGCTGAGCCGGGTTACACCGCTCAGCTTCATTCAGTTGTATCAAACTGGCAACTGAGCGTGTGTGCCACAGTTTGCCGGTTTTAAACCATAGCCATTCATAAAGCATAGATAAAATATAGTTTATTATCACGGTGCAAAAGTACAAGAGCAAACATTTCAGACTTAAATGATTTCACTTCATTCATGACCAGTTACTGACGTCCAAATAGAGGTATACTATAAAAAACACCTGAAGAAAATGGCTCATATATTAAAGGTAACTTTAACACATATTCACACACATATATCATATATTTAAAAATTTGCACACTTAGATAATATACTGTACACACATTCAGCAACACATAGGCTACAACACTGACAACAAGGTCCTAACTCACACACCTTGGTGCAAACATGCATACGTGATCACAGTGAACATGGCAGATTTTTGAAATACAGTTCACATAATTCTGCTTCATAGCTGTGACAGAGACACTCTCAGAGTTTGAGGAATATTAATAATATTAATAATATAACTACATTTCTTAAGAATCTGTGGTGTGTGAAACGCCTGGGAAAATACAGAAGGAAGTAAATGATGTTCATATTATACATAGATTATATTTGCCACACTCAAGTCCATCTTTTACATTTGCTTGCACGGCACTCACAAGCTCAGCTCACTACTGCCCTCCATTGGTCAGCAACCCAACCTAAAGTAGTTCTCAATGAGTCCTTTCTCACGTGTAAAAACACATTTTTAATACGCACATCTGGAGGCATAAGTGGAAGTGGAAAGCTTATGAATATCTGCTGAGAAAGCGTGACAGGTATGCTCTCATGTGAGATGAGTGGCTGTGGGGATGTGGCAGTACCCAGACGGCTGTATGGAGCCTCCCTGAGGCCAGGAGGTGAAAGGTCCTGTGATGTGAAAGGCTGGAGGTTGGTGGATGCTGGTGGGCTCACTGGTTGTCCAGTCCTGGACGTCCGACTTATCTGGATGCTGTTGGTCCTGCTCAGCGTTGTCTTGCCTGTGTGAGTTTGTGTCGGCATCGTGGTGAGATACAAGATCCTGCGTGGACTTGAAGGCGCTGCGGCTGGGCAGACAGACGTAACCTTGCCCGTAAACGTCGAAAGTCACAGGGGGAGATGATACAGAGTCATCGGATGAGGTTTCCTTCTTTTCCTCTTCACACTTCACATCCATCGACGTGCAGTTTGACTCTGATACCTGCCAGAAAGAGAGAAATGAGATGAGGTTTAATGGCTGCAAACATAGTGATAATATTTCTTTGATAATCTTAGCTTGATAATTGTCATTTACTAATTTAGAAACTGTTCTCACACTATGTAACTTACGATCACCCACGAGAAGTATGTAACGCTTTAAGTCACACACCACCAACACTGAAATTCACTGATTTTGGTGAAACTGGATCATATTTTATGGAGAAAATGTTTTCTGGTTTTCCTTCTGATGTCCTCCGGCTGCTCTGCCTCAAGTAACCTGCTGCCAGCCGTAGCTGCTGTTAGCTATTGTTAGCTCAGTTCGTTAGCCAGGCTGCCCTGACTGTGAGCTCAGAGCACCGGGGGACTGTCAGTGTCTGTACAGGCTCAGCAGCCTCTATGGACATAATGACAGAGGAGAAAAGACTGAAGCTGCCACTGAGTGAGGAAGCTAATATCAGGAATACATTTTGAGTCTGTACGTTTGTGTTTCTGATTCACGCTGAGAAATTCTCAGAAAACATCAGAACACCTGACAAACGACACTGACCGCGTCTGTGAGTAACTGACCTGACAGAAGATGTACGGCCCGCTGAAGCTCATGGAGGATGTGTCAGTGGTGTGGACCTCCTCGGTGGAGGAAGGCAGGTTATCACACTTCCAGCAGCCCTCGTCCTTCTCCAAACACTTTCCCTCACTGTCCTTGGTTGACCAGAGCGAAGCCTCTGAAGAGCTGCAGGGAGAGACAGAGCAGAATGAGTTGGTTTTTTTGCATCAGAAGAATTCATTTTGATCGGTTTCAGTCTGGAAATGTCCCGTGTGAAGCGCGTTACCATGTCGATATGCTGTCCATGTGCTGCACTTTGCACATGGCTGTGCTCTCACTCTGCATGAGGGTCCAGCTGGTGGCAGACTGGGTCACAAAAATACATCACGATTAACACTGAACACAATCAGAGAACACAGATTTCTTCAGGAATGCAAACTGTAATCCAGTCTCACCTTGAACTCAGACAGGATTTTGCTTTTGCCTGGAGAAGGAACCGAGTCCACCCACAGAACGACCCTCCTGTTCAAAATCCATCATGTAAAAAGAGATTTCTTTAATCAAATATGAAAAAATCAGATTTGGAAACACATTTGTGATCTAGAAAACTTCCTCTGGCTAAAAAGAAATAAATAAAAGACCTTCGACAAGCTGGAATGCTGCAGTAGAGTGTGAGGAAGATTACGGCCACAAGCACGCTGATGGAGACATAGATGAGGGTGGACAGGGACCAGGTGGCTGTCAGGGGGACAGAAAACAAGACAAATGATGATAATGATCATTCATGACACACTTTCAACAGAAAAGTCCCACGAGAATCAGCTGTGCTGTGTCAATTTGCATACTTCCATATACCACCAGAGCGAGTACGCAAGTGCGTTCACACTGTCAGTTATGGTAAAATGTACTGTGTACGTACTGCGAGTACCCGGATCAGCTCACGTGTACTAATGGAAGTATCTAAATTGAGACGCAGAGCGTGAAACACTGCAGCCGTATAGTACCCTCGTGTGAGGTCCACCTCACAGGTTCACTCCATTCAGAGGGAATTCCCTTGTAGTCTCCAGGGACGAGCAGTGACCTGACCTTGACCTCGTATTCCTGCGATGGATCCAGAGATGTTTCCAGGATGTTTTCCGACATGGCGCCCATTGGAACGCTGAGCATAGGACAGTCCTGAAAAAAAAAAGAATACATATAAATCCATTAAAAATGTGTGTTTTGATTATTTTTAATGGGCTGCATTATTCTAGATGCTAACATGAGTGTGTTGTTAAAAGTTCCTCACCCAATGATCCTGTATCCTCTTATAGCAGAGCTCATACTTCAGCGTGAGTAGCGAGTCTGCGTTCGGCTTAGTCCATCCCACGGTCCAGATGTTGTTTTTTTCCCACACCTTCACCCCCTGCGGTGGGCTGGGACGAACTATGCAACGAGAGATTTGTTTGTACAGTAAGTCAGGCTGGAAAAGCAACATCTTATCCCGTGCTGAGGAGTTTAAAGCTTGATCAAGGAGAATGGCTGTCTTCTCTGGCTCGTCCACTCTGTTCATGCTCAAAGCATCTACAGCATAAGGTATCTGCCAATTGGTCATTAGTCTATAAACAAAGAAATATGTTTAACCTTAGCCGTGTGACATTGATGTCCGACTCTGTAGAGTCTGTAGAGTTACCATTGCAATGATCCTAAACACAAACATACAGCTGCTTTGTATCTCAAGGAGAAGAAGTCAGTGTCTCTGTAACAATCAAAGATCTTTCACACAATCCCTACAGTGACCTCAAGACATATGCTGGACCCCGTGCAATATGTGGCACTGATGGAGTAGGAACGCATGCTTGATCTTCATGTTGAAAATGTAACGTTACGTGTGTAAGACTGCATGAAATGAAATGATACGTTAATTACGAAGAACAGCACATTCATGTATAAGACGGGTTAAATCACTGAAATGGTTCAACATTGCTATCAGGGTTCAACATTTAGTGGCAAGATGTGTAACAGCACTGTCAAGTCAAAGTCCTCAAGTTGAAATTCATACGTAGAGCTGTTTTGGGTCTAAATAATCAAACAGCAGGTGTAAAACTGGTGTAACAATTTGTTAAATATGTTAAAGCTGCTTGTAATAATCTGACAGGGGTGCAGTGCTGCCGTTCAGACACTAGGTGGGGTCATTCAGTCACATCACAGTTGCTCTTCTCTGCACAGCTTCCTGCAGTTTTATCACCCCATAGTGTGCTCTTAATTTGGCAGGACATGTCATCTGCCCCCCCCCACCCACCCTCCCCACCTGTGTGCCCTTGTACTCACTGTGTTGGTGTGGCTTAAAAATCTTGGCACTGCGCGTTGGTACGAGCTCCAGCAGCAGATGTGCAGGGTCTGCGACAGTCAGCGAGCAGCTGTACTTCAGCATCGTCCCGCTGAGGTCAGGAGTGACTGCCGAGTTCTCACAGCATCTCTCGGACCTGAAGGAGGGGAGAGAGGAGGCCGATGGTCAGATGAGGGAATGAATGATAACCAGGTGGTATTGTCGGCGTCACACTCGACTTACGGTGCAGTCTGGTTGTGTTGACAGGCCAGCTGGTAGGTAATGAAGTGAGCCAGCTCTCTGCTCACCTTCCAGCTACACATCACCTCATTTTCTCCATCCAGCACACAATGCAAACTGGGAAACTGCCCAACATCTAGAGCCAGAGAGAGAGAGAGAGAGAGAGAGATAATAGCAACAGCTGCAAAGCTCCAGACTTTCCTGAGCTCCCATAAAAATGGACAGAGGGAGGAGGAGGGACGAGATTAGAAATGTGAGGAAAGGAGATAAGGAGTCTGTGATGGAGGAAAAGACCCTTCTGGACTAAAATGATCCAACACATTAAATATGCGAGCCAAATGGTTTCCCAAGAAATGTCAGAGTTGAAGCTGATTCGTCCACGTACGGGAAAAGGTTTGTCAACGTTTTGCTCTGAAGCTTCTCTTTGACTCACCTTCTTTAGTCTGCCAGGTCACCGCAGGACTCCAGTGGCTCCATTGACCCACACTGACCCGGGCCCTCACCTGGGCTTCATACCGGCGACCCGGAACCAACAATTGCTTCTCTAGTTTCACGCTGGTGTTTGTGACGTCCTCCATCTGCAGAGAGAATCAGAGGAGAAAAGTCAAGGTCAAAGAAATATTTGGAACAGTTCTTGAATTCTTTCTATCGGTCAGCAGGGGGCGGCACACTCGGCTGCAAAACGGAGACAGTTTCCTCGTGAGTTTATGGTCTCATTCGCTGGTTTTAATTATTTTTTCCATTCCTCATGATATTATATTTGTAATGTTTCCATTTAATGTATCATGGATGATAAACAGGATATCTCTCAGGGCCTGGTGACCTTGTAATGAGTCAGATAAAACTGTAACAAACGCGATCAAATATGAATCAGTTCGTCGTTGCATTGCTCATTTCTCGCCTCAGATGTTCTCATAAACGTAGCTGTTTAGCTATAATACAAGTATGTTTATGACAGGCCGACATTTTTTTCCTGCGTCGCAGTACGCCACCAGCCGTTTACATGCTGTTGTACAAATATGGTCACTTCCTGCTCCAGAAAACCGACATGACAACGTCCGCCATGCCAAACTTTCAAAAGACCAATGGGAGGCATCATGACATGTTCACATACGTGGTAGCCACGGTTAACATATCTGCTGATGTCCTGGTGAGCTGTGAGTTGCTGACATTTGCATTAAGCCTTCCTCGTTACTGTCAGAGGAAGTCTCCAATATGACGTTCAAGCGGTCACCAACTGCTTTCGTCATGATGACTTAGAGTAGTTTCTATTTCAGCTGAATTGAAGCAGAAATGTGAGGCAAACTCTTCAGAACTGACTCCATGAGTGTGCTCAGCGTGATTGATGCTCACCGTCCAGCTGTCCTGTCTGTCTGTCCTGTAGCTGAGCTGGTACGTGATGTTTTCGTTCAGGGAGGAGGAGGAGGGATAAGGGCTGGACCAGCTGAGCAGTCGGCCTCCATCACCTGCATCCTGTGTGGACAGATTGACCGGATGGCGCGCTCTCACTGTACACAACACACAAGAAAAACAACTTAACTCACTTGTGCTCAGTTAACACAATTATTCTCATCACCACGGTGATGTGACAGTTATTATTGACAGACGTCATGTGAAACTCACAGTGCTGAGAAAGATCCAGAGGCTCTCGCCGGACGGATGAGCAGAGGCTCTCTGTCTCGCTCTTGATGAAGAAGACGGTGTGCTTGGTGCCGATGGAGAACTCGCTAGTATTGTATCTGCAGTGCACGGTCCTGTGCTCGGCCGCATCTTGTGCTGCAGTATCGTACGGCACGCACTGCTTCCTGCAAGGACATGAACACAGTGAGGGAACTGTCTACTCTGGCTGTGCCACATACGGGGGTTACACAGGGTCAAACATATCTCTTGGGTTAAATCTTTGATTGGTATGAGGACACTGACTTCGCTTCTTGAGATCAGCGGCTGCATAATCCTGATCGTTACTGTGGTGGCCAAGGTCAGAGGATAGATCGGTAAATAACAAAGAAGCCTCTGCAGAGTCAGATAACAATGTTGCACAACTGAGAGCTTGTGTGTGTGACAGGTAGACTTTGACACCATCTCAGCTGTACCTAAGAAGCTCCACCCTTCACCATTCGTTAGGACGGAGTAACACTTAGCATGGCTTGCATGTGTGCAGTGTGGCAGTAAGGAACCTGAAGCAACCTGTTGTCCAGATCCTTTTAGGTTGATAAACTGTTTTAAAGGTAACTGTTGTGGAAACTGTTACAGCCAGTTGTCCTTGATTTTGTATTTGCATTAGATCCGGTTAGTAAGTCGACGGGCTGTTGAAATGTTGCTGCCAACGGATAATGATTGCTAACGTTTTTGTGTTTTCTCTTTTGTAATCCGTCCTCCGCCACAGACAGGCCACTCTCCCCTTCACTGCATGTCACGGTGTGTTAGTTTAACTGCGTGCTCTTTTACATCTGTGGCTTCTGTAGGGTTTGGGTGACGGCCTATGTGTGACGGTGCTGTGTAGGTATCCTTGTAGCAATCAGGTAAACCGACTTGACGTTCAGTTCCTACAGAACGGAGGTGGTTTTTTACTCTTTCTCCTGGCAGGTTTCCATCAGCATTTGATATTATTTTATTCATGAACTTCTGCTTTTGCTTTTATTGTGTTATAATTAATAAATTGTCTTAAACTTTTTTTAAAATTAACTCCTATACAATAAAATGGTCCCTCTAGAGTCAAAATCCACATCTCTGCATTATTCCTATCATTATTTTAGTCCAGCCGAGGCCTGCCTGTCTCACTGCTTTGCTCTGGTCACACTGTTGGCAGATTAATGACCGTTTATGGACATGGAGAAGTTGTGACATTATTCTGAGGACGAGTCAGAGAGGACGGCGCCTTCTTCTTTCGAAATGAAGTGGCATCATGCCATGATGTTTCAGTTTCTTTCAATACAGATCCACACAAACACTTTCTTTGTCCACCCAGCCCTTTACCTTTTTACTCTCTGATCCCGTGCTGTCTTTGTGTATGTTTTCTCGAACCAGAGCTGCAGCGCTGTGCTTCTGTGTTCCCTCCACTTGCAGAGGACAAAGGTCTCGTAGTCGTTGTAGCACTCTAAAGACCGCAGCAATGAAGACTCTGTGTGGGGAGGAAGATGTGTTGGGTTAATCACCGTGTTAAAGACTCTTAATTGCTCTTGTTATTGTTTTGTGCTGCGATATATCGATGATAACCACGATAATTAAAACAAAGTTAAGTATTGATGTTTATAATAGACATAATGTTGTGTAAACTGTTTCTTTCTCTTCTTCGTGGTTCAGACTTCTGTACGGTTAAACCAGTTAAAGATGAATTTGACTCACAGCATTTCATTCTTTAATCTTTCGGCAGTGGGAATCTGATATCATGACAGTTTGTTTGTGCGGTGTAATACAACAATGTAACGATACTTGATTATTAGGAACAAAATGTAGCTACTTAAAGTAACACAAGTTTTACTTCTGCATTGTGCTTTCCCAGTGTTAGCTATATTAGAGGATTGTTAACATTTCTGTTGTAGTTTAATTTTGCACAGTTTAAATCTATCTGAGTCCTTCCCGCAGTGAGAATACGTCAACCTGTTTTTAATTCAGAACAACTTTAAAAATGTTTTTGAGATAGAGAGTGTGTGTTTATTGAATCATGAAAGAATGCGGCATGAAAAATTTGATTTGAAAGGAGTTGATTTGCAATGAAAACAGTCTAAGATGTTACTACAACACACTTTTTACACTTTTTATAGGACTTCTGTCATTTTTTTTCACTGAACAATGATCACCTTTTAGAAGCTGATACAATGTTTCGTATAAAACAATATTATTTGCCAAATATGTCAAGTAGTAACTAAATCTGTCAGATAGATGTCGTGGAGTAAATGTACTATTTTTACGATGCGTCACACAAACAGTACAGCACAGTACTTTATCAGAGCAATGATCCAATTTATAATTTAAACTATCAAAACTGATGAATTTCAAATGATTTAAGTCCACAGCTGTTCTACTTACTGTGTAAACAGTGCAGGGACTTACCTTTCTGTGAAATGCTCTCATGGACCGTACACCGATCCAGTGAGCTGAAGTGAGCCAAAGGAGGGAACAGTGACCAAAGCATAACCCAGAGGAGAGGCATCATTCCTGGGGACAATCACGGCTCACGGGCCCCGCTTATTTTCTTCAAAGTTAGTCTCAGGAAACCACCAAGTCTGTTGACCGTCGGGCACAAACATTTTAGAGAGAGCCAGAAAGAAAGAAACACTTCATTTACTAGAAATAAATGAAAGAAGAAATGAGTCATGACCACACTCACTTCCCCTTTGAGTGTCGTCTTGTGGGTTGTCACCACATTTCCGCCTGCCTGTTATCTTTCTCTCTCACATGTATCACATTATATTATTAACAAGATACAGCATTGTCTCTGGAGACACACATCTTAGCAAAACAACAAATACTGACGCAGTTTTACAACTCTTATACAGCTCGTAGTTCTTTTACCTCGAAGGCTGCAGCATCTCTGAGAAAAGTAACGCTCATCCTGTCGTTACAAGTCAGAAAAAAGGCTGATAAGACAACACAGACGCGTCATATTAATACATTCTAAAATATGTTTCATTTCTTGTCATTTTCTTTTGTCATATTTATTTTTTATTCATATTTTTTAATTATCTTCACCCCAAAGCATCTGTTAGTCACCCACACATTTAACACAATTAAGATCCTTTATTAACGATAATAAAAAACATACTTTAGCACAGGTTTTAATTTAAATTTAGATTTATCTTAATTAATTTTAACGCATGGCTACTGTGTTGTAGGTTAATTAAGGATGCTTTTATTTTTCTCTCGGGATAAAATGGATATTTATCTACTGTATCTATCTTTTTTATAACAAATGGCACAATTTATAAAATTATTCTGAATGTTAATTGATGAAATCTGAGCAGTTGAAAACACATTTGTTGGTTGTTGGTTTAATTGATCAATTCTGTAGCTTCCTAATGAAACAAATGATTGATTACCTTACAATGATTTAAAGCATGTATATTTTAGATATTTTCCCGTAGACGCCTGACACATGAATATGTTTTCCATTTCGAACTGTTAAATCAGACTTGTGCAAAATCTTGTGTGTGTGTAGAAGAAGAAAGTTTGAATATCTTCAAATAAAACAAGAAATATGCAAAGAAAAAAAAAGAGAGAGAGAGAGAGAAAAGGAACAATGACAAACCAAAGGGGGGATTTTAAGGGTTTCTCAAGCATAACAAACTCAGCTTCTGCATTTTGTAGCTGCTGATTATAGTATCAGCTTCAGAGGGGGGGAGAACCCATCAGGGCAACGTGGGAAGCTGGCGCTGACTTTGAAACCCTTTTGTTGTCTGCGGTTACATACAGAAGAGCACAACGGCAGGTCTGACGGTGAAGCTGCTATGAAACCATCACCTGCTTAAAAACAAAGAGACATGAGCCTAAACAACGAGCATGGAAAACCTGCACACGTAGGAAAATTACCGTCTGAGAAGTGTTGAATTCCTGTCACTGTTCAAACTGAAGTTTAAAGGGTTGCCACATTCCTGTCAGAGTCATTACGTTACGCAATTACCGTCTTATGAAAATTCTCTGTAATTGAACTCACAGCTGAGTCACAGCTCATGAAGTCCAGTCGACTTCCCAACGCCGCTTATGTGGCACAGCATACACGCATGACATCAAGTGTTCACATTGATCAGCCACGCGTTAAATCACGTACTGTACAGTAGATCTGCCAGCTACCTGATTTCCTTTGTCCGTCTGTCACCAACGCTCCCTTCTTGTCAGCCAGCTCCTCACGAACACTGTCGAGAAGTCTGTGGGAGTTTCCTCTGTGAAGTACAGTTTCCTCTTTCTTTGTCCACAGTATCACTTAATGTCAGTGTCATTTCAATATACATGTACACATACATCAGACGTTTGCATTCGCTCCAATGCTCCAATATATGTGAACTCACATTTAATGTGGAGATAAAAGCAAAAATAAAGGATAGTATTTGGCACTATTATATACTTAGATAGTTGTACACAGTAACAGTTGACACAAGACAGCAAGATTTCCTGTTTGAGTGCAATAAATCAAACCAGTTTTGCTCTCTGGTCACACAGAGGATACATGTTTTGGTTTCATGAGATGTTCTACTCCAAACACGAGTGATTAATCGACCGCAGGTAGCAGCACGGTTACACGTTTGGTTTAGGCAGCTCTGCGGCACGCAGGTGAAACCTCTCTCGGTTCAGGATGTCGTGATGTTACAGCTACTGTCGGTTAAACTGTCTTACAGTAATCTGCTGCTTCAGATACATTTTCCAGTGACCTTAATCGGCCTACAGAGCCGGCCTGACCTCTCTGCAGTCAGCCAGAGGTTGCTGTAATGAGCGCGTACAGTCAGCTCATGCGGTTCACCCACTTCTTTTTGAGGGGGCAGAGTTTCATAACTCCTCAGGAGAAAAACACACAAATATGCCTCAATTCAGATTAGTGAAAAAATGCACGAGTGGTTAGACGAGATGAGATGAGGTTAGATTAGATTAGATGAGGTAATATTATCGTATTATGTTATATTGGGGTTAGGATAGATTTGATGGACAAGGGAGTACAATCATTTTGTGTACAAGATAAAATATTTATGAACGATCTAGTCGATACAAACAAGAAAATAAAATGTACATTATTTTGTTTACTCACGCACAATTTTAAGGCAGTTGTACTGTCTTGCTCTTTATTTTCAGCAAGCTTTGAGACTCTTTTCAGTATTTTTCAGAGGTAAATTTTGTACTTTTACTCCACTACATTTATCTTAACATTTGGCACACAGAAGGGCTGGCAGTAGCTCAATCTGTAGGGACTTGGCTGAGGCCAAGGCCAGCACAGGACCGCAGTATGGAGCGTGGACAGGTACCAGTCCACCTTCGGCACATTTGCATGTGTATCAGCTCTTTGTGTGCTCGCGGTTGTATTTTGGGACTGTATGTGTAAAAATTCCCCATTAAAGGGGACGCACTTCATTACAACTTTTAGAATATGATGTACTGTTTCAGGAGAAACTACAGAAAGAGAAGTGAGCTCGCCCTGCAACATCATATTATATAGACATATATTACAACACGTGTCTGTGTACACATTCTGCAAGGATTTGAGGTTTATTTTTGATGATATACTGTATTTGCCTCATTTCGTGGTGAGATGTGTGTGTGTGTGTGTGTGTGTGTGTGTGCTCTTTAGTGGCATCCAGTGTAGTTGTGGGTTGTGGATAGGAAAAACCACGGTGGCCACAGAAACACAAACACAAACTGCCGATAGAACAGGATAAATATATAAATACAGATGTTGAATCTGTAACGTGACGTACCTGCCCCCCCTGAATCTGACACACTAGCCCTTTAAATGTTGAGCATGTTGCTGAATTGTAATACTAATTATAATAAAGTTTTCTTGTTACGATACTGACAGTAATTCTGGTCGGATTTTTTTCTGGTCCAGTGAAGAACAGAACTCACGTTGAGTCAGAACATTTCACCATGTTGGTGGCACCATCAGTGAATCACTTTCACTTACACTAAACTCGCACTGTTCATCTTCAGGCGGACAGAATAAATACAGTGAGACGTGCACACTGACAGTCCTTATCTCTTTTCACCTGTTTAATGGGACGACAAACGGCCATTTCATGAGTGAAGACGGGTTTTTATGGCGTTTACAGCAGGACACGTGGACTCTTTCACTTTCCGATCAATATTAATTCCTCAAAAACAAATTAGAAACTGAACTCTGACTCAAACTCAGACACGCTTTTCAGATCTCTTTTCTCTGAAGCATCAACACTGTTCTGCAAAATGAATGCGCTATTTAAAGACCTTTTGCTTTTTTCCCCCGGTCCCTCCACTGCCCAGACACATTTTATATTACATTTTTATGCTTGTCGCTTGAATCTCACTATAAAATCTTGATGTAATCTGACACGCCCAGCAGTTTACGTTTCTTAGATCATGAGCCACATCACAGTCTGATGACGGCCTTATCTTGATGCTTCTGAGTCACAAGGAAGGAAGAAAGAAAGAAAATCTTTGCGTCGAAGAGCCGGATGAAAAATGATGATTCAAGGCCGCGTAGGGTAAAAGCAGAAACACGACATGGTCAAAGGTAAAAGAAAATAAACTTTAATAAACAGTTATTTATCTGCTGGTGAGTTTATTGTTCATGTTTCTGGTCGAAAAGCCAGTTCATGTCAGGTCAACTTCTTTATTTAGACTATTTGTTATTCAAAAGTATCAGCTGACCTTTTCTCTCTCTCTCTCTCTCTCTCTCTCTCTCTCTCTCTCTCTCTCTCTCTCTCTCTGTGTGTCTGTTGTTCTTTGACTTCCTGCTAACACTTGGCCTTAACGCCTCAGTCTGAGCAAAGTTGATGATGAGTGAAGATACAGCTCGACCAATTCCTCATTTTAACTTTGCTGCGACCGGCACGGTTTGCACTGACCTCACTTCAGACCACATGAGTGACCGTCTGCACGAACCGTCCTTATAGAATCAGAAGAGATAAACCATGTTCGAATGGTAAACGCACGTCCCTGCAATGCAAACGTGGCTCCACATAATCAAATGAATCTATTTCACAGGTTGCCATGCTTTTCTGTAAACAGGCCCAAACAGATATTTAACAAGTGGCAAGTGTTGCTGTAAAGCAGTCACTGAATTTCACAGCGCGTTTAACAAGTTTGTCTAACTGAAGACTAGAATAGCTTCTTTCTCTAGAGAAAGAAGAAAGAAAAATCCTTCCTCTGATTCTCAGAAGCGACGAGGAACTCGCCAATCATCTTGCTGAGCTGTGCGTGTGTGTGTTAGCTGTTTGAGGTTTGATCGTGTCAAGAATCACATTAATAAACTCTGGTCGTCCAACACGGAGGCCTCAGGTGTAACTTTCAAGAGATATAAATATCAGAAGAAAAAACAATGAAATAATTTGTGGCTCCAAATTAGGAAAGTGAAGAGGAGGAGTGTGTGAACCGTGTCGGTCTTTTAATACGTTTGCTGCAGTGTTGAAACAAACACAGTAAAGTAATATTGTTCAGTAAAAATACTGTTAATTAAAAGTACTACGTTCAAGAAGATTTCACTTAATTATAATAATGATACACTTCATAAACACAGCTACAGAGTGCTTTACAATAAAGCAGAACAAAAGAACAAACAAGGAACAAAAAGCTATAAGACGACACGAAGAGAGTAACATGAAATATGTCATAAAACATAAAAGAAATCAACTGAATGCTTTTTAAAAAGTCGTCAGGTCAACTCTGACTGTCAGGACTCTGTCAAATGTGCATATAACAGTTAAAAGAAAGTATTAACAGTGAATTCTACGTTCACGAAACTCTTTTCTTCAGTGTTTGCTGACACGGTCAGATTGAAGTTGTAGTTCGCAGCAGTGTTAAACTGAACTGGAGAGGTGTTTCTAATATTCTGGCCTCCTCATTTACATACATGAGAGGGGCCATCGTGTCCGGAACAGCTCTCAGTGTAACGCAGTCCAGTGAAGTTATCACGTCTGACAGCGTCAACAAGAACTGAAACATTATCAGCTTCATAAAAGTTGAATTTAAGGCAGAGCTAACAAAGTGGCCGGTATCATCACATCTTTACTGACGCTTCAACAGAACAATGTCAGAGTTTTATTTCTTTTAGAATGTAACTTTCTTACGTGAATGAATGTACTTAGTTACTTTCCACCACTAGATTACTGCACGCGGCTCATTTCTACATTCAGACACTCGCTCCTCTGCAGAATATGATGAATAATGATCATTTCATAATACAACAGTAACATTACTAAACATTCAGATGCTAACTTCATAGATGCTTCATACTTTGAGTTTTCCACTCAGCTTATCCTCATTTCAATCTCAACTCTGCCACCTAGTGATCCAACTGCTGTGTGCATGTTCACACCTCTGCTGTGTGCGTGCATGCATGCATGATGACAACGAGCAGAATCATTGAAGTAAACAGACAGCCGTTCACGATTTAGTACATTATCTTAAACTGCTCAGGCTCAGCTCAGGTTTGTTCTTTGTCTTTAATTCCTGCAGACATCGGACAACAGAAAACATCCCGCGGTGCCGAAGAAGTACGGAAGGTTTGGATTGAGAGTTATCTCATGCAGCCACCTCGGGGGGATCAAATTGGTTTCTGTGTGAATGACTTTATCTCTCCGCTTTAGTGAACAGTAAATAACATCAGTCCCAGAGACCGTCATCTCCAAATGCCCCAAATGAAATGTCAACAGTGTGTTTCCATTTCAGTTTAATACACACACACACACACACACACTACAGCCTGGATACATAAAACACGTGTATTAGAAAATGACCGCTGTATTGTCGATGCTCCTATGAACAAAACTACACCAGATCTTCACGGCAGCCGACGACAATCCAGACAGAAAAGAACGCACACGACTAAGACTGAAAGAAATGTAACAAACTGTGTATGAATTTGTTTATGTCTGCACAAATGTCCATAAATCATGCTGAGCTGTTTAAGTAACAACAGTTTTAAAGTGATACTGTGTGAGCTCGGCATGGTCTGCAAGCGTGAGTGAGAACCGACAGGAAACTTTTATTTCCTTTTCACCACTGACAGCCATACAACCACACATCCTGTTTTGTTGGCAAATGCACGGAAAGAGAAAAATGGAAGATATCGTTGAGTTTGTTTATGTATCTTTTTTAAAATTTATTTTATTGGTTTGTCACAGCTTTTTATTTGACTAAATGTACAACCAGCCTTCTCTGCTGAGGTTACAGTTTGTGCTTTTAAATTTCAATTTCCGACGCTGTCCCACTTTGTCATTTTAACTGATAAGAAATACGTGCTGTGATGCTTTCTGCCTTGGGAGCAGAAATTTATGGTTTCAAACGCAGGTTGTGGGTTGATTATGAAGAAACATATTCACCCTTTTGGGTAATTTTACACGCTTAAGCAAGATTTAACCCTCAAGAGGTTAAAGTCAAGTGCAACTTCCTCTTTAATTTGATACCACATGTGTGACATTTGCAGCTTTTTAAACTGAGTTTGATTCAACACTTATAAAATAAAAAAAGAATAACACACAAAAGAACAACACACCAACAAAATGCACTGTTGTAAACACGTATTTCCGTTTAAGAACAGCTACGTGAGAAAAACATCGCCCGGTTTATGTGTGACCCTGATGTGCAAAACTCTTGAACTCTCTTGCTTCTTTGCAGGATCTCCTTCACAACACAATTCTCATGGTTTCTGTAAGATTTTAAACCCGGGGACGCTTTGTCAAAAAGAAGACATCAACGTATTGATGTATATTTCTATTTCTGGTTATTGATGACAAATTAAACTCTACGATACAACACTCAGGGTGGGAATCTCATTTATAAAGACCCTTAAAGACTCACAGCATAAACCAGCTGGCACAGAGAGCATATTAAAGGACTGAATCGTACATCTGAAATAATTATTTTAGGGGGATTTTTCAGGTTAAATGAAACAATAAATGAATCAAGAAGGACAATGAGATTTGAATTACTCCAAATGTCTGGACCAATCTGTCGTTGTTGACTAATAGTGCACAGCTATCATCCCGCTGGTGTAAAATGAAATACTCTTTGAGGCTAATGAGAATGTAATGCAAATTAATAAGATCAATAGTGAGTGTGTGTGTGCGAGAGAGAGAGAGAGAGAGAGAGAGAGAGTCAATTATTGGGCTCTTTATTAAGAAAGGCATACTTGTCCAATAAGAATACATTATAGTAATTATAAAGTAGTTGTAGTTTAATCTGAGCAGAGTGCTGTGGGCTGATAAACAGCAGCAGGAGACATGCCTTGCTCTCTTTCTCCTGTCTCATTAATTCTGTGCCTTCGCTCTCTATCAGAGGGCACACACACACACACACACACACACACACACACACACACACAAACACACACACGAACACACACTCGAGGTTATTCCTGTCACAGCACAGTAGCATCCCATTACTGCCCGTTTCCCAAAATCACTTGAGAACAATGAAATCAAAAGCAAGACAAGAAATCACATTGAAATTTATGCCGGTGTCAGCGCTGATGCATGCAGCCATTCAAATGACATGAGCACTCACTTAACGGGCCATGTAATAGCCTGGGAGCGACGACAGCAGAGGCTGGAAGTCTGGGAACAAACATTTTTATCTGAATAAATAAAAACTCTGTGGTTTTATTTTGGAGAGCGTGCAGTGCACCGACTTCCTCTTTTTATTGCCAGTGGTGTTTGAGCAAGACTGGCAGCCGGAGTCTGATCTGGGGTGTTTGAAGCTGCAGCTCTGGACCCGACACAAATGTAGCAGCTTGTAAGAAGCACTCCTTCAAAGCTGGAACTGTGCCTTCATCTCTTGCTCTCTCTCTCTCTCTCTTATTTGCTGTCGATCTCTCTTGCTGTCCATCTGTTTTACAAACACAAAAATATGTTTGCGGGGTTTACAAATGCGTGCACACACACACAGATGTATAATACACACACACACACACCTTCTGGAGGGTGATTTGCTTCACACAGAGTCTCACAGGGATGAATCCCACGGAGCAGCACATTAGCGTGTGGAGAACAACACATTTCAGGCCTGCCTCGGGGCATTTGAGATCGTTTTGAAGATCTGTGGAGTTGATTTTAGCGGGCTTACGTGAAAATGGACTGCTGCTGTAAATGTGTTTAAACAGCTGAGCAAAGCTATTTTTCAAAGAGAGAAGAAGTCCCAGGATTAAGCTCCATCCACTCTGCTGAAGTGTCCTTGAGCAAAATAAATCCTCACCTTGAGAAAATGAAACCTCGCCTCAGCAGCTGTAGCTGACCCAGACCTCTGACTCTGAATACAAAGAGAGATTTTCAAATGTATCACATCTGTATTATCACAGGCTCTTTTAAGACCCTCGGGTCACGCTGTGATGAATACAACCCGTAATTTCAAATCAGTACTTTTTTCAAAATCATGTCCAGAAGGTTTTTTTTTACCAGGCTGCACTTTTTTTTTTGGTAAATTCAGCAAAGGATTCACTCGCCTGCAGAGATAAAACAGTCAGACACGAGGCCACACAGAAAATAATTAGGATTTCTTTGGCCACACTGCATTAGATACTCTCACCAGGCATAGGCAGACAGAGCCTCTGTTCGAAGAGATTGCAAACATTTCTTGTTGGGGAGTCGATGAAACACCTGCAGAAAGATTTAAAATGGCTACAAAGAGACACAAGACAAGATGCAAGATGACCACAAAGACACAAAATGACTACAAGGAGGCAAGAAGTGAACATAAAGAGATGCAAAACAGGTCAAAACAAAGAAACACAAAAAGACGACACAGAGACAATAGACAAACAAAGAGATGCAAAATGACCACAAAATAACAACAAAGATTAAATAAATGTGAAAAGATGTAAATGACAACACAAAACAACCACAAAGACAATCAAATCAAAAGAGAGAAGCAACATGATAAAATAACACAAAACACAATGACAGAGAACATCGACAAGGACACGACTACAAACAGAGATGAAATGACCACAAAGAGACACAAAACAACTACAAAGAGTTGACAAGCATGAAAAGATCAAGAACAACAACGAGGAGGTGCAAAATGACGACAAGGGAAAGAATTAGAAGAGACGGAGGACGAGCACAAAGACAGAATGACTCAATGACGTTCAAAATCAAGATTATGAAACAAGATTAGCAGCCTTCTCTCTCTCCGTCTGCCTGTGTTGCTTCTCTACAGGAGGGGCGATGGCCTTGTCTGGACCTCTTTCACGATCCGTCCATGGCTGTTAAGTGTTGAGACTGCATGCATTCAGCGTCGCTGTACTGTACATCACCATCCACACGTGACCCATTACCCTACTTCAGGTTTCTAAAGGGCACATGACAGATCAGTGGATTTTCACAACATCATCGTCGTCCACTCAGCCTTCTTTCTGCTTTCCATTTCTCGTCTTCACCACCCTCATCATCATCCTCGACTGCATTTAGCCGGAGGCCGGTCTGCTGTACCCTTCCTTTACTTTACACGTCCGCTCTAATGCACCTCTGTCATTATCACTCCATCCTCTTTTTTTATCAGGTTGAATACATTTTTGTCACCAGCCCTCTCAGAACTCACTCAGCTCTTTCTTTCTTTTTGCCTCTCTCCATCTCGTTTTCGTCCGCCAGCTACGATAAGTTATTTCTCCAAAGTTAATTGCAGAACCCGTACTGCAACACACCAACACAGGACTGGATTACAGTGTGATTTAATGGATGGAAGGACATTTTCTCCACTCTGGAATTGATTGTCTCCGGGGCCTGGCAGCATGTGACGGCTTGACATGAGTTGTGTTTGTGTGTTGTTGTTTTGTTTGGTAGCTGTGAAAGGTTACAGTTGAGAGAAAAGTTGTGTTGTGAAATCTGACGGTTTCACTTGTTTAAGTCTGGACACACAAACACATCTGCGCTCTACCTCTTTGCCCTTTTTGCCTCCCCTCCGTCCTCTCTCCCCTCTACCTCTTTTTCTTCTCTATCTCTGCATCCTCACCCTTTCTTCCTCCCTCCTCTCTCCAACTTTCCTCTCCCTCCATCCCCTGCAATCCCTCCTCCTCCTCCTCCTCCTCCTCCTCCTCTCGAAACATCACACAATCCCCTCCTATCCCAATCCAGCGCACCCTCACTCTCTCCCTCCCTCTTCCTTTATCTCTCCCTCCCTCTCTCTTTCTCCCCTTCATCTCACCTCCAGCCAGCCGGAGCACCCTCCTCCTCCTCCTCCTCCTCCTCTTCGCGCAGCCTGCCGGCTCTCGTCCACTTTCTCTCTCTCTCTCTCTTTATTCCTCTCACTCTCTCTGCTGTCTTTTATCTCTCTTTCTCTCTCTTTCTGTCTCTTTCTGTCCTCCACTTCTCTCCGGCCGCCAGAAGCTCGCAGGCTCGCCGCTCTTCCTTCAACCACTGAGGATTCAGAAGCACTCGGGACGAAAGACCCACAGTCACTGGAGGTAAGTGTCTTCAGTATGTCTGTGGGTGTGTGTGTGTTGGTCATTAACCTGCAGCAACTGCTGCTTCAGGAGGCAGATGGGGTGATGAAGAGGGGAAAGCCAGATGTTCTGCAGTATGAGAGTGAAAAAAGATGTAAAAAGGGGGAAAATAATGATGATGATGGTGATGATGGTATGTGAGGGGGGAAAAGTGAAAGAAAAGCATGAAAAAAGAAGAGCTACTTACGATGCAGCAGTCACACTCGACTGCTGCATCGTAAAAGACGAGAAGAAGAAAAAAACATTCAGAGAGTTCAAGAGATGGAAAGAAAAAGCAAAAATGGAAACGAGGATGTGAGAATAAACAAACATCAAAACATCAAAAATTAATTAGAGAGCAGCCAACAGAAAGTGAGAGAAATATTTCAATAGGAGGAGGAGAGGAGGGGGGAAAAATGAGAATGGGATGGTGATGTTTCCCCGGTGTAGCAGCTGCATGCCTACAAATGCAGCGGCGCCTTGCCTCCTCCTCTCCCGTAAAAAAATCCCATTCACAAACAGGACCTGAAAACAGGCGATGGTGATTGGTTCCCCGAGCGCTGTGTGCCTGTGTGTGCTTCATTGTGTGTGTATGTGTGTGAAGGAAAGAGAGGGGAGATGAAGCGAGATAGAGAAAGAGAGAGAGAGAGAGAGAGAGAGAGAGAGAGAGAGAGAGAGGGAGGTGGATGGGTGGTGGGGAGGTGGAGAGAGGGGGAGAAAACCCATTACATTCCTGTGCTGGTGATACTGAAGCTTCAGAGCAGAGGCTTGAATGAAACTGCAGGATGTATGCTTGTACATTCATAATTACCTCCACAACACGGTCCATGATATACATGAATGCAGAGACGGCGAGAGATGTTCAGTGACAGCACATTTTAATTTGTGCGTTCCTTTTTTTTTCATTGGCACAACATAGTGTCACAATGACAGACAGATGTGTGGACAGACCGGGTTACGAGCGCTGATTTTGCACCACACTCAAACTCTTTCTCCCTCATTGCGTCATTCTCAGTGCTGTTCCAGATTGTCATCCCTCTCCCCGTCACTGCCACAATCTCGCTGCCGCCGCCAACCCGCCTAGATTAACAGCTGTCCAAACAGCAACGCTCTCCTGCCTCGCCAATGCCGGCCAATTAGAAAGTGACATTTGTGTGGCGAATGAGGGGAACGCTGCTGGTGCATTAAGCTTGGAGGGCAGGGAGGTGTTGAACAAGGGAGGTAAAAAAAGGAGGAGGAGAAGGAGAAGGGTACCTTCTCAGGTCGCAATATGGAGCGAGAAGGTGGAAGGTAGGACTTGATGTTGAGATAATTCCCAGAATAAGGTGAAACTTTAACCTCTAAGAACCTTCAAGATCTGTTGCAAAGTTCATGGCGGTCCATTTAATAGTGGCCAAGATATTTTTCCTTGCACCAACAATGTCAACCTCATGCTGGCACTAGGGGAAATGCCAAGGGTGACAGAGGTAAAACAGAGGTAATCTGGAGACCATGAATGTCTGTATGAAATTTCATGATAACCAAATTAATAGCTGTTGAGTCTGGAACAAAGTGGTGGACAAACTGACCTTTCCATGCTGCTAGCATGACTGGATAAATGGGATGAAACAACAATAAAACAAACAATTGTATAAAACAGTCCTGGAGACAGAAAATCATACAAGGCAGTCAAAAACCAGCTTTCAAAGGTGTGTTTTTAGCAGTTCAAAGAAAATCCAAAGATAAAAGTCTGGATCTTGAATAGTAATTCATTACACCATGGCAGAAATAGCACAGTCGCCCTCCATTTCCAATCTAGTTTTAGGAACAGCAAGAAGAGCTTTTTCTGCTGATCTAAGTGGGTGCCCTGGTACGAATGGGCTTTGTAGGTCAAATATATAGCTTGGAGCCAATCCATTTAATGCCTTATAAGTGAGTAATAGAATTTGGAACTGTATTCTGAAAGCAATGGAAAGCCAATGATGGGGCACTAAAATCTGTATTTTTCTCGTAATTCCAGTTAAAGTCTGAGCAGCTGCATTGGGTACCAATTGATGATGATTGCCTTGATCTGGACAGGGTGACTAGTTTTCTCTGGGTCAACAGCAGACAGAAAGACTTTCACTTTAGAGATATTTCTTAAATGGTGAAATCAATTCAGAATAACCCCCCTTGTACTTGGTGGATAAAGTTCAGATTTGAGTCAAAAATAGTCCCAAATTTCCAGAAGATGGTGTTAGAAGTCTGGGTGGGTGAAGAAAATATACTCATCTGAATCTTGTCCTCATTAAACTGGAGACTTAACACCCTGAAAGCAGTCACTTAGAGCAATCTGCGACACAATGTACACCTGAGGCACAAACACAAACAAATGAACATCTGTAACATCTGCAACACAACATCTATAGCTACAAACTACAAGAATCTGTCAGGTTGACAGAAAGATATAACCGTGTGTCATCTGCATATACACGAAACATTCTATTGGCCAAGGGAAAGGAGTTAAATATAGAAAAGAATAGGACCCAGAATAGACCCTTGAGGTACACCACACGAACGTTTTGTAGATAAGAAAATGGAGCTACTAAGTTTCAGAGAAAAATGCTGTGTCAGCCCCCTTAAAATTGAATTTTGTAAAGGCAGAGATAAGGCAGAGACAGAGAAGAATAATTTTATTCGTAGCTCATACATAAGCAGCCCTTATTTAAAAAAAATCCTCTTTTTTCCAACAAGCAGGATACTTTAGATTCCATACAGGCTTTAACCATCCACACACCCCTCTGGGCTGTCAGTCCTGCCTCTTGCATTATCTCTCTCCACCCTTAAACCCACACATCATACATCCTAATAAACTTTATCACCACTTCTCCATTAGATATAAAAGTAAGACGAGATGCATGGTAGCATATCATCTCCTTATTCCACGGGAAATTCAGTGATTTAATGAGCATGGAGCTCTGTGGAGTGTGAAATACCCAGGTGTGAAATAATGCTCCTGGGGGAGGAGACCTCTCTGTGCAGTGTGGGTCTGGGACTTTTATCTGTGTGTGTGAGAGAGAATACTGTATATATATATATATATGAACAGGCATGGTAGACAAGAAAATGGTACAGACAGGTGGAGGTGGGTGTGTGTGTGGAGCTGTGCAGCACTGCTGCTGGTGTGTTTAGGGAAGCGTAGAGAAACAGTGTAGGAGAAATCTCAAGACTGTTGTCAGTGAAGAGAGGTGGACTGAGAAAGATAGTAAGTAAAGTACCATAGCAATTAGAATGGAGGTTCACTGAGTGTGTGTGATCACTGTGGTAATGTGTCTGTGTCTGTTCTGTCCTGTTAGATGAGATGAAAAAAAAGAAGAAGTGTGTATCTGTGTTTCCGTCACAGTTCATGAATCAAGACAGTGCTTCACACTAACACATTATCCACTCTTGTATATCCATGTTGTGCTTAGTTGAGGTCATGACGTTGCAAAAGGAGGCACAAACATTGAAAACGAAACAGCATTTTACATTATAGGTTTATTGTAAGTTACATGTCGGAGGTGACGAACTGTTCTTTTGTGCATACCGCCACTTAACGGCTCATAATTTAATTTATTATGAGGTGAATGATCCAAAGAAGGCTTGCTTCAATGGTTTGTTGTAAAAGATTGTGCTAAAGTGTGTGACTCAGTCCTTACACTTAACAATTATCATTAAAGGGGGCATGTAAGATCGCTGCCCTGATGTTACTACAAATTAAAAATCAATCAAAAACTGAAAAATAATTTAAAGTATAATTAGGTGTAATGTGGGGTAATTTTAAAGGAAAAAGCCTTAACTGATTAATTAATGTAAAACAAGACTAAACATCTCCCGCCTTATGAGGTTTTAACCTGCAATGACGAGGCGATATTGGCAGTCTTGCTTCTGGCGCCTCCTGGCTAGGTCTGGTTGTTCAAACAAGCCATCTGTAATGACACCGACCTGTCAATCAAAGCAGTCACGTTGTTAACTCTGCATAACTTTAAGCCTTAATAGACCAAAACTGTTTTTTGTACCAGGCTGTAAACATGTTGTTGGACATTTTAACATGGGGACTTATGGAGACTGACTTATTCTGGAGCCAGCCTCAAGTGGATGTTAGAGGAACTGCAGTTTTTAGCACTTCCGCAGTGGCTTCACTTGGTTTCACGCTTGGTCTTGGCTCAACATTGGCATCTTAGCTAACATATGCTGATTAGCACTAAACACAAAGTACACCTGAGGCACAAACGCAAACAAATGAACATCTGTAACATCTGCGACATAACATCTATAGCTGTGCATGGTGCAGACCAGTATTCAAACTTGACGTGAAACCACACACTGACAAACACCGCTGGCGGTTGGGTGGTGATTGCATATGTATTGTGTTTGTGTGTTTTGCTGGGGAGCCTATCCTTTATCCTACATTGCCAATTGCCCTCTGGTTTCTCTCCACTGCTGTTCACTGTTGTGTGGAGGTTTGACTATGAATGTGAGTGAGTAGGATGGAAGCCTGTCAGTGGGTGGACTGGATAGGGAAATGCCATTTTACTGGGAAAGATGGAGCGGCGGTTGTTTGTGTGGGCTTGTTATCGTAGGTGAGAGAGTGTCAGGAGAGGGTTGGTTAATTGTGAGTAGTTAGAAGGAAACATGGTGCTTATGTGGGCAAACATCCATGGAAAGATGTGCCCTTTTAATCTTGGCTTTTCTTCCTCTCCTTCCATCTCTCCATTCCCTATTTTCTTCAGTTTACTACAAATCTGTTGTCAGGGTTATTCTTTTTCTCTCGTTTCTTCACGTCATCCACCAGCTGTGAGCTGATACGAAACTGTAAGATAAGCTGAGCATATGGTCACCTCGTCACCACGGTTTTTCTGCCACTTAAGAGGTTGTCTGGATAATTAAAACACCGTTCCCAGCCGCGGCGCAGAGGTCTCTCGGAGACAATTTGCATTTGTGCTGATTTTGACATGAAAAGCACAGCTAACCCAGCGTTCAGGCCGCTCGTTAAAAGGCATTAATTAAAACAGGTTTTGATAAAAGAGAATGAAGAAGAAGACGTCTCACTTTTTTTTTTGCTGAGGTTTAAGAAACAAAAGTGTAGTCTGGTGACAATCAGTGTTCATTTTAAGCACGCGCACGGTACTTTATTCCCTCATTTGCTGATCGGGCTGCATGCAAAGTCATCCAGGTTGATAGCAAACAGAATTTATGATGTTGTGCAGCACCACAGGTCACCGAACCTTGTCTAACAGATGCAAACTGATAAAAATACGCGTATACAGGTGCACGCACAGGCAAACTGTGTGCTAATGTAGGGCAGGTCACGGATGACATGAATTTCTACCCTCCCACCAAACACCCAATCACATTTACACAATACACACACACACACACACACTTTAAAAAATGACATCTTAATGAGCTCAGACAGAAGCCTGTGATAGGCAGGCAGTCGAGTCTTAATTGCCAAGGTCAAGGACAGATGTTGCGAGGGGCGGCTGGCATCTGGAGGAGCGTTTGATGGTCTCACTGATGCGCGGGATGATCAGTGAAAAACGTGCCCAACGCTACCGGTTTGGGGCTTATAATAGCATGTGCGGCTGTGCAGAAGTCATTGTTTGCGGGTGTCACCACCGCTGGAAGCGAGCCACCTGCTAATACGGAATTAGGAGTGTGACGTGAACGGCACCTATTGAAACAGAAAAAAAAAATCAGATGTCGAGGTATAGCTAATATTTGAATAAGTGATGAGGTTGAAGAAGTGCACAGTGTTCTGGCAAGGCAGTGCTCAGCTGCGGTCATGTGAAGGTGTTGTTCATAATCACAATGAACGGGAAGGTCTCAGGTGTTGTGCTGCCGTATGGTAGCTAAATTGCTGTAGCTGCAGTACTCTAAAGTGGAACTCTAGCTGTAACTCTAAAAGCTTCCTCACTGCAGCTAGTATCACAAAACACACATAAAACCACACATGCACGCTTAAGAGTCACTCACCCTCTTTCAAATGTTCTTCCATCAAAGTACTTTTTTTGTCCTCTTAAGAGACAACCGAGGTCCAAAGGTTGTTTGAGCTATTTGAAGAGTCAGATGTTTCTTTCTTTTCTTTTTTTCTGAGGACGGCGGTGACAGAAGTGCGAGTATTTTTAGCGAGGTCAAAAAGTCGATACTAACTTTAGACTGTCACACAGGTCAGCCCAGGGCAACAGGAGTCAGCCCACTTCCAATTAGAAAATCTGCGACCTCTTAAATGAGATCATTAACGAACCCGCGGTCAGATGGGAGCGGGGAGCGTGCAAAAAAAGGATTGAGACTTTTCTTATTTTAGAGCTTGGTTCTTTTTAGAAAAGGAAAATTAAATAGGATGATGATGTGACCTATTTTGTTGAAGCCACTTAAAGCCTTTGGAGAACAAAGTCATGGTGTACATATATATATATATATATATATATATATATATATATATATATATATATATAAGAGGTTAAACTTCTACTCAGTCAACCAATGTAAATTTGTTCTGTGTTGTGCAACTTCAGTGCACTTATGTTAAATTGTACAAATTCTGCTCCTTCAGCTGTTTTTTATAATATTAAGGTGAAATAACAGACACACACCACATATACTACAATGTTTAGTCTACTTATCATTCATACAAATACATACACATCTAAACAGATGCTGGTACTGTATGTGGATTCTGTTACCTTTGGACAGTGCCAGGCTAACAGTTTCCACCAGTTTCTAGTCTTTCTGCTAAGCTAAGCTAACTGGCTGCTGGCTCCACAATGCTACATAATGACTGTGAGAGTTTTATCAGTTTATATCAAACCAGTCATGGGAAGAAAATCAAGCCCGTTTTTCAGAATATCTCGTCCTTCAAAGGTCAACAATCCTTAAAGTCCAACTATTGGACATATCTTTTATATGTGACTGTTTTACTTTTTAATTTCAGAAATATGTGCCTGAAAAACAACAGACAGCCCTGACAAAGTCTGAATTCAGACACATTTAACCATTCACCATTACTTTGTAGATATTTTGATATCCTTTTGAACTGTTTATTTCCATCCATACTGATGTAATGTCAGCAAGTGGGTTCAGTGGTTCATAGTTACTTGCATGAATAAACACAAGTGATCCCGCAGGCATATTGTAAGCACTTGGCATTACTGTTATGAGAGTTTGGAAAGTTCACCATACATCTTTGAGGACATTGCAGGGTTTATTACACATGTCTAACTGCAAACAATCTGGCTGGATGTTGCAAACTGGCCCCAGAAAAGATCAAATCCAAAAGAGAAATTTCCAAAATTGGAGCACCGCTTTCAATTCTTTAGCTATTCCCCGTTCTTGTTCCACATCTAGTAGGATTTCTCAAAGTAAGTAAAAAGTTCTTGACCCCCAGCACAACAGGAGAGGACAAGTGGGAAAAGGAACAACTGACGTAAAGGCCTGATGTCCTATATGCAAAGGACGGTTATCTTGAAACAGCTCAAGTTAATGTGGAGCAACGAACTGTCGATGGTCAGATGGAATTACATTATCAGCCCCGTGAAGTGAAAGACAGCTCATCTCAATAGCAGAGATTAGGCGAGATGAGCCGTAGCTGTGGCCTTGCAAAGCAGCATTCATTGTGAACAATATCCATCAATCCCGTATGAATGTCGTGTCCCAGGCCACATCCCGCCCCCCAGGATCAAAAGCCAGGACAGCTGCAGAGAAGTTCCTCTTCCGTTCATCAGCTTCCTCCTCCTACTGTACTCCCCTTTCGTCTGACCTTCATTTCCAATTCCCTGACTCTACATTTAATTTAATCCGCAATCCTTATCCCATCACACACACTTTCTCTTCCCTGCCTCGATTTCTGCATTATTGCCTGCTTTGCTATTCAGTTTTATGCAGAAACGTATCCGAAAAAGAAACTTTCAAAAACTCTCACCCTGTCTCTCGCTTTCTTTTTCTTGTACACACAAGTGCTGAGAAGCGGACGGGTTTAAAGGTGCATGACATGTATGGCTCTACTTCACTAAAAGAGAAGGACAAAGAGACAAAAGAGAATCCCACAATTCAATGTGACATTCAGGTGTGTCATGCTAGTAGCGGCTAATGTAGCGTTGAGTCGTTTATTCAAGTAGAATGAGGAGTGAGCTACAGAGAGCTGGCAGGCTCACTCATTTCTAACACCACTCCCAGAGATTTTCTAGTCTTCAGCAGCGACCGAGTGGCACTTGAGGCATCGCATGCTTGCCCAGCTCCGGTTCTGGCACGACACCAACTCTTTCTATCAGCAATTGCTGAGGCCCCGGAACCTGAAAACCTCCTCTTCTTCCCGTCCAAAACATCTACGTACTTCTCGTGGGTGATCAGAAACAAATGTATGAAGCACGTTTGAAGAATGGTCATGTAATTACGTCTCTACATAGTGGTTTTCATTTTCAGTGGTGGACTGTGCCATTCCTCTACTGGATTCAGGTTGATGTCTCTGGATACCTGACTAAAATCTAAATAAAAAGTTGGTTCAGAGTATGCATTTATGATGACAGACCCCCCAGAAAGACTGTGGAGCTGAAAATTAAACATTTTGTCTCACAGATCACCGCGGAGCACTGAGGCTGCACACATCTGTGAAATACAGCAAAGAAAATGATTGGACTCGCATATAAAATACATCTGAAGGGTTTAAACACTGTGACGTTTTCATTCAAAATCTCTATCGGTGATCTGATCCAGCGGGATAAACAAAAGAAAGCAGCAGCAGAGGCGACACTCAGTGACAGTGTTTATCCCATATTGCACTCTTTCATGAGACCCATTCACTTCAGCGTCCTATCCAATCTGGCGTCGGCAGGCTGAAGCTCATGTTATCATCAGTACGAGGCATTAGGTTGGAGACAGGCGCTGCTTTGATGAGGCAATTTTCCCTTTTATGCTGCACTCCTATGGAGCAAAGACTTGTGCAGCTTTGACTTTTTGTCAAAGAGGCTTGTGGGCGCGTTTGTACGTGCTGTGTGGATGTGACAGCATTATATAGCAGCGCCTGACACATCACCCTACACGTACAGAAGCTGCACTCATGGAGGCATTTTTGTCCACTTGTGTGTACGTGTACGCTGTCGTGGAAGTGTGCAGGACTCTCCTTCCCCGGAGCCATAACTCAGTTACACTGTGTCTGTCTTTTGTGGCTTCATGAATGACTGCACATTTCTTTCTTTCCCTTATATGAATGTGCATATTCCCTCCTCGACCCCCCTGCCTTCCACCCATTTTCCATCCTGCTCGCTTTCTCTTGCTTTGTAAGAAGGCTGGATGCTGCAAACGGGCCCGAGGCGAGTCCTAAGCGCGAGAGTGTCAGAATGAACATGAGTGACTGCGAGGGAGAGTGTGTTTGTGCCCGTGTTGGAGTGTGTGTCTTTGTGTACGAGCAGTCGAGAGTGTGCTGCTGCTACTACTCCTGATGTAACGGTTGGGGTTTTCTGCTGCAAGGTCAATGGAGAGCTCCCTCCACCTCCTCCCCACTCGTCTCTCCCTTTTTCTCAGCACTGCAGGAGTTGCTGTCAGTGACAAGCGGGTGTCAGCTGCTGCTGCTGCTGACCAGGCATCACTGCCGGGGTTAGGGATAAGGGGCCACGCACACATACTGGCACAAACTGGCATTCACGTGCGCTGTCATGATGCGCTCACTCACGCGATCGCTGGTGCACGCGCACGCACGACGCCGCCGGCGCCGAGCAAAAGAGCTCGGAGTGGACCGACGGGCACTTGAGTCGCGATGCGTGGATAACCATCCCACTTACTCTGCATCATCGTCCAGCTGCGAGGATACACTGCGAGTCTATATTTAGACAACCCTAAACAACCACCAGCAAACTCCAGCGCAGTGCAGAAAGAGACGCGTGTCAGTCTACAAACCACTCGTGTAATGATGCATAAAATTAGATGGATGAATGGTACTCTACGAAATGAATGCCTAATTACGAGCAAGTGAGAATCATTATGATATAAAGTGGGTGACAGTGTCGTGTGGGTGCCTTCTCTCACATGACATGCTCACTCAAGGTCAAACTTCTCTCCTTAAGAAGAAACAAATCTGCAAGCGGATGCCCCCCTCCCACCCCCCCACCAGTCTTCAAACTGTGACTTTAACAGCCCCCCTCCTCCACCCCGCTGCCTCTCCCACCCCCACCCATCGCTTATTCTCCCATCTCTCCTTTTTTTTCCTCTCGCATCACAGACGTGGTCCAGAATACAAATTGCGTTTTCCTTTTCTTTATTTGGGTAGCCTATAATGCTGGAGGCCAGAGCAGAATGGGAGAGAGAGACGGGAGTGAATGTGTCCCACCAAAAGAAAAGGGAGGCAACAATAGGGAGGTAAAAGCTGATCTACAGACAAAAAGACAAAGAGAGGTGGAAACAGAGACACATTGAGAGGGGAGAGAATGAGCAGAGATGAATGGAGGATACGGGAACAGGGAGAAAAGATACGAAGACGAAATGTAAAATGATGATAAAGGACTCTTTACATGAGATGTGTTTGATAAAAGATGGGCTGATGAATAGTCCCTCATTGTTTGTTCCAAGCAACGACGATACAGCGTACTTTGTCCTCGATATGGGGCCGAAAAGCTGCATAGTGCTGCAGTGTTGACTCTCAGTGGGATCAACAGTACACGGGTGACCCTTTCACATTACAGCGAGTCATTAGATTCTATGTTCAGATCAGAATTATTGATCAACGGAGCTTTGACTTTTGCCCGTAAGATAATACAACGACATCAGGTGCCGCCTGACTCTGCTCTGCTCTCACGGCGTACAGCAGATGTGGCACAAGAAGCACAAGAGTCCCGTGACAAACTTAGAAACGAGAATCAACCCATTTCTTCTTAGTTTTGGTTTTTAATCCGCACTGCACAGACCAGACACACAAAGGCAGATCTTGGTGTCATTGCATCGGGTTGTAAAACTTCTATAAGGCTTTGGCTTTGAGCACTTTTGGCTCTGCTCTCTGAATTTGGGCTGAAACTTTCAGCTGGTCCCTAATCAGTGACGTCAATGCAGGCATTTTACCTTTGTCATGCTTTGTGTTCAGGAAAAAGCTGCCATGTACAAGTGTAGAGAGAGTGTAGAGAGTGTAGACATTTATACTTCAACACGAGTCCCAGAATAGATACGACTACAGCAATGACACTGGATGGCACGCTGGCAGTACTAGATGGATTTATGGTACACGGTACATCGTGCCTAAATTATATTCCACACTGTATTTTTCCTTGTTTCATGTTGCGTGAAGTTGGGGAAGATTTAAAAAAGGACAAAATCGAAGCAACAGAGGCTGAAATGTCCCGACTTTTAGCCTCTAATGTGCGTCGATCTTACTTTTCTTTGCCCTCAGCATCTTTCAAACTCCACACCTCCAAACTTTGCAAAGCTCTCTCCAGACTCACAGAAAACTTTATATAACAGCCGAGTACACCGTGTAACGAACAAACTGAACTTCATTTGTATAATCGGTGGACAATTTCCCAGTGACAGATCACTGGTTTGATTGGTGACTGATCTCGAGAATATCCAGCAGCGGAGGAAATGAACAGATAGGAGAAACTTTTTATCTGCAAATGAGTCTTTGGGTGACTTAGAGCAAACACGGAGCTCGGTCTGAACTTGAAGGAGCTTGTGTGCTGTGAAGGTGGGTGTATGTACGGCGTGTAAACTTCACCCTTGCTTCGTGAAGTCCTTGAGGCATCGGTATGACGCAGTTGGTAGTTTTTCTGCATGAACACGCATCTGGCTGAAGTGCCTTTGAGCAGGACACTAAAGGGGCCATTCCTTCCTGACAAGGACGGGACCTGTGGTATACTAACCGTGATACTGACGAAGTAAACCGTTGTCCTGTAGCCCCTCAAAGACGTTGACGCAGTGAGTCAGACCTCAGAGTCCATCAACCCTCGTTAAAATCAACGGAAACCGGCCTGTCTGCCACTCAGCCCATATCGTTCCCTCACTTTGTCCGCCGGATGGAAGCGTAAACGCTGTCAGTGCCGGCCCTCTGTGTGGGGTGGCTGGCACGGAGCAAGACAGAGCGACGACATTAGAGGAAACAAAGCGGAACAGGGAGGAAGGACAGAGAGGGAGGAGACGACCGGCACCAAAAGGCCAAGGATGTCTTTGAACGGCTATTTTTCATAATATAGATGTGTGTAGGACACTGCGTTGAAGAAGAGAGGGAGAAAAAAAGAAGAAGACTCTCGTGACTCTTTCTGACCCCATTTACTCAGGACTCACACTGTTTTTGTGCTGCATTGCCCTAAGTGCCACACCAGCTTCCAGACACACACACAGGCACGCGCACAATCGACGAATCGACATCTGTCTCGTTTGATTTAGTGCTTTCCCTAAACAAAGCCCAGCCAAACCGGACTCCATCACTTTAAAGCAGCTGAGGAAAAAATAGGCCCTTACATCACGCTGCTGTGAGCTAGCCAGGCATGACGAAGACTGCAGTATTTTCAGCTGGGGAGACACAAACTCACACACACACACACAGAGTGTGGCCCCGCCGCTATTTTAACACACCACAGTAAACGAGTCAGACCCTCGATAATGCTGCGCCCTCAGTGACAAATAACGGTATTTAAAGATTCTTATAGTCGAGGGTAACTCTGGGAGGAAGAGTGTTCTTGGTGCAGTCGCAGGTGAAGGTTAAAGTTACACTTTAATGCTTTTCCCACCTGACTTCACTTTTTTTTTTTTTTTAAGTTTTTCCACTGCATGCATCCATCAACGTCAAAGAAAATTCTATGCAAAGAAAGCTCTGTGCGTGAAGCGATTCATCTTCCAGCAGCGTACACCTGCGTGACATTTGTTTCAAGAGATCTGCTCCCTGTTGAAATGACTTACACCGATCAGCCATAACATTACGACTACTTGACTGATGTCGTGTAGGTCCGCCTTTTGATGGCAAAACAGCCATGAACCATCGAGGCATGGACTCCTCTAGACCTCTGAAGGTGTGCTGTGGTACCTGGCTCCAAGACGAAGATGTTGCGTGCTGGGACCTCGATGGATCAGACACGTCGGTCCGGTATTCAACACCTTGAACTCGTTCCGCGACCCATTCCTGAACCATTTTTGCTTTGTGGTCACTGCCATCAGGGAATACCATTTCCTTGAAAGGGTAAACATGGTCTGCAATGCTTCGGTAGGTGGTAAGTGTCAAAGTAACATTCATATAAATGGCAGGACCCAAGGTTTCCCAAAGCATCACACTGCTTCCGCTGGCCTACCTTCTTCCCGTACTGGTGCCGTGTGTTCCCCAGGTAAGTGACAAGGACACCTTCTTCCTTTGCTCTATGGTCCAGTTCTGATACTGTCCGTTGTTGGTGCTTTTGGCAGTGGACACACAATTTGGCTCTTGTCAAAGTCACTCGAATCCTGACACTCACCCATTTTTCCTGCTTCTAACATCAACTTGGAGGATGAAATGTTCACTTGCTGCCTAATAAATCGTCCCCACTGACAGGTGCCATGATAACAAGACAATCAGTTATTCACTTCGCCTGTCACTAGTCATAATGTTATGGCTGATCGGTGTATGTGACGACGCTCTGACTCCAGCAGGTATGTTGTATTCACGAGCGCGTGTCTTTTTGTACTCACCGTGTATCTGTTCTCTAAGAGTACACGCATGCATGGGTATTTGAATGTGTGTTGGCAGCACCCTGGCCTCGGGGCACTCCGTCCTGCAGTGCTGAGGAATAAAACAAGAGAACAAGACAGTAAAAAAAGGATGAGGCAGCGCAGTAAAGACACGGAGGAGGAGGAGGGGGGATGGTTCTGACTGACATGCAGCCTGCGGCATGGTGACACCGATCACAGAGAACACTTAAAAACAGACGTTTGGCAGTCAAAGTCAAGGTCATGTGGATCGCTCGAATCAGATAAGTTCTGCTGGTGAAGCAAAAGTTGTCGCATCCCGCTCTCAACATGCTCATATTCGATTCAATAGCGTGAAATTGGGTATTGAATTCAAGTTCTGGGTTTGAATTTTTCATGTCAGCGTGGGCTTCCTTCCACAGACGCAAAACATGCAGGTTAGATGAATAAGGCGCTCTAAACTGCAGCTGTTTTTTGTCCGTCACACTGCGTACTGTATGTATCAGCCCCCCGATAGTCCGGCAACCTGTCCAAGATCATCTGCCTCGATCTTGCCCAGTGCATGCTGGGATCCGCTCCAGCCCCTGAGAATGATAAAGGGAGTATAAAAGATGAATGAAACCCAACTCCGTGAGAACATTTTTACGGTCTACCTTCCGGGATTTGAAGAGACTGACCATCAGCAGTGTGCAGCACATCATTCAGACAGTTTTTTACAGCTCCACCAAACAAATGACTGAATAAAACAAAGGTTTAATACGTGTGTGACCAGTCGAGTTTTATTGTTAACACATGCAGAGCATGAGATGGCAAATTAACTATAGTCAGTAACAAATGATCCAGATATAATCCGTCCAGTCCACTGCTGAACCTTATTACTCATTCAACATTGAAGTTATATTTATTTCTGAATGTTGACTGTCAGCGTCATTGTTCCCGTTAAGTGCCTCAGTGTCCAGTTAATCCGGAGCTTGACACACGCAACATTCAAAACCTGTTCTGTTTTCTGCTTGGTGGAGCGACAGCAGGGGCTCATCTCAATCCTTCTTTTCAGACACGGCGTCGTTCCACTTGTGTTCGTGCCCCCAGAAAAAATGCCACTGCAAGCACTGTAAAAAACAAAACACAGAGTACATTCATGGAAAATAACCTTTTACAGTAGTTTTCTAAGTAGTTTTTAAATGTGGATTAAAACTCTGTAAGTTATTCTTTTTCTAACTTGGTTGAAACAAAAATTACTATATTGTTTACATAGTATTTTTTTCTGCTCACACATCTAAAATGACAATTTTACATCAATTACGATCCCTAATTAAATATTATATAAATAATTATGACTAATTTAATGTTTTTCTTCTTTCTCTTCTTTCTCAAAATTATTACAACACTTCTATTTTTTGTATACAAATATCTGTAAATTATAGATAAAACTACTTGAAGTCCATTTCTTATTATTTAAATTATGATATTTTACGCTCATTTGACCGTTTTTTAATTTTACATTTTATACAAGTGTTACATCTGAAACAAATCTTACACAGCTAGCTCAGTCATTTTTTTCCAGGGACACCGAATAACTCCATGTAATGACCCCGCATACTGCAGAGCTGGGGACAGCGTAAATAAGATACGTGATTCATTACGTCTGCATTGTTTCCTCTGCGTTTCAAAACCTTTTTATCTACTTTTGCTTGATTGAAATTATTAACAATGGAGCCATTTCCATTTTGTGATAAATGTAGAGAACCGCATAAATCTGTCCCTCAAGTCAGTCTGACACAAATATCAATACGAAAAGTAATTAATTCAGAAATTCTCCTCGGCGGTTGCAAACGTCTCGCTGATTTCTACCGTGAAAAATGACTTCCATTCAGAAACTCTCATTCAGATACAGTGATTCTTCTGTCTTACCCAACAAGTTATAATAGCCATTTTTACACCTCATTGAGCCTAGAGGCAAAATTATGATAGCGCAGTCTTGGAAAGTATTGATGCCGCTGTCTATTTAATCGCCTAGATGAATTAATCCATTTGGAATGAGGAGAAGAGAGAAGAGGAGGAGACTGTAATGGTTTGGCAGAGGACCCAGTGGACGAGGAGATGGGATACACATTAGTCACACGTGTAGCCTCAAAAGGATTGGACCACGCTTGTGTTTGCGTGTGTATATTCATGTGAAACGTTAACTAATGAGCTATTTATAGCTATATACTAATATAAGCTCGTTAATTAGCCACAGCGCGCCAGATGATTGTTTGAATGAGGCATTATATCAGAGGCCGACTGGCAAAACATGACTTAGTTTTCCTGGAATGAGACAAAAGGAAGGTTGGTGCAATGGTGGGGCCAGTGGCTGCTCATTGTGTGTGTTTGTGTGTGTGTTTGTGAGCCACATCCCGGTCCTCCTGTGGTCATCATTCAGTGCAGCACACCTGGAGTATAAGAGCCCGTCTGCTGCGGCCAAATGATCCTGCAAGAGGGGTGCAGGAATGGAGGGAGAGAGATAAGAGGGGAGAGAGGGGGAATCGAGGATTTAGAGGTGAGAGAATAGGGGGGATGCAAAATGTGCCGGGAGAAGAGGGGGGGATGATGATGCGACCGCAAAATTAAAGTAATACAAGAAGAGCTGGAGATGGGAAGAGAGAGAGAGAGGCTCAGGGAAGGACAGCCAAATGAGAGGGAGGAGATGGATGGAGAAGCAGCGAGATAGATGAGGGTGTTAATTTGGGTTGTAGGGACACACTGTCTCTGCAGCTTTGAGAGGAGCCACGTAGACAAATGAAGGAAATGAAATTAAAAAAGCAAATAAGAGAAACAAAGCAAAAGCCGGGGACGGAGGAGAGCATGTGTCCAAACTCTAATTGAAATGGGACTTAAACCGTACGGAAAGAGGAACAGGAAGGAAAGGCTCACTGCATTTCCATTCAGTGTTTAACGTTTTCACTCTGCTGGCTCCGGTCCCAGCGTATGATATCAGAGCGATCCTTTGGAGGTACTCTAACATCATTCTGGCATTAAATGGATAAAACGTTGGATCCAAGGACACACCTCCCTCCGTCCTTCCCTCACAAACTCGCTCACCCTAAAAAGCATCTTTCAAATTGTGTAGCTGGCAGAGACAGACTGACGCAGTGTGTAATTACTCTGTAATCTGGAGACCATGAAGAGTCTTTGGAGAAAGTTTTCCTTTTAGGTCGGTTCTTTTACTTTTTGGTGTGAAATGGGTTCGTCCCATGACGAGTGTTTCATCGACCACACAAACTTGTGAAACTTGAACCGTGAGGAGATGCACGTTCTTGAGACTTGATTAAATCAGATTTCTCACAGTAAGCGTACAAACAGTTATTTAGAAGATATTTAATGCAGCTGCCAACGACGTGTCATCAGAGCAGCGCCTTACTGTGACAGAAATGAAGAGTCTGACATGAAGTTATTGATATTAACGAACGTCTCACTCAAACAAAGTGGTCCATGAATTAAATGGGAGGATGAACCGGAGAATATTATTACGCCAATGAAGTCATAAAATCTAAAACTCCAGGAAATTGGCAAGTCTTGATGATGAAAATGAAGATTGGAGTGACGAGAATATTCATTTTTGTCAAGGTCATTTTAGATTTTTACTTTTATTTTAGTTTAATTCACTCCAAATTCATTAATGTGTGATTAATGTTACATCTTCTAAGTAAGACAAGTGTTTTTCCTCTTCTGGAGAGAGCCGACCAAATCTGCACCCAGCCCCTGACTCTGCAGCCAATCAAACCGCTCGAAGTGACAGCATTATTGAGCTGTTTTATGGTTATGCTTTGGCATCGCTTGATTTGCTTTAATCAAGCAGCAACCTCTGTGGCTCTGAAATGAAGCCAGTGTAGGAGTGCCAAAAACTGCAGTTCCTCAAACGGCCTCTTGAGACTCCAGAATGAGTCAGTCTCCATAAGTCCCCATGTTCAAATGTCCAACTTCACAGCCTGGTACAAAAAAACAGTTTTGGTCCCTGCATTACATAACTGTAGCATTTTTTTATTCACTTAAACAAACATTGCCTGGAAACATGATCCAGGAAGGAATTATATTTTCACCACAACCTAATTATGAAAATAATTTAATAACATAATATACTAATGTAATTTCCAGGAGACAGTGCTGCTGGACCACGATGATGATTGTGGCAAATTATCTTAAATCACTCGTATGTGCCACTTAAGAACTGATCTGTTTATGTGAGTGGTTCTTGCACCACCCAGTAAAGTACTGAAACAAGTACCCGGTGCAAATATTACTTTATGTGAGTACAATAGAAGACAATTGTTTTCTAATAAATAATAAATATAGTAACTTTCCTCACAGGGGAAATGCTTTGGTCTAATTTTTTGCATCAATCAGTAAAAAAAAAGGTCAAAATTTTGCCTCCTGTTCATGCTCCATGTTTGACAGTTTGGCGATATCAGCTTAATATTAATCGTTCATGAGCTACTTGAGATGCGAAGAGCCACCTGCCCATCCAGCCACAGCATCTGATCTCGTCTCGTCTCACCTGAATAGAGAATTACGTGATGATGAAACGAGAGGGACGAGAAACACATCATAGACCTCGACGAAACTGACAGCTGGCAGCGCCCAGCTGAGAGAGTGAGAAAGTGGCAGAGAAACAGATGTTTGTCCTGGAGAGAGAGAGAGAGAGAGAGAGAGAAAGAAAGAAGAAAGAAGAAAGAAGAGCACATTCCTTCGGCCTGGCACCAGATGTTACCTTAGCAAGAGGGGAGACGTGTCGAGAACACGAGGACATAAAGGTACATCCGAGAAAAAGAAAAGAGGACTGAAGTGGTTTTCTTCTTTCTCGATGGTGATCCGTTATACACAACAAGACTCCACCTTGATGATGTTGCAGCTGCAACACTAGTTTTGGTCTGTTTTCCGTGCGACTTTGCACCACATTGAACTCCACAAGGGGCGTTTCAGAAGCATTTTGACTGTTAACTTGCTCAGATTTGGGTATTTTTCCTTAGTTTGCGACGTACTTACGATAAGAAGTTTGCACAGGGGTCGATGCTGTTTCTGTCTCTGACTTCCGGCCAGCTCGAGCTTCACTGTGCAGATTGATGCGGGCTGCTCGCGGTGTCCATCATAAATAAAACAGCTGCATATTTGCGGCTTCTGGTTGGGTTTGAAACAATGACTAGAACGGTCGCAGCCCACACGGAACACGTTGCGTCCGTACCGTATTTAAGAGTCTATAACCGCGCTATTGGCTCTGTGCTAACATGCTCACAGTGATAATGCTAACTTTCTGATGACAGACTAAGTTCACCATGCTTGTCATCACTTGTCACATTTGTCATTCGTTTTTAATTCAGTCATAAACAAAAGCACTGATCTAAGTAACCCTGAGAGGAGCATGAACGTCGAGGTAACATCACCAGAGTTATTAGTATTCATCATCAGGGGACAATGAATGCAAATCAGCCCTGTTATATTTCCTCTTTCACCCCCGCCTCTCCACTCTCCATCTCATCTCCACCGTCTCCTTCCCGCATCCTCCTCTCCGGCATCACATGCCTCTCGTGATTACTCCCCCTGTCTCTCTCCTCGTCTCTCCCCCCTCCACCTCGCCGCTCCTCTCCTCACCTGCCTCGTCTGTCACCTCCGATTCCATGTCAGGAGCTTTTATTGGCGGGCCCGGTTCGGCAGCTACTACAACCCAAATCTCCTCTGTGTGGGTGTGTGTGTGTGTCAGTCTCTGTGGGTGTGTGTGATGTGATGTGAGAGGGAGAGGATGGAAAAAGAAGCGTGTGTGACCTGTGTGTGTGTTTCCTAACTCCTGACAGCTGCTATTAATGCTGCTAAGCAGACAGAGAAACCACTGTTGAATGAATGATAACCCAAAGCTCAGCCATCAGAGGAAATCACTCTTACTCAAAGACTTCTTCACTCCCTTTGTTTCCGGCTCTCTTTCTCTTTGACTTAGCGTCTTTTCTGATCTGCATTCCCTTCATCTCTTTCAGTTCTGCAAGAGTTAGAGTCATCTTTGGAGTACTGTACAGTATGTACGAAGTACGGTACACCCTGCAGCTTTCTGTGTGCTACCCCTACACACACACACATACACACACAAACACACATATACACACAGCGTGTGAGTGATGACATGCACTAGCGAGGTGTTTAAGTTTTGATGCAGGCTGCTGAGCGCCGTCTCCCTCGGGTGCAGCAGCTCCCTTCAGGTGGCAACAACAAAGGTCAGAATATTGATCATTATTCATTCTTGTGAGCTCTGTGAGTTAGTGAACAGTCTTTATCTCCCTCACACACACACACACACTCGCACACACACACACACACTCACTATTCCTCTTCAGTTTGATGGTCTGGGAGAGAAGGACTGCAGTGGGATGCTACAGAGCTCTGCTGACTGACTCACTCCAACATTATCGTTGCACTTCAGGCTATAGAGTAATAGGTTCCAGTACTGATTGTGATCACTGGTCAGCCTACACACACACACACACACACACACACACACACACACACACAGGCACAACGCTGAGGACCAACAAATCCCCCTCACATATATGAAGTCACATGTTCATACATACATGCATGCATGCCTACGCGAACACATAAACACTTAATTGGACCTCCGCTCTGCTCAAAACATATAATGTGCATTATGTAATGCTTCTCCTGGCCAGAGTTAATGCACATTAACGCGCTTTGTGCTCATTATATTTGTGTGTTATTGTAGTGTAGCAGGCCGAAGGTCAGAGAAGTTAATGCAAAGGTACAGTATAATAACTGAGTCATGAGTTATTGTAACAAGTATAAATTGATGGCAGTGAGGAGTGTGTGTGTGTGTGTGTGCGTGTGTGTGTTTGTGTGTGTGTGTGTGTGTGTGTGGAGGGATGAACAGGCTAAAGGGTGTGAGCCAGGGGCAAACAAAGTCACATTTGGATGAGTCTCTTTGATCCAAAGCAAGTTATGCATGAAAGCATGAGAAGAAACCGAAGATGAAATTGAATCCTGAGGCTGCTGGATGCTCTTTTTTTTTTCCCACAGAGGAGCTCTGACTAAACATATTTTAAAACAACTCAACATAAAATTAAATTACATACAGTAAGGAGTTATATTTCAATCAAAACATACCTATTATATTTATATTTAACCTGCTGGACCCCCATAGCACCTCAGAGTGCCTGTTGTTTATTTCACTGGAAGCGGGTCATTTTAAAATCATTCCCAGTCTATCAAAACATGGAATATAAAGTCCTGAGCTTTGTTTTTGTAGATAGAAGAGAAAAAATAGTTTTTAAAACTCAGTTACTTTCTGTTTTCGACGTAGAGAGTTTTCAGTGAATTGTAGCAATGTGTTACTTTTCTAAAGGGGTGCAGCAGTGCCCAACTCAAAAGCAAAGTTTTTGTTTTTTTAAGTTGATGTTTGACAGTCACATATTTGCCAATCGATACTCTGAAATCCAGGATGATGCAGGTGAGTCTCTGTCTGCAGGTGAATCGGGTCTTTCATGAATTTTTTGCAGAGGAGACAGTGACAGCAAGCCATTTTTCAAAAGATTAATTACACGTGTTTCCTGAGAAGCCATGAATGATGCAGAGTTTGTTCAAAGGCCTGTCGACACCTCACCCAAACTGCTCAATTATAACTACTCTGCTACTAACTCCTCCATGAAATGCAACGCTGCTAGTTGTGGGTGAACTCATTTTAATCCCAGAATTAAAATGAAACCAATTTTCCTTTTTTTTTTTTTTTTTTTTTTGCGGGGCCTTGAAATGAAACACGGTGTGACGTTTTCTCGTTAAAGGACCGTAAGATAAGACGACTTTGCTTTTCTGAGCTCTACGGCGGAGGAAGAAAACATTCTCAATCATTTGCATGACTTCATTAAACTCTCTTTACTTTCACTGCTGCTGCATTCAGTGGCCGCAGCAGCAATGGCGCAGCATGCAGGTTTAGTGAATAATAAGATCATATGGGGTTGTAAGTGTGCACTTAATAAGTCTAACAAGTCATGCCACCATGGGACATTAGCAGGGGGTGGATCGATGCACATGAGATGCCAGTGCATTAACTTGACTTAATTATAGTTCCTCTCTTGTGTCAAACCTACCTCTTGTCTCCCTGCAACACACATGGATGCACTTAGCTGCCTGTTTATTAGCTATACTCTAATGAGATAAAGCTAATGCAGTCAGTCCTGCAATAAATCATATCTACATGAAGGTTAAAATATTCAGTCTTACAGAGTTAAATCAACTGTACAGTCATTTTAGAGGCTAGACTTTGTGGTGCTGTTTCATGCTAACTGTGGTTGCACAGAAGTGCCTCTCTGAGTCTGCTAACACTAACTCTTTCCAACGCGAGCCCCCTCATAGAGCGCCAATATAGTTAATACTGTGAGCTATTCGGTCAGTTAACATTTAGAAAGAGAAATGAGAACACAATCAAACTGAAGTCTCACACACGTACACATGCACTGCCCTTATTTAATCTGCAGTAATGGCTGTAGTTTAACTGATTGATGGATGTAACGATCAAAGTTCCTTTCTGTCTTGCAAACCGGCAGAGTGTTGTCCAGAAGAATCCTTCACCCCGAGTGAGTCCTTGACTTAAATTAGATTTTAACTGCAATGCGGCTGGCTTTCAGTTCACACTGTTAGCCAGTTAGTGTAATGTGTGTTAATGGACCATCCACTTAGGAATGACTCTTAAACTTACACTGTCCATAAAGAACAAATAAAGTCACACATCTGCAGGATGAGAGTGCAGAGCAGGTGCTGCTTTCTCCGTCAGCGCCGACCTTATTATCACTGATGTTTTTATAATGTGCGGCATTTAGTAGCGCGGCGATACCGAGTCGCCCTGGGATTAACGGAAGGAACACGTGAACGCCTGTGACAAACAGCCGCTGTTGGTTGTTATCATAATGTGCAGATGTGGCCGTGCGCTGCCGATGTGATTCAAGCTTCAGAGGGTTTAAGAGTGGAAGATTTTCCCTTTTTTATTGCCTGACACGAGTGATTTGTTGAAATTCGATATACTTTGCTGCTCACACCCCTCACACACCACGGCACAACACGTTTCTCTTACACGCTGAACCTCAAGGTCAAACGTTGCTTTGTTCATTTTTAGAATATGCATGGGTGTCGGCCTGTTGTATGTGTGCGCATTTACATGTATATGTTAGCAAATTTGTGTAGGTGTTTGCAACTGAGGAGGAAGAGGGTTACATGGAGCATGTATGTTGAAGTGTGTGTGTGTGTTTATACATGTGTGAAGACATTTTCTCATTTTCTTTAAACACTGTAAATCTGCGTAATGGACAGGTGCTTGTGGATACAAAGGAGTGAAACACTGTGCTTCGGATTAATGTATATGTGTGTGTGTGTGTGTGTGTGTGTGTGTGTGTGAGTTTAGATCAGCGTTATCCTTCGATTGTATAATGGGCTGCATGTATCATAACTCAATCGTAAACATACCAATCTGTGACTTGTTTATAGCACGGTTTACGCCCACCTGTCACATGATCTCCACATGATTCATACCAGTTTGCAGCCATTATGATGGCAGTGGTCCTCCTGAATACAGACAAAGGCGATATCATCGTCACACACTGTCAGGTGGGGGGCCAAAAACCGCCCTCCCCCAAAAAATGAAAAAGCTCCTATTTGTATTCAAATGCACATATAATCTAGAGATGAGCATGTTTTGTTTCTGCCGCATGAACTGCTGGAGCAGGTTTGCTTCAGTGTGTCATATCAAAACCATACCATACCATACCATAACTGTTAATCACAGTAAAGTTACACAGAGATAGGTCATAACCAGCTTGATGATCCAAATTATTATCCAGATTAATCAGTGGTAGTTTTAGTAAAACAGCTCAGGATCCTGATGCTGACTGCTAGACAAACTTCTACAAACTTTCCCTCTTCTAGGCGTGGCCCCCAGTCTCCTGTGGAGATAACTAATCTGGACAATATACAGTGTATAGAGTGGACATTTAATTTAATGCTAGGCAACAATTTGAATATAGAATATAGAGTATGTCATTATCGATCTAGCCACATGTTACACTATGAAAGGCATATTTATATTCATATACAGTATGAAACTTTTTTCTTTAGTCATTCCTTCAAACAGTCAAAGCTTGAAAAATGTCCCATATGGCCTCCCGTAAACTCTCTTTACTTCTGCCAGCTTGCAAAACTTATTTCAGAAGCGTTTTCCAGGAGAAACAATAAATAAATATCCTAATTTAAATAACTTCACCCCATAGAAATTAACTGCTGAACATAAAATTAGTGAGCTGTGCATTTGCCAGCGATTCGGTTGCTTCTCACCACATTCAGATAAAGTTTTACAGACGTTGTACATGAAGGGACACCACTGACCACAAACCCTTCAGCACTCTCCGATCTTCTGAACTCTTCTCTTTTCTTATAGTGTTGCTTTACCAGTGATGCCCAACTCTGACTTTTCCTTTTTGAAAATTGAACTTTTCGCAAACTTCTTTTAAAGATTTACTCTCCCTGTCTTCTCCCCTTCTCTTTCTCTGCCTTTGAATGATCGCCGACTCTCATATCGCAGCGCTGGAACTCATATTGCCTCTGATGTCAGTGTCAGCTATTCCCAGACACCTGTTGCCAGAGTTCACACTATTCTGTCAGCCAAGGCCGGCACACCAGATACTGTGTGAATCACACAATCAGCTGACCTCAGCATTCCTGCCGTGTGTGTGTGTGTGTGTGTGTGTGAATTTATCACCACAAAGATTTGAATGGGAATTGTTAGATGTATTTTTTGGGCTGGCCTTGTCACGAGTAATTTAATGATTAGCCACTTTAATTTTTATCACTGAATAATATAAATAATAAAATGGTGACTGCTACAGACAAGACAGACACTGCTACACAGGCTGTTCATACCATCTCGATATCTGTTTTTCCTTCGCTCCGCTGGGCAAAACCAATATGTCACTGTGCCTGTGCATCAACGTCAAATGTTCAATTCGGGCGGATACATCGCTTACCCCACAAAAATAGTTGGAGTGGAGTCGATGTCACACTGAAGATGGAAATGTGAGTGTAATGAGACAATTCTGTCTGATATCAGGCAATCATGACAGTGCTGATCATCTCCACATCACCCATCATCTACCCGGATAGATGACGATGTCCAGCACACTTCGTTCTATCCTGGCGATCATTATGTGTTGCGAGAGAAGTTCACTGAGAGAATCTTAACTGCAACAATTTAGACTAATCTCAGTTACAACTAAGTTGATCTGACATCTTCGCAATCCTGTGTTAGTCTAATTCAAAGAGCCCTGAAGCTCTCCCTCTTGTAGTGACCTTAAAAGCTGTTAATATTCTTTAATACATGTGCACTCTAGTTTTAAAATCAGCACGCAAGTCTCCGGCCTCGTCCTGGGAAGCCTGCGGCAATCATATCGGCTCAGTGATGACGGCATATCATGATGAAAGTGATAAAGATGCCGTTGATGACAATAACATTGACACTTCACGGCCTCTACGGTCCCAGCACTGACCCGAGAGATCAACGGCCGGACACACAGAGAGATGCCTGACAGACTTCTGTCGCTGCGCTCATACATCCTCCTCCCTAAATCACATCCAACAAATCAATTTTTCCCCTGTGCAGCCTTTCGCTTCCTCTTTTGCCCTCCATCATCCTATCTCCTCTCTGTCAAGGCTTCCTCTGTGCGTATGCAGACAGGTCAGTCATTCTTTATGTCTCTTGATGACTCTGTACTTCTGACGGGAGGCTCAGTTCTGTCCGATATCTACGGGCATCGCAGAGAGGAGCGCTCCTTTCCCATCAAAAGGATCTGATTTGGATCTGCTGTGATACCTTCATATTTATGTAGAAACAAGCGTGATTAAGCAGGTGGATCGCGCCGCACGAGCATCAGGCGAACATAAAGACACACAAGGACAAAAACAGACAGCAGATGAGATTGGATTGGATTTCCTATTAACAGGCGAATCATTCCTCTCCTCTCCTGTCTCATTCTCATTTTTGCTGACAAGTATAATGTCCCCTTACCCCTCTATCTATCTATCTATCTATCTATCTATCTATCTATCTATCTATCTATCTATCTATCTATCTATCTATCTATCTATCTATCTATCTATCATCTTCTGTTCTCAGATTCTCTTCCTCTTTATTTTTTCATCCATCTCTGCCTTTCATGTTTCCCTCACCATTATTTTTCTTTCACTCTGTACATTTTCAGTGTGAGAGAGACAGATGGGGTAAAAAAGAAAAAGAAAAAAAAGCTTAGACAGGGTAATATAATAGAGTACGTGGAGGGCAGAGATGATGCCAAAAAACTACTTGCCTGAGCGTGTCAGGACAGAAAAAGTGTCACCGGGAAGATTCTACATATTTACATATTCTCTACCTTCAGTTTTTTTATGGATTTTACATTCTTTGCAGCGGCTGACACAATATATAGATACAAATGTAAAATGATTTACTCATCAGCATTGGAAAATTGAATCATCTCCAAAAGGCTCGTGATATTATTTATGTACAAGCGCAACATCCAAATCTTACCTCAAATCTAAATGCCTTTTGTTCCCATTAGATGCACTCATGCTGCAGCATTTTATTCCATACAATCTTTTTCTTTACCGTGTCTCTCTCCCTCTATCGTGTCTGCGTCTATCAAGACTGTCACTTTGCACAAAGTTCAGTGCTTGAACGATGCTCTCTGATCTAAATAAATCACGCGTGCTGACTTTGTCTGAATGCAAAACCTTGTCAGAAAAGACGCTGACGGTGCAGCTTTGCTCTGAATACATACTTTTCAAAGTCCTCCTGTTGTGTGGAGACAACCTTGGCAGTGCCGAGTGTTGTGAAGAATTGTATTCATACTGATATATGAATACAGTCATATAATGATCAGTATAGCGCTTACTTTCCTAAACACAAACATACAGCTGTATCTCAAGGTGAAGAAGTCAGTGTCCCCAAAACAATCTAAGATTTAACACTGTCTCATATGCTTGATTCTGTGTAACCCCACACTGTACGTGGAATGACAAAATCAAATCTTACCCACCATATGCTATTTAAGCATTCAACTGATGTTCCTATTCTGCAACCATTGGAGTAAAACAGTGAAATAAGTGAATAAATTGAACTACATTTATTTACAGATACATAGTCTGGCAATTTAGTGCGCTATATAAGCAATAAAATAAGTCTGCATAAGCAGATAAATAACAGCTGCCTCACTAATGTGTGTGTAAGAGCCAAGCACAAGGTGAGTGGATGAGTGAATCAGTAAAGTGAATGTCAGTGTTCTGACATTCAAGCAGCTCCCTTAAGACTTCCCGTAATTGCACAAAATAGTTGAAAATTAACACTTTAATGTTCATCAAACTGCTGACAACGTTCTTCTAAAGAATGAGCAGGGTTGACCTTGTCGACAGATGACACTGCAACTCTTGAGCTTTTTTGGTATGCGCACAGTGATTTGTTGATTGAGGACAAGTCTGCATTGATGAGTAGTTTCAACGAATCAGGAAATTTGCCAGCATGTTGCGAGCTATATATGTAATTCAATTATTTAAGTAGGAGGATGCAAGGACGAATACTATCTCCTCTGCTTAGGGACATTCATCTGGGAACTGATGCCCTAAAACAGCAGCCTCATGCTCTAGAGAGTGTGGGTATCAGAAATATTACCTATACACCGATGCAATGATCTAATAATACACCTTATTTCTTATAATACAGTAAGATGGTTGCCTTAGGTGGGAAGAAGGAGGACCTAGAGGACAAATTTCAGTTACTCAGATACATTATTAAACCTCTGTATTAGAGGAAAGAAAGAGAAGTAGAGTTGAGAAGAATATACTCTTACAAAGGTGATATTGAACACACAACAACGTAGGACCATTTCTAAGATGTGATGTCAAAGTCAAGGGACCTGGAATAGGTGAATGTTTGAGTCATTCATGTAGTGAAGAAAGTCACCTTTATCATAAAACTTGACTGAGAAAATGGGTTGATTTTAGCCAAATATAACACCAAACTTTCTTTAGGTGTTTTCCCAAACTTTTGCTATATCCATGCATAGTTTTTTAGTGAAAAACTCTAAATGTGGAAAAACAAAGTGACTGGGAACATACTTTTTCTATCTCTTTGTTTCTCTATGCTACCCTGAAAAACTGTCTGTGTCTGCATTATGTTGGCTTACCTGGACTCAGGTTCAAAGGCATCTCTCTTCCTCCTGCCTTTTGCCCTTTCTTTCTCTCTTCCTTTCCGCTCTGGGATTCTTCTTCATACAGTTTCTTATCCTCTTAGTAGACCCCAAGCCTAACCTCCCTTTGTTCCAAGTTGCAGGATGTAATATAAATGTAATCTCAAACCCTGGACTGGAAGTTTGTATAGTATGTAAAAATAAGGAAATGAAAATAAGAACTGGCTTTCTGGTTTGTCTCTGGGAGTAATCCATGATGGTTTTACTTGTCAGGCCGTTGCTATGCAGGCTTTGGATGAGGCCATGATTAGAATTTTCTCTTCCTTCTGTCTTTTTGCTTTCTCATCCCTACCTTCCACTCCCGTCCATGCCTCATCTAACATGGACATTCCCTGGTGGGATCCATTTTCAACCTCGAGCCCTCCACCACTTCACTGCCCTCATCACTCGCTTTTTTCTTTTGCTCTGTCTGCATTTCTCTTTGAATCTCTCCTTTGCCATTCCTCTTTTAATTTCTTTTCTTTCATCGTCTACCTTGAGCTTCCTCCCGGCTTCGCTTGTCACTACTCCATCACCTCCCTTCTCTCATTCCCTCCTGTCCCCCTGCTGAGCACCTTGTCAGCCTAAAGAGAACTGCAAGAGGCACCCTGGCACATCATAGGATCAAGGCATCCTCCTCTGCGGTCCTTTGGCTGCTGTCAGGAGGTTGGAGAAGGTGATAAATTTAGACGAGTGTACCAGCAGATGGATTGGAGGAGGGAGAGAGCACTTGTCACAAGGTTGCATCAAACTTAGATAAAGATGTTTGAGGGAGAGATGAAAGAGAAAGGACATTGAATAGTTAAAAAGATTGAGGACTTCGAGGGGAAGGTTTGCGAATTGGACTGGGATTGATGTCCCTTTGCAGTTATGCCAAGGGGACTACAGCACAGAGGATAGAAAGAGACGAAAGGAAAGAGAGTAAAAGGCAAGTTTCACTGAGCTAGGCCTGTCCTCTAATCTAAATGACAAATAAATTTGTCAGTAAATGACCCATGTGATTGGTCCCATAACGACTCGTGTGAGCGTTTTCTGATCTCCAACTAAAACTACCTACTTAGGGCTGAAGAAATGATTGCGGCTTGTGTGTAAAATAAACCAAAGCTTGCCTTTGGGAAGACACAGTACACTGACTGCAACTTGTTCAACCATCCACCTCAATCTCTTCCCTAAGGTCATGTTTGGACAGACAGCAGCACTGCGTGAAAATAGTGGACTCTTCATGCATTTCAATGGGAGTGCTGCATTGGCACAGTGAGTGTGCCAAAGGGCAATGCGAGTAAAAAAAAGTTAAACCTCAACTTTTTTCTGCAGCGCAATGAAACGTCATGCAGCAAGGCGCCGTGTTGGACGATCAGAAGTCACATTCCTGACAGATCAATTTGTAACATAAATGGTGTATTTCTGTTTATTGTTATGGCTTACTTGAAAAAAGTCTGAACCCAGAGAAGAAGAAGCAGAAGTCTAACAGCAAAAATACAGAACTGAGAAGCACTAAGCTCAAAGAACGCTGGACTGGGGAACAAACACAGATGACCTGACAAGTGAAAGAGGAAAAACAAATGGACTAAATACAAGAGAACTAATTAACTAATTAAACCCAGGTGAACACAGAAAACAGGCGGGAAAATAGAGAAGAAGTAGAGAAACACAACACACCCACGGAAAGACTCCTTCAAAGTAAAGCAGGAAATACTAAACCAGAAACCCAAAACCAAGACCGTTCACCTCGTGATTGTTGTGACAAAGGATCAATAGATTGCTGTCGTGATAACTATCTGCAAACCACTGCTCGGGCCTCCGATTTGTCTTCATATGAATAGAAGTGTTACTCAATCCAGCTCTCCTGGTGTTGTTTTTCATCATACACACAATATGAATGAACGTGATGAGTTTCTGTGGTGTTTTAAAGACCTCACACTCCGTCTTTGCTCCTAAGAGAAGCCAAGAACTAATCAAGAAGGCGCTGTCACTGGACATATATCATTTTAAGCATTTGCTCAGATGACCCATCCTCTTGTTTTTCTGGTGAAGACAGTCCCTCACATATAAAAAGCTTCTCCAAAACATTTCATGATTAAGTTGCAAAGACAATAAATCTCTGCCAGTTTTAAAATGATTCTGGCAAAAAAAAAAACATCCAACGTCAATAAAACATCTGTCATAAAATTGATAGTTGTCTCATAAATACAATACGCTGACAGTAACTGAGATAACACCACCTGTTGTCGAAAGTCATTCCACAGCAGAGAAGACCTGTCTCTGTTTTAATGTCTCCCGCACGCAGACATTCACGACAGGCACACAAAGACTCAACTACACACACATCCATTCCTCAGAAACGTGTTTATGGCTTGCACATTGAGACAGTAGCCCTTAAGACTCATATCAGACTCTCACAACCAGAGCGTCCTAAAGGTCAGGGTGAGAGGTTCTTCAGTAACAGAAACAGCTGATGTTTACTGTGATCTATAATCACTTCACATCTATAAGTGAGCCCCAGGGAGGATTTCTGGGCAGGGAGTGCTGCACTGTCCCACCGGGATGTATATGGCCTGACAGTGCCCGAGTGTTTCATTATTGGGCTCAGTGACAAAAAGCAAATGGGTCCTCCTGGTTTTCTGCAAATTCATTATGGCAGACATAGTGGACCATGGAGGTTTTCTGGACCTCTGCACACTCTTAGTCAAGCTGTTGCTTTAACATAAAGTCACAAACCTAGTTTAATTCAACCACTGCTGCAAAATGACCCAATTGGAACCAACCATTTATTACATAACCATATTTCATTAAACACCTCCTGTCCTTAGTTTAGCAGCCCTAACTTGGCATCGCAGGTCCATCAAGCTTTAGGTATCGCCTCACCTTAGTGGATTCAGCCAACTTTTCACCAGCAACACTTGATCTGCCAGAATAATAAGACTAACTGGCTCTAACCTCAACAAAACTTCTTTTACAAGAGTCATCAACAGATGAGGATGCTGGCTTTTTCCAAAATGTGAAGCTTTAGCCTCCATCTTTTAGCATAATATCTCATATGTAGCGACCAGATTCACATTTAGGACCCATTTTACAAGATTAGCATGTCAGCTGGAAACATTTAGAAGTCAGACTGTGTTTTCCACCAACTCACAGAGCTAATGTTAGCTTAATTAACTAGGTAGCACCAGGTTAAAAACCTTGTGGGTTGTCCACTAATCAGACGATCAGTGGTTCCACTAACCGGGCACTGAAGCCCAAACTGCTCCCGAGGGCTGCGCCACCGGTGGATGTAAATGTATGTATTATTAGTACGATTAACTCCCAAACTGATAAGCAGTTGGCACCTTGTACGGCAGCCAGTGCCTTCAGGGTGCCAATGTGGGTGAATGAGATATGTAGTGTAAAAGTGCCTTGAGTGGTCAGACAAGTAGAAAGATTTTTATAAATACAGTCCATTCCAGCAACCATAAAAATCAGAGGTAGCTGGAAATAAGCTGTCAATCTAGATCGAAGTTAAGGGAACAGTGTTTAAGAAATTATTACGAACTGAGGGTTGCAAGAAGGTAATCTTGACTGGCATAGCAACGACCCGGCGTAGGAGATGCTTAGAAACCAGACAATTACACTAATGTAACAATCTTTGATTTTAATAATTACTCAAAATAGGATTTGTTTTGTTTACTGCCATCGACCGTGATAAAAGTAGAGGAGGTTTGGACCTGATGTCGCTGAAAGCCATGAATCAGAGAAGGGTAGACGAGAAATAAAAGTGAAAATTAAAAGTTTAAGAGAAGAAAGAGGCAAAGAGAAAGTAAAGGAGAGAGATTGGATCAGAGGGGGATTAGAGGACAGAGCGAGGTCCCTCGGGTGGGAGGTGTGAGAAAATGAGGTGGAGAAATCAAATGGCTGCAATGAGAAAGGAAGGGAGGGCCGAGAGTGGGTGAGCATAAGAAAAGAAATCTGGCTGGTACGAGAGGTTAGAGAGTGATGATTATTAATAGTAATGTTTGATTAGCATGAGTGCAGTCAGGAAAGCGATACGGGCCTAACATCGCTGACCCCCCATACGCTGAATCGGGTGCCCATTTTTCATCCCAAAATAGTTATAGAGGACATGTATAAAACAGAAAGAGCACACCCCTCTGATCTTTTACTGGACGTGCCTCTTGTATCCATCTGGTCCTTCTCCCACCTCAACATCCATCAGCCCGTAACCAGGTAAGACATATGAGATACTATATGAGGACAGTGGAGAGACAGTGTGTGTTGATGAACCTCCATGTTTCAGTGTACAGCCTGCAGCAGATTACACAAGAAGAAGTAAACAACTAAGAAGAAACAAATATCGATAGTGGATGGTCAATATCAATATCGCAGTAGCTCTACAATCACTGATGTTGCTTGGTGATCAGCTGCAGTGATATATGCAACTACGAGCAAAGGTGATAGATAAACGTGTGAAGAAATGCAATTTCCTTTTCTTTTACAGGCTCCTCTATAGAATGAGATTAGATTTAGATACAGAGGCCGTATATCAACAGGGTAATTACTTTGTGATAGCGACGGTTTGCTGCCAAAATAAGAGACACGGGTGTAATTTTGTTGCAGTGCTTACTTGTGATATCTTTCAAGGTCAACTTTTAATTACACCTGATGAGATTGAATACAGTCTCTGTCCGTGCTTCAGTGTAACGCGACTTTGCCGAAACGCTGATGCAGTGAAAGACGTGAAGTGAGAATTCATTTTGTAATCGTACTTCTGATTCTTGGGCTGAAGCACAGAGCTGTAAAAAATGTTGCATGTGCTCACACACAGAGGCGTTGTATAGCATGAATATTCATAGACAGAACGGTGCAATCTGAGTTAATTAATGAAGGGGGCCGCGTAATATTTTGTTCGTGTGTCACAATGAAATATGTAATGCTTTTTAACGCTCTTAACGCCGCCGCTTTCAATGGCTGATTAAATGAAATTTACATCTTTAATTTGCTTTCTAATATTTTATGCAAATGCGTGTTAAGTCTGCACGCTTACGATTGCTTTCATCGCATGTGTGTTTTGCAAAGTCATCTCATTAGAGTTTGTGACAATATTAGATTATGAATCTTGGTGGGTGTAACCAGAGCATGGTTTCATGCATGCACATACACACACACACACACACATTTTTAGCTATGCTCGCACCTGTAGAGCTGTAATTTAGCTCAATAACATTTGGATGAATAGGCATGAAATTTGTGCACACAATCTTATTTTTGTTTTGCTTTGTTACCTGCAAAACGACAGTTATTATCAGCCTCAGCTGTACTTTGTCTAGTGCCAATCATAAAAACTTCTCATGCTAACAGCCTAACTGTACTGTGAGTATCTGGATGGTGCACTCATCAACAGGTTAAATGTTCTCGTCCTCGATGGTCACCATTTGGCTACGCAGTGGCAGTGGAGGGACCACGGACATTGTGAAAGTATATTTATAATTTGGCACTGATGTTCTGCATGGCTGCATTTCAGCACTAAAATGTTTGTAAAAGGTCATCACAGCGGCCGTATAATTGAGAAGTTAGCACACTATACTATGAAGTACATAGTGTATACAGTGTACTACACTGAAGTGTACTAATGTAAGTATCAAAAATGAGACACAGTACTAGACTTGCTTTCACCCGTACCAAAACATTTAAACAGTTACTGTACAGGCACAGAAGTCACCAATATAATCAAATGAAGGAGAGGAGCCAAAAGAAGGAACAGATAAATAATTCATTTATAATTTACAAAGAGTCAATCAGGGAGACAATTACTGTAGAGTTATGAACACACGGGACTACTGTTGTTGCCAAGCTGGAACAGTGTGGTTAAGCTACCCCGTCTGTACCTGCCAGAGGATTAGACAGTGGACAGTGGCGATAAGAGCAAGACGATCCCCAGGCCGCTGCACTACTTCCACATTCTCTATCATCCACTCTGTGAAATCAATAGACAATGTAATGCTCATGGAAAAAAAGATAGCGCTGGCTACAGTCAACCATCGAGCTTATTATTATCTGTGTAGATCGGTTGCAATTCAGATAATAAGCTTTTATGGAGGAAGGAAATCACCGGGGCCCTTTTGATTCAGGAAATGAACTGTAGTCGCTCTTTACGGAGACGGGAGATAAATAATACACAATATATGACTGTCAGTTCAAATTTCTTTGATGGTTAAGGTTCTTTTATGATCTGCCCAAACACGTAGATCAGATTTTTAGTTATTTTGGTCTTCTCTATAAACTGTAACGGTACTTGGAGGAATCTCCAAGTATTTTCATTTTATCATACAGGTTCAGTGGAAAACCAACCTTGCTGATATGAAAGATTTAAAGTTTTTAGGAAATTCATCAGCTTTCGTGAGGAATAAACTTGCCTTAATGGTACTTGGAGAGCCAAACATTATCTGAGGTGGTACACGGTGTGAAAAGTTTGACACTCCTTCAGAAGCTCACTTTTAATGGAAACCACCAACATTACAATAGTTTGCGCTCACATTACTGTGAAGTGCTTTGGATTAGACGCCAACATCACTATTAAGACATGAGGTGTCCATGAAAAAGAACATTACAAAGCAATATATTGTGTTCCTCTTGCTGTGTTATATTAATCATCGTAGCACTCCCTTAGGAGAAGATAATACTGCATTACCTTCTATTACTACCTTCTGTTTATATGTGAACCAGCCTGTAATGCACTCAGTAAATCTATTTTATGGCAGCGACACAGTCCTCATATAAGTAAGTAAAGACAGTCTAATTCAGTTGTTCATTACATGAGAAATCCCAATATTGGTGACCTTAGTTTAAACTTAAAACAGCATAAAGCTCAAGGGATGTGTGAGTCACATAAAAACAATGATTGCACAAAACAATGCACATTGTTAAGTGCCTCATTGCAATGACACAGCAGCACAAAGGGGGGAAAAAAACTCAACACCGTCAAGGCCTATTTCTGTAGAGGACAGGAGTTCACCTCCAGTTTGCAGACGGCATGCAGTGATACTAAAGAGGAATATTTTTCTGCAGCATGTTTCACCTTTATCCCTTGTTCTACTCATCATATGTGAATATTTTATGAGCTTTTTACAGAGTGCCCCACAAACATCAACAGTCAAAAGGACATAAGGGGCTCGCGTGTCGTCCAAATGCGAGTACATTCTTCTTAAAGCCGCCTACCTCTTCACCCGAGCCTGTTTGGCATCCTCTGTAATGCCTGTAAACACTTGCATGCCACACACGTATTCACACTTCCATGCAGCTGTTACAGTACAGAGCGGGGAGTTGGCAGCCCTGCAGCATGGTTAGGTTTCCCACACCTAGAGAGATCATGATGGTGATGAGACTTCCCACAAAGGAAACGCCAGTTCTCACACTGTGTTACTCTGCTCCCGTGTAGGAGAGATGCCATCACTACCCTGCATACAGCAATTTTTGTGGCACACATTGTTAGTTTATTCCCCTCTGTTCCATATGAAGCGCATTCAGTCAAGCGTTTTCTAAATATGTGGAGCATATCTTCAGCAGCGCTAAAATATTCCCTGCCAAAATAAGCCAGCCTTTTGTTCTGGGGGAAAAAAAATGTGACCCCTGTGAAATAGCAGCCAAGCTTTCTTTATGTCTTCTTTCATTTTATTTCTGCATGGAGGCTCTCTGTGCGTTACGTCTCACCTCAGTATTCTGCTTCGCTCATGAAAATGTTGATTTGAAGTAAACAGCACATCAGGGACAGAATTTCAAGACCGCAGAAATCTGTGTAGTAAAGAGGAAAAGGGGAAGAAGGAATGAAAGAATCCAGTACAACCTGAGTCGAAACATTTTATCTAGCAAAGATAAAGCAGTTATTGATGACGGTAAAAACTCAACAGTAAATACATTATATCAGCAGGAGATAACCTTGAGTTTGATTGATGCTCATATCCGTCCATTTCCTTCCGCTTATCTGGGCCGGGTCATGATGGCAGCAGGTTCAGCAAGGCTTTCAAGTAAGTCATGTCTCCCCAGTAAAGTATTCCAGTTCCTCCTGGGAGATCCCCATGGTGTTCCCAGACCAGATGGCTTATGTAGTCCCTCTAGCGGGTTCTAGGTCTGTACCGAGGCCTCCTCCCAGTTGGACGTGCCTGAAACACCTCCAGAGGAAGGTACCCAAGAGGCCTCCTGATCAGATGCCCTACTTAAAACTCAGACGGTAGTTTGTAAAGATTTCTTTCAAAATGATTGTTAATTTAACAAATTTATGGGTTGCAGTTGCAGCCAGGTATCATCTGAAAGTCTTAATTCATACTGTAATGTCTGAAGCTTGAATCATTTGCGTCCGTGAGATATTGACTGCAGTTTTCTTTTTTCTCGCTAAGATGAAAACTGTGTATCGACGGAATCACATAAAAACCACCGAGGCTTGAAGCTTGAAACATTAAACACTAATAAATATAAGACGACTCCCAGGTTTTACTCATTACAGGCACTGCCGTATTACCAATCAAAAGAATATTGATTTTGTATTGTAATATCTCTTCTATGCCCATTTGAGTTTTGCTATATCATCCCTCTAAATTGTACCCGTATCGACACAGTGAAACCACGCTGTCCTATAAATTTCACATGCATATGTTGTAGCTTAGGCAGTAGAGATGGTCGATCATCATTTGTACAGTCGGTGGATCGATCCCTCCGGTCGACTTGTCAAAGCAAGATACTGAAACCCAAAGTGCTCCTGTTGTGTATGTAAGAAATCATTTTTTGGACCACCGGGAAGATGTGTCTGAAGCCTTAATACATTCAGCTGTAGGCCTTACTGTGTGTTTGAAGAAGCTAAAAAAAATCTATATTTTTCACATTAATAATGTATAAAATGACAATGTGAAAACAACATGACAAAGTGAAAGGTGTCACTTGTCAGATTATCCCCTCGGCTTTATGGTGCTTTCTAGTGATTTTCAGCTCATTTTCACCCACAGCAGGCAGCTGCTTTCAGCTGAAAAAGCTCTAAAAACCCGTTGAACACGGCCCGCTCAGCAGACAGACACGGTTAAACACTAGCTGGTGAACACAGTGGTGCTAAAGATCTAGATTTTTCCCTCAGGAGTTGGTAGCAACCAAAAACAGAACAAGAAGAGAGCGAATAACTAACTTACATTAATCATTTGGACAGATACAAGAGTCTATATGAATGATAATGCTGCTCTGAAACTGCTGGATGTGAAAAATAAGCAACTCCAGTCCTCCAGTGGCAGGAAAAAAAAACAGAAGATAGCGAAGGTTTAACTAGCCGATTGACAGAAATCAAACCGTTTCAGATAACTGATAACAAACAGCAGCTCAGCCCAACACCAATTGGTCTTTATATTTCCCTTTGGATAACTCAATGTGGCATACTTTATACACTTCCAGTGGCTGCACACGGACTGCGATATCTCTGTAAATCAATCTTATCCTCCTCATTTCACGGTGAATTGTTTCTTTTCCCCACGGACACCTCTGTGGTAAAGGTCAGAGAAGGAGGTTGTGCTCTTATAATGGTAAAAGATTGAATGTGTGGCCACACAAGTTCAACAGTGTTCGGTATTGATCGGTGTGTGCAGCAGCATGTTACGGTAGTAGATACGACCATAGCTCAAAAGAAGCTCATACATCACTGAAGCTGAGTGTGACACCAATAGAAGAAGTCTATGAACTGCTTCAGATCGTGTTTAACACGACATTTATCTGTGAGCAGTTTATGCCAAAGATCTATACAGTCTATAATTTGTATAACCACGGACCATCAGGTTTTGGGAGCTAATCTTCGGGAGCAATTTGGGGTTCAGTATCTTGCCCAAGGACACTTCGACATGCAGACTGGAAGATCCAACCACTAATCATCTGATCAGTCCGGTTACATGTCCCCCTCAACCGGCTCCTGTTCTGGCATAACACCAGCTCCACTCCCAGTCAGCAATGTGCCGCACACCAGGTTGAAAACCTCCTCCTCTTTCTGGTGGTCTGAACTCCTGTGGTACAAACACTAGCGCCCCCCCGGAGCCAACTGTAGCTAACAGCAGCTACAGTTGGCAGCAGTTTACTTCACTGTCCATCAAGAAACTCTGTGAATCACAGAGAGTTGAGGCGGAGCAGCCGGAGGACATCAGAGGGAAAACCAGAAAACATTTTCTCCATAAAATATGATCCAGTTTCACCAAAATCAGTGAAATAGTTGGCGGTGTGTGACTTAGTGCCATAAAGCGTTACCTACTTCTCGTGGGTGATCGTACCCGGAGCACAAAGTTACATAGTGTGAGAACAGACGAATGACAGAGACACCATTCACCTGATTACAAGTCAGCTGTTTTAGACGCTGCCAAATAAAACCACAGTGTAGGCGACTATGAAGTAGACGATATTGAACTGTTTTTGGCATGATGCAGCAAAATACTGTAGCATGAGTGTTCTGTAATCGGTGGAAATGTACAGTCAACTCAGACTGTATTTCCAACACTGAGAAGGACAGAGCGACGATATTGGCCAGCTCAGCATTGTGTTGCCGTACAGAGGGAACACAGTGATGATGATGATACAAGGATGATGGTGATACAGTGTCATTACTGTGACCTTTCTATAAGACACCTCACTTTTCTCTGCTTCGCATCGCAGTGAGAAGGTTGAAAGGTTTCTCGTACATTAGCAGTATACAGTAACCTGCTTTCAGGTTCGTATCTACACTCTGTGTGTATCCAAGAGCTCTGGGACCCACTGCAGATAAACTACAGTAAACTCAGCCTGGAACATAGTTGTTTACAGTGAGCTCTCCTTCACGGGATCCCAGTAGCCAGAGCACATCTCACAAGTTCAGTTTTTCTAGTGATGGTAATGTTGGTCTGTTCCACAATGAAGAATCTGAACAGCTATTGAAGTAACCCCCTCAGGATTATCTTCAGTGTTCCCCTCACCTTCATCATCAGATGTTCTTTGTTGTGTGTTTAGTGCTTATTAGCAAATGTTAGCATGCCACATTAAGATGAAGAACGTTGTAAAACTGCCAACAAACAGCATGGTCACTCGCCCAACTCAGTACACAGTACAGGTGAACTTCCATTTTATCCAATCTACACTGAGGTGGGTGCAAGATACTTGTCATCATGGGTTTAAATCCCACACATCTCTTGCTGTTACATAATATGTAAGTGTATCTATAAAGACTGATTCCCAAGTGTTACTATGAGCTTTATGAATTTACTTTAGACATTTTCCCACGTGGCATGCAATGGGAATAAAATCAATAGTTATATCTAAATACAGATACTTCCTTCTTCCTTCCTTCTATGTAGTACACTGTGTATACTATGTACTTCCTGGGATAGTGTGTTAATTTTGGCAGGATGGTCCTCAGCTCGAGGACAACTGTTGTGACAATCACAACATTTTACCGCTTTTTTTTTTACTTCCAAAATATGTATATAAAACATATATGTAACTTACATTTGTATTTTGACAGTGTGAACACACTTATGTACTCAGAATAGTAAGTGAAAGTGTGGAAGTTGGTGGATTTAAGAAAAAAAAAAGCTTCCTTTCAGCATATTCCTCATGGAGCCAACTTGAAAAACATTTCTGTCTGGTACACTTCTGATATTGGTAAGCCTGTTGAAGGCAGTTTTGTTGGCCCCAAAGACAGCAGCTGGTTCTGAAGACGCTAACGGCTAAAGGGAAGTTGGAGTTGGTGCAAAGGAGTTGACGCTGATATCCTATGTGGATTCCCACTTATCTTATTAACACAATATTTTATTCTGGAAAACATCCATTGAACCTGGCAGCTGGAGGCTGGACCAGATGTGACTCGCTCCATGTGAAGCTCTTGAATCTGTTAAATACTATTTCCAACTCAAATATATTCATAAACCGATATCTGTGGAAAGCAAAGAAACACTGACAGCTCGGTTAGGTGGAGGTGAGGTTTGAGTGGATGTCTTGAGCAAAGTGTCAATCGATTGTCGTACAGCCTTCTTGAAATAATGCAAAATCCCCGTGAAGGTTTGCCAGACCACAATGAGCAAAGTGAAATCAGAGCACCACATCCTCTGATCCACATGTCACTCTCCAGACTCCAGTCATCCTCCGCTGCTCAGTTAGGGATTTGCCAGCTTCAAGTGTATGCGCGCTATGTTTGTTTGCAATAGCAAGAGAGGAGAGGAGGGCGTCCGTCAAAGTCAAGAGGGGCGGGAGGGAAGGTGACAACTTCATGAGCAGCGATCAGGTTCAGTCACACACACGGAGTCAAAAGCCAAATTGCTGTTAAGTGTCGGGTTCACCTTTCCCAGTGCAAGGTACATAAAGACTCTCCATCTGGACTCAGCTGACAAACTAAACTCTCCTTCAGGCTTGGAACAAGACTCACATGGCCTTTTCAACCCCCTGCAGATTTGGCCTCTGTCTCTGTGCCCTTCTTTCATCTGCAATAACTCAATGATACCACACATCAACACCGATGTGGACACCTCCCGCTCTCGCTAATCGCCTTTCCCTTCTTCTCTCAACGCCACCCTGCTACGGTATCTTTCTCTTTCTCCACCTCTGTCACATCTCTTTCCCCTCCCTCCTTTTGTCACTTCTCCGTGACTGTCACTAATTCACTCCATCACTCGTCACCTCCTTCTCTTCATGTCCTGGTTTCCTGCTCCATTTCTGGAGTGTCACCAGTGTAATACGAGAATGTCTCTGAGTTCTCTCTCTGCTCTCTAGCGACCTTGTTTTTAACCTTGTCCCCTCTCTGTCCTCCCCCTCCCTGCTTTTCTGTCTCCCTCTTCTTTTATTTTTCGCCCAACAGCCAAGATGGCAATGAGCAGCATCCTCAACGCTGATGACATCAAGAAAGCTCTAGATGCATTTGCAGGTAAAGCATTAGCTTGATAAGCTGCTCTCAGCTGTGTTTTGTCTCTAGTGGACCAAATGTGAGCTAGATCTAGTCCATGTGATCTCCCAGAACTGGTTAGATTTTGGAGGATATCAACTTTGGATGATGAGGCTGAGAATGAACTCCAGTTTGGGCAAACTTTGGGCTGGTGTTGAAGACAAGTGCCACTGGTTTTAGACAGGTTTGAGACAGGTAGTGCTTGTTCTTTCACCGATGTTGAAGGCAAAAAAAATTGATATATTGAATACTGAAATAGATAAGAATAGAGATGCAAATTGGGAGATGTAGGTGGTTCCAAAAGTACAAAAATAATTCCCAAAATACTCTCCTGGATCATATGGGCTGTGTTATGACCACCAGTTTAAATCATTTAAACTGAATATTCAGTAACTAAACTCAGTGTAGCCCCCAAAGTCTTAAAAGGTGATTTTTTAAATCTTGCTTGCATACAAAAACTCTTTTCACATCTTACCAGATATTTCTAACAAACGTATTAATCTTTTTTCAAGTGTTTCATGCTGATCCAAGCTTTAACTGTGAGTCACGTAACGTCGTCTACATGAGAAAACTAATTTGAAATAGCTTCTCCCACTTTGCATCTCTCTGTGTAAAGACATTGGCTGAAATAGATGAAAAGTCATCATGTAAAAGCTGATACTAATGAATATTTGCATTGTGCATATGTGTAGTATGTTTGCATCTATAACGAGATAGACTCCATGACCTAGAACCGATGGGTCCTCTGGCAAACACATGTTCTCAATTTATAACTGTCACACTGTTAATTTATAATTACATTTTTCGCCTTTGGGCCTCATCACCTACATCAATGCAGGACCAACAATTTAAAGTAACTTTATGAGTATGCACACTTACCTGTGTGTGCAGGATTTTAAGATGATTTTCTTTGCTGGTGTCTCTTTGACCTCTAACATAAAAATAAAGTTTAGAAGTGCTTGTAAAGTACGCTGTGTGTCTGTGTGTGCGTGCAGTTGCTGACTCCTTTGACCATAAGAAGTTTTTCGACATGGTGGGTCTGAAGGCCAAGTCTTCTGATGATGTGAAGAAGGTCTTCACGGTGCTGGACGCCGACAACAGCGGCTTCATAGAAGAGGAGGAGCTCAAGTGAGACCAACACAGATAGACACACGCATACTGTATATAAACTCAAAAGATGCAAAGACATGATCCTGTGGTTAGTGTTGTGTGACGCAGATCAATTCTGCTTTTCTGTCCCTGCCTAGATACGTCCTGAAGGGTTTCGCCAAAGATGGCAGGGACCTGACAGACAAAGAAACCAAAGCATTTTTAAGAGCAGCCGACAAGGATGGAGACGGCAAGATTGGAGTCGATGGTAAACATCAGATTCCATTAGTGAGAGTGTCACAAAAAGTCACAAAAACAGACAGGAAGCAACAGGAATGTTGAAAGGAAATCAAACACACGCAGGCAGACTGTCTTCTTTTGTGGCATTTATTTATTCGTCATTCGTTCATTCATCATTCATTTTATATTTTGAATTTATTTGTTTTCAAGGTCAGGGGGGTCTTCTTCCTGCACTGCAGTTGTTTTCTGTTTGACTTTCTATGCAAACGAAGCAACAAATTAAAATTAGTCAGGTACCTCGGTGCAGGTGATTAGCGTCACTGTTTGACTGAAATTGTCCTCATCTGTCAAATTACCAGAGCCACAAAGCATGTAGAATTTTAAAGAAGCTAAATATCTTCATCAGACACCCACACAGACGTATGCCAGAGCAACTCAGTGCCTCTTATAAAACATATCTTCAGTTTTGCAATGTTTTCACATCATCCAACAGTAGAACAGAGTAGGGTAGGGTTGTGCTGAACATTCATCATATTATAGGTTTACTCGATATGATGCATTAAACTTTACTATCGAATGAAAATAAAGTTAAGAGTGAAAGGAAAAAAGAAAGATAATGTTCAATGCCTGTGATCAATAAAGATCTGCATCTACTGTTTCTCAAAACTGACATATTGGTCCCACAATCTAGAAAACAGAATACTGATGAAGAGAGTTGTATCGTCTGCGTATTGTAAAACCCGCATAAGAGAATATTTTGATAAAATTAATCTATTGAACCTTTTTTTGTAGAAGAAATGTCACAAGAAAATGGCTCCCTTGCATTTGCAAAAATGTCAAACCTCCTTTTGTTTAGCAAAAAGAAAAAATATTCACCTATTTTGATCCCACATGTGCACCCAATAATTTTTGTACCGTGCCTAACTATAAATTGTGCACGCTCTATATTACTGTTGAGCATCTTCCAACTTCATGCCATAACTTTTCTACTTTAACTTTGACGCTCTTATATAATTGCAAGCTGTTCATTTTTTACTTTTAGAAAATAACTTTTGTTTTTTCTTCCTCTCTTGCAGAGTTTACTAGCCTGGTGAAAGAATAAATAGCCACCTAGAGTGACTGACTAGCACTCCAAGATCACCTCCTAACCACCTCTACATCCTGACACCCGCTGGACCCCCCCTTCTGCCCCAGCACCCTCACCTCACCTCACCGCCCTGCCCTGACTGACTCCCAGCCCATCAGACAGCAGCAATTCCTGCTTCCCTTCTTCCTCACCCTCTCCCCCACCGCTGTCTTTGCTATAAGTGCAATGCTGCACTATAGAAAGTAAGCTGTGGTGTGTCACCCCACTCCACACACCTCCTCAAACGTCCCACGGCTATATTCATCCTATTTATTTTATCCTTTTTATACAAACTGTTCTTGTTTGTGTTTATGTATAAATATAGAACATGCCTGCAGGAATAAATCTCACATTTTAATGCATAAAGTAGATATTTAAAGTAAGCAGAGAGTATAAGAGAACGACCCTTATTTCCTTCTCTATTTCTGACTTTACCCTCGTCATTTTCTTAGCCAACATTTCACTTTCAATCTTTCTTTCTTCCCTTCTTTTCTTCTGTCTTCCTCTTCTCTCTTTCAATTTCACTTCTGGCACTGTGCCCTTCCTGCATTCGCTCTCCCCTCCCTGTGCCTCCTACACCATCACTAACATCCATCAATCTATCTATCCATCCATCCATCCCTTTCTCCTCTGGTAATGAGCTGTTGTAAAACATACCAAAAGAAGAAAGAAGTCAAGCTGTGAAAGAATCAAATAAAATGAAAAGAAAAACAAAGCCTCGAGAACACTGACTCACTGAGACTCTTCTGTTAATGCCTTCCTTTGATGTGACTCTTCTATCTGATTTTAAACTCTCAATCCGCCTCCCAACTTTCCTTCCTTTTCTCTATTTCGCTGTCACTTACCCTTATCAAGCAGAACGAGTGAAGCATATCTTCAAAGCAACCTAATAACGTATGAAAGGATGTACTTTAAAAAGTAATAAGGGCAAAATTAATCCTTTAGTGTCATCTGTTAGTATTCATTAGTGTTGACTGTGTCGTTTTAAGCAGTGACAGGAGAGGAAGAAACTCTTGTTTTCCGTGCAGCCCATACTACATTATGAATGCAACGTCGCTGCGAGAGAAACAGGAGGCGGAGGCCACATTATTCCACTTGCCAAAGAGTCTTTACTCAGAAGTGCCGTGCTAGTTTAACAGAACCATGCTGTCAAGCCATTAGCAGGATTGGATTCACACTGAGGTTCAATTTGGGTTAAGTATCCCCAGCGGAGGATCCAAACAGGCGTCGCAGGAATCCTGATCTTCTTTAGTAGGCCATTTTACTGCCTGAGCAAATAAACACAGATCTGAAACTTTAAAGGATATCGCTAAGACGAAGAACAGGAACTGTTCGAGTTCTGTGTAGCTCGGACAAGCTCACCGCTGGCCAGTGTCATTTAGAGGAAAGACAAATGTCAGACTCTCTTTCGTGACATTGTGGCCGTGACTATGTTTTGGTCCGTTCTCCATGCTCCCATCAGGAGCGTTTTGCCCTCCAGGCTTTGTTAACTTGCTCAGATTTGGTCAGTTTTTCTTGGTTTATGTGCTTCTACCATGAGTAAATAGGCTACATAGTTTGTTTCCCGGTTTGTCTTATTTATTTTTTACAATCAGGAGTCTGCACAGGCTGTTTTATTTTGAAAAGTGACCAGATTCTCAGTGTCATTTCTTTGATCTGCATCCACCATCCGCATCACAGCCTGAAAGTTGATGGTACATCCATGCATCCACCATCAGAATTGGGCTGTGTTTGGATCAGAATCTGGTGACGATTGGTGTGTTGTTTCATTATGTTGCCAGGCAACTGCCAAACAAACCACACCCACACATTACTGATGAAGCAGATCAGTTTTTGAATGAGTTGTCACGGGCTTTGTTGAAATACAAGTATTTTATTATGTAATAACTAATTACATTGTTGGTCAATGTTATCATCATGCCAGCAGCAAAAAAATGCCACCTGCTAATAAAGTGAAACACACTGCTTAAAGTAATGATGATACATGATACATGATGCCATAAAAATGGTTTTACATTATCTATGAATGCACCGCATTTTTCATTACATTTCTGATTCAGACTTTTTATCCCAATTTTACAAGATATTACATGATCTGCCAGAGGTTACGTGTTCCTTTTCTACAAGCCATTTTCCAAAGTAAATTAGTAATGCAATTAATATTTATTAATGGAGTTCAGTAGACCGTGTAGAGAAAAATGTCAGAGGTACAATACAAAGCTAAAACACAAAATGATACAGTACATGGCATCACGTATATATCCCTGAGCTACAGATGACAGATCTTATATAGAAAGGTCAATCATGTTCTGAGCACTGATTCATAACTTTACACTATGTACACAGTGACCATTTATTTCCATTCATTCTTATGTCAGAACCAATAAACCAAGCATTTCAGAGAAAGATGATAAGATCAACGCACATACTGTATGTGTTAGATAAACACATTTGTGTCAGAGTGATTCATTCTCAGTGTTTTATAAATCAAAAAAACAGTACCAATTTTGAAAAAACTATGACAAAATGAATAAATGTTGGTTTAACCAGATCTAAAAGAAATATACAGTCATGAATAGAAGTCAAGATCAGAACACGGTCCATACAATCAAACATGGCGGAGGTTCACAGATGTTCTGGGGTTGCTTTGCTTTGACTGTGTGCATGGCGTTATGACATCTGAAGACTGCCAAACAATTCTTGGGCACATTGTAAGGCCCAGTGTCTGAACGCCGGGTCTCTGTCAGAGGTAATGGGTCTTACAGCAGAGAAGTGGTCACCAATGAGTCCAGATCTAAATCCTATGATCACCTGTGGAGAGATCTCGAAACAGCGTTTTGGAGAAGGAGCCCATCAAATCTTAGAAAAAGAATCTCCAAAAGAAGAGTAGTCCAAAATCCAAGTACAGACGTGTGAGAAACTCAATGCTGGTCGCAGTAAAATGATTGATTTCAGGGTGTGCTACCAAATATTAAGTTACTAATAATAATTTTGTCCAGGAGTCCTTCATGGATTATCTTAGATCTTTTTGTGTTGTTCCAATGAAAGCCAAAGAAATAAACATGAGAATAACAAAGCATTTGTGATTGCAACGATCTTCTGGAAGAATTATCTGACAGAAATCCAAGGGTGCCCATATTTTTGGCCATGACTGCACCTACACAATCCTTGCTTGACCCTTTTCCAACTTTGTATGCTGAAGGACACTATGGCAAATATTGTTTATTGAGAGGTATGAAAACACTAGTTGACAAAACGACCTCCACTTAAGATGCACTTACTCACTTCCCACCACAAATGCTGCTATTTCCAAGACCAAGAATGAACTGTCAAGCTCAATGAAAGCATCCGTTTAAGATGTTAAGATGTCATCTTCGGTTAAACCGCGGGGCCGATCTGTCGTCGGTGTGCGTCGGCTTCAGCTTAACTGTGGCAAATGGGTTTGTACCCCTTCAAAAAAAAAACAACAAAAAAATAGAATAAATAAGAGAGAGAAATAAATGTTCTACGAAGAGAAAAAGACAGAGACAGAGCGGAGAAAACCAATATCAGAAATGATGGCCCTAAATAACATCTTTGAGCCCAACAGTAAAGGTTATAACAAGAGAAATGAGAACTGCATTTCAAACGGTACAAGCATCATCTAGCAAACTGCTCACCTGAAGTGAGAGTGAGAGTAATAGTCATGGTTCCCAAATGGCTATAACAGAAATGGTTTCAGTACTAAACTGCACTTCAAACGCTAATGGAAGGAAAGCGATTTGGTGCCATTTAGATCACTGCCCTCATGTGTTCTTCTCTGATTTAATGGCTTCATGATATACTTGAAAAAATATCATTAGTTTCTGTGGAAGAGAACATGAGTGGCCTCCATTTAGGCATTTCACAACCTGTCTGTGCTTTCAAAGGCAGCGCCTGCGTTACATTAATCTTACCTCGGGAAGAGTTCTGGTTGTGATCCGTGTGGTTTTGATCTCTGGAGAAAGAAAAAAAAAGTGAGAAAGGTATGTGTAAGTGAATCCAAACCACAAAATGTAGACACATGCACTAATGGAGGCTCGGCAGGCTGCAACCCCTCGTCCCTCTGCTTTCAGTCGGTCCTCCCACAAGGCAGTGGGAGGGAGTCCAGTTGACACAAAGTGCAAAATCACATTTTTCACAACAGAGACAGACAAGGGAGCAACGACAGCCGTGCATGAAGGAGACGTTGAGGAAAATGCATCAATGTCACGATGAAACGAATGAAATGAAATAGATACCCAGTGTTCAGTGTCACTGAAAGCAGCACAAATCTCCATTATGAATACATTCAAGACTTTAGTAAACAATTCACAAAGGAGGAACCGCTCCATCAACTGAGATGTGAATAAATTGTTTACTGAATTTGAAATGTATGAGCGGCGTCTGGCAGATGGTGGAGCGCGATGAAGGCTGCATTGCAGGGAAGGCTTCAGGAAGGATCTACCATCGCTTCCCTGCTCACTTTCTGTCCCCTAATATACCAACCATTTGGAATATTAGTACGATGTCACGACTTTCTTTGAAATCGATCATTTCATAAAACAAATAATCACTTTTTAGGAGGGTAATTCATCACTTCAAGTCTCTCTGCATGCAGGAACAATGCTATTCAAAGCACTGTGTGCTTGAATAGGTCCAAAGAGAAACACTGCAGCACCCTAAAGGTTATGTACCAGACCTATTAAGCAGGGGTGGAAGTTTTTCAAGCCTGTAATTCCTTTTAGTATACATTACAATATGTAATCTACTTAGATCCTTTTAAAATCATAAGTCACTCTTGAGTAAGATGACAATTTTAATTATATTCAAACCTCTCTGGCTCTTCATTTCATAGCCAATAAGGCTATCAGCCGATTGCAATGAAAAACATAAATCAGGGACAAAAAAATCTGAAACACTGCGGCAGGCTCAGGTTTGGAGAGGTGACTGCAATGAAGAGTGCATGAGCGGGAAGTCACGTAGGCACTGTAGATTTGTAAAACCAGAGACCAAATTTGGACAGACGACAACGACGTCTGAATTTATACCGAGCAAAGATAATAATGGCTGAACAAAAGCGAACTGTGCAAGATATCCTAACATGTCCAATAGTTTCAGTTATGTTTATCATACTCCATTTCTGCCAGGAGATCCCCTTAAATGTTACACACTGGACCTTTAAGTATCTTAGAGTATTTTTGAGAATATATATATATCGATGTAACAGTACTTCTACACGACTACAGATTGTCAGTACTCTTTCCACCACTGCTACTTGGGGTCTTCAGTTTCAAGTCACAGCATGCCATAACAAGAGCACGCACACACGCACACAACCTCCTCGCGCGTACACCAACATCAGCAGCTGGAGCTTCCTCCCTGCATCCACCAGAAAGACGGATGTGGTGCCATTGAGAACAGCACTTTGCCGCAGTGCCCCTGCTGGACAGACTGGGGAATGCAATCAAAGATTTATACACCATATCTCATCAGAGCTGTCCCACAACATTTTTCCATCTTCACACACACAAACATGCAGGTATGGTAGGTAAGTGTTGGCTCAGTTTCTCCTGTTTGTTTGTTAGTTCAACGATCAGCGGACAACACTCATGAAACATTTATGACGCTAATTAAATACATACATACGTAATATACAAACAAGAACTAAAAAAGCTAAAAGCAAACCCAGAGGAGTGCAACAACACTTTCTAATAAGGCACCTTTTATGAATGGAAAATTAATTACTTTATTAATAGCTAATGAATAATTTGCTGATGCTCCATCGGTCAGTAAAAAGCCAATAATAAAAAGAAGTTTTGGTTTGCCATGTGGTAAAAATGGATTCAATTAACTATTTATTAATGACTTATTACATTAATGACTGCAGACCGGTTTGTGAGGAATGAATAAACAGATTAGCATTCATGAAAAGATAAACACCAACAAAAAGTATTTTCCACAACCTGGTAACCCAAAAGTTGTCTTTGTTAATGACTTATAGCTAAAGTATTCATGAATCAGTTAGCACCAAAAAAGTTAAGTTTAATTAAATTCAGTTTAATTTACATAGCGCCAAAAGATAACAGATGTAATCTCATGACACTTTTCACAAAGAGCAGGTCTAGGCTATGCTCTCTATAATATTATTTATAGTGATTGATTCCCACCATGAGCGCACACTTGGTGACTTTTAAAAAAAGACAACAGAAATAAGAAGAAACATACAACACTCATACAGTATTGCTAATCGTTGGATAGAGACAGGGAAATTATTGATCTGAGCTACACTGATCCATGAATCAAACATCTGACTGTTGGCCATCATACCGTGTCTTCTGAATTAGCCTCGGCCCTCCTGTCATGACTCGCCGGTCGCCACTCAGATTGTCTATTTGAAAACTGAGGTGGAGGTGGAGGCGGAGGGGGCGGGGCTCCGCCGTAGCTGCTGCCCCTTGATTGGTCGAACAGGCTACTCATGCTGCTGTTGTTGCTGCTGCTCTGGAGACTGGAGTTACTGAAATGACAAGAAAAATTCAACAGTAGACGTATAGTGTGGTTGAATCTGCTTATTGTAAGTCTCTTTGGATGAAAATATGAAATAAATTAATGTAATATAATGTAAAATGTAACGTATAGTATCTATTGGTTTGCTTATTCTCCTTCACACATAAATGATATTCTACTTAGACACAAAAAATATGACTTAAAGCATGTTTTGCCCTCTAAAATATATGAGATTTCTCCTATGTTCAGTGAGTTTGATCTACATTAACATTCACATTGTGGGCATTTAGCTGTGGGATGTGTCCAAAGTGACTAAGGAAAGTTTTAGTTTAAAACCTCCCACTGATTTTCCTCACAGCTATGGGTCACCCACATATCTTAAATAGTTCATGTTATTATTCCAGGCCAGGAGTTTCATGCTGACCCCTTTTAAAAATGTTGAGCCCATAAAACAATAAGGGCGACCTGGAGGAGCTGCAAAATGTATTCTGTAACAGGACTGAAGGTAAACGTTATGTAGAACGTTTAGTCTGTTTAATTCATCTGCTCTTAATGACGGCAGGTAAAGAATTAATCACAACCTTGACTCCAAAAAAAGAGACTGCAGTGATTTACAAATGAATACTCTGGAAAAAATTAAGAAACCACATCTTACCACGACTTACTGAGTTACTGATGAGGTGACCACCCGAACCAAATCTTATGTAATGAGGACAGGGATGACTAATGAATCCAAATTTAAGCTTACTCTGGTGTAAGCTTGTGTGTTTGTGCAGTGTTTATAGTTTCAGTACACCCTAAATCCACAATTTGCACCACAACCCAAGACGCCTTCAGTCCAGTTATGGTTGTTAACACTGAGTATCTTGTTTGCACTGCAGCACCTGGCTATTTGCTGACACATTTAACTATACTGAGGTGTTATTAGCTGCACTTTTAGACTAAGGTAGTATAGACTCCACAGTGATCTAAGTTATTATTATATGGATTAAACTAAGAGGTATCCTGTGTCATTTTCAGACAAAACCTGGTCAGCTGTTTCCCCGTGTTTTCAGTCTTTATGCTAAGCTAAGCTAATCAGCTGTTGGATGTAGCTTAACATTTGTGGTGAACCTAACTTGTATTCTAAAATAAGACAATTTCTTCATCAGCCTGCTCTTAGCATACTTTTTGAATATGTTGTATTGGATGTTTACCGATAGTTTGGAGGATCGTCCATTGCTTCCACATAGGTGGCTGGAAACCATCCAGGACTGAAAACAAAAGAGCCAGAACGTAAAGATGACATTTAGTGCATTAAGTATTGATGTAGACACATTTAACTATTAATTAGTAAAGATAAATACACTTTTTTAGTACAGTTTAAACGACCATTTGTTTGTTGAACGTCTTCATATGCATTCATGATCCAGAGGATGAGTCATCTAACTTTTTCTTTAGCTCCATCATCCGGTCAAATATTTTGATTTATGACCAGATACTTGAGTGATGACATTCCCATCAGCCTCAGCTTTTAGTTTATGTTTGATTATTAGCAAGTGTTAGCATGCTAACAGGTTAAACTAGATTGTGAATGGTTCCTTCAGCTTTCTGGAGAGAGGCCTTAGGAAGTCAGGTGACATAGTATAAAGCGTATGTATGGTTGGAGGTCGCGGTGGATGAATGGGTCAAACACAAGGACTTTTACACAGGAGACTGCAACAAAAATACTTGGTTAGAAACTTTTGGATAAAAATGGCCTTTTTCACAATGTTAACAAGGGTTAGGGTTAGCCAGGAAGACTTGCACTGGTGGCAAACATCTCTGCTCATCTGTGCATGGTAAACTAGCATTGTCACTAGCATTGTCATTGTAAAGAAGTTGGCATATTGACTTTAGCCTTTGTACAGCCCTGCAGAGCTGCTCGTCCTCAGTCTTGTTGTTCTTGCTTCAACAGATTTTCTTTTCTATTTACTTTACAGCCAACTGTTCACCGAGTAACAGTACTCACTGTTTCTTATTTTGTTCCTGACAAATGTTGCTTCTATAAATGTAAAATTCATCACTTCCTTCCCACCAGCTGATTTTTCCTTAGGAAAAGAATATTAAATCTGAAAATGTTTGTAAACCAGCTGAATATATTGACCTTCTGAATGATATCAGTGTTCGACAGAGAGTACAGCAGGCTGCCGAATATTTCACTTGAGCAACAGACGTATTTACAACGGGTGCGGGTGGTTGAGCAAGACGGACGAACACCTCCGCATTCACACAGACGCTCACAGGGGAACGTCACTCACCGTGAAGTGCTGTCAGCACGACCATACAGCCAGCCGTTTTTGGGCTGTTGGACCAGCACAGTGATCACCTCTCCCTTGGAGAAGGGCAGCAAGGTGCGATTGGAGCTAACAGGGTGGTGGTCCACGCGTGCCCTCATGACATCTCCTCTGCCGCCACCTCCCGAGCTAGAAATGCTTCCCTGGGGTGACGGTGCTGTGGGAGATGACAAATTAAACAGCACAAGCAAGCTGATAAACACACTTAAATGGCAAAGAAGGATCTCTGGTGAAATGATTAAGGAAAAAAATAAAAAAACTCTGATTCATTTCTTTATTCATTTCAGCCCTCGTAGTCATAACTCAGGAGGCTAGCAGACTACTAAGTATCTTACTCTATGCATAATTATTTTGCTTGGATGGCAGGGGATGCAACTCACTAAAGAGGTTTTCTCTCTAGTGGGAATAAGTTGTGCCACTTTAGTGCTACAGTCAACAAGCCTGCAATGTTTCAGAATGACAGAGCATAAGTGGAAGCGCTATTTAATATTCTAGAGATTGTTTATTGTCTGTTTGCGCATATATTCTCAGTCCAGATAAGCAAGCCAAATAATTAGACAAACTTTCTGCAGGGGAAAGTGCAAGATAAAGAGGCACGGAAGAACACGAGGTGAAAAAATATGAGGAGGGAGAGAAAGATGGAAGAAAGGGAGGGACGCAGACGAAAAAATTAAAGGATGATAAAGTAGGTGGTGTAGCGAAGGCAAAGTGAACTCTTACTTATAATCTGTTTTGTTGCGTTTGAGGCGTTCTGTTCTTACAGACGACGATGAATTGATATGATATCATTTCCTAGGTGCTGATATTTTTTGATTTATTGTCTGCGTCCAAACCAAGCGGTAACATCCGTGACTGTGAAGTGAAGTGCCAAAAACTGCAGTTCCTCAAACGTCCACTTGAGGCTGGCTACAGAACATAAGCCTTTATGTTAAAATGTCCGACTTCCGACAGGAAGAAACATGTTTACAGCCTGGTACAAAAAAACAGTTTTGGTCTCTATAGCTAATTTCCCGGTTCATGACAACTGTACTGAGGGTGAATTTATATACAACTCACCTGCTCAAATTATATTAAGGCTTAAAGTTATGCAGAATTAACAGCAAGGCGGCTTTGATTGACAGGTAGGTGCCATTACAGATGGCATGTTTGAGCACCCAGGCGTCATTCGACCTGCCTCAAGTCTGCCAATGATCTTTGCTGATTTTTAGATTAGCCGGGATCCGGAAGAGGCACTACCGACATGGTGGTGAGCACAGCCACAGATTTTGAGCTTTGTGACGTCACGGATACACTCTCCATTCTTTATACTGTCAATGTTTCAAACATGCTGGTGTGACTCACCTCTTGATGGTATGTTTCCGAGGATCGGCTCCTCTCTGTTCCTTCTCATCTCGTCCTCCTTCATCCCCATCTGTAGAATACAAGAATACATCCACAGTTACTTGACTGTCAGTCATCTGTGGAGCTGCTGTGTCATTATATTATATCCTCTAAACACCAGTAAACAAAAGCCCAGGAGTGAGTCAGTTAATGTTATCTTCGGTGTTGGATCTCCTGTCTCTTACAAAGAGTAGTGTGTGACTCTGGAAGCACAGCTCAGATATCTGTCTGAAGTGGCTTACAGGCTTCACTCTGCTATAGACGAGGATAAATCCCACGTCAGACCAAAACAAACACAGAATCCACGTTAATCCTCTGATTGTTATTACAGTAGGATGTGGGATCTGTGGGGTTCATTGGCACGTCGCCCTCGGATGAGGAGCAGACTGAAGCTGACAGGGTTTATCTCAGGGCCGTCTTTGTTGTTTACTTGAATGGTAATTGCAGCCTTCATGCTAAGAACCATGTGGTTTGAGGTTGTGAATTATCCGCGCCGTTAATCCCGCTGTTCTGAGATGTAGAGATGTCTAAAGTGCGTTTATCCAGATGATGTGTGAGGTTCAGATTGTGAGTGTCAGTGATTGGACAGGAAAATACTTATAACTGTCTCACAATCACGTATTTATCTTATTCCGTCCTTCTATTTCAGGTTTAATCCCCTCCAGAAAGCTTATTATGCCTCATGCCAGAGGTGTGATTCACCCTGATGGCTTCAAATTTAATCTCCAGCCAGCAGAGGGCACCCTGGTAACAAAAATGTGACCGCAATAACTCACTTGATTCTCTGTCGCACACTGTGTCTGTGTTATCCATCTCTCTGCAGATAACATCCAGCTCCATCACAATGTGCTTTCTTATCTAATATTTGCTTTATGGATTCAGATAATCAGACACCATAAAACAAAAGTTTCGGGCTCAGATCCTGTTGTGCATTTCAAAAGATATTTGCCCAAACGGATCTTGTGGAGCTTCCCTCAGTTCTTTCCCCCCTCAAACAGGATTATATCTCGCACCGGCAGCACGCTCTTTGTGTTTTGAGAGATTCGAATGCAATCCATCTCCGACCCTGCTTGAATAATTCAGTATGAACACAGCTGATTTCTGTAAACTCACAGAGCTGTACACAGAAGAGCTTCGTCTGGCCTCTGGTTGTCTGGTGGCGTTCACTTCGTCCGTCCAGGCATCAGTCCTCTGCTGGAGGGAACCTACTGTCTGCACACAAGCACACAAATGTATTTTTACAAATTCATGTTAAGCTTTAACATGAATTACGAGCTTACAGCAGCTCATGCTGATGGCAGAAAAATACGCAATGCATGCTCAGTGCTGTCTGCGTCCTTTATGATTAACTTAAATTTCATCAGTGCACAGCTTCTATTAGACTTCCATCTCTTTGTGTTTGTGATGCTCAAATCTGTTGGAGCCAGACATCCATCCATCTGTGACTGCTTATCTTCATCAGGGTTCTGGGAGGCTGGAGCCAATCTATCCCAGTTGGCATTAGGCGAGAGGTGAGGTACACACTGGACAAACTGTTATTTCATCACACGGCTAGTGAATATTTTGGACATTAATTTTGACTAAGACTAAGACGAAGACTGTTTGGAAAACCAGTCTACAGACAGTTTATAGAGCATTTGTCACGTTTCAACAGCTTATACTAGATTCAGCAATCGTTCTCTGATCACACCACAGTGATGAATTGTTACATATAGACTGGATAACCTGTTGAACGTCTACAGTGAAACGCAAACAGCTGTTACGAAAATACTGCAGAATCTGTAGTGGATGTCAGATAAACGTCTTAGCAAGGCAAGATCTTGACTTTCTATCCGATACCTTTGACTTTTTTTCTCTTAATTTTGACTTTTCACCTTTCTATGAACTGTTTTCACAACGAGCAAATGGCCTTACCTGTTACCTGTTTCATTTAAATAAATCTGGGAAATCTTTTAGCACCATGCGCACTTCAAACAGCCTTTGCACGTCTCCCTTCACATGGGGGCAGTATATGATGGTTTGCGGTCGTATTAATTGTATTGACATTGTTATCTCCAGTAGATTTAGCAAACATCATGTAGCACATATTAAAAGGCAAAAGTGATGGTTTAAATATATTTGTTGGAGGGGTGTGTACACAGAGTTAAACAAACATGTGTCACGTCAGTCCTGAACCACAGGCACAATACGGTCTCAAAGGGCTCAGGTTTACAGGGTTGGGTTTACCATCTCAGTAAAATGTGGCAAGTCAAGTGTCGTGATAAAAAGGGAGTTCAGAGTTCAAACAGACAACGCGTTCTGTTTCTGTATATATAAATGAGAGGCCGCTTATCTGTGGTTGATCCTCGTTAAAAAGGATGGGAATATCCCCGCAGCGTGTCACATAATCATTAAACATTAAAGTTCTTCTTGTCATTATCTTCCTGATGTTCATTGCAATGAGTTCTAAGACGACTCATTAGGCACCTGTAGACAATACAAGCCAAAACAAGCCAGAAAATATATAAAATATCACATTCACAGATGCTGTTTGAAGTAAGTTTTATACCTTATTCATGAGGTTGGCGATGGTTTGTAGCAGGCCGCAGTGTTTCTCAGCCAGGAAGCGGTGTCGTCTCTCCTCCTCTTGCAAAGCCTCGTCATGGCTCCTCCTGAGGAACTGTACGTACTCGCTACAATCCTGAGGATGCACATATTTAACAGTACATATATATATATATATATTGTACAAGGACACAGTCATTTTTCCTCCAGGGTGCTGAAAGAGAGAAACACACAAACCTGGTTGGCTCCTCTCCTCAGCTGTCTATCCAGAGCTACCGCCTGGTTGTGGACCTCCGTCTCATAGTACCTCCTGCTGTCCTGTATGACGGAGAATTCACATCACGTCTGTGTAAAATCATTTCAGTCACTGTGAGACAACGTCAGGTCAAAATTAGCAATTCGTTGGAAATGATGATGGAGACGTTTTCCCATTAATTCTAATGGCGCATTGTGATTTTTTATGGTCTGGGAGGTAAGTGAGCAATATATCAATATATTCATTCATCAGATAGCTCACTCCATCCCCGCAATAACCCGCGGTTATTAGATTTCCGTCCCTGAAAATGATTATGTGATAACAGCTTGTTTTGAGTCCCCCTTGTGACCTTGCTTTGGCCTTCACTCACTGCTATGTAATCTTTGTCCAGATGAACGTTCTTGTCCATTGCCTGAAGAACCTCCAGGCTGAACCAGTGGAACTGAACGGAGATAAACAAAAGCAAATTAAACACACGAGGAAATGGAGCACATGAGAGTCTGGTCACACTCTGAGGCCGTGATGGGCCGATCGGTTTATTTTTGATGTAACTTACGACTCCCTTCAGCTCCGTGGTGAGCATTCTTTGGTTCTCTGAGATCCGGATCAGGACATCGCCTGACAGACAAGAGCATGACATGTTACATAATTTTGCTTAATATATTACGAATAAACAATAAAATGACATCATTCAATATGATGTGTGGTCATTATATCTGCTATTACACCATTGCATAAGAAGAGGACACAAGCAGATGGCTTAATTAAAGGAGCATTGTACTTTAATATATTACATATTAATACATTATCTTTTTTCTATGTGTGTGTTTGCTAGATTATTTTTACTTTTATTAATCCAGCTTCATTGTTGTCATGCTAGACTCATTTAATTTTACAATACCTTTTACCTATGCTCAAGTTTATGACCTATGATGATGTTTACTGAAAGTCATAGTTTTAATTTGTTGTCAAACTGCTGTCTTCAGCTAATTGTGAAGGGTTCATTGCATGGGTAAAATATGGTCTCAATAAAAACTTGAACGCTGCTGCTTGAAGCTAGCTCGATGCACACCTGTCAGGCTAACACCTGTTAGCCTGACAGGTAACAGGCGGAACGGGGATCTAAACATCAGTTTTTGTCATGGTTTTTCCTTCTTTAGCGTTTCCTGTTTTAGTTTGGACACCTCCCCTCTCCACGTGTCTTTGATTTCACTTCCCGCTGTTGTTGCGTTCCCGCCAGTTTTGATTGTCTGTCCCACCCTGATTAGTTTCGTCTGTATGTTGTTATCTTGCCTTCAATTGTGCATTTAGTCTGCGAGCTCCTTGGTTCGGGAGTGTCAGTGTTCCAGAGAGATTCCTCGTGTTTTTTTGACTACGCCTTTGTTTTCTTGAACCTTACCCACTTTATGGATTTTGGACTTTGCTTGCTCCTGTTTGTCTTCCTTGTACTGTTCTCTAGTATCAGCCATCCCCTGCCTCATCCCTCATTGATATTGTTTAGCACCAGTCTTGCCACTGTGGTCTGTGTTTGAGTAGCATTACTTGTGTTCCTGGTTACCCTGCTTGATATCTGTGACAGTTTTTTATCCTGCTGTGACATTATATTCTAGAAATGTTGAACTTTGGTCTTTGAAACGCTTGCTGGGATTCATTTCCTCTCTGGGGAAACTCTACAGTACGAGTACAATAATGATCGAGTTTGGACAATATCTTCAACTGCAGACACTAAAGCGAACACGACTCCCCTTTAAGAGTGGCTGGGTTAAGTGAGCGGAGCACGGCCCGCTGCCTGTCATCATTTATTATTCATGTTGTCTGCTGGCATCTGATACCCGCTCTGCCAACACTCTTGGCTTTAAAACAAAAGCAAACATACATGGTGTTGCAACAAAACTTTGACCCTAACTCTTGTCATGAGTTAAAAATCTAATTAGACAATTGTGGCATGTTCTTGATTTGACCTGAGATCAGCTCACTCAAAGTCTTTTAGTCTTAGACTGTTATAGATCTCACTCCAAAAAAGATGCTAGTCACGCACATAGTCATAAAGTGCCACCCGAGGATACACTTTGGTCTTCATGATACTGAAGCAAACGGTATAATTAGTTTTATAAATGTCCATGAGCTAATCAAAAACACAATGCTCACATCTTGGAGGCAGAAAGTTCCTTTGTGTTTACAGTCAGTACTTATGATGTTGCACACATACTGTACCTATGGAGCGTGAGGACATGGTGTGGAGAGCTCTCTCCCCGATCTTTGAAAGTGCACTGAAGTACGCCTCACTTGTTGCCGCAAGAGCTGAAACACACGTAAACATAATCGGCTTTTAAAATGCAAATTTATTTGATTTGCTGCCCTGGCATAAAAACAGAGCGATTAATTATAAAAATGGAAATGAACAGGAGATAATTCAAATTAGCATACACATAAATATCTCTCTGTAATTATGTGGAAATGTGTTACATAACAGCTACATCAAATCACAGTGAAATCAACATCAAACGTTTTTTTTTTCCTCCTAAAAGGTAACTAGCCTAGCTTAACATTATGCGAGCCACGCGCAGCCTCCGTGGCGGGAGAAGCAGCACTGCCAACATAACGGTGGCCAGCGCCCCAGATTTTGATCTTCAAACCGGCTCTTCATAAACTATCAGTGACGTCACTCATACGCTGTTCAGTCTTTATACCCTCATTGATCTCAGCTTACAGTATGACTCAATTGGAATTTATGATTCGGTGTGGTTCCTTTGAAATGACATTGTAAATGAACTTATATTATATCAAGTAATTATTAACACATGCTAGATAGGAAGTTACACGAATAACCCAGTTAGAACACACACCTCTCTCTAGCTACTGTTTTCTGCCTTTGTGTGGCAGTATATGTCAAACGTGGGTCAAATCAAGGTGAACTCATCTCCAGAAGATTCTGGGGTTTTTTTCACCTAGCTAACACTAACCAATCAAACAGACGCTGCCTGAGGCTGTCGGATTAATGGATTCCAATAAGAAACAGCAGCGTGGATGGGAGAGTCAGAACAGCATCCACCTTCTATTTGAAAAATAGATCTTCTTTTTTATTTAGGAGGAGAAGCCGCGTCAATAGGATCAAAACAGACTCTAAGTTACATTAGTTCTTGCCTTGAGCTCATTAACATGTCAAGAAGTTATTGCTCTACCCTGAACGCACAGAGGGAACTTATAGCCTCTGCACAGGTGGCAACCAGAGACATCATAATCTGTATTTTATTGTCTGCAGAGCTTTTTGGTGCAGTGGGGCTACTAATCAGCTGTCGATGACGCATTGCTCCATTCAACAGCTATAATGTAATATAACATAAAAGCATAAAACGGCTTCTGTAGCTTCATTTATATTTCTGCATTTTAAATGCGTTTGACACTGAACGCACCGCACAGGGATTAGAGGTGATTATGATGTGGGTAATTAAGACATAAAATATATCGGGCTATACACAATTACTGTATGTTCAGATTCAAATTAAAGTTAATCCTGCCTCACGAGCATGGAAATAAATCCAGAACTGTTAGGCTAAGACTACATTTAATATCCTAAATCTCTGCCCCTGTATGATAAATTCAAATATAGTCATGGGGCCTTGTTTGTCTGCTCACAATGTACTCATAACAACCTGTGCAGGCCTTGGTTACAGGCCAGTAGCCAAGGCTGTAATAGCACCAGGATATTCCCAAAGCATATGGACTTTGGAATTAGGTGTACGGAAGTGGAAATATAAATGTAGGTGTGTCAAAATTTCAACACAAATGACCTAAAAGTGAGAAATTCTCATTAGCAGATAGTTTTTTTTCTTACTCTGGAAAGCTTGCATGTAGCTGTTCCCCAGTGAAACCAGTCTCTGAAGGCTTGGGTTGAACTCTTCCATCAAGTTCTGTTTGGGAAACACATACACACATATATATACACACCACAGTATGTTGAATTTTGAAAGTCAGAGAAACTTTAAGACCCACCTAAAGGAGAATCAATAAAATCCATCTTTAATTCAATCTGTATTTATGAGCACAAACTTTCCCTCCCAGCACAGACAGCCTAAGACTCAAACCTCTGATGGTATCAAGCAAAGGAAATACTCCTTGAATCTGAAACTGACTGTGTGAATTCACATCATATGTGCTTGGCAGAAATGACATTAAAAAGTTGAACTGTTTTCCCTTCAATCTCCAGAAAGCGCCTCAGCTATCTCTGGAGGAGAAATCACAACACGGGCCACGCTTACAAGATCTCTTACTCATGCGGTTATTTGTTGTCTCACAGGTAAGTTTGTTGTCTAATTTGAGCCACCAGCCCACACACATAGTATCTGTTACTTACCGAGTAAATCCCCAAGGTGGAGCGATGCAGCTGATCAGTATTTATCCCCGACATGTTTGTATCCGGAGTGGTGCAACTGTCGATGAAGCCTGGAGAGGGTCTGCAGGTTTTAAATCATCCAGCAAATGTAGCAAAGCCTCTGTGAGAAAAGAGAGCTGATCGTATTGAAGTGGACGTGGTGTTGAGGAGAGGAGGCAGCTCAGTGTGTTGGTAATCGACACCACTGTGGCCTGAGAAAGACTGGAGTAAATAATTAAACATGGCTCCTCCATAAAACACACTGACATATGCTATAAACCCTGACTGTCTGGGCGTGTGTGTGTCTGAGTGTGTGTATTAGTAAGGACTAAGGACTAAGATCACACATATATATCCGAATCAGATGACTGCCAACAAAAATTACACTATTCATGTTCATCATAATATATTTGTCTTTTTATAAGTAATGTATCACCCAGTGCAGTGCAGGTGGTGTGACTAACGGATCAGTTGTTAATAATCTTTTCAGACTTGGATTCACAGACAATACTTGTTAGTAGAATCGCTTCATTGTTTGGCTTTCGTGTTTTTTGTGGGATTCGTTCGTGAAAACATAAAAAAACACACCAGCTTTACCCTTCTAACATCTAACATCAGTTCTACAAACACTGGGTTTACACCAACCAGCAGCCTCCATAATTGTGAAGTAAAGCCAATACGTGAGTGCCAAAAGCTGCAGTTCCTCAAACGACCACTTGAGGCTGGCTGCAGAAGAATTCAGTCTCCATAAGTCCCCATGTTAAAATGTCCAACTTCACAGCAGAAATAAACATGTTTACAGCCTGGTACAAAAAACTGTTTTGGTCTCTATAGCTAATTTCCCCATTCATGACAACTATACTGAGGGTGAATTTATATACAACTCACCTGTTCAGATTATATTAAGGCTTAAAGTTATGAGGAATTAAGAGTGTGGGTGCCATTACAGGTGGTTTGTTCAGAAACCTGTGGGTGATGTCACGGATACAATGTGCATGTTCTTTATGGTGGTGGGTCACATAGAAATGAGCGTGAGCAGCGTGTTGTCTGTAAAAAAAAAACTTCATGAGTAACTTTGTTATGGAGAGAAGTGCCTGAAAATAAGCTGCAGATGAAGCTAGCATGTCTACTAAGCCCATGGAGAAGAGGAGGCCGTGTGGCTCAGGTCCTAACAGCACCTGGATTTATATTCTTACAATCTACCCAATATTGTCACTCTGACTTTCCATATTCATTTTCTATTCTAGAGCGACATCCCTCCTCTGTTTTTCCCTCAGGGGGTTCTTCCTTCTCTCCTTCTTAAAGGGTTTTAAGAATGAGACAGTTGTCCCTCTTCTGAATTGAAGCTAAGACAGAGTCAGACTGTACTGACTGTCCTTTCAGGCAAATTTGTAAATTTGGGCTTTCTGAATATGAAAATGTCACAAAGTTCACTTAGCATATTTTGAAATCCAAGATTTACTTAATCTTAATCTTTTAATACTGTAATATCACTAATATTCCTCATTTTTGATTGGTTAATGCAGAATTAAGAGATCCTATGTGCTAAAAATCGTTTAATCCTGATACTTTAATCACCTCAGATGTCACTTCAAACTGAGAGATGCAGTGGTGTCCCAACATTTTGGCATGAAATACAGAAAAGAGGGCTGCTCCGACATATTTGATCAAAACCTCAGATGAGCAGAGGGAAAAGTTCTTACTCTCAGCCGTCGCATGTTGGCACTAGGCCCAATCCCCGACCCCCTGCTGCCGAGCTGAAATACACTCTGCTGAGAGCTGAACTCAGCCCACAGCTCGGATGAATTTATCTTTATCAAACTGTCAATATATTTTTTTTTTACGCTCTCTGATATGCCACAGTCAGTGAACTCAGACTGAACTCCCTGAAGTGAACGTGCCACCTGGTCGATCATGGTGCTGTATTGTGAATGCACGCAGGATAGTGTGGCGAGAGTAATGCTTGTTTTTTATTTTATTAACACGTGTGTGACAGAGAGAGAGACTCCAGATAAGAAGCAAACTATGAAATCTTTGATTCTCAGATAAATTGTTCATAGTTGAACAGATAACAGAGACCTGGCAGAGAGAGAGAAACTTGTACACTAGATGGCACCATCAACTAACCAGAGACATGACTGGAATTTTAAACAGCTTCCTAACACACACGTATTTAATCTCTTTCTTGCTCCCTCTCCTCCTCTCTTCTTTTCTTCTTATATTAACTTTGGTTCAATATTTCAGGTGTTGGCACAAACATCCACTCAGCCTGCTAAAGATGTCGCGTATATAGATTTAGTGTGACGTATCGATTGTAAAATAATAAATATTATCTGATCACAGAAGTCAGATCATTTAAAGGTCCGGGGTGTCACCTTTACAGAATATGGCAGAACTGGAACATATCATGTGTAACTACGTTTTCTGTGAGTGTATAATCAACTGAAAATAGGAAACATTACATCTGAGAATGAGACTTTCATATCTATAGACTGCAGGTCATCTTGCCTTGTTAAAGGAAGAGCCACTGTAGTTTCTCCTTTATACAAGGAGAGGGTGAGATGAAGGTGTTGCAACCAGCAACTACACCACTAGATTCCACTGAGTCCTACACACTGCTCCTCTTCCTTTACTGAGTAAAAGTAATATAAGAAATACTCAGTTCTAAGTTCTGCTGTATCAAAAATAGATGTATTAATGATGCAGCAGAATCCTGTCAGCGTAATAACATAATATTTTATTATTATTACTGACGTGTGATGGTGTATGTAGTATTTTAATGTATACTGTAACTATTCGTTCTGTTATGTCATAAGTCAAATACTGCCATATGTCAATGATCGATCATGTTTTATTTCCATCCATTACCCCTAACCTTTTATCTCTGACATGTCGTCAATTCATCACACGGCTGACACATGAGGATAAGCGGTTATTGAACATTAACACCTACGGGCAATTTAGAGTCACCTATTAACCTATTAAGTGCATGTCTTTGGACTGTGGAAGAAGCCTGAGTACAAGTATGTTTCTTATGTACGTAACCACAGTTATTAAATAAATACTGAGAAGTAAAGAGTTTAGTACTTCTCTATGAATTGTAGTTATGAAGTATGAAGATGCAGGATGAAAAGTGAAGTGAGTATATATATATTAAATTATGCTTCAGAGCATGCATCTGATGCAACAGAGGAGCAAAACAAAACTTACAAAACAATGATAATAAAAATCTTGAAACAAACTCTTTTTCACTCAGCTATGGATAAAACAATTAGTTCCCCTGCTGCTGTAAAGAGATAAAGCCTTTACCTCTTTACAAATCTCACAAATGCATCGCCAGACAAAGAATGGCTCCATCTCTCTGTGGTAGAAGAACTGCTCTTAGACTTTCAAATAATCGTGCAGCTCTCGAGTATAGATTATGTATGAAATGCTGTGGAAAAAGTGCATTCACCGAATGATGAATTCCCAAACAAAGGGAAACTTTAAAGCATTAATATCGCTGCAGCGCCCAAAATAAAGGTCAAGGGTGACTCCAATGATAAATGCAGCTCAGACTCGCCGGCTCTCACAGAGGCTTTTATAGATATAATACATCAGCAGTATATTTCGATCATTAACCGGCCTGCAGTGTCCAGAATGCTTCACCCACACCGACCTTTTTAATGCGCTTGCCCCCCTTTTATTACAGCTCCGAATCAGATGACTGAAAATGGACTGGTGCTGCAGCGTTGAACAATCATTTAGCTCCAATAAACCAACCTTTAATCCCCAAATGTGTCCATGTACAGAGCCGTTTTTTTTACACCTTCATCATCCTGAAACACTGACATAAAAAACATCTAAAGCTGTGAGCATCACCACAATCAACATTAGGTGTAGGCCAGAGACAAAATGAACCCACACAGCTGCTGCACAGCTATTTACAGCCACCGGTGACTTTTAGTGTACATGCTGAATACAAATGTGTGGCGCTCAGACATTACTCTTACTTATATGAGGAATGATTGTTTTGTATTTACCTCTCCCAGGCTGCAGGAGTACTTACCAATCTACTTTACTATTCTAGTGGTCCAGTGAAAAGGCTGAGAGCTTCTCTCTGCTGCAGACCAGCTGTGCCATGCTGCTGTCTCACACACCGCTTCCCTCACCCATCATACATCAGAGCTTTCAGCGCCTCTGACTTTGAGAAGACTTAGCTTTTAAAATCCCCCTTAATACTCGTGCGGGGATGCACATCACACACTAATTTTATACACACAAGAGTTTTCCCACACCTGTCTTTGCCTCTTTGTGTGTACGTGTGTGTGTGTGTGTGTGTGTGTGTGTGTGTGTGTGTGTGTGTGTGTGAGCTCTCCACTCATGCAAACTCATAAATATATTTTGTAATTACGTGTGTGTGTGTGTGTGTGTGTGTGTGTGTGTGTGTGTGTGTGCATCACGCTGAGGTTAACATGCATTTTTACTTGCAGGACCGGTTTAATGAAACTCATTAATAGCACCAGGTCTGCACACACACACACACACACACACACACACACACACACTCGAACCCCCACTAGGGCCATCATTCTGTCATCTCAGCTGTTCCATAGGGAGCCTTGAGGCTGACTTATGGCCATCCACTCACACACACACACACACATACCACCACCACCACATTACAGTAGGCTTGTAATGTGTTGCTGAGGGAGAAAATATGAAGCCGAGGGGAAGGGGAAACTAATTTCCGGATTGTTATGCATGCAGGAAGGATCCTGTTTGGAGCTGCATCTTCACTGGAAGCTTGAGAGAACATGTCTGTGATCTCATCTGAAAAATCTGATGTTTAATATTCATATATCTTCTGTCCACAATTGGGGAAAAAAAAGAAAAGAAGCACAGATTGTCTAAACGCTGCTGGAGAAGTTAGCTCTTGGCTACAAGAGGAAGACAAAATGTACCCCCCCCCCCCAAAAAAGTGCTTTATAAGACTGCATGGAGCACTCTCCCCCTTTTTCTCTCTCACTCTCTCTCACCCCCTCATTCTGCTTCAGTATTAACAGGCTGGATTTTTGCTTGAATACCGAGGACATGCGCGCTGAACAGGAGGAGGAGGAGGAGGTGTAACACCAGACTGCCTGCTTCTCATGTTTTGACTCCATGATCACTCAATTATGGTGCGGAACTCTCATTTTCTAATCGTTTGTATGTGTGCAGAAGGAGAAAAGTGAGGAGGTGTTTTGGTTTTTACGCACATATTTAAATAATCTGACACTTTTTCTTGTTTTGGCGCTTTAAGTTTCAGAGTCTTATTATTAGATTTTTCTAATAATCGAGCTCCCCCGCCGCCAACCTGAAGTTCATTGTTATTATTTTGGCCGCCGGGATGGTGGCCTTCATCGGAGCGGTTATCTGCATCATCGCAGCCGTGCACACCGGATCCTCCAGGGCTGCCGCGGCACAACAGCAACCAGCAACCGACAACCACTCGCTGTATCCGGACGCGGCGGCGCAGACCCCCGCTGCAGGGGGCTCCGTGGCCCGGGTCGGATCTTTGGGCGCTCTCCATGGTTCTGATACGCCCGATTCAGAGGCACCGACCTTTAACATCGGGCTCGGAGGTCTGGACGGGGTCACCGGACTCACCGGGCATGACCCAACCGTCAGTCGACTCATCTGCACGCCGATTCCCGCCGGTGAGTGCAACCCGAAAAACTTTCAGCAACAAGCGGAAGACCCCTCTCTGTACGCGGGGGAAGATTGGGGTTACCTCCGCACCACCGCGGAGGAGCTCCGGCAGACGGTCCTGCAGCAAAAGGACCAGATATTAACAGACCAGCGGACCATCAGGGAGCTGACGGGGAAACTAACCGAGTGTGAGAGGGGGATGGACGGCAGGAGCAGCAGCAGCAGCATCGCGGATAGACGCGGGAGCTCCGCGGGGCTGTTGGGAGGCAAAAGCGCGGCAGAGGAGACGCACCTGGAGCGGATCATGGTGCGGGACAGTCCGGCATCGACGCCCGATGGTGTCCACTTGCTCACCGTGAGGGCTGTGGACGAACTGGAGCAGGCGATCACTCAACTCAAAGACCGCATAGAGAAACTGGAGGTACGTAGAGTGAGAGGGGAAGGAAATCAGCCAAACCAGGGAGCAGTGCTGGGTCATAAAGACGGATATCTGTATTATAGGAGCTTTTAATATTCATGTAATATAACTCCAAAGCTTGCTGTTCCTGCAGTTATCATATTTTACATCCATGACTAAATGTTTACTCTGTTTTGGGGTTTCTTGGCATGACTGCTCCATGAAAACAAGGTTTTTAATTTTAAATGAGAACAAGTGAGTTATCCAAAAATGTTTTATGTGCGGTGTCAGACTTTGGCAGGGAGACGCCGACAACATCAAGTGAAGCAGTACACTAATGGGTAAGCAAATTAAAAAGTCTGCAGACTTACAATCAAAATCAATCAACCCGGGTCATGTGATTCAGACTGAAAAATGATAATCGATGTTAATTGGTGATATCATCAACATTTAGTGATTTTGTATAATCAGAAGCTGTTCATCTGTTCCTCTCTGGCCAGGCTGCTAATTGATCATGCCAAGGCAACAGATTGAGGTTTAAAAAAATGAAGGGAGAGGGAGGGGAAACAGAGAATATTAGTGAGGGGGGGGGATGAGGATAAAGTGTGGGAGGAGAAAAATATAGCAGAGTAACGTGAAACCTGCCCTCATCTGACCAAAATCCAATGATGTACAACCTCATTTTTGGCTGAGGCAATAGCATACATAATTTATGAGTTGCCTATATTTGTTGAAGGCACAGACTAAACGTGCTGCTCTGCAGTGTAGTACTCCTCGCTCAGGGTGTAGTTCATCTCTGTGTTTCTGTGAGGATTATGCGAGCTTTGTCTATTTGCTGTCCTTTCCTTTGGCGTCTGATTTCACAGCTCTCACTGTGACACGTCTTTAAACCTAAAGCACTCCACTGAAGCCAATCTGCTTCTCCCCCTCTCCCTTCCCTCGGCTCTGTTTCTTTTACCATCCAAGTCACGTTTCTGTGTAGGCCTATAGCACGTACCTGGCCTACTTCAGTGGCACAGTACGGTGTTTACATCAAATCTCGTGTGCTGGTGGATATACGAGAAGAAGCACTCATTTGGGAATATACTAGTCAGGTCAAATAAATTGTTAAAATCCTCACCTCCCCCGGCTTTGTGAGTGTTTTACTGATCATGCATAATGCATAGACTCCAGCAACTCTTCTCTAGATGTCCACGTACTTTGTTTCAACCAGAAAACAAACCTTTATGTGCGTCAGAGGAGAAAATGTGTCCAAAACAAGGTGACGGGGTTGCAAATGGTTTGAATGTGCAGGTGTTGGAATGGTTTTCCATTTCTGGCCTGTGAGTACACAGTAACAGCATCTCTGATGGCAGTTTGAGCAGTTATGATTGTTTTTCCCCCCCTCCTGTATTTCCATTATAACCATAAGCTCAGTGTTAGTAAGTGCTCCAGTGTGCTGACAGTACAAACTGTGTCTGAGAGCAGAGTTACACAGCTTATTTTCTGTTTCGTTATTATCATGTTTTGATTGATCAAAAGAGAATCTTGTTTTTACACAGCTGTGTTACATTAGGCTAAAATAAGGCAGCAGTGGGTATGAATGGACTGAAGCTCTTCCAGTCTTCATGTGTGCTCTCTAATTCTAACATTACATATTCCTCTGCAGCTCTGCCAACATTTTTGGGTCCCTGAAAAGACACAAAGCATTCTGTTCCTTGACTGAAATACTGCAGAAAATCTTTAAAGCAAAGTCTCCAAGATCATACAGCCTTATAGGCCAGGTGTGTTAGTCGCTGTCAGACTACGGAGCTAAACGCTAACTTTATGACAATGCTAATACACAGTTGTTTACCATGTTCTCTGTCTTAGTTTAGCACGTTAACATGCTAACATTTGGTAACTGACACTAGACAATTTACAACAAACAGATTGATGATTCATTTTAGCAGATCACAGCCTAAAGTACTGGACAAGCTAAAAATTTAGGCCAGATGGCGGCGCTAGCTCCACCAAATGTTCAAGCTGATAACTGTTTAACGTCTCACTAGGCTGAACCACAAATGCCAGCCTCGTGGAGGCGCTAGAGGGAAAGTTGAGAATCATCAAAGCCATTAGGATTCATCGTGAATATCTGTAGAAATATAGATGTGGGGATAAACTTTTGACCTGCTGCTTGCAGTGGATGAAAGAGGAATCCCCATCGTCTTTATCATTCATCCTCCAGGCAGCGTGAATCTCTTTACAATCTCATGGCAATCCTGAAATATTTCAATGTGAAGGAAATTAATGGACGACCAACAGACTGACAACATGTGGCTAATAAGAAATACAAGATAGAGCAGAATAAACTTTGTGGTCTGTGAAGGTCTTAGTAGAATTAAGTCTGGGGCAACTGGACTTTGCTGTAGATCCATGAAGACGCTTCACCGACCATCCAAGAGGCTGACAACAGTCATCACAACAATGAGCACTAACAAACCAAGTGAGGTTAAGCAAGTTAATGATCCCACCAAAGCTAAACACCCAGGTTTCCCCACCAGTCAGCCGAACTGAAGAAGCTTCTTAGGTGAGAGCTGTCTTCACAGATCTGCAACCAAGCCCCGTTGCCCTAGATTGAGCTCGTCTCAAAGAAAGAGCTTGTCAAGCTTGTATGACATGCAGCGTCTGATAACAAGATTTAGTTTGTACACATGTATGTTCCAGACGATATTGGAAATGTAGTTTCCTCTCAGCACATGTAAATACCTGCCTTGGAGCTTAACCACAGGCTCGCTAAGAGAACTGTCAAATATATTTGAGAGGAGATGACTTATCATGCTCAGACTCCAAGGAGTGTTTCTGATTCGAAACTCCACATTAACATATGAATGATTCAAACGTCAGTGCAGCCCGTAGCAAAGAGCGTACCTATCATTTTTCAACTTTTGCAGCAAATGTGTTTGTGCTCGCAGATATTGATGATTGGAGGAATTCACAATACAGACAGACCTGTACTTGTACAATACCTGAATGCCTTCAGCATCTTTAAATGTTCTTTAAATAATTATCAGTGTAGGAAATAATCCTTTCTCCTATAGCCTTAGTTTGTCTGTATTATTTTATACACTATAAGCACAGTCTACACTGTGTGGCTTTATATATTGTTCAGAGGCTGTATGTGTATGTATTTTCTCTATAAATTCCCTTGTGGTGTCTGTGTATTTCCACTGCATACTGTTATGCTCTGTGGATATGACGGACCGTGCAGGTTTTAAGAATCTTGTTGAGTCCCACATTTTTTCCCCATGCGGTATGGGTGTTTATTTCAGGGAACCATTACGCAACGTCGGAGCCTGGCAATTTGTTGCTGACGGAAAATAGTTTGTGCTTTTCTGACTGCAGATTATTTGTTGTGTTGTACCTAATTGGAGAAGACAAAAAAAAAACCTCCAGTAGACATGAGAGGCTTAGCTGAATGAAGATCTGTTCGTACCTTAAACGTCATGAGTGACACTTGGATACAGACGTTTTTGTCAGCTTCACAACAGGTGCTTCCAAATGCACAGCTTGCTTTAATTAAAACTTTGTTTTTTTTTATGTCTTTATTTGGATAGAAAATCTGAGATGGACAGGAAACTGTGGAGAGAGCGAGGGAGGGGGGATGTGGAGAGGCTGCACAGCTTTCTTTAGACATGCTATGCTATTATATTTAGATTATTATTATTATGCTATACAGAGCAATGTGTAAACATGACAAAATCAACAACTACAAGCCAAAATATGCCAGAAACGACTCTAAGAAATGATGAAATGAAGAAATGATGATGCAAAGCATGATAATGCTCTATGAAGTTGAAAACTTTAGAAAGTAATAAGATTTGATATTTAAAAAGAGAAAGTTCAAAGTTTAAAAGTTCAAAGGAACACTTTGATATTTTTTGAAAATATTTGAGCGGTAGATGAAAAGATTGATACCAACTCCACTTAGCATAAAGACAAGAGGAAAACAGCTAGCCTGGCTCTGACAGAAGGTACCAATAATGCTATCTAATGATCTGAAGGGTCACACTCATCCGATTGCGGTAAAGCTGGGGAGCAACAACAGTTTGTGTTTTTGTGTTTTGTGTGTGCAGGACTACCTTTTGGCCGGGTACCTAGCAACCTCACTGTGATTGAACATTACGCTCATTACAGCACAGAGAAACCTCATTAAATCAGGCCTTAGATGTATCACCAGTTGCGATGCAGTGTTTCAGCAAAATTAATTATTAATGCAGCCTAATAACTTCTCTTTGTATCGGCGTGCAACTGACACAGTGTTGAGAATCACTGCGATAACAGCTGTATGCATTTTTAAAGTAAAAACACTAAGTTCCCTGAATTGTACTTAATAATATCCTTATCTGTATAACCGGACACTGTGAACCAGTTCTTATCCAATCTCCCTCCTCTGCAGTCAGACATTGGCCCATTTCCTCACAACCAGACGGACAGCAACACTTCAGGAGTGCCAGAAGAAGGCGGGATGTCTGGCGGCCCAGAAAGGTTTGCTGATCCTGGGCCCAGAGCTGGTTCTGACAGGCCCTGGAGGATGGAGGACTTGGAGGGGGAGCTGGAGAGGAAGGTGGAGCTGCTTGACAAAGAGAGAAAAGCCCTGAGGCTGGAAACTGAGAAACACAGACAGGAAATCGACCGGGGCATCAATAAACTACACCACCGGATCTCGGGACTGGAGGAGGGTATGTATTAACACGGAGGGGAAAAACTAATCAGGACGTGTGGGTGACTATTAACGCGTAAATACAAATATAGCAAGTGACTGTGATTAATGACTTACAAGATGACTCAAGTCACTAAGGATGAGAACTAATCTGGCATAAAACTTACTGCTTTTGAATCAATGCTTATCATATATGAAGCTGTGGGGTTTCTTTATGATGAATAAATTATGTTTAACTTACGTATGTTAAAGTGAAAAAAAAAAAAAAGAGATCAGAAGGACTGTGGAATCCACGCGCTGCTTAGAAAAACAGATCAGATGTTTTGATGTGAAGAAAGTGCAGATCTATTTGATCTTGGTGCCAGATGACTGAAGATGTATACTCTATCGCTTCTTTTGTTTCCATATTCATGCACCTCTTTTATTGTTTTATTTCTTCCAGGTATCTCAGGTCATTCTTTCCCAGAAGGCTACAGACTGTCCTTCCCAACCCGGACAAACTACATGTACGCTGTCGTTAAACACGCCATCCCAACGCTGCGGGCCTTCACCGTCTGCCTGTGGCTGCGACCCGCAGAGGGAGGGATCGGGACTCCTCTGTCTTACGCTGTTCCTGCACAACCCAACGAACTGGTGCTGCTGCAAGGCCTCCATACTCCCACCGAGCTGCTCATCAATGACAAGGTATCACTCACGGTTGCATCTGCTCCATATCCGAATTGACCTTCCCGGGGAGGTTGATGTAATGGTTTATGGGTCGTATTTCAAACTATTTATCCATTTACATGTATTATTACATCAACACAAACCTTTCAGAGTCCATTATGTTCTGCAGGACTTTATTTTAATAATTCAAGATAAATGCCATGTATGCAATGGAAATATTTTTTATTAATCAACACTGTACCGACATACATTTATACTGGTCAGCCATAATGTTATGACCACAGACAGGTGATGTAAATATCACTGATTATCATGTTATCGTGGATCATGTTAGAAGCAGGAAAAATGGGCATGCATCTCCCAAACTGCAGCCTTTGTGAGGTGTCAGTATCTATCAACAGTGGTCCAAGGAAAAGTGGTGCAATAGGGCATCCAAGGCTGGGGCCGACTCTGTGTGGAGTGTGCATCGCAATTTCTTGCAACAGGGTGCCAACAATGGGCACGTGAGCATCAGAACCTGACCATGAACCAATAGAAGAAGATGGCCTGGTGATGAATCACATTTTTTCTGAGGAATCTTGGTGCCAGATTCCAAAGCACACCTTCAAAGATCTATGGAGTCCATGCCTCGATGGGTCATGGCTGTTTAGGCATTGTGCAATGTACTAAACAACATACTGTTGGTATATGTTACTCATTATGTCAATTATTTCTAGATAGAAAGGTAAAGATTTACTTGGAGTGTGAATTTCTTGCATGAATTTGAAAATATATACGGCATATTTGTATCTATTCAAACAGTGTCACCGAGAGGCGCAGTGACTAAATCCAAGAGTCTGCCGCATTAATCTGGGATGGATATAGTGTATAGTGTACTTATCTTACATAATTTATTATCACCATGGTATCACCCAGGAGGAGTTTCACTACTGCTTCCTACAAGCTCACCCACTTTCTGATTTTCTACCGCTGTATATAAAAAACATTAGAGTCTTGAGGAGAATGTCTAATGTCTCTTACAGAAGAAATAGCACGCTGAATTAGCATACAAATAAGCAGAACACATCAAACGCAAGAGCCAATTTAGCAGACAAGCTAAATAGCCTCATTCCTGCGTTTAAATGACAAACTAATGTAGCACCTCGACAGCACTGCAGGGCGGTGGAGTGCAGTGCAGTGGCTTTAGGTGTAATTCAGTGAAGTCATTATGGTAATAGATGCGTGGAGGAAAAGTTCTCTGTCCTTGGAGGTAGCAGAATGTCTTTGGGACCGAGGAAATACTGTCAACTTTTGTACCCCGAAGACTTGAGAGAGAAATGAGATGTCAGCGGAGAAGTCAAATAGCTACAGAGCTACAGCCCAGTGACACGATTTACCTTCAAATGTGGGACTCTCCGAAACATCAGAATAGGAACTTTATCTGCTCTCTTTGCTCTCACGCTCCTAGGTGGCGCAATTGCCTTTAAACCTCTCGCGAGGCAGCTGGCAGCACATCTGTGTGAGCTGGAACCAGAAGGGAGGAGCGTGGCAAGCCCACCAGGGGGGAAAGCTGAGGGGCGAGGGTCACGGACTGGCAGCCGGACATCACATCAGACCCGGAGGAGAGCTCATACTGGGGCAGGAGCAGGTGAATGCATGAATGAGGCAGTGATAACTGGTTTAACTGCAGGTTACTCTCGAAGAAATCTAATGTGTTGTGCCTATCAGATTACTGCTGACTATAGCACTGTTTACCCACTGCAACTGTAGATGTATTCACTTACTGACTTCTCCATGAGTTGTAAATAAAAGCATGAAACACTTTGTGCAAGTAGAAGTAAGTCTATCGATAAATTTAGTTTGGAGTACGCTGCCAGCTAAAGTTTAGAAGACGTATGCCATGTTTCAGTGCTCAGTGGGTAATAGCCTAGAGGACCCTCATCCAAACCCCAAAGAACCCCTCAAATATGACTTCTTTGTTTCGTAGTCTTGCATTCACTTGTTATGACATCCTCTTTTCCCTGAAAGCAAGTCCACAGTGTTGCCCAAGGCAGCAGAGCAGTCGAAGCTGTCTGTGTATAAAAGAAAAAGTGTTTTTGTCTTCAATCACTCGAGCTCCCTTCAAGCCTTTGCTCTTCTTTCTCTCCAGGATTCTCTGGGTGGAGGTTTTGACTCATCCCAGGCCCTGGTTGGAGAGTTGTCCCAGGTGGGACTTTGGGACCGGGTCCTTTCTTCTAGCCAGGTGGCCAGCTTGGCCCGCTGCGGCAGAGTAACCCAGGGCACTGTGGTCCCCTGGACCGAGAACGGAGTTGAAGTTTACGGAGGAGCAACCAAGGACCCGGGGGAGCCATGTAGTAAACACAACAGAAGCTCTCAATGACCGATGGGGGGAAGCTCTGGGGGTAGGCGAAGTAAAAGAAGAGTGGGGGAGGTGGGGGTACGGTCTTAGTGATTTCAAGAAGGTAGGAGTCAGTTTGTCCAGTGTTAACACAGCAAACTCAATGTGGAATGTAATGGGCGCCATCACGGAGGTCCACTGGAGAATTGTGCAATACATGATGAGGTTCCTCATAAATATGGCTGTATTGTGGGTATAGAGATCACATGTTATTGTGACTCATAAGTAAAACTATATACATACATTCAAATAAAGTAGATTTGTTTCCAGATTCGGGCCACACAAAAACAACTGGCATTCGTCGTAGCTCCCGCTCTCTGCACTGTTAGCAAACCAGCTGGCAACTAACGCAAATGTTAAAAAGATTATAGCAAACAATTGAACCGTCTGCTATTAGTTGGTGAGCAAATGTGTCAGTCAATAACACAAAACTAGTATGATTAGCTAGCTAACCCAAAAAGAAATGCTTCAACATGTTAGGAAATGTGCGTCTTGACTGTATCTGTTGAATATACAGGACTGAAAACGGGGAAACAGCTAGCCGTGCCATGACGTGTGTATTTCCCAAAGTGTTGAACTTTTTCTTTAAACCGCTCAGATCGGTGGATGTTATTTCTTTTTCTGCGGCTGCAGCCGAGAGCTGTTGACCTCCGCTGTGGCTGCCAGAAGTTGTGTCAAGCCAGCTGAAATCCCTCCGTGAGAGCAGCAGGGTCGGAGCGAAGTTAATTAAAAGCTGTGACTTTAGAGTAAGGTGATGAAAAACGTTGAAGAAAGCTGTTGGGAATATTAAGCAGCAGACGTCAGCGAGGAGTAGATGATGAAAGAGAAAGGAAAGAGGGAGGACATGGGGCGGGTGGGGGGAAAGAACGGGCACTTTTAAGGTGTGATGCTACATTGTTTTCACCTCTGCATGATGTATTCATATACCTGTAATGTCTTGCCACTGCACTGTGTTGCTCACAAGTTTCACAAAAGAGGACAACGCCTCCTGCATCCATCGCCGGCAGGTGGTTTGTCTTTGTTTTTGTGTAAGGCCTGAGGGTCTCTTTTGTTCCCTACCTAAATTACTGAACAAATCTAAAACAAGGAGTCCCTAAGGAAGTCACCACCACTAGCAGAATGTTCCTGTTTTTTTGGGTTTATTTAACATATTTTTGAGAAGCTTTTGCCCCATTTATGTCACTCTGGGGCAGATTTAGAAAAATCAAGGTCAAAGTTTGTACTCTGATCATGGAAATATGTCTCAGATGACAACTCTTGGCCTGTAATATACTTTGTTCTTTGAATTCATGGTCTTGAACGCACCCTTAAACATACATTTTTTTTACATTCACACACTTGTACAGTAGTAATGTTAACATGGCTGTTTGCTCCTTACAGTTTTATACACGCAGCCACTCGATTGAGGTGGTTTGATCACTCAGCAGCCTCCTCCTTACATTCCATGCATGAGTTGTACCGTACGTTCGCCACGCGTTCATTCCGATGATTATTCTCAGCCGTCGTACGAGACACGATGTTCAACACAGATTTCATCATTTCGAAATCAGTGGCTCTCCCTATAGCATAAAAATAAATCCTTAGTGGAAAGTGCCTGTCGGGGTGTTTGTGCCTGTGTAAACAAATTTATTATCCTGATGGAAAATTTACACTGCAAGATACTTTGAACTAATTAAGCGTCCGTGTTTTTGTGAACACCCTGGTGATTTTTTTTTTTTTTTTTTAAGATTTAAGAGGTCTGATTTGAAAACACACACACACACACACACACACAAGATTTCTGATGCTAAACCAGTTCAAAATCATCTTGCTGTGCCTAACAGTGTCTTTGATGATGCCTCTCAGTCTGCAGTGTTATTGTTAATATTATGCCTGGTGTATGTTCGGCTCGTCAGAGCTTTTCTTTTTGTTTTTTTGTTTTTTTGGCTTCTTGATGGTGACGTGGCATTATTCTGTTTATTGGAAATGATAGCTTTTTAACTCTATTGGCAATGTTTGTCTTTTCTTACATGACACGTGTTTTTTTTTTCTCTTTATGCATTGGTATCTTGTCTATTTTCATGCTGTTGTTTGTATAAATACTGTATGTCCTCGTCTTGTATGGTGTTGTATTGTTCTGCATATGTGCTGTGTACAAATCTTTAGTAAAGTCCTAATTTTCAGATGTAAAGGATGTGATTCTTTTCTTTCTATCTGACACTGTATTTCCAATATGTATGTTAATTAAGTGTATGAATTAAGTCTATAAGAGCTTCTATCTGCTGTCCTTTCAGTCAAGGACACGCACTAACAAACAAACACACACACTCTTGTAATTTAAATGGAGCAGTGATGAAACCTGCTGTGAAAGCATACCCTCCTGCAGTAAGAGTGCTCAGAAGAACACTTATGTTTTTTCAGTGACAGAAAAAAAATGTTTTTTTTTTTGTTCTCCTGGGAAAAAATATGTGCTTCTCTTTCTGCAGCACATGTTTTAGAGGCATAATGGGTTCAGGACCTCGCATTCACCGCAGAATGGACAGCGCAGAACACATAGTTCAATGGAAACACACGCGCTCACAGCAGATAATACAGAGAACATTCTGTGACCTCTACGTCCATTATGACGTTTTGTGTGCAACTGGATATATATATATATATATACAACTTAATAGAATATGACCAAGAGGCAACCTTTGTGGTTGTGAAGTGCCAAACAGTGCAGTTCCTCAAACGTCCACTTGAGGCTGGATACAGAATGAGTCAGTCTCCATAAGTCCCCATATTAAAATGACTTCATAGCAGAAATAAACATGTTTACAGCCTGGTACAAAAAACAGTTTTGGTCTCTGTAGCTAATTTCTTCGCTCATGACAACTGTACTGAGGGTGAATTTATATACAACTCCCCTGTTCAAATTATATTAAGGCTTAAAGTTATGCAGGATTAACAGCGTGGCCGCTTTGATTTGGAGCCTTTACAGATGGCTTGTTTGAGAATCCAGGACTGCCAAGATGGCAGTGTCCAGAGCCACCACACTCTGAGCTTTAAAACAGCTCCTCAGGAAACTGCTGAAATGAAGTCCATTCTTTATACGGTCAATAAATATTATATACGTAAATGCCTGCATGATTTAATGCAATCTAATAAAATAGAATAGCAATTTTTGGGAGTTTACTTTCACTTTTGTTTTCTCTTTGTGTGAAGACATAAAATATAATGAGATAAGATAGAAGTTGAATTGAAAATGTGATATTAAACAAATGGTTTGACATTTTGTGAAATACGTTTTTTCGATTTCTTGTGAGGGCGACATGAGAAGATTGATGTCACTGTGGCTCTGCAGCTCTGGTTCAGGAGGGGGAGCGGGCCGTCCACTAATCAAATCTGCATGTCGAATTATTCCTGGGCAAGATACTGAACCCCAAGCTGATCCCAAAGGCTGCACCACATGTGATTAGCTCCTTTCTGAGGAGCATTTATGATTTACCATCACCTCCATAATTATCTGCTACATATAAGGTTACTGCAAAGAGCAGGCAGTTAGCTTAGCTTAACATAAAGACTGGAAACAGGGGGAAACAGCTAGCCTGGCTCTGTCTGAAGGTCACTAATTAACATTTTGTCTTTTTTGTTTAATCTGTATAATGTTTTTAATAATATAACTTTATTTCTTTTGTAAATACAGAACAACACACATGCAACTTTATATTAGAAAAGACAGAAATCAGCTAACTGCACCTACATACAAACTCGAGTGCCAGCACCTCCGCAGTCTGGATGTAAACCTAACTGAGCTGAGCTCAGGATTAGTCACAATAATGCCTTTCTGTGAAGCAGAAGCAGCCTACACATGTATCTCTACATAAGATTTCATATTATAGCAGAGCAGGTCGGCACAATGACATTTACAAGTGTGAAAACAACAAGTTGCGCTTTGATGGGACTATTTCTTGTCCAGGAGGAGTGACGTGGTCAGCTTCAGAGGTGTTTGTGGGTGTTAGAGATGCAGTTTACAAATCGCTTTGAAGATTTGAATCATTTTGTGTCGTTCAATTCAAAGATTCATAATCACTTTTTACCTATTTTACCTCACCGTATGCATCACTGTTTCCTCTGCCACGTCGCTCACTGCTCATCTGTCTCTACTTCAGTACAAAAGAAGGCCCGTACAAACACCGCACACAAGGTAAAGAGTTCAGCAGCTCATCAGGACTCTTCCTGTCTTTTTTAAAATGCCATTAGCGAGGCGATACCGTACTGTGATTCACAGCTAAACTAACAACAGCCGCCTCAAAGCGTAGTGAAGGAGCTCCGCTGCTAAGAGTGGCTGATTCACTCGGCGACAATGTGATTCAGTATTATCAATTCACTTTGAAGCTTCAGTGTTACAGACTGTGTCGTGTACCGAACACCTTTTCATGCCGTGCTAGCTGTTTCACTCTATTTATAAAATGGAACACGTATGAAAACGTTATTAATCTTCTCATCTAAGTCAGTGCAGGGGATTTCCAAAAAGGTTGAACTATTTCTTTAAAATCTAAATTTCATTTTTATATTAGGTGTATTGTGCAGGCGTCTTCTCTCTGTCTGTGTGCCTGTTGTGTAATCTCCATTTTGTACACACACACACACACACACACACACACACACATATATATATATATATATATATATATATATATATATATATATATTATAATAGACACATTCAATTCTCACTCTGCCTTCATCCTCCCCACCTCTCTCTCTTCTTCCATTCTCACCCTCCTCTCATCTTCTCTCCCCCCCTCCCCTCCTCTCAGTGACATTTCTACTCCAGGCCCCCTGCACCCTCCTCCGCTCGTTGTCGACTGTCACCTGCTCTTTACTCGATCCCCGCATTCCTCGCGTCCCAATTCTCAGCCATTTCTACAAGCCAAGACACCCTCAACGCGTCTGCTGACGAAGAAGGAGACGCACGCACAGCACGAGGCTCCGGCTTTTCAAGATTGGTGTTTTTAAAGAGATGTTGAGGGGGGGGGGGGAGATTTGTTGAAACAAACAGCGATGAGTAGGGATTTAAAAACAAATCCATTCATCAAAACGCAAGTCATGTAACATCATTTTTCTTTTGTGGGCCGAACACTTGGGCCTTCAAGTGACCGAGAGATGCTGCACACTGAGTGGTGAGGAACAGCAATATCTGTAATCCGTAATTAGCATGACTTAATCTGTTCAACTGTTCTAGAGGATAAAAGTCGACTAGGCGCCGTTTGTTCACGTTATCATCTGTTTTAGTAACAGACTTAACAATTTAAATCCTCCGGCTCGTGGCAGACAGTCACAGTCATCTGGCTGCTGTCACACAACTTACATCTAAACCGAGTCAAAGTCCCGTTAACCTCGTCGCTGTGCCGGGTGAAGTCTGCTGTGTGTGAGACACTGCTCAGAGCAGAATATTAACCCCTCCAACGCCGATGTTACACGTTTCACTGAGGTTACGCTGTAAGAAAATAAAGACGTCTTGAGCTTCATTTTACATGCTTTCTAATCTGATATGGAGACTTTAGGTTCGTTGTAGAATCTTAAAGGACGAGTGTGTAGGATCTAGTGGCATCTAGTTGCTGATTGCAACCACCTTACCTCACCCTCTTCTTCCTATGGTGGCCACAAAATGTGCAAAGTGAAATGAAGCCAATGGACGGAGCAGTACGTACGTGCATTTTTTATTTTCGGCTTCAAAACAGTGCTTGTGTAAACCTGTGGGTGACGTCATGCTATGTCCATTCTTTACACTGGCACTGGAGCCATGACACTCTGAGCTTCACAGCATCTCCTGTGGGTGACGTCCCAGATATGACATCTATATTTATATTAATGTGCATCAGTCGGACTCGGTTCAGAGAGATCACAGAGCGCATTGTCTACTCAAAACGTACAACAATCCTACGTACGGGATTCAACACAACATCTTTTGTATCAATGAGATCCTAAACGCTGACTGTAGAGAAAGAGAATATACACATGTATATGTAGAAAAAAAAAAGAGCCTGTGGAGGCTGAATAGGTTAAAACATGCTGCTCCAACAGAGCATTCAAATATCAAGGCTGTGCAGCATCCTGCTCTTTAATAAACACACTGTTTCTGAATCACGTTATGTAATAACCAACTGCTTTATACGCTTATTTTTTGCTCCGTGTCTCACACCTGCTATATGGTACTGTAGCTTTAATGAAAATTTGCCTGTCACAGCTACTTTCTAACTGCTTTTGGCAGGCTGTCGGCTGTTCTTTTTTTTTTTTTCTCTCTCTCCTCGCTCTCAACGTTTCTCAGACAGCAGCAAACGGAAGAGGCGTAGGAGGAGACACAAACTCAATGTGTGATTCTCACACATCAACCAAGTCGTTTTTTTCTCAGTTTTTTTATTTTTAATTTTTTTTTTTTATTTTAGCACCTCAAACAAAAGGTATCACACTTAGGGACTGACGTCTTTGCTGAGAAGAAATCACGGGACAATCTGACAGGAATAGATCTACTGACTGCAGCAGGGACTTAACCTCTGACTTTCCGGTTCCTGTTAAAAGCTCAATGACCGCTCGACACAGCTGGAAGATGATATTCCCTGTTGGATTACCAATCTAATCCATAATGTTCCATCTAGGAATGGATAGATTGTAATCCCATATAATCCTTGAAATGGTTGGACCAACAAGCAGAGACTTTGCCTCATACTACATGAACTCTTAGGCCACCGTACAGTCCAAACTAATCCATGTTAAAAGGTGAAATCAGTTTACTCCATTACTGCGCTCTGTTTATCTTGGTCTGTTAAAGTGTGTTCAAGCTTCTTTTTACCCTGAATTACAGACCAAGTCTTCTCCTACATATGGGAGCTGTATAAATTACAGTCACTTGGTTTTAAGCACATATTCAGCCTCGAAGCTGCTTTTTCTCTGCATGTTTAAAGCAGCAGCTCCAGGAAGTTGTTGATCACAAAACGTGGCTCTGTTGGGATCTGGCTTCAGGGGGGGGGAAACTTTACAGCACCAGTAAATATTTATTGGACTGTCTCATAGGAAAATAATTCATAGATTTTAGATTCAGGGTGTATTTAAACTTAACATGCTCCTCCAGTAAAGACTGCATTACATGTGTGTGGTTTACTTCGTATTGCAATAACTTGGCTTACTGTATAGATTCTAAAAGAAACCAAACTTTGAGCTGAAACTTAAAGTAGATAATTTAGCATCAGGCTGAAAAGCTCTGGTTGAACGCCTGTTTGATTAACAGTGAGGTCAGCAGGTCCTGGGGTAGATCTCTACATCAATGCAGCAAGTGGAGAAGTTAAACCACTGGAGTCGAGCAGAAAGAAGATTTCTAAGTTACTTTTTATTGTTGTAATCCTCAAGATTTTACTCCTTAATGATTTGGAAACATTCAAGGTTGCTGGTGGTAACAGTACGGGTAAAATCAGTGCTGAGCGACACATCCCAGTGTTTCCTGGAAATCCCTCATGTGTACGTAACCCGAGTTAAAAAATCTGATAATCCAGTGAGTGATAACGTCCCAAAACACATAAATATCCAGGTCAAATGAGGTCACTTCCTTTTTCCTGCAGAGCAGGTGGCAAACAAACAAAACACTCAAAGATTTTTTATCAATGAACGCTTAATTCAAATTTAAGTTTTATCTTAAACAGTGCCGTTAGTATAGCGAGTAGTATTGTTGATAACGGAGACCTCTAATTTAGAAGTAATTACTAACACTTACTAACAGAATCTCTTTTTTTTCTGATATTTTTGGTTTAATCAGTTTGACTGGTCACACGTAGGTAGGTAATTAAATCCTCCGCGGGATTGGCAGACTCCACCACAGAGAATGAAAACTGCCATACAGAGAGGTAATTAAGGAATTCAAATACTGTGATTGTCCATTACACAAAAATACTGATTATAAATGATCTAAAAAAATATATATTTCATGAAATATAACTTTAATATCAGGTTCATATATTCACGTTAGACAGAAGCATTTTGGCACGCTGTGGTTGTCATGATAAATACTTTCTATCAAAATCCTTAAATCCGCCTACTCATCACTTTTGCTTTTAAACCAGTGGAGGTAATCCACCTCCTCAGCCTCCACATGGCAGCGTACCAGAATCGTTACTCTTTATCCACACACACACACACACACACACACACATATGGTCCAAAATCCCTACAGAGACTCCATCTGGACAGGAACACACTTTGCTCTTCCTCTGTCTTTGTCACCCACTTTGCATCTCATCTCCCTCCCTCGCTTAACCTCCTTGGTTTAATGCAATACTCTTTCAAGTGCGGGTAGGTGGCCTTGTATAACTCGCGAGCGCGGCTGTAATACTGCCAAAGTCAATGTGTTTGTTTCCTTTATGTTAAAAATGTATACACTCATGTTGCTGTGAACGTTTGGTAAAACATAATCCAGCAGTCTTGCTCTCACTCGAGGTTGTGTAAGACGAGTTATCTGCGTCAGTCAGTCAGTATTTTGTTGGACTTGGAGAGAAACTGTAATTGTTTCATTGGTTATTTTGTCAATTCACTGTTGCTGCAGGAAACCTCAAATATGCATGACTTCTCTCACGTACATTCAGCTGTCAGTGGAAGATGTCTCACGTTCGAGCCGATATCTCTGCTCGACCGGAGATGGATAATAATCTTTACACAGTAGTAACTGAAGAACAACAGAGAAGATCCTCATTGATTGGACACCATCATGTAGCATCTTTATGAAAAGAGAGCTCATGAAGACGAAGAACAGGACATAATCCCTGCTTGGATGTTGGTGGTGAATAGAAAATACCCACAGCATAACTTGCAGGGTAATAAATCAATGAAAGCAACATCTTGATAAACATGTTGAAAATTTACAGTGTTCTTTGTTAATATAAGGCGTTATGACATGTTTCCTGTTTTATTTTGTAATTCTCCTCATGTCTGTAACTCTATTTCCTTGCTGTTGTGTGTTTCCCGCCAGATTTGATTGTCTGTTCCACCCAAGTGTGAACCTCCATCGCTGTGAAGTGAAGCCGATGCAGAAGTGCCAAAAACTGCAGTTCCTCGAATGTCCACTTGAGGCTGGTTCCAGAATGAGAAAGTCTCCATAAGTCCCCATGTTGAAATGTCCAACTAAACAGCAGAAATAAACATGTTCACAGCCTGGTACAAAAAAACAGTTTTGGTCTCTACAGCTAATCTCCATGTTCATGACAGCTGTACTGAGGTAAATCATTTAGCTTGCCTCAGGTCCACAAGTTATCCACGTCTTTGCCCATTTTTAGATTAGCCAGGAGGCGGAAGAAGCAGGACTGCCAATATGGTGGCAGTCAGGGCCACCACATCACGGATACGTCCATGTGCTATACTGTCCGTGGTTGGTCCATGGGTGTTCCTTGGTTTCACTCATGTCTGTTTGTCTTGTTCTATCTTTAATCGTTCCACCCTTTCCTCATGTTTTGTTTCCCAGTCTGCATTTTTGCATTGTTATTGTGATTTCTTGAACGCTGCCTGTCTTTTGGACTTTGGACATCGTCTGCTCCTTTACAGTTTGTTTGCTTGTTTGGACTTACCTGGTTTTAAGCTGAGCCTGCCCGACTATCCGTGAGCATTTGTACATTCACTTTTTGCACTTTATGTTTTATAACTAGTCAACATGGGTCTTCTGATCAGTCACTTCCACACTAATGTAATCTCCTGCTGACATCTCCCTCCCTCCCTCCTTCACTTTCTCCCTGTGTCTAATTACGTCTCTGTAGCCTCCTCGTTCTCAACCTATCGTCTGTCACTTCTTCCAATTTCACTTCGAAGAGGTGAGGAGATGCATAATAATTTCTGAAGCATGTGACTCAATTCGGAGAGGGCTTTAGCACCGTCGTCAAGTGTATGTATGTGCGTGTGTCTGTGGGCGCCTAGGCAAGTGTGTGCAAACGCAGTTTGCTTGGCCGTTGGTCTTTTGACTTTACAGAGACTGCTTCCATATTTTTTTACCATCTATGATGTCCAGGCAAGAAACTGTCAAGTGTTTTGTTTTTACAAAAGATTCAAAGATACTGGGCGCTCACAGCGAAGTGGTAAACTCCAGCTGAGTGCAAGGTGCTCTTGGAGTCAAGCTGTTCAGCTGTAGAAAAAAGGGGAAGCCGCTGAGTTCATTTGAGGTGCACTCTCAATGAACCAAAATGGATTCATTTGGAAGTTAAAAAATCACAAAAGGAGAATGCGTCCGGTTTATTTTGTATTTTATTTCGCTCATACTGTGACATCTGACATCTGACACCTTTAGAGCTGATCATTCCTGCAAATTCATCAATCTTAGCATTCATATTCAAGATCCACTATTTTTTCATTATTCACCATTAAGCGCGATTATTCCCTGTTTCTGCGTACTGCATGAACAATTGAATAATACAAGTGTGCTGTGAAGACAAATGAGCGTCAGGAGATGAGTGAGTGGAGCGCGGGGATGATGAAGGGTGAGAAATTCAGAGCGACAGCACGACGGTCGAGTGTGTCCAATTTCATACGTACAAAGACCGAAGAGAAACAAAAAAGAAATGTATTCAAATCTGGCTGTTGTTATGCTGTGTCTGTGAGCCATGGCAGGTTTTATATTAAGTTTAATATCACTGGAACATTAAAAAAATGAGCATGCAAGCTTCTATCAGCCCCGCTCGCTGTAGCCTGCTACACGCCAGGACAGAGATCAGTCTACAAACGAACGAGGAGGAGCGCTGGAGTCTTTTTTTATTACCTCAACTAAAATATGAATGTGTTGCGCACTCAGTCACCCTCCATCCTCCTCTCGCTGAATTTCAAAGTGCATGCATGTGTGTGTGTGAGAGAGAGTCTGAAAAGACCTGTTTAAAAATACATCCGTCTCTATGTTTTGTCCTCCAAATATTTTCTGTGCGAGCGCACACACACACACCCGTGTCCTCCGAGGGCTTTTCGTGCCATCTGGAAATCATTTTTCATTTAGATAAAAAGATACACACACACACACACACACACAACTTACAATCTTGGCTTTTTGCTGACAGCCTTATCTTGAGAGAATTAAAAGTGACTCTTTCTTTCCCCCTCATGTGTCCTCTCAGCTCTCTCCTCATCAGCGTTTGAAAACTGCAGTCAAGTAAGAGGAAGTATAGCCCACGTCTGCAATCTGACTTGGTGAGTAATGGATCCTCCAAATCCACCACGCAACCCCCCTCTAAATAAGACTCATCAATTAAAAATCACGAGCATTTATTAGCGGCACGACACCGCCGCGGCTCATGACTCACGAGCCGCTGCATGTCACGCGTTCACTCTTATTTTTGTCTCTGTTTTTGCCATATTGTGAAGTCTGCTTGAAGCTGCCATCAGAAGTGTGTTGCTGGACTTCTTCAGTGCTGCAGGTTTGGTGAGAAAGTAAGAAACAATCACAGCTGACTCTTGGGTGAGGAGTCATTACCAGCGTGGGATGCTGCCAGTCGCGGTGTCGCCTCTCCTCATACGATCTGTGTCATGCTGCTACAAGCCATCCACTTCAAAGGCCTCCATATTGCTTCATCTCACACCACCAGAAGCTGCGATGACCTCTGACCTCTTCCACAGTGCTGCGGAAATAATATTTCCCTTGCTGCCGCCCGCGGGGGCTCTACTGAGGAACAAGCCCGCGGGACCCGAGCTCGGCTGCGTGTGCATTTTCCAAGTTGAATGATATTTCAGACAGAATGGAACAAGTGAGATGAAACGCTGCAGGTCTCGTCAAGCGTGGCAAAGTTAGCATTTAAGCTGAGACACAAGGGCAGAGTGACAACGTGAAAAGCACCTGCAAAGATCAGACAGTTAGTCCTCGTGCTCTTTGTTTCTCAAAGTTTTGCAGCTGCAGCCAAATAAAATAAGTTTTTTAGTTATCAAATCAGTGTAACAAAGTGCCCCATGAGAAACAATAAAAAAGTGAAATAGAAAACAATAATAAATACCCCCACAAAGGATGAAATTTAGATCAGGGAACAATGAAATTGGCAGTAAAATAACGAGGCATAAAAATGATTTAAAACACGTTATGAGACAACAGCAGAAAAGCGAGCTTATAAAAACTAACACGAACACAAACCACAGTATTTAAAAATTGCAATAATCAAAAATACGATGCCATTTTTTCGTATCCAAGTTTTCAGAAGCAGTTTAATACTTCACTGTGCTGCCAGCTGTTTTACCACTGCGAGTTAAGTTTTATGTGGAGAGAAAAACTGCACTGTATGTGAAAACAGCTAAATATCTATCTGTGGCTTCGGATGGCCGAGACAACAGATGATGTCATAGTGACGTCATCAAGCTTATATTAATTTTGGCGTGAGACTTCAAGTTCATAAGAGAGAGCCTGTGTCACAAACTGTGGGTGTGGACTTTGAGTTACGTTGCCATTTAACAAGCAGGGAAGATTAAAGATGCTTTCAAGTTGCATAATGGGAAATGTAGGTTTAGGATCATATCTGATCCCCCCCGCATGCCTCTGCATTCTTTCTCTAATCTGTTTCCTACATGTACCCTGTTAGCCATATTAACCATTAACCGTATATAAAAATAAACCCTACCAGTGGAGGAACTCGTTCAGCCACTCAGCGATGACCCTTGAACGGCTGAGCTGCTTTAAGAGCTGAGCAGTCCATTAAAATTCATCTGTTGCAACGGGATCATTTTGTGCACCAGCTAAAGTTATCTTATCCAAGGATGTAGTTCTTTATATTGAAACCTCTCCCCAACCAATGTAAGAAGAATTACAAGATACCTTGAGACCTTGACTGATGCTGTAGCTTTGCCAGAGACAGACACAGGCCTGCAGTGATATAAAATATATGGCTAGAGACAAGGCGTATGTATTGGTCAGTCTTAAAGCAACATGTAAAGGCCTGGGGTACGGACTAATGCTGATGGGGAGCAGAGTGTCGTGCCAGAACGTGAGCTGGACAAGCAGGGCAATGTAACCGGGCTCAGAAGCCTCTATGAACATGATGACAGACCAACAACAAAAAGACCAGCTGGGGGCTTCTTGCTGTTGGACTAGTAAATCATATTAGCTGGCTGCTATGTCTTATGTTGTTGACCTTGCTTGATGTTTGGCTGGCTATAAAATATCAACAAGTTAACAGCTAGCTAGCTTATTTGCTATGTTTTACAATCAGTTCAGCTCTGCAAATTTCTAAACATCTACATTTTCTTCTTTTTTAGCAGCATTTCAATGAACTCCAATCTTCATTCCAGGAATATTTGTGTGGATCACTGAGCTAAACAACCTACCTCAGGCTTATCTTTAATGAACTGGCAAAGCTACACAGCCACCAAAGGCAATTTACCCGCTAAGGGAGAACACGTGTGAGCTAATCATCTTACAATACTGTACGGCAAGTGGAACCACACAGTTACATTTACACACATTCTCATAATCGTTACATAATTCATGTGTTTGCTATATTTCATACTCCAAAGCCAAGCCCGGGGTTGTTGCTCCGTTTCATTCATCCTTTTTTATCTTATTTTCTACCCTTCCTTCCTTCCTTCTTTCCTTCTCTCCTAATTGCCACTTCCTCTGGCGGTAGCATGCATACATACATATAAAGAATCCATACATCGAGCCTCAGCTGATGACAGATTGTCCCATGTGGAGACATGCAGGATTAGATTATCGCACAATCTGTCACCTTGAAATGGACGACGAGGGAGAAAAAGAGAGAGAGGAGGAGAGGGTGGAGAGGACGGTGCACAAGAGGTTATGAAAGATGGATGGAGTGAAGAAATGTAGACGATGGTAAAGATAAGAATCACTCTGGCGGGAATACAAAGCTGGATTTCAGAGCTTTTTATGATTTTCCACTTGTTTTTGTGAGTTGTACTGTGTGTGTGTGTGTGTGTGTCTCTCTAATATAAAATGTACGTATCAAACACATTGTTGCTGTAACTCTATTTGGTATTCCACGCGAGTTCTCACCCTCCTCCATCATCTATCTCACCTCTCCTCCCCTCCATCTCCATCTCCCTCCTGCCTTTCTCTCCTTTCCTTCTCGTCTCCATCTGCATTTGTTCCTCTTTGTCTTTATTTGTACCTCTCACCTGTTTCACTCCATCACCTCTCTCACGTCTCTTCCTCTCATTCTCTCTCTTGTTTCTCTCCCACTCCTTTCGATTCCCGCTTCCCCTCCTTTCTCCTCTCTCTTTCTCTCCCCAGATGAAATATTCATGCCCATCCATACTGGGAGTGTAGCAGCAGCCGGAGCCACAGGAGTCAATGCTTTCAAAGACTCCGAGGCCTCAGAGCTTACAGAGAGAGATGGTGGTGATGGGGGAGGAAGAGAGGGGAGTAGGCGGAAAACGAGAGAGGAGCAGGTGAGGGGAGAAGAATAGAAAGATAAGCTGCGACAGAGTGAGAAAGGAAGAGAGGGAGCATGAGTGAAAGACCAAGGAGCCCCTCCATCACATCAAACAGCAGGCAACACATGATGAAATGCTTCTTTTGCATCACACACACACACACACACCTGCAAACACATACTGTAGCTTAAACACAAAGCGAGAGTAAACCACAGAGACATCCAGCGCCTCCGGCACTTCGAACATCGGCCGACATGTGATTAAACACTTTGCCTCTTTTTTGTATTCCACACTTGTGCACACCTAAAAAAAAACTCTTGCACCCTCGGGTGTTCATAAGGCCACTTAAGCAGTTTTTACACCCACCCACACACACACACACACACACAAGAGGAGACACATTGTATAACACATGCAGGCTCCGCACACACACACGTTAGGTCTCCAATGCTTCGGCGGGTCAACGGTCGACCACCTCCACGTGATCCGATATGCCCCCCCCCCCTAATGTGCCAGATGTGATCTTGAATTCACTTTGTCTTGTTATCCTGAGTTTGCACAACAGAGTCGCCGTCCACCCGCCTGCCTGCTGGATGAAGCACACGCACGCTCCAATTAGGTGCCAAATTCTGGGTTGTTTCCAAGCAACCTACATTAAGCAGCGACTGCTGTGAGGGGAAACGGGGCTTCAAAGCTTTGAAGGATGTTTTCGCTGTTTGAATGTGAGTGTTTGAGTGTGTTTTATGCGTGCATGAATGGGTAAAAAAGGCAATAAAGATGGGAGAAGGGCTATAGAGGAATTGAAAGCGGCACACATTTAAAATATGTTATTATATTTGGGCACTGACGGAGCAGATTGTGGATCCAGCCGAGCTCGTTTTATCCTTTGGGCTGCTGTTGTTAAGCAGCTGACCGCAAAGTGACCTCTGATCTCCCTCTGGAGGAAGAAAAATGTATAAACGCTGGTCATGAGGGATGAGGGCACGTTACATAACACTACACTACCGTTAATTATACTGTATGTTTTGCTTCTGGGCTGATGCACCAGTGTATGTGAGCTCTTATTACGCCTGGCTCCCTTGTGACAGTATGTCATGCACTTAGTTGATGCCTTTTAAACGATCTTTGCAATCACATCTCATCTTCCCGAGGTCTGTTTTAAAGTGTATGTGAAGCAGGGCGCTATTTGTTTCTTCATTTTTATGTTTTCGTGTAAAAACATACAGATACGGAGGGACTTGTTGTGGCTACTGATTGCCGCAGTGTTGTAGCCAAGACCACCAAAACTGAGACCAAGTCAAGACCGAGACTAAGACCAGACAGTATGTAGCCTGCTGTAGTATGTAGCCTGGGTGAGGCGCGTTTCCAGCTGACTCAGTAAACGTATTTTCTCTTTGTCCAAGAGTAAAGATCAGGTTGATTCCGAGATGAGGCCCAGACCTTCAAATAATGGTCTCAAGAACTGGATCTGGAGTTCTACGACACTGGATTGCTGTTTACAACAGTCAGTAGTAAGTGTGCGTTACACCCTGCACCACTATGCACTGCAGCTCGCACTGTGATCTAGATTCAGCGTCTACCTTCCAGTGAACACCGACCCGGGACTGGACACGACTTCTGACTTTCTTGCCAGGCTTGAGTCCTGGCATCCAGTCCAGTTCAGTTAGCTAAAAAAGGGTGACCGTTCTTTAATCATCATGGTTCACTTTCTATTTTCAATAAGTACTTTGTCTGCCATTGTTATCCAGAACTATTACCAGTGAGCCACACTGTTACAATGGGTGACATGTTCCTTCAAAATCATTATTCTTCTGGGTCAGCCCTGTCACAGTCCTGCCGCTGTGAATACTCACTAATGCATATCGATGCACGGCTGAAAATAGTCCCCGATGAATACACTATTTACTCCAAGCTGTGGAACACTGGCTGAAAACTACAGTGCCCAGCTTTTTTAGTCAGTCCTGATGCAAAGCAGGAAAGTCTAATAAACTCCAGTGGTGTTGGAAAAACTCCAGCCTTGACCAGATGACATTTTAATCAATGCCTCTAATTAACACAGCTACACACTCAAACAAGGATTTTCTGTCTCTATACGCATTCCTCCGATAATGACATTCAGCAGCAGCCAGGTCTGAGCTGAGCGGAGTGAATAATTTAAAATGTCATCGGTTTATGACTTATTAATGTAATTATATCAAACAAAGTGCCACAGCACGTTCTCAAGATCGACTCTCTCGCAACCCCCCGACAAATCAGACGACGATCTCAAACCAGTTCACCAATCGCTAAATTTTATTTTATATTTTTATTCTACTCCGAAATTTTTTTATTCTGCATATTTCTCATCACAAATGAGGGAAACCTCAATATTTCTTTAGACTTAAATAAAGGTTTGTATTGGAAATACATTTGTAGTGTAGGTTATATTATTCTTAATGACCGTGTAAAGGCAAGTCAGAGATTTCTTTCAAAATACATTAAATATGTTGGAAGATAGTCGCTGAAAACGTGTGAAAAGACTTTGAACGATATATTACTGAAATAGAGCTGAGAATACTGCTCATTTTTACCTGATATATAAATAATAATATCTACATTTCATTAACTTGTCCTTCAGTTTCTTTATTATAAAGGGTTTGCGACTTCTTTTTTCGTCTGGTTGTTCGATATAAAGATGTTCTGATGCTTTGTTTTCATTTCTATGAGAATTAGCTGGGTCAGGGTCTGCTGGTAGATCTCGTATGGAGCCTTTCACGCCGACCTGATTATGCAATAATTATCATGCTTCTTCCTCGGTAGGCTTGATTAAAGGCATGCCAGAGAACACAAGAAATGATAATTTTACATGCTATAAGGAAGCCTTCCCAGCGTCTGCAGGCTATTATAGCGAGAAAGACTGCTGAAACTCGGTTGGAGCATGCAGTGAGCCTCCTCATGACATGACACCATCAAACATACCTTCATGTTTTGCCCTTCCCCAACAACGCCAATGAACACCCCTAAACCACAGGTCCAATTTCAAACTTCAAGGACGATGAATAATTGTGATAAATTGTTGCCGTCATGCATTTAGATGTTTCCTAATTGACTTAAACAGTGTGCTCGATTCTTTCTCTCTTTCTGTGTTTGTGTGTTTATATTTTAATCTCATTTGTGACGTTTAACAGTTGTTCAGATGTAATGAAAGGCTTTCAGAAGGTGCATGTAAATCCGCAGCACATTGCCGCAGGTTTTGAGAAACATCAGCCCGCTCTGCTGGGACCTGCTGCAACATACATAATACATTCCCTCTTAGAGCAAAGTTAGCTAATTAACAGAAACGTATAGTCGGCTAATTAACAGTATGTGAGGGAATGATTTTTTTTTTCAGCTCTCGAAGGACGGAAAATCTAGTCAGAGAGAAGAATTCATAGCAATGAAGTCGTAGCAGGGATGTAATAGATGGTTTATGATGAAAGGGGGGGAAGTAAGAAAAGAAGAGGTGAGAGGTTCAAAGAACAAAAAGACAAAAAGAGAGAAACTGTGTTAAAGAGATGAATATTTGATTTAATTCAGGCTCCTTTAGAATATGAATTCATTACTCTGCATGTTTCTCTGCTTGCATGTACGTGCACCCTAATGCTCTGCCGATATCGTAACAAAAGATCCAGCTCATTGCTCTTGACGTCTCCTGTATTTTCATTGACTGTCAAACCGCTGTGCTCGATAAAAAAGGGCGTACATGAATTCATGAAACCTCACGGAGTGTCCTTTCAAAAGTCAAACCCAGAGATGAAAACTGTGAGCATAAGAATGCTAAAATGTTAAGATAAGATACTGCGAAGATATTCAGCCCCTCTGCACAGGACTGCGGTGTAGCACTGCTGTTATCACCCACCGTGCATTGATCCAGGCAGGCTGAAAGATCATTTGGCAGTATATTTGTCATTCCCTTCCTTTCAACTGTGGGTCACGCAGACATGGGTCACCGTAACATGCCAGTCCTCTTGCCTCTGTTTGGATTGCGGTGACTGCATGATAACAAACGCATATGCAACCTTCCTGAGGGAAAGAACGGGGCAAAGAAAAAAAAAGCAGTAGAAAGGCCACCAAACTCTGACAATCTACCTCATTACGAGAGGAAGAGGAGCAGAACAGAGAGGGGGAGAAGAAAAAAGGTCTTGAAGGGAAAGAGATGTAAGTAATTCCCCCATCCTGCTGCTCCACACAGGGAATTTGGGAGCAGCAAGTTGTTCAATAATGTATTGATTTTCTTAGTGAGATTTTCTTTCTTTGAGGATTTGATGTAAATGATTATCTGACAGTTTTCTGCTAGACCAGTGGAGAGTGAATCTATGTATGAGTGCCTGTCTCTCTCCTCATCCACCTGTCTGCCTGATGGCATTTATTTTTCTAAATGTTTTCTTATTAACGCGACTTAGAGGAGCCTCCAGTTTATTGAGAAATACATGAGTACTTGACTTCCTAAAAGGCTCACTTATGTTTAAGCTGAGAAGAGCAGAGCAGCTGAGCAGAGCAAAGCAGGTGTTTAACTGCATCCTTACATATCCTTATCGTGAAACTGCTTTAAAAGTGGGACATGCTATTGTGTTTAACTGTCATACCACCGTGCAGACATGTAGTGAAATGACCTTGCTAACGTGGCTCACGTAATAAAAGTGTATAACAGCTGGTGATGGTTAAATGCACCATTTGGTTTTCTCCAAACGGACCAAAGTTTTTTTTTTTTTATTATTCAACAAGCAATTACAATACTATGTTCTGTATTAGTGCATTTTTCTGATTTCTGATGAGTGAAATTCACTTGGTCATCCAGGCTGAAATATCCCAACAATTACTGGATGGACTGACATGACATTCATGGTCCCCAGATGATGAATCTTACTGACTTTGGTGGTCCTCTAGCATCACCATGACGATCACATTTGTGATTTTGAATTAAATTTCTCAACAACTATTTCAATGATGCTGTGCCATTTGCTACAGATATTCATGCTCCCCAGAGGATGGACCACTATGACTTTGGTGATCCCCTTTCTTTTCGTCTTGAACCACCTGCAGGCCAGAATCTTAACCTACCCAGTTAAATATCAGAACTTCTACTGGATGGATTGGCACAACATTTTGTACAGGATCCCAGATGATGAACCTTACAGACTAGTGACTAGTGACCAATTGGCATAAATTCAGTGGCCTTTGTGAGCAATTCAGTTAGTTCAAAGTAAAAAAAAAGTTTTATTTTATTTTGTCCACTCCTGGATGGGTGTGCATGTGGATCGCAATGATCAGAAAATGTTTCATCATGATCAGGTTTGAAGGGTTGTCTGGGCTTCACAGTCTGTTTGGATTTTAAACGTCTCTCTCTCTGTTTCTTTACTGTCTTTCTCCAGCATGATAAAACTGAACCTGGGTCGATCCACTCGCTCCATCTATCTGGGTCTGGCGTTTCTGTCCCTCACTCTCCACCTCCTTCTGGCATGTTTTTGTCTCTCTGTTCTCCAGACAGCCTGCGTCCTTCCCACCTCCTCTTCCTCTTCCTCCATTCCAAAAACAAATATTAAACACCATCAGTCTATCTCCCAGTCCTCCTCTTCGTCAGCTGCCTCCTCCTCACATAAGCTGCCAACAATCCCACAGAATGAAGAGCAACACAAACTGAATAGCAGCCCCTTACACCTTGAAGACAAGCACTCATTCAATGATGCCACTGAGCGAGAAAAGAAACTGATAGGAGCCGGAAAAGTGATTCAAAAGGTCAAAGGTCATTCTAAGCTCGAGGCGCTGTTCGAGCACCCTTTGTACAACCTGCCACGCCCAGAGCTGCAAGAAGACGATTGGCTGCTGAGGGTGAAGGCAAGCGAACATGCAAAGGATACAGGAAGTGATGAAGAGGAGAGGGATGACCCCATCAATAGTGACAGTCAGTGGTAAGTCAAACAGATCAATCAATAAATACCCACTGTTCTGCATCTTTGTCACTGTAAATATCATCTAGTCTTCCAAAACTTTAAAACATATATAATACATAAAGGCTATGGATGGCAGAGGTCCACCACTCTGATGCAGGCTGAAATATATCTAGCCTTTACACTGCTGATGCTCTGCAAAATTAATGTAATGCCATGTAATGTAATGTGTTGCTTTGTTGCTAAGTGTTGCTTCAGACAGCAGACTCACTGAAGTTCAGTTCAGCTGTAACCTCCTGCCTGTTTATCACCTTCACTTCCTCTCCTCAAAGGCAGAGTGCCAGTCAGGAGGAAGGCTACGACAAAGTCACTTGGACGAGCAACGTGGAGACACACCCTCCCTGGCTCCGCTTCCACCTAGGCATCTCACGCTGGGAGCTGTACAACAGGAAGGATCCCAACCTGGCCCAGCTGACTCACTATTTGGCGACGCAGCGTATCCTCGGTGCTGGTGAGCGAATGAGGGGTGGGGGCAGGGCTAGCAGGTGAGGGGACAGACTGAAGGAAGGACAGCGCTAGGGAACGCCACTAGTAAACAAAGGATGAGGATGAGAGGAAGGATTACTGATGATTTAATTATTCTCCTGTTAATCTTTTTGTTCCTAAAAGTACATCCTGAAGCGGCAGCCAGGCACATTTTGTTTCTTACTGGCACACTTTGTATAAAATATTTAGAAAACATACTGCAGACATGATTCTTTAAATATTTTCCACGTTCTGCCAAAACCTGCACAGCCCACTCAGATGAAAACACCCAATTTAGGACTCAGCGTTGTTTTTGGTCTTTACTGAAACAAGGCGGCCCAAGTAGCCAGTTGTGAAATGTTTACTAGATTTGAACCTAAATAAGAATAAAAAATTTCATTTTCAGTGCCACTGTCACCTTGTTTAATATAGTTTTACAGTTTATGTTGTCCAGCTGGCTGGATAAAATACAGTACCTCACTTCAGGTAAATTAAATCCAGAATCTGACCTAATCTTTACCCCAAATTGCCCCTGTAGTGCTCCGGTCTCATTTACAGTAAGTTCAATCACTCGCGTTCCTCTTGACACATTTACAAAAGCCACAGCCGTGCTGCTTTCTCATTTTACCTCCTCCATACAAGCCTGCGAGAGAAGCCAGAGGCAACGCTGAAGTTTTTGAACACAGTAAACTGTGTTCATATTTAGAACCGTGAACATTTTTAGAAACACATTCGCACAAAGTTACACATGTGGGATGATAGATGCTCGGGCGCACGCCTAACTTTGTTGAATTCACACATTTACACAGAACAAACGACTGATAGACCCAGGAGGATTGAGCACAATGTGTGATGACCCACAAAGTGTGAGTTTGGAGAAGGTGGAATAGAAACATACAGTAGAGGAGGGCTGTAGGCTGCAGTTGGCTATGAATTGATTGTGTGTGTGTGTGTGTGTGTGTGTGTGTGTATGCAACGTGAATATCTGTAATACATTTACAGGATGGCAGACAACATGAGCACTCGCAGTAAACACTCATTTTATGAAGCCTGTTATGTTTTTGTGGACTAAAACATGATTTTGACAACCCAAAAAACAAATGAAATGCAAATGCAAAGATAATGGAACATCTTAAATCTGCAGCTCACATGTTTTTTTTTTTCTTGTCAGGACGTAATATTTATATAATCCTCCCACAAACTTACATTGTCTCGACACCCAATCACCACCTCACACGTATAAACGAAGAGCACACAAGGCACACAACTTCACCCGCATCCAAACATGCTCAATTTGTGTTTGCTCGTCTCAGACACCCGTCAGCACGCCGCAGAATGAATAATGCATTGAGATCTTTGTTATACGGTGCAGATTAAGCACTAATCTCAGCCACTGGCTGATTTTTATTTTTATTTTTTTCCGGCCGTGTCATCCCTTTTCTTTCACAGTTAACACTCACCACGGTGCAAATGTATTTAAGTATTTGAATTCAGGTTTGTTTTTCTTTAATCAGAGTATTAAAGAGGAATTATAAATATATATGAGAGGATTTGATTCGTATCTCAGGATGTATATTTTTTGAATTATTTACTGGATTTGCTCGTACATGCGTGGCATGCAACAACCGAAGGGGAATCCTCTTCTGAATGTCTGCGACCTCAATGCTGAACTTTGAAAGAACACACGCTTTGATTTAACTCGTTCACGCTCCACAGTTGTTTAAAGAGTGGGTGAGGTGACTCATGCTTTTGTTTTTTTTGGATGAAAGACTCTTTTTGTCCAATTTTGTAATCTCAGTGTCGCTAAAAGGAGTTACATTTGATTGCAAACTAGCGAACGATGCACTGTGAATTGTGTATGTGTTGCAGGCGTAGAACTGCCACCAAAGACACTTTTGAGGTGTCAAGATTCACACGTTTTTAGTTGAATAACGCATTACGGAGACATAAAACTGCTTAAAATGCTGCCAAAAACAAATTTAATTAATTCTGGACGATGATAAATTGGTTAGTCTGATTCCCAGGTTGTCAAATGACACAAAGCAGACACAAATGTGGCAAACAAAGTGGCTCACACCCAACATCCATCTATTTCATTTTTTATTCTAAAGCAGGTCTAGAAGTTACATAAACACTGTGAAAGTCTTAAGGTTGTGATGTCACAACTACAGTCACCACCCTCAGCCACACCTCCAAAGGCCCACCTGCATGCGCCGTCCAATCAGCCAATCAGGACAGAGCCTCATTAATACTGACGAGACAAAACACCCTGTTCTTGCAGGAGCTCCAGGAAGAAGCAGATGTGAAACTATACTGAGATAATTTTGGGGATTTAAAATCACAAATACATCTTCCTATAGGTATAAACATTTCAAATAAAATATGTAAAAAGTTTATAATATGGGACCTTTAAGTTTTTTATCTGCGCCTTTATGCACTAATGTACCAAACAGAGTGTCCAGTGGCAGTTTAACAGTGTAAAGGGCCACCATGTGGACAAACAGGTGTAATGCACTACACCCAACATGTATCCAGTGCCGTACTCACATAACCATTACGCCTCTTCTTTCTTTCTTAATCTAAATTCACTTCATGAATTTCAGTTCAGAAGACAGGAGGGACCCAGCTCAAACTGCTCATGTCGTTCCCAAACTACGGACAAGCTCTGCTGAAACCCATGAAGTAAGACGGCGACTGTAACTGGAGTGTTTGTTCAGTTATGCTGACTGTTACATCACAACCAGAGGTCACATCTTTCATAAGTGTGTCAGCACAGAACCTCGTGCATTCGCGTTTGTGTGTGTGTTTTTCGTCGTACAGACAATCCAGAGATGCCGAGACGGACGTAAACCTTTTCTACTTCTCTGATTTTGAAAGACACAACGCAGAGATCGCTGCCTTTCATCTGGACAGGTACAGTCTGTCACAGTGTGTCAGCGGGCAGCAGGTGTCCTCTTGGGATTATTCTGTACCCACCAGATCAGTGGTCCAACACTGGAATTATTCATTCATGAAGCTGCTGTACAGCTTGTATCGTAGGGATACAAGTAAAGTCTAAATTGAATAGAATAATAGAGCACTAGCGTCCTTTATTCTTGTCACATTTCTGTCTTCACCCTTGTTTTTTTGTGTTATTCTTAATCTTTCTGTCTGCCTTGTTCTGTATCAGATTGTTGGGCTTTAACAGGATTCCTCCAGTGGTCGGTCGACTCATCAATGTCACCACAGAGATCAGAGAGATCACCACTGACCACAGACTTTCTAGGACTTTCTTCACTTCCCCCGGTATGTGCACACATCAGTATGCATCGCACCTGTATTTCCACAAAGAAAAAACCCCATTAGTGACACCCAACATTAAAAGCTCTCATCTCTCTGACTCATACTAGTAGGGAACGTGTGTTTCTATGGCCAGTGTGAGTACTACTGTTCGTCAGAGCACCCGGTGTGCGGTCAGCCACATGCACTGGAGGTTTCCCTGGCTGCCATGCTACCTGACCTCACCCTAGCTCCTCGCAGGTCCTGGAGGTCACCGTGGAGGCGCTCCTACAGCCGCACCAAGCGAGCACAGTGCGTACACTGTCTGTATCTTATTGAGATCCGTGTTTAAAGTCTTTGTTTCGTCCATCTGCATTTATATACATGATGGTGGACAGAATATTGGAAACACTTTACAGTTGAGTGTGTGTGTGTGTGTGTGAATGTAGGATCACGAGCCTTCACTGCCCTCCAATGGTGCCATTGAAGAAGTGCAACATGACATTAAATTAGTGACGAACAGAGAAGTTGACAAGTGTTAATGTCAGTTAATTAGTGTGGTTGTTAATGAGCCCATATCAGGCTGTTAGAGTAGAGCCGTGTGCATATTTCTAAAGATGATGTGGACACATTTGTCTCTTGTGTGGGAGCTCAGGTTAATGTCACAACATATCAGGAGGCCTCTGGATCACAAGACAGCAACAGTGAACTAGAAAACTGAGGTGTGGACGCCTTCTGCTGAAATGCCTGATGTGAAATAAAGAGATGTGAAAAAAACCCAGCAGAATAGTGTAATAAAGTGTGAAATGTTGTAATATTGTTTATTGTAATGAAGTTTAAAGTTTGAATGAAGTCTGTAGCTGAAAGTATGTAGAAGCGGCGGAAGCGTTAAAGTGTTAAAGATTTGTCAAAAGATTTGAAGGTTGTGCCATTCATATTAATGTAACATTTGAATGTGGAAAAAGGTGAATATTTTAAATTTAAAATTCAAAGTATGAATGAGTAAAAAAAAAAAAGGCCATGGTGTCTGAAATGCGCTGAACATTGTGATATTTAAAAGGTTTCTGCAGGACAAAATATGCAGGAGTAGTTACGTGCCAAAAAACCTCGGTGCAAGCACGATTCTGCATCTACACTATAACGAGCTAAAGTAATGCTGTGATAAGACTACCAATGCAGCCTGTAGCATGAATGAATAAACTGTTGTTTCCAGGTGGGAGACAGACCCGGCCTACTGTGACACAGTGAAACAAACGCCTCCTTACAACCACGGCACCAGACTGGTGGATCTCATAGACATGGCTGTGCTGGACTTCCTCATGAGTCAGTACATTTTATCGGTAGTCGATCGGTTTGCAAGGAAGTTATCGTTAATTTTCGATCACTATATGCCTTTGTTAACTTGTTTTAACATGTTTTTTATTCAAAGGCAACATGGACAGACATCACTATGAGACGTTTGAGAAGTTTGGCAATGAGACTTTTCTGCTTCATCTTGACAATGGGCGAGCGTGAGTGCCACGAACATCTGCTGACTCATCTCAGCAACTCACGCCTATCAGTCAAATATGTTGTGGCATCGTTGTGATGCCGACTGCCACTAGTGTAACACTTTATTTGCATTTCTTGCAACTGTCTTCCAGGTTTGGGCGTCACTCTCGTGATGAGCCGTCTATTCTGGCTCCTTTGCAACAGTGCTGCAGGTAAGACAAAACAAAAAATGTCTGCACACACACCCACTAAGCAAATCTGAGTTAACATCTCTCTTGATCTTGCAGGATCCGTCGCTCCACCTTCCTCCGTTTGCACCTCTTGTCCCTCCCTGGCTTCCGTCTGAGTGATGTCATGCGGGACTCACTGCTCCGGGATCCTCTGGCAGGCGTGAACCCGCTCCTCTCTGAACCACACCTGTCTGCTTTGGACCGACGCCTTGCAACCGTCCTGCAGGTGGTGCAGTCCTGTCAGCATCACCACAAAGACGTCATTTATGACGACTTGGAGGGATACGACAAGACCACGATCGTCGGACTGACTGGGGAAAATAAATAAAGTTTATTGGTGTCGAAATTGTTTTGTCACATGGTCTGGATATAAAAGTTTCATGATCAGTCAAAGCTGGTCAAAAGTGTGTACACATCTGCGTGCAATATTCAAAACTTTGAGTTACATCTAATATAAGAAATGCTAAGTTTTTCAAGTTTCTCATGAATTAGTTCATGCTGAATCCATACCTATACTGTTCTGGTCCGTCCTCCATGGCTGGTCCAGATACACAGGATCCAGTAAGGATGCGTATAAATGCATCAGACCACATTTTTTGCATTGTGCCAGACTGACTTTGTTGTGGGTGAGTTGTGTTTATATGAACTCAGATACAGTCACGGTGTATTGATCATGCACCATCAGTCTTTCAGCCTCTGTCATTAGACAGCTCCGGTTCTGGCACGACATTGGCTCTGCTCCCCACCAGCATTCGCCGAACACCTGGTCCAAAACACCTGTGGTACAAACACTAACACTCTCCCACTGCTCTAAACTCACAGTCCAGGCAGCCTGTCTAACAAAGTGAGTTAACATGAGCTAACAGCAGCTACAGTTGGCACTGTAGCACTGTAACGTAAACGTAAATCACAGAGAGTTGAGGCAGAAAAACATTTCCACAGTAAAAGTTTCACCAAAATCAGTGAGATAGTTGGTGGTGTGGTGACTTCTCGTGGGTGATCGTACCTGAAGCTCAAAGTTACACAGTGTGAGAACAGACATACGAATGACAGAGACACCGTTCACCTGATTACAAGTCAGTGTGACATCAACATGATTTAAAATCTGTGACAAACTTTAATGTGAGAAATCTTAATATAAACTCACTTTAACTCTGCTCGGTGCAAACATCCCAGTGAACTCCTCACAGGACAACGTGCTGAAAGTCACACACTGTATGTTTGAACTGGCTGGCTTTCCGTATATCCACACACAGGACGCACTCTTGTAGTCCTTGAGCGCTCAACCGCGTCCAGAGCGCTGACTGGCACAGTTTCACTTTCCAAACGTCACCGAGAGAGGAGGAACTGAGAAAACATTTGTGGGCAGATCTTCAAGAGAATCTCAGAGACTTCCGCCTGTATTCAAAGCTGTAGATTCTCCTGGGTTTGGATTTTTTTAAACTTGTTTTTTAGTTTCCAGATCCTGAAGTGCCGAGCAGGACAGTTTATGCAGACATTATCGCACAGTTAAACAGCTCATGGAGCCTCTCCGGAGCACGTTACTTTAGTGCCATGCTTTAATATCATATCTAAACATTTGGCGCATTTCGGCCTGGTGTGGCTATGTGTGATGAAATGATAAACCCGCTGGATTTCTTGGAGCATGAAAAACTGCTGCAGTTTTTCCACTGTCATAAAACTGAAATGTCCTGCATGGACAAACCGCAAATCTTTCTCAGCAAGCTCAAGGACTACGACCTGATCCCGGAGGACAAATACGAGGTGAGGCACTGAGGTGGAAACCGCTTTACGCGTTTGTTATGGCGCACCTCATCCGGGCGTGTTTGAATGCAAAGCGCGCCGGCGCCAGCGGCCTGCGCGCAGTCCGAGATACCAATAAAACATTGTTCTAGATCTGATGCCATGTAGTATTAAACAAATCCGCTGTTTTTATTCTGTTATCATCCTTTATGTTTATGTTTTTAATGCAGAATTGGAGCAACTTTAACCTGAGTCCTAAGAGATCATTTAAGTATTCCTGAATCTGATTTCCATAAATTAAGTTAATTAATTCTCTAGAGAAGCAAGAAATTACTTTTAAAGAGGATAATTACGATGTGGTGCTGGACTTTTTTGTAAAATATGATTAATTATTCGCCAATATTTCGATTTTCATTACCAGCTGATTCACTTCCCTCCTACAGATACTGTAGCCAGAGCTGGGAGTCAGTAACATTATGAATATCTCACCAATCCAGATTTGCTCATGTCATATCACAGTTTTCCCTGAATAGCTTCAACACATGACATAAAACCAGACAAATATTTTACAAATTGTGCTTAAGTACTTAAAAACTGTGTGTATTTTACACACACACAGTGACATAAACAAACACACGGAGCTCCACACACCAGAACGAGTGACCCTGTGGGGTAATTCACTTCCAGTAAAGATAAACGAGGAATGCTGGGATGTTGGGGGGAGAGAGAGTGTGTGTTTCATGTTCTGATTTCCATGCATCTGTCCAAAGCTCTTCATCGCTGGGTGTTGGAGCCGATTCCAGCTGACACTGGGCGAGAAGCTGTGTACAAGTTGCCACAAATTCACACCTATGGACAATTTTTAGCCACCAGTTAATCTATTAAGAACACAGAAAGCTCCACGCAGCCCGCTGTCAGCCTCACAACAAGAAGTTTCTTGCTTGCGACAGTACTAACCGCCCTGTGTACTGATTTATTTATGAAAACATGTCATCACACATATCGATATCAATATTGTACAACTCTAATTCTCTCCATACTCGTGTGTGTGTGTGTGTGTGTGTGCAGAAGTTGAGTCGCATGAAGAGTAAAGACAACTTGAGGAAAGCGCTTTATGATTTTCTGGACTGGTTGGAGAAAAAGCATCCAGAGGACATCAAAGATTTCTGGACTAACGTCTTTACGGACACCATCCTGAGTAATTACCCCACCCTGCGAATGATGCGGAGGAGCCTCATGGACGGTCAGACTTCTGCTCTCTGAGCTTCAGATGATTTAAAAAAAAAAAATGTATTTATTCTCATCGTTCTTCTCCTGTCATTTGTTCATGGTGTGCGTTTGATATTTATCTCCGTTTTCATGGACAGGGTCTTTCCAATTTAACGTACGGCTGGCTGAGCAGGCGGAGAACAAAGAGACAGACAAAAGGAAAAGGAAGGAGGTGTCAGGAGATGAGGAGAAAGAGGAGAAAGGGGCAAACTCAGAGACGAAGAAGAGAAAACTGAAGAGGAAGAGAATACGTGATGATGATGAGGAGGAGGAGGAGGAGGAGCAGGCCGGTCCGTCATCACAGTCGACTCCTAATAAGAAGAAAAAGGTCAAGATAAGCTTCTGTGAGTCACCTCCCACTCTGTAAACATGAGTTTGTTATTCAGTCTCCAAACAGACAGATAGTGAACACAGGCAGTAGAGTTACGGTTAGAATACGAGGCCGATGGTGTTGTTGGCCTTGTGGAAACAGCAGAAAGTTTGTGATTTGGAACAAAGGCATTTTTATTTTCCAGCTCCTCTGAAAAGAGGAGAGAAGAGCGAGATTTGGAACTGGGCCATCTATAAGCATCAGCTGCCTGTGACCTGTGGAGAGCAGAGCGGCTTTCTGAACAAAGAGAGACTGGCTAAAGGTAAATAAAACCTCACAGCTGAACGTTATCTTATCTGAAGGAGAAGAAAACACTTTAAGTGACTCAGCGAATCAGATTTTATTTTTGATATGAACACATTGACATATATCAGCTGTCACTGTTGATTATTCATAGTTGCGATTTACTCATTCCCAATACTCTGAATGTTTCAGGGGAGAAGTGCATTGTGGTCGGGAAACAGTGGTTCACTCCCGGCGAGTTTGAGAAGTTTTCAGGAAAGAGCAGCTTCAAGAACTGGAAGTTGAGCATTCGATGTATGAACACAACGCTGGGAAAACTCATACAGGTTTGTTGAAAAGGTGTTTTCTAACCACTAGACTGTCAGCGCATGATCGCTTCACACACAGTTTAGATAGATACTTTGTTTATCCCGTGTCACAGCAGCAGTACACAAACACACCGCCCGTCTGGATGAGTTAAAAGTTTAATGGTTGTTATTTTCTGTTGTACGCTGCAGGAAGGTCACCTGAAGTCAGGGAGGTACAAAGCAGGGTGTAAAAAGGTAAATCCATACATATATTAATAGTTTCTGACTTTCTAGTGTATCTTCTTGTTTTTAATTATTCTGATCTGAACCATATCCTCCGTTTTCTTCCTGCTAGGCCAAGAAAACACTCTTCCCATCTGATGATGTCATCACAGGTTTGTTGTTTTCGTGCCGTGTTTTCTATTTTTTATACGAGAAGAGCACTGCAGCATCCTCCCGAGCTATTACAAGAGCATCTGCTACCTCTCTTTAAATATTAAAATATTAAAATCTAATGTTACCATTAGAGCTAATAGCAGATGATCTATCTGCTCACCTCCTCCTCTTCCTCTTCTAGTGTCTGGGGGAGAAGAAGATGAAGAAGATGGAGATGAGGATGAGGAGAGTGACCACAGCAGCAAAAAAAGTTCCACAAATGACACAGGTGGGTATGCTAACAAACGTATGCTAACAACAGAGCAAGTTATTTCAGATGTGTGTCATATCTCTGTGTTTTTCATACTCCCAACATGTGTCTGTTATAGATGAAGAAGAAGAGCCGGAGGAGCAGCCAGGGCCGAGCCATGACAGGAGAAATAAAGTGTTCAGAGTTACATGTGGAGCTTTAGAGGGGACCTTACATGAAAAACGATTCACATCAGGTAACATTAAACAAAAACAAACAGTAAATATGTGCATGTGTTCATCCTGTTTGATCAAATGTGTGCACACAAGCGAAGCCCAACAAAATATGTCTCATCCAAACTCTCCTTCATCACCAGGGTCGTGTGGGAAGAGTATTCGTACTGAGGCGAGCTGGCTGACCCCAAAGGAGTTCATGAAGGAGGCTTCGTGTCAGACAGGTGCCTGGAGGAAAGACATCAAATGGGAAGGCAAACCACTCGGTGTCCTAACAGAGGTAACCATCCTCAGGGTGGTGTTATAACTGTGTGTGTGTTTCACCAGTTGAAGACTTTTATTTTGAAACAGCAGCAACAGCAGGGAATGTTGGGTTTGCTGTGAGACAAAATTGTCTAAAATGCTTAATTACATGTTTGCTGAGTGCAGTGTGGGGGTGGCGGACTCCGCCACTATCAATAAAGATTAGTATATAACCAGAAAGAATCTAAATCTCAGATATAACAAGATGAAACAGACAAATATTCAGCTTGACAACTCACTGCAGACGGAAACCTACCGTCATCATGTTCATGTTTTTTGATTTAGAGAGAAAGAAACTTTAGCATCGATTTAGAAAGATGCGGTTTCTTGACTCTGTTGCTGTGTCTTAATTTGGATACTTACATTAGTGTCGAGTTGTCTCAATTCAAGTACGGGCTGTTGTGCACCAAAGATGCACCCTAAGATGACGGCGTAGCTGTAGCCAGGAGAGAGCCACAGGATTTGTCAGTCCTAAAACACGTAAACTGTGAAACAAAGAGGTCGACACTGTTAATTTTATCTATTTCAGGCAAACGTCTTGAAGATCCACAAACTGACGTGCATGTGCTGTCTGTGCAAACCAGATAGTACAGATGTGGTAAGTTTCAGATGAGCGCGTTTCCTCATTCAACATTCATCACTCGTTCTGTGACAGTACAAAACCTGTGCCTCTCCCAGGCAGCTACAGTACAATGAATTTAGGTTTCTATTAACGAGTTTTCCGGTTTAGTATTTCCTGTTTTATGCTGAAGGAGACTTTCCTCGGGTGCCTTGCATTACTTTACTTCCCATCTTTGTCTTTTTCCCACCTGTTTTCTGCGTCACTTGTATTTAATTAGTTCGCTTTCACTTCTCAGTTTGTCTGCATGTGTTCTCCAGTCCTGCATTCGTTTTGTCCTTGTGCTTGCCCTCAGCTCCTCGTGTATCCTGGTTCTGTACTTGTCTTTGTTGGACTTCTGTTTGTTGGATTTATCTTGGGTGATTAGATTAAGTTTGTTTTTACCTGGACTCCTCGGGCGCCTTTTCTTATTTTGCATTAACCTGCCTGTCCTGCACATTGTTAAAGTTTTGTGTATTCTAGCTTCCCGTCTGCATTTGGGTTCCCTTTCTGACTCGCACCACAACACAAGGAACCTTCTTTCCTTGTGGTGTTCTCGCTCGACCACAGAAACAAAGTTGCTGTCACATTTCTGTGTCTTGGCAGGAGTGTCAGAAAAATGATGACGAGTGCTGCGTCTGTAAAAATGAAGGAGAAGACGAAGAGGAGCTGGTGATGTGCGATCACTGCCCTCGCTCCTTCCACCAGAAATGTCACCTGCCTCACATAGACGACAGCGTTTTAGGGTAAGCTTTGATCAAAATGGGACAGATACGAGGTGAGGCATTTGAGCGACATCACACTCGACATTTCGTGTGTCTGTGTGTGAACAGGGACAGTATTCAGTGGATATGTACGTTCTGCGTATTCAAAACCAATGAAGAGTATTATTACAAGGACGAGCTGAAAAGGGAAGGAGCCATGTCCAAAGAAATATCCCAACACATGCTGGTGAGCAGTGAGCGGTCTGTGAATCTGTCTGTCTCTCTTTGTGTTCAGCCTTTCTTTGCCGTCACTCTTCTTTCTTACATCGACAGGAATGTCAGTATCTCCTCCTCTGTCTGTGCACTGCCGATGAGGAGCAAACATTTGCAACAAATCCAAGCCGCTACGTGAGTCTTTCTTTGCTTGTCCCCCCCATGAATATAAAGTTTGCTTGCTGGCTGGCTGGATTTATTAGTCATTATGAACAAAATGAACAGAACACAAAGGTGTTGCTGAGTATTTCCTTCCTTTCTGCTTTGCACCTGCAGTTGTCAGACTACTCAGCTGTGGTCAAGACTCCGATGTGGCTGGGCAGTGTAGCAGACAAACTCGAGAATCAGCTCTACCAGACTGTCGGGGAGTTTGTGTCCGACGTCGAGCTCATTTTCACCAACTGTGCCTCGTACAACCGAGTAAGAAACTGTCATTAAAAACCTCTACATGACGTGCAGGGTTAGGAGTTCTCATATCAGCGGTTAGATATCAAACATGAAGATTAAATTTAGGAAAGTGACATTGTGTTATGCTCTTTTGCAGGACAATGCTGAATACCGTGCCAAGGGCAACAGACTCAAGGAATTATTTGACGGAGAATTTAGGAAAGTGTTCAACATCAGTGACTGATGCAGCATTCTGTTCTCCAACGCAAAGCTACTGAAAAAAGGCTAAAAATGTCTGTCCAGAATCACAGACTTGTGGGTACAACCAGTTGCTTTTTGCCTTCAGTCCTGAATGTTGAATGTTATGCCTGAGTGAGCCGGCTCAATTCCTCATTACTGTTCAAAATGGTAAAACGTTGAGAGCTCAGAGAAAATTGAAGTGCGTTAAAGCACTTCATGATGCTGGATGGTCTCTGACAGGTGTGTTTGTCAAGCACTGTACGCTTTGTCTGGTTAAAATATTCTAAAAGAAATAATATAAAGGTCTTACTTTAAAAAAAAAACTGTCCAGTTTAATGAATGAATGAAATGTGATTTATTTATGAAATTAAAAGTGTTAGTGGGAATAGAGGAAACACTTAAATTTTATAAGTTAAAGGAGAGCTCCACCGGTTTCACACATCAGCCTGTTCACAGGTTTGGTGGTGCATTATGTTTACAAACAGTTGTATTGAGCCTTTTATGGCTCCAGAGGGAGCTACACTGAATAAATGATCTCAAATGATGTCATGCAACATGTGTTGCATTGTGGGTAATGTAGGCGCTGGGTTTCTTCAAGCGATGAATGACTGGTACACTAATTTTTATACTTTTTTCTTCTTTTTTTAAATTGCAAGACGTAACAGGAAGTTTACTGCACAACAATAGTAAAAAAAAAAAAGAAGATTTCTTTTATTGCACTGTTTTTGTCAGATTGTAATATCATGAATGTATTGTAGAAGTCAGAATTTGTCTCAAGTGTTCATGCAGAATATCAAACAGGATTATCATGTTACTATGTTTTCAAAATAAAATGTTTGTCTACATGTTTAATTTTTTACATCTTTGTTTATTTCTTTAAAACACTTTTTATTGATTTTAAACGTAGAAACAACAAGACGCAGATCTATCTATCTATCTATCTATCTATCTATCTATCTATCTATCTATCTATCTATCTATCTATCTATCTATCTAAAGCTTTATTAAACTTTAAACATGAACCGCATGTGCGGTCACTGACGTCACTGTTGCCAGCAGCAAATCTGTGCTGCGGGCTGCGCAGCCGCTCTGCGCATCCGTCGGGCTGGAGGTGGTGGACAGCGCAGCCATTTCTCTGCCCCTCATGAAAAACATGCGGAGGGAGGGGGGGAGGGGGCAAAACGTGCGTGTCCATCACGCGCGCAACTAACCCGACGTGCGGGAGTCATGACTTTAGCAGCGCATACCGAGGCTGAACCCCGCATCGCCGATTGAGATCCGCGATCTCCAAACTTTCTCCCCAAATCCAACGCCTGCGCAGACAAAACAGGCTTCTCCATTGTGTGTGTGTGTGTGTGTGTGTGTCACTGCCATGGAGGGAAATCTGCAAGGAGGCAGCAGCAGCAGGGACGTCTCAACAATGCATGTGAAGACTGAAGCAGTCGATGAGAACACATCTGCGCTGGTTTTGGGCAGTCAGGAGTCGCCTGCGCCCTGCGGAGATACCGCATGCAGAGGAGGAGGAGGAGGAGGAGGAGGAGTGGATCAGACTGCAGAGGAGCTGGCTGACACAGAGCTGCAAGCAGCCACGACAGCCACTCCTGTGCTGCTGTGTGAGTGCACATTTGATGAGGTTTTCATTTCATTTTTTTTTATTATAGTGCAAAATGAAATAAGTCATTCCGTATTTAAATCTGTCGGTCTAAATGTCTCTTTTCATCAGATCCTGTGAGCACAGACCGCTTCTTCACCACATCAGGAGATGGAAAAACTTACCTGAAGATAGCTCCAGGTGAGTGCATCGGTCACAGTTAAATAAAACACATACTCGGACGCAGCACAGTGTCTTCTTACAATACATAGAAATATAAATCTGTGGCGGTTACGTGATTCTTTCTCAACCTTTCCTGTCTAAAAAGTCATGCATTGTTTTAAAGAGTGTGAAGGGAGCTCCAAATATAATTTACATACAAATGATTATATATTTTCAGCCTGTTTCATCTTAAAGCAACTGAAAGCTTTCTCCATATCGTGAAATATTTATGACTAAACAATAAACTTAAGAATTAAAAATCATCTTAAAGCAGCACTACATAGAAATTGGTATTTTTGTGATTTAGCGTCCATCACTGTGGTAAATATAAACAGCTGTGCACAACAACTAGTCTTAGCTTCCTCCGTCAGTGTCCTCTTTAGTCTCTTCGCCTCTGTCATTATGTCCATAGAGGCTGCTGAGCCCAGTTACATTGCTCACTCACCCAGCTCCGGTTCTGGCACGACACTGGCTCTGTTCCCTGTCGGCATTCCCCCGTCTCCTGGGCTTGAAAACCTCTTCTTCTTCCCGGTGGTCGAAAAACTCCTGTGGTACAAACACTGACACTCCCCCTGGTGCTCTGAGCTCACAGTCCGGTCAGCCCGGCTAACAAACTGAGCTAACAGCAGCTACAGCTGGCAGCAGTTTACTTCACTGTCCATCAGGAAAGTCTGTAAATCACAGAGAGTTGAGGCGGAGCAGCCGGAGGACACCAGAGGGAAACTGGATCATATTTTATGGAAAACCAAAAAACATTTTCTTCCATAAAATATGATCCAGTTTTTCCAAAATCAGTGAAATAGTTGGCTGTGTGTGACTTAGTGCTGTAAAGCGTTATGTACTTCTCACAGGTGCACCTGGAGCACAAATGACCTGATTTTAAAATGTGTGTGTCCTCTCCCAGCTTCAGCGATGCCACCTGCTCCTTCAGAGAAGACGCTTCCCTCCGGCTCCGATTTCTCCTCCAAAGCCGTTTTGTGTCTGATTGAGGCTGTCGGACGCCGCTGGGGCCTGTACGAGACTCGGGAACGCTCGCAGCTCTTCCAGAGCGTCCAGGAGGAGATGGCCTCCAAGGGTCACGTGATTCCCGTTGAAAAGATCCGCCGCAAGTGGAACAACCTCATCGTCACATACAAGAGGGTCAAAGATCGCAGCCGGGAGACAGGACACGCTAAAACGTCCTGGGAGTTCTTTGATGTGAGTATGATGTTTTCACACGGGGATCAAATGTTGGATCAAATCTGAAAATATCTTCTCATGGTTTATATATCATTTTGAAGGCTAATTTGGACTGCAACTGGCTCGGGAAATAGAACTGGATCAGGTCTGATGTCTGACCCAGAAACCAAGCTCCAACACCAAACTATGTTTACCCATATCGACTGCTGTGCAAGCAGATGTTTCCATGATTTGAATGAGTTATAATCAGAGCAGACTGTTCTGCTTCCTCCCACAGTCCAAAGCCATGCATTTAATTGGTTAATTGGTGACTCTAAATTGTCCGTAGGGTTTGTCTCTATGTGCCCTGCGATGAACTGGCGACTTGTCCAGGGCGTACCCCGCCTCTTCCGCCTCTCTCCGTCCAAAGTCAGCTGGAATGAGCTCCAGCCCCGCCGCGACCCTGATGAGGATAAGCGGTTACAGATAATGGATGGATATACAGACTGTGTTTATAGCTTGTTACATTGTGGTTCAATGATCTATAGAACTTGGGTGCTTCTGTGGATGACTAGTATGCTGTAGTTTTAAATGACGGTAGTTGGTTTTTGTCTGCAACTTGACTCCAAACAGGAAGCCCAGTTGTTTGCTAGTGATTTGTTGGTGTATGAATGGACTGCTCTATATATAACTTGTTTGTTTCTTCTTATCTGTCTAGTTGATGGATGCCACACTCTGTGACACTGTTGGCACGCAAATCATCAACAACAAGAGAAACAGAGCTGGAAACGCTCTTTCTGCGCTGCCCGGGCCTTTGGCAAAGATCGCAGCAAAGCCGCAGCTCCCACAGCCCCCCAGCATCATCCGCCCTAATGGGGACTTTGCTTCGACTGGTGTTCTGGAATCAGCGGGTCAGGGAGCCATCAGCAGTCCGATCATCAGTAGCACTGCCGCCATTACTTCAATGACTACAGCCACCATTAGCCCCACAAATGCTCCAGACCTCAAGCCCCTGATTGTCCTCAACAGCGACATTGTTACAACCAGCATTCATCCAGCCACCATCGTGCCATCTCCATCTTTTATCTCCTCCCCTTGTTTTACAGAGACAGCTTCTACTTCCCCTTCCCTTGGCTTGACTAGTAACACAGACCTCAACACGTCGCGCTACGTAGGCCGCAAAGCTCCGTCATTCTCGTCGGGTGTCATACCGTTTCGCCTTAGCAACACGCCACTTGGCAGCAGTCAGAATCTCCTCGGCCTCTCCTCCTCTTTTCCCCCTGCTTCCTCGTGCCTCACCTCGTCTGTTTCCACCTCGCTGTCTGCGACAACTACGTCGGGGTCTGAAAGACAGAACCAGAAAGGAAACGAGGAGCGACCCAGCGCCACTTTGTGCCAGGAGATTCTGAAGCGGCAGGAGGAGCAGGCGTACCTGGATCGGGTGGCTCGTCGCCGGGTGGAAGCCAGGGAGAAGAGGCGCGAGAGGAGGGAGGTACGGATGGCGGAGTCCCTCGGGAGGATAGCCACGGCCCTGGAGCTGCTCTCCTCCAAACAGGACACGGTCATTGCCCTCCTGCAGAGACTGGCTGACCGGAAGTGATGGGGGGCGTCACGATTCTCCAAATCCATGACTTGATTTGACTTTTTAAGCTCACAATTCGATTTGATTCGAAACATTTTTACCCAGCACTGATGGCTATGCCATTTTCAGACTATCAAGTCTTGATTTGTAAAGATCAGCCCATTGGTTTTATGTCATGTCATGTAAAATTCTTCATTAAAAAGATAAGCTACATGGTATCAAATCTTTTTTTTTGGGGGGGGGGAATGGACCAGTCCATAAGATCAAATTAAAACAATTAATTAACTTATTTCAAGTCACAAGGTGGCAGAAGGGTATTTTCTATTCTAGCCTGCCACATATGGGAGTTACACAGGGTCAAGCAGGTCACTGTTAAATCTTTAGATTGTTACTGACTTCTTCTTCTTGAAGTACAGAGCAGCTGTATGTCTGTGTTTAGGTCAGAGGATAAGGCTGTCTCACTCCCTCGACACAACAGGTAGGTACACAAAGTAGAAGCCTCGACAGAGTCTGATAACAATGTTGGACCACTAACATATTTCCTTGGACACAGAGTAGCTGTGGCACTATTCTGAGGTCGTATAGACGAGGCAGAGAGGACAGCTCGGCATCGTGTCATGACAAGTGTATCGATAAATCCTTCATTCTCCTTGGCCAAGCTTCAATAAACCTTTCAGCATAAGACGACTTGGACTCCTGTGCACTTTCTCTCCACCGACTGAACATTGATGAATAAAATAAAGACACTTACATGATCAACAGGAAGGTGTCACTTCAGATCAGCATGGACAAGAGAAGCAGCTGCAATAACAAATGTGAGTACAGATATGTGAGTGTTGCTTTAATATAGAAAGAATGTGAATCTGTCCATTAAGTGAAAAGCAGAGGCACCGGCCACCAGATGGCGATTTTTATCTGTTTTCACACCTCTGCAAACAAAGTTGTGTAACATTAAACTTAGTCCCCCAGTTAGCAAATTAAATTCTGTCTAAAATACTGAATTACATACATGAATTAATGCTCTGTATAGTAGTATAGTATATATGGTATATACAGAGTTCACCACCATCCACCAAGTCAGAAATCTTAAAAACAGTGAGATTAGTGTGACTTTAATTTGGTTTCCATCATTTAACACCCAGTTCAATGTTACTGCACAGATTACAGTGTACTTCTTTCATTTTCTCTTTTTTCCAAGGAGAATATTTTACAGGTCTTGTGAAACTTGTAAAACGTTATTGGTCGAGTGTGTTGCTCAACGTCTCCCTTTACACAGTTTCAGTTTCATTGTCAGTTGTAGGAAGGAAGACCTGAACAGGGAACGCCAGACTTCATCTGTGCACCAGAAACTCGAATAAACATGACTGTTGGCAGCCCGGACGATGTTTCTAATGCCAAGATCCCTGACATACAGGCTGTCGGGGATCAAGAACAGCTGGAGACGCCTGAAGGTAAGTCTGAAGGTGAACTTTGAAAACAGCACTCCCTACTTCTTGTGTACTTTAACCTTTTAGTTATTATTTCTGTGTTCAGCTGCTCATAAAGGCAAAATGACAACAGATTTAATAGAAAATGAACTTTATTTGAAAGGATTTTACATTTGTTTACTTATAGGACAACTCATCAGCAGTTGTTCATCACGTGGCTCACTCTGTTAGCACATGTTTAGCAGCTGTAGGCGAGTCTGGCAAGGGAAGAGTGGAAAGCACCTTTGATCATCACTTTATCTTTTATTTACTCTGTGCTGACCTTTCTCCTCCTCTTCTGTTTGCATTATATAAATCATGTTTATTACACATGATAAACTTTACCCCTTTTTACAAGATTACTGAGGAGTTGTAATGTTAATGTTAATGTTAATTTACGTTTTATAAAGAAAGAGAAACATTAACCTCATGACAAACTTGTCTGACTTCTTTATCTGAAAGTTGTTTAGTCACTTTTTTCTGGGCTGATCTGATTTCTTTTTTTTTTTTATTCGACTCTATTTTGGTGTCAACCCACACCTCCCATTGTTGTCATAATCTGGGTTGATCGCCTTACAGCTGACTCCTTATCTGTGGTCTAACATGCTCCTTAGGGAGCAGTCTGAGACGTCAGATTATTCTCTGCTAATGCTACATGCTGACTGAGAGCTGACTCTTGTTTCTCATAATAACAAATTCTGGATCAGTCAGTTTGCTCAAAATCAAACTGGTTTAAGCTCTGGTTAAAACTGGACCAGGCTGGCTAACACTGGAAAAAGTGGTTGGAAATAAGAGACAATCAGTTCAGGCCACAACCAGTCATTTCCCATCATGCCTTGGGTCTTGCTATTGGTAGAGATCAACATGCAACAGCAACTGGGTAAATCTGTCTGCTGATTCTGCATTCATATGCAGTTAGTTTAGTTTATAGAGGCCTTACTCGTCATGGTGTCAGCAGGGCAGAGAGGTCAGAGTCTTTCTGCATGTTTTGCCATGTTTGTTCAGTTAGCAGTTACATCTCTCGACTCGGCCAAAACAAATTTCTGAAGTGAATGTCCCGTCATGATTATGTGGGTATGGCCTTTATCTTGACTGATAGCAGCAGATTCTGCCACACTTAGAATCAACACTAGGACCTTTTATCAGCTGAGGATGGAATAACACAAACCTGTCCTAAGAACAGCCGAACAATCACTTTTTCAACTTCTCATCTCCTTGAAAGGGTGGACTACAAATATAAACGCCTCCAACACCATTCGTCAAGTTCGGATGGATGCTGATGATGCTTTGGCTAACAGAAATAACTGATACTGACAGTCCATTATGGGTTGAGCTATAATGTTGACCATCAAACAGAAAATCTAAGTGTGTAGTAAGAAGTTTCCCGTTTGTTTAATTCACAGAGCCCCTGAGGATCATGCTCCTTGGGAAGAGTGGCGTAGGCAAGAGCTCGAGTGGGAACACCATCCTCGGGAAGAAAGTGTTTAAATACGAAATGAAGGTGGGGAGAGTCACCACAGAGTGTGAGAAGGTGATGGGGACAGTCCATGATGTGCCTGTCAGTTTGACTAAGAAAGTTAAGGATGTGCCTGTCACTGTGATCGACACACCCGGCTTCTTTGAGACAGACAGCGACAAGGAGGTCAATGTGCGAAAGATTCTGCAGTGCTACAAACTCCTGGAACCAGGACCTCACGTCTTCGTGCTTGTAGTCCCTGTCGGACGGATGACTCAGGAAGATCAAAATACCAACGCACTGATCGAAGCAAAGTTTGGTCCAAGAGTGTGGGACTACACCATCGTGCTGTTCACTCACGGGGATCGTTTGGAAGATCAAACAATAAATGATATGATCACCGAGAGCGATGCCAACCTTCGCAACTTCATACGCAAGTGTAGCGGTGGCTTCCATGTCTTCAACAACAAGACCCAGGAGGACCCGGAGCAGGTGACCAGTTTCATAGCAAAGATCCAGACACTGGTGGCCCTGAACGGAAAGCTAGCTTACTACAAATCTCTGTATCCCAAAGAGGAGAGGCAGATCCGGGGAAAACAGGAGATCATCCTGGCAGAGAGAGAGGCTGAAATCAGACAAAAGGAGGAAAATCTGAAGGATCGTTACAAGGGGACAGAACTGGAGGCGGAGAAGGAGAAGCTGTGGAGGAAGGAAGAGAGCAAATCAAGACTGGCTGCAGAGAAGAAGGTCAGGAATTCCCTGCTTTGGAAGGCTGTGATAATCATCATAGGGTTGATGATACTAATAACTCTGTTTGTTCCGGTTCTGTGGCCCGTTATGTTAATCGGCATTCTGTTTTTGATTGTCTACATGTATCGATCTACTTCTTATTCGAAGAAAAATGATTAGGTGTGTTTTGAAGAAAGGGAGAGAAGCAGTGTCAGTAATTATCCATCAATTATTTGAGTCTATGACAGGTGTTGAAATCGTCAGCTCATCATTAGAAAACAGTGCTTAACATTTTATATATTTTTTTGCTTCCTCATCATTAAAACTTAATCCACTATTATGTAACATAACCATACAAAGATGTTTAAACTGGGTTTATTGTCAATTGTGTCCAAAAATTTGTTTTTTGTGTGTACACCAAAATAAAGAACAGGCACTCTAAGAGTATTTATCATCCTCAGTTTTCATCACCCTTAACCTATCCAGAGCACAGAGGAGAGCGCACCACTCCACTCCAGAGGAGGATCGTCCGTCATATCACAACATTAGAGAGATTTATTATTTTTATTGCATTTATTATGTTTATTGCTTTTGTTTGGTACATTTAAAGTGTCTTGTCTTGCGCATGACACTTGAAAATATACATTTACTTATAACTACTGGATATGGCTTCTCATAATACACACCTGAGCATATAGCCTATGTGCAATAATGACTTGATTGTTGGATATTTTACTGCACTTGAACTTTGAACTTTGTTGCTCCTTTTTTACAGAAAGTTGCAGGTTTCCTTGAGTTCAGTATTTCAGGGGTCACAATGTGCCCTAAAACTTGTACCGTGGTCTGTTAATTGGAAAAGAGTGGAGTGGGAAGTTCAAGGATCTCCAGGGAGCCAAGGCAGTTTAAAGACCCAGAACACCAACAACCAAACACACAGGCTTGTTTGTCCACAGTCAGCCTGCAGAGCAGAGCCCTCTGCTGGTGCATGAACAGTCTGAGCTGAAGCTCACTGTGATGATTCGAACATTTTGTGGGAGTGTTTCCCCCCCTTAAAACTTTCTGTTTCATTTCTCCTGTTGAGGCACAGCAGAGGTAAGACACAGCAGAGGTAAGACACAGCTTCGTGGATTCATCTGTGATAACTCTGTAAAGCGGTCCAGATGGCTGCATGTAGTTCAGTGAAACAGTTATGTCAAATTACATAATGCAGTAAGTGTGTGTTTGCTTTAAGTCAGTGATTAGAATATAGTGCACCATCACAGTACTTAAGACATTCAACTTAAAGCTACCGGATATGAACATCTGGGATCCTTTCATATTAAACTACTCTCGTGATACACTCACAAAAATGAAAAGCCGTTTGCACATTTGCCTCTTAACTGACACACACACACACACACACACACACACACACAGCCTCCTGTAAATGCACCGAGAAGTCCTGAACGTCAGTCATCCAACCAAATGAACTCTGCAGGATAACAACAACAGGAAAGACAGTCAGAAATATGCCACATAGCGTTTTATTAATTCATTTTTGTTCCCTAAGTTTCCCAATCTTGTTCCCTCTGTGTCACGTGTCGTTGGGATTTTACTCATTAATTTAAGATGGAGACTCCACAGTTGTAATTGGAAGCATCTCCTCAACCACATAAACGGCCACAAGCTCGTCAGTTTCGCTGGTAGAGTCAGTTTTAGTTGCTTTGGAGCTGGAGCAGCACCGTCGTCTTCCTCTGCAGACTTTGCTCCCAGGGTGACAGAGGTCGACAGAACGCGTTACGTTACACGTTACACGAAAAAAGTAATTAGAGTACTCTAACGCGTTACTTACCCACAACATTGTACACACCTTATGCTGTGGTATCATAATTATATAACCTATGTGGAATTAATAACCTTTCTGTCCTTCCTTCAGGTGGATACATATTTAATATTTTCAAAATAAAACAGACTTTGGTGCAATAAAAGAGAGAGGAGAGCTTTTAGAGAAAAGGGAAGTGATTTTCGCGGCTTTTTTTGTCTGCAGGAAATGGGTTCATTATTACCCATATAGACCGCTGTCATGAATTATGTTGAAGTGTGTGTATGTATGAGAGCTTAATAATAATAATACATAGTGTTATACTGTTCTTTTGTAGTTAATGAAAGTTTGTTTGGGTCTTTTGAAAGGTACAGAATAAAGTTATCAATGTGCAAAGAAGACTGAATGGAGAGGAAAAGAGCACGGTTAAGATTGTCTTCTTCATCTGATGATGATGAAGAAGACAGAGACAGGAGACTTAGCTTAAGGAGCAGACAGAGAGCCAGATATACTGAAGAAGATGAGGAGGATGAGGAGGAGGAGGACCAGGACGAGGTCCAAGCAGAAGCTGAAGAAGACAATGAGCAGCCAGGCCCGTCCACCCAGAACAACCACACACAAACAAGTGAGTCTTTGTGTGATATATTTGAGCATCCAAGTTCTCGCCACAATCCCAATTTGAGTCATTTAATATTGAGTGTTTGCCGATACAGTCTTAGCTCTAATCTCTAATAGCTCTAATCGATTCCACGTAACCTACCCAAGACCATCAGCTCCTGTGTGTGTTTGTCAGAGGAGTCTGGTGGCTTTGCAGCTTGTTTCGTGGTTGCCGGCTGAAGCGATCTACGGGACCAATTCCAAAACTTATTGCATCTATTAAAACAAGGAACAGAGCTTAGGTTTGTGCTCAATATAGCCGATATCAATCAGCTAAAAAAAAATGTTGATTAGCCCCGATAGGCTACTCACCTTTGAGACTGGCTCGAGACATCCCTGTTAATGTGAGTAGACCGCTTTCACAGCAGCCACTCTGACATGAAATAGTAGGTAAACACAGGTGTTACCAGTGATACTAATTAATGTTCCATTCAGGTCAAACAGAGTCAGGTTGCTGCTGTTATGCATGTTGTTGCGCTGGAGAGGCTCTGCTGCAGTAAATAAACAGAACCTTAATGAGTATCATTGGAGACACCTGCACCGAGCGTACTGTTTGATGTTAAAATGGCTGCTGTTCTCTACACGTCTATGACATGACACACTCTGAATATGCTGAAAGTGCAACTCTGTAAAATCTACAGGACTTTTGAAAGTGACCTGTGGAAACAAAACCGGCCACCTGGATAAAGACAAGCTGTACCAGGGTAAGCAGAAACTTATTAACTTCATAAATCATAAAGATCTGATGTAAACACATTATTGTTTGTTATGTTCTGATCGGGTCGCTCTGTTTAGCTGTGAAGTGTATCAGGTGTGGGGACAGCTGGTTTTCTCCTTCTGCTTTCGAGGAGCTTGGGGGGAAAGGCGCCAGTAAAAAATGGAAAACAAGTATTCTCCATGACAAAAAGCCTCTCAAGTTTTGGATTGAGGTAAGAATGTCTTAACTTTATGTGAACTTTTCTTTATTCAGTAAAATCAAAACAAACACAACAAATAAACCAACTTCTCACTGTTCTCTTCTCAGCAAGGTGTCTTAACCACTCAGAGATTCAAAAAGAGAGGAACTGAGACTACAAAGGTAACTCAAAGCCACTACACTGCACTGTGATACTGATTTATACAACAAATACAATCAGCTTTGACAGTTATGATGAGTTTCACATATTTTGTTTTCTTTATTCTCCCAGAAAATGAAAATCCGCTCATCAAATCGCATATCAGAGAGCTCCTCTGAAGGTTTGTACGCACTTTCTTGAAATTGTAATTTAACCCAGAATTAAAACAGCAATAACCAGAGTGCATGCAAAGTCAATATTATTCATTTTTTAGACTAAACACACAGTAATCAACGATTACTTAAAGTGTTCATATTATTATATCCCTGTCAAAAGAGTCAGAAATACAGTCCGCAGAAGAATCTGAGGAAGATGATGTTAAAGATGAAGACTGGTGTCCAGCCAGTGAAGAATTGGTACTGGAGACAGAGGAAGAGAGGGTAGAGCTTGGAAATAATGGAGAGGTTGTAGACTCAGGAGTTGACAAGAATAAAGAAGAGGAAGATGAGGTGGAAAAGGGAGAAATGGAAGATGAGGATATGCCCGCTGTTGAAGGAAACGACAACAGTGATGTTGAAGGTGACGTTTCCGACAGGAATCATCATCTGTGAAAAATAATCATTGAAATAAAGCATGTCAGGCTGCTAATGTCTCTGCACGTGGATGAACATCACTCTTTTTCTTTCAGGCAGGGAAGCAAAATCGATAATTTCAACACCACTGAGGGAAGTCAAAGTTGTCATCAGAAGGCTTCCAGAGGTAAGATGAAGATTTTTTAAAAATATATTTTTCCAATTTCACCAACCATTCAAAATAAATACTGATAAACTCTCTGACTTTTTAAAAATAGAATAAAATAATAAAAAAGAGTCCTACATCTGTGAAACTCGTGTTATGTATGGTGTCTCTAGTTTCAGGTACAAACTAATGGACTGATGGAGCATCCACTAAAAGGTTTGTAAAATAATTGTCCTACTCAAACAGGAGTTCATGTCATGTCATAACACTTTCCATATGGAGCAGGAAGACATTCAGGACTGAACTCTTTATGTTTATTATTTTACTTTTAGTCCGAGTGATTTTAACCTCAGTTTCATTTGTGAACAGACAGTGAAGGTGCAGAAAATGAAGATGAGAGAGCGCGCAGCGGCTCGCCAGCAGACGACCTCTCCATCACGGCATCCGCGCAACTCGATCACTCGCATATGTCGGACACGTCGACCATCGGAGCTGATGAGAAAGAAAGTCAGGAGGACTTTACAGAAGATAGCGAACAAGAAGAAGACGAACAGAGAAAAATCAAAACTGAAAGTTCTCCAACGCTATCTGCACCAGCTGCCACGTCCCAAGACATCAAACCTGGAACTAAGCGCATTGGATCGCTCGGCGATCACACTGCCAACCTCTGTGCCTCCCCTGTGCTGGTAGTTACTGTGACAGACACACATTTGGTTGACATTAAAGGTCAGCATCAAACAAAGATTGAAGCGCTCTTTTAGTGGTAAGATGGTTTAAAATTTGTTTTAATATTTGACATTTTGTCCTTTGCAAAGGCGGCTGGGAGGAGGGTCATTGTGAAGAGATGGAAGAAGAAGACGGAAAGCAAACAGAGATGGTGCCAGCGCTTTTTGGAGACTGTGAGAATGCTTCTGACGAGCATCTCGACATGTCAAGATCTGACGCCGCTGCAACTGGAAACATCAGAGATGCCACCTCACCACAGACATTTATTAAGGAAGAAATCTCAGCTGCAATGGGTGAGTTGTTAAGAAACCTCAACAGAAGTCATTTTCTTTGTGCAAGACTGAAAATATACTTCAGATTTAAATATATTCTGCTAACTGTACAGATTATGACCCTCCCGCTACACCCCTGAGTTTGTTGGTTGAATGTAAATGTGAGATGACAGATGCCACCCCCTCTGGCCGTGACACAGCAGAATTACAAGTGATGCTCCTAGAGACAGGGTAAGAGTCTAACGATCGCATTATTTAGATAAACAAAGCTGTTTCATTTGCATGCAAGGCCATAAAGAGAATTTCTCTCCACAGAGTTCCCCAAATGAGCCAAGCCTCAGACAAGACTCCGTTCCCTGACGTTGTGGAGGCTCAGTCCTCTGCGAGCTCTACCAGCTGTGATCTGGACACAATGGGCCTTGATCAGCTGAGGAGGGAGAAACTAAAGATGCAGATACGAGTGTTGAGGTTACAAGAGGAATACTACACTCAGAAAATAAAGGAGCAGAAAAAATAAAATCGTTTGGTTGGAGCCTGACGGTTCGACAATCCTGTTGTACTGAGAACACTGAGAGTGGAAGATTGACTTGCTGTAGACTTGAAACAACATAAAACAATCACTTGAATTTTTGTGCCAAGTTTTGACAGTTTTGCACATATTTCGTGGCCTGAACAACCATCGTCTAGCAACTACTTTACACTGCCTGTTCGATCAAATAAAGAACTGTGTCCCAGTTTTACACTCTATACACTGATACAGACTTGACCTCATTCCTTTTGCTCTTTTGTTACTATAACAGAAAATGATTGTACTGTAAATAATAAAGATGTTAAGAACTCAAGAACTCCATATTGACTGGCTGTATGCTGTTTACATGCTACTTAGGAATCAGACAAACATGAGAAAGATGAAAACAAAAATAAGTGAGTCATGCAAGTTCTGTAGCTCATGGACGGACAGATCGATATTAGTTTTGAGCTACATGGTGTCATTTTAGTTTGGACAGCAGAAGAAAGAAGCTGCTCTGTTTCTGTGACTTTAATAAAAATCAATACGAATAGCAAAAATCCACAAAACAATATTTATTAACGTGTAACATTACAAAAAAACTGAAGACATATCCTTAATTTGTACATTTGTATAACAAATATAACACTTGTTACTATTACAGCAGCTATTCTGTCATATTCCCTTCTTCATCCTCTTCCTCTTCATCATCGTCTCCGTCAAAGTATTTATCCTCTGCATCTCTGCTGACTATGTCCAAGTTGTCGTAGTCCGGGTTCTCATCCACCTCGCTGTAACGGAAGCACACAAAAAGACTTGAACACACATTTAAAAGCAAAAATAGGTGAGCTCATTTGTTTCAAATGAAGCTACAACAACACGAGTGAGTCCAAGTTTTCTAGTGAAAAATGTTCAGAGTTTTCTGATGTCTCAAAAATTTAAGACCTCTCACGAGTAAAAATGACATTTTTGTCACTGTATGACTTTAAAATTTAAGTTTAACTTTCAGGACTTTTTAAGGATCCTCTGTAGAAGGTTATCGTGGTTTTTCCGTGTCTTTAAGTGGTGTGGCTGACCTGTAGTTGAAATCTTTGTCTTTGCCATCAAGGAAGCGTTGATGCATCTGACTGATGAACTCCTCCCTGAGCAGAGCCTTCTCCTCTGGGGTGGGCTCTCCTTCCTGCTGCTGGACAGTATTATCTACAGTAGGAACACAGAGAGAGACACGTGATGACCGACAGAACAGAGGCTACATTTATTCTATAACCAGCTCCACCCGTCACCCTCTCTTACCATCGTCTTCTTCATCCTCCTCCTCCTCCTCTTGTGCTCCCTCCTCTCTCTCCTGCTGTTCCTGCAGACGATTCTGGATGAGACGCTCCTGGTAGGAGTTGAGGAGGAGGTGTGCGAGCCCTCCAGTGCCTCCTGCTGGTGCTCCTGGTCCAGACTGTGCATCCTCCAGCATGGCCTCCTGGGAGCGCTCCAGCACCTAAAACATTGATCCCACAGAAATGAGACAAACCGCTTAAACTGTCTGTTTATTACTGACAGCACTGCATCACGCTCTCACCTCCTGATCAGTCAGGTACTGGCCGATATATTGTTCATACAGCAGCGGCTCCCTCATCCGCATCTGCTCCTCGCTGAAATACTGACCCTCTGTGGCAGAAGAACCGAGGGAAGACAAGAAAGACACACACTGTTAATACACTTCATCAGGTATACAGTATATACTACAAAAAAAAAAAAAAGCCTCTACCCTTCTGCAGGGCCCTGAGGGCGGCGTAGCGCTGGTTTCGAACCCTCGTCCTGTTGGTGCACGCTGCAGCTCGTCTCTGTATCACTTTGCTGTAGTGCTGAGCCCGCGGATCTGAGCAGACATGAGCAAACGCTGACAGGTTCTGAGGCTTGAGGCAGGCCTAGAAAAGAGGGAGAGTGGATAACACAATTAAAATATTGAGGGTGATGTTTATAACAAGTAACTGACCAAGCCATGACCAAGACCAGACAGCTAATATGTCACTCAGACAGCCACAGCTTCTCCTCCTGCAGGTGGTGGGAGGGTTGACAGTAACAGTAAACATTTCAAATTAGAAATGACTTACTGGATGGGAGTTTTACAACCAGACACAGCAATGATCACAACAAATAAATCAGACAATTCACAGTAAATTCAGTGACACTGCTGAAAGTTGTGGTCTTAACCGGTCCTGAAATAAAATCCTAAATCCTCTTTGTCTGAGACTGAGACAAGACGAGACCATCAAAAAGCGGTCTTGACACCGGCCTCAAGACTAAAATCAAATCAATACACATATACACACGTGTGTGTGTGCACATACATGGTACCTCTCCAGGAACACCAGCGGTCTGCTCCTGTACTGCCGCAGCAGCTCCTCTCTGCGCTCCTCCAGGCTCAGCTCAGCCTCTCCGATCTGCTGGCTCTTCACCGGGCTTCCACTCATGGCTACGGCCTCCACCATGTCTCTAACACAGGCGGACTCAGCCGCGCTCACGTGCTTTAAAATAAAGCAGAAACACACACACACACACAGGATGATGCACATGTTTGTATTATATGTGTAAACACTGCTGAGGCTGCTGAGCTCACCTGCGTGTCTTCCCGCGGCTGCTGGGGCTCTGCGGGGCGGGTAAAGTCACCTGTCCAGGGCCGTGTCGCCGGTTCTTCTGCCGGTTCGCTCTCACCTTCGCTCTCACACGGACTCGGTTGTGTTTTGGTTTTAACCGGAGGCTCGATCTCACCCCACATCGTTACCCGTTAACCGGCTAACTGACGTTACTGCTCTGAATATTGTCACCGAGAAGAACCGGCGAGTGATCTCACGGTAAAGATGTAAAATATGTAATTAAACACCAGTTAATTGTAGTTATTTAACTATGTTCATAGAGACGTATGTTTTTCCGCCATGTTGGTCCGTCATTAAAACTGTCCATAGTTTTCACTGCCGACAGAAAGGTTCCGCCTTTACTTTTGATTTTGTTGCCCTCTGGTGGTTTATTATTATTATTATTATTATTATTATTATTATTATAAAACAACTATATGAACACACACATATACATGTATATTATATATATACATATATATATATATGCAGCTATAAATGTATATACCTTTGACATGTACTGTATACATTTTTTATGTTTAGGTTTACATTTACCTGTTTACAGTTCCTGTTCTTAAGTCTATATCTGTATGTACACTGAGAGCCAAGTATAACCGGAGTCAAATTCTTTGTGTATGTAAACACACACCTAGCCAATAAAAGTGACTCTGATTCTGAATATGTTTTGATTTTGTGTAGTATTACTAGCCTTTAGTGATTACACATTAGCCCACACTTCATTTCTACTGTCAATGCATGGAAAACATGCATACATGGTATACATGGAAACAAAGTGGCTGAAGCAAATAAAAATATATTATTATGAGTGTTTTTATTCATTTAAGTAAGTTAAGTTATTTATTTTTTACTGTTTTTTTGATGGGTGGGGTGCGTTTTTATGTTATGTTTAAATTATCACCTTGTTTTCAAAGTTTACCATAAACATTTTTCATGCTTCATCTGCTGCATTTATTATTTATTATACATTAAAATGTGACAGCCTGTTTCATCACCGCAGATCATCTGTAAAGGTTAGGGAGTCTCTCCCTCAGAAAATAGGCCCCCCCTCAAACAGCATCTTGCGCGGGGTCCCCAGACAGCTCGACACGGCCGTGGTGCGGATGAACATAAATCATGTCACACATTCTTCAACAGGTGGTCAAGGTGCACGCTCCCGTCTCAGGACAGGTGAGTGTCACATGAACTGTTAACTGTCGCAGGGAGGAGCCACCGACACACACAAACCCTTCACTCCCACAGGGACGTTAAAAACACCGAGCTCGGTGCTTAAATATGACCGACCGTCTGCTCGCTCGGTCTCGCGTGTGCGTGACTCCGTCGCAGCGCGCGGGTCTCTCGTGGAGGAGGAAGTCTTTTAAGATGCCGCGCGCGGACAGACTCACTACAGCACCGGAGGTTGATCTATCCGCCTTTCAAAACAATTGTACGCACTATACTAAAACTTTTCTCCTCATGTAGTCAACAATAACAGTTATATTTTGAAAGTTTTAACAGGAAATTCACTTTTTTTCTCATCTTGGTTGACTTCACATCAGCTTGCGCGGACTTAACGAGAACTCTGCTCGTGTTTTTAGTTGTTTCGGTTTGAGATAAACGACGACATGGGCACCGTGCGGGAGCAGAGACAGTGTCGAGGTGAGTGTTTACAGCAGAGCGTCCGGCTGGCTTCACTGCGTGCTGCGTAACGTCAGCGCTCCCTGTCAGGACTATCAAGGCTTGACAGCTTCTGCTGGACTGACCTAACCTTACTGCCAAAACTCAGGGATTTCTAAACACATCCATCAGGCACTGTTTACCAACACTGAGTCTCATTCAGCTTCCTGAAGTTCCAGCAACTCTGTTTGTTACTCTGAGTGAAACACTGACTGCAGTCATTCAGTAGTTTTTGTCTAGTTCACTTAAATGGACTATTCTGACTGCTTTGACTTCTGTCCACCTGCATGTGGCCTCTTAAAGGTGAGCTTATGTTTTAATATTTCTACAGCGACAGCTGAAGACAGACAGGAAATTGGGGAGAAACAGTGGGAGGGTTTGACATGCAGCAAAGGGCAGTGGGTCGGATTGGACCCCAGGCCGCTGAGGAAAGGACTCGGCCCTGATACGAGGGGGGGTCCCCACAAAGTCAATATTTCATGATTTCTTCTTAAATTATTAATATTTTGGAGCAATGTCGTACGCTTACAGTAATTTCCCCGGGGTAATGAGCTGAGGCAGTTCAAATCCTGACCTTCGCTGCGGGTCAGAACATTTGAAAAGTGACTGTAACACATGGACGACTCTGTGCAGCGCCTGTATTTATGAGCTTTAGCAGGGAGTTCCACAAAGCCTTAAATTATTAATATTATGTACACATTGACCCACACTTCTCTGTCACTGCTGAAGTGTTTTGAATATATGGAAACATGGAGTGTTCGACAGACTCATAGTGGATGAGATGAGAAGCAATGAACCACTGCACTGTCTGCAGCTGTTAACAACAGAATACAGATGTACAGACAAACTTTTCTTTTAATTAAATGTATTATATGTAAGAAGTGGTGATTTTTTTCTCTTTTTGTCCTCTGAGACCTTCCCCTCAGAGACATCCTCCTCTAGCAGGAGTTCGAGGGCCTGTGAGATGAAGGGGAGCTTACTCACCTTCATCTCCATCTCAGGTTGATCTGAGTAACATGTGTTGCAGAGCTCCTTAACTTTTTTCCTCCTGACGCATGATGTTCTGCTCTTCACTTTGGAGGTGTTGGAAGACTTTGAACCTCGTTTTCTATCACAGTCGCTCGCTTGTCGAATTCTCTCTTAAAGTCGTGTTATTGTTTGAGCATACTGTAGATTCAACATTGTCAAAACCCAAACTGACAGACGACATCTGCACTGAACATTGTGAAATTTGAAGGTGAAACAACTGTTTCTATTTCTAATGTCATATATCAACTTTATTTCTTTTCACTTCTTCTTTAGTGTAAGTGGAGCGAGTGAGATGGAAATCTCCCGGGTGCTGGTTTAATAGGAACTAAAGACCAGGTATGTTTAAACTCATCTTTTCCTTCATCTGACAAAGGTGCCTGTTAACACTAATTGTGAATTTTAACAAACCCGTCCTCTCAGGAGTCACTCACAGATGCATTAAACATAAAGTCGCACTAATAAGCCTTGTTAACTTTCCCTCTTTGTGCTGACACATTGACAGCTGAATGTATTTCTCTTGGTAAGTTGTTTACATTCCAACACAAACACGCAGAGATATTCTGACGTTAATGTTGCCTCTCTTGTCTTCATACAGTGTTTCATACAGTAGAAAGTCTCAAGGCGAATCTCTCTTTTTTTTGTTTTTGTCAGTGAGATCATTGACACACGTGGCTGTGCTCTTGCAACGTTTATATTACTATGATTAAGGACCAAAACGGCAGCCTCTGTGGCTGTGAAGTGAAGCCAGAACCTGCAGTAATGCTGCCTCTTTTGGAGCAATGTCGTAGGCAGATAATAATTTCCCCGGGGTAATGAGCTGAGACAGGTTCTCCCAGTTCAAATCCTAACCTTCACTGCAGGTCACAAAATTTGCAAAGTGACTGTGACACATGGACGACTTTGTGCAGCGCCTGTATTTATGATCACAGCTGAGACCAAAATGTTATTTTTTTATAGACAGTTTGGGATCGGAGTGATATACTTGTGCGTGATGTAACAGATTCAGACGCATTGACTGTTCACTTGACATAACACAATAATACAGTGTTTTTACAAAGGCAAGAGGCAAGCCGTCAGCTAAATATGTTATTATCCAGGTTACATGAAAAATAGTACGAGGAAATCAAACACAACACCTGCATCAAAGATGTTTTCATATTTCCTTCTTTGATTCTTACTAAAACTGTGAAACGACTGAGAGACTGTAGTATTGTGAAATAAATGAAAGCATCATAATTGTGAAATAGGGATTTTTACTCATACTATAATCATCCAAATCTAGTCTACACTCCAGTAACTCAAGCCAAAGACGTGTAAAACAATGTTACATTTACAAAACATATCTGTTGTTTCTCATCTTCAATCCTTTTTTCTCATAAAGTGGAACATATTACTTGAAGATAAGAAAATTAAATTATAAATCTGTGTTTCTTGTTTAAGAAATTGCTGAGGATACTGACTTCATGTCTGGGACATGTAGCTTTACTCTCAGTGCTTCACAGCGTACAGTCCAGGAGGAGGACGTTTCGAGGCTCAGCATTAGCTATCTGCTGTCTGCTTATGGCGGCCGTCAGCTAAAAAAATGAGAAGTGTCTGACACGAGAAGTGCTGAAAGCACAACAAGCATAACAGAAGTGACTAAAAGGGCGGGACCTTGCAAACAGTTACAGAACAGTGCACGACACTACTTGTCTGCTTCATTTAGTGATTTCAGTCAGCCTGATGCAGGGAGACAGTCTGTCCGTCCGTCTGTCTGTCTGCATGTTCGTGAACCAAGGAGAGCAAAGAGAGAGCAGCAGAGGAAGACGAGGACCGGCAGACTTTACTGTACCCGGTGGAGATCATCATCAGCAGATCTTACCATAAACCTGGTAGAAGGCCGCTACATGAAGGCTCAGTTCCATTTATTTTTTATAGTCTGTAACTGCAGCCATTAACTAAAGGTCAGTGTTTCCCTAAAATACCGAAAAAGGACAAATGCTTTGTCCCGAGTGTGATGGGTGTGCTGTTTTTTCATCCAGAGACGATATTATTACACTTGTATCAGAGCCAATACTGTTAGTGTTACCACTTCTGCTACTTCTCGTCTCTTATCCCTTTGTAAACCTGCAGCGCTTGTCCAACCATAGCTATAGGATAGATTTGTGGTTTCAGGTTTGCATTTCATCCTAATACAGAGCAGGTTCAAAGCATATGTCGTTAGCCACATAGGAGTGGATTGAGGAAACATAATATCCATGGAAATGAGGTGAGGTTGTTGTTGTTGCTACCGCTTGAATGGTGATACTAAATTGCATGTAGCTGATATAATCTTCTCTTTTGGAGTACTGTTTTTGCGACAGCATTAGTCGTAGTTTTACAGTTTTAACAGTTTCAGGAATTAAACCTTGTTCAGACGCTAACAGTGGAGGATCGCACAGGGCAGATCGCATGTGTACAAACTGTATTTGGCAAAACATGTGATCCTTTTAATTTCCCTAGATAAATAGAGTAAAAAAAAGGTGATGAGTGAACACTTACACAAGCTGGATAAACAGTCTAGTGGGCAACAAGTTGCAAGTAATACTACTATATACTCAATACAGTATTTGTATTTGTTTATGATTGTTTATGATTACATTATTTATGATCAAAAACTAGTGAGTCGACAACTTTGCTAACAGGCAAACATCAAGCAAAGTCAAGAACACAAGACGTAGCAGCCAGCTAATATTACTTACTAGTCCAACAGCCTTTTATTTCCCCAAGCTCTCACCAATGACGACCCTCGTTCGATGGCTTCTTGTTCACTCACTCTCTCCTTTTCTCTTCTTAGCTTCCTCCGTCAACGTCCTCTTCGATCTTTTCGCCTCTCTCATTATGTCCATAGAGGCTGCTGAGCCCGGTTACATTGTCCGCTTGCGCAGCTCCTGTTCTGGCATGACACTGACTCTACCCAGCAAACATTTTCTCCATAAATGATCCAGTTTCATCAAAATCAGTGAAATAGTTGGTGGTGTGTGACTTAGTGGCATAAAGTGTTACATACTTGCTGGTGATCGTACCCAGAGCACAAAGACACCATTCACTTGATAAGTAAGTGTCTGTTATTTTATGATAGAAAGAGGCACTGTTTCTAAATTTCTGTACTGCGGTTTCTAGCTAGGTGTATCACTACATTTTAAGTGCCAGAATAATAAAAGTAACCTGGGTTGGCATAAAAATACTGGATACCTCCCATTCCTCTGAGTAAATGTCTCGAGTGTGTACTTCTGTGTGTGTATTCGGGGTTTACCTTTCTTCGCTGCCAGAGGCCGATTATGTCATGTGTTGCCACGGAGAGCGGTGTGGTGTTTTCTGTAACGCAGAACCTCATTGGCCTCACCGTTCCAGCAACTCTCCCAGTTTATAGTGAGTTGCCATAACAACAGAGCGGCAGACCCGTCATCAACTTTGGGTGTCTGTTACCTCTGTTATGTTCTCACCGTTAAGTACAGGCTCGTATAACTAGAAATTAGTCATTTAGACAGAGATAGAGGGTTGGAAGGGAAAGATAGAGGTGGTGTATATGATGGGAGTAGAACGAGGGAGTATGAAGGGAAAGAGGAGAAAGATAACGAGAGGCAGAACTAAAGGGAGGCAAAATGCTTCATGCTCTGAGGTAACACAAGGACAGTTTTCGTGGGCGTCCATTGCACATTTGCACCTGAAACTCTGAAAGGTTTGCACCAATCCAAGCGTGTGTGTGTGTTTATGTGTTTCCTCACTTCCCAGGTCTGTCTACAAGCCTCACTCTGAATCCCTGGTAACCATGGAAACCAAGTTTGGAGAGAGACCAAATGCGGATGCCTCCATCTCCAGCCCTCAGAGTGAAGCCGTGGCCAATGAGCTGCAAGAGCTGTCCCTGCAGCCCGCCCCCAACCGGCTGCCAGTCAGAGACAGGAAGAATGGTAAGTGGCAGTTTTTACACTCAAAACCGGATTAAACTGCTTTTTACTTATTCAAAGAGGTAAAAGAGCGGTAAAAACTCTGATGTAATCAGGTGCAAACATGCAAATAAAACAAACATTATGCTCCCATTTGACTGAATGTATCTGCTGAACATGATTGTGGGCTATTTTCTTTGTATTAACCTGTTTAAAGATGCAAAGAAGTAAATGTTCCGAGATGGAGGGAGGGTGTTTGTGTGCCACGGGTATTTTCCAGCATCTGTCGAGCGGCTATCCACTGCTGGCGTTTACATTTCGGACATACTAGGTCTCCCCTTCGCATTACGTCAGTATAAACAGCGAGTGCCATCTTCCAAATGCACATGCACTCAGGGGTGAGGTTGCTTACATTCACACCCACACACACAGAGTATCCAAACCAGTGAAAAGTATTGTATACACTGCATATTTCAGCATATTTGAAATGACGGTTTAACAACAAAGGCGACCTTAAACGTCACCCACACACTTTGTGACTTTGTGTGTAAGTTTGCCTTCAAGTATAAATACACCACACGTTAGAGGAGGTTCTTAAAGCTACACCTCAAAGGATTTCTGTCTGCTCTTTCTGAGGCTGCAGAGAACAATCTTGATTTAGAAACCGGGTTCAGATATAAGGACGGAGGCTCATTTACACCTGGTATTAAAGGTGTTCTGTAAGATAAGGACGAGTTTATGGATGTTTGTTTTCATTTGTTGGTCGTCGTACATATTTCCTTCATTTTTGTGCTGGAAGTTTGCAGAAACAGGCGGAGTTAGACACTGTCTGGCAGATCACATCGCATTCTCATCACAGTGACATAACATGTTAATGGATCTCAGCCTAAAATAAAGCTGTGGTTGCTGTGTTTTTGTTTTCATGGTTGAAACATAGACTTCTCTAGCTAGAGGATATTATTTAGCTGGTGTCTGTTGTGGATGTTTGAATTTGATAAAAAGGAGGCATTATAATGGATTTTATGTGGAACTGAGATACAGATCGAAGATTAATGTCATCATAATATATTATGAATGTCTTCTTTTCTCTTCTGCAGACAATTAACTTTTAGGATTGATCTAAAATCAACATTCATGAGTGACACAACTGGCCCGTGTGTGTTTATTTGTATAAAAGTTTCTCCTTGCGTATTATTAAAGAGAGATTCACTTGGAGACTATTTAAGGTCAGGTTTTACTTCAGACTTTAAAAAATGTTCTTAACCCCATGTTAGGTGAGTAAATGCAATAATCTTTGTAATATTTACAGCACCGTTTTCCCTTTTTTCCATTCAGTGGGAATTAATATGCATGAGCATTTGACAAGTTAAAATAAACTCTGGAGCAGAAACAAATATTACGTTACGTGGAGACAACCAGATAAATCATAATGAAATGAGAAAGGACACAGTAAACCACTTTTTTCACATTGGCCTCTTTTCCTCAGAAGGACACAGCACGGGGTTTGTTTTGGTTAAATATGAACATATCTGCTACAGTAGGTTAACAGCTGACACAGTAATCTGAAACGTGTGAGCGAACGACCGTACCGGTTAGACAGGAATGCCCTGTGGAGCTCTCTGTTTTAAGGTGGTGCATGTCCCCACCTTCTGGCCAGTACAAGTACTACATAGGTACCTGAGTCTGGTTTAACAATTCATGAACAGAATATCATTGGATTGACTCATGATTGGTTTTAGTCCCCTTCAAATCCCCTTAAACAGTCCTGAATAACCCATCTGTATGTGGCAGCATGTATGTGTGCAACCTTAGCCCCAGTGTGCACGGATAAAGAGCTTCTGGATATAGCGATGTGGCCAGCTGGTCCTTTCTATTTAAACCAGTTGGAGAGAGTACAGAGGTTAAGAGGAAGGAGAGATGTAATATCAGAGGACGGTGGGTTGGTTGGTTGGTTGGGGGAGTGCATGGCGTGATTTTGAAGTGAAGAAAAGGTTTTGGCTGAAGAACTTCAGGAAGAGCAAAATAGAATATAAGGTCAAAGGGAGAGTTCAAACTACATTAACAGCAATTAATCCAAATACACCAGAGAGGCTCAGCGGACCAGACGCAAAGTTTTGCTCCATGTTGAAGAAAATCTGGAAACTATCTCTGTAAACTTTTGAGTTTTTGGAGACACGTTTGCAGTTTAAGGAGCCAAAAACACCAAGATTAGGCTTCACCCAACTACAGACATTTAGTGCATCTTTAAGAGCTGTCAAAACACAGTGTGGTCCCATTATTTTTAATAGTTTGCAAGAAATAGTGAGACGGACCTAACTCATTCTGTCTTTAATTTCCACAGAGTTCAGTTTGACTGACGTGTGGATCAATAGTTAATAACTACATTTTCATTTTGAGGGAGAAAAAAAAAAGACTGAATGGAAATATAAAGACAGACTGATATACGAGGGATAGTGGGGAATAGAGTGGATTGGAAAATTGATATCACTGAGTCAACAGCTAATTTAAAAAAAAAAAAAAAAAACGTAGTGAATGGTTGGTACGGCCCCAGTGGATATTTAAAATGATGTGTTTGTACTTTTCAAGAACTTTTCAAGAACTTTCTTAGACAGACAGAAAACAGAGTCTTCATCTGGAAAACAGAAATAATGGCAGCAGAAATATGATTGTTATAATGACTTGCATGACAACTCCACCAGAGGGAGGAGGAGGAGGAGTTTAGGGTTGGACTTAACTTGTTTACAGCTTTGTCTTGTTTTAGGAAGAGCAAAGGTGATGAAACTAAAGAAGAGGCTGGTATGTAGCAATAAAGAACAGCGGTAGATATGAAAATAGCATTCACAGCCACAGTTTGGTTGTTAAGAACTCAAATATACTCGGGCTAATTTAAAATCTTTCAATTTATAGGTCAACTTTTATGATCCATGATGCATTTCATGACCCGCGTTCACAAGAAAAAGCCTTAATGAATTTTCAGAACTGCTTCTCCGCAGCAAGCAATTATTAGATCTAACGAGTAAACTGGATGCAGCTACCACTGGCATTAGCTTAATGTCTTGAAACTGTTCCTCTGTGCGGACCACTGTAGCCTCAGAGCCGTGATTTAATTTCCTGTATTGTGGAGCAGAAAGTCGTTGGGGTTCTCTCTGAAGTATTGACTCAGCTTTTTAATGAACACACACTGACACATTAGTTTACAGCAGCTACTTTCGGCGGTGACTTTTGACCCTTTCGTCTCATCGTTTCCTCCCAGTGACATAACAGCGAAACCCTTTTAATAGATCCACGGAGAACCTACCCCCCCCCCCCCCCCCAAGAGATGACAGTGAGACACTGAACATATAGCCAGACATTCTGCAGGGTAATGAAGACAGGCTCAAAGGTCAGCAGAAAAAAAAAAAAAAAACACTTATGAATTCAAGCGTTGTTCACAGGATCTGGTTTGTGCAGGGTTCATTGACCAGAATGGTCACTGACGTTTCCTGACCTTTAGAGCTTTGTGGACATCTTTAATAGAATTTCGGGTCTGTTGGTCAGTCCACCTCTTTGGTCCAAACTGAAATATCCCAACTATTGGATGGATTGTCTTGAAATTGATTGTTTTGCAAAGCCACTAGGCTAGAGTCATGTTCAAACACCCGTTCTGCTACTTTATGGTTAATTTGATTTGATTTCTTTAAATTATAACAAAGAACTTCCCATAATTTGGTAGCAAACAGGAAGTACGTGTTGGAAGTATGCTGTCCTGGAGTCAACATGAGTTCTGTTTTTTTAAGCCTATATTTGTTTTTACATTTTTCATTATACCCGCGGATGCTCTATCACTGGATTACTTAGATGCTGAATTAAACTTAATGATTCTCAGTCAGCTCGTTCCTGCCAAGTGAAGGATGCAAAATAGAAATGAAAACATGCATCTGAGAGCATATTATTATATAATCAGAGATCTTAATTAAAGTCCTACATCTAAGCTGTATTATTACTGCTGTGGTACTTGATTTAATTGAGTATTTATTAGAATACTAACACTAATGACTTCCCATTAGTCTCCAAGACAAGAGAGAGTGGAGAGAGTCTTTCCCCACAAACTAGTCTCCCCTCTTAACTCTGATGCATGTGTTCTTGAGTTATCACGATATATAAGTTGGCAAGGACATTGTCTCCAATATCCATTCTGGGGAAGTGTCAAGAGGAGTCCGATAATTTGGGTCAAATATCTCTCTCCTGCCTGGGTAGGTTTGTAAAGAAATATTCAAGCAGTTGTACAGATACAAGAGGAAATGCCCCCCTCGCCTCCACAGGACCTAAACAGCTCCTGAAAACAGAACAGCAGTGCGACAGATCAGCACTCAACACTGACCTTGACTAATCCATGGAAACATTACCTCACCAAACCATGACTTTAAGATCCTTTTTCTGTTTATTAATCAACAGAGATTAACATCAGCCTCCTCTGATACAGCAAGACGCAGCTCTGTGTGCGGCAGAGAAAGTAAGAGGGCCGTAGATCTCCAGCCCACCCTTGGCAATTTGTTGGCTTTCATCTCAGTGTTTACGACTGATACAAGCACACACTTTACAGAGGCTTTAACTGAGTCAGATACGTGCAAACAAAGATGTGCACACTCATCTTTAGATCCATTTATACTCTTCCTGTTACATTAATAGTACAGATATATTACAGTCTCACACAGATACGCTCTCTCTGAGAATAAACAATCGCAGACACCTACACACATGCACAGAAACACACCCAGGATTACCCCTGCCAGCGTTGTTTGGTCGGGGTCTTATCTGAAGAAATGGCGGATCAGAGTCCTGATTCGTTTTCCCCCCTCTCTCGTCTGACTGAGGAGTTCTTCGCCTGGGGGAACCACATCTTGCATATTAACACCCTCCGATACAAAAATGCACACGCAGACACTTCATCCTGCATCGTGCACACAGACACACAGACTGTTATTTGTGTGCATCAGCTCACTTAACAATCCCTTATGTCTGTAACAGAGCCACTGATTAAATTATTACCACGAGGGCACGCTTTACTCACCGTTTCTTTGTTTTTGAAGCAATAATGTGAACATGACAAGCGCCGTCGGTTCATTGTAATACTTACCGACAGATGAGAAGAGGGCGCTTGGTTTTTTCACCTTGAAGAGGGAAACCTCTCACCTTTTAATGTCATGTCATATTATCTGATGTCACCCGGGACGGATTCTTAATAATGGAGATGAATGAAACTGTCAATGGACAGGAACAGGTGTTTTATACTGACACGCAGGCGGGGAGAGGAGAAGACAGTCGAGATGTAAGAGGGATATAAAGGCAGTTTAAAGGCATACAGGCAGGTTTATTGACCTGCTAAAAGAGGACACATCAGGCGGTGGTCGGACTGTAGACGTAGTTTACCTTTGATTTCTTTTTCTCTTTTTTTATTTCACAACTGCTAAATGTCAAGGCCAGACTTGTAGACTGTAGATGCCGGCTTCAGAGGACAGACTTTCTCAAAAAAGATCCTGACATTAAATTTCAGTTCTCATTATGTGTCCTGTATTAAAACATCACTATAGGTGCAAAGGCTTAGAGGTCCAGTGTTTAGGCTTTAGTGGCATCTAATTTTGAGGTTGCAGCATGCAAATTGCTTCATACTTGAGGGCTTGTTTGCCCTCAAGTATGAAGCAATTGACTGTTTGTAGTCACAGTTTGTTATTTTCTGGCTCTCATCAACTGGCACAGTCTTTTGCCAAGTCTTTTTAGAAAGCTGTGGCTGTATCTGTAGTCATAATGAATGTTTGTTTGACAGAGAGTCATTTCAGATGTCTTCTCCGGAACTGAACTGTGTCAGACGAGTTACGTTCTTGAGTTTGAGTCCTTCGAACTTGGTTAGCAGGAAGTGAAAAACCCCCAAAGTCAAACAGGTGCGCAGAAAGACAGCCAAACAAAAAAAAGGGAAACCAGACAGAAAAGATAGCGGGCATGTAGAGTGGCAGCAGGTGTGTGTGTGTGTGTGTGTGTGTGTGTGTATAATGATTTTAGGCCTGAAGGCATGCCGGCAGAGAAGTGCTCCCACAGGTGTACACCACTGACCCCAGACTGAGCTCAGATCAGAAGTGCTAAGTGAGAGGAATTCGGTGAGGAGCAAAGGGTCTCCACTCAGAATGTGTGTGTGTGTGTCCTAATGTGTGTGTGTGTGTGTCCTCGTGTGCGCCTGTTTGTGTCTGTCAACGGCCGAATGACTGAGTACAGCAACAGCTGTGACAGACTGCTTGATCACGGATTCACCGACATTTGACACACACGTGAACGCACACACACACAACCACACACACATACGTCTTAGTCAGTCCTGTTGCTGCAGCAAACACAGCAGAAGCTCTTCTAAAGCTGTGCAGTAGCTTTGATATGGTAGCTTTGTAGTTATCCACGCTAGTTTTCTGTCACTAATATGATACATTTAATCTAATCAAGGTGTTTTTTTTCCAAAGAAGTGATGGTAAACGTCTGTTTTGATGAAGAGAAATCTCTTTTCAAGCGTCACTTTGCTTGAAACTCTCTAACACTTGCTTCCGGCTTTTGTCAAAGAGGATTACGTTGCTCTGTTTTGTGGATGTACAGACTTGTGGCTCGCGACAGCTGCACAGATCCAACACCTGGACTAAGCCGCGGCCCACCTCCAGCTCCTCGTTTTCTTTGCAGCTGCTTTCAAGGAGTCTCGTTCAGAGTAATTTCCGAGTTTAATCGCACTTGCCATGCTGGAACACCTGCCTTGTGTCCGCATTGACCCTCCCCCCCTCAGGCCTCCGCCAATCAGCAGGAACATGGATGAGAGAGCCATACGGTTTGAGTTGGAGCGCCAGGCCTGTCAGAGTCTCAGACAAGGTGGGATACCTGTTGTGTGTCTTGAATCCAGTGCATACATATCTGTTGATTTATGTGGTTCAATCTTGAAATGCTTTTAAAAGTAGTACTTGTTGGATTGATGCTTTGATATCATCGGTAAATGGTCTGTACTTGCACAGAGCCTTTCTCATCTTCTGACCACCCAAGGAGCTTCTACGCTACATATTTCATTCACTGCTCATCAGTTTTGGGACCTAATCATTCATGCACATTCACACACCGGTGCCACGGCCTTCGGGAGTCTTCAAGGACATCCAGGACACTTTGACATGCAGGCTGGAAGTGCCAGCGTTCAAACCACCAATCATCTGATTGGCGGACGACCAATCTCTACTTCCTGTGTGCACTACTTCTTGAGCCAAAGCCGCAGTAGAGAAACAATGTTGAACTTATTTGAAGGTTTCTGTCGATCTAAAAGAACTGCACTGACCGATTTAAGTGTGTGGGTCTTCCTCTCAGTGTGTAAGTTCAGGTGCTAAGAAGATCAAATACTCTACAAGTAGCTGGGTTACAGTTGGGGCTCATCCAGCCTGGGCACAGCACACTTTGCCTTGAGCACACGAACTCAGCAACCTGTTGACTGTAGTGGCCTCCGACCAAAGTAGCTGGACTCGGTAGCAGTTTAGACCGATTTAGGAGAGGACAAACTCTGCGAACTGCGAGAACCTTCCAGAGACGTCTAAAGTGTAATGACATGGATCGAGACAACCCCTAAAAATAAGATTTAAAGCAACGGCATTATACTTAAACCTCTTCTACAGCTGTCAGATAGTATATTGAAACAGTTTGGGTTGTTACAGATGTATATACAGTGTACAGAGTTAGAGTCACACAGGCCTCATTACAATCAATGGGAGTAATGAGATAAATTGGCATATTGGCAGAATTTTAACCAACATAAGCTGAAACTTATCTGATCTATCGATTTGTCTGTCCGTCTACAATGAGTCTCATTCTGCCCCCTTTCTTCTCCAGTGAAGTCAATCCTGTGTGTGTGTGTGTGTGTGTGTGTGTGTGTGTGTGTGTGTGTGTGTGTGTGTGTGTGTGTGTGTGTGTTGGCAATTTACAGTAATGTTCCTTCTAATTCAGCTGGCTGTCCTGAGGGATTAAGTTCCAAGCGGTTACAACATGGACACAAATAGAAAACTGTGTGAGAGAGCATGGGAGAGAGAGAGAGAGAGAGAGAGAGAGAGAGAGAGAGATAGGAGGACCACAGGTTAGAGATAGAAACTGAGAGCACAAAGTACAGCGAGTACTACGCTAGCAGAAAATTGCCATGCAGAAACAGACAGCTGAGGAAGTTCATTTTAGCACTTAATAATGTTTTTTAATGGAATCGCGGACAAATTATATGAACGGGCTCAATAAATCCACATGTTTCAGAAGAGATTTATAAATTCCAGTCTATAGAAATGTGCTTAAAATCAATTTGAAGCAGTGTTTTGAAAGGTGACACTGGTAAGCTTGGTTCCTCGTGTCTCTCTCTCCCTGGAGAGGAGGGAGGATAATGAAAAACAGCACAGACACAGAGCGATAAAGAGTAAAAGGACAGAGCTGAAGACTGAAAAGATAGTGACTGAATATGGAGTAAAAGTGAAATATAGCTTCAGGGGGGAAGGCAAAATATTTCCAACAATTCATGGAAGACGTCTTTAAAGTTGAAGTGACTAAACTATCAGTGCAAACCAGCAGTTAGCAGCCCTCTTTTATTTACTGTTGCTGCTGTTTCTCACCAGCTGATCCACAGAGGACAAAGAAGCTGCATCGTTCTTGTACTATATTGTAGAGTTAGTTAGACCTGGTGTTAGAAAAACGTTGGTCTCTTCACTACCGTGGTAACAACGATTTTACGCTACAGAAACACTAATTTTAGCTTAAATGGTAAGACAGCTAAACTGCTGTGACATGAATTTTCCCGGTGTGGGTTCATTAAAGTCTATCTTATCTTCACTTGTCTTACTAGTAGCACACTGGGAGCATAGGGGATGTGTTAGTTGTTCAACGGAGCCTGTAACACCACAAAACAAGGCTAATTTCTTCTGATCTAACTGTAAATAAATAAGTAGAACCCAACAAATACTGGACTTTTGAGGCCAATGCTGAGCCTGATATTAGAGATTAACTAATGTATCAATACTGATGTGTTTTATGTATCAAAACACATAATTTGCAACGATCCCTCAGATGTACAGTAACAATGATGTATATGTAGATAAACAACTATAAATAAAAAAGGGCATAATGTGGCCAGTGTGTAAGATTTAGGAGACTCTGTTCACAGAATATGGCAAAAAAATATGGCAAGTATGTTGTCATTAGTGTATAATCACCTGAAAATAAGAATCATGTTTTTGTTCGTAGGCTCTCCTTCACTCTAGAAAGGAGGGTGAGGTGAGGGGGTTGCAATCAGGAACTATACACCACTATTTGCCAGTAAATTTTACACTCTGGTACTATGGATATACCACAAATAACTTTTTCAGCATTATTTTGTCTTTAAACATCAGGTGCTGTTTTGTTTTCCTCCCTCTTTAATACAGTTTGTACATAGTTCACGTCTGGTCTTGGATGATTAGTATAATTGGTCTTGTCTTCATTAAACTGCTCTTGAGTGAAGGTACACTCGCTGTTATGAAGTGGCATTTGAGCAATGAGCACACTTTCCCAGAATAGATTCTGTATCAGCACATTGCATCACTTGCCTGTCATCTCTTGCCACGTATCATCTGCCTCGAAAACAAGTATTGTGTGTGTGTGTGTGTGTGTGTATTCACACTATGTAGCTGTAAGTAGAAGTATTAAAATATCTGTGTTTATTTATGCACGGTTAATGTGCACTCCTGTGTATGTTTGTGCCTGCAAATATTAGACTTGTAATGAGTATCTGTGTTAGTGTTTGTTTTGTTAGCATGCCCGTGTTTGTCTGCAGGAGCCAGTTAAATCTTTTCTGCCAAAGGGAGAAACTACACCAGTCCTGCGTCAGCCGCGTCCTAATCACAGAAATCAAAGGAATATGAATGTTTTTTTTTTATCTCAGGACACACAGAGGGACTGTTTGCTGATTCTGCCTGCAGTATAGGAGGCCACAGCGACAGAGTTTGTTTTCAGTATTACCAACCTGGAATACAAAGAAATGTACGCAGTGCTGAAACACACAGATCTTTTCGAATGTGTAGAAAAACTTACATTTACAAAAGGCAAAGTTAGAGTTTGACTGAAGAAGAGGAGCAAGAGGGGCAGACGCAGGAGAACGATCAATGTTTTTTCTAAGTAAGTGAGTCAAGGCTCATGTAGGGAGACATTAATCATACAGGAGGCTAGCTTTCTTTTTGACCAGCAGATAAGAAGAAAGTCTCCTTGTAGTGATGGAAGGATCAGAGGATGAAAGAAGTAGATGAGATCAGGAGGAGTTCAGGATCCAGTTTCAGGCAGGTTCTGGGCCAAATCGAGATTTTGTTCTCTCCCCGACACAGTCAACACACAGTATGATCGCTTTAAAGTCATTCCAACTCTATCAGTCTTCATCCTTAAATGTCCCGCGTTAGTGGCATCCAGTGAAGAGGTTGCAGCCAACTGAAAACTGCTTGCCTCATCCAACTATGGTGGCTGCTAATCTCATGAAAAGTGAAAATCCCTATTTAGAGTCAGGGTTTAGTTTGTCCATTCTGGGCTACTGTAGACACATGGTGGACTCCATGGGCCTGCTCTCAGTGTAGATATAAAAGTCTCATTCTAGCAAACTCAAGCTTAAAGTTATCATTAGATTAGCAACTGAGCCGTTCCTTTATATTGTCTTTTAGCTCATTGTTTTGGTTTTCCGGCGTGCAATCTTTCTTTGGCTCACTGTAACTGCTTTCATCTATTTGTGTTTTTAGCTGCAGCAGATTTTCAGCAAAAAAAAAAAGCCCTGAAAAAAATCACTGTACACTGAACATAGTGGACTATGTAGCGGATAAAGAGCCTTATAGTCTCAACAGAATTTGGTAGAGACCAAAACAGAGCTAAAAGAAGACTGAATTTTGGATTTACATTCAGCAGGTGGTCAGAAACATGACTCCAAATGAATACTAACATTGCGCAGTGTCGACTGGTTGTGTAAATAGGTAACTGTTTGCTATTAAGTCAAAAAAGTTTGGTACAGTATGTTAGATGATGTAGAAACATTGCTTGGAAAGATCGTCATTCATAATGGTGCTGTGTGTTATGTCTTGTCTCATAAAAATACAGTTTTAGAAAGATTTATTATTCATTTTATAGTTTGGCTTCTTCTACATTTATTTACAGAATCTGAAATAAAACATAAAACACATCTCCTCTGAGTTACTCATTCATAGATTCAATGATTTCCAGCCTGTGAGCCTCCTTCCTGTACAAAACGTATGAAATATTAACCTGACTTGTGAACAGGTGACCTCATGTACAGTCTCAGCTCGCGGTGTAAGAGCGCTGCGCTGATGAAAGTTGAGCTACAGTTCGAATGTCATTGGTGTGATTGACTTCAGCCCAGAAGGGGCAGCAGTAAATTTTAAATTTATGGATTCGTCCTTTCACATCAGCTCTGATGAGACAGCGTGACCTGGCAACGAGTGTGTTTTCTTTGTGCTGTTCACACTGTGTGACACTAAACTGTGAAACTGGGCGTGTTTTGGAATATTATGAATATTACAAGGTGAAAACATACACGGGTCACACTCTGGGCGGTGTCGATGGGGTTCTGTTTTAACTACTAAGAATCTGATGACCTTGACCTTGACTCTTCATCAAGTCGGCAGTCACCACTGCACATAACACACAGTGCAACACTTCAACCACAGCTCTGCAGTGCTAAAGCGTGAGCTAATATTGTAACTGCAGAAGGCCAGGGTGTGTGGAAAAAGAGCTCTCTACCAAAAAATGTTCTCAGATGCCATATTTTATTACACTTTAATGCTGATGTCACAACCCAGATATAGAGTAGCTGCTGATCTGCACAAGATCGTTTCCTGGCAATTCATATTTTCATTTTGACAGTTCAGCCTTAAAACTTTGTGTAGGTATGATTTCGTCTGAGAAAATGTGAGGCTAGTTGAGGACAGGTGGAGTCAGAACAAGCTGGATAAAGAATTCTGAACATTCGGATGAATGAAGTTACAAGAAACGCGTTTGTTTTCTCTCTTTGTCACTTCGTGTCACTGTGGTGATGAGATGTGACAAATGCAGCGGTGAAGTGCGCTTCTATTTAATCAAATACTTGAAACAGGAAACTGTTGTGTGCGGTGTGTGTGTGTGTGTGTGTGTGTGTGTGCAATCATGTTCGTGTCTTTTCCTTCCCTTTGTAGTGTGTGACATAACCTTTGTGTGTCTTCACACGGAGTGACTGCAGAGAACCAATTTTGATCATCAGCAGCTAACATGGTAGATAAAAACCTCCGTAGAGCAGCTCAGACGCCGCAGCAAACTTTACTTACATAAACAGAGAGTCTTTTTATTTTGTATTTTTCTCTTGCAACTTGCAAAGTTATGAGTAATGTTGCCACTTTTGTGGCTTTCTGTGTCTGGGAACCGAAGTAGAAGTGATGTGTTGACAGTTTGAAGAGACTCTCCATTCATTCTGCAGTGACCGAGTTTTGTTTCTCTGTCTCTTTCTTCAGTTCTCCAGCTGAAGCTTCAACAGAGGAGGTCCAGAGAGGAGCTGGTCAACCAGGGGATCATGCCTCGTAAGTAAACTGCAATTTATTGTAGAAGAATTGATCCATGCTCAGTCATTGTCTCTGTTTTTGAGCACCTTCGGACTATGAATTGTTCATGATGTCATGGAAATATTTAACACATGGTTCACCCTTTTTAGTTGTCTAAGATTCTCTCAGATCAGTGTTCATCATGCTGAAGTGAAAATAGAAGATAAACGTACTGTATAAGCCTGTCAGTAAACATGACTGTAACTCTGACTTGGGATGTCACGTAGTTTAAAATGATGAATTGCATCACGCAGGGCCGGAGTTGTTCTGCATACTCATTTACAACCTTTCACTACGACCTTGCCAGTAATGCTTATTTTCATTGCTCATTAAACTCATGTCACTAAATATTAAAAAAATAGGTCTGTAATTTTCCACATCCCAAGGTGATGTATTCAAAAAGCTTATTTTATTCAACCAGCAGTCAAATTCCAGAGAATATCGAGTTCACCATGACAAAAAACATCATTTATATTATTTTCTTTGCCTTTAAAAAAAGTCATTATTGCGATAGTTGTACATTAATTTTCTGTTTATCGGCTAACTGAGTAGAATAAAATACAACTTAAAGGTCCATCAGAGTGACACAAAAAAGGACAAGAACATGTAAAAGATATAAGATGCTCTGCAACTGCGGTATACGAGAAAAAGATTACAGATAAAACATAACACAACATCCTGCAGAGCTCGAGCTGTGGCTCGGTTTAACTAAACATTTCCACTTTGTTAGCTGGGTACACCAAGTTAAGGTGCCGCTGGCTATTGAGGACAGGAGGTAGGATTTATCGCTGACCTGTTAGCTAGTTGTACCCGAAAGACTAACTGTGTATCCGTTTCCTGGCTTTACTTCACGCTGAGGTTTTCATTCATTCATCACTACCTGTGTGTGTCGCTTGAGTTTTTGCCATGCAGCAGTTCTCTGAAGTGATTTGGATTGTGGTTAAGACAGAGCCATCATCATCTCCTGCCAGACGGCAGTTTCAGTGTTGAAAGAGGGGTGAATCGAGGTCCTGCTTCAACTGCCATCACAAACATCCGTTTGCTGTTTTTTTTTTTTTAACTCCTTTTTTATCTGATTAAGTGATTTCCCCTGTGCATCATCAAACTCAAACTTAAAAAGCTGCTTAGAGCTGCTTTATATGCATATTCTTTCAGAGCCATTCAACAGAACATGTCATTTCCATTAAACAGCATAGCTTTATACTGCCAGGTAGCACATTTATTAATAGCAGTATGTTCTGGTATTAATAATCACGAGGAACATACATTTCTGTACGAGGCAATGACCCGAATGATCGACACATCAATGCTACAAGTCCCATTTTGTTTGTTCGTTTTTTTTTTGTTTGTTATTTTAGCTCGCTGAAGTAGAATAGTGCCGCTTATTTTCACAAATATTGAAATTCATAAAACACATTGTCACACAGGAAGTGCGTTGCACACCGCCTTTTATCTGCTTCTGTTTCCTATCTGTATCTGTTCATCTCTAATGCTTGAGTCAGCTCAAACTATGTTACTACGTTGTAACTCGCAGATGAAAGAATATTTTCTCTTCTGCATCACAAATACACACATTCACGACCGGTTCTTCTCTTCTACTGTATATAACGAGCCTGACTCATCACCAACTGACTGGTGGAGAAAAAACTGACCGTCGCTGACAATGAGGGGACAAAGTGTACTCTTGAGTTTCCTTTTCTCTGTGTGGTAAGCATGTATGTGTGGGTGGAAGTAAGACAGTGTGAGAGACACGGCCAAGTGTGACCAGAGGAGTTAGTGTCATCACACACAGCTACTTCTGTCTGACTTTCTTTCCCTCTGACTGACCGAAATCAAAATGTTTTCTTAACATGGTTTCATCCAGTTAGCCCATGCGACTCTGTTCTCTTTAATTTAAGGCTTGCTGCTTGATTAGGTGCTTGCTTCGTCCCTGTGTCACGTCTCCTGTGGTGTTTGAATTGCAGCATGTCCCTTTTAGTCGAACCAACAAGCCTTATTAGCATTTATAATCAAATCAGTGATGTTTTGGTAGACTGAGGAAACGCTGCCGACAAAGGATTCTGAAAGCTGACTAAAGGCTTTGTAAGTAAGCAACCTGCCACCGAGCTTGTGTAGAGAAAAGGAAGCAACATAAAAAAACAGATGTACTTAGTAAAACATGAGCTTCATAGTCCACCAAATTGGATCTTGCAAATTGCCACTCCAGTCATGGTCGTTCACCTTTTCACGAAGTGATATTGAAGGTGGCCACACCTCGCCGGCTAGAACCAATCAGGAACAGAGTGCCATGCACCTATAACTCTGCATACACAATAAACGCTACAAGAAATTTCGCACAGTGTCGCTGGGAGCCATGACAAACTGTTGGTTATGCAGGTCTGCATGCTGCTTGGTTATATTTAGGTTGTAGTTCTGAAATAGTTAAGTTCAGGTGTGGATTTGAATGTGTTTAATGTCAGAGTAAGGACGTGGCAGAACAATTAGCCGCTGACATTTCAGCTACCCTCCTCTGTTACGTGACCTTTATCATAATTGTCCCAGTAGTTTCTCAGGGAGACTGTAGACAGTTGTGACAACACACACTGTAGAAGGAAAGTGATCACATCCCTACAACGTCCACCTCTGTATCGCTGCTCTCCCTCTCTGACTCATCTCTTCCTTCTGTTTGTCTTTTCCTTCAGCAGTCTAATTCCTGTATCCCTGTAGCTTCAATCCTGCATTACAATCCTGTTTATTCTCTTTAATCATTCATTTTCCACCTTGTTGCCCTTGTTTCCACTGACCTTTCCTGCCACCAAACACCCCCATCTTCCAGCTCCTTCCTCCAGTCCATTTTATAAAACATCAGATTAGACCTCAAAGGAAGCTTTCGTCTCCAGATCCCAGTCGATAGCCTCACAAACAGCCTCTTGACCTCACTTAGAAATGGTGGCGGTGCCCTCACCTTCTGTGCTTGCTGTCTTTATCACTCACTGTCTGTTCTCCCTCACACTATCCCACCATTAAAAAATAATCCAGCTCCTTGCATGTTAGTTAGCATTTCTGGACACTAAGAATCCAAAGATACTCGACTGTGGAGTGACAACAGTTTCTTTTTTTCACAATTGTGAGGGCTGTCCCGGTTTATTTATTTGAAATTGGAACTTTTGTTCAAAAACTGGAAATAATGAAATATTTTATATCATCTGTTTGAATTCAGAATTAACAGAATTAGCTTTTGAAGTAGTTTTAGTCTTGTGGTCCAGCAGAGGCCATTAGTTTGACCTATTGTATGCCCTAATATCTAATCAGTATTAACCTATATTAATAAATAAAAATGGAGGAGAGGCCAAAGGTCATCAATAAGATTAATTGAGTTGCACCAAAGTCTGTCGGGGCTCCGACAGATGGACATTGATTTGACTGGTTGCTGAATGAGTTGCACTAAAATGAATTTAAACGAGTTACGCATCAGTTTGAATTCGTTCGAACTTGACTTTTGGAAAAAGTAGACGCCGTCATGGGTGTTTGTGTCTGCATTTGCATGCAGTGTGGGGTAGGCTGTGTTCATTTGACACAGTGCTATAATAAGCCTGCAGAGTGATATCCTAGCTAGCACTTTATTTATACACTTCTCAGATGTGTGAAAACATTTTTTTAAGTTCGTGCTCATCTACATGTGGTGATCAGGTTAGCTAAGCTGAACCTTAATACTGGTGGAGCCTTTTAACAAAGATCTGCTAGTTAGAGAGCTGGTAGTTTACCGACATGCAGTGGAACGTGCTTGAATGATGTGAGTAAAGCCTGTTTAAAGTATAAAATGAAAAACTACATGCAGTATGAAGCTTATGTAGCATATGCTGAGGCAGTGATGATGACAAAGCTACTGCTATTTTTGAATGGGTATGAGGACGAACGTCATTATAGTTAGATGTGGTTAACACAACAAGTGGATACACATAACAAATCTGGTCCTTCGAATAAACTCGCTGTTATTTCAAATCAACTCAAGAGTCCATGTTAGACCATTGAATTCACTCTAGAGAAGAGTTAGTGTTTTTTTCTGGGAGTTGATTTTTTTAATCAGGAGTTGAAATTGAACTCTTGTGGGTAAAAAAAAATGACGAGAAAAAACACCATATTGATTTATTTATTGATTTTTACAAGAAATGTCTTGACAAGTTGAATTATTTGGCATCCAGCATCACTTGTGTCACTGCTTAGACTGCTTGAGGTCGAGATGAACAACGTTACAAAGGTAAAATCTGAGGATTACAAATAACAACATCAGGATACAGGCAGGGCACATATAATCAAAAATAAACCATCGCAAAACTACCCTATATGCTGGGGTGCCAACTAATAGCACATTTTTATTCCAATAGATCAGCTCAGCTTGTAATTTCACTGGCGAGCAGGAGAGCTAATCAGCTATCTAGCAAGTTCAACCAAGCAAATATATACAAATATATTACACTGACAGAAAACGGCTCACAGCGACCACAGAATATTCCACAGCCGAGTATCCCTGATCCCAGGCTGGAGTCTAAATGAGGAAATAAACTCCAGAAATATAACCCTTTTCACACTTATTTGTCTAACTCCAGATTATTCAACTCCAGAAATTTGCTGTGTACATGTGTATGATAACTAACTGTATGATATTGGCAGAGGTGGAGCAGCTCTCACAAAGTTCTCACGTGTGAAATGGCTGCTCTATGTACAAATGTTTGTGGAAGACAGCAGTGATATTTTAGTCATGTTCTGGCTATTGAAACTGTTAAAGTGTGTCCTGAGGGTTGACAAATAAATCACAGAGTTTAAACGGCTGAGCTGTCGGAATATAAAGAGGAGAGTTTCTTAAGCACAAGCCAGTTGGTTAAGTCACTTGTCATCAGCCCACTGAACATAAAAGGACAGCCTCAAAGACCGGGGAGTGCTGGTTAGCTTTAGCATGGTGGCAAGAAGCCATGATGCAGCCATTCATGCACATAATTGAGTCTTTTCTCTCTGACCTCATCCCACAACTCTCTATTTCCTCCTCTTCATTTGCCCTTCGGTCTGTTGTTCCCATTTTTCTTCCAGCTGCCTCTCTCCATTTATCTCCTCTCCCCGTCTTCCCTCCATCCATTTTTCCGATTCTCCATCTTCTTCCTATCTATTTCCATCCTTTTCACTCTCCTCCCCGCTTCCAAAACCTTATCTTGTGCTCATCCATCCATCCTTCCCTCCATCCCACCACCACCACCACCACCACCTCACTTCACATGTAGCTGACTGGCAGGCAGGTTCATACACCCTCAAGGAGGCCACATAATCCCCTTATGGATGGATGAGAGGTCTAACAGGGGTGAAGTCCTCAGGGTGCGCACGAGTGAGTGTGTACCAGCGGTGTGACAGTGCTCAGCGACGTGAACTCAGGCTTAAGCAGGTACCAGCAGTCCTACCCCAGGGGTTGCTAGGACAGCGACACATTTTTTTTTTTTGTTGCGTTAGTGCCATCACATTGGATTTGAAATGAAAATGTGGCTTTGAAATTGAGTTAATTTGAGGGTGGAAACTCTTTCCTGCTCCAGCATTTGCTGCATCTTCACTCCTTACCTGATGGTCTGGAATTGTCCGGTGTCACAGTTTAAACACACGTTCAGTTGGGTTGATGTTTGGTGACCATGTTTGGCCACTGAAAACTTCTTGGTTGCCTCGTCTGTATGTGCAAGATACAAACAAGGCAACTCAACTGCTCTAGATTGCTTTAGCTGCCTTCCACTTTCCACTATCGTCTTATTTGCATGCATAAATACGTCATAATATAATATGCAAAATGGTTTGACCTACATATTATGACTTTATAATATACTGCAATCCCTCAAGAATGGTTTCAACATACACCACTTATCATTACTTAGGTACATCCGCTGTAGAGCAGGCTTCACACGTGCTACATTCTGTGCTGCCGTGTTTCCTCATGCTATGAAGAATGATCAGAAAAATCATTCAAAGAAAGATCAAAAACCAACAACAAACCAGCAACAAAAGGCAAATCTTATCACCTTGAGATGTTTGTTTTTTTTGTGTGTTGGAGGCTTGCAGAACTTCACCAAAACACCCTTTAGTCTCACCACCAGAAGTGGTTAAAATGTCCTAATCTAGTTTTAACACCATCGATTGATCTATATTTAGTGCCACAATAACTTCTCTTCAGCGTTGCCTCTTATTTGTCTCTTACAGCCTCTTCCTCATTCATAAGGGCTTGTGATTGGTCAACAAATAAGCATTTGCCAGTTTTTTTTGTTTTTTTTTGTCATCTTATGGCACTTGCGAGGCCTTTACACTGACCACTGGTTTGTAACGTCCTCCTCGAGCGGGAAAGCTCGATTCGTTTACTCCTATAACCTGCCTGCGTATGTATTCTCACATGTAGTGCAACATTATTTAATAGTTTGAAGGTTCTTGTTTCAAAATCAAACCACAATGCCTGTACAGATAAGCTGCATTTTTGGTGTCATCACAAGCCTTTAGGCTTTCAGGTTTCTAGCACCACTAATCCCTTCATCTTTACATAATCACAGACCTACAGTGAAGTCTTGCTCGAGTTATTTGTGTATGCTGAACAGATTCCATAAATTCCACCACTGTAAAAGAGGCTCGTTGGAGTGGAAAAGTCCATCCCATTACATTTCTCCCCTTTACCTTGAGATTTCTTTTACAGAGCCCGTTAATGGGACCACTGCCCAGGCTATTATGCATTTTGTTCTGTCATGGCTTATAAACGTGAGCCTATATGAGTGAGAGCAGGCGTTTACAAACGCTGACATGGCCCTCATATTTTGCGAGAAAGAAAAAGCTTTGAAAATATAAGAGCAATAATCCTCAGCATCAGTAAACGTATTCAGACTGAACTGGAAGTGAACCGAAGAAGCAAAGAGCCATTTAAAGCTATTTTGCTCTCCATTTCCCTTCAGTGGCATGAATGTACACACAGCCATGTTAATGTCCCCCCCCCCCTCTCTCTCTCTCTCTCTCCCTTCTTTATTCTTCAAGCACTGAAAAGTTCAGCTGCTTTCCACGAACAGAGACGGAGCTTGGAACGAGCACGGGTGAGTGTGTCCTCCCAGAATTAATCACTGGAGTCGAAACTGGCCCGTTTGAAGCAGACAGTCACTCTGTCTCTCTCTAAGCTTTGTGACATGTGACGTCATTACAGAAATTCTTGAGTACTTGTGTAATACAGAGAGGCTGGAAATGACAAATAAGAGCTGAGATAAGGCCATCTACACAAGAAATGAATCAGTCTTATTGGACTGTAAGGTGCATTTTATCTAAAGTATCCATCACATCAGTGATTTTCTAAGCAGGGGTATGTGGAAAAATTATAAAGAATATAAAGTAGTATCTAAAAAAATACACAATAAAAGGAACAATATGTAAAATATTTACTGTATTAAACCAGAAGATTACCATGTTATGTAACCAGAGATGGCACAGCGCTAATTTCTGATGTTGTCAGATATGAAACTCTCACTTTTCTCACTCTCTCTCCGTCAAACAAAGAGACACAAATCAAACTAAACTCTTTCAAGCTAAACGTCATTTCGCACCTCAGACTGAAGTCAAACTCAGACGTAGAAGCTGGTACATGAAAATAAAATATGTTGTGTTCGTCTTGCGCTCATGAATCTGGCAACCGGTGTGAGCTTCCAGGCTGGGGAGGAGGAGGAGGAGGAGGAGGTGGGGTGGGGAGAAGACGGCTCACCAATATTTTGAATTTGGACTGTAGTACCTCTTTTAACAGCTAGATGGCAGTGTTACACATAGTTACATATTGTTCCTTTAAAGTAATTGCTAAACAAATTGAAATAATGAGCTGAAAGTAATAAATAAATTGTGAACAGAGAAGATCTAGAAATAATTGATGAATTAATGGATAAACTGTTTTCTGAAAGTAACAGATAAGTCTAAATAAGTGTTGATGAAGTTCATTTGACGGGACTGTGGGTGTAAATCTGACAAAAAAAAACATGGCAACCTCTGCACTAAATGGTATATAATGAGAAGAGGAACTAGGTGTGAACATGGGCAGTTATGGAAAATGATAAACACGTCTTTCTCTGTCTCCAGACTGAAGACTATCTCAAGAGGAAGATCAAGAGTCGACCGGAGCGATCTGAGCTAATCAGGATGCACATCCTGGAGGGTGAGTGCCACATAAAGCCTCCTATCTGTCTGGAGTTTAGGCAAGCGTGACAAATAACTTCTAAGGATCCGAGCACAGAGTCCATCGTTTGGTTTGTGCCTGATTCCAGAGACGTCAGCGGAGCCGTCACTTCAGGCCAAGCAGCTGCAGCTGAAGAGAGCTCGCCTCGCTGATGATTTGAACGATAAAATCTCCCACCGGCCGGGGCCCATGGAGCTGATCCACAAAAACATCCTGCCTGTTCACTCCAGCATTAAACAGGCCATCATAGGTAAGCCAGGCCAGACTTTTGGATGGATTCAGTTTGTCATTTACACCTCCACGGGGTGTCTGGATGACACAAGGAATCAATCCAAAACAATTCAATATTTCTACAGCTATTTCAGTTTCTTGGACTGTTGTCCTCTTCAAATGGACTCCATTAACTCCTCTCACAATTACATCTGATTAACAGAGTCAATTCTAAGCTTGGCTCTGCTAGATGAAGTCGAGCTGTGTCTACCAAAGCATCTTTTTCCAGCTGAAAAAATCAGCTTCTCTCCTGAGCACGCCCAGCTTGGAGCGCTTGAGAGGTGCATCATTTTTTCAGCCGAGACACTTTGATTATTACGATACAGAATATCCACAGCATTAATGCTTAATTTATTGTTGCAAGTGCCTGAATTCACGGATTAAAAATGTCGGCACGAGTTAGAGTACTTACTGCGGCCTGTGCTCTGTATGAAGGGAAGGCTGAAGCACATAAGGAGAGAGGATGGACCAGCAGTATTAATTCTCCTCCGCTGTCTTCATCATTCAGCCCTTGTACATGCAGGATGTGATGGTTGGTCTTGGTGGTATTTATCCCGCCCTGATGCAACTAGGAAAAATATTTGCAGCACTCAGTGCAGAGCAGACACTCTACGCCTTGTCACGTAAATGTAAATACACAGCGCTCCCACTGCAAACCACTCAAAAAATACACTCACTAAGAGATGTAGAGATGTGGAGGTTGTCTTCAGACTCCACTCTCCCTTTTAGCTGCTCATCTGATGATCTGAACTTGTTAACCTACATTGTGGTGTTCACACTTTTGTTTTTTCTGGTCATGATGATCCCATTAACTTAAAAATAAAGTTAAACTAAACCAAACACCAGCAGTAAACCAATATTTTTGGTGTTGACATTGAAGTGAGGTCAAACATTTTCATCAGGTGGCCAAAAAACACAAACTCAAATTGAGTACTCATGTTGCTCTGTATAGTCTGGGTGTCAAACCAGTCAAGTCTAGTCAGTGTTTTTATGGCCCCTGATAGACGGGACATACCAACAACACCTTTAAATAAACCATGCCCTGCATGTATGTGGACGCGAGAGGTGTAATATAAATTTAAAAGTGCGATATATCAAAACACACCCACAGTTTGAGGCTCCTGACAGGACGTCCCACCTGGCCCCCTCCTCCAGCTATCATCTGAGATGGCTCAGCTGTGCTCCACACACACACACACACACACACACACACACATATGCCAGGACATAGACATATTCACATCCAATATGTTCATCACAAAGTCCCCCAGCTGAGTATTAATGCCTCAAACAGTCACCGCCGTGGGAAACACTAAACTAGGATAAAGTAAATCATATTTGCGCTCTCTCGTCCTCAATGAAGACATCTCTTCCTTCTCTGCTGTCGGCTTTAAATGGACACAGTGTCTGTTAATAAAACCCATTATCTTTTATTAGGAGAATTACGTACCAACTGAAGAGTTATAACTCTAAACGAATGTGATTTCACTCAGCTGTAATTTGGATATTGTGACAGAACGATCCCAATTTCACCCTCTTCTATTACAACATCCACAATCGAAGAAACAGAGGAGCCCGCTAACTTTTATTGTGTATCTTCAGTCCAGTGCCGCTTCTGTCAGACATTAAATAACGACATCAGAGACGGTGGATCCAGCTGCTTGATTGATGCGCAGAGGCCGAGATTCAATAACGTACAGTGTCAGTCGATTATCCGTCTCTGTCACCGCCGCGCAATAAACGCAATTGCATTACCGCCACTTACTGTAGAAGCGGTGGGAACACGAGAGTTACACAGATTTGACATGCAAAGATACAAACACACACAAAGTACGACACACAGACACACACTGTCACGGCACAGCGGTAAGGGAAGTCATCACATTATTGCATCTGAGGGTATTAAATCAGCCCCATGTTGTCTTTTCATCATCGCCTGCTGATGGGGAATTAATGGCCAGCAGTTTATTTTGTATAGCTGTCTGCTCCGGCTCATAGGAGCTCCTGTAATTAAATAACACACATCCGCCAGCAAAAGAAAAGTCTCTATTCTAAGTCCACGGGATTTAAGTAGGTAACTTTAGTCCTTAAATCCCTGTAAAGACTCAAAAGTCTGCAAGATAATGACATGATTATATGATACGCCTGAGGGAAAAAATTAACAGGATTCACTCCTGTGGCGGAGGACATATCTACCTGCTGCATTTGTCCTTTGCTTGACAAGTTTTTATGCAGTTGGTTTTCACATACTTTCCCATATATGTCCATTAAATGACAATCATTAGGAGGCCAGCTATTTAGGTTACTCTGCAGCATCCATCACATGAATGCACTCGCTGACAGTTCTGGAGCAGACACTGGAGACTGGCTGACTTCGAGGGTTGCTCACACGGTGCCAGTTCATCGGCGCGGTGCGCTGTGTTTGGATGGTAGGGAGGAATCCGGTGGTGCAACACCTGTAAATGCAGGTGATAAAAGCTTCCTGTGCGGCCTGTCAGTGTACACAAACAAGACATACACTCACACACACTCTGAGGCAAAGAGCTTGTTCTGCCTCACCAGGGGAAAAAGAACCAAGTGCTGTTTTTGAAGTTGCATTCATGTTTTTTATCTGCCTTGGTATCAATCCTTCCCTCCTCTGCCCTCTCAGAGACACAGTTTCCAAAGGCTTCGGGTGACAACTCGTCATGTGATGAGGACAGCAACTACAGCCTGTCTCCAGAACAGTCGGTGAGCCAGGAGTCTCCTCTTGGACTGCTACCTCTGCCTTCTCCACCAGAGACTCTGACCAGGAGCAGCGTCCCATCTCCTACGCAGGTACGATCACTCCGCAGAGGGTGACATGTTGTGTATCATGAAAAATATGAGTCTGAATTATGTAGCTTGAAGCTTCACTCCATTAACTGTAATGGTGACGCTGTTCTGCATTTCTGTCCTCCAATACCAATAATCTGACATCGGGCATGGCTGATTTATTGGTCTATCTCTAGGTAAGGTTATAGTGTAGCCATCAGTGATTACAGTTTGTTTTCATCTTCATCAATCAGGTCCCTCCTCCTGTTCCTCCTCTGCCATCAATCTCCGTGTCCTCCCCCTCATTGAAGCTGACCAATGGGACGGCAGCACCATCTGCCCAGAGGACGGGTGCGATCTCGCAGATCAAGGTAAGTGGCGTCCGATCACAGCCAACCAAACAATAAAGATTTAGAGAACAGAACATGAACAGAAAATGATCACTGCATACTGTTGTAGCGTCTTTCAGCTCATTGTTTTGATTTTTATGGTCAGCCTGTCTCCAGCAGACAGTTTTCAACAAAAACAACAGAAAAAAACAGACTCAACACTAAACGGTACATGGACAAACTCAGCTGGTAGCTGGTGATCATAGTAGAGACGAAAGCAGAGCTACAAGGAGAGTACAACCTGACTGACATTCAATCAGGTGGCCACCTTGGATGTGTGGATAGTGACAACTGTTTGCAAACACCTTTTGTCCTGTTAGCTTTATAACATGGTAATGTGTCAACATTGTGAGTACAGCTAGTTGTGCTGCCCTCAAGTGGTCAAAAAATAATGCAGGTTTAAAGTTTTTATTCTGTCACAAGATACTGTTGTGTAAAATTTTGCGGTGTACACTTACCACCAACCCTCCTTTTTTTTTTTTCAGTTCCAGCCTAAACCAAACTCTGACCGCTCAGCCCAAAGACACAAGAAACCAAAGGACACCAAGCCAAAGGTAGATTTTTGTTTCTGTTTTTAGACATGCAGAAAATACTGACGCTAGATGAGGTACTAAATTCTGATTTCAGTGAACCAGTATGGTCCTAAAGCAGAAGCAAATTAGTAACAGAAGCACACGATGCTGTAGTTCTTAAACAGTTATTTGTTGTATCGTTGATGTGTTTGCCTTCCAGATTAAAAAGTTAAAGTACCATCAGTACATCCCACCTGACCAGAAGGGAGATAAAGAGCCCCCCCCCCATCTGGACTCATCTTATGCCAAAATCCTCCAGCAGCAGCAGCTCTTCTTGCAGCTCCAGATCCTCAATCAGCAGCAGCAGCACTACAACTACCACGCCATCCTGCCTGCACCACCCAAGTATGTTGTTGTGGATGGTAACACTTAGGGGAAAGAGTTTAATTGCATGAAGTTGTCTAAATACAGTTGTCTAAATTTTTTTCCCTCCCTCTGTCCAACAGACCTCAGACAGATCAGCAGCCATCTTCCTCTTCCTCCTCCAACTCCATGACCGCCTCCTCCCCTCCTCGACCTGTCACCGCCCCGACAACAACGCCCTCCAACCAGAGCAGTCACAGCCGACAGAGCTCTGCTCCGTTAGGTGGGACAAAACCAGCGTCTCTACCCCCAAACCTGGACGAAATGAAGGTTAGCTGCCCAGCAACACACAAATCCAGAAGAAACCTGCAGAGTTAGTTCATGATCCATAACTTATGTCTCAATCTCATATCTCACCAGTACTGTAGTGCATTTTCATTGTACAGTCAGCACAGTGAAGACCAGCAGGGAGTAGATGGAGTAACTGGTGGATAGAAGTTGACATGTAAAAGATTTTCTGTTAACAACATTTTGTCACCGAAAAGTGGGCTGCCGACTCTGAGCTGACAAAGAAAGGGACAGTGATGGATTATTCTGTCTTTTTGTTTTCTCTCCACCTTTTTACTTTGATCCTTTACAATCTTCCTCTGATATTCATCCTCATCTCGACGCTCTTGCCCTTCAAACTCAATTTCCCTTTTACTCCATCTCCTGTCAGGTCGCTGAACTGAAGTCCGAGTTGAAGCTGCGTAGCTTGCCGGTCTCCGGCACCAAAAATGACCTCATTGAGAGGCTGAGGACCTACCAGGAGCTGAATGGAGGAAGCGACACTACCTCTTCTCCAACAGCAGGGGGTACCACAGGGCCAGGGGCTGAAGGAGCAGGAAAATCCTCTAAATCTGCTGCAACCGCCACCAACAACGGCACATCGCAACAACAGCAACAGTTTCACTTTCAGTGCCTTCAGACACCTTCAGGTGGGACGAATTGTGAAATCAATCACCACTCCTCACTTTAAGAAAAGATAAAGACAGCAGAGGAAATTTGTTATTTTTATTCTTTCTTATAACTCATAACTCTTTCTTCACCTCTGTACAGCTGATGCAGATAGCAGTGCCACTCCAGGTGCAACCACTCCTCAGCAGCTCCTCTGTGATGGCAACATCTCCCCCGTCACCCCCTCTGAACACTCGCCGGGCGCCATCAGCCCAGACGATACCGGCTTTAACAGCGAAGCCCTGGGGGAAATGGTCTGAATTATTTTGTTGCTGTTAAAATAGATTGAAACTCGGCACTCATTTTACACCTCAGAGTATGATTATTGATTTACAGCTTATATCGGATCATCATGCTGAAACCATAAAAACTGGAGTCTGTAAAGCAACATTCATGTGTATGAATTGGTATTTTTGTGATTTAGCTCCCCCAGTTTCAGAGTGTAATACCACTGTGGTAAATACGGACAGCTGTGCACGTGCATTTGTGTATGATTCGATTACTTATGGTAAATTATGATGAGTCAACACAAACATCAAGCAAGTGCAGCAACACAAGCATTCAGCTAATCAGCTAGTCCAACAGCAAGAAGTTGCACTTCAAGGATCCTTACTTGATGTTTACTTATTTTTATTTGCTCTCTTTCTGTCTAGATGAGTTCACCTCTCACCCAGTTGAGCCTGCAGCCATGTTTAGCTGCTCAGCTTCCCATTAACATTAAAGAAGAGCCGAAGTGCTCCACCCCAGCGCCGTGTCAGTTCTCTTTAAAGGCAGCCGCTCTGCAGAAACGTTGCCTGGCCTCGTCAACTGCCCCCACCACTACAACCACAGCTCTGCCAGTAGTGGCTCTGGACAAAGACAAGATGCTGCAGGAGAAAGACAAGCAGATAGAGGAGTTGACCAGGATGCTGAGACAGAAACAGAGGCTGGTGGAGGTGCTGAGGATGCAGCTGGAGCACGGTAAGAGAGGAGGACTAGTTCCAGAGCCGCTGGTTCTTGTAAGAGTTAAACAAGAACCTCCTGATAAGCCCAGTGTCCCTCTCTCATCAGGCCATCCATCATTCCCCCCTCCAGTGTCATGTGAGTTGGGTGTTACCAAGGTAACTGTCAAACAGGAAGCCATGGAGGAAGAGGAGGTTGTGTCTGAGACAACTATTCAGTCACCGGACACTCATGGATTACTGCAGTCTTCGACCCAAACCCAGGAGGCGCAGAAAAAGCCAGAGCAGATGAGCACACAGACGAAACAACAACAACATATCTGTCTCCAGGAAACCACTCTGCAATTCGCCCAGCACCAGGCCATCCAGAAACTTTTGCTGCAGCAACAGCACAACGCTCAGAACCAGCAGCAGACAGTTCAGAACCGCAATCAGACGCTGGAGAACCAGCAGAACCTGCAGAAACTTTCTCAGCAGAGGAAGAAGAAATCTCACAAACAGCAGCTGAAACAACAACAGCAGCAGCTGGCGCAGTCGCAGTCGCAGTCGCAGCAGCAACAGCGGCACCAACAGTCCAAACAGCATCAGCAGCAGATGCAGCTGAAGCAGCAGATTCTACTGAAGCAACAGAAGTCGCTTTTACAGCAGCAGAACAAGCAGCAGCAGCAGACGAAACAACTGCAACAAATCCAGATACAGACCAAGATACATCTGAAGCAGCAGCAGCTGCTCATTCAGCAGAAACAACGGGCACAACAGCAGTCCCCACAGGTCAGGAACGAGTTTGACAATCCTCGTTATGTCAGCTGAGTTCTGTGGTTGCTCCTGAACTAGAGCATGATGGTGAGAAATAAATCAAATGTACACAAGTCTTCCTCTAAAAGTTCTTGTCTGTTTTGTAACAGGTGTCTCAAACGTGCCTCAACCAGCAGCCAGCTCCCTCTTTCCCAGTGGACCTCCTTAAGAGCAACTCCGCCCCAACTCTGGTCACCGACAGCAACGGTAACCACTTCCTGATTGCACTGACCAGTCACGTCACCGAGAACCAAAGAAGCGACGTGCCTGATAGCAAAGCGACCAATCAAATCCCACTGCAGGTACGTGACTCCCTTCCAGCAGCTTGTTTCTGGATGTGTGTGTGGAGGTGATTCATAAAAAAAATCTGCGTTTTATTGTTACATTCAGCGTTTAACAAAACTAACTACTGTCAATTTGTTCTTCCACCAGCGACAACAGTCCACTCCAGCCAAACTTCCTGGCCACAACCTCGTTCAGCTGCCCAGAGCTGATAATCAAACCAAACAGAGCGCACACGTGGGATTCTTGAAGCAACAAAAGACAAAGGTGAGTGATGATCTGAATCTGCCCCCACATAAGCTGCACTGCACGACAGGAAAACATTTGAAAAAGAAAGAGAGAGAAGAGGAATAGGGCAGCATGGTGGTGCCGTGGTTAGCACTGTCGCTGCAGACAACAGAACAGTGTGTTAATGCTCCATCAAGACAGAGTGCAACACGAGGGTGAAAGAGAGCTGCTCCAGTGAGTCCAGCAGCAAGTTAATGATGTATGCTGTTTGAGACAGTGACAGCAGTCCCTGATAAGACTGTCTGACACTATCACAATGCTGATTATTATTGCTTTGCTAATTACTCTAACGACACCCTCCATTACTATGATTTATGTCGCTAATGGAGGAGGAACAAAGACTGAAGTCGCATCTCAGCTAATTGAGACGTACAGGACCTCTCCTGAGTGCAGGTGTGCCGGAGCAAATCCTGCCACGGAAAATGTCGAGATTTAGTGGAACTGTGTGCTGATGGTGCATATTACTGCTGTCAGCAGTCTTTACCCTTTCTGTGACACTCTTAATGCAGGGGTAGCAGTAGGCTAAAGGTTAGTGGAGAAGGCTGGAAGTTAGAAATCCTTGAGCAAGTACCACTAAATGTGTTGTAGGGGGTTTCTCAGCAAAGATAAAGTCAAAGGTAAGGAGACTTATCTTTCCACTCTCTTCAATCATTTGAAGCCACAGAATGGGGGGCTTCACGTATCCGCAGACCAGCCTCAGCAGGAAGTTTCTCAGTGTTTGTCAGCACCTCCCAGTCTGCAGCCTTTCTTCAAGGACCAGGAGAGTCTTCCCTCAGGGAAAAACACCTTATCACCTTCCTCTCAAACTGTAAGTAATCTCCAGATGACATGGATAATCTTTCAAGGTGACTTGTATCTCATTAGAAACGGATTTTGTTATAACTTTGGAAAATCTTTATCTGTCTTTCACTCCCTCCTCTCGAATCCTCTAGGACTTGTGCCCCGGTCTGGATGTCTTGTTTAGTCCTCTGTCTCCAGCTTCCATTAAGACAGCTGCCTCATCGCCTGATAACAAAGTATGACACACTGCACGTCTGTAAAATGAATGCTTGTTATCCAAAATGTGTGATTTTTATTACCCTTGGGGGTGTTTCTTGTTGAACTTTAAAGAGTGACGTGATGTTCCTTCTGTGTTTGTCCTTTAGGAGCATGAAGATGACTTCATTGACATCATTTTGCAGACTGGAGGTAAGTTGCGATGTGATAATATTTCTTTTTTTTAGTTACTTAGAAATTTGATGGTTCATTGTGTTTGGGAGCTACATTTAATTCCGTGTTTCTCCCTTCAGAAATGCCGACCACCTTCAAACCAGCACCAGATCCTTCTCTGGACCATCTAAACCCAAAACCCTTTACCTCTTCCCCTCCTCCCTCACCACTCCAGCTGTTACTATCACCTCCCGTCCCACCCAGCTGTGACACCCCACAGTTGGCCACCTCAGTGCAGTCCGAGCTTCAGACTCTCGTCGACAACACAGAAGAGAAACAACACCCCGGTAACGCCGGGAGTGGACGCCTGGAGGATTTCCTTGAAAGCACCACTGGTAAGCCTCTCCTCGGGGTGGAGCCTGGTGGCCTTTTGACTCTGATCGATGACCTCCACAGTCAAATGCTGTGCACTCCCAGCATCCTCGACCATCCCCCATCCCCCATGGATACCTTCGACATGGAAGCGGAGGGGGGGAATGGACTGGACAGTATGGATTGGTTGGACCTAACAATGGGGGGAGTGAGGGGAGAGGAAACACCCACGCTTGCTCCGTTGGGTCCTCAAACACCCACTAGCGTGTTTTCCACGGACTTCCTGGACAGTTACGACCTGCAGATACTCCAGGACTCCTGCCTATAGCCCACAGCAGTCAGAAAACAGACAGCACAGGGCTCGGTCGCATGCACTCACGGTTATACACAAGAACATGTAATTGATTGCTGAGGCTTCAGTATAATTAGAGCACTCTTTCTGTATCTTCTCACACACTGGAATATTGAATCTTCAAGCACTTTTACCTTTATTTATTTTATTTACACGCTGTAATATCGATCTGTGTGCAGACACTTATAAGGCAGGTCTTATATCCGTTTCTTGCTTCTTTAGCAACACTTCTGTCGACACGTTACAGGGACTTTTGTGCCTTTTGGACCCCGATAGTAGATAAAACGCCTTCAACTGAGCCATGAACCCATCGCTTACACTTAAATTAATCTTTATTTGCTACAGAGGAGAATTGTTTATCTGTTTATTTGACCCTCTCCTAATTAGAGTGCAAATCCTTGGTGGCCTTTTGCAGTAAAGATAATCAATAGTTTACCACTACAGGAAAAGGTACAGGTAATCAATAGCCAAAGTTAAGCTTAAAGACAATGATTTTCTAACAGCAGAAAAGTTTTCAAGGTGGATAGTAAAGATGTAGTTTGGGCGTAGTTGGTCATAATTTGGATATGTATTATTATTTGAGTCAGAGCACAGAGAGCATTACTAGAGTTTGTGCAGCAGGACCCAACTACTGCTTATAAATAACAGTAACATTTCATTAATTATTATTCTTTACAGTCAAAGATCATTGCTGAAGAAACACAGCTGTTGTACACATTTTTCACAAGTTTCATTATCCACCAACAGAACACAAAACTGTGACATCTCTTCACAGTTTTACAAATTATGAAATATCCATTAAAATTTTATTTATAAATCACCAAATCATAACAAAAGTTATCTCACGACACTTTCCATAAGAGCTGGTTGAAACTGTACTCTTTAGAATATTCACAGAGACCTACAAGTTCCCACCATGACCAAGCGCTTGGAGACAGCAGCAAGGAAAAGCTTCCTTTAACTGAAACAAAATCTTGACTTACGTCGAGAAAATGATGTTAAATGGTCGCGTAGGGATTCACACATAGCTCCAGTGTTACAGCAGAGTGACATTACAAAATAGGTATGTGGTAAATAGGTAGTGAGGTGTGAAAACACCTTCACTGACAGTAGTTTTCTTATATTCCCCAAAGAGAGTTGCAAAAAGTATCTCACCCCCTTTCTTTGCACTTTGCAACAGTCAATATTGAATGTTGAGCACATACCGTGTACGGTATGTAAAGAACAACACGTCATCGTCCTGTATTTGAATGGAAAGAGCGCTTTAATTTGACAAAGTTCAAGATATAAAACGTGAGAAGAAAAGTATTTAATGAGTCACGAGATGTATCAGGTGACTGTGAGTTGGTTATTCCTGCGGGTTATAACAACAAGATAAATTTAAATGGTCCAGCTTGTTTGGGACTTTTTCAAAGAGTTTATATTAAATGAATATTTCTGCATATTCAGAATGATTTTAACAAAACTGCACTTTGAATATGCTGCATGAATTTTATGTTTTATGAAACTTTATAGTTTGTACATTGTAAAAAAAAAACAAAAAACTTTTACACATTTTGTATTAATATTTCGTGTGTGAATGACTTTGGTATCTCCTGAATGTAAACACGTGGCATTAAGCATCACACATGAACTACAGATCATGATGCACGTGCTTCATGTTTACATTAGTGTGTTACCAACTGATTTTTATGGTTATGTTGGACACTTTAGTCTTGAAAACTGCCATACTGTTTGCACTTCTAATGAATGAATTCACGTGTAATATAAAGGGAAGTGAAGCTCTTCATGAGGATTATTTGGCTGTCCTGTACTGTATCAGTACTTTTGCCAACGGGGGGAAAGACATTTTAGTTAAGTCCTTTCCCTCTTTGAGACTTTACAGTGCTGTAATATACCAGTTTAGACACTGAACATGTTTTATAGTTTTCCATTTCTACTTGTACCAGTTTGTGTGCACTGTGACTGTTTCTGACAAAATGTCTGTATTTTGAATCCAAAAACTTTGGAGACTCGTTCGTTACTGCGCGCACAAACACACAAATTCGTTTTTGAGTCTGACTTTGTCAGACTCGTCATTTTACACACTGTAGCCATATTTACTTTATGAATTCAGTTTAGTCTGCTACTAAGATTTATATGGTTAAGCGGCAGCCGCGTGGTATCCGCCATTTGCAGCCATTTTACTGATGATCTCCTGATTTGATGTGGATGCAAAATGGTTCAAACATTTTGTGATATTGTTCTGTAAGACACTCTGTAAGGTTTCACAGCGTGTGATAGTTCATCGTTCAGGTTTTATTCTTTTGTACAGTTGATTTTCTGACTTTGCTCTCACACCCTGGCTGCTTCAACATCAGGACTTTTTTTGGAGGAACAGATTTAACGTGTTACAATCAGCACCCCTTGTTCACAAGCGACGGGGGGGGAAAGAAACACCTTGTTCTGTGGAAAAAATGTTAAAGTTCAAACTGATTCTTTTGGTTTTAATTTCATGTTTTATGGGAGTATCCAGTAAATAGTCGGGTATTGTTTGTCAAACTGAGGTTTGATACTGCAAACTCTGTTATTTTTAAACAGTTATAATTTTGTGTGTGATTCACTCACCTCTCGTGGGTTTTCGTTGAACTTTTTAAGGATTTAAAGTGCCTGGCATGATGCATCAAACACACTTCAACTCTGTCAAACTCATGAGGACAGTTTGTTTTCTCTGCTCTATTATTTCTGTTAGTGTTGAGTCGCCTGATGTAAATTATTGTGATTATTTTGGGGGAATAGTTTGAGCTTTTTGTGTACTTTAATTGTATTTCTTTTTTAAAAACAAAAAGGAGTTTTGTTAATAAAAGACAGTATAATTAAGTCTGTCTTGGTCTCCTATTGCGCATTAATCGTATCAGGTAACATCTGCAAATTTGACCACAAATATTGTAAATGGTAATTATACTCAACAAACATTAGTAAATGGCTGTCTTGCAGATTCGGCCTTGTTGAGATAAACATTAAACGGACATCTTGGAACTGTCAGACAACGATACGAGAAGCTAATTTGTCCATGAAGATTCTGTTTGCTTGATGATCCCTGACATTCTGTGATATTGCAAAAGCTAATGACATGGAACTATACAGCTGAACATAATTGCATGCTTGTATGTGCAGTAATCTTGTTTATCTTCACACCCACACCCCTGCTGTTCATCTCTGAACATGCATCAGAAACAATCAAACTCACACCACCTATAAGCCTACGTGAGAGCAAGCGATGCAGCGGTGTCTTCGTGCACATGCTGTCGCTACATAAGCCTTAAACACACACACACACACACACTTGGGTGGTTAAAGTGTGTGTGTGTGTGTGTAAAGTGAGCAGGAGGATGACAAAACTGTAGTGTTGTAAAAAGTGAGTCAGAAGAGGGCGGAAAACTGGTTGACTGCACGGCAACAGCTCTGTTTTTGGGAGAGGGAACACACACACACACACACACACACACACACAAAATAAACACGTTTCCACATATGCAAACTAATACACGCACACACACACATCCTTGCCAGACCAGGATATGGGTGGGCATGTGAGGGAGGCGAATGATTGGCTGATAACAACTCTCTAGCTACTAATGGAGGGGAGCAGAGGATGCCAGGCTAACATCTATTCCACAGTGGGCATCCTAGGCCTCCCACTGAAGCCCTTAACAATAGACTGTGTGTGTGCATGTGTGTGTGTGTGTGTGCGCGCTCCCAAATCTACATTTTGCACAATCATGCACAACCACAGATGTTATTGTTTGTGTTGTATAAATCCGAAAGCCCCAAATATCTTGATATTTTGCCAGTCATGCCGCTGTCCTTCACCTCGGTTGCTCCTTCTTTTGATCCACGCTTCAAGCTTCTCCAACCGAAGCTGGTGCTGGAGTGGGGTAGGAGTTTGGCTCTCTGTGTTCTTCAGAAAAACAGTTATTGAGCCCTCTTAATGCATCTTAACGTCACCTCCCACTGCAGTTAAATAGAAATCATTCCACTGGTACTTTGGTGCTTATAAACTTCTGCGGTTTAAGTGGCTGCACTCCAGGCAAAGTGGTGTTAAGTCTTGGTTCATTTTTTAATCCCTTTTTGAGTGATGTCAGCGTAATCAAACAGCTTGTGCTTCTCCAGCAGGTCAAAAAAAAAAAAACAAGCTCCTCTTCTCCAGATGTTTACCAGAGGAGCCTTCTGCTCCGCTACGTCCTGTTATCCCGCTTTCACCATCGTGCACCCCCCTAAATCCAACGCTCTCGTGTTGGGCTTCGCTTAGAGGGAGTTTTTGCCATCAGGCAGCTTGGAGTGACGATGCAGATGCTTTGATCGTCTCAGCATCGCAGCAGGAGGGCTCGGCTTGTGAAGTGTGAAGTATGTTAGTATTCGCGAACGCACGCAGAGAAACACATGCGTGCACAAATGTACACACAAAGTAAACAGGGATTTATCCTTAAAGACGGGGTGTACAAACACACACACACGTGAGGTTACACCTACAGGGGGAAACCAAAGCTTTAAAACTGCTTGGTTAAGATTAGAAGACCTTCGTCACTTACAGTTTCCAAAGTGCCACAGTCACGGTGAAAAGATACCGACTCTGAACTCTCTGTGGACTTTGGACCTCTATGGAAATCTGTCCCGACGAACAGGAGTTGTTTGCATTTCCTGTTTTATTTTGTAGTTCTCACCTTTCCTCGTGTCTGTAACTTCACTTCCTGCCAGTTTTGATTTGTCTGTTTCGCCCTCATTAGTTTTCACCTGTGTCTTGTTATTCTGCACTCACTTGTGTGTTTGGTTTGTTGTTTGTTGTAGTGTGTGTCAAGCCCATCTCCAGTGTTTTCCCTGTATTCTTGGGTTGCCATGTGTTCTGTTCTGAAGCTTAGCTAATGCACACCAAATACACTGTTATTTCTGCCTCCAGGGAATTTACAGCTCATAGGAAACACTCATGACACCACCTTTCACAATTATGAAATCCTTTACGTTAAACTTCTTATAGCAGCCGTTGATATTCGTGGAAACATTACGGAAAGCCCTGTTACATTTTCTGCTCGCCCAGCTCCGGTTCTGGCACAACACCAGCTCAGCTTCCCATCAGCGTTTTCCGGTCCAAAGTCTAAAATTCCTCTTCCCAGCATCCAAAGCTCCTGTGGTACCAGTATAAACACCAACACCTCAGAGTTTACTCAACTGTCCATCAAGAAACGTTGAGTTGTGTCAGATCAGGTGCAACCATTGCTTCAACAAATAAACACAATTCCTTTAGACTCATGTGAAAGCTGTCATCCAGACTGGTGCGAACCAAAAAGTCCATCTGAAAACACACAGACAACTGAATTTTCCATCTTTGGTGATCACTAAGTCAACCAAACTACTGATGTGAAAGCCTCCCACAGTCACAGAGTAAAACACTATGAGATCGGGTGTGGAGCTTCTGTTGATCTTGATTAGAAGTGACAGTCTTTGGAAAGCTCGGGTCATTTCAGAGCAAACCACATGACACCTTCCATGGTGGATGAGAAAGAAAGAGTGAAATGAATTTGTGGTTGGCATGGGTGGATCTGAAAAACATCTACTAAAGCAACATCCTTTCATGGAAGTGGGAAAAAAAGAGGTATTGACAGAGAAGCGTCAGGATGAAAGGAAGAGAATCTACAGTAGAATATAGCACAATGTGTATTCTTAGTAAGATCCTCAAGGTCAAAGCAGGCTCGCTCCAGATGACAGATGAATGCTAAATCTGGGCGGCTCTTATGGAAACCTGCTGTGATGAAATGTTCATACCAATGCACACATGCACACACTGAAGTGGCAGATTTCAGCTCCAGCTGCATGTTCAGACAAAAACTGCTGACAGCAGCTGTCAGATACACATGTGAATCAGGGGAACATGGCTGCGAGCGCGTCGACAAACACACACAGACAAAATGTGAGACGCACAAACATGAAGGTGTATTCTTTTTTTGTTGTTGTTGTTGTTGTTTCATTGCTGATGAGGCTAGCAAAAGCGGCAGCTGAGGTCCTGCAGCGATGCTGCGTTTTAGCGCAGCGTGCTGTAACAAAGGGCAGAAGCAGTGCACTGTAGTCGTAAAGACGAATAGCTGATTCATCGTATTTCAGTGACTCAGTTAAGTGAGTCTGGTTTTCACCCACGGACCACCTGTCTCACCTTAGCTCTGTGGAGCTACAGGGATATAATCAGCATGCATGTGAAACCTCCGCTAACTCAACTGGCAACATGTGGATCCACCGTCTCCCCTCCTGCACTGCAGAGGTAATAAAAAATACATAAAACTAAATCAAATTTTTAATGAGCAACCACTGATGTGTCCGCACCTCTCATCCATATCAATACGAGGTCAGGTGCATCCCTTACAATTAGTTCCTGGTTGTTTCTTAATTAGCTAATTAGCTAGAACATCACATCTAGCTGCAGGCTTCATTTGACCACAGCATGGCTCAGATGACAAAAGGAAGCGGCCAAATGCATTCACACTAATATCAGGATCTCATTCGATTTAGTTCAACTTTATTAGTAGTTTTCAGTCATTAAGCTGTCATCTGTAACAAATCCACAGACCAAAGCTAAAAATGAGCCGTTCCTTCAGTTCTCTGCAGCCTTTCAACATCTTTTATCTGTAACTTTGCTGTTCTGATTCATTCTCTCTGCTCTCATTGTCTTTGTCAGCAGCCTGAAGCTGTTTTCCCTGTAAAGCCCTATTAAAGCCGCCACACACAACTCATCCATCACCGGTCAGCAGACGGACACGCAATTAACGGCTAGCTGGTGAACACGGTGAAATATTTAGCAGCTGAACGACTCCCTTCAGGAGCTGGTGGAGACCAGAACTGAGCAAAAAGTATTGAACACACACACGTCTTTACTCATGCATGTATAAGAATCACTTATTTCCTGCTCGGCAGCGTGTCAGGTGTAGGCTGTGATGTCGCCTCCAGGGAAGATGAACACAGAAAAAAACAAAAACAATAAAAACTACGGTGTAACCTCCTCCACCTCTTTTAAGCTACCCCCCTCCACCACCCAACCGCCTGCAACACGGAAGAACTGACTGAAGAATACAGATAAAGTGCGGATTCGCTGAGAGGTGACGTGGAAGCACATGTTTGTGTGTGTTCATGCGTGTGTGCAGAAACATTTTAGTCCCACCCTGAGCGGATTTTTATGTTTGTCAGTGAGAAAATACGAAAGCATGAGACGCTAAAGGAGAGAGAGAGAGAGAGAGAGAGAAGACGGAGAGGTGAAGAGCAAGAGAGCGAAGAACAGAAATAGCTGCGGCCCATTATCATCACCTCTACCTGTCTGGCTGTCGCACCTCTAATTACTGCTGCCACATTGCTCCAAATAGCACACAATGAAGGAAGTGTGTGCGCGTGCAGATGTGTTTGCGTGCGGCGTACGCATTCATGTACGGGATGTGATTTTCTGCGTTTTTGTGCCTTTTACGAGACGTTTTCTGCACATTGAGTCGCTATGTTTCAGTGACTGTAATTCTTTTTTTGTGTTGTCACCCCGTGTGTGTGCGTGCATGTGTGTGTGTGTGTGTGTGTGTGTGTGTGTGTGGAGATTATACCTCTCCTGTTAACCACCTGGAGAGAGGCAGCCTGGTGAGAGAAGCTTAAGGAGACTTTAATCCTTGCCTTAATGTGACAGCAGCATTTTCTGTGAAACTACCATCATTACTAAACTGTTGAGCCTCACACACACACACACACACACACACACACACAGAGGCATCCTTGAAAGCAGACATTTTGCAGGAAGATAGAGTAAGTGTGACTTCATGTGTCATCTTAAGCACACTGTGAGCAGCCGATGTAGGTCAGGCGTATTGCAAACTGAGTCGCTGACTGTTCTCTGACTTATGCTTGAAACCAAATGCTACCAGGGGGATTATACAGAGACAGTGGCAAGCCACCCACCACACACACACACACACACTCACACACACACACAAATGTGCAGACCGCCACATGAAGGGCCTTTTGAATCTAGGTCAGCCAAGCAGTTGAGACAGGACTGACCTTTACCGTACACGGCACACACACACACACACACACACACACACATTACCTGACAAAATCCACAGGTATGCTGATGAAACACACGGAGGGTTGGAATATAAATCAACACGAGGTTCATTTGTGTGCACGTGAGTCTTTTTACGTCTACCTCCAACCATATGGGATCGTCCTTTGAGTCGTCTCCGTGTCCTTGCCATCACTCTCTCCTTCTGTCTCCGTGTGTAAACTGCAGAGGCAGCATCATATGGACCCTGACAGCTTCCATACTTTCTCCCTCTGCTCAGCAAAACTGCTGAACCTTTGCCAGAGAGAGAGAGAGAGAGAGAGAGACAGCTCTGCATCCAGCGTTCCCATCTGTTTATGGTGATGCTGTTTTTTCTCTCGAGGTCTCTGTCAGGTTCACATGCCTGATCTCATAAGTGTGCATGTCCATCTCTGCTTTGGCTCTGTGTCTCTCTCTGTATCTACTGTACCTATGTTGTTATGCAGTCCTCTCATCGATTCTATAAACCTGCTTGGTAAAAGTTTCCTCTGGCGGCTGATACATCCTAAACAACAAAATCAAAGCCGTCCTCTCGGAATGAGGACTGGAGTTGCTGAGACAGCGTTCGAGTAGCCGTAATAACACTGTTTGTTTTTTATTACTGACAGCTTTATCAGCTTTAAAAGCACAAGTGCAGTTTAAATATATACCTGTCTTGTGCTGTCTACTTGGTAGTTTCGCACCAAATGCACGAGAGCAAACAGTTCGAAGAGCAGCACTTAATCCTGTAAATCACATTATTAATATTCTAATCCGGTATCCTCGTCCTCTCTGATCTTTATCTGCACTGCTTGAGATTGTTTCCTGATGTCCTGATTCGATCAGAGAGCAGATTTACATAATTCTGATACTTCAGAGATGCAGAAAATTAGTTTTTCCACTAGCTTCTCTGTTAGTGTTAGTAAAGTTATTGGCATCATCTCCCGTTTAATGAAATGAAATCACAATTTATTTCAGCTTTTTGTAGCTTTGTCACGTAGGAGGGCCATGTTCATAGTTCTGCCTCTTCCGACAGACTAAAGATGAAAATTTTTGTGGATCTGTGGACCCTGTGGCAGGCTGAATGACGTCTGTAATGGCACCTACCTGTCAATAAAAGCATCAGTGTTGTTAATTGTGCATAACTTTAAGCCTTAATATAATGTGAACAGGTGAGTTGTATATAAATTCACCCTCAGTACAGTTGACATGAACGGGGAAATTAGCTATAGAGACCAAAACTGTTTTTTGTACCAGGCTGTAAACATGTTTATTTCTGCTGTGTTGGACATTTTAACATGGGGACTTATGGAGACTGAGGTAATACAATAATATGCAAATGATACACATTACAGTATGGGATGTTCTTTGTGCGAGGCCCACTTTGGGATTTATGATGACAAGCAATGTGTATTTGTATCCACAAATCCGGCGTAGAGTATTTTTGCATTGAAAGTTTTTAATAAAATAGGTACAGTACAACCCCAAACTTTCATCATGCAGATCTGCATTCCTCGTGCTCCCTCTCTCCATTTAGAGCCACTGTATTCTCTCCAGCTATATGTCATGTGACGACAGGTTGGAGTTGTAAGATGTATGACTCTGATGCAGGTGTTACCTGACCTGCCTTCGTTTAACTAGAACATGTTGGCCCCCGAAACTACCAAAAGCAAGCGGAGGATGCCCCACCCTAACAGTGATACGGGGGATACTCCACTATTTTGTATATCCCCAAGCCTTAATCTGCTGCCTCACCCTCCCTCTCCTACACCAAAACACCGCCGAGTACAGCATCTTATATTAACACAGAAGTCAGAACAGAGGCTGATAAGAGAAATGCTTTACCCTCCGTCTGCCCTCTCTCTCTCTCTGAAAACCTTCCAGCACGATCAATGAGTCAGTTATTTTTTTCCCTCGTACTCTCAGTCAAGCATATTAGGAGACATTCGTGATATTCCCAAAGACTGAAGATCAAGGCAGAGAGCTTATCCGCCTCCTGTTCAGCAGCCACACATTCCCCATGACAACCAGTAGAAGCTAGAGTTTAAATCTTATTATTCTCTCTCTGATCTCTTTTTTTCTCCTACAGGCCAAAGTTTCATATCCCATCGACGGTACAGCAGCTCGCAGTTTACTGTGGCTGTTGCTAGTAAAGCTTTTTGTTGCTCTCAGTGATGGAGGTATCTGCTCCTGTATCAGGTAAATGTAAAGACAGCACATATGGCATGTGTCGTAAATCTAACCTTTCCCTTTATGGCCCCTTCAAATGCAAAGTGATGTACTCTGCACACACACACAACGCTACAGTTCACCAGCAAGGACCGCACAATCAACAAGACACTCAGAAATGATTTATTAACAAAAGAAAAGATTGTGAACTCTTGTTCTTCTTTGGTCTGTTGCTGCGTTATTCGAGGCTTGAATACAGCTCTGATACTCCACGTGTGTGTTCTGGCTGCGTTTATTTCATGTACACAGCTTGTAAATCTGAGTCTGGCTCACAAGTTACGCTGCAAAATAGTTACTACAAGAAGTTTCCTTCGGTTTGGTGTCTGGTTTGAGAGAGGGAGAGAGATCGAGCAGTGGTTGAGCGACATAGACAGTGAGTGAGAGTAAATGAGCGCTGGTATTGATAAAGCCGGTTAATCCATGAAATAAAGTTGTTTTCTGATTGTTTCATAGCAGTCAAGAGGCGATTTGCCACAACACCTGTTTTATCTGTCTCTCTCTGGCTCATCCCTCACATGTTCTCTAATTTCATCACTTGTCACATCCTCTACACTACCTCTGTTTCTCACTCTTTCTCATCCTGACTCCTCATTTAAACCTGTTACACACATACACACATACACACACACACACACACACATAGGCCCAGGAGGATTCTGTTACAGGAAGTGCTGCTTAAAGATTAGAAGCTGTGACTGAAACACCTCTCTGCTGCTTGTCTTCATACAGACTCCGCGCTCACTTGCTGTGAAGTGAAAGCAAAGTAAAACACTGGCTGTCTGATGTAATTCGCTCTTTTGCAGAGTGTCCCTGCAACTAACATGTATGAGCAAATACAGTTTTACAGTGAAATGGATGATTAGAGAGCTCAGGCGCACACACACCTCCTGGCAGAGTGCAATACCACTGTGTTAAACATGGACAGCTGTATACGTTTTATGATTATATTGCTATCAAAAACTAGCAAGTTGACAACTTTGCTAACATCCAAACATCAAGCAGGGTCAACAACACAAGACATAGCAGCCAGCTAATATTACTTACTAGTCCAACACCAAGAAGTCTAGCTCGGCATCTGTCTTTCAGCCTTTTATTGCACCAAGCTCTCACTAGCTCCTGTTCTGGCACAACACTGGCTCTGCTTTCTGTCCAAAGCACCTGTGCTGTGTGACTTTGTGCCGTGAAGCGTTACGTGCTTCCCGTGGGTGATTGCAAGCAAACAGGTATCCAGGGTGCAGAGTAGGAATGGCAGAGAACTGATTACATGTCAATGTAGCATCCCAATAATGCTAAAAAGTTGCACAAAGTTGCTTTATAGGAGTACTCCAGCAGTATATAACTCCATCAATGCAGCAGAACCAGAGATAACCTATTATTTATTACATGCATGCTTCGTCCTTGTCCACCTAGTTACCAAAATGCATCTCAATTGCTGAGAGTTCGGACGGAGACTTGTGTTATGCTAGTAGCAGCTAATGTAGCCTTGAGCTGCTACACTCAAGCAGATTTGTCTTGGCTACAGAGGTCTTCAAAACTCTTCAAACTCCACAAATTCAAGACATCACTCGAGGCACTTTCTCAGAATTTGGGCACCACTTTTTTTCTGTAACTTTGATGTGTAAAATCTGTTGGATCCCCCCCTTTTTAAGGCAGAGCCTCCTCCCAGGAGACACCAGGCCTGAATGCTGTTTTGTTGAGGATAACCTCAAAGAACAAAAAGTCTCTTCTCCAGCTGTTGTTTCACAACCCACAACTCTCATGGAGGGGTATGAAACTGTAGCTGTCAGATCATTGCAGAGTAAAAAGTATAACATTTTCCTCTCCAGGACCAAAATGCCACCACACGACTTCATGATTCTAAAAATACATTTCTGGCTCATTCACCTTCATTTATATCTCAGTCATTATTAATTTCTTTATCTTTTATAGTCGCTCATTCTCTGCCCTAATTCCTGATCACAACCTCTGTCTCATTTCCCCTTTGTTCATTCTCCTCTCCACAGCCAGCAGCTATTTTCTAATTCTTTTTCTAAAAACACCTCGATCTCACAAGTTAGCAGCTAACACCTGCAGAGTCCAACACTTCCACAGCAACACACAGAGGATTTTATAAAGAGGTGAAATAATATAAATAAGGAACTCGGCACACGTTGCAGTAATGAGAGAAGGATGATGTTATCATGCACGACTCCTTTTTAAGGCAGCGTCTTTTTCTCTTGCGACAAGAAATGTCACGATTCAAAGACGTTTACATTAAAGCTCCAAATTAAACAACATGGTTTTGCATGAGATGGTACTTGTTCTCATTACACTGGATCCGGATGACAGCTTGCATAGTTTTGCTTCTTCTTTAATGTCTGCACCACTTATAGAACTGTCAAGACTACAAATTATTCCTTTCTTTTCCGCAGCTTTTTTTCCCTCTTTTTGCACAATTATAGACGATCACGGGCTGATGTCAACAGATACAGTGTCGTCAAAGGTCTCGGTCACTGTAGCATATTTAAATCCTTTTTGTCAGAGATAAGACTGAATACAGTTGGCGCTGGGAAAGAGCAGCTGGTTTGAGGAGGGATTGAGAACTGCCGCCTTGTTCAACGCGGTGAAATCACTTATCAGGAAATTGAGTTATTGTTGAGAGACGGAACTGAGAGAGCGAATCATCTAATTAGAAACTGGGGAAATTTGAGGTTATTCTCCGCGTACAGAGACCTTTTGTACACACACACACACACACAGTAATTAACCTTTTTGTGCTTTGCCAGCTTTTTTTTTTTAAACATGATGCATGTCTGTGTTTAAGTCCTAATAATGAATAGTCAGGTTCGTGAGTGCTGCATGTATCGCTGCGATGTAATTCCAGGACGCAGAGGCTGAATGTGCACCGAGACTCACTTACAATAGAGTTCTTATTCTTATTGACTGTCCATAATTTTAATTTATTGAAATTTCTCTCAAGTGATGCATGCATGAATGCTGCAGCGCTTTGTTCATAGAAAATGGCACCCCTGTTCCAACCCCGGCTCCTAGAAATTAAGTTTATATACAACTAATCTACAACAGCGAGCATGTTTTGATGGAAACTTAATTACTTTTTTACATTAACCTAATATGGAAATGTTGTTAATTAACATATCTGACAAGCCTCAGATATGTTGATACTGAACATATCAGTAAAATGTGACTCGTGACTCTGAGGCTGCAGTCTGAGCTGAATGTTAAACAACTTACAGCTGGGCAGCTTGACAGGTGTTTGATCATAAACCAAAATATTGAACCAATTAAAAGTGTGACCTGTATTACAGGGCCAGCTGTCCCTTGAGGGGGTCATGAGCATCTTAGGTCGGGGGTCAAACTGACGACACGGTGGTCCACAGAGTTGCACATAACATTGACAGACGTTGCATTAACATGCTTCCTCTGCAGACGTGATGTACGGGGAGTGAAGGGGTTTCAGTTTAGGAATCCTTGCACACAGAGTAGTCAACACTAATTAAGTCTGTTTGTTTGTGGTGCTGCCGTCAGCCTTGTGACTCATGTCACGACATGATTCAAACTATTTTATTATTGATTGAATTTAAACAGAACCAGGGCCTGAAGCAGTAGTTGTAGAAGTTTTCTTTGGCTCATGTCAATGGCACAGGGCCATAGTAGATATGCTGCCTGAGCAGCCCCCTGTTTCCACTAACATATCATTTGTATGCACACACTGTTATTTTGGCACATAGTCCCATGTAAAGTGATGCAAAAACACTGAAATCACTAAAATACTACAGTTAATACCACAGTTTCATTACAAAAACAGATGTTTGCCCCGCTTTTCTGCTTGGAGACGTCCGCACATCAAGGGAACTCGGTGAACTGAGCCTTACTTACTCATATCCAAGATGACACGTGCTATATCTTCTGTCAACAGAAGTTAATGAGAAGAACTGGTGCATTACTTGCAGGTGAAAGTGGAATTTAGCATATGCACTGCATGCAATTCAAAAGTGTTGTGTTCTTTGTGCACAGACAGAGGAGACTGGGCCACACACCAATGGGCTTGCTGTGTGCCACAGACAGATTGGGGAAAGTCAGAAAATACTGAGAGACGGATTAATGCATTGTTGGTTTTGGTCATGAGATTTGTTGGCAGTAACAAAACTGTAGAATTTCCGCTGCATTATCCTTTAATAGAAAATGTGCCGTAGAAAGCTGCAAAACTGACCATAAAAACTAATTACTACTATATTGTTGTTCAGATGCTTTAGCCCCAATCTGTGTTTTGCCATTCTGGCTTCATCTCGATGGCTTCATTAATGAAAAGCCAAATTCAGAGTATCCACTGATGGGTATCACAGAATTTAAAACGCATATTGCAACGTTTACGGCAGAGCAAAAGAGAGCATCCAATTTTGCGGCGAGAAAGCAACATCCTCCACAACTCAGTATAAATATATCTGTATAATATATGCTGATTAATACAGAACTGTTAATTAAAATAGGAATTTTAATCACAGTAATGATTCGGATAATTGGACTCTAGTACAGGAGCAGTGTTTACCTCTTCAGCATATACAGTGAGGCACAATAGGAACATTAGGAGGCCCCAGTGCAGTGCTGTCTGTATAGCTTTCACTGCACAGAATTGATTTCCAATACGTGTGTCAGCAGAGAGGAAGATTTGTGCAAACACAGTGTCAGGCCTCCTGAATACACCTACAGCAGAGCATGGGAATACAGAGCTGGCACTTAGGCTGCAAATTAGCGTGCGTGTTTTGAATTCTGTGGAGGAATGCAGCTTCCCATGTGACATGCATAGAGTATCTCTCTGTGGGATTTTTTTGGGGGGGAATCATTATGAATGACAACAGAAGATTATTTGCAGGTCATTCTCCAGTCACCACCCCATCAGCTGTCACAGTGCTCAGTGCTGCAGTGAGACAAATATTTCCTAAGATGCTATTTCCTGCCTCCACGGTGCCCTGTTGCTCGAATTAACCAACAGTTTTGCCTCAAATGCACTTCCCTCTGCTCGACCCTCCTGCTTGTTATCCTGATTACAACCGCAGCATCAAAATATCGCAAATGCTCGCCTGAAAACTGCTGCTGTCATGTTGTAAATTAGAGAGGTCTGTGCCTACAAGGAAAGCGGTGAATAAACAGGATCTGTCAGCAAACCAGAGTATTACAGTCTCTGGTTAATAGATGTGACAGATTGCCATGAATGCATGAAGAGATATGTTTACGTGTTACAAATGTTGTATGTATGCTGTGTTTACAGGAGGCGGTTGTTATTGACAGATGGATGAACGTTCACCGAATATCCTGAATTTCTGTGAAGCTGTGATGTCAGGAATCACATTTAAAACCTGACAGGAAAGTAAATGACCACCCCTCTGTACTCACTTTGTTTGTATTCCTAACAAAACATCACATTTTAATGGAGCCTGTCAAAGTGCCATTTCACCTCGTTTCATAGCGCACGCTCCTCCGCGGTGTTTCTTTGCTTCATATTAATAAAACACGATGTTTTTAAGGCTGTTTACTGACAGGCGGCAATTAGCTTGTAGACAGCGATGGTGTTATTCTTGAAGAATCTCTGTTAAGTAGGTAAATCGGTGATGGGATGATGACATCCATCCTCCGCGTGTTGAAAAAGTGTGGATAATGAGAATTCAGAAATGTTAACTCACAATGCCTCAGAGTGTGACTGGCATGTCTTGCCCTGCTTCGTGTATTTTCTCCTTTTCAAATCATCTTTCTCTGATGCCTCTTCCCCCGCCCTCCTGCCTGGCACATTCAGCATTTCTTCTCCTCCTCTGACATGTTCTCTTTCTCATTCAACTGTGTTTTAAGGGACTAGAAAGTCAAAAGTTCATCTGTCCTTTTTTGCTCATTACTGGGGTCATAAAGGTGACTGTATTATACACCGTTCAGCCATGACATTATGACCACCTGACTAATATTGCGAAGGTCACTGTTTTTCCCGCCAAAACAGCCTTGACCCATCGAGGCATGGACTCTACTAGACCACTAAAGTTGTACTGTAGTATTTGGCATCAAGACAGAGTCAGCAGATCCTTTAAGCTGTAAGTTGCGAGGTGGGGCCTCCATGGATCGGACTTGTTTGTCCAGCACAGCCTACAGATGCTCAGTTGGACTGAGATCTGAAAAAGGCTACCGCCATCATAGAATACAGTTTCAAAGGTCGGTTTCATGGTCTGCAACAATGCTTATGTGGGGCTACGTGTGAAAGTGACATCCACATGAATGGCAGGACTTGAGGTTTTATCCAGAAGAACACTGCCCAAAGCATCATGTAGCCTCATACCTTCAAACCGTGGTGCACTGTGTTCTGACACCTTTCCATCAGAACCAGCATGAACCTTTTCAGCAATTTGAGCTACAGCCTTCCCTCCCAACGTCCATCCATAAGCCTTGGCTGCCCATGAACCTGTTGCTGGTTCATCACATTTCCCTTGGACTACTTCTGATAGGTACTGACTACTGACTGCAGATCAGGAACACCCCACAAGAGCTGCAGTCATTTAGCCATCACAATTTGACACTTGTCAAAGTCACTCAAATCTTGTCGCTTGCCCATTTGTCCTGCTTCTAACATCAACTTTGAGGGCAGAATATTGACTTGCTGCCTAATATATTCCACCCACTGACAGGTGCCACGACACGAGATAATCTGTGTTATTCACTTCACCTGTCAGTGGTCATCATATTATCGCTGATCTGCGTGTGTTGCCTGGTTTATCATTTTTGGTCCTTCCCATTTACATACATGAGGAGGGAAGAATATTTGCTGTTGCTACCTATGAGCTCAATGCTGAACCATTAATTTGAATTAACACCTCTATGACGGTGTCAACAAAAAGTGAACATTAAAGGCATCATAAAAGTAGACTTTATGGCAGAACTGTTGCATTGGGTCATATTAGACTGTAAAGCTGTGCTCACTGGTACTTCTTGCGGTAGATTTATCCCTTACATTGTTAACCTGAAACTGTATTTTATATTATTTTGTATTTTATGTTTTTGTATTTTCTATGTTGCTATGCTCTGTGTAGTTTGAGGAATGAGGAAAGCTTCTTTTCTCACAGCTGTTCCTTTCATAACTTTTGAGACTAAAGATGAGGGTCAGATTCTGGGAGGATTTGTCACGACTTGCCACAGTGACTTAAATTCAGCTTTAAGTGGATGATTCTGATCCCGTCAGCAACCGTATGAACGTGTCGTACTTGTATTACCCTTTGTCAGACTCTGAACTACCTTGTGTGTGAGGATCTCTGACCTGCTAAAATGCTTGTACCTTGGTATTCTTTTGTAAGGATTTTCCATTTACTTCTGCTTATGCAGGGTCACTACCCAGAGCGCATGACCACAGTGAGGGTTAGAACGTAGATGGACTGGAAAATCAAGAGCTTTGCCTTCCGCGTCAGCTCCCTCTTCCTGCGAATGGTCCGGTACAAAATCTGCAATACTGCAAACGCTGCACCGATCCGCCGGGCCCATCTCATGCTCTTACTTTTGAACAAGACCCTGAGATACTTGGACTCCATGGAGCAGCAACTTGCTCTCAACCCAGAGGGAGCATTCCACCATTATCTGGCAGAGAACAATGGCCTCATACTTGAAGGTGCTGACTCTCATCTCGACCGCTTCACACCACACAGTGCGCACTGAAGGTCACGGTCTGAAGCCAACAGAATCACATCATCTGCAAAAAGCAGATGATCTTATACATACATACATAACATACAGCTGTACACTCATATTGTCTCATTTTATTCTTACTGTGTTGAAATAAATTAAAGACAATATTGGAATAGATTTGTTTATTTGTTCAGTTTCCTCCTCAGTGCATCACACAGCGTTTGATACATCGACCTTACAGGAAGATAAAGTGCATTTCCTACAGAAACATTTATTTTTGTATCATAAGAGACAATTAATCTTTAAAATAATATCTGGTACCACGGTGCCTTCATCTAGGTCCACATTACTGGATCTCTGTAAGAGGAGATGCTTAATGATTGCAGTGTTGAGATCGTAACCTTGGCTGTGAAGGAAATTCACACTAAATGGACTGCATGTTTCATTTATCCCGTTTTCTAACCTTTAACTGGAACACAAGGAAAATTGTAACGGGAATGAATTCAAGAAAAAAACTGGCGATCCAGCCCATCAGCATATTCTTGTGCTCATTCAGTGCTGAGCGAGTCTGTCCTACTTACAACTATTTTTAATTGGTTTTCATTTCGGCGTGTGTTTCATGTCATGCATCCAACACTCAGGCTAATATTTCCACACAACAGACATGAAGCAAAAATGCAAACAGAACGCCGCTAAATCAATGCACATCGACAGACGCACAAACAGTCAAACTGAATCCCCCCCCGCCAACCCTATGTGTGTGCAGACACACATACATTTCTCCTGCATATGCCAATGCGGCATGCCGGCTGAGAAAATGCTGACACAGTGTGTGGTGGTGGTGGGGGGAGTAATGGGGCAGTGGGGCCGAGTGTAGAGCAACGAGAAAACACTCATCAAAGCTATTAGCATCAGCGCGACCCCATTGGCTGCTATGACAACAAGCTGAGCTTGCACTGATCGCAGCTCTGCAACAGCGTGGATGAAGGGCAGCAACAGCCGCGTGTGATTACAACCAGTTAACACCACCATTTTTTTTTTTTTATCATAATGATAGGAGGCGGCAAATAATAATAAAAATAATAATCATAAACACAGATCCAAGTTCAATTTTGGTGAAATGAAGGTGAGCATGATAACATCAGCAAACCCCTCTACATAAATCATATTCATAGTTAGTTTCACTGCATATTTTTCCCTAGTCATTGTCACCTTATAACCTTTATTTCAACAGGGAGGGAGCAACACAGCAAGGACGCTCTGATCACAGCACATATAGAACAACGTCAACAAGTCATACAACAAACAAGCCAAGGACATCAGCAAAAGGACAGAATCAATTTATGAAAACACACTGCTTTCACACTGCTCTGTTCGAATAAAACCATGACAGATCTCGCACAAAGAGTGAACCCAAATGTTCATGAGGGGTATGAGCCAAAACGTATATATAATTTTATTTGTTTAGATCACACATGTTTTAAAGGTCACCTTTACTCCCGGTAATTGGCACAGAGGGGGGGTGTGGTTGCACCTCATTTTTACCTGTGCACTTGGTGGTGGGAGTTTGGACAAAGTGGCTTAACACAACATAACAAAAAGCAGCTGAGGAGTCGAGGAAAACAAACCCCATAAAATCCCCTCAACAGTAGTGCAAAGTCTAAAAAAATACAGCACTGAGATGCAGGGAGCAGGAACATGGGGAGAAGTACTGAGCCAAAACAACGCCTGACTGGGGAACAGATGTAGGCGAGTGACAGAGGGAAAACACATGGACTAAATACAAGAGCTAATTGACTAATTAAACAGAGGTGACACAGAAAACAGGCGGAAAATAGACATAGACGGGAAATACTAAACAAGAAACCCGAAATCACCATAAGATCAACATCTTAACGTAGCTACAGCATCCTTCTCAGGGTCAACACATCAACACACACACATTGGTGCATGAAAAGTTGTGATATGTAACGGGTAAGCAAATATTGAGTCCATCAAATGTCATTAAAAAAAATCCTTGTGCAGCAATCCACAACTCAAATCCGCTGCTCACTTTACAGTGACATTAAAAAAATCAAAACGCAGCCTCACTTGAAAATTTGGAACCAGTGAATGTTTGGCATCTTTTCTTGGAAACGTACTAATATTTAGCACTGCTGTTTCAGCACTGAGGCTGACATTAGCGTTTGCTAAGTAGCAGTTTTGGAGGAATCTCGTCATTAATTAAAACGGCGGATAAGTGAGAAGATAAGTCGGTGAATCACAAAAGTCAGTGAGATTTATCCTCTGGTGACCATAAAGGTGAACCTCGTGACAGTTCATGAGCGATGGAGTCCAAAGTGTTGATTTCACACACTAAATCTATCCACATGAGCCAAGCCTCTGTCATCGCTTAGGATAAAAAGACTGAGGAAGAACTGTAATATGTTCGAGAGATAGGGGAGTGTGTGTTGTGTGTGAGAGAGAGGTGGGACAGACTGAGAAGAAGGGTGAGGTAAAATGCAGACGTTCTATATTTAGCAGAGGAGCTATTGTTTCCTGGCTGGGGGGAAATGAGAAAGGCGAATGGCTTGCCAAACTGAGCTTTCTGAGTAAACCAAAGTGCACAATTGCTCCTTCATGCACATGCAAATCCACATACAGATGCACAAGATCCCCTCTAACATACACACACACACACACAAACATGTACTGTATATATTCTGCAGTATGTGCATGAGTGCCTCTATTCCCAAGACAAGTCCACCATCTCATGGCTGGAACTCATCACATTATTATGATCATTATTCAGGAGCTGACCTTATCAGTCTGTGATTTATCGCTGACTCCAGTACAGTATCATCATCGTCCCCCTCCGATCTCGCTCTCAGATTTGGTGGCGTGGCACCTCTGTATCTTTTCAGCCTTATTTAATGAGGATTCGGAGACTGCAGATAAACAATGTTATAGAAGAGGATTGCAGGAGAGAGTGTGTGTGTGTGTGTGTGTTTATCTGTAAACATTCACACACAAACGGTTACATGCAAGCATGTTTGGCATGTGTGCTGTCGCAGGCTACTGCCCTGAGGGGAACGGGAGCGTCTTAAACAAATTTCATGGCGAGGCAATTCGCTCAAAGCCATGATAGTCAACCCGCTGGTTCAGCTTAAGAAAACAGTCAAGGGATCACTTAAGTCGTTAGGATTCATCATCTGGGGATCATGAATGTCAGTCCAAAAGTTCATGAATTTCATGACATCCATCTAATGGTTGCTAAGAAATTTCAGTCTGGATTAAAGTGGTGGACTGACCAACATTGCCATCCTCATTCCGGGGAGTTTTTGGTTCTAACATCTCACAGAAGATGAATCAACTAATTAAAATGGTAGCAGACCTAATTCTGGAGGTTTGGGCGATGCCAATCTTTATCAATTATTTCCAAGATCATGGCTGGGTTGAAATAACTACTACTACTGTTGATCCTTCTAACCCAACATCTGTCCTATGTGGACTACTCTTGAGGACACTAGAGGTCTTTGTCACAGGCATTAACCAAAATGAGAGATGTTTCCCAGAGGACGGTCTCAACAGGGAAAGGGTCGTGGTGGTGTATAGGTGTAAAAAAACAGAAACTGGAGTCCTGCATGTGGTTCGGTTTATCAGAACACTGTGAGATCAGGAGAGGAGCCTAATTTTCAAGTCAATCCCTTGAGTTATCTACAAGTAACCATAAAATTATTAATCATGCTTTAATGCTGAGGAAAATTAATTCCGTTCAGAAAATGTGTGTGAAAGCTGAAATAAATTTTAAAGCAACTTTCCCTCTGTGGTGTTTTGAAATGGTATTGTTGGTGCCACTGTTTCAAAGAACAGATCGCTGTTTGTTTTCCTCAGAGCTTAGCTCCATGAAGAAATGATCAAAACCACTTTGGAAAAAACTTACTGAAGAGAGAAACAATATTGTTCCAATCTTTATATTGGTAGGATTGGATTGATTTATATTGTAATGGTGTGCGTTACGGTGAACGTTATCAAAATAAGCAACCTGTGATAACATCCGCCCTTCAATCAAAATGGCCATGCTGTTAATTATACATAACTTTAATATAATATATTTAACATGGAGGCTTATGGAGACTGACTCACTTCCGGAGCCAGCTTCAAGTGGACGTTTGAGGAACTGCAGTGTTTGGCACTTCCGGTTTGGCTTGAGTTTATTCATTCATTTAGTCTCATAAATGGATCATTCACTCTTCAAGGAACGAGGGCAGACAGAAGAATGCATAGTGAAAGTGAGGCTTTCATTATTGCCATTATACTGTGCAATCATTTACTTAAGAATGAAATTAAATCTATTTATTTCTACTTTAAATGCACTACACTGTACTGCTGGAAAAACACGGAAGCTGAAATATAAAAGATGCAGAAGAAAGCTGAAGAAGCTGGAAGCTAAACTGTAGCGCTGTCAAAGCTGCTTTATGTTTCTTTCAGCGTTTGCTGTAGTGACCGCTAAAGCAGCATTTGTTTGCTACTGAATGTAGTTCATCCTGACACGAGTAGTATTTACGAATATTAGCCTGTGTGCCATGTCAGAGCTTCGAGTGCTGTAATCGCACACAGTTTAGCAGCATCCCTGGATTAGGAACCAGCATCTGGGATCAATGGAGTTTTCCCCCGACGTGTGTTAATGCTAAATGAGCAAAAAGTTGTGTAAAAGTTGTAACGGTGTTGTACATGCGGTGTGATTAGCATCGATTAGGGTTCGCTGTTTTCAACCGGCTGGTTGAGGACGAGCACCACCCATGACTCCACACAGTCAGCTGGAAGAATCAATGGTCAGCCCCAGCCTGGTGTTACATAACAGGCGAGAGAGGGAGATGACCAGAAGAAAGTCCTCAGTGTTGCCACAGGAGGTTTTTACTGCATCAATGTCAGGTCTTAAAGTAGCACCCCTGAGTTGGCTGATGAGGCAGTGAGTGACAACTGAACCTCATTAACTGTGCTGTATTTAGAGAGAGAGGGAGCACTGTCAGCCATTACACCACCTTGCTGACAAGCTGCATGAATATACGGGATGAAGCCTGTTGAGTTTTTTTTTTACAAACCAACTCTGATCCAGAGAGAGGAAATATAAACAAAATCTGCTTGCGTTTCACTTTCTCCAGAATTCAGCAGAGAGATGCGACAATAAGAATTAAAAGCTATAATACTGCAACTTCATGCCTCGAGGCAGGAAGTGTATTGTTAGTCCTGACTCTCAGTTCGGTTAGTTCACAACCCAACACTCGTCTCTCATCTTTGTGAGCTGTCTACCTGCAAACAGCATGTAGCCTGAGGCTGATTTCAGCTGCATGCGGAGAAGCTGTGGGTGAATTTAAAATAAAAAATAATTATAGTTTGAACACGAGTGTCTTCTTCAGATTAACTCCTATTTTATTGATACGGATTCATAAATAAAACAAAAGAAGACGATTCAAAGTAAAGTATGAAAGATTTCACTCAACATATAATCATATAAACACAAGCGGGACGCCAAAGTGGTTCTAGTTGATCTCAGAAAGCTGGGCTCCTCTTTACATTGTCTTGGTTTCCATGGAGACGAATGTACCATTACTTGAGGGCCACCAATCATGTCTCAGCATGAAGGGCAGAGGGTGCACCGAGTCAAGAAGAGGTGAAGAAGAAGAAGAAAACAAACCATGACGACAGATTCAACTCTCCGACCTCGGCGTGGATGACGAGCCGCTTTTCCTTCTACGGGGGGAGAGCGGGGCCAAAGAGAATAATCATCAAGAAAAATACAAAAAAGAAAAATGTTTGCATGGCTGAGACAGCAAGAAGAGCTTAAGGCGAAAGAGTGAAGAGTAATGAAATGTACAGTAAGCTGGAACACTAACTGCTGCTCCGTTAGAGGCCGTCATAACTTTTTTTTCCCCCTCCTATATTTATTATAACAAACTCAAAATCACTCTGTATTATCATAATTGCATTGGAGAGTAAATCAATAGATCATGTAGCATTGTGTCAGCCTGAGATGTGAACTTTTCTGTAAGTTTCTTAGACTCTTGCACGTCCTCGGTACTTTCTGACTGACGACAGAAAATCGATTTCCAACCATGAAGTGTGAAACCTGCACTGAGTCTTTAGGAGAAAAGAGAAATTAATGTAAGTGTGACAGTATCGCTGAGCTCGCATAAACGAGCCGGACTAAGTTTTATGGATATTTTTTTGTTTGTTTGTTTTGACATAAAAATTTATGACTGTAGTTAATATTTGTTCAGTGAAAAACTCCGAGGACGATTTCAGTGGAAAGAAAATGAGGCGTGACCTTCCAATACCCCAAATTCAATACATAACACAGCTAATTTATCTAAACCTACGCTTTCCCGCGCTGTAAATGTCTTTCACAATTCTAACATCACCATAAATGTCCAACAATCTTTTTTCATTCCTCAAGGCAAGCAGTGTCATCGTCATGGTCCACCACTACTGGATAGATCACCACCAGACTGTACAGTCATGATCCAAAGATGAAGAATCCTAACAACTTTGGTTGTCGACTGTTCCTCTAGCTCCACCAGATATCCATTTAAGACATTTAAATGTTTTAACTAAAAGTCATGGCAGTCCGTCAGAAGTTTCAGCTCTTTTGCATGCTTAATGTTAAAATATGAAACGTAAGCACGCTAACAGGCTAAGTTAAAATGACAGACATATTAAACATCATGCCTGTTAAAGCGACACCTATGTAGAAATGTGTTTTTGTGATTTCGCGCCTTTATTTAAGTTCAACGTTTGTTCATCGAAGCATTTCCACATTGTTTGATGCTGCAGAAGAAAGAGAAAAGGACGGTGATGTGTGAGAGAAAAGCCACAAACTTTACCCTCAGTGTCTCTACGAGACACGCCCGTCGGCGTGAAGAGCCCCATGCTGCTCCTTCAGTGCATCGTTTTAAATCACATAAATTGAAGTGATTGAATTGAGTCCTCTGCATCAATACCTTCAGCAGTGGGGTCCTTAATCATCTGTGTGAAAACCAAAGCCGGGGTTAACTCTTTAAACCAGCCGATCTCCTGTGCACTGACCCATTCAAACACACACACACACACACACACACACCATCCTGGTAATGTTGGCTGTAAAGCAGTCAGCAGAAAGTACTGGAAATGAGACGGCTTTTAGAAATCGATGAGAATATCAGATAGTTCTCTGTTCGGCGCTTCAACTTCAAATCTTTAGAAAGACATATTGAATCTCCTAAAGCGTGTCTAGCTTTTTTTTTTTATCGGTGGAGAGAAAAGGAGCCTCAGGGTGAGAGTCTTCAATGCTGCGTGGAAACAGAAACAAAATTAGTGAGTCGCACAAATGTGTCATGCAGCTGCAAGTGCAAAGAGGACTTCTACTGTAAGTGTCAGCGGGGGGGGGGGGTTGCACTGCTGTCTCTTGAAGGTGTGGCAGAGATAATACAGAGACAAAAAGAATGAACAGTAAGAAGAACAGCAAGAGGGAGATTGATAGAAAGTTGGATTCAAGAAGCATTTAATTGCTAATTAATAGGATAATGTTTGGGCTGCAGTAAACTGTAAAGCCTTATGGGACCTCTATGGTGGCTCCTTATGGCGTTGCCTTTAAACTGCCTTTGGAACACTAATTAATTCACATCCTGCTGCTAATTATTTTGCCACCGCTAATTAAACTGAAAGGCACCTTCTTTTCACCCAGTCCTCTCTGTCCCTTTGCTCCTCTCTCCTTTACAGCGCTTCCATCTTTGTGTTTCAGCCTCCCTCGATTCAACAGCTCATCCAAGGAGCCGAACGCCCGCTTTCCCCGCAGTGCCTTCACGGCTGACAGCTGATGCTATTATTGTGTTATATGCCCCCAGCTATAAGTGAAACATCTTGCTATTTGTACCTTTAAATGCTTTCACCAACAGGGGGATTGTTAGCAGGATGTCAAATATAATCACTATCTAAATCCCAACACCGCGCTCGGCTGATAGGATTCAACCTCACGTCTCCCACGCAGACAATCAGAAGCTGCAAATGGCTCTCACAAATTATGCAACACTTGTATTATTTTTCCTTAATGATGAAAAATTCTGCTAATCTCTGTCGTTAAAAAAAAAAAAACAGCTGTTTTCACAGGAAAATGTCCTCTGATGACTCATGACTTTCATGGCCATCTGTAATGTGCTTTACTTCCATGCCGGGGATGTCTTGTTCTAAAATGCATGAGGCCGTGCACTGTGGTTGAACTGTACGAAAGAAAAAGAAAGAAAGGTCCTCACACATGAACCTTGACACGCCGCTGCTGATTTGTTGTTGTGCCATACGCTGACTGATGAGTCAGAAGCGGAGGTATGGGGATGCTGCGTGATTCTGACCTCGCTCGGATGAGCTCCGTATGAGCTCAGTCCCCCGTGTGTGCGTGTGCACACGCCGGCTTCATGACCCCTTCGCCATAACTCGGTCATGGAAATGTATTGCATGCCAGTTTGACCCCCCCATACACACATCCATACGGCGACTAATGCGCATAGCAGTGCATGACAGTTCAATCTCATGTGAACTCACATGAACTCACACTGACTGAACTGACAGATTTTCAAATAATTTATGATAAGTCATGCGGTATGACATGGATTTCATGGTGTGCAATTACGAGTTAGTATCAATTATAGTAATTGAAATGACCTCATTATATCTGCAATTTAGTCTGCTTATTGATACATAATGAGCAGCCGTGGAGTTTTTCACACAGCAGACATCTACAGAGCCCGAGGTCATCTTAAGCCTGACTTAACGGGTACGCAAGGATTTTTCTTATATATGCAGACATTAACCTCTGACATCAAGTGTCATCGCAGGCCAGGATTCATTTTAGCATCCTATGATCTATTTCACACAGCAAACTGGTTATTGTTTCTAAATGTATAGTTGTTCTGATGTAACCTGATCAAATACCTCGTCCTCTTGTGTTGCGGGATAGTGAACTTAATTAATGATTAAGTAAAAAAAAATTACACTTTTTTTTCTAACTTGTCTCGAGGTTTCAGAGGCTCAGGAGACAGAATTTTACACAGCTTTGGACTGTAAGCACACTGACTCAATAGCTGCTCCTAAAGTGCTTGAGCACTGCTTTAAGGTACTTTATACTTCATATAGACTCAGGGGAATGGGCTAAGCTCCCCTAAAGACACCTGAGCTCCTCTGAAAGCAATACAAGGTACATGTTGAAATACTGCTAAACCATCAACCATGATCTAAATGACGGCCTCTCAGAAGTAATTAAATTCAAATTAAACAATGTCCCGTTGTTTGTATGTTTTGTAAGTCGGTAGATACGCGCATCCTGAATTTGTTGCCCATAAAGTTGGAATAAAATATTTTTTCCACTTGTTATGAGTGACAATATGATTTATTCTTGATAGATAAAGTGTGTCTTCTCAAAACTTTATTGATCAGTCTCTTCTAAACATATCACAGTGAAAATTATGGCAACAGTGTATTATGAACGGAGCATCTTCGAAAGACTCAGTTGTTCAGGCAAGAGTTTCACCACTTTCATGGGGAAATAGTCCAACGATTGCTAATAAATTTAAGGATTTCACCATCTACAACCCACAGTATCAATAAAAGATTCAGAGAATCCAGACAAGTCTCTGCACATAAGGAGCAAGGCCAAAAAAACATCAGTGAATGCAAGTGAACTTCAGACTCTCTCATTAGTCTTGACTTAAATTCATAGATACAGTGACCAACAACTGACAACAGGTCGAAAAGGAAGCGTACCAATTTTTTTTTGGAATCAGGGTTGTAAAAAAAAAACACCAAATGAACAAAGTAACATGTTTAACCTCTCTTTGACTCATCGAAGAGACACATAACACTTAACACTGCCACAGTTTGTTCACCCATGTAATTGGAACAGTATTACCGTCCTTGCAACAGAACTTCAAAGTAAATGATCTTCCTGCAGACGAGCGTAGTGCTTCCCTGTGCTTTAAATATCCATCCACTTACATCAATAACAATTACGATGATGATTATGATGATAAAGGATTGTGCTACAGTTCTCTCGGGCTATGATGTGATTATATTACTAACGACAAAGATAATGAAAGTCATACACTATTGATTACCGCCGAAATAAACCTTTACAGTGGCGGTGTAAAATTTAAAGCCTCAATCTTTAGGAAAGAGAAAGTGTGTGTGTGTCAAGTATCATTACAGACAGCACAATGACCTTGTAAGGGTCGTTAATGATTCCATGGCTGGAGGGGTTAACTAGATACAAAGAGAGAGTCTCTGTGTGTAAATGGGTTCACTGTGACTGTTTGCCTTTGGATTTTTTCGTGAGCAACACTCAGAGAAAGCAGACGTAGCAGCATAAACATTCACAGCATGGAAACACCTTCATATACTCGACATAAGAACGTCGTACGGTGCGAGTGTCTCCGTGTGCGAGCGTGAAAAGTGACAGAAGATACGTGTGATCAGATAATGAGATCTGGTATTTAAAGATGTGCCGGGTATATCTTTTCAAATCAAACGCCATATTGTTTAGGACATTTTTATTGTTTTATTGTGAAATATTACACTGAAGTGATGCCTCTTCATTCGCCACACCTTTTGAGATCTTGTAATATTCTCAGACAAACCATCGGACCACACACACACACACACACACCTTTCTTCCACATCTTAAATGCAATGAATTTCTAATGACTGCCCTGATAGAAATTACATTTCAGTCTTTGCTCTCTTTGTGATGTGTCTGCACTGAAATCCACTGGGACTGAAGATGTCTGTGCCTGTGAAACATCTGTTTCGGGACAGATGTGACCCGTGGACTATTGTTTGTCAGTGTCCTCATTTTCAACAGAGGATTCCTTTAGGGAGGCCTCAGTGGTAATCACATGAAATATTCTAGTTAACTCTTTAGAGATATTCTTTGTAGTTTCCACTCCTCGTGGCAAAAAGAATCCCAAAAATAAGCTGGCGCAGAACTGTGACAGACGAGCTAGCCAAGGATAAACTAACTTGGGGGGGAGAGTCGACATGTTGCCAAGGAAAAGGGAATGATAGGGGCTCATTGTCGCCTTGTGGGACAACAGGATTAAGTAAATTAGAGATTTTAAGTGTAACTGGTACTTATATGTGTGTGTAGGATCCTACAGTAAGACTATACCACAGCTGATGTATGTCTTCTTAAAGGAGCGGCTGTGTCAAAGTCAGCACTTCGGTCGTTCTGTTTTCATTTACAAAAACGTTTACAGTGTAGTTATAGTAGTATTATAATAGTAATAGTAATAATAGTAAGAAACTCTAAATGTAAGTTTTCAAAAATCCAATGTGTGCAATTATATACAAACAATATCACAAATCTAGCTGGTGGTAGAGCAATATCATATGTTTAAAAAGGTGCAACATTCATTTGTTTGTTTTGTAATGTTTATTTCATAGTCGGTATTGAAACCTGGTTGCTCAAACAAGCCAACTGTAACGGCACCTACCTGTCAATCAAAGTGGCCAGAATGTTAATTATGCATAACTTTAAGCAAGTGCAAGTGCAAGTATTGAAGTACTTGATCAAGGCGCAGCACAAGATGGTGAACATGGTTGACATCACACCTAATGAATATTATGTCATTGTGAGCATGTTGCCATCCTACCTGCATACTTCCTGTTCTGATCAGGAGCTTTGATACAAATACTGCTACAGTAATTGAATCTGACATGTTTTTGTCCTCGTGCCGGGCAAACAGAGTCGCATACGTAACCGTATCCAAACACAGGTCTGGGATCAGATTGAAATATCTTGGTGCAGGTGTATTGTAGAGCAGGTCAATTACAGATGCTCAGTGAAGGTTCAGTATCATAGCAACACACTGAATGATCTGTGAATGTCCATACAGTCCGTCTTAGTTTGTTGTTTTAATTGTATATTATATTTTCTTAATGGCAAAGATCATATTTGATATGATCATCTTAATCTGCATGTTATTGTGTCATTTGAAGAAGTAACAAACTTTTGTCTCAGTCATTTACATGCATGCAGGATAATTGAACATGAACATCTATTTTCCTATTTCAGGAACAAGGATATTCTCTGTAGCAACACTGGAGAATCTCATTTTGACTTAGATTGTTTGTGATTGGTGGAGATGGATTTTGTGATGAACCAATTTCAGGGGAGCTTTGAAATTCGAAAGGGATAATGAGGTCACTGCAGCGGGCTTTGATGATGGCGAAGGAAACATGTCTGTCGTTGTTCCCGGCCTCTGTGCTAAGTGAACTCTGAAGGCTTACAACTCCGGAATATAAAAGAGAAAAAGATACCTTGTAGGAGTTTTATTTTGTTTGACGACCCAAGGTGGTTTAACTGTACAAAGACTTCAAAGCTTACAATCTGTGGGGAAGGAAGGAAAAAAGGGGCAGTTTGCTGTCAACATCAGGGATTTACCAGGACTACAAAATCACCTGTGGGTCCACTAAAGCTCTGATGCGTACAGTGTGCCACCCTGGACTGTTATCTTTTGGAGTAAGTGCTGCTTTTAAGCTAATAAAAAAGGAGAAATCTCTTAGTTGAGTGGCTGAATTTGACTGGAAGATTTATAGTTGTGCTTTCATAGCACTTTGTCGGAGACAACAAGGGGGTCTTTATCATTTCTAGACAAGAGAAACAGACACGCTTCAGCCTCCACTGCTCGCTGACTCCAGATGAATGCAAAGTTTGTAGCACAAAATTGATAATTACTCACACATGGCGACTAAATCAGGACTGCCTGACTGAATTATGAATGTCAGATGTCTCTAAATGAATATTTGAATGAATGCACTAAATTATTTTGGCTAATTTTTAATATTTCAGTCTTCAAATTAACCATTAAATTCTCATGGTTTCTCTCGTCGCAATAAAAAAAAAAAGAAAAAAGAGGATTCAGTAACTCAGGCGTTGCCATAAGCCTCCTCGACTCGACTTTCCCTTTGAAGAAGTTTAAAGAATCAAGTTAAAGAGGAAGCCCTGACTTTGATACAGCCATCTCAGCACGAACATTTTAGATTAAATCAGGAAAAAATGCCCCCAGAGGCAATTTGCCTTCCAATATATGTCACGTATTTACACGCTGTAAAAATACTGGGGATTTTCTCCAGTTTACGGCCCTTCATGAAAGCTTAAAGGTGCTCCTGGGCTCTTCATGGCGTGTAGGTAATCGACAGCACAAGTTGGAATGTGTTTCTGTAAGTGTGATAAGATGATAAATATAGAGTTGGATAAACAGCTCGAGGGAGAAGCTCTGTGAGATGTGCAGTGATGTCATCAGCGGTACTGGACCAAATATGAGTCATCCACAAGTTTAGGAGCCTCTGTGATGAAAACATCAGCCCTAAACTAGGCTAATCCACTGGAATCCACAAATTGTGCGAGCACATACAGAAGCGCACACATGCTTAAACCGAAGTGGAGCCTGCATAGATCATTTAAAATTAACAAGAGATTAATTATGGAATACTACATGTGTGAATTATAGACCTTGCGCTGTATAGCTTATCGAACATGTTAATGTAAGCGCTTTACGCCCCCGCGTGTGCGTGCACAGATCACTGAGCTGCAATAACAGTCGACTGGATTTTACAAATCCGCTTTGTGTCACCAAACTTTAGCAGATCAGAAAAGAAGCGAGTGAGGGCAAGTTAGTGAATGTCTCTGCATCATCAGCGTCCCCTGACAACTCTATCCAACTCAACTTTTCTTTTTGTCTTTTAGCAGTCTCTCCATTTATTTCTCCCCAGCATGTCCTGACATCATGGATGGATTACTGAACGAGCACAGGACCAGAGGTTCGAGTGCTCAGGGGTGCGTGTGTTAGAAAGCTTGAAGTGACTGTTAACATTTCTGTTTTGAATTCAATCAAACAAAAGATGCACAGAGACTACAAATACAAACAAAACAACAAGAAACAGATACAACATAAGACTTGAGATGATTACAAAGAGACGTAAAGTGACAATAAAGGAATAAACACTGACCACAAATAGACACAAAACAACTACAAAGACAAACAAAATAACTTCAAAGAGACGCAAAACGACTACAAGAGGACACGCACGACTTCAAGGAGACACAAGATGACTACAAAGAGAAACAAAACAATGCTTAGGGATGATGACAGTAATGACAAAGAGACAAAAAATGATGGAATCGTTACAAAGGAACAGATTTTTTGTTCTTGTGCATGTGGAGGAAAGGTGGAGTGCCCTCCCTCATTGTTTCCCCATATCACCCACACCGCCTACACCTTTGGATGACCTTTCTGTCTATCTTTCTCTCTCACAAACTCTCTCTTTCTACATCCCTCTTCACTCTGTCCCTCTTTCGGAGGAACAAGTGAGGACAGATCTCATCTCTGACCGGCTGATTGAGTTACTGTGGCTGTCCCTGTTGACACACACACACACAGACATACTGATACACACAGTCGATGGCTTTGCAGGGGACTGAAACGGCATCAGGTTGTAACAGAGACATACAGCTAATAATGACACACACCTCCCACTGAGACGCAGTTGGACAATCCTCTATTGACGGCTACTTGCTGATTAGTTATCTAGCCTGGTGGCTCCTTGGGTGTTTGATGCTCTGGTTAGCTGACTGGTAGTTCTCCACTGACTCTTGCTGATCTCTGACTGATTTTCATCTGTCCGTCTGTTATCTATCCTGTGCAGGGTCACATGAGGATGGAGCATAACCCAGCACACCATAGGCAGCTAGTTTGTTTAAAGGGTAGCAGCAAAAGGAAAGCCGCAAAGGCACAGGGAGAAGTTTCAAACTCCACATAGAGAAGTGCAAGTTAGCTGGAAGATTCCAACTCAGGAGACCTTCGTGCCGTCAGGTGATAGTACAGGGCATGTGACCTATTGTGATTCTGCCTACAGCAATGTCTGCCACCTGTATTTCTGTAGTTACACCACTAAGCACATTTCTCAGTGAGTTGTTGCTCAAATAGGATCATCTGGACATTCATTGCACTATGTAGGTATTGGCAAGGCACTTGCACACATAGTACAAGCTTTTATCAAAGAGCCACTGCTGAAAGTTACATCGTCATTACTTCATGTTGTGGGTACTGGTTAAGTCAATTAATTTTTCCATCTCCCATCCAACCTTCCATGTTCTTTTGGATTCTTTTGGGTTTTCCATCGGCGGTTCGATCCCTGGCTCCTCCAGTCTGCATGTCGAACCATCCGTGGAACTCCAAATTGCTCCCAAAGGCTGCGCCATCGGTGTGTGACTGTGTATGAGTGGTTAGCTCCTAAAACTGATGAGCAGTTGGCACCTTGCATGGTAGCTAATGCCATCATTGTGTAAATGGGTGAATGAGATATGTAGTGTAAAAGTGCTTTGAGTGGTCGGAAGACTAGAAAGTCCATTTGCCATCATTGATCTTTACACATTTCTGGATTAGTCGCGAGGCGCCATGCAAAGGAAGAACTACTGAACTGAGCTTCACTACAGCTCTTCAAACCTATGGGTGATGTCACAGATACAATGTCCATGTTTATACTGTGTCTGTATCTGAGCGATGTGTGACTTTGTGGTCCTGTCGGCTTATTACGTACACACCTCTTCGAATCCTCAACACTGGGGACGTTGCAGTTCACAAGACACCAGAAAAGAAGAACAGGAAGTGAGTAGAGTGGAAATATGATTGCTTAAGCAGCGTGCTGCTTCTATTTGTCAACCAGGATGTAAACCAGCGCTGTGCACTGCTGGTGATTTGAGAAGAGGACCGGAGAGGGCTGGCATCTTGGGGTGAGAGATGTTGCTTGCATTCTCTCTTGTTGTGGGCATTAAGTTCTGGCCTGCAGCATTATGTTACGGCCTGTTAGCAGCTGGTACAGCTATAAGGATTATCTGTAATGAAATCCCCCTCTGCCGAGCAACAAATCATTTTACACTACATGGTCTTATATCCTCTCATGCCCTTGTAAGGTCCAAATATAAGGTGGTATTCTACCCTACTGGTTGGCATGCAGATAGGATTGGTTAAATTGAAACTTTGGCTCATGGATTGAGTGTGCTGTTGGCCATCATCAAACTAAATGACTGTTTGGATAGCTGACAGACAAGACTGGATAGGCTGGTACACAAATGGCTAAAAAGAGTCATCAATACTTAAATGCATTAGCAGGAGTGATTGATCTGCCTGTGGAAGGGCAATTGGGGTAGACTTTCTTAGGGGGGTAAAATACAAAGGAACAGAGGGAAAAGAGAGACATGATATGGAAAACGAAGATACACTATATAGATACACATACAGAATCCAACACCGCTCCAAAGTTATGTATTCCAATAATAAACTGTAAAACCTACAACAGGAAATTCAAGACACCCAATGGATTTATTTCTTTTTATATCAAACTGACCCATTGCTTTACAGAGAGGTTAGAGCGGGGCTCTCCTTTCACAACGGGCCTTCTCTTTTTTTTTCCCCCTCCGACACGACGAACAGACGGGTGAGCTCTTTGTGTACTTTCTTTTGATTGAAGAAGAGGGAAAGATGAGAGGGTTACAGACAAAGAGGGATCGCAGTACAAAAAGTGCCAGAGCTGGGAATTAGACCCAGCTGGCCCGCATGGGGCGAATTCATCTGCAAATTAAACTTTTATTTAAAGAGAGCTGCAATGATGAGAGTCCAGGAACATCTTAAAACCTCCAGTGAGGCAGTGTTACTTTCAAGAACTTTTTATTTTTATCTCTAACCTTTGAGATATTATTGGACACAACTGTACTGTATGCTGCCTGGAATTCTACACTGCCAGACATTGTCAGCTAATTCTTAGCCAGGATGTATAGAGATAGCTGAAAAATGTACGAGTTTCAAAGGAATAGTTTTCTTGGAAACACATTTATTCACTTTCTTGTTGAGATTAGATGAGAAGATCAATACCACCCTCGTAACTGTCTGCTAAATATGGAGCCACGAGCCAATTAGCGTAGCTTAGCATCAAGAGTGGAAACAGGGGGAAACCACTAGACTGGATCTGTCAACACGAAGAAGTTTAATTTGGTTTATGTCCGATGGTTTAAGAGAGAGAGAGAGAGAGAGAGAGAGAGAGCGGACACTGGTTGGGAGACAAATGCAGTGAATGAGAGTGAGGGAAAGCCGCTTAATGAGCAAAATAAAATGTTATCTCCTAAATGTTTCGCAGTGTTATGTTCAGCACAAGCACACACATACACACGGCTGCACAACCCTGAATATATCCTTATGGTCAGTGGGAAAATACCAATAAAATAAAGAAGCAACACTCCTAATTACAGTGTAGAACATAAGCATCACATTGAAAACAAGACTCAAAATAATTACGGTGATGTAAAGTGACAATAAAGGGCAGAAAAGGGCTACGAGGTGCCTCAGAATGACCACAAAGAGTCAAAAAGATGTAAAACAAGTCTTGAACTGGTGTAAAGAGACAAAACAGCCGCATAAAGACAGAAAACAAGACTGAAAATTATTCTATAGTCTCTGCTGGCTGTCTTGTAACTTCACAGTGAAGACTAGACTCAAGAAAGTCACTGCACCAAAGAATAGTCCAATAGGCAAATTAGGCTCGATCTTAAAATTATTGTGTGGTTATTATTGCAGGGGTCAAGTTTAATCCACGGTCTTTGCCCGTTGTTAATTTTACTGTAGTGTTTTGGTCTTTGCTTTGAAATTTACCAGTGTCATGGTCAGAGAGATAAAACCAATAAAACAAAGCAGCAAACCCACCCACACACACACACACACACACACACAAACAAACACACACTCCTAATTACAGCGTAGAGTATAGACATTTAATTCCATCCCGTTAAACTCTGCCGTGATCCCCCTCTAAGGAACATGATATCTTTGTTTGTGTGTATATGAGTGTGTGAGCTCAGGTGTGCATGAAAGTATTAATTTACGTACACGCGTGTGTGTGTGTTTGTGTGCCGGCTCTGAATCAATGGCAGGTATACGATGTCTGGCCCCTGGCAGTCAAGGACGAGGTTGTGAGAGGGCACCGGGATAAAGGGATGGAGCCGAACAGTGCAAAACACTCCTACAACCGCAAACATCCATCAAGATGTCATCAAACTCTTTTATTTTAGGAACTTAATCGCTTCATATGCGTCCCTTTTTCCATCGTCTTCTCAGCCATTCATCGTCTCTCTTCAGTTTGTGACTATTTCAACACTTTCAGACTTTCTCCTACATGACTTCAGCTCGTTTCCAAGGCCTCTCCCTTATTTTCCTTCATCTCCCTCTATCTCTCTCGTTGTATCCTCTAAAAAGTTGTTCATCTCCACCCAGAACTAATCTACGCTGAGCGACAGTCGGAGACTACAGGAATGATGAGCAGCTATAGCGCGTGAAATGCGTGAGTGACACAGAGCGAGGTAAAAAAGGAGTGGGAGTGACAGGCGTGGCGTGACATATATATATACTAGAATTTGAGAGACGTGGGAGACAGTTTGATGAGAGGATGGAGAGACGAGGGGCGAGACAGAGACGGGCTGAGGACAGAGCGAAGGTAAAAAAAGAGGGGATGTGGTTTGAAGTGGCTGCGGCGGTGTCAGCCGACTGAGATGAAGAGAAAGATTGAGGTTGGCTTTGAGGAAACTTAACATGTTTATCCTCCTTGAGTTTTCTATAAAATTTAATGAAGGGCGAGCGGGAGAGGAAGTGAAGAAGAGAGGTGGAAGATGAGAAGAAAGTAGAGGAGAAAAGAAGGACGTGGAACGATAAGGAAGGAGTGGAGGACGAGGGCGGTGACAAATGCAAGAGGAGGAAAAGGAAAGTTTAGAGCGGAGAGAGAGAGAGGAGGGAGAACATCCATTTTATTGGCTTTGCTAAGATGTGACAGAAAGATGTCTCATAAAAATCCAGCACCTGCTTTTAGATGGAACACAGTGAAAGGTGTCAAGATAAATAATACTTACTCGGGATGTAAATGGATGAGGATACGTTTTCCGAATATAACCAGCGGCAGAATTTTTAGTCATTTCCGCTGCTCCTCCTCTCCCTCTGACTGACCTGTCACCACATTCACAGACATCATACGTACACTGCTACAATCAGCATAATTCTGCCTCTACCCTGGAAATACATTCAATATTCAGATATTCGGCGAGGTTTGCGCTCAGTAACATTTCATTAGGTTTCACCAGATTTGTCAACGCTTGGCTATGTGGCGCATGTGACCTTGGTGACATGACAGCAGACGAGAAACTGACAAGTTCAGGTTAGGGACCGTCTCAAAAGTTTCTTATTTTCTCATCTTAGACAGCTCAGTCCAACTTAACTTTCATGTGAGCAAGGGGTGGCATCTCACAGTTTGATTTGATTCAAAGGGCTATAATTTGGATCCAAAAAGAGTATCAATGCATCCTGATGCAACAAAAACAATGAGATTATATGTTGTATATCGGCTCCAGAGTGTGTGATGTAGCACTGAAGCAGCGGTTTTCCCAGACTGAATAGGGACGCAAGTCCCTGGCAATAAAAGTTGCAATAGTGTTTACGATTTGCTTCGTTCTTTCTGAGTTGGGTGGAAACTTTGCTACCGCCTGTTGAATCATTCTCTGGTTAGCATCTGCAACTGGTCGCTTTTCCTTCAACTCAAGGAAACATAAGAGATGATTTTTGATGTTGGTTTTACTGCCAAAATATTCCAATACTTCAATTCTATGAAAGCCAAAATGCTTCCATGCGGTAGCTTTTAAAGCACTTGAGATATCGTGCCTCGTACAGACGCACAGCAGCCATATCTGTAGTTCTTTAATGTTAGTTAATGTTGGTTGCATCAGGTTACTATGCACAGCCTTCAGTTTGTAAAGAAAACTGTTGGATTCTGACATAAACAGAAGATGCAGATAGTAGCTTTAATTCACAACCTTAGTATTTATACATGAGACTACTACTGTAGGTATAAGCAGGAGAAAGGTAACACAGAAACAGAGTGGGAATTGTGTACTGTAAGACCACAGACCAATGCACAGAGCTCACATTCAATCTCTCCGTCCTCCATCTCTCCAGAGGATTCGTCCTCTCGTTCCATCTTTCTGCCTCTCCATCCATCTCACCACTGTTTTCAGCCAACACTCTCCGTTCCCATGCCTCTCTGAGCACTGGGAGTCAGTGTCTTGTGCATCTGATGGTAGTAAACCAATCTTAATTCATCTTAACTTTAAATCCTTTTCCGAAAATTAATGACCTGCTTTCCATTAGAGAAAATGTGCTGAGGACACTTTAATGTCAGACCGCAGCATGGAGGAGGAGGGGTAGCTGATTTGTGGCGCATCACGTAATCGTAGTGTGAAGCCATGCGGAGTGTGTACCGGCATGCGTGTTCGTGTGCACTTTGTTGTTGTGCCTGTGTGTAACTCCTGATGCACTTTGCCAAAGATTGTAAGCGAATTTAGGCCGAGAGGGTTGGACAGAGTACAAACGGCGAGCGAAGATGAGCTCCGGGTAAAAACAACAACAACAAAAGAAGACAGTGGGGCTCAAATGCATGAGTCTGTAGTGTGTGTGTGTGTGTGTGTGTGTGTGTGTGAAGAAAAAGATAAAACAGGAGAGGGTGAAAGGGAAATTAAAAAAGACCTTTTAAGTAAAAAGTTGAAAATGAATATTTAAGATGAATATAATGTTCGGCACACAAACAGAATAAAATATTAAGCAGAATTTCCTGCACTTCTTCTTCCCCCCTCTCAGATGATGCCCGGTTCATGGTTGGACCCAAAGGCACTTCTTCTTCTTCGAAATCTTTTTTTTTTTTCCCACTTTCAACATTATATCTGGGATTATTCAAAATTCATAACGTTTTTCTTCATCTCGCTCTTCCATCTATTTCCTGGGAATTTTCTGGGCCCTTATGAATACTGTTCTCTACCCTCAATCTATTCTATTCCTCTGTCGGTCTACTGTGTCACTTTCCCATGAGATATTTCTTCTTTTTTCTTCCTCCTACCTGTCTTCACCTCCCTTCCTATCTATCTTTCTCCTCCTCTCCTCACTATCCCTCTGTCAATTCCTATTCCATGTTTCTTAATCCCCCTCCCTTCCCTTCCCTGAGATAATTCCTCTCCTCTTTCCCTCCCATGCTCCTCTCCGTCAAGCCCCTTCTCTCTTTCTCTCTCTCCTCTTTCTCTCTTTGGCAGCCGCTCTGCTCTCCTCTTCTCTCCCCTCCCTCCCTCTCTTCCTCTCTGTTTATCTCCCTCTTGCTTCCTCCTTCCCCCTTTTCTCCCACCCCCCCACCTCCCTTCTTCCTCTCTTTCCCTAAATCAGCCCCCTATGGACTGCAGCAACCGCACACACATGTTCCAGACGCGCTCACACACAACAAAGACCCAAGGATGTGCGAGAGAGGTGTTAGCGCAGTGATTACAGGCACAGGCGCCAAAAAACACGCGCGACACACGCATGCATGCACACGCAAGCATGCCTTCACGTTACAACCTGACGCTCAGACAGCGACGGTGCTCCCATTTGTTGGACTGACAGGCATTTTGTGGAAGGAAAGTAGCATGGGGGGGGGGAGGAAGAAGCAAAGTGAAAAGGTTAGGCAGACAGGAGGTAAATGGAGATGAATGGATATATAAAAAGAACAGGAGGAGAGGAAAGGAGGGAGCATGATGGGAAACAAAAAGACAAGGAGTTCTGGTGGAGAAGGAGGAAAAAACGTGGGACCAAAGTGAGATGAGAGTGTCAGTGACACATAATGAGAGAGAGGAGGAGAGCGAAAGGGAGAGTCAGCAAGCAAAAGCTGCACTCATTTATCCACAAAAGATTGAGAAGTGTGTGTGTGTGTGTGTGCGTGTGTGTGTGTGAGAGAGAGAGAGTGGGAGAGGGAGGAGTGAGCGTGCGAGAGAGGGAGGAGTGAGTTGGAGAGGGAGGAGTGAGTGAAAGAGAGAGAAAAAGAGAGAGAGGGAGTGTATGTGTGTGTGAGACATTGTCATCCAGTCCTGCTAGAGAGCAGCGGCAGCAGCAGCAGCAGCAGCGAGCATCACCAGCCGACGGGATACAGACGCACTGAGGCAGCGAGGAAATTACGGGAATACACACTGATGAAGAGGCAACAACAAAAGGAGGGAAGGATGGAATAAAAAAAGAAAAGAAAAGAAAGCATTTTGTTGCTTTTCCCACTTCTGGTTGGAGCATCCCACAAGCAGAGCACCAGTGAAAACACATACATATGATATATATATAAAATTCCTATACATATATATCAAATTATGCCTGTTTTCAAAGAAGCTGCAGCCGGACAAGGACTGAACTGACAGCAAAACAAACAAAAAAAAAAAAAAATGCATGAAAAATTTGGCAGCATTTGCCTTAAAAACTGTCGCATATTAATGCTTTGAGATTTTTTTGTCCATTTTTTTGCTCAGTGGGAGAAAAAAAAGACAAAAAAATACCATTGATGCAAATGGGAAATTTGGAAAACTGGCAACTGAGTTGTTGAAGCAGCAACAGCAACAACAACAACAACAAAGAGCTTCTGCTGCAGACAGTCCTTTACTTCCAAGAGGGGCTTCTTTTGAAAACAGGATTTTTATTGTATTTTTTTTTTTTTTTTTTTGTGATCTGCCCTCGGTGTCACGCGCCTATTTATTTGGCTGTCTGTCGCATTTCCACTTGTCTCCGTCGTCCGAATGGGCTTTGGGGAGCGTTATTCCAGCACGCCGCTGAAAGTGCAGAGGGCAGTCCACAGGCTCCCTGACACCACACTGATAATTCCTCAGCAATCGGCAAAAAACCGCACAGCCCAGCTCGGGCTGTGAGGATGAGGGTGAGGTAAGTTGTGGAACAGAGAGAGAGAAAGAGGCAAAAATATATATATATCAAAGAGAGGAGAGAGGGAAATTAGGATCAGAGTGTAAACAAAGAGACATAAATCATCAAAAAAAAAAAAAAACATCAACAAGCCACCAGATCCGTCATGTGGGACACTCCACTCTGGTCAAGTAAATCCAGCATCTCTTTTTACAGCTTCTCTCGAGTCTCGGGTGCAGCAACGCTAAGGCATTAAGAACAGGCATTCAGTATCACAACATCTGCCCTCCCCTCTCGCTTTCTCCTCCTCTCTCCTCTCCCCTCAGTCTTAGCACTTGTAGGGCAGGACAGAGCGGGCTGAGAGACAGACAGAGCACCCAGCTGGTGTCCCCGGGTCTCTTACAGACCCTGGGATCCACGGAGAGGAGGGGTGTCAGTGGAGCAGCAGCAGCAGCAGCAGCAACAGGAGCCCAACGCCGAGGAACAAAAAGCCATTGGACTCCTTGTGTGGTGTTTAAAAGCTACAAGCTGACACTGACAGAGCACTGTCACCAGGGGGGATTTGAGCTGTTTATGAATGTGTGTGTGTATGTGTGTGTGAGTGAGTGTGTGTGAGCGCGTGTGTGATAGAAAACACGCCTCAGGTGCAAGAGGGACGCTTTTGGACTGTGATCATCACAGGATTTCAGCCTGGAGTAATGTTTTAAAGACAGCTGTTGTTACCTGTTGAGGCTGGAAATAGGAAGGAGATATCCTCCACAGTCTTTACAAAATAAAAGCTTGGCGTTTAATATCACTCATAAAGACTTAAGGGGACTGAACAAAGACTGGATCTACACATCTCAAGGAGGGAGTAACGTTCACCAGAGTGGACTAAGGTGGCGGCGAAAAAAAGATGCCCACCGCGAGAATAAAAAAAAGCTTCTTTTGAATGATGACACTGAGAGTGAGAGGATGATGCGTGCAAGTTAAGTTCTGAGAAGCGGAGGAGACTGAAACTTCACTCTTTTTCCAGAACATCAGAACTGATTTGATTCCAGTGTGGAGCATTAGATCCACTCAGGAATATGAATCCGTCTCTGGAGTGGAAAAAGCCTTTCATGTGGGAGCCTGTGACTATCTGAGACTTAGAGGATTCTTCTTCTTCTTCTTCTTTTTCTTCTTCTTTTTTTTTATTGTGAGCGTCCTGGACCCAAAAGTTCTCACTTTTCACGGATTATTCATCCACTCAGCGGGGCGGAGGAGGAGTGGGGAGCGTAGTATTGCTGGAAATGCCCGAGGCAAGTTCATTCGTACGTAACACACCCTCCTAAACTGGATTCACTCCAAGCCACAGGATTTGGATTTGTCTACAACCGCCTCTGCTGTCTGCTGTTGACATATGGCTTTGTGAAAGGTGACATTTCCTGAATTTTGGAATATTTTATTTGCTTTAACGAACACACGCACACACACACACACACCTACAAACATACTGTGCAGGGACTGTGATGTGTCTGCGCATTTGAGTGCCTTCTCACAAGGGACTCATTCACTCCTGTTAGAAGCATGTTGAGATGGGGGATTGATTTCTTTCACTCACTTGTTCCTCTGCCCCTTGACGACAATTTAGCTTACTGTAACTGTGTGCAGTAATAACTCCCACAGTGCTAATTGAATGCTTTCTGTTAAATGTAGGTTAAACCTCCTCAATGATTTCTAATACCTGAGAGGCTCAGAGATTCATTCAATGACTATAATTTAAAGCTACGGACAAGAAGGATTTTTAACTTCCTTTGTCTTTGTTTTGTTTGTTTTTTAACCCAGGAGCTTTAGTTTGGGCCTGTCGTTACTAATTACACATCAGTCCAAGATGGCCACCTCCGTGCATCCACTCTTGGTAAGCTTCTCTCTGGCCGTTCTCCTGGGTTTGACCTCTCTGGGTGGACTGACCTCGCGGCCTTCAGGTCAGGCTTTGGCCCAAGTCCCTACCAACAACCAGACAACAGAGCCCACTGTGGTACCGGAGGCCGCGCTGGCAACGCCGACACCAGATGACAAAGCGGTCCCGACTGTCGGTAACCGTTGCTGGGGTTACTACGACGTCATGGGCCAGTGGGACCCGCCCTTCAACTGTAACGCAGGTATCTACCTGTTCTGTTGTGGTTCCTGCTTCTACCGCTTCTGCTGCCAGTTCAAAGTCCACAGTTTGGACCAGACTTCCTGTTCCAACTATGACACACCCGTTTGGGCAAACACCGGGCGACCGGCGGCACCCGTCACAGAAGCCCACGAGGAGCCAGACCGGGATCGGACCCACATGATCGTGTATATTATCTGTGGAGTGGTGGCCATCATGGTGCTGGTCGGGATTTTCACCAAGCTCGGGCTGGAGAAGAGTCAGGGAGGACAGACGGACATGACCAACTCCAGGTATGAAGAGAGAGATGGATGAATGATGATTGTGCACAGGAGGGAGTGATGATTAATGGAGTGGTTGATTGAATGATGAGCAGAGAAATAGATGGTGATGATGATAATCATGTCACCATGAATTATCATGATACTGATGGATTGAGTTTCATTGGATCTGCTTAATTGCTGGATGGATGATTGTTGCCTGATTTGTTCAAGAAAAAAAATCCAATTATCATCTAAATGTTCATATTTATTCAAGACAAAACACAGTTTTCTATTTTTCTATAGATTATCTACTGATTATCTACTGTATTTTCTTCATATTTCTCAGCTTTTTTTCAAAGGCACTTACAAATGATCAGGACACAGAGATAAAATAAGGAGTTAAGCAGTAGGAGAAGCATCCCAGTAGGATTTATTTAAAAGATAAACAACTTCAGAAAATATCTGGTTCTTTGAAAAAGTCAGCAGTACAAGGTGTTGTGTCTGTTACAGGCATTTTTGAGGGGAGTTTTTCCTTATCTGACTCACAGGTCTAAGAATAGAGGGTGTCAGTCCCTCAGAGCCTCCGTCCCTGGAGGCAAATTTCTGAATTGGCCAACACTGTCATTCAGCATGCATCGAGGAAAAACCTGAAATAACCGAGAAACACTATATTTGATCTACATGGTCGATGCTGAAGCACAGGATGGTTTATAAACACACATGCCGTGCGTGCCTGTAAAGAATTCTCTCATGTTTGTCTCTCTGTGCGTGTCTCTGCATACGTGTGAGAGGGTCACCAGCTGGATAATGAATCAAGCGTCTGAATCACAGCGAGGTGATAAGTGGTGTGATGCCTGTATGCAACCATGAGGACGTAGTGATGGAGAAGCAGAGAGAGAGCGAGAGAGAGGACCAGATGGAGGTCAAGCAGTAGGATGGATGTTCGTAAGGACAGATGTCGGGTGACAGTAAGGGAGGAGTTTTACAGTGTGGTTGTGTTGTGTTTTCTCTGTATTAGTGTAGCCGTTTCGCATTGGCAGGTGATTGATTGCTGTGACACAACTATGACTGTGGCAATGTGTGGCCTTCAGTGAACAATGAGAAGAGAGAGGGGTGGTTTTTTTGGAAGGGTGGAATATTGAGCGGATCCGACTGGAGTGCAGCCAACGGCTAATTCTAGTGCAGAGAACAGGGGTGTGTGTCTGAGTGTGTGTGTGTGTGTGTGTGTGTGAGAACGGGAGAGAGAGAGAGAGAGAGGAAGAGGGAGAGACTGTGTGTGTGTGTGTGTGTGATGGGTGTGACTGGCCAGCCTATCGGGTGATAAGAGTCGTGCCACAGGGGCTCTTTTACAATCCTGTCATTACCGGATCTCCTCTTCCAGTGGAGGAGGAAGAGGAAGAGGAAGAGGAGGATAACAGTGGACATCCTTGCTCATTAGTGTTACACTGCGCTGAGCCACCATATAACACAATGAAAGCTGGCAGCTCTTGGTACATTTTATCCCCCGATTTTAATTCTTGAGTCGAGGGATCGTTTCAGAGATATTTCTGCCATCTGGTTGGCTGTCTTAACCACATGCAGGTCATACTGTCAAAAGAAATGTCCAGTGTTTGTCTTGAAGTTTCACAGAGTTGACATGTTTATGCCTCCAATAAGCAGGACAGATGCTTGCCAACATCTGGCCTGCTGAAGTGTCCTGGAGCAAGACACTGAAACTCCACCGGCTTGACCGTTCACTTTGACCTTCCTGGATCAAAAACTTGTTTCATTCCCCCCCAAAGGAAGTAAATAAAGCAGGAAAGGATCTGTCTATGTCACTTCATTTCAGCACAAGGACCTTTTGCCTATAAGACTAAAGCGGTGTCAAAGAATTGTATTTTTGCGTTTCTTCAAAGCTTTGTTCTGTCTGCTTGGTGGCGTTTCATTTTCAGCATGAATACAAAAGAGGCACAGGTACTGTGACAGAAGCTGAATTGTTGTGAACGTGCCCTTCCTTGCACTGCCGTGGTGCAGTCCCAGGAAGCGTCTCTTAACTCACAGGAAAGGACGGGGAAAGGGTCAGTGACAACCACACAGCAGAACAAAAAGGAAAAAGAAAGAAAAGGAGAGAACGGAACGAGACAAACTATGTCGGGAAAAACAAAGCGAGGTCGTTTTGCTGCCATCTTGCCGATCACGGCACGGGTGTTTACTTCATACCTGCTAAATCTAGTTTATGTGAAGACGGAGACAAAGACACCGGAGTTGTGATGCGCCGAGGGCCCAGTGATAAAGGAGAGGACAGTCCACTGGAGTGTGAGGGAGTTAGGGATGGATGGAGGAAGAGAGAAAGTTACACAGGAGAGAAGGAGGTGCTGATGAGTGAAGGACTAAGCTGTTGTAATTCTGCTGATTTGCCACTGAGAGTTGTGGATGACTGCTTTGCTTTGCGGCCAGGCCACACAGAAAATGATTGTCTTTCAGAAGTTGCTAAAAAGACATTTTTACTCTGGAGGGCTCGTTTTAACACCTCTGGACTGCAGTCTGACAACGTGGTTAGGCTCTTACTCTTTCTTTCACGATGGGCTGCTGTTGTTTAAACTGCTGGCAGCGTTTGTACGTCCTCTTTCATTTTCACCTTTTGGTTTTGACAAGGAGGTCGTGCCAAACATTAAACTAGACACTTATAGTGTATTACTTTCTTTATTGTCATTATATTACTTATGATGAAAAACTAGCAAGTTGACAACTTTGCTGACAGCCAAACATCAAGCAAGGTCAACACAAGACATGGCAGCCAGATAATATTACCGACGAGTCCAACAGCAGTCAGCCCAGCTCGGCGTCTGTCCTTCAGCCTTTTATTTCACCAAGCTCTCACCAGCGACTAAAAGTCAGTCCCAGATTTAATCTCGCCTGGCGGCTTCGTGCTCGGTCACTCTCTTGTTTTCTCTTCTTAGCTTCCTCCTTCAGTGTCCTCTTATGTTTTTTTTCCATAGATGCTGCTGAACCCATTTATGAACTGCATTGAGACCCTGATTTTGAAATCATGATTTTGGATAGTTTGCCTGTGAACGACAAAACCCTCTGGCCTCTTTGCGTTTCAGGACCACAGTGGATGAATCCTGGAACCACCAAATCTATTCATGGCCATCAGATTTTAAAATTCATTCTCAACCTGCATACGTTTGACAGCAGAGACACTTTAACCCAGCTGTGAGGTGGCTTTGTGTAGAAATGTGTGTGTGTGTGTGTGCACTCAACGGATAAATCCAGCCACAAAGCTGTTAAGGTGGTAATGCACTGAAACCTTGGGTCAGGCAATCACAACAGGCAGCGGTGCAATGATGTATAGCACAAAACATGCATGCACACACACTACACACACACACACACACACACCTACTCAAACCTGTCATTATAACTGTTTTCCGCCGCGTCTCTCATGTGCAAACTTCTGCTAAGCAAAATGAAAAATGAATTATATCCTTTCACATGTGATTCAGAGGCGGGAATTAATATGCCAAATCAAGTTGTTTTCGATTAACAACAGCTCGCCTGTTGAAGGTGAAGAGGAGATTCAGAGGGAGGGAGAAGTCAGAGTGCCTTTCAAGTGTTTGCTGTGCAGTAAATATTACTCCAAATGCTTAAATCTATAGCTAATATGTTGACAAGGTGCCTAAAAGCCCTGTCATAAGACCACCATGCACACTGTGGCTGTAATAATCAGCAATTAAGGAGTTGGCAATAAATATTTGGCACATCAATATCACTATAAAAAAAAAAGATGTTTGTGCAGCATTACTCAAAGCACAGCAGCTACTGGTGCATTAAGCAATTTAAAGACAATAAAACAATACTTCCCAGCCAACAGCATAAATAATCTCAGTGCCAGGCATGAATTAATGCCAGTGTTAGGAGGGTAAGTATCAAACACACACAGCATGAATAAATTAATCAGTCGAGGCAGCTGGACTTGCGAGATCATAAAATTGTGAGATCTGGTGAGAGTCCATCTCACCAAACCAAAGTGGTTTGGACCAATCAGAGTCATTTGAGGAACTACCGGCAATGAAGATGATTTTCGCTCTTCTCACGACTATGTTAAATGGTTCTTTGATCTGATTGGTTGAAGTTTGCCTTTGACAGACAGATGACAGAAAGTTAGTTCATCATCTTCAATCATCTGGCCTAGACAGTTCCCAGTGATGACTTCCCAGATGGTTATGTGTAACAAACTATCTGGTAAATAAGTAACGTTTTGAGTTTTGAGTTCAGACGCAGGCAGGTCGGTGTCAGGGGGCCATTAGGCTCAGAAACATCAACACGTCGATGTAAATCCACCGATGACCGATGACACAAACGTTCATTATCTGGTGCTAAATGTGCTTCTTTACATCTGGATCCAACCAGTACGGCTCCGTGACATCATGGCTCTCTAGGCAGCTTCATACACCACCAGTAGCATTTTACCCACCAGACTTTTTCTAACCTCAGATTTGGTTATTTTTTCTTGGTTTATGAGTAAGTAGGCTACAAAGTTAAATAGTTTCCATTTTTCCATTTTTTACAATCAGTGTTTTATTTCAAAAATTCGACAAAACTAGAACAGCCGTGTATTTGCAGAGTGGAGATCTGCTGCTGGGACGCTTCTGAAACGCACAAACATTGTCTAGAAAGGTCAGAGATCAGCTCTGGACATTAGACAGCGACATCATGGTGTCATGGCTGTCATTAATGCGAACAGAACAAAATCAAGACTTCACTTTAAACATGCAAAAAGTAACCACTTCAGACCTTAACCTATAGATATATAGAAATATTTAGCCTACACACACACACATGCACATACACACACAGTATAATATCCATTTCACTCCCTTTAACAGCAACATACCACTTATCATAAGTTATTCTGCTGAAGAGCCATGTGTTCAAGGGCACAGGCGATTGAATGACCCACCGGGGATCCAAACGACCGTTTCCATTGGCCGTTCTGTTCCTTTACTGTATTGTGTTTCATCAACAGTGCTTTCTATTTCCTTTATTGTTCAGTCACATTGGTGCTTTTCATCACCGCCTATGACAGGTATTTAGAGGGCAGTGATAAACACGATCACACGACTCCGCTGCTTTCCATGAAACAGCCGCAGCAGCGGACAGATGAAGCCAATATTTTATAGTGAGGTGTGTGATCCACATGAAGTTTTGTGTTTGTGTGTGTGGAGGCCTGTGAGGTGGAATAAACTGATGATGAGGGGTTTTGTTGCTTTTTCATTAAGAAGAATTTTCTTTAGGTAAGTAAAAATGAGACATAATTAAAATATCAAATAAGAAATGCAGCAGATGCTCCAGATCAAACAATTCTTCAAATTAACAAAGAAACTCTTCATTGATGTAAATGCGTGTCTTCGGGCTCCACTCCATTGTTAGAAGCTGTTCTGCATTATCAAGAGCAGCGAGGCTTGTTAAGCTATCATCTTCCTCCTCCTCCTCCTCCGTGCTTAATCTGGACCCAAAATAAACTCTTTGATGCTGCAGCGGTTTGAAAAATAGACTCTGACCCTCCCAAAGTGCTCGGTTAACTCGAATCAACAAGGAACCATTGTTGCCTCTGTGCACATTTAGGGAAGCGGTGATGATTGTGAATATATTCAACCGTGGACAAACATTTTCGCTCCACTTCACCGCTGTTTTTTAAAGGACCAGTGTGCACTGTATTCACTGTATTGCAATCTCCTCACCTCACCCTCACCTTCCTGGCACTGAATGAGAACCGACCCATCCAGTAGCCCCATCTAGAGCCAGCGTTTGTCCCGTCTGGGCATTTCAGCATGGCGGGTTCTTATTTTCAGGTGATTATATACAATGAAAACATAGTTCTGTATATTATATTCCATGTCTGTTTTATATATTATATTCTGACACCCAAATTTTACACACCGAATCTTTAAAACACACTTGCTGGACTCACTGGACTCAAAACACTCAGCTCTTAGCTGACTACTGGCTTTCATGTAAGATTTTATAGAGCTCTGAGAGGCAGCACTGCACTGCAGGATGCAAGGTCAGTATGTTTTGAAATACTTTCTTGAATCCAAGCAATACATATCTGGACCAACCACTACTCTCCTGGTTGTGTGCTGTGAAAGAAACATGATTTGTTGCTGTTGTCTTGACCTGCAGATCCACATGCAGCTAATCAATATTTGAGGGAATATTCCACAGAGCCACTTTGAAAATGGAAGCATTAAATGAATGTTTTGTAGATATATTTAATATTGTCTGCAGCAGTGGAGTGTACATTTACTGAAGCACTGCACTAAAGTAGAGTTAGGATGCACTTTATACTTCTACTTCTTGTTGTTGCTGCTTATGTAATTATGAATGCAAGACTTCTACCTGTAACTGAGTGTTTTTGCAATGAAGTATTGCCACTCTTACTTAATTAAAAGGTCTCTGCCACCACTGGATGTATGCATGCTTTGTATATCTGTCTATAGACAGGAGTGTGTCTTTTTACATGCATGTCCCATAGAGGCAGCTGTATCAGTGTTATGATTGTAACTCCACACCACACCTCAGTGCAGCAGAGCTCAGTGAGACAGATTGCTGCAGAGCCCTGAACTTCCTCGACTCATCTGTTGCTGCAGTGGCTCCACAACACACTACTTTCTCCGTTCGGTCTCAATACTTCCTCCCTCAGTCTTCCTCATCTCTAATACGGTATCCGACCATTTCTCCTCCGGTTTCATCACCTCATCTTCTTTTTCTCTTTCTCGCTCTCGCTTCTGGGGCCTCATGTATAAAACATTCCAGGTGCTGGATATGAGAGGGGAAAGCGGTTCATGACAGATGATCAGATTTAAAAACTAAATGATGAGATTTAGCATATTCATACAGTATGATCCTTTTATGCACATTATTAAAGGGAAAACAGACGCATTCAAAATTGTGACAGCAAGGTAAGTTTATTGTAGCACCTCTCAGTAACAAGGCAAGTCAGCAGACGTAAAGGCATGAAGAAAAGACACAAACAAAACCATACATTACAATAAAAATAATCAAAATACTAATCTTTGCACAGACTGTGAGCACTTTATCATATTTACTGTGAGTTGCTCTCAGTTGACCTTTGCTAAGCCCCTCCCCTTTTTTCTCTGTGCTCCAATAACAACAAGTTATACAACGAGTAGTTCTGACCAAGCAATCTGATTGGCGGCGGCTTCCGACGCTGTAGAAATGAAGCCAGTGAGGGAGTGTTCAAAACTGCAGTTCCTCCAGCAGCCACTTGAGGCTGGCTACAGAACAGTTCAACCTCCATAAGCACCTATGTTAAAATGTCCAACTTCACAGCAGAAATAAACATGTTTACAGCCTGGTACAAAAAACAATTTTGGCCTCTATAGCTAATTTCACCGTTTGTGACAACTGTACTGAGGGTGAATTTATATACAACTCACCTGTTCAAATTATATTAAGGCTTAAATTTACACAAGCATGGGCGCTTTGATCGACAGGTAGGTGCCGTTAGAGATGCCTTATTTGAACAACCAGGCGTAGCTAGCTGGGAGGTGGAAGAGTCAGTCCAGCCAGGATGGCTGTCGCCGCATATTTTAAGCATCTCTTCGTAAACCTGTGGTTGACGTCAATCATGCGCTGTCCATACTTTATACTGTCACTGGTGCTGCCACAAAACTGTAAATTGAGCAAATTGACGTTTTTCATTGCATAATATTCATATTACATGTTCCTGTAAAGAAAACAGCGTAGTGTTGGCGTCGTTTTCACTGCTCAAAGTGAATTTTTTTTCACCCAGCAAAAGCAACAGATTCTTTAACCTTTCACAGCTCTTACTTACTGTACATTAAATGTCAACGTTGCAACAGCTCATCTTGCAGTTGCCTCTTCTTCTTTTCTCTCTGCTCTGTCTTTAATTTATACTTACATACCAAAGCATCCAATGCCTCCTCCTCATCATCATCCTACATCTTCTGTAAATTATATTTATATCAGTTTTTCATCAAAGCCCACACACCCAGATTACGAGATCATCACAGGACGTTTAACATAAGATGAGTAGCTCAAACGGCATCTTTATTACACATATAGATAAATGAAGAGTGATTACTTCATAATGAGAGGTTTATTTTTGAGCAGGGCCGTGGGCTGTTAACAAGGACCTGTGTCACTTTCGACTCTGTAAATCAGAGGCTCTGTGGGAGGGTTTTGTGGGAGGCTCCATTGTTAAAGTGTGTTAATATATATTCCTTCTCTATGTTCAGTCCAACAGTGTTTTGCTAACTCCTCAGAAGTGGAGGCTGTGTGTCAGTCAGTGTGTTTGTGTGTATCGTCTACGTGGCGTTTGGGAACAGGCCGTCCAATGTGGGCTCCATTTTCACTCCAGTGATCCTGGTAATGGTCTTGTCCCAGTAGATTGACGCTGTCTCCAAGTCGCCCTGACAGAAAATCAACTGCTTACATGTAGCTGTTTGCTGGAGCGAGCACAGTAGCAAGCAGTATCACTCTGTGTGTACTATGGTCATCTCTCTTTCTCCTGCTCCTCTGACAACTGCCTTAAACTTTAACATCTATCTATCTATCTATCTATCTATCTATCTATCTATCTATCTATCTATCTATCTATCTATCTATCTATCTATCTATCTATCTATCTATCTACTCATTTTTATTCATCGCCATCTCACCGTTCTCAGCTATTATGCATATCCTCATTTCTTTGCAATCTGCCCTTACACCTTCTGTTTCCTTTTCATCTTTTAATATCTTCTGTCAGAGGAGGGAAGAATACTGAAACATTCGACTCTGGAACGATTGTTGCCACCCGAAGCAAGTAAAATATAAAGTACTAGTGTTCAAATAAATCATTAATGTGTTCAATTAGGTTCAATTAGTATATGTTTGTAATACTTTGATATCAGATGATTTGTTCACAGTTCCTGTGATTCATGTGATTGTGTGTGGCGATGTATATGAAATGGATTTTTAGTAATTTACTCAGTCAGCGAGGTTATAACTAAGAGTTCATGTAGGTATGTAAATAATTTATGAATGATTTTTAAAATTAAGACTCAGTCAGTCTGATAAATATAGAAAGCAATTGACTACAGTGATTATTTAAAGCTCGCTGTACTCTATCTATATCATGCCTCGCTAACTGCTCTCCACAATAATTATCACTTCTAATCACAGTCCTCATCATCGTATCTACAGATCATGACAGCACTGTTGCTAATGAGGAACAATGGGAAATGTAGTCCAAACATGTAGATAATAATTTCCAATAGATGTTTTTAATAACAGACTTCAACCAGTATGTTATGTTGCACGTGGGCGTGACTTTTCTCTCCTTCCCCTCTCATCCTCTCAGCTCTTATCTCTAAACACCATCGCGTCTACAGGAAAGCTTAAACATAACACGCAGATTAAACAAGAGGAAGACATCCATCCCCTTTTGCCATTCATCTCTCCCCCCTCTAGACTCCACCATCCTTCCCTATCCTTCCATCGCTTCCCATTCGTTTTCTTTACAATCCAAAAAATAATTGTCTGCTGGCTTCCATCGCTAAAACCGTCAAACATCCTCTGCATTGTGCAGGAACAGAGATGAAACAAGAGTGTGGATGAAGGGGGAAGTCAGAAGAGGAGCAAGGAGGAATTCCCTTCTTCATTTTCCTCTCTGCTTTCATCTCTTACCGTCATCTTTGTTCAGGTTCTTTTTTTTTTCTTTTCGTCTTTGTATGCTCATGCTTGTTTCATTCCCTGTTGGTCTCTCTTTGTCTGTGCCGTGTTCCTTTCTCTCTTGATCCTTACTTCTGTCACGCTACTGTCTCTCCAAATGAGCCCTGATTGTTTTCCCAAAGTTTTTGGGAACTGTGCACACACTGTACAGTATGTAGCTACTGTAGCAAGGTATGATGACATTAATGCAGCCATAATCTAATAATCAAACTGTTCCAACAGTGTACCGCTGTTTGTTATGAATAATCTGACTTTGTTTCAGTGAAATATTTGCTCTAATTCACTCAGTTTGTCTCAGTCTGTGATCCTCAGCGACCAAGAACAAGGAGAAGAAAAACACAGCCAGGCGCATAAATGAGCGTAACACCAAATTCAGATCACTTTGTTGTTGCACTCAGAAACGAAACACTGAGCTGTCGCTGCTGAAATCAGCCAGAATCAGCCCAGAATGCAAAACATAATTAATTAAGTTAATGGCCAGTTTCAGCTCCTGTTTTTATCTCGTTTATGTGACAGATTTGTTTTTTTCCATTTCCCGATGTTTGTGCTAAAAGCCTCATCTTATTTCTGACTAAACTCTCTTGTGACATGAAATTGCTAAAAAAATAAAAAATAAAAAGCAAACAGCACACTGTTTATCCAAAATGCCTTTTGGCATTCTCAACTGCGGTTAATGTTCTGCTCCATAACAATGCAGTCATACATTAAAGTGGCAAAATCAATCATCGAAATGTGGATTATTGTTCCACGCGGGTCTATTTTAGGCCAGATTTCCTTCAGACTGTGTGTAGTTGGTGTTTCACGGCAGCTAATTGTGGCTTTACTCTGTATGTTAGTGGCGTAACATGTAATATGATTGATGAGACTGCAGGGGTTCATGGTCTACAGTCGATAGCACCACTATATCATTTTGTCTTCTGCTCGCCTCCCTTTAGCCTCCAATCCCATCCACACACACACACACTCACAAACACACACACACACTCATACAGAAATACTATAACAAATACACATTCAGTATTCACAGCAACAACAGCAGAACTGTGCTTGACATTTGCACGTTTACTATGAAAAGTTTTCTGTTTTACAAAAAGGCAGCAGCGACTTCAGATCAGATTGGAGCAGTACACGATGCGCTCGGGGAATAGATGCTTTTGCAAAATAACAAACATGTATCTGATTAACACATACTCGCCCTCTTCCAAACATAGAAATATGCATAATTAATTTGTTTTTACTCGGTTTTGTTTTTCACTGTAATAAGAATCTATCTTCATCCATCTACTTCTAAAATATGCAGCTTACTGTGTTGTCTCCCTCACTGGCTAAATTTACTCTATTTGCATTTTCATCTAGGGCAGAGGGTGACGTGTCAGACGTGTCAGTTTAAGTATTTCACGATATCAAAACACGTCACAAAAGCCCTGTGTGCTTTAGAGTGGATCTCTGCTCTCTGTGTACTAGGATAGGATTGTGTTTGTTCTTTGCACTCAGTGTCTGAGCCGTAATGAAAATCAATCTGGATTCAGGCCTGCAGTTACAACGCATGATGACACTATGATAGTACACAAGGACTGCTCTGCTGCAGGAGCCAACAGCACGTATTCAATTCGATCATTTTACCTGCGTCTTTCGAAGAACTTTGGAAGCGTCCCATCGTCACTGGAGAAATGCCCGGTTTTCTAACACTGTCACTGTCAGCGCTTTCCAATATTTATTTTTATTGTTGTTCAGCTGGTCATAATGATGCCAACGCCGTGTCAAGTGCCATCTTCAATTATTGCTTTTGTAAACAAGTGAATCATGCCCTTATGTTGCCTCATAACTGCAGCAATTGCACCAAATAGAAGTTGTGACAGAATAAAGGTGACAGCAAATACTGCAACAGATTTAATGTTTAACCAGCTTAAAGTTAAAATTTTGGCATGGAGATCGCTCTCACGGTCAAAAGTGCAATTAGTCTCAAAATCAAATTGTACTGCACGCATGCACAAAACACATTTGGCAGCAGTCAAACAGTCGATGAGTTCTAATTATACTGATGCTGCATCTACTTTATAAATATCACCCTGACGCAACACCGACGCTGGCTGAGGGAACCCTGTCACTGCAGAAAGAAAGACAGAAGGTCAAGGGAGCAAGAGAAGAATGAGCGAGGGAAAGAGATTTTGATGTCTTACCCTTGAGCTGGAGTGAAAACAATGTAATACTCCCCATGGGCTGCTGTGAAATAACGCAGAGTCAATGGAAAATGACAGGGGAACCGAGATTTCTCATCTCTACATGACAGCCATGATGGTCAAACTACAACTCACCTTATCCGTGCACTCCTTCCTCTCTCCAGTCATCTCTTTTTCCATCCATCACCTTCATCCGCATTTTACTTTTCTTCCCCCGCTTCCCTTTCCTTCTCCTCTGTTATCATCCTCATAAACCCCTCAGCTTGCCTGTCCCCTCTGGTTTCTTACCACACATTATTCATTAATATGTCAACACTAAAAAGCTGTGATTTTGTTCTGTAATATTTAAATGAAATTGCAAACTTGGACACGTCAGTGACCATATTGCGTTTTAAACACATACAGCAGTGGTGCCAAAATGAAACCGGCTGTATATAACTAACTAAACTGATTAAAGAGACCACACTTTAACAGATTACCGACAGAGACTGTTGCCCTCGGGCTCTCTGGCAGGCCGCTCTGAGATTCACAAACAGTGATATTAAATGCTGTTTGGACTGCGGATCCTGGCTTGGTAACGTCCAAAAAGCCAACACTGGAGGACTGCACTGTGTTAAACCATTTGAAAAGAATTGGCAAGTGAAAATGGAAATGTTTCTCAGAGCGATGCTGTTTCTAGCAGCATTGACGTGTGGTTATGGTTAAAAGGTTTTCATATTACAAGTTGAACTGATCTATATTCTGAGGTTTCTGCGAATCCCCTACTCCTGTAGAGACATGATGAAACAACAGTTACCATAATGCTTTGGGGGGATGTAAATCGATTCCACTAGTTATGCTGTTGGCTATAATTGCTGCCCCGTAACCTATCTTTGTTTAAATTTTGTCATCTTGAAAGTATGCTTAATCAGCTATTAGCAGTTTATTTTTGTCACTGGAATACTTTGACACTGAAGAAACTGTAACAATGTGATGATTGTCAGACAAGTTCTGAAGTTATTTTTGCAGTTCCTTGGTGGATTTGTGGACGTTTATTTGACAGAGGTCACAGGTAATGGTAAGTCCCACTGATTATAAAAAAGAGAGAAGCCATTTTACAGCTGAAGACACTCTCTGCTGTGATTATGGGGATGTTTGCAGTGGTTACACAAAGAATATCCACTCAGGTACAATGGCTAAAAAAAAGGAGGCATTAATGTTCAGACTGTTCAGTCGAGTTTTACAACGGCTGATGTGAAACAAGCACTCTAGAGTTCAGCTATTGCTCCGGGAAACAAAGTCACTTCATGTACATTGTTCACTCCTGCTTTGTCCTCAGTGAAGGAATAAAAACGCTGGTTACCGTCAGTCCCTATAACCAATCAACCCAGCCCAGTGGTAAGCTGCACTGTTTAACCATACAGTGTCCTTACACTCCTTATGAAAGTGGAGCACGGAGGCACAGAAACACGGTTACACAACACAGGACGAGAGAGACGAGTAGGAGAGTTTGGGAAAACCAAACGGAAAGCTTCAGATGGAAAACATGGAGAACAAACATAACACAAAAAGATATGGGAAGAGTTGTTGTAAGGATTAGTCTATAGGAGGACGACCTGTGGCATCTGTAGATTTAAAAATCTCATTCTAAGTTAACAAAACATAACTATTCTTATTTTCATGGTTAAACAACCGTAGCTATGCATATTACACTCAATTTGTTCCGTATTTTATAAACAGCTCTCTAACACACCGTTACACACCGGACCTTTAATTAAGCTAAATGTGCATTCAGTCAGATTGTGAATTGACTGCATGATTAATAAAGTCACACATTTGTTGGCATTTGCCAAGAAATCCTCTGGTCTAAATTACAAAATAGGTCATTTGCTTTTCACAGTGACCCATGTGAGTGTGTTTTCTGATCTGGTGTCTCTCTCAGATATGAAGTATCCTTGTCTGACAAATGACCAATTTCACGCTCTCCCTGCTGAATGTTTTCTGATATGCCTCCACCACTGTAAATGTTTGGCAACGAAAACTACTTGGTGAATCAAAGGTCAGGCAGTTCATAGTAAATTATTGTCCATGGCTGCCAGTTAGTTATTGTGAATTTCACAGTACAGTGCATTGGTGACATTCTTTTAAAGTACCAACATCATTTCTTCTTCTACTTTGGTTTGTGTGTATTAGCTATACAGTGTATTATAATTTAGGAATGCACTTTAGAGTACTTCTTTCTCACCTATGGCTAATGAGTTTCTCCTTCTTTCAGGCCATATGGGCCTCTTTAAAGTTGAGGTCCAATTTAAATGCAAATTAACCATTAATTGCACGTCTGCCCGATGAGATTTCATGTAAACTGTCAAATAATGGATAACGGTGCAAAGGTGAGATTGCTTGAGTGTGCGCTTCAGTGGCATATCCTCTGTTGTGTTCAAGCCGGATCAATTTTCTATCAGCGGGATCTCGCTATTATTTTCTCTCTGTTTAGATGCAAACAGAAGAAGAAAATGAAAGATGCACTCACCCCAGAATTCTTTTATTTATCACAAACACAGAGCTGTGCATACACAATATGTATTCTTCAGAGTATCTGCATTGGAAACAATGAGGAAACCATGAGGGCTTTATAGGAATTTATAGGTACTTGGATAAAATGTGGCTTCAGGTTTTGTTTTATTGTACTAAAAAGTGTAAAGAGACATGCATGCTAAAGTTATATTATCGTCATTCGTCTTTATATACATGCTATTTCTTCACAGCTTCTGTTTCTTCTTTACTGTTTTCCTCCCTAACGTTTTTTTCTCCTGGGCTCACTTCTCTTGTACCTCCTCCATTTATTCCCTTGTCCCTTCATTCATCAGTCTACTTTTCTCTCCTCCATTTGGTGTGTTTATTAGTGTGAGCCACTGTGAAATGTACGGGGGACATCTACATTCCAGCCACATGCCTCCTCTCCTCCCTACTTTTTGTACAAATGAGTGTGATAAATCTTTAGAGAGAGGAGGATGGCTCTGTATGCTGCATACGTAAGAAAAAGAAATAGACAAGCAACCTGATGGTCTTTGTTTTCAACAGGAAAACAATGGTAAACACCTCGTGCACCTGTAACATATAGTGACAAGAGTTTAATATTATGTCATGACAAACACAGCCCTGTGGGATATTTAAGTTATTTGACAGCTGACTCTGGAAAGCAGCAGAAAAATTGGAGAGACATAGGTGAATGACATGCAACAATGATTCAAGCATTGCAGCCGTACAGGTCCTCCATAGCTGTTTAAATGCCATCACAGCTAAAATGCATTTTGTTTTTTTTTCTCTTCCTCCCTCCGTGTGAAAAACCAGAGCTGATATTTGATGAATTGATATAAATTTTGAATGTCGTCAAGAAGCATCAGGGAGAAATGTCAGAAATGTCAAAGCAGAAAAATCACACAGTCTGACTGAAGAAGATGCACTGCAACTTTTGGTTTAGTTTGATGCTAACGTCTTATTCAGTTACGGTGGAAATCAATAGACAATGTGCAATGAAATACAGAAAAAAATATGCTGTTTAAGCAAGTCCAGTACGTCTCTTGTTGAACATTATTCCCATGGCAAACTGAATTGTCTTTTTAGGTTATAGTGCTAACTGTTATCTCCCTCGCTCGCTTACCCTCGTCTCCGGCAGTGGAAGTTTTAAAAGGCACTTCTGCCATGTTGTGACAGTCGCTATAGAGAGCTTGAATCACACTTAAATCTGAGTTTGATGACACTGGGATTTGTAGTTTTCATCACACTTTATTCCGCATTATGCTTTTTTTTGCTTTGAATGTAGTACACGACTACACCGCCCCAACTCTGATCTCATTCATTGTCATTCAACTCATTCCTTGAGTGTGTCACTCAGTGTGTGCCATTACACAAATGGCTGATTAGAGTAGAGCAGAGTAATAATCTATATAATCATTTAACTCAGTCTTACTCAGTGACATCATCCTTGTACAGTACCTGCTCCATAAGGATTATGGAGTCCATATGGACTTGCCAAGTCTCAACAGGGTATATTTAATTTGGACCACATGCATTTATGTTTGTATGCATGTTTAAGACCTTACATCATTGATGCCCTGATACATTTATAGTATATTTAGCCACAATTATAGTTTATTAGCTGCCACTAGATGTCGTACTAGAGCACCTGCATCTCAAATCAAAACGCCAGACTCCATTGACAAAACCACAAATTTTACCTTATTGCACATAAATATACACTGTGTAAACAAAGCACAGAGAGGCCGGGATAACAACACAGGCAGACTTAATGTGACGTCATTCCCTGCTCAGTATTCCATTACTCTAGTATATCCTTCCATATAGTTGTGTGCTGCTATATTACTGTGTATATTACTGTGTGTGTACAGGCATTAATTTACATAAATAAACACATGATAAACCACTTCCCTCTTTGTCTGTCTGTCTCCCTCCCTTCATCCGTCTTTACCTTCCTCTTTCCTCTAAGTGATGACTATCCCGGCAGCTTAGCTCATGCTAATATCTCCAGCCATTAAGTGGATTTATGGGCCTGTTTTTCTGTGAGAGCTATAGGTACCGTTTTAAGACTCCAAATCAATGTTCTTTCTCTCTGCATATACACTGTAATGTCTGCCTAGCCTGGTTTAATGAGAGAGAGATTAGTCGCTTTGTTTACGCCGGCAACGTTTCACACATTTGAATACTGAGTAAAAATAATCTCAATTTAATAATTGAATTTGGAGTAGATTGGATTTTAAAGACTTGAGAAACATTTTGTAGTCTTCAACGTCAACTGCGGAAAAGAACAGATGAGATAATGAGGGAGGCACAGGAAAGAAGAAAATTGAGTGATTTTTTAATTAAATTTTTTTTTTTTTTCTAAAGCCATCTGTGTGGGACCGCAAAACACACAAACCAGCTCCACTGCACGTGCACTGAAAACAAACTATTTTTATCTAAGTGTAAGTGTGGTCTGTATGCAGATCCAAACCACTGCTCATACATACACGGACAGTTTTCATAAATATAGCAGAGAATGACTTCTGTGACACTCATACACACATTAACCTTGGTCTGTACACTAGCTGACTTAAAAAAAGAAAGACTGGCGGGTCATTGTATGTTTTTTCTTTACATTATTTGTTGTGCCACCATATATTCATTCACTATGCTTACAACTTAAAGGGCTACTCCAGCGATTTAGTACTTCCATAATGTGACTTACAGGGGATATATTATGCCAGCAGTGGACACTACATTCCTCATAATGCAACTATAATCTAACTAATCTTTTTAACACAAAGCAATAAGCCCATGGAAAACTGAGAGAGAAAAAAAAAGAGGGGTGGTGCAGGGGGATTTCTGAGAAGACGCTACAAGTGTGTGCACTTACATGTGTGTGTATATGTGTGTGTGTGTGTGTGTGTAAGTGAATCAGAGGGCAGTTTGTCATGTTGCTGCTCCACAGCCCTGATCCAAGCTGACAGGTGAAGCTAAGCGCAGCTAAACAGTACACGTAAGAGAGAGAGAGAGAGAGGACAGGAGAGAGAGACAGAGAGAGAGACAGAGAGAGAGAGAGAGAGAGAGAGAGGCAGTGGAGATAAGGGGGAGACTGAGAGACAGGAAAAAGAGAGCGATGAGGAAGGAGGGATGGACATAAAATAAGTGTGAGAAATGGAGGGATGGGGAGATAGTTGCCAGAGTTAGAGAGCCATTAAAAAGAGAAACAGGCAGACGAGAGAGATAAACAAGGAGAGGCACGACGGGGAGTAAGAGAGAGAGAGAGAGGGTGAATTTGAGCAAAATGGAAAGCTTGGGAAAAGAAAGAATTGAGATTAAATAGTGAAAGAGATTGGTTAATTGGCATTTTATCAAAAGAGTGAACTGTGCAAGTTAATTTTTCATCCCATCACTGCATTAATCTACCCCTCCCTCCCTTTCCTTTCTTCCCCCTCCTTCTTTTCATGCTCTCTCCTTTCCTCTCCACTTCCTTCTGGACTGACTGGTTGTCAGTGTGTGGACAAGGGAATTGATTAAATGTTTGAGATGATTATTTATTTTTTATCAGCATTTTTACAAGACACATAATTTAAGAACATTAAAATCAAAGTGAATCCCGGTAGATATAGAACAGAGGCAGCAGTAAAAAGATACGGGAAGAAAAATGTTCAAAATAATCAAAACGAGACTACAAAATGTTCAGCAGGCACCTATTTAAAATATTTTTTTTTTCCCCTTCCTTCGTTCCCTCTGGAATAACGTTTTTAAAACTGGGACAAGTGACTGAAAAAAAAAACCAAAAAAAAAAAAACAAAACTCTCTCCTGGATAAGTGAAAGTTTGTTGAAATGTTGAAGATCTTTCAGAATAAGACATGTTGGTGAGGAAAAATAAAGACAAAACCTACCAAGTATGACAAGAGAAAGAATAGTTTTGGGAGGATGAACGCAGACAGATCAGATCAAAAGTGAAATGGACCACTTCAACGCAGTTGATGCATAAAAGATGAAGCGGACGGAGACGGAGGTGGAGAGAATGGATAGATTGGAGGTAGAGATGGAAAGAAAAGGAAAGAGAGAGAGGGAGAGGGAGTGTGTGTGTGGATGGAATTAGAAGTAGTCAAGGTGGACAGGTTGATAGATTAGAGTCATTGATGTGACCCACCCTGTAGGTACGCACTCACTCATGTGAAGCCAAGATCGGACTTCTTGTACACGTGTGTGTGTGTAAGTGCATGTGTGTGTTTGATTCTATGACAAATGAGGAACAGGAATTGGCTTTGAGACTTGCTTATCCATTAGTATATTACACCGCATTGTCCTTGCACTCTCTGTATGTGTGTGCTTGTAAACCCTGTGACAAGCTACATATTGCGCACAACTTTGACGTCTTCGCACGAGCCTGAACTTTGAGTCGAATGCAGCGCGAAGGCAGTATCTGTGCATGAGTGGATGTGTGCCATGAGCCAAACACAGGTTGACTCCCACCTCCTGCTTCTGCCGCGCTGCATTGCAAAGCTTTTTTATAGTGTTGCTCTCTGTTGCATTGCATTGCGTTGCGTCGCATCAAATGTATTGTACTGCATCAAACAAATTAGCACAGCTACAGTGATCAGATAAGGTGAGTTTAATCTTTGGAGATTAAAGGCAGCAAGAGATAAAAGGTAATATGTATAGGTGCTGCGGGTTGTGCTGTAGAGTGCCATCAGAAATTAATGAAACTCTGCTTGTTACACCTCTGGTGTTGTGTAGTTTGTTTTCTGGAGTATACAGCACCAGGTCAGGAAAGTTAAGTCAAGTAAAAGTAACTTTAAAGAGCCTATAATTCATGTGTTTTTGCAGTTTGAGCTTTTTTTGATTTTCCATAATCCAACTTAATTGTTTTGGTTGTTGTCGTAATGTCATTTTACGCCACATTAGGCAGCTGTTTTTAGGAAAAAGCTCTCAAAAAACAACAGCTGCATGCCACCTGCTTGGCACCAAATGGCAGAAAAACAAAGTCAGCGACTAGCTAGTGAAATTAGCAGCTAAACATTCAGATATTTCCCTTCTTAGTTGGTGGAGACCAAAACAGCGCTAAAAAGGAGACTGAATATTGAACTTATATTCATTAGCATGACTCCAAATGAATTCTAATGTTGCTACCGGTCTGTTGGATGTAAATAGACAACATAAAAGGTGATAATATCTTGGTGTTGTGTTCACTACTAGTTTTTTCCACCCGTAAATGGCCAAAAATTTCAAATAACAATTTGGCCAATGAAGTAATTTGTAATCTGAGCTAAACTCCAAAGTTGTGGTTTTATGGTAGGTTATGAGCTGGATTATTTCTTGGCCAGGGGCAGTCACTTTGTGGCATTTCCACTCGTTGCCTGGTAACCTCAGAGTGGCTGGTAGTTGGACTAAACTAAGCTAAGCTAACTGGCTCCAGCTGTAGCTTCATATTTAGATATTTAGACAGCAAAGTTTTTCTTTAAACGAGATGATTCCTGTTCAGTGATTGATGATTTATTTTTGTAGTATATCCCTGCTTTAGGGATCAACAAAGATGAGATGATTGTTGAGTCATAAATTTAACATGATCTGACACAAACACGATGCAAAAAAAAGAGGACTGTATGTGTTCTCTTGCGTCAGGCGTTCCTGAGTGTCTAATCAAGCTGTTTGCATGTCCATTGATAGTTCACATTGCCGGCTGACCAGCTGCATCCCCTTAGCCACAAATAGCACCCATCTGAAAGACGCAGAGCTGCCACATCCCGCTGCTCATGTAAACTCCATCTTAAATGAGCTAGAGTTAAGATTTGCCACTCATGCATGCATCCTGTTTTTGTTGTTGTTGTTTTTGTGTGTGTGTGTGTGTGTGTGTGTGTGTGTGTCCCACCTTCCTGAAGTGTGCAAACAGCTCCCAGGGCGACTGACCATCATAGCGTCCATGTGTCCGAGCCTGCAGTCGTAATCCAAGGTCACTTAACGCCACAGTTCACTCACCGCGAACATTTACTAGAGCCTGTCACAGCGCCGCGATGATGGAGTGCTGTGCTATTGCTAATTCATCAACGCTGCCCTGACCATGACATATTTACTGTACGTGACATTTACAGGTTGTGTGTAGCTACATCCATGAAAGGCATAAAGGGATGAATTGATCTCTTTGTCCGCATCAAAGGGATGGTTGGGATGTTGACCCCACCAGCTCAAATGTCAGAAACTGCAAAACTTTCCACACTCCCACTTTGAAATATTGGAAAAGTCTTTCAAAAAAATAAAATAAAAGAAGCTTTAGCACAGACAAAATAAATCATAACGGCCACATGCTTCTTCTTCTCTGATAGAGCTACTGTTCTCTGTTCTGCTTGATGGAGACATATGATGAGGTTTTCCCAATGAGTGGCTGTTTAGACACTGATAGATATCTGATAAAACAGATCAATACTGCTCTGTCTATCTCGGTGTAATGATGGATGATGGTGAGATCATAGCCTACTAAGTACCTGTATATTATCAATAGTGTCAAAGGCTTCACGGGGTGATGAATATTCTGCTGACAATGTGTGCGCATGTGTGTCTGTGTGTGTATTCATGCGTGGGTTATGTGTGCGTCACACTGATGAATGTTTCAGAACAAATCCCTTGAGGAGAATGAATCTTTGTGTGTGTGTGTGTGTGTGTATGTGTGTTTTGTTGTTTCTAAAATAAAGATGGCCCAAAAATAATGAGTGCAGGCGGTGACTCAGAGGTTGACATATGGTATTTTCTGTGACATCATGTTTAGCAACGCCACGGCCCCAGCACTGAGAAAGCGCTGCCAGAAACTGGTTCACGCAGCTCGCAGCATGCTGGCTTTGAATTTGTTCCTTTTATTCTCGTTTTGCTGCTCTATCCAGGCACACTGATGCATTAAAGTGACGCAGCAAAAACTTGTGAATCAAACTCACCCAGAATCTTTGTCGTCATTACTGTGACATTTTCAGGGACACTGAAATGGAGATGAGAGGAGCAACAGCTGACAATATAAAGTGATGTTAATGTAACATCTCTTTATCGGACATTATGGTAAAAACAACTTATATAGAGTTCTTTTTTAGAGTTGTAGTCTCATTTTTATCAGGGTTACAGGTGTCATTCTCATCTATGGCGATCGTTGTGGAACAGGTGTATTTGTGTTCCCAGCCAACAATAATGCCATCATTACCCCAGGAGTGGCTCCATTATGTTGCGGTTTGCGATGCTGTTTTGGTCCGTTCTCCACATGGTTTCATACACCACCAGCGGAGCGACTTGCCCGCCAGACTCTGTTACCTTGCTTAGATTTGGTCATTTCCCCTCTGAGTTATGTGCTTCTGTCATGAGTAAGGCTATGCAGGTAAATGTTTTTACAATCTGGAGTGACTCTACGCTGTGCCATCAGGTGGTTCTACAGATTCATGCAGGTCACTGATTAAGTCTTTAAACAGCAAAATATTTATACATTGATCTTCCTTCACATTATTGTTTCATTTGTCATTTCTCACTGGCGGCTCCACCGAGATTGTAAGTCTTCCTTCCCGTCTTTTTGTCTTCTGATTGAAATGGACAATTTGCAGCTGCTGTAATGGATTAGAAGGATCTGACGAACACAGCGAGCTTGTCAAAAAGTTCACCTCTAAATGGTGTGTAACACATATTTGAGGTGTTATATCCATGTTTACGTCTGCATTTATTCTCAGGGGACGCACTGTTATGGAATTAAACTCTTCCTGTGTGAGGTTACACACATGTAAACGCACGCTCATGTAAGTGGATGAGAAACTATGCATGAACACGAACAGGCTCTGGCACCGCATTCACTCAGCCATGCCAAGGGACATTATTTGGCAGCTGTCAGCTCTAATAGGAGTATAGCAGGGTGGGAGACAGATCCAGGCTCTGTACCAAGCTTACAAGGGTGCACTATCTGGCAGCCACAGCATATCCGTGTGTCTGCTGTGTTTGTGTGTCAGAGGGACTTGGTGTATCAGACCCCCTCTGAGATAATGCATGCTACCACTTGTGCCACTACAGTGTCCATTTAGCCTACTATCTATCTGGCCTTGTGTGTGTGTGTGTGTGTTTATGTGTGTATGTGTTGCTTCCTTCTGACAGCAGTGGTGGGATGAAGTGCAGTGAATTACTGATGAAGAGAGACCTCAAGTGTTGGCTCTGTCATTCCCTAACACCACACACAGATAAACTACAGCCACCGACAGTATAAAGAATGGATGGCGTATGCGTGACGTCACCCACTGGTTTCTGAAGAGACGTTTTAAAGCTGTGGTGCTGGCTGCTGTCATATTGGCAGTCCTGTGTCTTCTGCCTCCCGGCTAATCTAAATATTGCCAAGGACGTGGCTGAATGAAAAAAACAAACAAAAAAAAAAAAACAGACCCAGTACAGTTGAATGAACGGGCAAATTAGCTATAGAGACCAAAACTGTTTTTTGTACTAGGCTGCTGTGTAAAGCCAGCCTCAAGTGGGCGTTTGAGGAACTGCAGTTTTTGACACTTCACAGTCACAGAGGTTGCCTCTTGACTACAAGACACACCACACACGACAAGTTTATGAAATTAAGTGTCGAACACGCCCACTCATGAGAGCAGTCAAGCAGCCATTTTGAAGCGAATGAAACGTGTCAGTAATAAATCAATCAATCAATCAATCAATCAAATCATTCAAAGTCTTTTCACGTGTTTTCAGCAACTATTTTCCAACATATTTAATGTATTTTAAAAGAAATCTCAGAATTGCCTTTACATGGACTTTAACTAAACCTACGTAACATTCAGACTTTTCAAAAAAGCTAAAGAGCTCCTCAGTACAACTAACACAAAAAATGAAAATCCAACTTAATTGTATTATTAGTGAAATATTTTCCTGCACATGAAAACAAAACACTAAGCACAGCGTGTAATATTAAATAAGTAGGTGGAAAATTTAATTATTTGGTCAAAAGGCCGTAATGAAGAACGCTTTTTTTTGGTTTATTTGTTTTATGTTTTGTTTTGGGGTCTCACATTTCTAATTAATAGTGAAATACAAAGAGAAAACATCCCCCGCATGGTCATAAACTCACACTCCTGCCTGCCACATTCACTAATGTAAAATTCCCCTTTTCCTCAGAGGATGTTTCACAAAATCATTGGTAACCACCACACACACACACACACACACACACACACACAGACAGACAGACATGCAATACCCGCCCACTGTAAAACTCTTTAAATTACCACTCATGAGAATTAAAGGGTGAGTCACTCCTGTGTGGCATCATTTATCTCCCTCTGGACACACACACTGCAGTTGGGACCCTGGACAGTCCACACTCTGTGTTTTTATGTCCGTGTAGGTCATTCGGGTAGCTCAACTGTAGGTGGCAAGCAGCATCGCACACAATTATACAGCAGCAGTGTTTGAAAACAGCAGGGATGTATCTCTATGCTCAATCCCATGCTAGGTTACAGGCCCCTGGAATAATCTGTGGGGGGCCTTGTAATATAAACTAACCTGCTGTGACAGCGAAGAGTGATTCAGCTACAGAATGCTGTGTTATAGACCCAGGGGAGTAAATATATGTGTGTGCGTGTGTGTGTGTGTGTGTGTGTGTGTGTGTGCAGAACAGCACTGAATGTCTTATTACTGACTGTGGGGTGTTTTTCTCACTTTATTTTTAGCACAAAACACTCTCTGACAATTGAAAACAATAGCACACATTATGTTATACAATCAAGACCAGGCCACTGCAAGGTTGTGATACGCTAATACACACAAACTGTATGGATGCAGTGATTTGGTTTCGCGCTGTTTGACCACATTGATATGCAATTTGACCATGAAATAAATATTTGCTCTCCCCTCTCCTCTCCGCTCCTCGGGAGTTGTGCGGGATTGCAAAATGGCCGAATAACACACACAAACACACACACAAAAAAAACGTGTTTCTTTAATACTTGCAAATGAAATTCATCATAATCCACTCCTCGCTCAATTGACGTTGCAGATTTTTATGCAGCTGAGTGAGTGAGCAAACAAGCGAGCAAGTGAGGGAATGACTTAATCATGCTGGACTCTTAATCTCCCTTTTGAGTTTTCTGTCATGTCACAACAACAAAACAATAAGTGCTTACATGAGCTCATAAAGTCAGCCTTTGGCTGAGCTGCTCTACTGTGGCAGAACACAGTTGAAGGGCACATTGGCGGCCACAGTCAATATAAATGTGTCACATTTTTTATCCCAAAACCGTTTCTTGCAAGTTTCTAATGAAACAGTCTAACACCAACATGAATGAACACTTTATTAACGACCAAATGTTGGACTGCATTAGTTTTAATGTACAGTAACCGATAAACCGGCATGATTTGTCCAGATGGAAATATCTCAACAATAATCAGAAGGATTACCATGAGATTTTGTGCTGATTTCACTGAGCCCACCGTGACTTTGAATTGGTTGGTTTTCAGTTAAAAAAAAAAAAAAGTTAGTCAGTTTTAGCAGCTTCATCTCTCTCCTCTGTTTTACTGTGTTTCGAATCAGAGGGCAGAACTTAATGAATACAGTGCTGAGCTGTCACAGTCTAATCAAGGGCCACATGTTTGAACCCTGAGAAGGTTCATGCTGCGTGAATATTAGTGCAGTTTTCAGAGGCTAATCGTTTTTCCTATAAACGTCTGAATGATCACTAATTGCGCCCGACTGAGAAGATTCCACGATGGTAGCTTGCTGACTCCATTTGAAGCAATTAGCACACATATTAAACTGCTTCACTGGAAAAGACGCTCATGCTCAGTCAGTGGGCCCACGAGGACTTTTAATTTGTCACTGTTATCAGTTTGAATGGCTCCATGGCTGTTGGGTCTTTGAAGTTTATTTCCTCACATCAAATTTTGGGGCATATCGGGAGTAGATTGTGGTGTTTTGCGTTTTCTTACTCTGCAAAGTCTCGGTCAGAACAAAACTGAACATGTGGCGCATTAAGCCTGAGCCAGAAGTTCTACCAAACCTCATGAGATTTAAACCCTCTGTGGCGGGTATTTACAGCCTTCTGCTGAATCATTTGTGTTTATGAGTCTTGTACAGTGTCTGTGCGTCATTATTCAATTCATATCCTGTCTTGCATTACAGGCAAAATCCATCCTTTAGTAATGTAATTGGAAATGAGGCTCATCGGGCCTTGTGAAATTCATTGACAATATGCAATCTAGAAACCAATACAACCTAAAATGTACCAATGGGAAGTGCAAAGTTGACACAGGCTTAAGAAAAAAGCAAAATGAGAAAGAAATGTTTAAATACAGTCGAGTCCTGTGCTGTAATATGGACAGAAATGAAGAGAATTGGAGTTTGCAATGAAACAATCAAATGAGACATGACTGACTCATACAAAGATCAAATTAATTTGACTTTGCAGTGTCAAGTTACATGGTTGGCTATCCCAGCATGCACTGTGCACAAGATGAGGAACTCCCTGGATATGTTTTACTTAATTTAGGTGACTGAGGCTCAATCACTTTAAAACAGAAACAGAAATGGACATAGCGAAGTAAGATTAAATACAATACTGTATGATAGTATACTGAAACCACTAGCCTGTAGCTTTTGTACTGTACATCACTGCAGCAGAATCTCTTTGCACCAACCTTCAAGCTGGGGGACTCACCAGAGACACATTTAGACAAATCTATTTGATGAAACTGAAGCAACTGAGACAGAAATATCCAAATGTGGAGAAATTTTCCACTGAGAGAGACAGATGAATAAAGAAAGCTACTCCAAAATTGTCTTTAGCTTTGATTTATTCAGCAGAGGGAAAATAAAACGAAGTTAAGAAGACAAACTGAGCATATAACTGTAAAATATAAGAACATCATTACAAAGAATACTATTAAGAGAAGTTACAGCTGAAAGGTCAGAGATCCTCACACCCACAAGGTGGCTCAGAGTCTGACAAAGAGAGAGTTGCTACTCAACTCTTGGTAGACACTTGTAGCAAGTCACAGCTGTTCAGTTAAAGCTTGGAATGGATACATTTTGTCAAAACATATAACTTCTATTCCCTAGTATCGGTCAAGTTCCAAAAATAATAGATCCTACATTTCCCATAATGCAACCAATGGTGTATTTTTCTTTGATCCACCTTGCCTGGTAAATGCCCATGTCTTACAAACTCCATGTCTCAAATTTAACCAGTCTCTGGAGCCACAGAGGACAATATACATTTCAAATAATGTCAGTTTTCTTACCGACTGTCTTGGTACCTCAAAATCTCTTAAAAGTAAGTAAGTAATCATTTTAAATATTGGTAGTGAAATATGCCACTTAGATTGTATCGTATGTCACATGGAGGTTCCCTGAAGCTATTTTACATCCCTCTTGAGAGAGTGATGAGGATGTAGCTCAGTGACATCACCTCAGCATCGTTTTCAGCTACTTGACACTTTACACATTTCACAGAGACGATTGGTTTAACCTGTCAACATTTTACAGCACAGCCAGCTTTTGGAAAAAAAGGATTTAAAAATGTATTCCTCCATTATTAAGAAGTCATCGGCATCAGGTTTACTGCCAAGTAGATTGTATAACAACAAACACAGGAAGGTAGTATGCGCTATATGGAGTGTGTGTAGGCCTGCAGCATACTGTACTGCATCGTCTATCCTCCTTCATATCTGTGCTAGAAGTGTGTGTTGTTTGAAGTGCTGTATGTCAACACTTAGAGCTTCCACCCTTATCATGAAAGAGCCAGATATCCCTCGGCATATAGACTGGGTGGATGCTATTTCTGATCTTGGGTTTACACATTATTTGAACCGATACTTAAGTGGCACAGATTTGCGTCCACATTTAAGGTAGAACGATTAAAATTTCCGGATTTGAAAAACATTTTGAGCCCCGTGTGTTAGTGTGTGTGTTGATAACGGGCTCTGATGTCTTTATATCACTTTGGATTAATTCAAGAGTGCTAATATTGCAAGTTGGAATAGTTTATGTGACAGTTTCCTCAGGGAGGGGAAGAGAAACGATGGCTGAGAATACTGAAGGGGGAGAACGAAAGAAGAAGAAAAAAACAAGAGGGAGAAAATAGAAATTAGGCCAAAGGGTAAGAGGCTTGAGACAGACCAGACACGACGACAACGACGAGAGGGAGTGCGGCGAGGAATGAGAGGAGATACAGGGAGAGATAAAAGGCTCATTGCGACGAGCAACAAAAAAAAAAAAAAAAGACGAGGAAGATAACAGAAGAGGGGGGATAGAGTCAGACGCAGAAAGTTGAGAAGATAAGACGGACGGGATTAGAAGAGGAGAGAAAGAAAGAGAAGATGTTTGCAGGGAGATAGAGGGTGTCGACAACAACAAGTACTCAACAATAGCGTTCCTGAGTATTCCGGAGGGGATGAAGGGAAGGGCGAGTGGGAGGAGAGACGGGAGAGTGACGGAGACACAGCTTCAGCTCGCTTTATTACCAATGGGAATGAGAGGGGGGGGGGGGCGAGAGAGGAAGATAAATGAAGTAATGGAATGGAAGTGGACAGATATTGATGAGATGAGAGAGATATATGGATTGGCGAGGAAGCACAAAATTTAAAGGGCTATTGAGATGCATGTGTGGGTACAATATACTGCATGTTTTCCTGCCACATACTGTCCACACTGTCCAGTTTGAGGACACATTTTATGAGTATTTATTGTCCTTGTATGTCTCTCAATGTGCTAATTTCCCCACGGAAAGTTAAATTATATCTGTCGAACGTCATCTTTGCTTTGCTTTACTTTACGTTGCAGAGCTTGTATTTACACGGTATCTGTCAGAGGAGATGATCTCAGCATACATCTAATTTTAAACAACATTTTTCCAAGCCAGATTTTGTTGAGCTGGGTGTTTTTCACCAACCCCCCTCGTTTCACATTGACACCAGGGAGCTTCCCAGTACAACCGCAGATGACTGTTGGTGCGCGTGCAGCTACGCCTGAGCAGCTGAAAATTGCTTAATGGCATCGTAGTGGTGAGCAGAGTGTCAAGGGAGACGAACGAAAAAAAACAATTTCATTATTTTGTTGTACCTGGTACTTGACCTGATTTGGTGAGATAGTCTGCCCTAAGACAAACACAGTTCAGTAGAAACCTGTCAGTTTGTTTCTGTCTGTCAGGCGATGTCTCAAAAGCTCATATATTGATTTTTTTCTCAGATTTGGTGGCTCATAAAGACAAAAACAGCTAATTACTGTCATGATTTTGAGTTTGTTGTTTTGTGTTTCCTGTTTTATTTTGTAATTCTCCATGCCTTGTATCTTTACTTCCTGCCTTTGTTTTGATTGCTTGCTCCACCCTGATTGGTTTCACCTGTCCCTCTTTAGGCCTCACCTGCCTTCTGTATTTAGTCGCTGTGTTCCTTTGAGCATTTACTGTGTACAACCTGACAAATAACAGTGAGTTCTGTTCAGTTTTTTATTTCTGTTTCCTCGTTCTGTGTACGATCCTCAGTCCCTTGTTTTGTCTTCTGCTTCTGTATCTGGTTTTTCCCTGTTCTGGATTTGTGTTCAGTTTGTTTTGTTATCTTTGGCTTATTTATGAACACCCTCACCCCCAAAACACTCTAACCTACATTTCCCTTAAAGCAGCTCCATGGCATCTTTTAGTAGAAACTCACTTCCAGTTTTTAACACAAGCATTTTGTTATGAATTTATAGCCGCCATTTTCTCAAACTTGACAAAGCTCCTCTAGACAATTATACAGCTGTTCTTGTGGGTTGAGTTGTACTTCTCATGACCAGCAAACTCATCTTCACATTAAACGTTAAATTAATTTTAAGTAATTACGTGTTTGATAGGAAGGATCTTCTGGACCATGTGTGATAGTCAAACTATCACATTTACACAGGACATAAAACATTTGCCACATACGTCTTAACACAAATACATCCTAACAGTTACACCTTGATATAATGTCATTCCTATCATGGCCAAAAGTCAGCATAGCAGTATGTTGTTAACCAGGAGTATACAACTTTACATTTAGTGTCCATTTTGTCCCTTTGTTTAAGAATAAATTGTACAAATATACAAAAAAAGACATTATAACCTTCACAATAGTACCTCATACTCAGATCACTGAGTTGAATTTCATTATATTGTACATGTGTTCATGTTTTCATGCTTACTGCTCCCGCGACCACAGGCAATAATTTCACAGCAGGCTAATAAAAAGACAATTGCTGTACTCCATTTTTAGAGGGTTTCAACAGTGAGATTAACTGTGAGGAAATATTCATTGGTCTCTCAGGTCACAGCTGATTTGTTGACTATGTCGCTATAATTTCCTTGTCACTGGCAACATGTCGACGGTGAGCTTTCTCTTGTTTTTAGTCCTTGTTAATGTGAGCAGCTACTGGAAAATGTATGAAATCAATTAAAGTCTTTGAGGTCGACTTTGGAAATACAATAAAACTTTTCACGCGCGGTTGTATACAGCAGTTTTCTTTTGTACAGTTCAAGTCTTTGTTTACGGCGCAGAAAGAGTTAAAGCTGCCTGTTTGGAAGGCCTTTTCCTGCCAACGCTCCAGTTTTGAGGAGGCATCGAAACTTGTTCAAAGGCATCAAACAATGAAAGATGGCAAGAGGGGAAGTTGGTTTATATTTTATAAATGATTGATGCTCCCAGTAGACAAACGTGCAGAGACTCATCCTTTTTCATCCTCCATTCCTCTGCCATGAGTTTAACTCTGAGCATTTTCTGTTTGGGTTTGTTTTTATGGAGCTATTAAGATAAAGGATGTTTGGATATTTTTAATAATAGAAATATATTATGTCCACATGAATGTGTGCTTTTCCTTTATCTCAATCTGTCCAAACTTTTTCTAACAGTCTTCCTTCAGTCCTCTGTGTTTCCTTTGTGATTACTGGAGGTTTTTTTCTCAGTGTGTATGCAAGATGCTTTAATAATGTGTGTAAACGTGTGTATTTCTTCCTGCCACCAGGACTCTGACAGAGCTTTTGAAGCAGCCAGGGGAGGCAGGAATGGTGGATGGAACTGGGGTTCATCATCCTATAGGGACCAATGGCATCTCGGCCAGGGCACTACGCTCCAACAATGGTGAGTCCTCCGTGTGTGTGTGTGTGTGTGTGTGTGTGTGTGTGTGTGTGTGTGTGTGTGTGTGTGTGTGCGTGCGTGCGTGTGTGTGTGTGTGTGTGTGTGTATCTGTGTGGGTATGCACACCTCCTGTGGTGTTCAGGTATTACATCATTTCTGTGTTTTACGATGAGGCTAATTGAACTGCTACACAATTTTTCCACAAGCTCCCAGGCAACTGGAGAAATACCCCCAAGGGTACACGTACTTCTGCTTGGGTTTCACTCTTAGAGTGACCCTCCAAATCCAGAGAAATCCAGAACAGAGGTGGATTAATTGAGAGGACTGGGAGAATGCCATAGTATCCACTGGGACATCCACAGCCCTCTAAACAAACAACACAACGCACAGCACATAAATTTCTAGCACATGGGACAGTGAGGCCTTCAGATATGTTATATACAAGATATATGTTGTATATGAATTTCTACACCAGAACATTCCCCTTGTACACACTTCTTGTGAAACACTTTTACACACATAGGTCTCACTCTCTGTTGCTGTCTCTGTGTCTTAAACACAAGCACACATGTTATCCATGAGCAAGGAGGCGCAGGGATAGACAGGTCATATTTAATTAAGACGTAATTAATTGCGTTCCAGCTCCAAACCCACCGAGGCAACGCTGTGTGACCCATCTGTCTCCCTCTTTTCTCGCTCGATCTCGAGCTTTTTGACCACACACACATATATGCTCGGTATAACCCCGTGCTTCTTCAGCGGATTGAGACCCAAATTAGTCTGCATATTTCCTAAGGGCTCATTTGTGACAAGAGTGATTGCATGCTTTAAAAGACAAAGGTCCCTGTTGCCTCACAATTTGGTCGTCGCCGTGTTTCATATGATCTGGTTCATATATAAACCATTACAGTGTTCTCATTTCACACTGTCGCACATACGCACACTTACACATGCAGTATTTATCCACTCACACTTCTCTCTTTACTTTCATCTTCCCGCAATTACAATGAACACGTTTTTGGCCTCTTTTTCACCCCGTACTGCATCTATTACCACTCTGCTTTTCTTCTGTCTTGTTCTTTCAGTCCTTTCATTTCTTTATTCCCCTGCTGTTAAATTCAGAAGTGGGTGTAGATCAAGCGACAACCTCAGTGGCCAAGAAGTGAAGTCTATGCAGAACAAAAATGCAGTTCCTTGAACGGCCACTTGAGGCTGACTGCAGAATGAGTCGGTCTCCATAAGTCCCCATGTTAAAATGTCCAACTTCACAGCAGAAATAAACATGTTTACAGCCTGGTACAAAAAACAGTTTTGGTCTCTATAGCTAATTTCCCCATTCGTGACAACTGTACTGAGGGTGAATTTTTATAGAACTCACCTGTTCAAATTATTTTAAGGCTTAAAGTTATTCAAAGTTAACAGCATGGCCACTTTGATTGACAGGTGAGTGCTGTTAAAGATGGCTCGTTTGAGGACCCAAGCATCATTTGACCCTCCTGAGGTCCGCTGGTGATCAACATCTTTGCTGATTTTTAGATTAGGGAGGGAGGTGGAAGAGGAAGTTTGGCTTCATCTCATCACAGCTACAGATAATCTTAACGGTTGCTCTCACACAGTACTTTACTCTCTCTTCTTTCTGCAAACTTTAACTATGTGATTAGATGCAGTGACATTTACAGGCTGTAAAATTCCAGTACTTAGGTTGCACAAAGAGGAAGAAGAATTATTTGCGAGTATTTTACCACACAGGGTAGCGAGAAAAGCCGAAGAAGAAAGAGGGAGAATTAATCCTGTTGTTAAAAAGATAATAAAAAAGAGGAAGTAATGAAAGGAAGGGTGTGAGAGGTGTGAAAGGAAGGATAAACAGGGCGGACATATGGAGGAGAGAGTGTATGTGTGTGAGTGTGGGTTGCAGGGGCTGAATGGGGATACAGGGTGATGACAGTCGGGGCGATGGGATGAAGCCATCCTGATCCTGCTGCGTCAGCCGTCTACAGATAATCACCTCTTAATTAAACACATTTAATCCTCCAGGCCACTTAGACAGAGAGAGAGAGGAAAAACAGAGAGATTCAGTGAAAGAGTCGGGGAGGAAAAGAGAGGACAGCAGACAAATGAGTATAAATGTCGATGAAATCTTCAGCAGGTTGGAGTTAAAGGACTTTTCCAGAGAAGGTTGTCCTCCCTCTCCATGATTTCAACTTTAGGGCTCATCCAAGTATGAAAAATGATGTTTCACTACTTTGTCTGTTATTATCATCATCTTGAGTTTCAAACTCTGGACAAAGACCAGTAAAATGATACTATTAACAACATTATTGCCTTTCAACTGAAAAAGCTGATTCTGTAGCAGTTTTTAGCAACACTAGAGTCCTGGCTCTGTTGTGGGTCAAACCACCAGAGTGAATAGCTTGGCAACCGTTTGATATATTGTCATTGAAACTTGGTAGACATTCAGGATCTCAGCTGGATCAATCTCGCTGACTTTGCCGATCCAAAAGTAAGGTTGACGTCTGAAGGTCTGACAGAGAGCGAGTACTGGTTGAGTGACACAGACAGTGATTGAGAGTGAGGGAGCCAGTTAATGAGCAAAATAAAGTTATTTCTTGATTGTTTCACAGCAGTAACGTTCAGCACAAGTAGAAGCCACCCCTACACACCGCCAGACAACCCTGCGGCAAATCCTGTCTGAATGCGCCCTCGGTGTTGCATGTTAAGCTCTTTTCTCTCTTTCACAGATTTTTCTGTCTCTTTACTGTGGAAGGTAAAACTGTACAATAATAAGTAATGATTTATTCTGAACTGCAGGTTCATAGAACAGCAGTCCTCAACTTTGCTCGAGTGCAGATATAAATGCTCAGAATGCAAAATTTGTCCACCAGATTATGATCACTTTATTGCCTTTCCGTGCAATTTCTCCAGAGTTTTTAACTTTCGTTGGCTTTACTCATCGCTATACATGTATGTTAAAGATCTAGTGTGTGCATGGGCGTGCTGTAGCTGAGTTAAAGTGGGAAACATGAGCGCAGCTGATTAGGATGAAAATATATCGAACAAGATCTGAGCCCTCTGTCTAATGAAGACAGTCGCCAAATCCTCATGTCCCCTCTGACAAACAAATGATCTCTTTATCCGCTTCTCACTCCTCTCCTGCGGCCATTTCTGAGGTGTATATATATATATATATATTTAATAAAATGTAAAAGATGAACTGAGGGATAAAAGGTGGTGAGATGTTAAGTCTAAGGCCGGCATATTTGACAGAAAGAGACGAGAGGAAGGGGAAAAACGGAGGGAAAATATTGAGGTCATGCGACGGTTGCGCTGACTGAATCAGTGGAACGGTGTGGTTACAAAACACAGCTGATAAGATGGAGAGAAAAGAGGTTTGACAGCGAGAAGTTATTGAACAAAGTCAAAGGGGGGCAGTGGAGAGAGACAGGAGGGAGGAGATGAAACTTAGATGAGGTTAAAAGAGACAAACCTTAACAATGACATTACTGAGGCGTGGAATGGGAGAAACGGGAAGTGAAGGAGGGCACGAGAGGGGGAGTGACGGTGAAGGTAACAAAAAAGGAGATGAAATGGGGCTGACGACGGCAATGAGTGGGTGGGTGGTGTAACAGTATGTCCGGCCTACAACGAGAAAAAGAGGGAGGAATTAGATCAAAAGAGAAGCACGGTAAGAGTGAGGACAGTGTGTGAGAGAGTTAAAGAGACTACAGGAAGGGTGAATAGAAATAGAGAGAATAGATAGAAGAGACAACATGCTGCTAGCTGCGAGGGGGACAGCTGGTCAGCTGCTGCTCTGCTCGGTTCTGGTGTGGAGAGCTGCCCTGAGGACAGCCACTCTGCTCTGCACACACACCACACACACACGCACAAAAACCTGCTAATTCATGTATATCCACAGCCAAATATGCAGAAGGTTGCATGCATACATCCAAACAAATCATACATAACATAAACCATGATACACACTCTGAACACACATTTTGTTACTGTACAGAGACAGGGGAGAGGTTAGTGGAGTTTTGACGGGATGGTAAAGGAGGTGTGAAAGGAAGTAAATAAATTATGGGAGAGACGAAGGGAAAAAAAGTATAATGGAAGAAAAGGCACGAAAAGAAAGGACCATAAACCAGAAAAAAAGATGCAAATAAATGAGACAGTGAGCGATTATATAAAAGTGAGTGAGAGGATATCAGGCGATGGGATGTAAATTAAAATATGTGGCAGGAGGAGAGGAGTGAGCGGAGAACAGATGGCAGGGAAGGAGAGCGGGAAAGGAGGGAAGGAAGATGGAAAGGCGGGAATGCTATAAGAGCGCACCCTTCACTTATAGCTGACGTCGGGCATGCAGACACAATCATAGCACTGACTGCAGCACAGAGTGGAGCGGAGATTCTTCCTTCTTTATTTAATCAAATCAGCAACAAAGACGGCAGCACATTAGTTGAGGCATTTTTCCTCAATTGTCTTTGTAACAACTTCCCTTTAATTCATTATTAAAGTGTGAAATGTCAATCTAAGTTGTCGCCCTCAAGAACAATCTTCAGATGAAGCCATCAGTGTTCCCCTTCAGCTCCTGTTCTGGCACGACGATGCTACTTCTCTCAGGTTACATAGTGTGAGAACAGCTGTACAGGGCGCAGAGTGGGAATGGAAGAGACACCATTCACCTGATTACACATCACCGTAACATCAAAATGATATTAAACCTGTTATTTGTTGCTATACTGTTGCTTTAAACATCTGCATGTTAGCATGCTGATGTTAACAGATCTCAAAGCACCACTGTGTACTTTGCATGCAAAGTCTATTAAATATCTTTTTCATTTTCTTAAGCAAAAACATGGAGCGACGTGATTGAGCAGCTGTGATGGAACCATTAGCAGATTTATTTGCACGCTACATAAATATATTATTACACACAAACCGTTACATTGATACCATCCTACATGAGGTTTAATTATTGCACCAGTGATTAAACCAATCAAGCCTGTGCTGCAGTTGTTATTGAAACCTTCATTTAAAACACACTGAATTATGATGCATTGAACTATCTCAGTAATGCACGTGCACACATGTAATGCTTTATTCAGCAGTTCTCAGAGGTAACCTTCAAACAAATGACGGTTACTGAGGGAAGAGACTTCATGGGGGTATCTAAGCAAGGTGGACTCTTCTTCTCCACTGGAGGTCTCTTCTGAGATAGGAAAGGATTTGCATTTGTGGGGCATAATTTGCATGTTGTCGGCCTGCGAGAGAGGCAGAGATGGAGTATAAACATCGGAGTGAGAGTGGGAGGAAGGGACGTTAAGATGGAACATGGTAAAAGAGAGGAGGAGGGTGTTTGATGCAGATAGAGGGGGGGAGACAGTGGAGGAGGCGGGAGATAGGATCAGTGTGACATTGAAATCAAAACAAGGAAATGAGTATCGTGGGAGCCTGCAGGATGGGCGCTAAGTGAAAAATCGTACTATAGGCGGCGTGTGTGTGTGTGTGTATGCAGGGGTGTGTTAGCATCTGTGAGAGAGAGAGGGTGTTTGTTTACATCTGTGTGTGTCCTTGATTTCTGTGGATCGTCACTACGCTGCCACATGGGGCCAGTGCCAATTATATCCACACTGAGCTCGTCAACGACACACCGCCAGAGAGACAGGAGAGGGAAGGGAGTGAAGCAGAGCAAACATGATTTAAGAATACGTGAATATATATATGTGTGTGTATGTTCATACAAGCATGAAGATGTGCGCTCATGCATGAACGTACCGTACAGTTTGTACATCAGGTGGTCAACATGTCTTCTAATCCAGTTATGGTCTTAGTATTATGTCTAAATGACTGGCAGGACCTCAGGTCTACCAATCTATTTGCTGCTTGATGGGACTTTTTATTCTAATTAGCGACTGACATGATGAGCTTTGTGAACCAGAAATGACCGATCCTGACCCCGCTGGCCTTACGATGGCTAATGTGGCCTTTGACCGACCCTCAACTGTGCTGGCCTCGTACAACCGGATTTAATATTGCAGAACAGAACAGATTTTTATGGGATCACAGGAATGTGTTTAACCAGACTTGGCAGCTGTAATACATCAACACAGATGCCACGGTTGCTTGTACGCGCTTATGTAGCTGCAAACAAGTAGCAATCACAACAGCTGAGTGCTAAAGCCAGTTCAGGGAAACAGTTGTTGTATTTGCTGTACACAAACTGATACGAAAATCTGTAGCGTATACAGACGGCAAACCTTTAAGATAGTGTTCATCTTTAAAGATCAAAATGAGTACATTTAATGAATGCTAGCAACATGGCTCTAGGGATGGTAGTGTTGGCCCGTCAGTGTACTGCTACCATAAATGTTTGTACAAACATTCATGGTCCCCTGATGATTAATCCTTTTGTCTTTGGTATCCTTCGTCCACTATTTTGGCTTTGACAATTCCCGGTAGCCTCAACTGCTAATTAACAAATTTTAGCAGGCTAACATGCTAAACTAAGTGTTTTGCTACATCATGTATGTAGAATAGATAATAGGAGGATAGCTTTGGACAAACAGTGTTTTGAGTTTTGATTCAAGGATAGACAACAATAGATGTTTTTCATTAAAACTAAGAAAGAGATTCAATATCTGACTCTGAGAAGCGACACAATAGCTGATTCTTTGACCAAAAAAGGGGCTGCATCACAAGGACGTGCAAATCTTCTGTGTATTTCTGGCTACATTAGCCTTTAGACAGACATATTTCTCTTTTAATATCCTGTTTGCTTAATCTTCTCCCCATCTTTTTCTTTTTCCTGTTTCTTCTTCTGGCTCTTTGTTTTCTTTCTCTCGACCTTCATATGAGCCGAGCAATAATCTATTATTGTCTGACTTGGAGAAGAGAAATTTGACACTGCATTTTCCTCCTCACATCAACTTCTAAACTTCTGTCTGTCTGTCTCTCTCTCTCTTTCTCCCCCCTCAGGCCAAACTATCTGTATCTCACCCTTCACACTATCTACACTGAACACCGAAAACATCCATAATGAAGTACTATATATATTTATGTGAGTTGCAGATATTTTCATATCTTTTGATGATTTTCACTCCTCTGAAATAGTTTTGGCAGACTGTCTCTTCTGTTTGGATGAATCTGCGATACACATCTCACAAAAGTGATATTTATTCTCATTAAGAAGCCGTCACACTACCAGATTTACAGTCAGATTGAGATATCCGTACTGATCTTTAGGGTGGCTAAATCAGGTGTAAGTCAGGCTGTTAATCCTCTTGTGCATCACTAGCTTTACTCTCCCACTATCTCTTTTTCTGTCTTAGTCTTCTCTTTTCCAGTTCCCTCTCATTAGCCGCCGATCTTCTCTCATCCTCTGCCCTTGAGGTCTCTCTCTCTCTCTCTCGGTCTCCACGGTTGTCTCTCTATCCCCTCCTCTTCTATTGCTTGTCCTCTCTCTCTCTTCCTTTCTTTCTTTCACTCACTAAATCATAGCCGGAGTATCTACAGACTTAGCTGTCTGATCCCTTATTTTCTGACTGAACTCCAAAGTCACCCAGAAATGATCACAGAGCTACAACAAATAGACCCAATGTTCCTTTTGGTGTTTTTAGGAGTTCAAGAGTTGAATTGAGTTGAAAGCAAACTTTTGGGGTTACAGGGACAAAACCTGGAGGCAACGTGATGAAAATGCAAACCAGAGGAAAACTAAGATAAAAGCACAAAAAGTAAAGATAATGAGTTAGTTGGAGACAAAAGCTGATATTTCACCTCATGAGTAAAGAAAACTAAACAATTTAAATTGGATTCTGTATGTAAAATACAAATATAACATCATATTGTACAAGAAACCAAACTAGTTAAAAAAGAATAAAGCACAAATTCAGAATATAAAATGAAGATGTAAGAGCACTGACACGAAAGGTGCTGCTCTATTCATCCTGCTTCTGTGAAGATCCGTCTCCACTGCTGAAAGTCAACCAACTCACAGAGGAGGAATATTCACAATAGGCTTATTAATAAGTCGGCGCAGCAGCCGCAGATTACAGCTTTAGTGATCTGCCAAAACAATGGCCAAGACCCACAAACAAGAGACGCAGTCAGACAGGCAGAAACCAAAGGCTGAGGGTCGGTGATTGGATAGGGAATATCTATAACTGAATCATGTACAGTATATTGAAATCATCACCATCTTCTAAAGCTGTTTTTGGTGACATGGCACACCCATGCTAGACAGTTCTTTGCTATAGCACCAGAAGAGCAGTGATGTGTTTCAGAAGCCTCCCAGAAGCAGCAGATCGAGCTGGTTTGAAGTCAGACACAGAAACGGCATAGAGAACCCTCAGTTTTCAAAATAAAACACCCCGTGCAGGAAAACGCTTTAACTACATAGCTATTCATTCAGCAGCTGTTAAGATAGGTCTGAACTGCAAACGTGAACCTCATGATCACCATGATTCATCATCTGATGACCATGAATTTCATGGCAATCCATCAAGTAGCAAGGCTAAAAACGTACACATGGTGGGCATTTTAAAGGCTTATTCCAGTACTCTTTGACAAAGACAATTGAGAATTGAGTTACTTTTGGACAAAGAAAAGAAAGAAGAAAAGGATTCAGTATCTATTTATATTCCTGGCAGTGTGGAGAAGGCTGTGCTGGGCTTGGAGGGTGTTTGTACTCACAACCTCAGTATTTCTAAATTCCTGGCTATGGCCTTAATCCGGCTTGTTCACTATCCTACTGTGTCCTGCAAAGCAATCCTGTGCTTCTTCTTAAATTTATTTCATTCATCTAACACTCGGAGTATACATAAAGATTTGAACCAAGTTAAATTCACACATATACAAAGGTCTGCATTGATTTAGAGGATTTAGTTCTTTTTTTCTCTGGGATCATCTCACGTGGATCTCTGTGCTCTTGTTAGGGTGAAGTTAATACGCTTAGATCCCTGCAGCTGCTATAGAGGACATGTGTTCATAATGTATACAGCATGCATAAGGTACAGTGGAGTACCTTCAGGCTTAGCTGTGCTGTTGTTTACACGCATGCATAAAGAGTGAAGAGGCTTTTGCATGCTTGTGTGTGTGCATGCATTGATCCAGTGGTGCGGTGTCGGGGGGTATTTTCTTTAAGTCATTTGAAGGACACTAGACCTCGCTCTGAAGCCCCACGCGCCAAGCCATCATGACAGCCTCCATCACATACACACACACACACACACACACACACACACACACAAATAAAGGAGAAATGACATTGAATGCTATTGAGGATAGTGTGGACAGACAATTCATGAATTACAGCTCAATAGAGACAAATGATGGCACACACTGGCAAGACCTTGTCATTGGGAACAGTCTTAATGCGCGGGGGTTGTGACTTACGCTGTGTGTGTCTGTGTTTATATGTGTGTATTGGAAATGTCAAGAGAGGCTGAGGGAGGCTTTGTTGTGTCTGTCACCTCATCTGCCTCCAGCTAATCCTGAGGGTCAACCATTATGGATTGACACATTTTTACCCATTTGACCTTAAAAATAAATAGTTGCTTGTGTGTGTTTCTGTGTGTGTGTGTGTGTGTGTGTGTGTGTGTGTGTGTGTGTGTGTGTTTGAAAGCATGTGATCGCATTTAGTTTTATATTTTTTTCCCACTGAGTGTCACCAAGCTTTTCTATGAATACAGTGACAAGTGAGAGTCACCAGTCTGTTATTCTTGTTTGTATGTTATACAATGAATTGACTTCACTGTAAAAAAAAAAAAAAACGGTCAAATGATTGTAAACTGTAAAATTATCACAATTCAAATAAATGTCAAAAAATATAAAAATTAGTGAAAATTTAAATTAAAGTTTTGCAGAAAAGTACTGTTTTTTTTTTTGTTTGTTTTTTTTAAGAGCCTATTATTATTGTTCGGATGTTTTTTTTAAATTTGAGATTAAAGAGGTGATGAGAATAGGCAAAAGGTTTTTTACTTTGCGTGCATGCCAAAGCTCTTAGCAGTCCTGTATGTGCAGAGGGTGGCATTTTCATATGTAAGGAGCAATGAGCAGAGAGGCAGTTCAAAGGGAGAATGAGGATTTCCATGGCTGTGAAGAGCGTGTAAATGTGTGTGTGTATATGTGAGCATTCGTGCATGTGTCTGTTGGATGCTGATATGAGCCGCCGCTGAGCCCCTGAGTGAGGTGCAGTGCATGGCTATACATTAAATGGCCAGGATTAGCCTCGACTGCTGCGGGCTCGCTGATAGTATTACTGTTATGGAGCGACTGGGAGGGATCGGGCTCCATTTTGGCTCTGTTATTCTGTCATAATGAGGCATAACCCCTCTCATAGAGGACTCAATGGTTTCCTGGTTAATGCATCAGGCCAACGGTAGCACTTGTGCTGACTACCGGGGAGGGGGATGATGGAGAGGGGGGTGTGTTTGAAAGAGAGCGTGGAGGGCCAGTAAGAACATTTACAGGATGAAAACAGGCTGTTCTGGATTAGAAGAATGTCATTTTCCCAAACTAAAATGGTTATTGTCCTGAAGATTTAATTTTCTTTCCTAGGTTGTAGTTGTCTCACCCGTGTGTGGGTCAGTATCTGTTCTATCTGCATCTCTTCTGTGGCTAACGTTGATTTCATAATGATCCTTTCTCCTTAAAGTCACACAGCAGAAGTTAAGCAACAGTTCATAAATACTACTGACCCATTTTTGGGTGAACTAAATACGTGAGAGTAATCTTACATGTTACTGTTTATAACACAGGGCGTTTATCCTCTGCTGGTCAGGCTTGGGGGCATGAATTAAGAGTATACCCGCTCCTCCAGCACCACTATCAAACACAAAGCATGCTTTATTGTGATTATCACAGGACGGTGATGCAGCTTTCTTTTTTATGATCTACCCGTGTGCCATCCAGCTGGTTCATTTTCCTAACTCGACCCCACTCTGAGGATCTGTACATGTGATCTGTACATAATCAAACCAGTAATCTTGTACAAGCTCAGTCCTACAATTACAAGCTTAGAGATGATATCAGATGAAAGGAAAGTGTCTGCAGGAAACCGTATGTCATTTGGCTCAATCCTGCAGCCATGAAGCGACTTTTGTCAGCGGCTGGACAATAAACTGAAGATTAAAGGTTTTCACGGGACATGACTGATTAATAAGAACATCTTCACAAGCGAAACCGATAATAAGTAACAGAGGAGGAGGAGGAGGAGGATGTGCCTTTGATAACGATGTCTCCTTCTGTCCGTGAAGGTTTCTCCTGCTGTGAGCTTAAATTGATGTAGTTATCGCTAAAGAAACAGTGGCTTAGCTGGGCCCTGCATGGCAGGTGTGTGTGTGTGTGTGCGTGTACGTGTAGGTGTGTGTTTGTGTACGTGTGTTTGTGTCAGTGTCGCTAAGCTAAGCCGAACGATGCTGTAACTTATCTGATTGAAATCAGTCTCACATCAGAAAGCCAGAGCTCTTGGAAAGCAGCACAGGAGTCTTTGGCACGCACACACACACACACAGACAAAGACACACACACAGAGGAACAAGGAACCACAACAGGCAACACACACTTTCAGAATCTAAAAACACACAAACTCCTGCATGCACATGTGAGCACTGCACATAAAAATGACAACACACGTAAATGACAGACACACACACACACACACACACACACACACAGTGCCACATCATATCACGTCATTTCAGGGAGCGTGTTTAACCTAATCACACTCAACCATGCGTGATTCTCAGAGGGGGAGTCAGGTCTGTTATGACAGTCGATGTGCTGTGTGACGGCCACAGGCTTTAGAGAGCACCGACCAGCAGCCTGCTTTTAATACACACACACACACACACATTGGCTCAAAACACACATGACAAAGACCTGTGCAGGACGACAGGAGAGGCAGACATTTGGACAGACAAGAAAGGAAGACAACACTGCAAGGCAGAATGAGTGACTAATTGTGTGGTTCATTTTCATATCTCCAACCTGTGAGCCTACGTCCGATCGGATCTGTCCAGTGAAACCTCACAGGGGAATGCTTGGTTTGTAGTTTCAGTGGTTCCTGTGATTCAGCGTTTACCTGTAGGGAGATAACAGTGAGATGGGAACCTAATGCATGAGCAGGAGAGTCATATTTGCCATGTTGAGAATGAATATTGCTATCTCTGTCACTACTTGAAAACTGTGTCTGACAGTAGCATTAAAGCTGATTTATTCTGCTCTACAAAACAACGCTGTTATTGCATATTTGATTAAAATGAGTGAATGAAGTGAGACCAGAATCTGACTTGACATCTTACCGTAACATAACAAATATTATATTATATTTTAAAGATTAGTTTATTTAAGAAGCTTAACACATTTTATTTGTAGATACTGCATTTTCCCTCCACAGACAGCAGTGTTTTTAGGTCTTATTCAAGGTATTCAAGGACAATTATTAATGACCAGCATAAAAAAGTCATGAAATTAAAGTTTTACAATATCAGTTTGGTTAAAAGCCTTCAAGCTCCAAAGCCTTTTTCCTCAGTATGCTGCTGTGCAAGTGACAGACATCATTTATCTAACAGCAGCAGTAAGAGAGAAGTGCTCACTCTCCGCCGCACACACACACACACTTCATATTCTTATCATTAAAAACAAATATCTCTTTTAATTGAATCATTAATCCTCGCACATTAACGTAATCCCACATTGGATTTCGTTCAAACTTCCCCTTTTACTCACAGACTGCCACTTTTTCACGCCGCTCATCCTCATCCCAACACCCTCGCCATATGTCGAAACACACTGCTGCAATTTCTGCTGCCAGTTACAATCTATGACACAAGGACAAATCAACACACCGTTTATACCTCGCATTAAACTGTGATCTGCATCTGGATGCTATCTGGATAATTATCAGTTTGACAGTGTCCTTGTGTTCACACCTGGAAACTGTTGGCATATGTATTGTATCGTCGCCATTTTGTCCATGTTGTGACTGACTGTCATTCTTTATAATTACTGTTGAACCAGACGACTCGATGGGGAAGTGGCAGGTCCTTTAATACAAGCCAACGTGGTAGAGGTGATGTCATTGCTTTATCTTCTCGCCTATTGCTGCTCCACCATCTGCTCAGAAACACAGTGTAATGTTTTTTTTCTGTAAAACTGTCTGACTGTCACTCTTATCCCGCACACTGTCATCAATCATCTGGTTTCTTGTTACCTCCAGGGACAGGAATGCTGAGCAGAGTAATACTTCTACCTGTGGTAATGTTTCATAAAACTCTTAGAATAGATGGGCATTAATCACATCACGTATTGAAAGGCCAATAAAAATTCATTTTTAATGTTTTCTGTCCTTGTCAAGGTGATTTGTGAAAGTGTATGTTGGACAGATTAAATGGACATTGTCACATTGTCTTCCATAGTGGAACATGTGCTGCGTGTGCATCCTTCATGCTCAGTATCTGGATGTACTATAGGCCAACTTTAAAACAGCTATATGACTGACTGACTAAGATTCAGTTACAAGATTTAAATATGACAAAAAGCTCTTCATAGTCGGTGTTACAATACTTTAACTGCAGCAGTGAAAATAAGCATAGCGCTATCTGGCTTTAGTTTTATCCAAACTGGACTAGCAGTGCTTGTTTTTTCACTTTTTATTTGTATGCTAGCAGCATGCTGTAATGGATGGCAATGTCTGTCTCTAACTCCCAAGAGGTTTGGGCACCTCTTTGGCTTGGCCCGGAAAATCTCAACAACCACTGAATTGATTACCATAAAATGTTGTATGTTATTGCCCCAAGATGATAAAGTCTGGTGACTTTGGTAACGACTGACATCTCCTCTAACACCATCACCAGCTCAGATTCTTCACTTATCCAGTAAAATATCCATTGTGGTTTGGCATGAAATTTGAGTCACATGTTCATACCCCCTTCAGGAAGAGTTAATCTCATTCCCCACAGCCACCGCTGTACTTTGTGTGTAGTGCACATTAGTAAATGTTAGCATGCTAAGAAGGAAAACCAAGATGGTAAACACTGTACCTGCTAAACACCAGTATGTAGTTCAAGCGCTATTGTGCCTCAGAGAGCTGCTAGCATGGCTGCAGAACATCAATGACATCAATGTTGTATCCATGACGTCGCCCACAGGAGCCGTTGTGCAGCTCAGAGTCATTTTAACATGGAGTCTTATGAAGATTGACTAATTTTAGCCATTTGAGGAACTTGAGGTTTCTGGCGCTTCAGCATTGGCTTCACTTCACATCCACAGAGGTTGCCCTGCACTTGCTCCAGACTCTTAGTCTTGTTTTGAAGAGGAGAGGCAATAAAATAGTTGACTACACATCGCTGCTGCCACTACAATGGGCGATTTTTTAGTTGCGCTTTCTCTGTGTTTGCTGGGAAATGGGAAGCCCAGTGTCAATTGGCTGGTTGCAGAAAGTGGTTCAAGTCAGTCTGACCCTTTTTTGTGGTCACAAAATCAATTCATTTTTTGGAAGTGCTCCATTGCCAAGAAATTACCATGTGCAGCGTTCATATTCTGATGCACCTTTGTGGTCAAATCCTGTTTATTTTCGTATTAAACAAAGATGGTGAGGTTTAGGGGGAAAGAAAGACGCAGAGAAACAAATTGAATATAGTAATTGCTGCACCGACCTACTGCCGTCACACAAAAGAAAACAGTTGTTGCTGCTGGAACCCTGAGAGAGAAATTGTTAACTTTTTATAACACAACCATTTTTAATGTTCATTGAGGCGGTCCCTCTTGTACGTGCATGGCAGGAAGGGGTGGGAAGCAGGAAAGAAAAGGACGATAAATAAATCACAAAAAGACAGATGACAAGATAGCGAGAGAAGGAACAGCGTGGGGTGGACAAGGTTGCAAAAAGTGACAGCGAGATAACGCAGAGGTTGAGAAAAAAGAAAAAGGATGGTGAGGAATCGTGAGAGAATGAGATAATCAGACAGACAGAGAGAGGAGAAAGACCAACAGGGGAAAACAGTTCCCCGGTGACACGGCACTATTGATCTTAGCTTGTTGCTTAGAGATAGTTTCTCTGAGATCAGGCTGAACGCTGACACAGCCATCACAATGCATTATGGGGGATCAAAGAGAGTCCAGTGTTAGCCACCATGCAGGAGCTGATGCCTTTGGGAGGGAGGAGAGAGTGGGGAAAAGAAGGGAGGAGAGATGAACGGAGGGAAAGGGAGGTAGAGGAGGAAACAGAGGAGGAAGGGAAACAGGATTTTCAATCACGGCCTGTCATTGGCTGTGGCATCTCAAACGCTGACCATCGCACAGGAGAGACGAAAGAGGATTAGAGGTGGAGAGGAGAAAGGCGAGGGTGAAAAACGTGAGCGGGGAAAGACAATTGGAGCACGAGAAAGTAAAAACTAAGGAGTGATCGCTTACATCTTTAAAAATAAAGAGACATTGGAGAGAGAGTGCAGTGTGGCAGAAGTGTGCGTGTGGCGAATGTGTCCTTATGTGTGCGTGACAGATGGAGGTAATAGGGCGACGATGAGGTGAGAAACATGGTGGGACTTGAAAGGGAAAGTGAGAAGGATGAAGAGACGCTGGAAAGACTGCAGGTGGATCCGATTAGATGAAAATAGCATGTTTGTGTGTGTGTGGCAGTAAAATCTGTTTAAACCTCTACAAAACACACCTCTTCCCCTTAGTGCTCTCTTTTATTTCCCGCTTTCTGCCTTTATTTTGTCCTCTGTCTCTCCTCACAATGTGTGAAATGTCACTGGACAGCTTACATGCGCCTGCTGCAGAGTGAGAGAAATGTCAAGCATGGTAAAACCGCTGACGTATCTCACTACGTGTGCGTAAGTGTGCTATATTAGTCAGTATATAAGTCATGCTGCAGCACGACTCGAGGCACATTAACATGCGGCATGCGTGTGAACAAGTAGTATCATAACAGTGACATATGGCCTTCATGTTATCTTTAATTGTGCTTTTTAATTTGTACTGTCTGTCTCTCGTGCTGTTGAAGGTTGATCGTGAATATCTTGCACATAAAGTGCTATTTGAATGTTAGCATTTAGGGTTAGCATTAGGGCTTGGGGTTGGAATATGTGCAGTCTGTAGATTCATGGTTCGAATGCATCATTTTTGTGTTTGTATATAAACTCTTGAGAATAGCGCAGCCGTGTGGCCCAGCGCAAGTGTGTTTTATAACATACCCCGAGGTGGTACACTTCACCCAGCACGTCTCCATCAATAACAGGATGAGTCATGCTACAAATGTCAAAGTTGTGACATTGCCATATGAAGTCACAACTCCTTGTGGTATTCTGGAAGGTGTGTTTGAAAACTGCACAAAAAAAGGGGGAGTGGGGGGAGTTAGGGCAGTAGAAGTGTAGTGGAGAAACTCAAGTCGCTTAACCTCCGCTTGTTCCAGCGGAGCTGACCACACTGTTTTGTGCCGGGCAGCTCTCTGAGGAGCGTCTGTAACGAAAGGTTTTGAATGAAAATTAGCTGAATGCCGGACAACACGGTTACGTCCCTCCCCGGGAAAATAAAGGTTACAGAAAGGTCAACGCTGTCAAGCACAGGTCACTGAGCTCAGTTTGTGTCAACTGCTGGTCGGATTGTGTTTGACAATGAAGCTGAATACATGTATTCACCTAGACCTTTTTCTTCTTTTGTGTATATGCTGCATCAATGGAGTGGAACAAAGTTCATGTTGTTAATTACACCTGTGTTTTTAGGTCTGCTGTCTAAGAAGGTCTATTAAAACCTCAAATAAGCATAACTGCTTAAATTAAATGTAGTAAATACAACAAAAATATTGTGGTGACAATAAAAACATGGTCGTTAAGATAATGTTTTCAAAAGACGTTATTATCCACATTTTGAACAAAATGTGTCGTGGTTCAGCAGAAGTAAGAACATCAACAACTACAATGGCAAACCATTACAGCAGGAATTCATGACGAGAGATAAGTGTTGGCATCTGACGGCCAGCAGTAATTTAAAGTTGTCTGAAAAACAGGGCTTGACAAAATGAAACAAAGAGCAAACTGAACTGATACCTTTTGGTATGAAGACCAGAGAGAATTAATTACGAAGGATAATTATTTTTTGAACAAAGAGCACTGACAAGTCCAATTTTAGCTGGCAGGATGACGGGCATTTTGATACAGGTGTAATTAATAACTTTAAGATGGGTGAATTGTTTCATTGAAAGAAGTGTCATTGTTATTGTAATTAGATGCACCTGTGCTTTTCTTCGTCTGTTGTTTGTTGTATATAAACAATTGGCCTTGTCTTCACGACAGTCATTTTGACTCATCACAGCCATGGAGGTTGTTTTGTGGAGCCAATGTGCCAAAGTGCCAAAAAACTGCAGTTCCTCAAACGGTCACTTGGGCTGGCTACAGAACAACTCAGTCTCCATAAGTCCCCATGTTAAAACGTCCAACTTCACAGCTGACATAAACATGTTTACAGCCTGGTACAAAAAACAGTTTTGGTCTCTGTAGCCAATTTCACTATTCATGACAACTGTACCGAGGGTGAATTTCTACATCACCTGTTCAAATTAAATTAAGATTGACTGACAGGTGGGTGTGGTTACAGGTGACCCAGATGTCATTCAGCCCACCTCAGATGCACCAATGGTCCACGTCTTTACCCATCTTTAGATTAGCCCGAGAGGTGGCAGATGCAGGACTACCAAGATGGCGACAACCAGAGCCACCACAATCTGAGCTTCACAACAGCTCTTCAGAAACCTGTGGGTAACATCACAAATACAACATCCGTTCTTCATATTGTTTACGGCCTTATGGTCGTACATGCAGTACTAATGCATTCATGACAGCTCTTTTCAGTTGTCCCAGTAAAGGCACCTTTAGACTGTGCTTGCAGTCATGGAAGTTTCTTACATGTCACACTGTGGGAGATGGGTCTAATAAAAATCTTGGTTTCAAACTGTGCGATATCAATTTGAGGTATTTCAGGTTATGCAATGACCGGGCGGTGAATCATAGAGTGAGGAAATAAGTAAATGAGAGCACAGGTATGTCATCCATTTTTGCTTTTTTTTTTTCTTATCCCTGGAACTTCAAATTCAGAAATAGCGCCTTTCGAAATGTCAGCCAATGTATTCTGCGTTATTTCATATAGTTTGGGTTGTAGACATGCGTCATAGCGGCAGTCACATTGTGAAAATTTCTGACACTCAGTATTTTGTTGTGAGCTGTCTCTCTGTCTCGCCAAAGCTCCAAATCAGCCATTGGTGGACGTGTTTCACGGTGCGATCTCAGACCAGCAGTTTCTATCACAGCTGTCAACTTTTGTCTCAGACAGCCAGAAAACATGCAGTGTAAAGAAACCTTAAACCATGACAGTGTGACAGTGAGCAAGCATGCACAATAACAAGAGCCTGATATTGAAGCCACTAAATGGAATTCAGCCATCATGAAATGATTTATTTGCTTTCCCTTATCTTCTCTTGGAGAGGCCTGTGTACATATGAGTTTGGCATTGTGAACCTACATGAGTTTTATTTCTAGTTTAGACTGTAGCCGCGATGATCATCATATTAAAAACAGGAACACTGAGTCATTTTTTATACAGTTTGCAAATTTGGAACTAGGGCTGTCTCGTGGTCTCCTGAAAATGTAATCTTTAACTTTTAAAACTGCAACTTTTATTGTGTGTTTTGGAGAAGGAGGAGGTGAGAGAGAATCTGAGAATCTGAAACTGTACAAAAGAAAACAAAACAATTACATTGAGCGTGAACCACAAACAGACCGCATAAAGGCAATTCTGAGATTTCTTTCAAAATACATTAAATATGTTGCAAAATAGTTGCTGAAAACATGTGAAAAGACCCTGAACAATATATTACTGAAATGTGGAGTCAGAGGTTAAAAAGTTTTCAGTCCAGAATTTTAAGGGCGGTCCTTAAAGAGTGGCTCGATGACACGCTGAGGCCACTCTGACCATACCCCTGCACCCCTAGCAGAGAGAGAGACAGAGATTAACAGAGCTCCATATCACATATTTCGTGACACCCCTGTTTGGAGCAGCAGTCGAACATCTGGAAAGTGGCATGTTAGTCCAGATTTCCATCTATCCCACATCAGCCTAATCAATCTATCAGCTCCTGGATCCCAAACCCCCAACACGACAACACTGTACGAAACCCCGTCAACCGTCAGCAAGAGGTCTAATCAGCAAGAGTGATTGAAAACACCTGTGTTTGCCTTCAGGGCCTGTAAATAATGAATTAAGTCATAAGTGCAGAGGAACCTGGTCTTTTTAAGAATGGGGGAGTCATTCATAAAAGTGAGAGCGACCCATCTCAGCAGTCTGGATTATATTTAGGCTGGTGGCCTACATTTCACACTACCTAAAGGATGACAGCGCATGGAGAGAAGGGACGTGTAATTATTCGGAGGTGGCTAGACCCTCGCGTCCTCTCATCCTCTTCCTCCTCTTCCCCCTCTTCGCACTCTCTCCCTCTTTCCCCTTCTCTCTGTCTCTGTCTCCTTTTCCTCTCTCTCCCTCTCTCTCTAAGGGGTACAGACAGAGGATCCAGCTGCCACAGTGTGACAGAATCCACAAATCACTGCCTAGGGGGAGCAAAAAGTGGGGTAGAGGCAGCAGGGGGGGAGGAGGAAGAGAAAGTGATGGGCTATGTAGAGCTGCATGGGCATTTGACTGAGTAATAAGGCAGAGTGTTCGTTTTTATATATATATATATATGAAAATGGAATATAATTGGATGTCAGAGCAGTTAATAAAAGTTAGGCTGGAGTGATTATGAACTTTCTAAAGTGATAAGAGGATGAGTAGATTCTGAAAACATGCAGAAAACATTAAAAAAAAAGAGGGCAGATTGTTTCTCTGCGAGACGAGACGGCTGCTGGATGCGGTGATGTAATTTTTCTCCTCCTTTGTCACCCTCATGTCATTCTCTTTCAAAGCCATCTGCTCCCTCTGGTTCTCCACGCGAGGCTTTTCTTCTCTCTCTCCTCATCTTTCTGCCTCCCTCATGCCATCGCACCTCTGCAACACCATCTTCCCCTTTCGTCTTCTCTTCGCTATCCTCTCCATCATTTCCTCCCACTTCTTCCTCCATCCTTTCCTCCCTTTGTTCCTCCCCCCCTCCGCAGGGTATATAGCAGCCAATTAGCAGTCTGCACAGGACATGCTAACACCCCCTCACCCGCCCACCCACCCACCCACCCCACTCTAACTCCCTCCCTCCCTTTCAGGTGGCCTTTGCGGCACTAACCCAGTCCACCGGTTAATCAGGTATCAGTCAGAACATACCAAGATGGGAGCACGGATGGGGAAGTTTGGAGGTGGAGGTGGTGGCGTGGGGGGTTGTTGGCATTGAAGGTGATTTGAAGGTCAAACATAGGCATGCACGCACACATGCACACACCCACAGAGTCTGTCAGAGAGTGTGTCTGAGGAGCATCAATCACTGTTAGACATGGTGGGTGGGCACACCAGCAAGAGATTCACGCTTTAGAAAACACGGAGAAGAGCTGGCTCCTGATCCGACACGACAAAGGAATTGCTGTGTGTGTGTGTGTGGTCGAGTACAACTAGTGTGTGTTTGTATGCGGCACACGTGACGGAGGTGTTTGTGTGTGTTGCTTTTAAAAGGATGAGGAGTAAAACCCACCACATGAGAAGGAGCTCATTGAAGCACAAAGCATTTCTCTCAACAGTGAGAAGGTTTCACTTCTGTTTTACTCACATACATTCAACACATACATTTCCTTCACTTCCTTACTTCTACTTCCCGTCCTCAATCACACACAGATCCTTTGGCAACTCAGTTATTATACACTCATGTATTTGTGGACTATATGAAACCCACAGTTTGTTTTTATTCTCATAAAGATGACATGGCTTTGTACGTAGTAAATACAATGTGTTTGATTTCTTTTTACAAATGACAATGAGACTTTAACATTTGAGGTGTTGATGCAGTATAAAGAACTAATTAACGAAGTGTTTAATTAGTTAATTAGTTCTCTTGTATTTAGTCTGTGTGTTTTCCATCATTCATGTCAGGTGGTCTGCGTCTGTTCCCCTGTCCCGTGTCGTTCAGTCTTTGTGTTACAAGTAATTACAAGCAGTTAAACATTATGTAGTGTTGTCAAACTGTGATCAATTAATGAAATGATTAGTTACAGTAGTTTTAAATGATTTAAATGAGACCATTAATGCCACCCTGAAGCCTGTACGGCAGGAAATGAAATATGAAGCTGAAACCTGAAGTCAGTTAGCTTAGCATAAAGAGTGGAAACAGTTTGCAATAGAACCTTGAAGTTACGCCACCAAACTCAGTATAAGTGAGCTTTAGAGGTGCTACACAAACACCACTTCTACTCTGAACAACACTGTGAAGGAACTCGCCTCCTTCACATTTGACTTGAAATGGTGCAGTGCTGCCCATGCTACTTTGTGGCAAATCTAAAGGAGGCCACAGGTCTACAGGTGACGAGACTGACACAGCCTCGAAGGCAAAGCCAAGGTCCAGATTATTTTTCTTTTCTTTCAGACATAAAGACTGACTGGCTCTCCGTAAAAGGTGTGACCTGAAGTGACATACAATGTGATTTAGGCTAACCTAAGTTAGCATATGTCCTTGTTTTGATCAAATACCCAGTAGAATCCTCACACCTATATAGAGAGGTGAAGAATGACCTTATGTGAACACGTATTGAACCTCAGTAGTAAAGATAAATACTCCATGACAGGAAGAAACCTTCAGAATTGGGATTGGACTCCTTTTGTACTGCCGATCTTCATTCTCCTTGATCGAGCTTCAATAAATAATGCTGTGTCATCCAGGTATGCTGAGAACTTCTTCAAACTACATTTGAGCCTCATCTCATCAGATTTTCACAATCTTTTATTGAAGTGGAGGCAGAAATCTTTGATACAAACATCTCAAAACCTGAGCTGCAATTTTGGAGAAGCAACCCAGAGAATAATTGGAAATATCAAGATTAAAGTGCAGTATTGATTGATTTATTATTAATATTGGTCTGCTCATTCAGCTTGCTCTTGTAATAGTTAAACATCTTCAGTCTAAAGTTTGTTTCTCTGTTGCACGTATTAAAAATAACCTTGGATAGTAGTGTCACCCCGAGAGTTAAAATGAATAGAGCAAAAACTGCTTTTGTGATTTGGGTTTTTGTGTCTGAGCGTGGAGTGAATTACTCACCCTCACTTCAGTCAATCCACGTCACCATCTACTGATACAAACTGTCAAAGAAAACATCTTTGAAAAACTGCTTTTACCTCAGCAAATGTCTGCACAACCACTCACAGCAGCAAATATTATAAATCAAAATCAATCCCTCAATCAGTGTGCGGTCCAACATAGCTTAAATATATCAAGGTAACATGCTTGCTGTTTCATTTTCCCTGCACGTCCAAGTGGAAACGCTGCAGAAACATGCAGAACAGATGCAGGATAAATGCTGGATTGTGGCTCGACTCTGATGGTTTCCTCTGTGGACGATTTAAAAAGCTATTCACATAATTTAGCGCTAAAAGGTGTACGTGAAGAGATGAAAAACAGGCCTTTCTTTTTTTCTTTTGTTCCCTACATGGCTGTAATTCTAAGAGGCTGTACAAGCTTCTTTCTTCTCTATAGGCTCGCAGTTAATATTCTTGATCAGTCGTCCCTTGCCAAGTGTAGTAAGCCGCCGAGTGATGGGCAGCACCGGCTCGCTGCTGGGTTTTTATGGTGCTGCGTGAAGGCAGCGAGCTGAGCGATTCCACCGCTGCTGCTGCTGCCTGGAGAATATGGATGAGATCATTCCCGTACATGCACACACAGAACAAAAGAGCTGAGACACACCTGTATATAAATGTGCGCAGTAAGAGTTTGGTCACATCCACACACACACACACACAGACAGCACACAGGGGAATTAACATGATGAAGTATGCGCCTGTGTGGTTAGAGGAGTAGTAAGGCATATCGCCTCTACGATCACATTATAGGCTGGCCACAATTAGTCAGGGAGCACCAGCACAGTGAAGAGCTGGGGGGAGGCCGAGACAACAAAGACACACACAAATGTATGTACACACAACTGCACCAGCCAGGTGCATGACCTTAACAAAGGTTAATGCACTTAGCGAGCCAAAATGGACGTCTTCAAGTGCTTAAGTAGATGTTTTAACTCATCAACAAACTGATTAAAGCAACATTTCCTGAACTGTCGCTGCTGTTAGCTAATGTTAGCTCACTTTGTTAGCCGGGCTGCCTGGACTGGGAGCTTAGAGCACCTGGGGAGTGTTAGCGGGCAGCCTAACTGTGGCATAAGTAGAGTGACTGTGCCAGAATCTGCCAGACAAGAGTAAATCTGGGACTGACTTTTAGTCACTGGCAAGAGCTTGGTGAAATAAAAGACTAAAAGACAGCAGTAAGCTGAGCTTCTTCCTGTTGGAGTAGTAAGTAATATTAGCTTGCTGCTACGTCTTGTGTCGTTGACCTTGCTTGATGTATGGCTGTTAGCAAAGTTGTCGACTGTTCATTACATTAGGTGAGCATGATTTGGTGGATGAGTGATTGAGCTGGGCATCCGTGTGTGTGTATTTGTAACCTACTTGATGGTCGTCCAGTACATGAGGAGTATCCCGCTTACAAGTAGAGGAATGCCACACACAACTGTGTATCACTGTCAGCAACTATTATACATCAAATTACATCACTGGAGATCGGACCCACTTCAGTAACCCAAACTATTAAAGTGACAACGAGGTAGAGTGGACTTGTAGCACGTACTACATCCATATCCACACACATACATCACTTTCTCTCCAGCTCTGATTTCTTATAACCAACTGTTGAAGTCGACAATTATTTTAACCTCTCTGTTTCTTTCTTTTTCACTTAGTCTTTGCCTCCCTCACTGCTCTGCATCTTAATTGTTTCCTTCTCTGACTGAACAGCAAATTTATTAAGACACTTCATCAAATCCCCTTCTCTCTGTCTCTTTTCTTACAGTCCTCTAAGCTCTCGCTCTCTCTCTCTCTCTCTCTCTCTCTCTCTCTCTCTCTCTCTCTCTCTCTTCTCTTCTATCTCTTCTCCTCTTCTTTCTTTCATCCTTTATTGCATTCCTTTGGCTGCATCAAAGGTCTATTCAGTAATATTTCATAGAGAAACTAATATGCATACCTCATGCCCTTTCTTCCTGTCTGGATGCATACATAAATAATTAAGTCAATGCATGATACTCTTCTTTCACACGACCTGGCAATGACTTGAAGGTGAGAGTGTGTATCCGTGTGTCATATTATGACCTTGACTCTGTGTCCTTCATTTACAATTAAAAGCTGCATGCTGGTTTTGAACACACACAGCAGCATCTTCCTGCCGACATTCATAACTCATTATTTCTTAAACAATAAGAGACAACCATGAAATAAAGTGTAGCATTCATAATGACACTAATGATACTCAGTTTTTATTCTCCTCACCTACTGGATATTTCATTTTTAAGCAAACTGGTCATATCTCATGTTGGTTCGCTACCTGCGGCTAATGAAATGGGTCCAACTATTTTTACGGCGCTTAAATCAATGAAAAAAAGACACGGCCCCCACGGTGACAGAAAGGTGTAAGAAATTAGATTTAATGGACAATATGTATCAATTAATTTTTTCCTCACCTCTTTTATGGGTACAACATCAGCCCTTGGCTACAACTTAAATGGGTTTATGGATGAGGAGGAATAGGCTGTAAATCTCTCGTGCCAGACTTAACATTGGTGGTGATTTATACACCTGGACAAAAGATCACAGAACAATAAATAGAACAGACTGTGTCGCATTGTACAAGAGAAAAATGAATGTGTGTTTTATGGGAATTAAAGATACATGTAACTGATGTAAGGGAATTAAATCAGCTAAAACCAAGATCACCTGACATAACCATAGATAGTATAAAGCAGGGACGCTGTATCTGTGACATCATCCATAGGTAAGAGCCGTTGTGAAACTCTGCCCCTCTGCCTCCTCCAGGCTAATCTAAAAATGGGCAAAACTGGGGATCATCGGTGGACCTGAGGTGGACTGAATAAAGTCTTGGTGATCACGATCTGCTTAATTAAGAGCCTTAATATAATTTGAACAGGTGAGTTCTATAAAAAATCACCCTCAAACTGTTTTTTGTACCAGGCTGTAAACATGTTTATTTCTGCTGTGAAGTTGGGTTTTTAATATGGGGGCTTATGGAAACTGACAGCCTCGAATGGACAATCGAGGAACTGCAGTTTTTGGCACTTCTGTATTGGCTTCCCTTCACAGCCATGGAGATTACTGCTTGCTTGGAGTCAGGCTGAATATGAACAAAACAGTTCCAAAACAAAGATAGAAAATAATTCATCTCTGCAGGAGAGGAGAGAAACCCAAGTGAGCTCCCCCCCAAAGAATACTGAACAGGGGATCTCAAAATCAGAAAAGCAAGCAGAAAAACTGAAATACAAAAGATTTAAGCAGAACATGAGTGTAAGTGAACATTTGTAAGAGGAGTGCAAATGTAGATCATTATAAAACGTGATGAAAAGCTGATTAAAAAAGAAAAAAAAATTCTAATGATGCTTTTGAACTTGAAACGTCTGCAGTGATGACATGCCATCAGATGATATCATGAGATATTTGTTTATATTTATGCAAATCAACACCTGCTCATGCTGTGGGCAATGCAGCAGTCACGTAAAGATGGCAACTTTTGTGAAATGTAAATCCACTTCCATTTAAATAAGGAACAGCATGTGTGATTTAAAATGGTCTGGCCCCTGTAGTGGCGAGCCTTTGAGCGGAGTTTCAGAGATTTGCGAGTGTAAAGTGAAGCCCCAGGGGCTGCTTGGCCTCTGTGATGAAAGGGCATGTTCAACACTTAGAATAGGTCAATATTTCACTAGTTCTCTAAGTACAAGGGGCAGAGGTGTATACCTGTACGCTCCTACTGTTACTCACACAGACTAAACTAAAGCACACAAACACAGATCTGCCAGATTGGTTATTATTAATTCAGAAGTTTTGCAGGTAGAGCAAATAGGAAGCATGCATGACTGAATATCTTTACCTTCCACAGGGATTCAGAAAGGTACTGCAACTACCAGATGTCCTCCCGATTGCCATACATCTTTTGTCCTCCGGGCTCAAAATGACCCCGTCGGGTTTAACCTTTTATTTATAGCATAAAGTAGATGTAGTTTAGAGGTTGCTCAGGGATTTAAAATAAATACATATCAGTTGGTGTGAGTTTTAGAGTATAACTGCATGTTGTGCAGTTATACTTCTCTCTACTGAGAATTTTTTAGGATCCTTTGCACCTTAATGTCATTTGTCAATAACTAATGTCAGTTAAATTAGTGCAAACTGTTGTGAAATTGGTAAATTTATCCATACCTGGGCTGGCATAAACAGGCTACTGATTGTTTTATATCAATCATCAATTAGCTATGAGATACAAATAACCCTCACTTGACCTCTGTCCTCCACCAAAACCTGATCTGGAGCCTGAAGCAACCTGAATAACTGTTGTGAAAATTTTTCATGAAAGATTAATTTCAGCAAATTAGCTTAATGTATGAGACCCAGATTGAGTCTTGTTGCGTAACGACTGTTTCTTCACTCTCCAAATTTCTGCAGCTGTTAGAGGGAGCAGGAGATGATGATTATGTAACGCACATACACACTCAAATTCACACACAAATTGCACATGTATCAATACATACACACAGCTGCAAGATGGCACACAAACAAAGACTTACAAAAAAGGGACAAATACGCAAAAACATCAGTAAATGTCTGCAAGTTAGCAAGTGAGTTTTAGATGACTGTGCCATACGATTGCCTCGTTTGAATAATTGAATTCTCAGAAGTTAAGAAGCGGTGGCCAGGGGTTTACTTTGTTGTTCCTTGAAGAACAATTACAGAGATAGAGAGAGGGGGGGGGGGACGAGAATGAGTCATGGTGACTCTGAGGGGCGACCGGTGGGACTTCAGAAGCCTGTCAGAGTAAAAGACACTCTTTGTAGATAATAAAAAAAGAAATAATAGAATAAAGAGATTCCCTCACACTGTTTGCTTCAGTGTTACATAACACACACATGGAAGCACTAATTATCACGAGCAGGCAGACTATAAACTGCATAACGTCTCTAAATATTTGTGCCTGTGTGTGTGCATAAACAAACATAATATCTTCCTACATTCTCCCATCACTGCAGTTTTTTTAAAGCCAGACAGGATACATGAAATTTGGATGAGCAATGATCTAATGTGCTGTTATAAGACTGTTTATTATTTAGAGAAACATGAAAGAGGTGAGGGACTGAAGGAAAGTTTAAAAAAAAAAAAAAAAGGCAGAAGATTAACAAAGGAGTGAGAGAGAGAAGGAGGAGGAGGAATCAAATTAGGATAATGAAGAGGCCAGATTACAATGAAATTAGTCTCTTTACATGTATTGTGATGGATTTTACTATCAAAATGATCTGGTAAAGTCAAAAAGATGATGGGTAACATATTGTATGGCTCATGGCGCTGTCCGTGGTTCTGAAAATATTCATGCAATGTCAGTGTCTCTGTCCGTGGTGCTGAAAATATTCATGCAATGTCAGTGTCTCTGTCTGTGGTGCTGAAAATATACATGCGATGTCAGTGTCTCTGTCCGTGGTGCTGAAAACAGCTGATCTATATTCTGTTGAAGATGAAAGATGAAAACCAAGAGGGACACTCTCAGCTCGTTTCGCTCCTCTTTCGCTCTCGTTTATCTGTCTCCCATCTGTTCTTCTGTCACCGCTTCTCCACTGTCATTCGTCTTCATCGGCTTTTTACTCCTCACATCTTCCATTCCCTTTTTTTTTTCTTTTTTTTTGTTACATTTCATTAAGAACATTTACATTGAATACAGTAGTCCAAGTCTGTTTGACTTTATTCTTCTTTGGACAGTGATGGATGCAGCTGCGCTAATCAATATTTTTATATTAAAAATGGATCAAATGACTCTGTGAAAGCCCGCAGAAAATTATCAACGAACTCTCCTCAGTTCTGCGGAGCATGTTAGCATTTTTCAACTGTTTTTGTTTTAGGGGCTGCAGTTTTACTGCTCTGGCTCAGCCTCATCTCTCCCTCTTATTATCCTCATTTCTAGGTGCTTTCAGCAAAAAACAAATCCACTTTACAGTACCTCTCAGCACCAATCAGCAGACAGACAACATTAATGACTAGCTGGTGAACATAGTGCAGCATTTAGTAGTATATTTCCCTCAGGAGTTGGTAGAGAGACTGAATATTGTACATACATTCATCAGGTGTCCAGGTAATATGATTTCAAATAAATGCTAATATTGCTCTGTGTCTGTATGAATACATTAATACATTAATACTGTGTGTGTTAGTGTTGAGGTCATCAATAAATGTTGTTTATAAGAGAGAGTGTTGTGTTAAAGTGGGATAAATTGTAATACTATTCTCCCTCTCTGTATTAGTGTGTTTTTAGGGCTTCCCCCAACTATCTCTACAGTGTGAGAGTTTTAAAAGTAAAAGGCAATGTCCATCCCATGTGTATTACCAGTCCAGTGTGTCATCTCGCATCCCCTATGTTTATTTCCAGGCCAGTGCGTGTGTGTGTGTGTGTGTGTGTGTGTGTGTGTGTGTGTGTGTGTGTGTGTGTGTGTGTGTGTGTGTGTGTGTGTGTGTGTGTGTGTGTGTGTAGATGTATAGCAGTCCACTGCGTTATGTAAAGTGCTGAGCAGACAGGCAGTCAAAGTTCAATGCATCCAATGTGTGGGCTAAAGGCAGAGAATAATGGTGTTATCCTGGGATAAGCCCTCGTTTACCCTGCAAATAGAGTGTGTTAGAGGGGAAAAGGGAAGAGGAGGGGGCAGAGAGACTTCCTCATTGGAATCAGTGTACTGAAATGACTCCATCTACTCCATTTAACACACACAAACAAGAGCGAGACTGAAGAAAGAAAGTAAGAGACAAGCATGGAATGAGTTGGCAAGCTGTGGAGAGCAGCTACTCTTTCTAGTCATTTCATCAGCCTCTTTAAGTGCTGGTTAACATTACCAATTTTTCTACTAAGACAACCAACAAGCCAACAAGGCAAAAAATATGACATGATAATCCAGACGTCAAAACTCTCTCGTTTCTTCTACAGTGTAGAGAGAAAGATGTAGGAAACTTATAAGTAAGTGCATGGCTTCTTTCATTGAAACACAACAGATGGCTTGCCTCACTCTCGCTGAGAGAGAACAAAAGAGTTAGACAAGAAGAGTTACAGGAAAGAAGCAGGTGACTGAGACAGGAAAGAGCACGGAGACAAGAAATGTAACGGTGAGAAACTAGATGATACAGAGAGCAGGAGACTGAGATAAAGATAAGAAGACCCATGGTGAGAGGACAGGAAGAGAGCTCAGCAAAGCAGCATCTGCTCATTTTCTATGGATGTGTTTGCGTGATTTCACGGGACCAGAACATGACACAACACCTCAAACGAATGTTGTCGTGTATTTTATCCAGCACAGATATTAATGAAGGAGACCCATATGTTACGCACGTCACCCACTTGAAGCGTTAACATGCAAGTATGCAGTTATCTAACACATTCCTGGTTCAAGCTGTAATCTGTTTACATTTTGTAGTGACAACAGCTAAAAATCAAGCAATATATTAAATATTATAATATGCATAAAATGTATACATGCCAGTGCCAGTGCCTTCATCAGTTTTGTGCTTTTCCATCCAAAGTACCCAAAACCAGGAACAACTTTTCAAGGAATTGAAAGAACTCTTCACCCTGTTGCTGTCTGCATTTGTTGAATGAGGCCTGGTTGCATAAACAAGCCATCTGTAACGGTATCCACCTTTCAATCAAAGTTATACAGAAATTCAGACTCATAGACGGGGAAATTAACTATAGAGACAAGACGTTTTTTGGCATCATTTCACAGTCTCGGAGGTTGCTGCTTGGTTTCCATTGCAGCAACCTCCAGCAAAGATGAAGAAGAAGAACTCGCCTCAACTCATCGGACATCTTCAGACAGAGCCACGCTAGCTGCTTATCTGTTTCCAGTCTTTATGTTATGCTAAGCTAACCCACTGCTCGCTGTAGCCTCTTCATTTTTAGTGTACCGACATGCCAACGTATCGACAGCAAGAAGGCTTATTAAGCTTCTTTATATATAAAAATATGTTTCCCCAGCACAATGAAAAGACAGTTTTTGAGCATTGTGTCATAAAGTAAACTTCTCCTTCATGTCCTCCTCTGGCCTGTCCTCTCCTCTCAGCCCTTGTTTCCTCTTTCCCTCCCCTTCTCCCATATACTCATATGAAATGATGTGACATATATGCCACTTGGCTGTTCATCCAATGTGCCCTACAGTTCCATGTGCACTCATTTTAGCCTGTGAGGCTAGCAGGACTCAAACTCTCATCTCTGCTAGTTTTATGCATTAAACAACACAGGACTATCCTGTCTTTCTTCCTCCTCGCTGCCCACGCCACTCCCTCCTCCTCGTCCTCGTCCTCCTCCTCCGCCTCCTTGCATCTATTTTTCTTTCTTCCTTTTTTTCCTTTTTTCTGTGTGTGACAGTAGTCATGTCAGAGTAAGGCTGGCTGAAGCACTTGCAGCAGTCTGCCTCTTTGATGTTGAGCCCTGCTGAATTAGGCCATCACCCAGTGGTGCTCTGCTGCCTGCCTACACTAGTCACACATACGCACAGTACGTTTGTGAGCGCACACATACAAACAAAAACAAATGCATGCTGATTGGAAAGCATGCAAAACATACACAACAAGTATACAACCTGGGTGCATAAACACAAGTCACACAGGTCCCACAGTACCTTAAATGCCCAAACATTTCCTATTGTCACAGTTTCCATCTCACACACACATTGTGAATTACACTCATATACTGAAAGTCCTCATTTCCTTCTCCGCTTCTCTTTAATAAACATAAAATTTGAATTCTTATGAGTGCTTCTCCTCTGAGGCCTCTATACTATAGTACATCAAAGAGCATGCACACATTCATAACACACACACACACACACGCAGGGAAAATGTAGGACATTCAGAGAGAATTTATTCAAGAATACAGAACAGAGGGAAGAATTTATTCCCTTTCAGTGTGCTCTCTTTCGCTCATACAATATGGCCGTGTGAATAGAGACTAAAGTGACTAAGGCAGGAAGCCTACTGAATTACCCATAAAAACAGGCTGCGACCTGACATTTCATAAAATGAACATGATGTCTTAAAATGGAAATATACACTGCAAAATAATAAAAGTTTTAACTCGGATATCCCGAGTTCAGCTCCCATCAATGCAGAAAAATATTTCATGGCCCTGAGTGAGTGAGTATTATATTCGTAGAAAAAAAGCTGCAGTAATCAATATTTTCATGGAAACAATGAATGAAATACTGAAATACTGTGTAACAATGAATAATTTGTAATTTATTATTATGTAATTATCACCTAATTCTAAAGATCCTATCAGCTCTACAGAGCTTTTTAGCATCTTTTAGCACATTGTTTGGTTTACTATCACTCATTATCAGCTGTTAAAGTCATTTTTGGCAGCAGCAGTCAGCTGTTTCTGGAGAGAAAGCTCTAAAAACCTCACTGTTCACTACTTGCTCAGCACCAGACAGCTAACACTTTAGCAATTAGCTAATGAACATAGTGGAGAGTGTAGCAGCTAAAGAGTGGCTAAGGGGTGGGTGGAGACCAAAACAAAGCTAAAAGAGGACAAATATCAAACGAAAGCATTGCACTGCATTCCTATTTTTTCCTCAGATAACCTTTCAAATCTCTGGGCTGCCAACTCCATCAAATATGTCACATGTCTGACTTCATAATTACAGACTGTGTATAGCAATTAGCTGCTAGCTTATGGGCTAAGAATGCTTGCAGCTGCAACCAAATTGTAATTTTCTACTAGATGTGGGTGCATAACGGATGGAGTGTATGTAGGTATCCTTTGACTGGAGTTTCAAGTTTCAATACTAATTGGTGCTGGGTTATTTTTGTTGATACCTTCAAGATATCAAGTACTGAAGATCTATTAATGCAGCTTTAACTAAATATATTTTGTTTCCTACAGTAAACTTAATATATTATCCCTAAGAGAGATTATGTACACTCCTACTGTGACTTTCATGTTTTGCCTTAAAGAAAAATCCTTTTTAAATTTGTTGTATCATACCGTGTCAGAAAAATCATTTCAGACCTAATTGGTATACTGCTATTTTTTTTTGTAACTCTTACACTCTCCTGTATCATTAATAGAGAAATGACCTTTTTACTTTTCACTGAAAGTCATGTTAAGTCATGCATAAAACTTTTTTAGGAGTTTTTCACTTTGGATAAAAATAGACGAACTGAGATGGAGGAAAGAAATAACCGAAACCGTCTCTTGCATCCTTCATCCGATCCCATGCCTCATTAGCAAGACTGTTATGAAGTACAGTGTTGCCAGGTTGTACATACATATTTCTAATAAAAGAAAGGAGAAAAAAATAACAAATGTTGTGCATATTACTAGAATATTTTCTGTGTGTGTGTGTGTGTGTGTGTGTGTGTGTGTGTGCTTCCTGCTGGCCAGGAACAGCCCTGTGGTCAAACTGGAGACCAGCCAAGGATCTTTCCATCAATTAGTTGAACCTCCCCCACCCCTCGTCTATCTCTGCCTACAACTCTTCACTCCATCTCTCTCTCTCTCTCTCTCTCTCTTTCTGAGTCTGTCTAATTATTTCCACTGTTGTTGGCTCACACTCAAGCAGCAAAAGCTAAGTAATTACCCACAAGATCCTAAAAATCGACTTTATGAAGCACTTATGGACAACTTTTAATGTTTTTGTTGATTTGTTTGTTTGATTGACGGTTGTGCACCTCGTGTTTGAAACCTTGGTGGATGAATGAGTGAATGAAGAGAGCAGGTGGTACCAGCGCTTCACATAAGACAATAACAACCCACGATTTTACACACAGACGCGGCCACACACGCGTAAAATCGCAACACACAGTTGTGCCTGAACGCACTCCGCGGCGCACACAGCGTGTCATCACTGCATATCAATTACACGGGGAAGTGAAGATCTATTTCTAATTCAATCAGTCAGCGCTGGTGTCACATCCCTCGCTCTCTGACTTTCAACCTGCCTCTCCCGCTCTCTCTCCTCTTTCCCCCTGACTTCATTCTCACTGATGCGTCTCAGTCATCATGGGGCTGGTGGACGCGGGTGTCAGGTTTGTGTGTTGTGCAAAAGAGTGTGTGTGTGTGTGTGTGTGTGTGTGTGTGTGTGTGTGTGTGTGTGTGTGTGTGGTTCTAACCCTGTGGGAATAATTTAAGTTTAAGACTTCTGGTTCTGACTTGTGGTGACATTTTTGTTTTACAGTTAAAGATGCTATGTGGAATATTTTTACACATCGGTGTGTCATTCTCTCACTTGTTTCTGTAACAAAATAAGGCTGTTTATAACCGTTATTTGCGTTTCCTAAAAATATGACTTCCTTTTCTTTTTGTTTCTTATGTGAAACTGTCTCTTGCTCTGCAAATATAACTTTTACTCAACTTTTAGCATTGTTTTGGTCTGTGCTAATTTCTGAGTGCATTCCTGGCTATCTGGCTGGTCTGTTATATGGTGCTGCACAGGAATTATTGTTAGAAATAAACTTGGTGAGAAAGGACAGGAACATGTCCTCTAGGCAAGGTGGAGCAGGGTTTATACCTGATATACACACTGCATCTCTGTAGGGTCGTGTGTGTTGCGTGCCATCTTCATTAACTTTGCTAAGTGACAATGCAGTCGGTTATGCAGGGGTTGGAAGCATAGAGTATATTAATGAGTACTGAATGAATTAACTGGATTGTCTTAATACAGGACCATAGATACACACTGATTTATTTTGATGTGAAACTGTAAAAACAGCCACAAGTTGCTGTGGTGCATCACATTGCCTCTGGTAAAATGAGGTATTGATTTTTACTAATTTGTAAACAGATTGTACTTGTACCTGCTGGAGGTAAGAGATAAGCAGTGTGTAAAAACTGTAGATGTAGATGGAAGTATGTGACTGTGATGCGACGGCATCTTCAATAATAACTATGATATTGTAGCCTAACATGTACAGAATGATGTTCAGAGCACAAATATGAACACATTACTGTTTTATGTGTTAGCAGGCAGGTTTTATGAACAGGCCTCATACTAATAGAGCTATTTAGCAACTGATCATATTTACACCGCGCCAATATAAAACTCGAGGCGTGGAGAATATAAAGGTCACACATTATCACTGCGTACATGTTTCTGAACGCATACATGCATGGGTGGCTCGTGTGTAGCAAACTGTTTACTGATTGGCTGTGTACCGCTGATTGGCTGATCCCTGCTCTCAGGCAAGTGACTGAACTATTACAATACACGACTGAACGTTTCATTACACAGTGCGAGTCCTGCGTGGATGTGCATGGCCTCCATGGTCCATGTAGCAGCTTCAGTTTGTTGTCATGGACATGCTCTAACTGCGGGGATGTGAGGCTACTGTGTCATGTTATGTCTGCATCAGTATCCTGGCAGATGAAGTTGTAAAACCAACAAAAAAAAGCTTTAGTACAAGTGAGGGCAACTGAAGTCAAGCTATATTTATCTGTGTATATGTTACAAGTTTTAATTCTATAATTTTTTGATGTGAAAATATTGATTAGTGCTGCTTTATGAAGAACAAACACCACCCACTTCTTGGCATGAAGAGTTCACCTGCTAAAGTGGAGTGTCTTTCCCGTAGGCTGTTTCCACAGCGCAGGTCACATCAGCGTTGAAAGCAAATGACTTTGTGCTGTCAACTTCCTCAGATTTTTATCATTAAATTGCCAATACATCATAAGTGCCATACACAAGCACACATGGGAGCACATGATCAATAGGACAATTACTAGAATTTACCAGGATATTGACAGATTATCAACTGCATACACACCGTGCACCAAAGCATACAGATATTAGCTTCAATCACTGGAACAAACTGTTATAATTGCTGTATTGATTCATTCAGTCAGAGGCGCTTATGTCAAGAAACTGAGCACTTATAGCATATGGTTTCATCCCTTTGACAGAAAAAGCTTTCAAAGAATCTGAGCCACGAGGAACCTGCTGGAAGAAGAAATACCTCGATAATGTGTTTACATAATCAATAGAGTCAGCTCCTATATTAGGCCGACATTAAGTTTATCCTGGGCAACCTGCATATCTGAAGGCTCTCTGAATATATTTTCTATTTTAAGCAGAAACATTATGTACCGACGCCTGACAGAAATGTGCAGATGGTTAATGAACGTCAGTTAATCATTACTTCCAAAAAAGAGCTTAACTAGCATTTTACGTCACATTCTGGATACGGTGAACAAACATTGTTTTTGAAGGGGAAAAAATGGCATCTTAAGCTGGAGTCAGTCCTAAAGTGTCATGAGTTACAGAGGACTTTTGATTTTGTGATATTTTTACTCCCTCTTCAGAATGTTCTCACAACACCAGTTCATGAAAACATACACTGCTTTGCACTCCTCATTTAAATGGAAACATGGAAGCTGATGGTATCTGTTTCTCCCTCAGATCATAACCATTTGAACAACGCAGCCTTGTCTCCCCTGGGTCCGGCCATGGCTTTGTCTCACCCTCACAACAACCTGGGAATTGGCTTTAACAAATACACCTCGCTCAAGGCCGTGGGTGAGTATTACACACACACACACTCACACATACTTAATAGATGGAGACTAGATGAGACACAACTTTACAACCACATTTAAGCATCTTTGAATACTTACTAACAGATTAAACTACTCACTAGTGATGAGAACACAACAAGACAGATTCACACAGGCCTAATATACAGAGGTCAAAACAAGCAACTGGAGACCGACTTCGTTTGTTAAGAAGAACACTAGCAGACTCAAATGCAAACACAAACCAGAGACCGAGTCTTGTTAACACAGAGGGAATGTGCAGTGCAGGTGGGGAAGCCAGTAGCGGGGTGTCCGGGGTGGTGACAGGAATCCCAGAGTGCAGACGTGGAGATAAACAGAGCTGGACATGGAGAGGATGGCAGAGATTTTCCTGAAGCACAGGGAGCTCACGATTAGTCATTAAGTCAAAAACACAGAGTTAGCTGTAGCACAAGGGAGACTGAACAATCTGGGTTTTATGCTGCATTGATGGGTGCAGCATTGATGGGTTGGTGGCAGGTGGTGAAGAAATCAGGTAGGTGAGAAGGAAACCAGAGAAAGAAACACAAGGTCCTGACATCGTGTTGCTATTTTTTTAACTTTGGTCTCTCTCTTAGAATCATAAATAACGTCCTCTTATGATATAAAAAATGCTGTTACATTAACAGCGTGTTGGCTTCATAAAACCGGGGAAGCCGATATTAGGATCATGGTTGCCTCACCACCATGAAAAAACACAGTGCACTCTTTGTTATGGGCCGTGTTAGTCATCTGCCCAAAGCTCTGCCACAATATGATGCTGACAGTTATTGACAGCTTGCCTCTCTGTTAATAGTAACCATCAATCAGCTGTCGGAAAGAAAGGTACAATGATGGCATGAAGTCACTACTGATGATGACATAACTCATAACAGACTGGTAACTCAACTGGGTTACAATTAAAACGAAAGGATAAAACACACACACACACACACACAAACACACACAAGTTAGGCGTTGGTAGGTTGTGAGTGACAGTAGTCTGGACAGCAGCAGTTTGAAGCCGCTGGTTCAGGCCTCAAGCTTGTCCTCTGGCCTCTCTCTCTCTTTCACTCTCACACACTAAAAAATACTCACATAAACATATCCAACACACACACACAGTTTATACTTGTTCCTTCTGCATAGACACACACAAGGGGCACGGGCATAAACATGTACAAAGACACACCCACACCCCATCTATCATCAGATCACCGCAGACAGACAAGGACACAGTGACGATGATGAGGAGCGACAGTTTGACACATGTACATGTACCGTTCATCGACACAGTATGCAAAGAGAGACACGACCGCCCATCAGAGCTGCACAGTATCAGACAGAAACCGAAGAGTAAGAGACTTCCAAAGTTTTTAAGGACAAAGCTGTAATGAGTGCTCGCTAAGCCCGGCCAGCTTGAGCTACTTTTGTTACATCTGTCAGGCTTCTCACATGGCACATAATGCAGCGTACAATGATAATGGTGGAAGATTTACTGGGAGAAATTCAGAGAGACAAAAGATTACCAGCCATCGATTTTTCTGTCGCAAGCAGATTTTATCAGTTAGTTCACTAGTAATAATAATTAAGCTGAATGAATTGATGGAAAACGTTGTCTGTTGTTGACATTTTAATGTTTTCTGCTGGTTAAAGGCAACAGTGTAACTTTCTACCGTAAAATTTTGATGCTATATTGACGTGCAGACGGGTGAATAGTGTCTTAATAGTGATTTTAGCAACAAAACACTAGTGCTGTATCTCAGTTCAGATACTTCTGTTAGCACAGTTCTGTGTAGTCGCTGTGTACTTCCTGGCGTAGTGTGCTAATTTCAGCAGGGTAGTGTCAATTCCAGTATGGCCGTTGTGCACTTACCGGACACATTTCACACCTCCTTCTTCGCCAAATTGCAACCGTACACATGTACAACTTATATTTGTATGTTGCGATATAAACCGCAGCATCTCCGTCAACTTCAGCCACCATTTTCACAATGGCGGTACTCAAACGGTGCCAACATGGCGACCACTGAGGGCGACGAGGGTTTAGCATTCCACACTCAACTTTCTGACCGTTATGAGTGCACCATCCGGGTACTCGGTTCCCAGTACGCTGCATTATCATTGACAGTGTGAACGCAATCATGTACTCAAAATAGCAGGTCTAAGTATAGTCGTACAGTCGTTGCTCTCCCTACTCATCTGTTACATTTTTTAAATACGCCCGGAGAGAGGCTTCCAGCACAATCTGAGGGTGTAGTTACCTTTTAAAAATGACGAGAAAGAAATGTATTTTTAACTCACAATAGAGGCTTTTTCTGTGCTTTTGAAAGTTTTTGGAAATGTATGAAAAGTTGGTTGCAAACAGCGTCATAGAGGGGAGTATAATGGAACAGATATGCTGCGACAGTAAGAAGGGAAAGGCCGGCAAAATGAGTGTGGAAAGTAACTGAATAGAAGAAGAGCAGGAAACAGAAAATCTCATCTCATTATTCTGCTCACTGAGTGAGAAACAAAGGCCGATTGCAGCAGAAGCAAGCCCCCCCCCCAACCACTCAATGATGAGCCTCAGACGTCATCCACATTTCACTGAAACCTAGCTCAAAATAACACCTCCAGATCCCCTCTCTCGACGTCTAGGTGTTCACTTCTGTCTCCGTGTGATGGCACACAGACAATGAACTGCTCCTCTTTGTGCCCTTCTGTTAGGTATCTACTGTTTTTGTCTCACCCATATATACATATATATGCACTCTGCTGTATTTACTCATCTCTTCCAGTACAGTTCTGACACTGTGGCTCCACATGCTCTTAATGATGCACCTAAAAGCTAACACAGCACAGGTACAACACACCTAAATCCAGCATTTGCACACACTGATCAGCATGCCTCTTATTTCTTTATTCTCTTTGTCATTCTGTTTTGTCGCCGGCGCACACCCACATGTATATACGACGTAGATGTTGACACGATATTAGATTCAAAATAATGACAGGGAAACAAATATGGGCCTCTAACAGCCTCTAAGTGGGAAAAAAAAATAGCAGATTGACATGTTGATACACTCGTCATCTGAGTCAATGTGTGCTCACAGCAACAAGCAAGCAGCTACAACAAGAGACAGGGATACTACTCAAATAAGCATTACTACATCATTTGCATTACTTCAGTTATTATTAATTATAATTAATGTTATTTATTATTATTTGTACATATTGTATAACTAATATGCACTCACAAGGAGAGAAAAACACACAATCCAATCATCTTTTCACACATGCTTATCAGTTCTCTTGCTGGGCAATAAACAAGCCACCGGGTCCAGAGATCCTGGCTGTGTGGACAAAGTCATGGCTAGGACGCAGAACAGTCTGGACCGGACGGCTGACCATTTGCCAGGTGAAACAGCAGGTATCTGGACCAAGCTGCTTTGAAATCTTTCTAGACACAATGAGACTAAATGCAGCTGTTAACAACTCACATTTGTTTTCTGAAATATCTTGAACAAAGCAAGACACAGGAGGTGAAACGGGGTAAATGAAGCGGTGAGCGCAAAGGGGAAAAGGATAGAACGGAAGAAGGGCATAACAGGTCAAAGAGGTTTAGGACTTTGTGACAGCCAACCTGCGCCAGGTGTAGCAGCAGGACTCTGGCACGAGCAGCTCTGATATATCTGTCTTAATTAAAGGAGGACAGGTGGACAGGCGGGGAGAAAATGTGGGATAAAGATGCGAAAGGTTAGAGAGTGAGAAGTTAAGAGGACAGAGATAGAACGGACAAGCAGAATGTCGAGAGGAGGAGGAGATGCACTTGAAAAGCAGAATTTCAATGGCTCTGGTTGGGCCCGAGGACGCAGTGATGATAAATATTAACCGCTACTTCATGTGTGATGCATAGAGCTCAATCCAGGTTAGTCTCCAGTGAGTGTCAGGTCTTCAGGAAAGAGAAAAGACAACATGAGACAGAAGGTGGGAGGATGTTCTTGAAGAGAGCGTGAAAGACTGTTTGCCAGGATGCTAGGACTCCAAGTTCGGGGCCAAGACTGCCTGAGGTCTTTAATTAAAATCTAATGATCCAAGAGGCTGAGTAATATTTGAAGATACTGTAGAAAAATGGCAATTTAAGTACATATTTTGATATTCTACAATGCAAGGCAACCTGGGAAGTTAAAGTTAAGTGAACAACATATCAACAAGCACACTGAAATGACTGCTGTTTGTTGGGGGTGATATGGAAAAAAGCACTGTACGATTCAGTACAAGATTAATTCATTAGATATGGTGTGGTTGTTGCATTTTTTAAAAAGTCCTTCATGTCACATAATGGGTGAAGTAAGTTTTACTATTTTCTTTATAGCTACATAATTTGGAGTGATCTCAAATTCCCCAAAGATGGCTTTGAAGATCAAGAAACCACTGGTTTTTTTTTTTTTTATGTTTGGCACTTCAGGATGGAGTTCCTTTCCAAGCAATGATCAGTGGAGTACCTGTGAAGACTAATGAGGAAGATGTTCTTGAAATTTTCTTCACTAGTCTTTTTATGAGGCGGAAATGGTTTGAGGAAAGAGGGAAAAGTAACTCGTGAGTTTGTCGGTTGTCTTGCAGGACGTGATGTTCTGCTAGCAGGAAATCTTAACCTTCTAACCTCTGCAGGACCTTCCTTTAGTTCATACTTAAAAGATGTCTAATGTGCGGCCAAGCATTGCTCAGAACCCACAGTCCAATGGAGATCTCAAAGTTTAGTATCGAAAATGTCAGTCCGCATTACTTCTGAATGTGTCCGTTTGAGGTAATGGTGTAGCCCTGAGAACATGGCATCTGGGGTTTAAATATTTAATTCAGTGTAAGACATCATATAGCTGCAAAGAAGTGTCGATGGAGCAGCTACAGAACACACTTGGAAAATGTGGAAAAAGAGGAAATATAAGGGTAAAATGTAGTGTTTGATGATGCCTGTATGTTGGCCACTCCTACCTTGTAAAGGTGTCTTTGTAAATATGTCCTTGAAAGCCCCTTGAAAATGCTTAGGAAATTATAACTGGTGAAAACTGCAGGAATGAGAAAATAGAGTGCTACAGGTATGTGCTGGATCAAGTATTAATCACCCGACATGTAAATAATTGTGTTTTAGGTCTTATGTCATTACAATGTGTGTAATTCAACATTGTACTGAGCAGGTTGTCTTAGAATAAATGCTCTAAATGGCAATAAAAATAGCCCAAATAGAATACAGTATGTTGTCAAACTCTGTTACCCTTTGGAGAGTTCAAATTATACAGTTATAATGCAGTGGCCCAGATTGGGCCCACAGGCCTTGCTTTAGGCTGCTGCTGGATAGAGAGCAGAAGCCGAGGTTGTTGAAATAAATGAAATACAGACGGAAAGAATGAAAAAACAAGAGAGAGAAAGAATGAGCAGATGGAGAGTCTGTGAAATGGAGAGGAAAGCACATGATACTGTCACAGAGGAGCCCGCTGTCAGGTGCCCCTGCTGGCAACATGTGTGGAAACACTCGAATGGACAGCAACAGCAGTTGTTGTGGGAAGGACGAGTGTGTTTAATTCATTGTTTCTGTGTCGTCCCAGATTTTCCCACCCTGTCCAGAGATTTGAACCAATTTTCTCTCAAATTCTACCTCCGTACCCTCAAGTGCAGCATGTTACACCAAAAAGAAAGACACATGAACTGCACAAAACATATCTAGGTACACATTTTTCAGAAAGCTGACATGCTCTTACAATCCAAGGCTTGCACAGCACTCATGCATATTAAACCGGTCTGTAGCAATACTGCTGACGTCCAACGAGTGTCTTCATGTCATTGTGACAAACTGCTAAAAGCTGCCAAAACCATGTGAGGCACTTTACTGCACAGATGCATACAAATCAAGCAGCTTATTCCCTTTTCAACAGGCGAAAAATGTATGTAAATGTGTTCTTTGTCGGCACAAGTGCGGATGCACACATTCGTCCCTATCATCAGGATTTAAATGAAAGCAAAGCAGTTTTTCTCGTCATTCTTATTCTTAGTCATCAATATTGTGACACAATAATTGCTTTATGAATAAAGAATAGATCTTTGTTATTTCAACAATTAAACTGATTAATGTAATTGTTCTTTCTCCCCACAAGTCTGCAGAACAAACTGTCTGAAGGGTTAATTACTTGTTAGTGTTTAAATAGTGTTTAAAGAGTAACTGATCCTCTCTGGTTGAAAGTTTGCATCAGCAAACAACAGTGATGTCACGGTGTACCAACATCACAGCAGCAAGGTGAGAAGTTAAAGCACAGGAAGAATTTTAGCAGCTCTCTTTGTAACCCTTAATTTCCAATTCCAGTTGGTTAAATTGCTTTGAGGCTGTGCAGCTTATCGCCTCCAGCATTTGAATCCAGCACAGGGATGGCACATGCTGCCACCACCATAACGATTATTGTATAGAGATATAACTACTAAATATAATACACTAACCAAATCAAAAAACAGGGTTTGATTTTATCCTTCCACCTTAAAGATTATAATTTCAAAGACAGGATTCCGTTGTGCAATGAAAAATAATTTTTTTCAACTGCTCTCTTGTACTGAATTACTATTTCTTTTATGTATATTTGGGTAGTGCAGCTGAAGGCAGAAAGGAAAGTGGGGAGAGAGAAGGAATGACATGCAAAAAAGGATGACATACTCTTTGTCCAGAAAAATGGATTTGTTGGTCCTGCCAGTGGAAATTGTTTAAAACATTGTTATTTAAATTTAGGCTGCTTTGTCATGTTACGAGAGAAAATATCCAGCTGACTTTTGAGATAAACAACAATTGAAATGCTTGTAGTGACACTGGGTGTCTGAAAAGGCAGGATAGTATTCAAATCTTTGGAGCAGCTCAGAGAATTTTACGGAGGGACCGAATGATTGCCGGTGACTCTGTCTCCTTCCTCAGCAGCTGCTGCTGTTGAAGTGCCTGGGAGTTACGCAGTGGACCCACATTTGAAGTGCTCAATAAGTAATTACCACACTGTGATGGCACCGGACAGTTTCCTGACGTGTGAACGTGAGGCTACTCCTCAAGGTGCCTTCCCCAAAAATACTAATATGAAGAGAATGTTTGCAGTGTTTATCTGAATATTGTCCAAAGGCACAAGGCTCCTCAAACTGCAAGCACAAAGCTAAGAGCCTCGGCAGTCCAATATTACAAATTTACAGCTCCCCAAATATGCTTTCAGATGATTCATTTTTGAGCTGCATTAATGTTTCAGAGGACCTTGAAATCCCTGCGAGCACAGCGTACGACTCTCTCTGTCACACATGCATGCATTAACACCCACTAATGGCCAGCAACATTCATTGACGTTCATTACGACAAATTAAACTCAACTGGTCATACATCATCCAACCATGATATTGACACTGTTGTTATTATTATGTTCCTGTTTGGAGCGTAATAATAATGAGATCAGACACGTAGGTGCTCAAACAGATAAAAAAAAAACAAATATGACAAGACAAATGTGTATTGTCATAAACGTGTACAACAAGCTGATAGCAGCTGCGTCTTGTTATGTTATGAGGAAGACAGATGTTAAGATATTGAGAGAAGTCTAAGAGGAAGATTAATTTAGAGCAATGACGGCACCAGCATGAAAGAAAAAGACAACAAAGCTTTTTTCTTTTCTTTTTTTTTTTAAATCTCAGACTCTTATTTCTCTCCAGGGAAAAAAGGACCAATAAAGTGGGGCTAAGCAAACAAGGTTGTTAGTGTCTTCAGGGCAGAGTGTGTGTGATGGGGAAAGGGGGGAGGTCGGGGTAGTGATGATGACCGAACAGCAGAGTCGAGTTCCACTCAGGGAGCTTGCGCTAATCTGACTCGACACACTGAACCCGCTCTATTTTTATATCATACAAATCTCCCGGTTTGCCCAACACTACTGTAACTCACGCTGCTTTTTCCCGTATTTTGTGGGTTATTTTCTTTAGTCTCAGTCTGTCTCCGTCTGCTTGTTTCTCTCTGGTGCCATTGGTATTTTTAACTCCATGGTCAGGGCGTAGACAGTTCAAAGCTCAAATACATAAATACGGTACACACATTCACATCTTCATGGGCACACACACACACACTGCACTTTTATCTGCTTACTGGACAAATTTGCCTGGAATGTGTGTGTGTATATATACTGTATATGTAATGATTTTTCTGTGTAACATTAACCAGAAGTGTCTAGACCAAATCTGGTAGTGTAGCAAAAGGTTTTTCCATTCATTTGAATGGAGCTTCTACATTTTAGTTGTGGTGGTGCAGGCCACAAGGAGTGCCAGAAAAAAACGTAGTGACTTGTGGTGGAGAAGTTGAGCCAGATTCAACTTTTGGAGAAATGCAACCAGATGTCATGCTGCGGTGGCCAATCTACGATCAGATCGGTCAAACCACAGTCAGCCTGAAACTGGGCGGCTATCCAGGTGGATTTATGGACTAAATTATTATATTCTACCTGTTCTGGCTTGATTTAGTTCATGCACCCAGCTTCCCTGTCTGTGTCTGCAAAATAGTGACATGAAGAAGTTTCCTTTGGTTTGTGTCCAACAGTTTGGGAGAGAGAAAGACAGAGAGCAGTGGTTGAGCAATATAGGCAGTAAATGAGAGTGAGGGAGCACTGGTATTGAGGAAAGCCATGAATCACCAAAATAAAAAGTTATTTTCTGATTGTTTCGTAGCAGTTACACATGATGATTTGCCACAATACCTGATTTGGTCTGTGTAGGGCCTAATTGTCCTGAATATAGGGCCTACTGTACTGAATAATTATGCTTTTATCACTGTCTTAACTTTTCATCACCACTGTAATAATTTAACCATGTGTCTGCCTTCACTCCCCTTCCTTTTGTCTTCTCCATCATCCAGACACAACTGCAAGAGACTACTACAAGAGCTACCCAATGGTAGATTACACCCACCGCCAGTCCCCTCCCACTTTCCAGCCAATTAACTTTCACCCTAAGGACAAGCCTTTCCTCCCGCCACCTGACATCCATGCGCCATTGGCCATCACCATCAACGCTTCCCAGATCCCCAAACCTAAGATCTCCAAAACCAACACCCATCCGCTCACCTCCAGCTCAGCCTTCAAAGCATGGGACCCCAGTAAGAGCCACATCCAGCATCCGGTGGCCACCCACTTGAGCCTCCAGGGGCAGCAGCACCACACCATCCAGCAGCAGCAGCACCACACGCTGCACCAGCAGAACAGCCGGCGCCAGATCTACTCCAACAAGAGGCAGTTCAGCATCGAGACGCTGCCCGAGCTCTTCTCGCAGCCACTGGGCTACGGCCACTCGCCACACATGCACCCTAAGCACAAGGGACTGCCCACCAACAGCAAGACAGAGGTCACTGTCTGAACATGGGGATGAGTGGGTGAATAGACAGAAGAGGAAACCAAGTGGAGTTGTAAGCAACTTTAAAAGAAATGCTCAGATATCTTTTATATCCACAGCCGCAATGGCGAGACGGAAACAAGCAAATATCGTGTATAATCAGAATTTTTTAAAGTCTGCATTCTCCTCATCATTGTTGACAAAAATATGAATAATGTGAGGTGATATTTGTGTATTTTTAGGGCCACTGGATCAAAACAGCAGCAGATAAGCTGTGAAGGTGGTGGAGTGGCAGGTGTTGGCTGTGACTCTTTGAACCCGGCGGCTCTTCTAAATAATTGAGTGGTCTCTCAGTGTGTTGGCACAGCTCTGTTCTCCTTCTCCTCTCAGCCCCCTCACACCTCAATGACACTATGCACTGCTCTGTCGCACCACTCCACCAGGCACAAATGTTCAAATCCCACACACAGACACTATTTACACCACAAACTAGCCCAGACGCACTCAGCCCACTATTTTGGAGACTGCCAGAGAGGCTGGTACGGGGAGTGTTTCCCCTAAGACTTTGGCTCCCTGTCAGCAGAGACAATGCCATTGTGTTGTCAGCTCCCGTTGCCCTCCAGCCCCTCCAGAGAGTGAGATATCAGCCTCGCAATTCATACCGGAGAGGAGGGCATGGGTGGAGGGAGAGGGGATTGGTCATTCATCTCATTCCAGGGGCAAATGAGATGAGAAGGATCTGAACCACGTACACACCCACATACCCACACACTGCACGCTTGTCAAAAACTACAGAAGGTTCCCAGCAGTGTCGGAGACCACAGGCACCCCCCTACTGACACACAAACAGACACACACTTTTCTCTCTACACACTGATCCACAGAAACCGGGCGAAGCGAATAAGCGAGCTCTCTTGTTTCTTATTTGTAACGGTTTGTTGAGCTGCTCATTTCAGTCACCGTCTCTTGTGTTGCTGTGGATGTTTACCTCTAAAGAAAACCCAGAATTTGTCACAATGCTGAGAAAAAGAGTCCATGTACTCCGAAAGGTCATTACAAAGTCATTGTATTCTCTCCTCCTCTCTGCTCCACACCGGCTTTTACAAATGAGACTGGGTTTATGTCAGAGAAGTATCGGCCAATGCTGCATATTCTTACAGGCACTTGGTTGTACTAGGAAGTGAAATGATGGTGTCTGAATATATGAATATATATATGTACATCCTGCAAGGTCCACTTTACTGTATTCAGGTGACAGATCCATACATAAACTAAAACTAATGATTAACATTATGAAGTGTTGGGTGTAGTCTGGATAAAGGAAGAAAAAGTATTTATGCTTTCGAGTGGCCACCTTTTTTCCAGCATGGCTATTGCTAAACGCAGCTGTTTGATGCATGTGTTTACGGCTGCAATGCTAACATAATTTAAGAGGATGAAACCACTTGCTTTGCCAGTGCTTTGCAATTTACTTCGCTCCCTGTAAATGAAGTAATTTACATCCACAAATGAATGCATCTAAACAAAAAACCACGTGGGCTAATCTTTGAATGCTGGTAAACACATCTGCTTTATTTGGCATGCAAATGGTCAATTAGGTAACTACATAACAGTTACTAATCCCACTAAAGCTTCATTACTTTGACAATTTAGGGACTCGCAAGTTGATGGAGGGTTTATAGCATTTAGTAACTTCACAGACTCAGTGTTAGCTGTGAGGCCTCTACCAGAAAGAAGAAGAAATGGACCTCCCGATAACTTCAACTCTAAATTGTCGTATTTAAATTTCATGGCTTGCTAACGTTAGCCAACAAATCAGCTGGTTTTATTGTGCAGACTACTAGACAGCTGCATGGGTCTACCAGAGCTAACGTTAATCTAGTAGATGTTTAAAAGAACATTTTTTCGACCATATTTCTCAGGAGAGCAGTGGCTCTGCCTTCATTTATGTCTCCTTCTCCTATTTTTATTTAGCTCCTCCAACAGTCAACCATCAAACTAACTAATAGTCCACAGGATAATTTTCCACTGCATTTTGAGTTTCAGACCATATTAATAAAGTGTGGTTCAACCTGGCACATAAATAAATATCTAGCATGATTAGATGGAAAGCCCTGGATGTAGGTCCTTATGCAGTTAGGCACGAGGCCCGATTCAGACCAAATCTGACACCCGAGCATTGGTCAAGCGACATAGACAGTGAATAAGAGCGAGAGCCACAACACATGATTTGGTGTCACTACAGACTAATGGCTGTTCCATGTGGCACGTTGGCTATACAGGCTCACACAGTTTGCCCCAATGTCCCCAGAACTCTCTCAAAAAACATTAGCACAATTATTTTTATTAGATTTTTCAAGTAACTTGTCCAACACTGCTTATTTATGGATTCAGTATATAAATTCAATATTGCTTTCAGCCTTCAAAATCCCCACATCACGTATTCTCACCTCCTCTTCCACCGTAAGGAACAATCCAACAGCCAGTCTGAGTCACTGATTGAATTCACCTTCATTTGTTATCATGAGGACACCAGCTAAGCCGCAGTGCATATGCCTGGCACATATGCCTGGCACATGCTATAGCAAATCAGGCAGGTGGTGGAACCTAATCAAACAGCGGCGCTTACCAGAGTCACACACTATTTAGCACTTTCTCTCACTCCCTCTCTCTTCCTGTGTCTCTCTCTCCCTTTTTTGTGCTCCCTAGCAGACTGTCTCCTACCTCCCCCAACCTCCTTCTGTGCGTCCATTTCCATGGGGGTTTGAGCGATGGGTACCGAGCACTTGTCTGGTGTTTGGTACCCATTGCTCCAAGCTGTTGTAAACCATGATATTTTCACTCAGTCCTCTTAGCATGTTTGTGTGCGAGTGTGCAGAGAAAACTATAATTAATGACAGAGTCAGTTGCAGCATGGCAGACTCCAGATTTACTCCATAATACACCAAGCAAATTCAAGCGTGATTACGCCCCCCATCCGTAAACACAGGCTGGGACATGAGTGACCAGATGCTTTGCAATATATTATTCACATCTGGAGATTTGCTGGTGATAACCTGCTACCTTAAAACTTAAACCAAGTGGATTTTTACGTAAATGCCATTCAAATTTTTAAATCCACTGATTTTTTTTTTTTTCTGTGCAGAAATGTCAGTCAGCCAAATTCCCCAATTTGCATCTCAATTTTATGGAGCTGTGAGTGTACACAAGCAAATAAAATGAGCGACGGAATAAAACTTTAACGAGAGAGAATAAATTAGCAATATAATGCTTGTTTGTAACGCTGTGATGGCTTCTCTACTTTACCTCTCCAAGATGTGAAAAACCTGTAAGGCAAGCTGTTGGAGCGACGCTCGGAGCTGCTGGCATGCTTTTATAATAAGGGATCAGCAGAGAATGGGGATCATGAATACAAAAGCATCAATGGGATATGCATGGTGTGAATATGCATCAAACACATCTGCGCCTAGGCTCTCGCCAGCACTGCACAGTGTGTAATGTACCATGTTAGAGCAGGGTTCTTCTCCTTGGCTTCACTGTCTCTTTGACTTTTATTCCCACGAGGTGCCACACTTTAAGTGGGTCACTTCATATGAAAAGTTTTCTGGCCTCTAAAAGCCCTACCAAAATATTCTGTGGGGTCTGTCCTTAATCACTCGGAATGCATTAGAGACTGAGAACAAATGAGGAATGACAGCCAGTAAACAAGCAATATGCGTCAGTAAAGCAATAAGCGCCCAACCGTCCACCCCCTATCCTTATCTTTCTGTCTGCTCGTCTATCTGGAGCCCTCCTCGGAGTTTAGGGGTGGGTGCTAATGAGGTTGCGGGTGAAACCAAAAGGAGAGCCGAGCTAAAGAACTGGCTCTGCAGAGGGCTTGGGAGCAGATGAAGGAGATGCGACAGAAAAGAGAAATGCGGTTGCATGGACCCGGCTGATATGATGATGGTTATTTTTCATTCAGATTTGTCTAAAAACATAAATTCTGGGTTTTATCTCTCTGATGTATTCAAACAACCAGCTTTTAAATGCATTATGTGACTGTAGTTGAAAGGTGAAGATGGTCTTTACTCTGGATCTCACAGTTTCAACATTGTTGTGGTTGGGTCTCGAAGGAACAGGACTCATTCATACTCTTACAACACCGGCTGATTTAACAAATGCTGGAGATTTCACAGAACAGCAACACTGGCTCCAGGATTTACAGTTAAAGAGTGGAGTATACAGTAAGTCATTCAGGACAAACAGAGCCTGAAGACAGGCTACCAGCAAACTTACAGAGAACAGCAAAAACAACTTCTCAACTTTCCCCAAATTTCGTTGGCTGGCCTGACTCACAATGATTAGCTGACAGAGTTGAAGCACGCACTGCGAATGACTGATTGTTGAATATCCTCTTGCTCTTTGGGAGATCTGCATCAAAGGTGGCACAATCACAAGATACAATCATGGTGATGTGCTGGAAAACACCTTTTAGTGTTAATTTCCCTGTGGTCGGGCATCAGGATTTTTTTCTTCGATAATGGATGGACTTCTGTGACTCCCCTTAGGCAAAGGACTGTCTGAACAAGAGTTAGTTAGGCTGAATAAATTAGACTCTGCTGAACCACAGTTTTGCCTCTGTTGTGGACGATGTAAATACTTGAACACATGCACAAACATACACTCACATAGACACAAGAGCCACAGAGGAGTAACACTAATTATATCTTCCGTACAATGTCCACAAGTTTGTGGTACGAAACAGGACCAAAAGCCTCGAATCAGGAGAAACTGAGTACACCTAACTGATGATTTAAACATCCAAAACAGTGAGAATGCTGAGTCTGTTTTGGATCATCAGCTTAGAGTGAATTTACTCAATCTCTCCTGATTGATGACAGACTATGGCGTCACTTGCTCATCTCCGAGCTAACTGACTGTTGTTTGTAAAGCTTCCTCTCTATAGAAGAAACGATGCAAGTATTCTACCGCAGGTTATCTGAATGCAACCTGGTAGACATACTTGAGCTCCATGATCCCTAGCAATATATAGAATATGGTGTATGGTTCAACTGTTTCTTTGTTTTCTGTCAGTTTGTTTTTGTACTGTGTTTTTTCAAGGATGAAACTCCTGTCCAAAAAAAAAAAAGAAAAAAAAAAAAAGTTGATTTGACCGACGGAAAGTGCTTCCAGATTTTAGACTCATGGCTGCCCCGCCCCCCAACTCACCTCCCTTCTTTACCACCAGAGGATGTCAAATGTTTGAAGCTTGTGATCTTTTCAGTTACATTGTATGGTATACATGCACTCATGTATTTAATGTTAAAAGATATTGCATTGTATCCAAGTGCTTTGCCAACACATTAGCTGAAAGAAGAAAGGAAGATTCATGATTTCTTGTACAGCTTTTGCATCTGCAAAAAAATGAAAACACAAAAAAAGTCATGCGTTGTTTCATGATAATTTGTAATAGGCAGCAATAGGCTGCCTTGGATTGCTATGTACTACTTGTGTATATATGTATGCTGTACCACTTGTCTGCTGTGAAATTTGTTGACTACTCAGCTTATATAAGGGCTTTTTATAGATATAAAAGCAGACTGGGCAATCTGACGTCACTCTCTGTAACTTAAGACAAATTTCTCTAGAGGTTTTTTTTTTAGGGATGAAGGGTTATGAACAGAATTTTCATGCATACAAAATACTATATAAATAAAGTTTTGACTAACTGAAATGTCAATAGGCACTCATATGACGTTGGCCCATGTGTCCTGTTTGAATAAATCTTTCAAGAAATGTAACATTCATTTGTTAATTGCACATGTGTGTAGTGGTTATTTCTGTTCATCAAATATCTAACTCAGAAAATTAAAGGAGCAGTTTGAAATTTTTTGACAACTACACTTGTTTACTTTAATGCCGAGAGTTAGCACAAAGAGGTAACTAAAGGTAACCAATTATACCAACGAGCACTCTAAAGCTCACTAATTTAACGTTACATGTGGTTTGTTTAATCCACACAAAAAGCCTGAAAAGTCTTAAACTCTAAAAAGAACATTTTGTGGTTTTACAGGGGTTGTGTGGTCGAGTGCAGTGAATTCCTGGAGACTTGCCCTGGGGATTACCCATTATGAAGCCCAAAAACTCATATTGAGGTTACCAGACAAGTAGCTCAAACTCCAGGAAGTCATTGTGCTCAGTGAAGAAACAGTCCCCAACCTCCTGTTAAAAAACATAATCTGCTGTTTTCACTCTTTGTTTTTGTGTGTGTGTGTGTGTGTGTGGATTAAACAGATACAGTATAATGTGTTAACGAGTGCTGGGAGGCAGATTTTGCTACTTTATGACAGAGCCAGGCTAACTGTTTCCAGTTTTATTTATGCTTAATATTTATGGTAGAGACAATATTCATTATTCACTAAGGAAGCAAACTGAAAAAAACAGTTCAAGTCCATGTAAAGGCAATTCTGAGATTTCTTTCAAATACATACAATATATTAAATATGTTGGAAAATAGTTGCTGAAAACAAGTGAAAAGATTTTGACTATTAACCACAGGACAATCCAAGAATGAAAGTTTCCCCCACACTCATGACAGTGCTAGTAATTCCAAGCTGCAGCCCTAAAAAGCTTCTTCAAACTTTAATTTGACCCAGTTAGGGAGCTCCCAAGCTTGATAGCCCACACAATATGATTTGGGGTTTACCAGGAAGTGACACAAATCAAAACAGAAAGGACAGAAAAAAAATCACAAAAGATAGAAACAATGCACCAACAGGTTGGAAAGTGTGGGATTGATCGCCCTAATGGCATCATCTGACTACCCAGAGTCAGAATCAGTTTCCTCATCCTCTCATACTTCCTTTATTAATCTGGATCCTGGGAAGATAACAGTCCTCTCTTTCTTTCTGTCTTCTTTCTACCTCTCGTCTCTTTTCTCCCCTTATGTCTTTGTCTGGCCTAAAGTCTGGATCTCTCAAAGAGGCGTGTTGCCGCTTAATTTGTTCTGACATCAATTGTGGTTGGACTGGATGTGTATCCTGTGGATTATAAGTGAGCTGGCAGTTTGTGTTTTAGAGCCCCCAAGTGTGTGATGTCATCCGACAGCATGTAAAACCCCTTTGCACCGCCTTGTTTCCTGCAGCCTGTCAAAAGACCAATCCCTTCAGCACGCATACACACACACGATAGAAGGTAAAGCTCAATCTTAATGTATCTGAACATAACAACCGTAAAAAGCCAGTTTAGTTAAGCGTATAGCGAGAGAGATGATACACATTTACTGCAGGAGTCAATATGAACACTTATCATTTAGGCGAATCATAATCAAGACTGCCCACCTGATTTAATTGACACACTGTAGCTGATTGTTTCGTATTTAGCGCAGCAACATTTTTGGATCAATATACTAATCTAGTTAAGAATGTCTGCATGGTCATTTGACTCCGTTTATTGTCAACCTGCAGCTTGCATTAAACGGATTTAAAATGAATTAGTTAATTGGTTTTGACACTGATAATATGATGATATGATGATTTATCCATGCAATAAACACACAGAGTAGGAGAGAGACACACAATTAGACCTCTAACATTACTGTTTTGTCTTTATATTGTGTTCACATTAATATTAAAATCACTAATGCCGTCCTTTATGCACATGGCTGAAAGAAATAGAGCAAAATAAGCATATCCGATGTGCAAAAAGTAAGTAGTGTGTAAAAAGATGTGACTAAAAGGGGCACAGATGTTCACACATGAACACACACAACACAACTGCACGGGGACAAACAAGCAGTCGACAATGCTGCCAGGAGGTAAAACAGGATATATGTCACTGGAGGCACATCTAGGCTCCTTAATGAAAGACAGAATGGAAAGGCTCTTTTGATTTTTTTTATCACAGCACTCTTCATAATCACACTGCTTTCCTGCTGTTACTCCCAGAGGCTTGAAAGACAAATTCACAGCGATTCTGCATATTTTAGTTCAAAGTGCTCTTAAAATTACAAAAAGATGCAAGTAGTAATCCTCTAGTTTAGCCTCCATACATAACTGTTGCTCCAGACTAAGTATTTATGCAAGTATTTCAACGCGTATTAATATTTTATTTATTATTGCAAGAAATAATGATATACAAAAAGCAAAACTTGAAACACGATGGCTATATAATGCATGAAAAGTTAGCAATAGAAACTGGAAACAGCTGTCCAAGGATGCAATGTGTGCAAGTGTGTGTGTGTGTGTGTATGTCGACAGGGCAGTGGGCATCATCTCCAGCTGTCATAGATGTCACAGTTCATTTGTGTGTCTCAAGGGTTTGGACCAAATCCATCACAGAGAGCAAAAAGCCAAATGCCACAAACCATGTCCACAATAATTCTCTCTCTCTCTCTCTCTCTCTCTCTCTCTCTCTCTCTCTCTCCGTCCCTCTCGCCCATCCTGGGGCTCAGTACCAGTGTATAAATGTTCTTATTCAGGTCAGGGGATACTGGAATATTGCATTACCATTACTTATTCAGCTGCCTGGCTAATACTAATGCAGGAACTCTGTATTCTAGTAGCAAAATGAAACCTTTCAGTGACCTTATGGTTCATGAAATGAACATTTTCAGCAATATAACTGTCATCTAGGAATTTATTCAACAAAACTGGAGATTATGTATCCAATCAGGAGGCTTTCCCCCAGTACGCACTTTGAGTAATAGTAGGGCAGGTGTTGCAAAAGTTTTCCATGACAAACGTCAAGAGGGTGGCAAGAATATATCTAAGTTTGTTGAAGACAATGTTTGGAATGTGATAAAATAAGGAAATGTTCTCCATTTCTGTTTCTATTCTTTTTATACAATAAATTCAGTAACTTAAGTTAATAATATGTTTATTTTAAAGCTCTATTTATATAATTATATTTATATATTAACAATTTAGGAACTAAAGAGTCTGGAGTTCTGGAGCTGTTGAACACAAAAACAGAGCTATAGAAGAGTGAATATTGGACTTAATCAGTTTGCCCGAGACATGGCTCCGAATTCATACACATGTCTCATGACTTGTGTATATGAATTTTAACCAAAGTAAAGCTGAAGTAATAAAAGTGAACAGTACAGGCACAGAGACACACTGTTACAGTAACAAACCCATTTTCTTCCACTGTTGCCAAACAGATAGTAAAATGGAGAGAGGGAGGAAGAGTGAATCAAGACACATTCAGAGCCATACAATGTGTCCAGCCAAAAAATATTCCTCCCATTGCGGTGTGGAGGCAGCACTGGCATTTTACCAGCCCACCTTTGTGCATCCTACCAATGAATGGATTTTAACCGGCACCTGACAGAACCAGATAAGACAGGAGCTGCCACACAAAGCCACTCAATGCAGTCGATAATGACAGGACAGAGAACCAAATGGATGAAGAAAAAAAAACACCAAAAAGCCAGAGGAGGGCGAGAGATGGAGGAAAAAGGGGAGGAAATATCCCCTCTCTGAAGAAATATTGTCAAGAAAAGAATGATCGCAAGAATGAGACTGAGCTAGATAATACCAGGAGAAAAAAGGAAGGACAAAAGAAATCTGAGAGAAAAGGGAGATGACATTTCCAGCTGCACAGGGAGAAAGAAGGCGAGAGGCGTTTGTTTGCCGCAGAACTAACAGAATGTAACATAAGCTGTGAGAAGAGAAAGAGAGCTAGACTGGCAGAGGCAGGAAGAAGCAAAAGGACAGCTTTAAGTCTGGTGCTGCAGGAGAGAGACAGACAACCAAAGTGAGCGTGGAGGTTAATCCAGCTAATACGGTGGTTGACTGGGGAGTTCGCAGCTTGAAACGGGGCCATGGAGAGCAAAGGAAGTGCTGAGCCTGGTGGTTTGATGGGCTAAGTGACATGGAGGGCCAAAAGCATGCAGGTTTCACAGGCTTTCATTTCTAATAGTGGCCAATCCACTGAGCTGTTCCCTTACAAACCCTTTCCCTTCCTTTAACCTCTGTCATTTAGTCTGTTTATAAGTTCCTAAATAGACTTGTGTCAGTTATATTTATGAATAATCAGTTCAGTTCTGAAAAAGTTTACTCGTTAATAAGTGGCTGATCATAAACAAAGATGCTGAACTGAAAGGGATAGCTGTTGAGGCATTAAGGTGAGTGTGTCAGATAGGAAATTATATCCACAGGGGTAACAGTGTGAAAGAAGGAGAGTGTCAGTTCATGTGCGCATGGAAAGAAACACACACACTAGTGCAAACTCTCACAAAATTTTCACCATATTCACACACACATATCCACTCTCTGCTCTTTTAGTCATACAATATGCACTCATTAGTATGTAATTTTCACTCTTTCACGTTGCTCTGCATCCCAGAGACATCGCTCTCTTTATTTCGTGCGCTCTAATCTTCAATCAATAAATTCTCTCTCATGCAGACACACAGTCCAGCCAGTCACACACACACACGTGAATCTGCAACTCTGCAGGCCTGGCCAGCAACAGCTCCATCAATCTGGTCAGCTCTTGTGTCTGCAACCAGCTGTCAACACACAATCAGCAGTGTAACAGGAAGACAAGATAGGTTTAAGCATGTGAGTTTTGGTGCATTGGTGTGCACATAAGAATGGGGTAATGTTTTAGATTATTCACAGTAATAGGCTTACAATCTAAAATAATTAGAGACAACAGGTTTAATATTTAACGATGTTCTACAAAGGTATCACATATGTTTAATTTAAAATATGAATTTGAAAATAGAACTATTAACTATAATCGTAAAATAAAACTAGTGGATTAAAAAGTGGAGTAGAAGTATGCAGTATCAGAAAATAGAAATACTCAAGCACCCTCTGTACCCTTCAATAATTTAATATGTAACACAATAAATGTAATTTAAAAAAGATCTTATTTCCAGGCACACATATCTCACACCCCTCATTCCTTGTGCTCGTACGCACCCAGTAAGTATTCCATTGGTATCCAACATGCAGAATATATTCACACTGTAATGTGAGAATTGCAATCTAAAGTGTGACCCCATGTATACACTGCAAACTAATATATGCGTTGGTGTTTTCATATTTGTGCTCTTGCATCCCTTAGTATGTATTATTTCAATCCCGGAGTAGTGTGAAATTGATAGAAATAAAGGAATCGGTGGATGTAAGACTGCACACTGCATTTTGGCCATACGTGTAAAAGCAGAGATATAGAAGTGTCATAAGATAAGAGAGATAAAGACAAAAATGAACATGTGACAGGAGGAAAAATGGGTCAATACATTAACTCTCCCCGTGCTGTCCAACGACTCACACAGTTTGATATAGCGAGCCAACAGCAATGCACGGCCCATCGCAATCAACTCAATATCCCCACACCAAGTATACAGTCACCACATACAAGAGAAGGTTGTGGGAAAGAAGGGAGAGAGGATTAGAGTTGGTTTATTGTCCCCATCCAGTAACTGTAAGTGAGATGAACTGAGGAAGAATAAAGGTGGAAAAGGAAGAAAAAGGCCAGGTGAAGGATGCAGAGTGAGATAGAAGATGCAGCGTTCCACAGGCATCATGGTGCCATTAGATGGATGTCCTCCATCAATCTGCACCGTCCACTGCTTCATAAACTCAATTAAACTGCAGGCCTCCAGAGGAAGAAAGCTCTCTTTCTCTATCTATCTATCTAAAACTCACTCTCCATGCCTCCCCCTCTACTCTGGCGGGAAATCTACCGGTTTGTGCCTCTAACTGTCCATTTTTTCCTTCTTCAACAGCACAACCTGCCTCTATGACAGTCAATATAAAGGAAATTAAAAATAAAACTACAGTCCATCATCTACTCAACACTTTTGGTTGACCTCTTTTATCATGACTTAAAGCGCAAAAAGATTAAGATTTTTTGCAGCACTTATATCATTCTGAAATGCTCAAAGTCTGTGCTGTCTGTCAAACAAACCAAATGTCGTTTAAGGCCATATTTTACAGTTTATATCAAGGGACCTCCATTTTTATTACCGCAGTGACAAGTCAAATTCAGCTTTCTTTCAGCGCCAGAACAACAGGGATATAAAAGAAAGAAAAATAGAGACAAGCACTCCCGACTACTTCATAAAACCAAGACAAGCCCGATCAATACATCTGCTTTAAAGGGGAAATGATAGTAGATGGAGAGGAGGGTGGCAGACAGCACATAAAATCTGATGGATAGATTGAGCCAAGACCTGCTGCACAAAATTAATTAAATTTAAGGAAATTCATGGTGATTGGACACATCCGTAATTACTCTGGCTTGATTGTATGTGTTTGTGTGTGTGTGTTTGTGTGTGTGTGCTTTTGCTACCTAGTGGGGACCCATGAACACTGACCTTGTGCATGAGACCAGTAGAACCAGCTGAGTTTTTGTTAATTTGCTGGATAAATTAAACTTCTTTTATCATTTTGTACATTACTTGCTAGGTTGCTAGTCTCTATACACAGCAGCACTGAAGCAAGAGTACGCTGTGAATAGTTTTCACTGGAAGTACTTTCTACCAAAGTATCTCTATAAAAACTCTTGATGGAGATGATGTAAGGGTATTAAACCAGAAGCAGAAAAGTCATGGGATGCTTCAAGCGCCTGCATCACCACCCCGTCACTGGCGTTGGCCAGGAGGGTGAGCCAGTGCCGTCCTGGTCGACCCAGAAGTGACCTTCACAGCTGTCATTCAGAACAGACTTTTTGCTGCCCAGTTTTTTTACTTAATTTTGTTTATGTGCCTGTTACGATTAACAAGTATGTAAAATGTATTTTGAACCACCCTGGCACAGCCCTTCAGAAAATTCTTGCACAATATTTAGGAAAGAGCAAGCGACTCCTCGGTTCCCTCTATCAACCGACCCCGTCTACTGGCCGGGAGAAGGAGCTGGTATCAGCCTGGTCACCCTGTGGTGAGGTGACAGACGGTTGTTCACAGTCTGTGAAGGTTTTCAGTCATCCAGGTCATCTTTCTTCAGAAATGTTAAGTCTGGGGGAACTGGACTTATTTGTATCAGTGAAGACGTTTCGCCTCTCATCCAAGAAGCTTCTTCAGTTCTGGTCATTCACAGCTTCATCCTGGGTGAACCACTCCCTTTATCACGGTGTATCCAGTGTCAGGTAAGTATGAGTTGGAAATGTCAGAGACAGGGAGGTAATTTCCTGACATAGCCCCCAGGCTAACAGTCCCCTATTGCATTAGAGGCCACACCCACTGCACGGTTGCACAGCAACACTGCCGCTTTCAGTGCATTTGAACATAATCACCGACTTACTACAGTTTAGTCTCATACGGTGTTCATCAGGACTGTATGACAATAACACATATCACCATTGAACTGCATCCCACTATGGCCAGGCCAGAGGATGACACCAGTGGTTATGTTTTTTTAAAACACGGAAATATTCTAATTATGAAATTATGATTATTGTGAATCTATCTCTACCACTAACACACTGGTCCAGAATGACACACTTTGGCTGGTTTGCCCTAGCAAAGATGAATTTAATTGAAGATTAGTTCTAATCAGAGTTTACCAAAAGTGGGTTTTAAATGAGTGAATCCAGATTAAAAATTAAGCAGAGCTCTATTAAAGCTCAATTAAAAATTAATCTCTGTTTGTGCATACTTACCCAAAGGAAAATTACTAGCATTAAATAAATAAGAAAATAATTTGAATGTGTCAGGACCTATTTAGTATTAGGCATATTGGCATATTGTTAGTTATCCTACTCATGATGGCTCAGCAGAGACAATCTAATTTTTCCTCCTTTGAGAAAAACTTGTTGGCTGAATTAATGGAGCAATATGGCCAAACAGAGTTGAAGCGCTTCCCTTCAATATTGCTCCATTAATTCAGGTATTCAGTTGTAATTAACTATTTGAAAATGAAGTACCTTACCTCCAGTCAGTAAACTAGTCAGTCATCAGCTAGCAGGCCACTCCGTCTCTGACCTGACCTAAAATCAGCTACTGTACAATTAATCAGTCAGTGTCAGCTGGGAACGTTTCTTCCCATATGTTGACTTTTATTTCTCCATTAAAGCTTTGCTGACTGCGCTCCTGCAGCACCATCTTGCTTCACATTCTTAATGTACTGCTACCTGCTGTTGCCCTCTGTCCTGCTGGGAGTTCTGTGCATTAACAATATCAGTAATTGCTGAGAGAGGCCAGGACACACCTCATTCAGTTTTCAATCCTGCGTGGTGATTGGAGTGGCTGACCTGAGTGGCTGAGTTCCACTTGACCTCCATGACTGTTTTAGCTATGCTAGTGGTGTGGCTCCAGGAATGGACTGAAATATCTATCGGATGGATTGATTCTAATCTCTCTGGGGACCCCCTGACTTATCCCCTTGCACCATCAGCAGGGTGACATTTGTGTTTAATACTGAAACATCTCAACAGCATATCAGCATGTTAGCATTGTCATTGTATGAGAGTCTGTATTAACATCTCACTGACTGCCTTGTCCCTCCACATGGGTATGTTTTATCTGCTCTAACAGACCTCTCACTCATTATGTATGTTAAAGACTTCTGACTCTCAGCACACTGGACATTGTACCTGGTTCATGGTATTATGTAGCACAAGGCCTGTCTTCAAGTCTGCCTATGATGAAGAGGCAGGAACTCACTATAAATAGGTGTGAGTAATCTTTTAAACTCACCTTTCTCTCTCTACTCAGGAAAATTGTGACAAAGTCTCTGAGTGTTCTCATCACATCGTCTCCTGGTATGGGAACCTCTTAGTTAGACACAGGAAAAACCTGACTCAGGTGGTCAACTGGGCCAGTAAGATTCCCAGAAATAAACGACTGTAACTCCAGAACGTGTACAACCAATCCATAACCAAATGATGATTCACTCATTATTCCAACTGTTCCCATCTGGGAGGAGACTCAAGGTCCCATTAGACAAGAAAATGGGTACGAGATGTATTTTATGCCCTCTGATGTAGCTGTTCTGAACAGAGACGTAATAAAATGAGCACTGCTGCTGCTGAAAATATATTTTATGTATTTTAGCTGCCCTTTACTGTCTGTCTGTGTCTGTTTTACACTGTAGAATCTCTATTTCATGTACTGTAATGGACGATAAAGTGTCTGTTCTTATCTTGTGCTTCAACAGCCTCACGGGTTATTGTGATTAATGTTCACACAAACAGAAAACTGGAAATGGAAACATTAGCTCATATTGAGTCAGATCCAATTTTATGTTCATGTGCTAAAATGGCTTAAACAGTTCAGAATTATATATGTCAGCACACACAGAATAATATATCAAAAGGAAGAAATCCTGGTAAACTTGGTGTGTATGTTAAATATTAATATATATGCTCCTACTCTTTAAAGCAAAACAAGTTGTCTTTCTACATTCTCTCCTTTGTAATTTGAGTAAACACCCAATGCTCTCATTTCAGTCTAAACCACAGAGCTAATACATACAACATGAATCATTAGTGAGCAGTCATTCAGTGCTTATGACTGAATCCTGTCACTCTCACCACATCACTTCTCTCTCTGTGTTGCTTTGAACTAATCTTCCTCTGCACCACTGCAGTCTCTCGCCATTGCAGGAGCTGCAATTTTTCCGCTCAATTACCACCATTAATCTGCTTCATCTGAAGCTTTTATGTTCCCTCTCTCCACAATAACTAACTCCTACAATGATTCAGTCAAGCAGCTCTGTAATAGTAAAGAGCTAAACATTCGACAGAACAAATAATACATGGTATCAAAAAACTGAACAGGGTGTGTACAGCGTGATATTGTTTCAAGTCACAAATCCATAACGTATCAAGTTCAGACTGACATTACTGGAAAAACACACAGACATGCACACCCACACACTCGTGCTGATGTCTTTTTGGGCTGACTGTTTGGTAGAGCTACGGTGGAAGTTTGCTGAGGCCGCCCAATTCTAAATATTTAAGTTGTACTTGAGAATTTACTTGGAAATAAATTGGCTTTAGACTGAAAAATGACAAACCCAAACATCCACAAAAAATTGCTCCATGTCAGCTGGCCATAAACGCAGCTCCAAATGTGTGAGAATGTAGCTCCATGTCTGCTAAAAGCATTTGTTGGCATGGCATCATATGAACTAAATAAGGCAATAGAATGTATACAGTATATGTCACTGTTGAGTTTATAGTGTTTCATGCTATCAAGGTGTCCAAAAGATTCTATTTACTGCTTTAACTTTCAGAAACATCTGATATAAAATGAAAAGGCTTCTTTGTAGAATCTTTTTGCACTTTTTGAACCTTCAACAATGATACTGGAACAGTCGTACTTAAGGGGAGGTAGAGAAACCAATGTGTCGACAAACAGCAGTTTCACTACAGCGTTGTTTGCTTCGCTCTTATTCTTTTTCACCTGAAAGAACGTGAAGTCGCTTTTACTTCTGCTCGTTCCACTGAGTTAGCACGGGGCATGTCAAACATCATTGTGAGAAATGTCAGACATCTGTAACTCAAACAGAAACACTTGAAAGCTTTGGCTGAATACTTAAGTGGGTACTGTTAAAATCAATGGCACATCAAAAAACACTGCACATCTCAAAAATGCAAAATAAATAAATAAATACAGTTTGACAGAATCTCATGGGGAAGTTTTCCTGTAAGATTACAGAATATCAGTTAAAAGTTTGATTACTATAGGCACGCCTGCCCGTAATAAACCAACTTGCACATTTCTTCCACACATTTTCCATTCAGAGTGGTCTCTTTTATTTAACGGCGTGTCACATTAGATTTACATTTAGATTTACAAAACACCATTGTTCTGATTCCCTATGCAGGTCCCACCCTTTAATCAGCCACACTTGGCAATACATCTGGCACCTGCGAGCAGCTGAATTAATTTATTACACTGAGCTTTGCAGTTGCTTGGCCTGCCTCTCGCTCTGTGCCACAATGCACAATTCGATCCCATTCACTTGAGTTTAAATCAATTCAGTCCAACTGTCTTTTGTGATTGCTGAATGAGGAACAATAATGCCAAGGCATTGAAGCACATAATCAACATTGTTTTAGAGACTAAATGAATCCCATCGCCTCTCGCAGCCACGGATTTGAGATTAAATATTGTAATCGTACACAATATGGTAGCACTCCAATGTGCAAAACACAGTAAATAATATGGTAGTATTCATTTTAGATTATCATTATTAGTGCTGTTGACTAAAACATGCAGATTTACCGTAAGAGGAAGAGGAGTGGAGGTAATACATTAATGCTGTGAAATGTAGACACCAACTTGTCAGCTGGTAACTCATTAAGTTATCAAAATAAACCTGACAGAGTTAATGCATTAGAAGAAGATTTTATCCTTAAGCCCTCGACAGTCTCCCTCATTTGCATTGTATTTCTCTTACTCCCCTACTGTCCTGTCCATATCAGTGCCCTGTCCGTGTGTGTGTTTGTGTGTGTGTGTGTGTGTGTGTGTGTGTGTGTGTGTGTGTGTGTGTGTGTGTGTGTGTGTGGGTGGGTGGGTGAGTATCTGTTTTGGGGTCAGGTTGAGAGGATCTGACTGCTGTGTTGAGCTGAGTTTGGCTCCAATTAAAACAACAACACTTGACAGCAGCAGAACACACAGTCAGAGATACAGCAGCTCAGTTCCCTGTGTACTCCCAGCTATCCAATTCTCTCTGTGTTTTTTCTTTCCCGCCCTCTGTCTTTCTGTGAATCTTTCATGATCTAGGTTTGGGGGGCTGGGCGTGAGGACAGCAGCAAATAGCAAAAGGCCGCAGCAAAGAAAAAGACTCTGAAAAGAAGACTTGAGCAAATTTGAGTGCATGAAATATATCTAAGCATAAATTTCAACACTGTTTGCTTCTGTAATTGACTTAATGGGGAAAAGATGGCTCAAGCTTCAGGAAGGTGTGACATACAGCAACAGGAGACAGCATAACAAGTATAGCATGTGCATGGTGTAATACCAGCTGTGTTTATTTATGGATGTATGTATCCCCTCAGGTCTGTTTCTTTGTGTGTTTCTAATCTAATTCTGTTTGAGTCCTCTTCCCCTCATTCTCTTGACCCAGCTCTCAGTTTTTTGTTTTTTTCTTTTTCTGTGTGCCTTCATAGCTTTCGCTTGCTGTGCTGTCACTTAGTTGCTCAGGGCTTCTTGTTTCAGCTCATCAGTAAAGTCAACTATACAGTGCAGCGCTCTGCTCCCTGTGGCTCTCTGGCTCTTTGCTCACATCTGAGAAAATATTCAAAGTTTCTCTGGACCCTGCTGCTAATTCTATCCATCATGTGTAACTAAACCACCGTTTTCATCTTTATCTCTCTGAATTTTCCACTTTGACAAGCTTCTCCCCTGAGCAGCAACTGTCCAATCATATCTTAGCAACAACCTTAACTATGGATCGCAAGTCTATCAAGCTTTGAGCCTTTGGAAGAACAAAACCAAAAGAGCAAAAGTGTAAGGAATGGAGTGGCAACCTCCAATGCTGGGAAATGAAGCCAAGCCAGGTCAGCCGATGATGTACGTCTTTGCCGATATTTAGATTAGACGAGAGGCTTCAGAAACCTGCAGGTCACGTCACTCAGGCTCTGTCCATTCTTTATACTGTCACTGACCTCTTTTCAAAACAGTAATTTTATTTGTAACCAATGTTGTTTAATCATTGGAGCTAAATGTTACCAACCCAAATCACTTGTGTATGTGCTGTCTTGAAAACACCCTTTTTGTCCTGTGAACGAATGACTCGAATCACTCACTGAATGAGTGAGAATGTCCCTGTACGCAGGCGTTCTTCATAAGTCAAGAATAATGTCTCCCAAAAGACTAGGCATGTGATTTTTTCCTGTGTCAGAATGGCTGAGAGATCATCACTCATTCATGATTGCTGGAAGTCTTTTTGAGACTCTCTCAAAAGATATTCTTTAGATAAATGATCGTGTGGTTTTCTGTGCTCAGGAGGAAAATATTTTTGGCAACAGTTAAAACTCTCACAAATTTTGCAGTGCAGTCATACTTTTGGTAAAGAAAATGTCCTCAGTTTATATTAAAGGAATTCAGAACTCAAAAGAATGTAGATAATCCAAAGGGGACAGAAAAGTTGCTTAACATTACAACTCGTCTGTGTGCATCTTTTGCCTCCATCAGCTAGAACTCCCCGTTTCTTGCTTATGCACTTGTTTCCTTCTCTGTTTCTTGTCATCTGTGGACACTTCTTTAGCACATCTGCCAATATCTGATGCATTTAACTTTTTTAAACTTGTTTTTTTTTTCTCTTCATAAACTTGGTTTGGCTTTATTCTCCTCTGTCTCTTTAGAGGAGCAGTGTGTACGATTTATTGGCATCCAGCGATCCTCCTTGCTAGCGTGGACAACCACAGGGCTGTGAAACATGTGAAAAACACAAAAGGCCAGTGTTTAGTTTGTCCATTCTGGGCTACTGTAGAAATATGGTGGTTCAACATGGCAGTCTTCTTGGAAGAGGATCCATGGTGTCTGTACATGTACAGTAAAAGACTTATTCTAAGGTAACACAACACAAACACAACTATTTTTGTTTCCTCAGGTGATTATAGACTAATGAAAACTAGACTAGACTAATAATTATGTATATTATATGCCATTTCTTCCATATTCTGTTAATAGAGCCCTCTAGATTTTACACACTGGACTTTTAAAGTATCACTCCAGGCTTTAACCTTTTCAGTTTGACATCCAGAGTAAGTTTCAACAGAGTTGACTTTCAACAAAGGTTGAAATGTACAAGATGCCGGGGCAGTCAAATACTGCACTTTCGATCTTCACTGCACATGCTGTAAGTTATCAGCAACTTATCAGCATCTCACCTTGACTTCAGGCTGAGGCAGGTTTACAGCAGTCCTTCTTTCATTTCTCTGCTGACCTGGTGAAACCATGTCTGTCGGGTGAGTTGTTGTTGCGTGTCGTGCCCTCGTCTCTCAGATGGACGGACTCCAAAACGCTCCACTGGCCACCTGCCCATGCAAATCATTACCTTTCGCCCCAACTCAACCTTCCTGAATTTGTGTTCTTGTGTGTGTGTGTGTGTGTGTGTGTGTGTGTGTGTGTGTGTGTGTGTGTGTGTGTGTGTTCGAGACATCTATTCAGTGATAGCACTATAACCATTGTCTCAACTGGATGCTAGTGTCTTTATCACATTGTTTTGAAGAAAGAGAGGAGTATATGGTGTGATGTAGATGGCCAAGAAAGCCCAGAACACTGGCAGTGTTTTCAGTAAGTGATTCAGTGTTTAGTGTATTCATTTCAGGGGATGTTTTTTGAAATTATATGTTTGTTATATTGGGGTGAGGCATAATCACACAGGTAATTATAGGCTCAAGGGTTCGAGCATTTTTTTTAGATCATCCTGTTAATTAATGCAGATCATGTTAGTGGATGATTCTCAGATGATTTTGCTAAAAAAAAAAAAAAAAAAAAAAAAACTTTTGAGGACCAACTGGCTCATAGCACAGCTATCAATCACAGACACCCCTTTGTGCCCTCACACTGGGAGGCAATGGATCACCTCTACTGTTGGAGCCTCCACAATCCAGTGAGAAAGATGCTGTTTAGACAGTGCTTTGGCCATATTAACAAAACAGACAAATTACTGGTCACACTATGATAGCGGTGCACATGCAAAGGACACATGAGGGGCACCCAAAACACCCAAACACTTAAAGGTGTTCCATCTCAATACATGTACTAAGTACAGTAACTGAACATTACTTGTGTTATGTTGTGAAGATACACGGCACTATGTACAAGGTTTGTTTGGTGGTCAGGGAATCGTGGCTCAAAACGCATGAGAAAGGGTCAGAGGCCAAGAAGGACTGAAGGTACAGCTACATAATCTGTGTGAATTATGCAAAATTATGTAAATCACATGTAAATTATCTCCCTTTGAATTATGTTTACACAATTAAACAGGAGCCCTGAGTTAGCCAAGTCATTACCTCAACAGTTCAAAGATTTTAAGGTATTTATAAAGGCAGCAGCAGTGGCAAATTTACCTCTAGGACATCTAGAAAGGGTGGTCCCCACAGGTGATGATGAAAACAATGGTCTCCATTACAAAGGAAAACGTGTATGTGTGTGGGCGTCAGTCAGAGAGTTTAAGTTTAACAGCTAAAGGTAACCTATCGTTAGCTGGACCTTCAAAGGGCAGATTTGGTCTTAAAGGAATGGTTCAACATTTTGGAGAACAATCTTTCTGAGAATTATTTAAGAAGATTGATATCACCCTGATATCTGAAGCTACATCCAGTGGCCAGTTCTTATATCATAGATACTGGAAACAAGTCAGCAAACAACAAGCCAGCACCTCCAAAGTTCACTAATTAACATGTTATATCTTTTTTATAAAATCCATACAAAAATCGAAGTGCAAAAACAACAGGTTATGTGTTTTACTGTTGGCAGTTGTTTCTTGGCCAGGAGCAGTAACTCCCTTAGGTCTATATTAGAGTAGTATTGATCTTCACATCTCTCTGTAAGAGATAGTTACACACACATCTCTATGTGTAACTCTATGTACCTAGACTGAAGATATTTGGGATAAGAACTTAGCTGTTTGTAGTTTGTAAAAAGTGATTTAATGTGAGGTATTTAGAGGTATTCAGTACTGATTGAATGACATGATCGATCTACATTAAATATAGTTTCAATGTCTAGATACATTTCTGTGGTTCAGCTATCATTTTCATTCATTCAATCATGTTGGGGTGATCATTCAGTTTTTACTGCCAAAGCAATCCTTGGCCTCGCGTTACATTACCAATGAGTTCCACACATACAGATTTGAAATTTGGTAGGTATCATATTTGTTCTCAGTATCAGCAGATATCCTGAGCTGAGATTTCAGAATCAATATTAAAAAGAGAAGATCAGTGTTTTCCTATTAGGGTTTAGGGTTTAGGGTTTAGGGTTTATGTAATGAACGTACTCATTGGGTTGCACCATCATTACAGTGTCCTCCAGCTCAACCTGAAGTTGTATTTATCGATCAGTGAATCTCAAATAGAGCTGTGATGACACAGCATCAACAAGAGAGTTAATTAAAGATCCTTTCATAAATACATTGGATATAACAAAAGAAGGAATAAGATGCTATGCGTGTGGGTTTTCACTGTGCGTTACAAAGTTTCACTCATACCTGTAAAAGTTTGATTTACCCATAAAACTGGAGGTTTGTTTCTGTGATTGTTCAACAGTTTTGACAGTTTGGCAGAAATATTTATTGTTACTCCGGCAGCAGCTCAAACTCCCACTCAAACTACCTCTTGCAGAGGAAAGAAGAGCTGTTAATAATGACTCAACAACAGCCAGATATGAAAGATAGTCAGTGTGAAATGTTTTTATTTGCTGCTTTTCAACTTTTTTTCCTGGTCATGATGACAAGGACACTCACTGTAATACACAGCTATTATGTGAAGCTGCAGTACACATGTGCAGTGAAAGAAAGATCTAAAATGCTATCTATTTCTCACAGCAGAGGTGCTACCACTCTCTGATTTCAATGCTCTGTTCTACTTTGTAGTCTGTGACCCATCAGATTCTGTGACCTGATTTTGAATTAGAGCTATATTATCACTACAAACATCTTTACAAAGGTCACAAGCTGTATTTTGATAGCTGTTACAAAAAGGTGCAGATCTGCAATTCTGCCACTAGGATACACAGTCCTTACAAAGTAAAAAGGTAAAATTTGTGTGCTAATATGTGTGTGTGTGTGTTTTCTCATGCTGGTGACTTTCACCCAGCAAACTGTTGTAATTACAGGCAGCAGACTTGGCAGCTCTCTTAGTTGGAGCGTATTTGTTGCCAGTGTTTCTGTAGTTGATCTTGCAGGACAAAGGAGAATACAGGGTGCCATTGTCCATGCTCTTTCTATTTTCAGTGACAATTTTTAATCATTCTGAAGGTTTTCTCTGAGGAGACATTTGTGGGATACAGAGAATTGCTTTCATGAGGATGGCCAGCTGGCTCAACCTCTTGTCTTTCTTTAAAATGTCCCAGAATTGCTCCATTCTCTCTACCTCTGGTATCACCTTCGTGTTTGAGATCTGGTAGCTGCTTCTCTTAACCCTGCGTCATCAGAGGACACGTCCTCTATGGCTTCAAAACATTACACTGCAGCTTGAAGAGTTAAGATCTGCATGATATAATCAGGGGAATGCATATCTTGCATATCTTCTTTTAGACATATGGTTGCATGTGTTTATATGCCAATATTCAGCTTTTGTGGCCTAATGTTTATGATTTCTCCCTGTCACACTTGCCCTAGGGGCACAAGAATTATATAAATGGGCAGGTGACAGTAGAAATACCATCCTTTTATCCATCCATCCATTAACTGTAACCACTTATCCCCACCAGGGTCACAGTGGGGCTGGAGCCAATCCCAGCTGACTTTGGGTGAGAGGCAGGGTACACCCTAGACAAGAAGAAAACCCTCTAAATATAATACTGTAATATAACACTACTATCAGCCTCAATATGACTGAGCAGCAAACTTTACAAAGGAGGATTAATATCAAGGCTGTTGCTTTAGATTGCATCAGATTACACAGGTGTGACCTGTACTTAGTGTTATTTTAGTATCTCTCTTCTTGGTTACATCTTTTTCTCCTGGTCCTCAGTCTAACACGACTCACTGGTCCTCTGGTGCCGCACATTGTCTTTTAACAGGAGATTATTTGTACCTTCGGGGTGCCTCTGCTCCCAACAAATAAAGCATCACAGCTAGTGTGCACTTATATGATGCACTGAAGTGGAGGCTCCAGCTCTTTTTTTCACATGGTATAAATTTTGGCCACAGGATCAATGAACACACCATGGTGTGTTATCTGTACTGAGGCAGATTTCCTCTAAGCTTCCTCTAAAAACAAACCTAGTAATTTGGTCTAAATTATAGTGTAATAAGGATACACTGTATGAAAATTCTGCATGCCTCTTCCCTGATGCACCCAGTTAGAGAATAGCATAACAGTGTTTCAGGCTGTTGAATGCCTTTGGCTTCCTTTCCTTCACTTATTGTCTTCTCTGAAAAGAATAGTTTGACATTCTGGGATTTGAGCTTATTGGCTTTCTTGCTGACAGTTAGATGAGAATATTGACACCGCTCTCATGTCTGTACAGTAAATATGAAGCTATAGCCAGAAGCCAGACAACTGAGCTTTGCATGAAAGACTGGGAACAGGGGAGACCTGCTAGTCTGGAGGGATGAATAAAAACACTTCAAATCCAAGACAGAGAAGGGCTGGATTCAAATACTTTAAGGTGGATACGCTAAAGGGGCAAATAGTACATTAGCCCTAGTAACACTAAAACAAAAACACAAAACAAGTTCAGTCATATTCAGAATGTTTAAAATAATAAATTCCCAGGTGGCTCGATGATGCATTGAGGCCATCCTGAGCATAATGCTCATGCTCATTTTTGCAGATTTTTACCCAGTTTTGACACCTAATTTCATAAACGTGTCGATATGTTTAATCATTCAAATTTGAGTGTCTGACAAACTCAGAACACATATTTATTCTTTCTTCACACTGACCTTAAGTATGACTGTGATGGTTTATGTTTTAAAATCCTTAGGTCACAATGTTATACCCTCCACACACACACACACACACAATTGTGTTTAACTAAGTCTCCACTATAGTAGCTGCATATTAATCTCCTCTGTGATGTGTTCTGAGCTGGTGCCATCAAGTGGAAAATGTGAGTAATGCAAAATTAAGAAGCAGCACTGCTGCTACTGAGGAATTTAAAGCTTCAGGGCTCATTCTAATTTTAGTAAGCTATATCACGGTCTGAATCAAAACAGCCTCGAATATAACAACATGACTGAGACTGCCTTGATATGATTTCTTTGGTTTCTTTTTAAAAATGTGTCTGTTTTGCAAGAGAGTTCGCCCAGATTATAGGAAGACATATCATGTAATCAATATAACATGCAACAGCCAATGTGTCCATTAACGGCCATTCAACCCTCAGCTATCAGGTAATTAGTGTTACCCTCTCTTACTTCCTGTTTATTTCTGTTCTCTTTCTTAACCTCCTTTTCTCCTCTCCATCGCTCACCACTCTCTCTCTCTCTCTCTCTCTCTCTCTCTCTCTCTCTCTCTCTCTCTCTCATCTGCCCCTCTCCCCTCCCACCTCTGCTTTACAGGTCTGCAGGCATCAGATCAGGTCCCTGTAGACTCAGACGCCACGGCTCTGTGACTCACACTTCCTCCTAATGAGGGACAAAATGGGTTTGCAGTCCTGATTCAACTGTACCACTGGCTCTGTAGTGGATACGACTGTAGATCGATTTACTTGTGGAAGTGTGTGTGCATGTGTGTGTGTGTGTGGGTAGATAGACAAGGGCAATTTCCTGCACAGGGACTGCACGGATTGTTTGACCTACACAGGGTATTTTTAAAATAGAACAGTGACTAATGGCTAACTCTAACCCTTTTGGTTAATCCTAACCTTAAACTGTGAAAACCTGTTAACTGTTCAAGAGATTGTTTGACATTTAGGGGAATAACCTCATCACTTTCTTGATAAGAGTTAGATGAGAAGATCAACAGTACTCTCATGACTATCCGACTATCCGTCCTTCATTTAGCTCTAACAACAACATGTTGTGTCCTGGGGGTTATTGTTTTCTTGATAAGGTGAAGTGATATGTGGTGAAGTGAAGTGATTATAAACAGCAAAGATATAGCATGTTAATTTGTGAGCTATAGAAGTGCTGGTAGGTGGATTTTATTACCTTTGGATAGAGCCAGGTCGACAGCTGCAAGTCTGGTATCAATTTTTTCGTGTATTTGTTGGCAAGAAAGCAAAGAAGCGTATTTCCCAAAGTGATCTTACGATAATCAAACGTTGAGTTCACTTAAAGTTTAAAATTAAGCATCACACAGGCACAGATAAGTCAAGTCTACACATGAACACACACATATTGTCCAGATGGGACAGCCCAAGGGCAATCCAGGAAATGGCTGCGAATGGTGACTGATGCGGCAGAAGGTCTTGAGGACAGTTCACATGTCTCTCTCTATATATATATATATTTATGCATCTATGTATTTATGCAAGGGCATGGCAGTTATCCTGGCCTTGGCTTGACATAGACAAGGAGCCCACAGCAGCTGTTGACCCCAGTGATTCCAATTGGTGACCTGGCCAGCTGGTTGGACCTGTCCCTTGTTGCTTGCCTGTGGAGGGAGCTGACAAGTTGGAGCGGGAAATAAAGGAAGGAGATAAAGGTGGTCTGAAGGAATAGACAGACATACATTATCAAAGACAAAGCAAAGATGTCACACCCTTATTATCTTGTTTTCCTCTGCAGGTTTATGTACGCTGACAATGTTCTTTCATTTGCTGTAAACCATAATTCAGAAAGTAATCTGTTTCTGGAAATAGAATGGAGCAACTCATACATAACTCAGAAATGTATTATCTGGCTTTGTGTGCATTTTACTGAGCAACAAAACCAAAAAAAACCCCAGTGAAGTGGTTGTTTATATGAGTTTATTTCACATGAGTGCGTTTTTTAAAGTTATCTTTAAAAAGTCAAGGGAGTACTTTGTAATAGCTGCAAAGTCTAAGCCCATTACAACTAGAAAACAAAATGGGTGATGGAAAATGATAGAGGTTAAGGAACAAGGTCAAGAGAGTCCAAGGAGGAGGAGGCGAGCAGAGAAATGAGAGGAGGTCTGGAAAGCGGAGGAGGTGCAGCCAAGCAAAAAAACTCCCTGGGTAATTAAGGATTTTGAGAAAGAACAAATCAGGAAGGAGGGATGAAAAGGAAGGAAGGAAACAGGTGACAAATGGATGACTAGAAAAAGAGAGGACAGGCATGAGTGAGGAAAATGATGAAGAGATGACAAATGAGCTGTAGAGGATGAAGATGGAGGGAGATGGATTACGGAGAGAGGGAACGAGGGAGGGAGTCAAAGAAGGATATCTTCTTTTCATACATGCTAAAAGAGGCTGCTGCGACAAACTGAGAGTCATTTAAACTGACACCTACAGCAGAAATGAAACCATGTCTGAGCAAGCATGACTGGACAAGAATAATCATCACACTTACTAATATGGCATTTAGCCATTTAGCCACACTCCTATAAGACAAAACATAATTAAATGTGGAGACGACTGTCGTGACAACACAAGAAAGTAAATGCTTGCATGCAATACATATTTTAACAGATTATTATAGCATCAGCTCAGTTTTTCTTCTTCCTCGGCGAGTGCACAGAAAATCTGGTTCAATATTAGATATTTTATTACGGTTTAGCTGCTTGAGATAGCTCATAGCTCGGTTTGTTGGTTTGACTAAGCATCAAAAGAGATTTGAGAATCAAGCCTGTGCCATTTAGGAGCTTTTGCAGCACATAGTGTTTTTCAAGCGTGCAGATTTGTAAATGAGATTATGAGGATGTCTTCCTGCAGAACACCAGATGCAGGAAATGTGTGACAAATTGTAGATTTTCAGTTTCCCCCCAAAACTAAGAACTGACATTCTGCTATGCCGTGCAGTGCAAACATTAATTATTCCTTGTTCAAAGTGGTAGGGTAACCTTCAAAAATGGTACACGATTCCCTTAATTATGCATATCAGTGCTAAATGAAACATTAAGCCGAGGGGATGTAGTTCTCCCGGCAAAAACCTTCAGGAGAGCTCACACAAAAATGCAGCTTTAAAACACTTACCTGTTAAAAGCATCCCTCTTTCCTTTGTCCTGTCTCTCACCTTCCCTCGCGCTACACACAACACACACACACACTTTGAGGACACACTTTGAGGACACAGTTGTGTAGCATATCGAGCAGCAGAAACCTGGACCTCTTGATGGAACTGAAGCTATTGTTACTTCTCCATTCATTTGCAGTATCACAATTCATTCAGTTTGTGTTTTTAACTCTGGACCAGTGACTATTTTTATCATTTATATTAGAAAACAGCTTAAAGCTTCTAACGGTATTGCTCTGTGGATGGTGATGTCGGTCTATCGGCTCGTCAACCACGTAGGCCAGGACGGGACCACACAACATTTTTCATACATTTCATCCAAACTTCCCAGAATGTGACTCCTACTGACTTTGTTGATGCAATGACTTTTCATGACATTGATATTTTTGGCGTTAAGCAAAATGTCCTGTATTCCAACAACTATTTTATTCACATAAAATGTAGTTATTTTTTGAGGATAAACTAGCTCAACAGCGCAGCACTAAGCTTCTTCGACATCAGTAGTAATAGTAAAATAAACTTTGTGTCAGAGCCAAAATGGAGCCTATAGGTAGAAAAGCCAAGTCACCCCTATGTGTCATGGGCAGATTTGTCACCACAGCAGGGGTGGTCGGTGTGACTCACTGGGTTTTGTCACAGAAGTACTGCCGTGCTAACAACTCTGGCCAGCCTGACAGTACCCTTGTAGTCAGAGAGAAGGTTAACGTTTGTCAAACGTCGCACGGACGCTCATAATTGTGCTGCTAACTGAGCTGATTCAGCTCCTCAGCCGCAGGAAGCAAGGACAGGCTAGGTCTGTCTGCATTTATTATCCACTCTCTCTTAGGAGGGGTGCTGATCTAAAGGCCATGGACTAAGTCTGCTTCACATCTGTCTGCACGGCAGTTTTGCTGCACAGTGAGATATCCACCATCTGGAATTGTGATACCTTCCTTGACATCATGATTGATATCACAGTTTAGTTGACAAGATGACAGCACAGTGAGTACAGACAGGAGCTGGAATACTTTTGTGATAAATGTTAAATGACTGAACACCTCATACTGTTGTGAACTCATGCCATATGTAGAAATGGCCTGTGTCTTTCAACTTATCCAACGATGTAGTTGGTTTTAAAGTCACATTTAGCCTCATTAATCATGCATGTTTTTATTTTGTATCTTTATTTTCAGTGTGTTTCTCACTAGCCTTTTGCATTTCCCAGAGAGGACCCAGTTTTGCTGAGCATTCACTTCACAACTGAGACATTTATTGCAGATTAGTGGCCATATGAAGCAATTAGCAGGATACGCGTCTTGCTCACTGGAGTTTCAATAGCAGTTTATGAAAGTCGGGATGTAGAGGCAATATATTTGATTAAAAATGTCATGGTTTGTCCTCGGTCTTGAAACTGCAACCTTCTGATCACAATCCATCTGTTTCCTGAAGAGGAATCTCTAGCTAAAGACAGAGCAATGCTTCCTCCTTGTGGATGCTCAAAGAATTTCAGCAAGGCTCTTATTAAGCACAGGTGTAATTCTAGAACAGGTCAGATGCTCATTTTAGGTTGTCTGGTCATAATATTAGCACTTGGAGACATCAGGGCAAAAAAAAAAAAAAAAATCTGAATATACCACCTAGAGGGGGGGTGCTCACAAAAATAAGCCTAGCCTGCAGTGGGAGATTTATTGGATCAACACTCCCTTCACAGTTAAAATGAGGACTTTAATATTAAGCCTTTGTTGGAGGCATATCCTATTATTATAGGGTTATTATCGCCCTACGATCTATATGTACAACTGGAATGAAATTACTTTTTGTGTCTTATTAACCTCGAGCACCGCATCACATAAATGTTTAACATTTGTATTGTATATTTTGTGATCTACTGGTTGAAGAAAGATGCATGTGAATTATACTTGTATGTATATATTAATTGTCCTATTAAAAAGGATATTTTCACCCATATGAATATAATTAGATGATTATGTTACTGGTCTTTTTCTTCAATACAATATATTCCTCATTGCTTCCCATGGGTATGTGCCTGAGGAAGACCTGTAGTTGGTTGAAATGTTGCTAATGAAATTAAAGGGAACTGTGATTCCAGTTTAGTCAAACTTAAATTCCATAGGACTCCTCGCAGTTCAATGATCTTATTCATCAGGATCTCAACATTGCACACATTTCCGTCATTTTGAAACTGAAACTGAGAATAAATCATGAACAGAGATGTGCAAACGTGCACAGAGTTGCACCTGGTCAGAGAGAGCATGGTTTTAGGTTTCAATGGGATTACCTGAAGAAATTTAAAATGCAAACTTTTATTTGAAACTTGTGCATCACATTCGCATTCATTCTTCTTAGATATAAATTATGCATTCACCATAAAGGTCTATATTTATTAGGGTGTTAACCTGTTGCAAATGGATCAATCATCCTTTACTCCATTTCACAATAAAGCACAATAAAGTTTGTTTTTGTTTTTTAGCATTTGGGGCTAATCGACCTTAACTGATGAGGACGTCACAATAAAAGCAAGAGATTTATGAAATGGTCAAAAATGACACCAGAGATTTTCGAATATGCAGTCAATGGCTTTATATGTAGGTAGAATTACAAAAAAAAAAAAAAAATACAATACAAACAATATGCATAAACATGTCTACCATAGTTAGATTACTTAAATAGGGAATAATATCCATAACTATCTGTAGCAATTTCACATTACAGGTAGCAGCCAGCAACTACATAGACAGTATCAGAGCAACAAAGGGTGACTTGTGCAGTAATACATTTCAGTGGTCTGGTCAGCGCGTCAGTTAGTCGGTTAGCAGAAGGCAAAATAACAGAACCCAGATTCACCTGAGCTTTCTAGCCTCTTAAAGGGGAACTGACCTAAAAGTAGCCAAATATTTGTCATATAAATATCAGGTTAAACTTTTTGAAAAATAAAGTTTTGACATCCACATCTAATATATTTTTGTGCAGGTGCACCAGAGAAATGATCACACCTCGAGTGCCGAGTGACGGCGACTGCTTGGACTGTTTATTTATTGCAGGAGAATATAATGAAAGTTAATGCTGGTAGGTCACTCTATGAGATTTCTTGTTTTTCTGTGCTTCCTTCCTTCATCCGTCACTCTGTTCAGGCTTTTGACGTTCATATATGTAACACTATCTTAATCAGATAACCCCTAAAACATGTGATATACATACTATCTTGAAATTAGACAGCTATATGTTCTTTCTGGTGGCAGAGTGCAGTATATAATGCACTGAGATTATAGGCTGTGAGTATTAATGCATCCAGATGTTGTTTAATCTGGAATATTTTCAACTGCAGTTTCCTGCAAAATATAATCCACGGTGTGCATTGCATGGTCAATTTTAGTGAGTTGAGGGTTCCTTACTACCTCTCACTCCTTTCACCTCATTGGTGTATTTTAGGATTTTCAATATTTCTGGACCTACATAAACTAACTACCAGATTTTCAATGCGGACTGCACAGGAAGTTACCATCTGTGCTATACGACAACCATGCCAACTCCCAACAGTGTGACTGTAGCCGAGCAGAGGGAAATGAAGGCACAGAGGTGTATTGTATATCAAACACACTCTGGTGGCTGTTAAAGGACTCAAGCAGGTTGTTCTTAAGTTGACAATACAGCATATGGTCAATTCTGCATTAAATTAAAAAAAAAAAATCTGTGGCTATGCAGTTATTTAGAATTACTGACATGGCAACTAAAATGTGTGTATTTCAAAACACACACAATAACAAAATGTATCTATCTTTAGCATCTTCCTGTGGAGCTGGTAACACAGACCAAGAGGCATAATTTATGTCATATAACAGGGCTGTGGTGCAGTTCACTTTTATATCAGCAGGTAGATTTAATACCAAAAATCCTACAATTTTGTTTTTTTTTTCTGTATATGAAAACAGTTTTAGTTGTCAAAAATCTTTTTTATAAAAGGACCAGGATTGTCTGGAAAATGATTTTATAGCACTTTGGAACTGTTTCTTATGACATACACTTTTGTAATCAACTCTACCATTAACAAATGTCAAGGAGGGTTTACTTCATATACGTAGGAATAACTGAATTTACAATGAACTGAGCCCAGTCCTGCTATAGATAGGGCTGTCACGAAATCATACGATTATCATGGCCGAAAGAGCTCACGATAACGATATTATCACAATATCTATAGAGAATTTCTAAAAATGTCATTCAGCTTTTATTGTGTATATTGTCTCTTTTTGGCAAATGAATTAGACACTCAAAATACGAGTGCAAGGAGGTGGAGAGAGAGTCTGAAACCATAACTGACTAAATAAGAAATTATTAAAGAGACATTATTATCATATGTGTATTATTAACATATCAATATTTCATTTTTATCGTGACACCCCTAGCTATAGAAACATACACTCGCATCAATCATCTGCTGTATGTCACATCACACATGATGTGATAAATGGAATGATAATGTAAGGTTCAGTTAAGGTTGTAAGTTGTAAAGTTCAACACAAAGATTATAGGCATAAAAGAATTACTGATAGGAAAATAACTACAGGCAACAAAATAATAATAATAAAAAAGTAAAACAAATCATAAAAGTGCAAAAAAAAAATGTAAATATGATTGATATTAAAAGACTCTTCAAGATTCAACCATCTCATTTTCCATCAACCAGCATCCATTGAATTGAATATATTAAACATATCTATGCAAAAGGTGTACACTCAGATTAAATTCATTGTAGTCAGCAGCAGATGACTCTTACTGCAGAAACCATGTGTGAAACCTGATATGATGATTAAATAACTAAACCGAAGAATTAAAATCTTAAAACTATTTATAATCTCAAAATGGAAATGAGAAACTACAGGGTCCAACTTAAATCAAAGTAAAGGAGCATTTTGTACCTGAGTACAAAAGTTAGTACTGAATAAGCTGGATGCACTGACGTGCAAGAGGTATTTTAATGTTGTATATGGTTTAATTACAGCTATTAGATAAATGTAGTGGAATAAAAAGTGCAATAAATCTATGCTGTGGAGTAAATGTACAAATTAAGTTAAGCTAAATTAAGTTGCAGTGCCCCAAATATAATTTGAATAAAGTTTATCTGGATATCTGATGTATTTCTAAGAGGGAAACATTCATCAAAGTCAGCTTATAGTGCAGGAAACAGAGTTTTGATATCTGGCTTTGCTGGTAGACCCATCTGCTTTTTGTACTTTGAAATTGATGCCCTCACACCAACTACATTTTAAATCATATCATAATTATAAATATATTTAAATCATGTAATTTAAGGATTAACTGGTCAGCAATCAGTTATAGCTTACAAAAACCATCAGCTTCAGTGCTAGTGTTTAACTTATTTACAGAAAGCAAGACAGAACGACGATTAATTTGAAACTTTTCACTGACTGACTACAATGGAAGTGACCTTGCGAACACCCTGATGACTCTGCTGTTCTCTCTCAGGTTAGACGTTTCTTCCCCCGTTGATGACGTTTCCTCCCGGAGGAGCGATGTGGATCGAGTCCAGGATGGGCCGTAGTATCTGGCCAAATGGTCTGGAGATGGAAGGATGAGATTTGAATTGATATTTTAAACTGAGTCATAAAATGATGATTGCACATTGTGCCTGAAGGTACATTTAAACCTTATACATATGTCACTGCATAACCACTAATCTGTTTTTGTTTGGCATCCACTTAAAGGACCAGTGTGTTTAGGAGAATCTATTGGCAGAAATGGAATACACTAATCATAAATGTGTTTTCATGAGTGTTTAATCAGCTGAAAACAAGAATCGCTTTGTTTTTGTTACCTTTAAATGAGCCTATCTATCTATTGACACTGCGGGTCCTCACCATGGAGTGCGCCATGTTTGACCACTATGTTCTGAAGTCTCTCTTACACATGTCTATTTTAAGGGGAGGGTGAGGCAAGGGGTATTCAGTAGGTTGCACTCTACAATCCCATCACTAGATTCCACAAAGTCCTAGACACCGGACCTTGAAGAGATGTAATTTGTTATGGCTTCTACAGTGGATTAATTAAGTTATAATTGTATAACTGTTTATTCAAGACCTTCACCACATTTACGGTAACGTCGACACAGCATTATCCACTCTGTACACTCTAAGATTCTAAGACTGCTACCAAGCACTGAACCATCTCTATACAAAATGATCAACAGTGGAAGAAACTTTTTGGACACATATCCCAGCAACTACAGTATTATGAGCCTACTACAGCAACAACTCATGCTGAATTTGTGAATTTGTGGTAAAAACGTGTCTCTCATATGACTGGCCATGTGACGGCTGCAAAGAGATCAGTGTGAGTTTTCACAACAGTTCAACACTGTGCAACAAGTTATTATAAATCTCAGAGCGGCTGAGGGTAGAGAACCATAATGACTTTTACACTCACGTGGAGAGGACTTCAGACGGAAGGTCGGTGATGTAGGAGGGGATGGACCTGCCCGTCAGGAACTGAGCCACCTCGTTGGTGAAGGTGTTGCAGTTGTGCTCAAACAGACGATACCTGTCACCTCTGAGCCAGGAAAGAACAGAAGAGAGTTAACGCATCAGATAAGAGATTTCACGCATTGTGATTAGTCAGACTCAAGTATGAAAGAAGAGATGCATAATAGGTACTCGACCTGTATGTGCTTTCACCCAAGGAGGAGAGGTAATCCATGAAGATCTCTTCAGACACTTCAGTCTCGCCCAGCTCTACCACAGTGTCTGGAGGGCCCAGCATTGTCCCACCCTGACAAACACGTGGCAAAATGTGAACATTATATGAGAGCTTCTGAAGAAAAGTAATTCTCAAAATGTAGATTTGTATCATTTTAATCTCAACACACTCTTTGATCATGCATACTTGCAGCACTGTCGGAGCGGCGTTCTCAAACATCAAACAGCAGGTTTTATCAGTGCCTCTGAATTACAGAGCGATGGCGACTTTCTAGGGCTGCCATTTTGCACAATCATGTAAAAATGAATCTTACAGAGGCTGATTCACCACTTTCAGACTTTTTTTGCTGCCAGATCTAATTTAGTTACCATAAACAGTGATTTGTAAAGGCTAAATATTTAATACATCTTTGGATGTATCTATTTTTCTTGAAAAGAAAAAAAGAAAAAACAAAGCTAAGAGTGCATTTATCCACTAACGTCCTGGTATATCTTGTTCCTCTGTGCCATAGAGCTCCATTGTTGTCTAAAAGCTATTAAAACACAACAATGAGCCGCATTGTTCCACTCTGAAGCAAGTTCATTTATTTCAATGAACATGGGTGCTGTAGTTTATTTTAGGTCAACCCCACATACTCACCGTTCTGCTGTTAGAAATACTCACTAACACAGCGGGTTAGGAAATCACTTAGCTCTTTTGAAATCAAACTACAGTATTTGTTACACAGAGGGGGAAGAAAAGTGTTGAGAAAAACTGAAAAAAAAAAAAAGAAGAAACAAAATAGAATAACACCAGCCTTATTCTTTAAAAAGTATTCTGGGAAATCCAAACTGAAGTAGAGGTAATTTAATTTAAAGCATCATCACAAAATATCACCTGAGGGCAATGAATCACTCTTTCTCTGATGTGGTAATTGGCAACATCACTCACTCACTCACTCGATATTATGCCTTGCACACAAGCTTCATAAGGCTTTTACTCAAGCTCATATGAATTTTTAGAGACTTAGTTTAAGACTTTCTGTGCGCTGACAGCTAGAACACATAATCTCAGTGACAGGATGTCTCATGTCTCTCTGTTGTAACTCTTGGTTTACTTTGCATTTGCATTTCCTTCATGAACTTGTTCACTGAGACTTGGGAAACAGCTAGGAGCCAGTCCGTTTGTTCTACACGTACCGGTGAACAGCTGGAGATCCCCTCCCCTCCGAAGAAGAACTCATCACCGTATGCCACTATAGCTGTGTGCCTGGAAGAAAATCCCAAAATGATCACAGGGGTACACTCAGTGCCAAATAACAAGCCACAAACCAGTCAGCGAACCAGAAAGACTCAATTATTACAACAATAGTACAACAGTTGAATAAATACACTATCAACTCCCCTCATCTAACTGTGGTACATAATTACACACACAGCCCGTGTCTGTTTTTAGCTGTGTTCTGTGTTTTAAAAGAGAGTTACAATGCCTGTGTTATTTGATCTGGGACCAGAAATGGGTCACTGGCCTACACCTGCTGGATCCACACATTAGATGCAATGTTTTCGTGACTCAGGAGGTCTGACTTTTTAGATCTCAGGCAAACCAGCTGTCAAAATAGAAGAAAGAAGATTCGTACCAGATACCATCCAGTTGCTTTCCTGCAACAAAAAGAAGGACAAGAGCAGTCAGAAGAAGGGGGTAGCGGATCTTCTGTATTGATGTCAACCCCCGTTAACGACCTTTGAACCATTTCTTAAGATGTGGGGGCATAAAATAGCCACGATTTACAATTTATATGCAGTAAGAAATAAGTAGGTTAAATAAGTTAATTAAAAATCAGCACAGTAACACAATAACTGAATAAAAGCGACTGTTCAGTGTAAGCCAGAAAAGGCATCTCCACCCGGTATTTGTTATTATCACTTATTTGTCCCCAAGGCCAAGCTGCATCGGATTTTCTCTCTGTACTCACCTAACATGATTGGACTGAGGCTGCGGGCCATCCCTCTCGATAGATCATAAATATATAGCTGTACATTGTATCGCGTAGTGTTCTTATCCATAATGAAACCCTCCTAAAAAAGCCTTTTTATTTTCCTGTTGGCTGGATAAGCTATAATGGCACAGCTGACTGGGAGGTTCTACCAATGATGTCATCACGTCTAAAAATACGTGGAACACTTCCGTGACCAACGCTTTCAAAATAAAATATTTTCTGAGAAACGCTCATACGAAACACCGCCAGCTTTCTTCATAGATAGCTTTATTTTGAAAGAATTGCGTACCCTTTCCGGTATTACCCGTATCTCTTAATGACTTGACACAATTTAATTAGAGCAGTTGATAGCGTTTTTTTTGTTGCTGTTGTTGAATTCAAAAGGGAATTTCACTAAGAAATTAGCAACAGCTAACACAGATGAAGTCCGGATACTTTAATTTATCAACCTAGTGCCCCACATTTCAGTCCAGTCGAGGAAGAAGACGGATTTTTTCAGTCCACCATGAGAGTTTTTGTAATATTTGTAATATTGTGGCAGTTTAATAAATCCTTACTGAAGAGTGGGGCTCTCACACGTCTATTGTATAATCCCTGATGAACACTGGAGGGCGCTGACGGATTATTATAATCTCTGGTTCACATTCCCGGGCAGAAGATGGCGCTAATGCGCCTGAAGCGGCCGTTAAAATGTTCAAAAGAAGATCCACAGTGAGGCAGCCAGCCACAGCCCTGCCTGCCTGCTGCCGGACCAAAATAGACAGTTGAGGGCTGAGCAGCTGACATAAACCAGAAATGGCTGCCACCGGAGTCCTTCCCTTCATACGGGGGGTAGATCTCAGTGGAAACGACTTCAAAGTAAGTGTTTCACGCAGTATTCGTTCGTTTTATTCCCGCCGCTGAGAAACTTAACACGTTTAGCCAGCTAGCGAGCTAAAGCTAATCCAAGTTAGAGCAACGGGCGCTTGCTCAGAATGCTAGCTTAGCCTGCTAACATTGGGCGTTAGCCAGTTGTCAGATGTCCATGACATGGACAAAGTAACAGTGTGGTCCTGACCACAAGCCTCCCTGCCTTGCTGTTAACACATTTCTTTTTAGAGGAACTGGTTTGTAAAGAGTACTTATTTACTTCGTCAGCTGTTATGCTATTTTGGGTGGTTTGAGATTGTGTGGCTCTTATTTCAAACGTCACGGCAGCTAGCTGAGTTAGCTTCAGTGTTGGCTAACTATGTGTATTTGTGTCAGAACAGGTCAGCGTTTAAGATAGATAATGCCACGACCAGAACTACTAATGTTAGCTAATGCTGTGGGTTTGTTGAATGGTTGTAGCCACCCATTGTTATCATACTTTTAGGCTTGGTCACACTTTGTGAGATTAGTTTAGGAGGCTGGAAAAGGCAGCAGTGACAACTGGGATCATCTGCCATGTTTGTGGACTGACAGGACTATTTGTGTACTTATCCCTGGGTGCCATGTCTGTATGAAAGCAGTGCAAATAAGATGGCTGGGAATAACTTGTTTATGCATAAGTTGGTGAATGGCTGATGATTCATGAAGTCTGATTTTAGCCAGTGTGAAATGACATCATTTCCTCTGCCCCATTGTGCCCTGTGAGCTGTTCTTTTCAGGGTTTCCTGTTACAACTGTAAAACATAATGTAGACTGAACCTCACAGCTGGCCAGATGTCTGCTGCGTTTACTCATGTAGCTGATCTGTAATTGACCGAAGTGGTCTGATTTGTCCTGTCACTCCCACCACCCACTCATAATGACAGTGAAAGCACCGCAGGGGTGATGCAAACTTTTAATTTTGTGTATAGACACACCTATACAGTGCTTGGTAATGTTTCATGGAAAATCTTTATAGTTCAGAGTATCTAAATACTTTATTTGATGGCTTCGTATTAAATGGTTTCTGCCAGTTCAGATGATTCTAGCATATAAACAAAAGTTATGTTTTACAGGCAATACCAGCTGGGTTTCATTTGCAACTTCCACCTTAGACTGACTCCATCACAACTTAACATTACTATCCTGAAAAAAGTATTTGTTACATTGATTAAATGAATTCAAACCAATATTCCTGATGTCAGATCTCATGCTCTCTCATCTTTGCTGTCTTCACAGGGTGGATACTTCCCAGAACATGTCAAATGTATGAGCAGTCTGCGATGGCTGAAACTAAACAGGACAGGACTGTGTTATCTCCCAGAGGAGCTGGCCTCTCTGCAGAAGCTGGTGAGACTTTCAGAGCGATTTCCTACTTAGTTATTAGAATAACTAGTGCTGCTGCTTATTTGAGATAGTCATTTTGTTAATAGGTTTTATTAGTCATAGATTATATCAGACCTGGGGTCTCGACCCCCACCAAAACTTAATGGGGCTGTAAGAAAGCTTCTTTTTTCCAATATATAGTAGGCCTCTATCTCAGTTTTGCATTCATTCCTAGGAAGAACACGAAATACAGTTATTTTTAAAGTTGAGATTACTAATTAAGGTATAAACTTCAAAAACAATCTTACAAAGTGGGGACACGGTGAAGGCCTAAACACAAGCTATATTCACAGAGGATTTACTCTCTGCTAAAGGGCCTCATCAGCCTCACCACTGCACTTATATCAACCTACTTTGGTGTGCCATCTATTACTTCAGTGTTAGTAGCATTGTTTTTAATCTCTGACTCAAAGCATACCACTTTTAAAAGTTGATCTGTGGGTAACAGAGGACATCACATCACCTGATTGAGAACATGCAGCCCTCATTGAATCCTTGATATCTCTGATAGGATTATCTAATCTAAACTTCCAAAGCTTCAGTCAGCAGGCTGCATTGAAAAGATGATCTACGCTTACACGTTTGAACTTACCAGGTGTAGGCGAATAAGATTAGACTGTTGTTATCGTGGCTAGGAGCCACAATGTCTGTGGTGTGTTTAACAGAAATCTGCTTTGATTTTTATTCTGTTTGCAGTTAGATTATTCTGTTTATAGACAATCGGGCATTAGTGCACGTGGGAGTGACCTCTTTTGTCAGATTTTAGATGACTGTTTTGTTTGTGCAGTTGACTGTGTGTCTGTAGACAAAGCCTCATATTCTCTCTCTTTAGGAGCATCTTTCAGTGAGTCACAACAGCCTGACCACCTTACATGGAGAACTGTCCAGCTTGCCGAACCTGCGGGTAACTGACACCCACACATGCACAAGAAAATGGAGAGACAATTTTCTTAAAAGCAACAATACTGCTATCATTATTTGCTTTAGCAAGTTCACATGGGTTTTATGGTATGACCAGTATGATCTGATTCTAGTTCCTTATAGCGACCTAAATGTGGTTCACAATGTTTGCAGGCGGTGGTGGCCAGAGCCAACAACCTGAAAAACTCTGGAGTCCCAGACGATATCTTTCAGCTAGATGACCTCTCTGTGCTGGTATGAAATAATCTCACACACACTCTTTCTCTGCTTATCACACCCATAAAGACTTTCTATTACATCATACCCACACTGAACAACATGTTTCCTTCCCTTTATTTCTGATCAACTGCATAAATCTGACACCTATCACCATCCCTCTTTTCCAATTGTTATGACATGAAAATAACTCTAGCTTGCAGTCAGTGTTAACCACATGTTTCTCCTTCTTTTTTTAGGATCTGAGCTACAATCAGCTGACAGAGATCCCCAGGGACCTGGAGAACAGCAGGAACATGCTGGTGCTAAATCTGAGCCACAACAGCATCGACTCCATCCCCAACCAGCTGTTCATCAATCTGACGGACCTGCTGTATCTGGACCTGAGCGACAACAAGTTGGACAGCCTGCCGCCGCAGATGAGACGCCTGGTTCACCTGCAGACACTCATACTGAACAACAACCCGTTGATGCACGCCCAGTTGCGGTACGAAGACGTGTTGCGAATTATTTCACACCTCGACCCAAACATTCAGAAATTCAGAAAGTGCGATGTTGGGCCTAAACTTAGTGGAAATGGCATTTATTTATTGCAATGTTGCTCGTTATTTCTGTGTGTGTGAGCAGCCAGCTGCCAGCCATGGTGGCATTACAGACTCTCCACCTGAGGAACACCCAGAGGACCCAGAGCAACATGCCAACCAGCCTGGAGGGGCTGACACATTTAGCAGGTAACACACGCGCCACTCTCCTTTTCTCTTCCAGACCGCTCACTCAGGGACTCAGGGACCTGACACATTTTCCTTCTTACTTTTACCTCTTGGCCCGTGCTCCATTTTTTTCATGAATGTGCCACTGTGCATATCCTCAATCTCTCCGTCTGGGGAAACATGCTTTTTACAAACACGTGTTCCCTCCCTCTCTCTCCCCCAGACATTGACCTGTCATGCAATGACCTGACCCGGGTGCCAGAGTGCCTCTATTCACTGGGCAGTTTGAAGAGACTCAACCTAAGCAGCAATCAGATCTCAGAACTGTCTCTCTGCATTGACCAGTGGACTCAGATGGAGACACTTAACCTGAGCCGCAACCAGCTCACCTCACTGCCTGTAAGGACGATATGTGCTTTTACAACCGGTGTTGTTGAAAGTCTTAAAACGAGAGCTAATAAAATGTTTTATTACAGAAACGTGAAAAATATTAAAATGTTAATATTTCTTGCCAGAATAGTTATTTTGTTGCGTTCTATAATTTTTCTAACATGTCTTCTTTCAGTCTGCAATCTGTAAGCTGTCCAAACTAAAGAAGCTGTATGTAAACTCTAACAAACTGGACTTCGACGGGGTTCCACCGGGAGTTGGCAAACTGTCCAGTCTCACTGAGTTCATGGCTGCTAACAACAACCTGGAACTTATCCCAGAGGGACTCTGCAGGTAACACAAACACACAGATTGAGAGTGCTGTGCAGCAATGACAATTTTTTTTCTGAAGAAAACTAAAAGACTGCAGAAAACTATAAAGAACAGATCCGATCTGAAGTAATATGTTTGTGTTGTAAGGAGGATAGATGCAAACGCTTATTTTATCAGCTAACCCGGGCTGGTGTGTTTTTGCTAAACTTATGGTCGTGTGTTGTCATTTAGGTGTGGCAAGCTGAAGAAGCTGGTGCTGAATAAAAACCGCCTGGTAACGCTGCCTGAGGCCATCCACTTCTTGACTGATTTAGAGGTATGATGCACACCACAGGAGTAAAATACTGAGATAATACTGGACTACAGAAGCATTTATATTGGCTCCCTCAGCTCAAACTTTTGACTGAGACACAAAGTGCATCTAGTACTTACTTTAAAACCAAACATATCCCATTAACATATCTTTCTATAGATTCTGGATGTGCGTGAGAACCCCAACCTGGTGATGCCTCCCAAACCAGTCGACAGAGGAGCAGAGTGGTACAACATTGACTTCTCCCTGCAGAATCAGCTCCGGCTAGCTGGGGCTTCACCTGCTACTGTAGCTGCAGCTGGAGGAGGTGTGTGTGTGCAACTATATGTAATGTTTTTGTACATAAGTGTATTGGAATATAAAGTATTCAACCTGCATCTGTATGTATGTGTGTCCAGGAGCCAGCCCACGAGATCACCTGGCGAGGAAGATGAGACTAAGGAGGAGGAAGGATTGTTCTCAGGACGATCAGGCAAAGCAGGTGCTGAAGGGCATGAGTGATGTCGCACAGGAGAAGAAGAACATGGAGGTAAAGGAAAACAATAAGAAAGAAGGCCAGGCAGGAAGAATAATAAACACAACAGGGTATTTGTATTTATTTACAAAAAAATGTGCTAATTTTGCAGGAGAACGGAGATTTGAAATATGGTGATTTAAAGATCCGGCGCTGGGACAAGAGTCTAGAAAAACCACAGCTGGACTACTCTGAGTTCTTTATGGAGGACGTGGGGCAGGTAAGCTGTCTGTGTGTGTCTGTGAGTGTGTGTGTGTGTGTGTGTCTGCGTGTGTGTGTGTGTGTGTAATCTCTCTTTTTCAGCTACAACCAACTTAAGTGCTTCTGTAGACATGTGACCTCACTCCCAGACATCTTTATGCAAGTGTTGATGTATCTTTTCCATCTCTCCTTCCTAAAGGTTCCAGGTATAACGGTGTGGCAGATAGAGAATTTTGTCCCCATGCAAGTGGACGAAGCTTTCCATGGCAAGTTCTACGAGGCTGACTGCTACATCATCCTCAAGGTAACACATCAGATCTGCCATCATTTACACAGTACACTTCATTAGTTTTTAATATATAAAATACATTATTTTTGGTTAAAACAAGAACATCTGTAAGTTTTAAGCTGTGCATGAGCCCCCCCTTTCCCTTCATGTATTCCTTCATGCATTCTTTGTTTTGTAATGGCAGACCTTCCTGGACGACAACGGTGCGTTGAGCTGGCATATCTACTACTGGATCGGCCAGGAGGCCACTCTGGACAAAAAGGCCGGCTCTGCCATCCACGCTGTCAACCTCAGGAATTTCCTCGGAGCCGAGTGCAGGACGATACGGGAAGAGATGGGAGACGAGAGCGAGGAGTTCAGTGCCGTACGTAGAAACAAACTGTGCATACATATGTATCCTGTTATTGGATACACTACAGAAACTAACCTCTCTGTTTGTATGAATGAATAATGAACAGCTACATGTTGTAAATGATAGTTTCATATTGCATGCAGGTATTCAACAATGAGATCTCCTACATTGAGGGCGGAACAGCTAGTGGATTCTATACTGTCGAGGACACAAACTACTCCATCAGGTGCCTGAATTAATTTTGTCAGCTTATTTGCACATCCATCTATAATAAATTAAACATTTTGTGATGTAAACTTCTGCATCTGTTTGTTCTAAATCCCTTTGTGTGTGTGTGTGTCTGTTTCAGGTTGTACAGAGTTTATGGCAAGAAAAACATCAAGCTAGAGTCCGTACCCGTGAAGGCCTCCTCCCTCGATCCTCGGTAACTCTCACACACTCTTTCTGCCTTACACACCACAGTCTCCTGCTTTCTAATCCATCCCTCTCTCTGCAGTCACTGTCGACCGGAAGTCGATTTGTTGCACATTTGTTTCTACTGCTCCCATTTAGTGTGGAACTTGGTCTATAACATCCTGTCTTTCTCTTTTTGTTAGCTACGTCTTCCTGTTGGACACAGGGCTGGAAATCTTTGTCTGGAGAGGAGGCAATGCCACCCTGAGCAGCACCACGAAGGCCAGGTAAGATGTAAATCAAGTCCCAGCACAAACATTTCTGTCACTTGTTGCATAATTCATGTTAGGAAAACATTTAAACATTGTTCAGTGATACAGTACATGTGCATTATTTTCCGTCTTTCAGGTTATTTGCAGAAAAGATAAATAAGAATGAGCGTAAGGGGAAGGCGGAGATCACAACACTCATGCAGAGCCAGGAGCCTCCAGGTTTCTGGGAGGCACTGGGAGGACAACCAGAGGAGATCAAGAAACACGTACCAGATGACTTCTCTCCTGTCAGACCTAAACTCTACAAGGTTAGCCTTTATACAGTCCCACTCTCTGTAACTGGCATGTGAATGTTGCTCATTGTGGACCGCTGTAGACGTGTACATACAGCATTCTTAAATGTCCTGATAACGGATAGCAGCGCTGAACAGGAAATCACATTCACCAGTGTTTTTATTGTCCTGTAGGTGGGCTTGGGTCTCGGCTACCTGGAACTGCCACAGATTAACTACAAGCTGTCAGTCGAACACAAAGACCACAAGGTCAAACTGGACACCCTGCCAGAGCTGAGACTGGTATGTTTATCTGCTGCATAAACACCGGAGCTTACACCCCTCCTCCCCTCGCTACATCACTTCTGTTTTTTTCCATCCGTCTCTTCAGTTGCAATCCCTGCTGGACACAAAGTGTGTGTACATCCTGGACTGCTGGTCCGATGTGTTCATCTGGATCGGGAGGAAGTCTCCACGCCTCGTCCGTGCTGCTGCTTTAAAACTGGGTCAGGAGATCTGCTCCATGCTGCACCGGCCCAAACACGCCTGCGTCACCCGCAACCTAGAGGGCACAGAGTGCCAGGTAACGCTTTATACCGCACCGCTTCAAACACTGCTGCTGCAGACTGAGACTGTGGGAAGTAAAAATGTTCAAAAACCAATAACTTCCACTTCTTTTACCTGCTGTGTTGTAATGGTCTGAAAACACTTTGCTGATTACTTAATGGCTCAAAAAAACTGGATGTACATGCAGAAAAAGGAAGAAGACATGTCAGCATTTAAACTGTTTATTTTACATCTTAGAATTGTATTGTGCATATCAAACCCAGAGAGATAATAAACACAATGTTCACCTCAGTCTCTGCACTTCAGACACAGTATAACTTAATCTTAATTTCTCTTCAGGTGTTTAAGTCCAAGTTCAAGAACTGGGATGATGTGTTGAAGGTGGATTACACCAGAGCAGCTGAGACTGTGCAACAGACAGACAACCTACAGGGCAAGGTCAGTACTATGTGTTTGTTTGTTTCTAAATGTTACTACTTTGATAGCAGGCTACCAATCAAACGCTAATGAACCAAAATGTGGCTTTTGATTTAACTGCTGAGCGTTTTATTTTTGTTTTTGTCCTGCAGGTGAAGAAGGATGCAGAGCAGAAAGACCAGATGAAAGCCGACCTCACGGCTCTCTTCCTGCCCCGACAGCCAGCCATGCCTCTTACTGAGGTACCAGCACACACACAGTTATTCTTTTCCTAAAATAAAATCTTCTTTTAGCCTCCGCCTCTTATTTTATGTATCCTTTCCGTTTAGGCTGAGCAGCTGATGGAGGAGTGGAACGAAGACCTGGACGGCATGGAGGGATTTGTGCTGGAGGGAAAGAAGTTTGCTCGCCTGCCTGAGGAGGAGTTTGGGCACTTCCACACCCAGGACTGCTACGTCTTCCTCTGCAGGTAGCGTGTGCTCAGATGTCTGGAACTAAGCAGAGGTGGAAATTTGGGGCTTGGGGGTATAAATCAAGCTGTGTTTGAAACTTAAACATTAAAAGTCTTTTTTTTTTCTTTTTTTAATCAGTAAGTGAGTTCATGGAGTGTACAGTGGCCTACCTTAGTTCAGTTGTTTGTGTCATTGTCTTACTCTTTTATAGATACTGGGTGCCTGTTGAGTACGAAGACGAGGAGAAGGAGAAGAAGGAGGGTGAAGGCGGTGAAGGAGGTGAAGGAGGAGGAGCAGGAAAAGCAGAGGATGAGGAGGACAAACAGCCAGAGGAGGACTTCCAGTGTGTCGTGTACTTCTGGCAGGGCAGGCAGGCTTCCAACATGGGCTGGCTCACTTTCACCTTCTCCCTGCAGAAGAAGTTTGAGAGTCTTTTCCCTGGAAAACTGAAGGTATCAGGATCTGTACACATTATTCGACACAGTTGACTCTGACTCATCATATGTGTGCTCATCGGTTTAACCCTGTCTTGGTGTTTTTAGGTGGTGCGTATGACCCAGCAGCAGGAGAACCTCAAGTTCCTGTCCCATTTTAAGAGGAAGTTCATCATCCACAAAGGGAAGAGGAAACAGAAGACCGACGCTGCTCAGCCTTCCCTTTACCACATCCGCACAAATGGCAGCGCACTTTGCACCAGGTAGACATTGAACTATTGTCACCTGTTATCAGGTCCTCCAGAGAAGTGTTTTTAAACACTCGTTCTCACCTTTCATCTCTCTCTTTTAGGACCATCCAGATCGGAACAGATTCCAGCAATCTCAACTCAGAGTTTTGTTTCATCCTCAAGGTTGATTATTTCCCCCGTCTCCTTCTGCTTTTGTAATGTTTGCATGAAGTCCTATCTTTGGTTCCTGTGTAACAGAACATGTTTTCTGCAGGTACCATTTGAGAGCACAGACAATCAGGGCATCGTTTACACGTGGGTGGGCAGAGCCGCTGATCCTGACGAAGCCAAACTGGCCGAGGACATCATGAACTGCATGTTCGATGACACGTACAGCAAACAGGTAAATGCTGATCATGTCAAGTTTTACAAATACAGTAAACAGTAATCATTAATGGCTGCTTCTGTGTCACCCCATGAAGAAAGTATCGAGGCTCCGGGAACAATGTTAAGTGTGTTTTATCAAACTGATTAATCAATTTGTCTCCTAGGTAATTAATGAGGGGGAGGAGCCAGAGAACTTCTTCTGGGTGGGGATTGGTTCTCAGAAGCAGTACGATGAAGATGCAGATTATATGAAACACGCTCGGCTCTTCAGGTGGGTGAGCGTTGTGTTGTCTTAATTAGTTATTATAGAAGAAGTGTGTGTAGAGTGTGATCTGCTTCTTTCTCTTTGACACTCATCTTTTCACGTGTCTCCGTATCTTCCCTCTCTCTCATGTCACTGTCTCGCTGTTTATTTCCCTTCCTCCTTCTGCCTCTCAGGTGTTCGAATGAGAAGGGTTATTTCTCTGTGTCGGAGAAGTGCTCAGACTTCTGTCAGGACGACTTGGCTGATGATGACATCATGCTGCTGGACAACGGTCAAGAGGTAACAATCATTGATCATAGATTAGTTTGAATGTCTGCAGTCGAATCAGACAGAATTTATTTATTTATGTTTTTTTTATTCTTTCTTTGTTTCCTGCTTTCCCCTCAGGTGTACATGTGGGTCGGTACTCAGACTAGCCAGGTGGAGATCAAACTTAGTCTCAAAGCCTGCCAGGTTAGTGAGAAACTTTAGTTTTTGTGTCTGTGTGTGCATTTGAGTTCAAACATTTTGATGTTATATATCCTTCTCCTCCTCTCCAGGTTTACATCCAACACATGCGCTCTAAGGACACTGAACACCCCAGGAAGCTGCGACTGGTGCGGAAGGGAAACGAGCCCCACTGCTTCATGCGTTGCTTCCACGCCTGGGGTACTTTCAAAACTCCCCCCTCATAGATGAGCATGCACAGAAACGCTCAAAGATACATCAAATATATTCGCTGCCATGTAATTTTCTACCAGTAAGATGATGATGATGTCTATGCCTAACCCAGCTTCACCTGAGCTCTGATTCCCCCCCATCTGCCTCCCAAATCCTGCTCAGCACTGCTGCTCAACAGCCTCTTGACCAACATGTTAGTGTCAGAGTCTGCCCACGAAATCAGAAAAACATCTGGACAGATTTAAATTTAGCACAACATCCGAGTCGGCGAAAGTTCTGGTCAAGAAGCAAAATATCACTTTTTTCTACAAGCTTTTTTTAGCAGCCAGTCTGAATACTGTTAAATGAAAGAAGAGAAATATGTTTTGAGATAAAAAAAAAAAAAATAAAATAGGTCTAAAGGTGTACAGAGGCTTTATTAAAAAAAAAAAAAAACCCAAAGGGAGGCGAGTCCCCTTACATATCGATCTGCTTTGCTGCTTTCACGTGGCTTGTGCTGCATGGTCAGTAGTTTTAAGTGGAGGAGGCTGCTCCTCCATGCTTGGTGCCATTTTGCACAGCTCGTTTGAAGCAGTTTAAGGCAGATAAAAGTTTGATTTTTTTTTTTTTTCATCATTGAGGGACTGAACAGGAAGCAGCACTATAATTGTTTTTCTGAGGAATGTTGGTTTATACATATTTTTCTGTTGTGCGGATAATACATGTATGGTATGTTTGTGTGTTTGCCCTATGCGCCTTCATCAAAATGGGGACTGCCCCTTTCCCACAGTCTCTGGTCGCTGTTCTCACCTCTAACTTGTCCACTAACAAAGCGAAACCTTTTTGTATGAGATCAGATTTTCATGTAAAGATGCTTTGGATCGTAATTTGCTCTGCCATGTGAGTGGAACAGTTAACTTTATTTGGCCAAAGAAATCCTGAGCAAGTTATAGATGAGATTGTGAGACAGAGCCTTGTTTTTATGTTTGAAGTTTAATACAGATGTTTAAATGTGCAATCAGTAGAGCCCGGGAGATACTGAAACTCAATAATACTGTATTCTTTTACATTACAGGCTGCATTCAACTTGTCAAAATGTTTATTTTCTTGCTTTTCTGCAGCAGAGAGGACAAGAGCTGAAGAGTTTCTTTCCAAAATGTTGTTTAATTTTTGAAGAAGTAAATGCATGAATGTGTTGCTTTCTTTTTCAAATATATTTCATGTTTTGGATCAAAATTCTTCACAAATGTTAATGGGAGATCTTTTGTACCATATGAGAGACATATCTAAATGAACATAGAGACCTCTGCTTCCACTGGTTTGCTTGGTTACCAGATGAGTTATGATCGGTTCAACCAGTTCTAGATTCGTGCCTCCAGGGTCAACGTTTTACAGAACTGCGGCATCTTGTGATAATGTGACCTGTGTAGTATACAGGCATTGGTCCAAGTATGATATCTATGTATTCTCAAATGGCTGCAACTGCCATTATTTTTGTTTCTTTTGACTATATTTTGTTGGGGTGAATTGTATGTCTGGTAGTGTGTTTGAGTCCTACACGCATACTTATGTGTGTATATGAATATGTGCACATGCTCCTGATGCCACCTGCAGATGCTTTATTTATGTATTTTATATAAAAATAAAATCTCACATCACATCTTGTCATCGCACTCGTGTCTTTTACATTTAGAAGGCCCTGCCTGTTGAGGTGGGGAGGTATGCATTGGTTCCTGATGGCATCATGTAAAGGTTAAAAAGTAGGACCTAAAATTGAACCCTGGGGAACACCACAATTTATTTTAGTGTTCATTTATAAAAGTGATGCCTCAGAATTTACTTATTTAAATAATGTTTTTTGGGGGGTAAAGAAATAATTAGTGATGATCTATGTATGATCCATACAAAACCCAAAGAGTAAAAACTCACATCAGCATTTTAGGGTGGATCTACAAGTTTAGGGTCACATAAAACTAACGCAGTACTAACGCAATGTGACTCACATGAGTCAGCATCTGTTTGGACTGAAGACCCCAAGTTACAAAGTGAAAAACATTTAGGGGTGTGAAGTAAGAGCTTAAGTGAGTTTACCAGACCTCTTTGGACTGCATCTCATCTCTGCTCGTGGCTACATTAGCCTCTGCTGGCACAGTCCAAACCACACAGCAGACAAGTCCCATAGAGAGAGTAAATAATTTTATTAACATTCACAATTCTTCATCAGCCAAAAAATGCTAAACGACCCGATTAAAATCCTACACACAAAACTGAATGACAAAGTAGAAACAAATTCATCTTAATTGTGGAATTAAAAATGTAAATCGTGCCAGCTGTAGCATCAAAAGGGTTAATTATGTGTGTGTCAACCAGAGCACCAAAAGAAGCTAACACAAAGTAAAAAAAAAAAAAAAAAAAAAAAAAAAGAAAAAGCATTAACATGATTCCTACCTGTTGAGCTACGTTAGTTAATAGTGAGGTCCCTTTTTTACTTTTTATTTTGTTTTACGTGAGGTGATCAAAAAGCTTGAATACTGAGCGGCTTTTAGGCTACAACAGGTGCTAACACTTCACTCTATCATCGGCTTTCTGTTATTAACCTGTCTTCTGTAAACCTATGTATAGATACTGTATATATATATATTTTCTTTTACACAGTAAAACCTTTTTAAAAAAGGGGGTTAAAAATACTGGTGATCAAAGCTCTGCATTTAGCCAATATTACCCAGAATGCACCGATTCACAGAAACCCCAAAGAAAGACATCTCCTGGGTGCATCATAGTACACAGTACGTTACGCTTAGCATTCAGACTGACTTTGCTTCCCTTGCCACACTTCCCTGAGTCCCGTCAAAAAGATTTCTGCATGAAATGTGATGCGACATTAACAGAAGAGGGAGAAATTTAATTGGAACTGAGAACATTTTTCTTTTCATCAATCCTGATTTTACCGAACTTGAGCAGAAAATGAGGCTAAAAAAAAAAATAAAATTTATTCTCAAACGCTGGTCACTGAGGCTGGTTCACTGTAGGTGTGTCGTACCATTAGACCTCCGTATCGTACTTTAATTTTTCCAGAATAAACAGATAAAAGATGTGTTTTCAGCTCAGGCCGTGCATTTAGCAATAAAGTTTTTTCAAAAGAAAAGTGTCAAAAATATTATTTCTCCTGAATCTGCTCTGGTCCTAAAAAGATAGTACCACATTCGCTTCCCTCTTCACCAGCTGGTTCTCTTTGAATCATCTCCTCTTGCGTTTTATTTGTCTTTAAAATATCTTTTACTTTCTCCACAAGCCGTACAAAACATATTTAATAAAGCATCAATCTTTGCATTACAAGCCACCTTCATTACCCCAGCACTTTTTTTTTTCCTTCAACACCAAGTGAGTAGACAGAGAGTTTTGTGAAACCCTCGTGGTGATGTGCTTCTGTGTAAATAACATATTGGCTCACTGATTTGAAAGCAGTTGATTTATGCACCACCTCACACAGTAGACACTGTGTGAGGCAATTCAACCGCCCTTAATGGCACCTAAATAGTGGAAGAATACAAATGCTACAGCTTTCAATACTCAAATATTCAAAATACTTCATTTGCTAGTCTTGCTCTCTAAAATGCTTCCACTCAGTCTCTGGTGGATATCCTCAGTTCATAAACACGGGTCAGTCACAGGGCTGTGGTGGTGTTACACAGCGTGCAGAACAATTCAACACATCCACTTGTGCGTGCATGAGGAATCAACAAGCACATTTGGCGACGGCCAATTCCAGTTCCAACTATGGGGGAAACCTCAGACCAATCCCAGCACGCCACACAACCGTCGATAGAAATATAAAAAACACAGGAACGTGATGGGTTGGTCTCCTATTCAGAACGTAACAGCCCTTTTCCTCGAAGGCTGAGTCAGTCATTACGCCTGGAGAACGCCCCGTAAACATCCAAGTCAACAGAGGAATGATCGCACAGAGCGCCGAACTGGACGACGGAAATTCCAGTTATCGGTTCTTGAAATCAGGATCAGGTCCATCCAGGCGCCACGCTGTGCTAGGTAGGGCTGTCTCTGTCTCCACGTGGGAGGCAACGTCATGTTTCCAGAGTGGTTATAGAAGAAGATGATTTTTGTTCTTCCAGTTGGTGGAACCACAACAAGTCTTTACTGTTGTATTCTGTGTCCATTTTAAGGCTTTCCTCCAAGTTTGTGCCAGGTTAACAGGAGAGTGCAGAGTGCTGGCTGGGGGCTTCACAGTGGGCTGGTGGGAGATGTTTGTGGTCCAGCACTGAAATCCGGTCCATCCAGACCACTTGAGCCCCTCCCTGTAATACTTGAACAACAATCAGAAGAGAGTGTGAGCAAAGTTTATATTTAAAACTAGATTTAAATATCTAAGCTTTGAACTCTTGGTCTGACATTCTGATGTTTTATAGATTTAAAACAAAAAGTATTAATCAAAACAGGACAGACAGACTGAATGATGATGAAAAAAATCATTTTTTTATATTATATTTCATAATAAATCCAGAAGAATATTGTAATATTGTAAAATGCACTACAGAATGTGTCATTAAAGTGTATTATTGTATATATTTTCACTTGGTGCCACTGGAGGGTAGCAGAGAGTTTTTAAAGTGAAGGCGCTGACAAACAGACTGAGGAGGAGGGAGAGGTCAGCAGCCATTAGATCCTGATTTATGAGTCCTGTGAGTGCAGATAGTAATGCAGCCGAACCAATGAGGGCAGTTAGTGCCGAGTAGGTAACCACCACAAACTCTTTACTTCAGACCAAGTAAAGCTCCCACATTTCAGTAAATTCAATGATTGATACTTGATGGTTTTTGTCATTACGCAACCAAGATCCAGCTGCAAGCTTCTTTCTTCCATTAACCCCCTCATCTCATTTTCTCTAATATCTATGTGAATACATGTGCACATGTGGTAGAAACAGCAGGGTGGGCCACAGCTCGTAAAAAAAAAAAAAGACCAAACAAAAGAGAGAAATAGAATGAAATAAAACATAACTGTGAGGAATTTAAACTGGTGCAGTGAATAAAGAGGCAACACAAATTAACCTCAGGCTATTTCTCAACTGCAGTCCAAGGAAAGTGGAAAAAAACACCCTGAGTTACAGTACATGAAACACTGGGAAAAAGAACACAAGCCTGTTGAGATTTCTGCTCTGCTGATCTCTTCACAGACGCCGGGTTGAGGGAAACAGAGTGGAGGGCTTGTTATTGGAATGCAGCGCTCAGACAGAACAACTCTTTGATGTTTGCACACTCTGGACCGGCTCCATTAGAAACAGGTGTCTGAGTGTGTGAGTGGGTCTATTCGTTCTGCAGTGTCCACGCAAGTGTGTGTTCATGCATCAGCTCACATTGGTGAGGAATATGTGTAACCTCACCTGTGTTTGTGTGCGTGTTTCTCACCTGTTCAGTTAATGAGGATGCCGGTCGAGCGCCCCTCCTCCTCTTTAATGTTCTTTAGGTTGTTCTCTGCCTCGTCCACAGTGCTGCGTACACAAACCACAAGTTCATTCTTGTCTTAAAAAGGATAAGAGGACATTTTAAAAAACAGTGTGTGTGTGTGCCTACGTTAGAAAGTCCCTGACGTCCTCCACAGTCAGTTCTCCGGTGGAGTCGAGGGTGAGGTCAGCACAGCTGAGTGGGGAGTCCAACGGGGTGTCCAGGATGGGAGAGGACAGGGCGCTCGGAGGCTCTTCCGTTTGCCCTGTGTGGGGGGAGAAAAACCCAAAGAGTCAGCAGCTGCAGCATGTTTCAACATCTGGGTGACTGATAGTTGTGTGTGTTGCTGGAGGACTCTAATTGGCTCTGAAAAGTTTCCCAGTAATGTCAGATTGAGTGAATAAAGTTTTGGCAAACGGTTTTAAAACAAGGCTTTATCACAATTTGGTTAGACAGAAGATTCAATGAAACCCATCTGTTGCATGTTTGATAACCAGACAATGTATTTGGAAGTAATTAAGATGAACAAAAACAGAGTTCAGCAGCACTTAGAGAACAATAAAAAATGGATGAAATCTGTTTCTTCTCTCTTCGCTCAAGTGTTGCTCAAGCCCACATTTTTCTCAAAATCCGGTTTTGATCACTTAAAGCTGCTTTAATCAATATTTTTATATCCACAAGGGCTCACATGATTTTTTTTGTGCTATGTAAGGAGTAACTCATAGTGACAAACGTACAGAAAATGATCTCTAAAGAGCTCATTACTATCTTTCAGCCCAGCCCGCAATTTTACTGTTTTGGTTCGCTCTTATAGCCTTGTTTCCAGGCACAGCAGGCAGCTCAAAAAATCCACTGTACGACTACCTGCTCAGCACCAAGCTGCAGACAAGCAAAGTTAGCAATTAGCTTGTGAACATGGTGTGGGCATTTCTGCAGCTAAAGAGACAGATATTTCCCTCAGGAGCTGCAGAAGCACTGTGTAAAATCAGCAGTTACCTGAGACAGAAGAAGAAAGCTGATCAAACATGTTTAAAGAGACATTTTCAAAAGATGTCAGCACGTATCTTTAGTTATGAATCCCCTGTTCTGTTAAATAACTTGTGTCCATTGTGGACAATTCAAAGATTAAATATTAACCACCGAATCTTTTAAATCTGTGTTTTCTCCCATAAATATTAACTTTTTTGATGCTTACGATATTTCAAAATGGAAAGAACATCTAAGGTCCACTGGGACATAAACAAACTCTAAGCTGGTCTCCAAAACAGCCGTTATTTCCTGCCAGGGAAGGAGGCGCTGGGCAGGAGAGACAACTGGGGCATGCTGAATGGTTACCATGGAGACCGGAGGGGAACCCCTGCAAGGCCTGCTCGCAGTTTAAGAGGTTCAGCGAGAGAAAGAGGGTGAGATGAAGAAAGAGGGAGAGAAATAACAAGAGAGGGGGAGGAGGAGAGTGTGTGTGTGTGTGTGTGTGTGTGTGTGTGGACCTACCCTCAGCCTGACCCATCTGGTTCTTGTGGGTTCCGTTGGCCTGCGGCTGCGTCGTCGTCCCATCGCTGAGGAGACACATGAGCATGCACGATTTGCTTTGGCAGTGGATGGAGTAATAATAAAGCAATAACTGTAAAAGTATCATTTTTACGGTTTCACATGAGTGCCTCGGGCTGGTGGTAACCCAAGAGACGGCATTACGAACAGTAGGTTTAGTGGTTTTCCAATGTGGGGTCCAGGGACCACCAACAGTCCGTGATAGGCTTACAGTGGGTCGCACAAATTATTAGCAAATACAAGAGACATTACAGGCTGAATATTCCATCTATTAACAAGTTAAGAAATGATTTACTACGTTTTAGGTTTTCTAGGACCAAATTTTGCCAAACAGAGATCTGCTAATGTTTGTGTCAGTGCAGATGGTTTGATTGATTAATTTGAGGGATGAACATGCCCTAATAAAAAGATTATATCCTTGATATTGTACTATAGAATGTGTTGTGTGTGTTACCTGGCAGGTGTAGGCTCTAGTGGTCGGTCCAGCTGAACAGAGCAGAGTGGTTCAGTGAGGACTTTGGCAGACAGGGAGAACCTCTCATACTCTGACGGAGAGATCAGGTAAAACCCTGTGTGGAAAAATAAACAAACTTTTAACACTTTCTGAGCCGCTGTGACTTTTAATGGCCTGAATAAGAGATTTTTACTCTTTGATTTTCACCGCATTTTCATTAAAAGCGTTTTCCTCACCTTGTCCGTTCTTGGTGAAGACGCAGGATGCAATGCCGCTGATGTCTTCTTTACGGATGCAGTCATAGCGCACCTAAAGATGCACAACACCAATGTTAAAGGTCAGTAACTTCAAAAGCGCTCTTGATGCCCACATTAGACGTTTCCCAACACTTCCTTGCAGCACACAGTCATCCAAACTCTACCTGAGGTCGAAGGCCAGGTATGTTAAAGAGGTGCATGTCGCCCAGGTTGGTCAGACAGACCAGTGTGTGTTCACTGTAATCCTCCTGGGCTGTGGAGCTGAAGACCACCAGGGCCACCTTCCTCACTCGACAGCCTTCATGGGCCGTCAGCTTGAACTTGGTCTTAGCGCTCACTTTGGGGAGAGAGAATACCTAGAGAGAGAGAGCAGAGCAGAAAGACTGGATTTAGATCTGTAACATCATCAGTCTTCGACAGCCTCTGGAGTCCAGTTCTAAATTTTAAATGATATATTTAACAAAGCTATTTAATGGTCTTATACAAACAGACATTTTATGTGTAATACATTAAAATCTTCACCTTTAGCTGTTCCTCCGAGGCGATGAGGACAGAGTGAGCGTTGGTCATATCCGGAGCGATGGCGAGGTCCTGGGAGGCTTCATATGGGTCCGGTAGCGGCTTCCCTCGGCCGTCCAACACACAGATCGACACCACTGGGGCTCTGTGCATCAGCTGGATCTCTTTACCCAACACCGCCTCCACACACACACTGCCCTCGCCCGCTCCGCCACGCTCGCACACGCGCGCCGAGCCCACGCCAGGCACCTCCAGAGCGTAGGCATAGACACTCCCCGAGTTGGTGCCCGCCCATAGTGTGGGTCCGTGGTGTGTACCTGGTGGATAGAGAAACACAACACATAGTTAGTGCTGTGGAAATATGTTTGATTTAAGCTTTATTGTTACAGGCAGTGAAACACACCGTCACGTAGGAAGGTGTCGGCGAAGCAGAGACATCGAACCACTCCAGACAGCGAGTCGTCTGCTGACCGAGGTTCAATCCTTCGCTGTACCGGAGCAACATCCTCCTGCTCAGCTAGGGCAGCGTTGGCCTCCTGGACCTGCACACAACACAACATGAACTTATTTCTGTCTGGATGATGTTTTTACTACAAAAATATCACAGGGACTTACCTTGCTGGTGGGTGTGGTGATAGTACGTTTCTTCCCCGACACTCTGCTCTTGCGGATGCGTCTGAAACTTTGTCGTAAGGACTTTTTCAAGGACTTGACTCTTGACAGGGGGCCCTCCATCGCCAGGGAGTCATTGGGGTGCAGGGTACACCTAGGAGAACATAAAGAGCTGTAAGGTCATGCTTTGTGGATCATAATATGAATCTGATGTCTTTTGCCTTTACTGGCAAAACTGTGCTATAATTGTGAGGAAAGGTTCAATTTTTCAAATCTAAATATTTTTCATATTTCATTGAGCTCTGAATCAAAAATGAAAGGAAAGACAAGAAAATGAGGAGCAGCAGGATTGTATATACTAAATATTCCCAATGTATAAACAAAATAACAACCTGGCCAGCACAGCATTTCGTCTGTGGTAGTCAAACAGGCCAAATCCATGACTCGTCCCAAAGGAGATCAGGTTCCATTCAGCATGCAGCGCCACTGCCGTAACAGAGGCCGGAGGCAGGCACTGCACCAGGACCAGCGGCTGAAAGCCCGGAGGGAAGGGTGCAGGTTTAAGACGTGGCTCCAGCCTGTCATGGCCCTTCCAGGTGAAACCCTCTCTGTCCTGCAGCAGATCGACCACCGACACGTCCACCAAGTGGTCTGAACGCTCGTCGCTCAAACCCAGAACAATCACCTGGAGAGACGGAGGAAGTGAAGACATCATTTTATTATTTTTATCTTTAACTGTAACTGAGAAATCTGTAGCAGACGTTAGTGCTGATGGATGTTTTTTGTCGTCCGACAGTAGGACATCACAACTGGGAGTACAGAAACACACTTTTCTTGTATGACCCAGTTTTTCAAATTATTAGCACATAAAAGAGCTCATCTTCTGCAAAAAGTTGAAGGCTGGGTGCACTGAAAATGTCAGCTGCAAACAGACATCTCATAACATCAAATCCTTAATCATTTTAAATGAGGCGCAGTTTGGAAAAGTGGACCAACAGCTTAGTAACAGCTAATAAATGTATTATTCGTAGCTAGCTTCCGTCAGAGTTGAGCATTTTAAGTTGCACTTTTTGCTCTGTGCACAGCTCAGTCTGAATATTCACTTACCAGGAAGTAGCTACGTGATTTTCTAAATGTGCTGCAGTGCATGAAAAAGATTAGCTTTTATTTGGTATGAATATTCATGGTTTTCATCCATATTCGTGATCTCCAGAAGATGATATTTTCAGACCTTTCCTCGGACACCACTGTCAAACCAAGACTTCCACTTATACACAGAAATACCAAAGTAGAGAGTGTCATGCAATTTGTTTTGCACATGCTCCGCTGGGGATGAAAAATTTGACACTCGTAGCGTCACCCTCAGCCAAAATGTCAACATTGAAGATATCTAGTAATCTAAAAGGCTGAGTGTTGTGAAATTTGCTGAGCACATGAGTGAGTAAGCTGTGTTAACTTTAACCCAGTGACTTCATCTTCAAACCAACCTACAAGAAAGCAAGATCAGCAAAACTATCAGCATGTTGATTTTACTTGTTCAGCCTGACCATTTGTTGTGGGGAGAATATGAGTATGATGTGATAAACTGGAAAGTACTTGTTGTATGAAAACCAAAAGCAGAGGCATGCTATTTGTAGTTTCGCTAAGGTCATTCGGAGATAAAAACTCTGATCTGCAACTTTTGTAATGACAATCATGGTATCCTTCCATTGTTTAATTAGGATTTGTTGTCATTTAGTCATATTGTTTACTACATATTCTGTTTATGATCCATACCATGTGACCATGAGGTACAGTTTACAGGAAATGAAGCAGGAACATTAAACATTAAGACACTGTGGCCTTCTGGTTAAACTGTCCATAACAAATCCATGTAGAGACAGAAATATGGTCTTGTTACAATAATAAAGTACATCCACTTAGTGCAGCTACATCACAGCAGAGCAGCTGTTAAGTGTGATGGCTGCCAAGTTAATCAGTTAGCCTCATTTCATCCACAGAAAATTCAACACTGGGTTATTTCATTAACATAAAAAGAATGTATCTACAAACAGGACCTTTAAATTACCATATTTAAAAAATATAGACAGTCAGTAGCTCCATATCTTGTTCACATATACAAAAGGCTGAGTGCTTACTACAGTAACCAAAGCCTGTGGCCCTGTGCTGCATGACACCCCCCCCTCTCTCTCTACTCACTTTCTTGTCTCTTTACAGTTGTGCTATCCAATGAAGGCGCAGAAAACGCCCACAAATAATGTGTTTGACAGAGCTCAATATATTTGCATGTGTGTGTAACATCTTTACCTGTCCAGCAGTCCCAGCCACCACCAGCTTGTTGCTATATTTGCACAGACTGATCTTCTGGATGCCCAGCCTTGGGTCATCGCTGTACGGGTCAAAACAGCCCACCTACACACACATAAGAAAACGGCTATCAGTAGGATAAATGCAAAGACACACTCTGCAGGTCGAGTTAGCTGTTTGTGGACAATGTCAGTTCCCATCAGTGTTTTCTTCTTAAGTTTTATCTCATAAATCTAAATTGTTGTTCTGAACAGACCACAAGCGAATTAATTTGTGGCAGAGCGATGTCAAAACAGCCCTCTGAAGCTTCCCTCCTTCCTCCATTCTCCACCAATAGCCAGGAAGATCCCCCCTTTTCCCCACTCAGCAAAACATGTGCATTAATCTGTCTCTCACACACAGTAGGAATTCCAATAGAAATCCTTCTCACATGGGAGCTGTGTCTTGGCAAAACAAGGAGTAGGAGAAGTTGGTCACTAACACACACACACACACACACACACACACACACACACACACACACACACACACACACACACACACGCACACACACACACACACACACACGCGCAAAGAAAGAGTGGGCTGATGGGTCTGGTTTTCATTACTAAGAGAAAAAAAAGGGAAAGGCTCTTCATCCCATATGAGGGCCACATTCCTGAACATGCAGCTCTGTTACCACAGGAGACATGAGGAAAGGTGGGGGGAGTGAGAAAGTGAATATGAAGAAAAGAAGAGTGGGAGTTGAAAATGGGCTAATTTAATCTATTTTTCCATTCTTAAATGCATCACTTTGGATAAACTTCTACTTTTTTTATCCATTATTGATCCCAGCTTATCTTTGTCATCCAGCTGATTTAAATATTCATCGAGCGTTTCACTTTGTGACCCATCTCTATTTCCTGTCAGCATTCTACCAAAGAAGAATCACTCTGTCAGACTCGCTTGATGTGAAATTCTGGCTCCTGATGCTGAATCAGTTCATTTAAATGTAAAAAAATAAATAAAGAGTCTATTAAAACATAATCAGACTGCGGTTCCTTCACAGTCAAGTTTTAATAACAGGAACAATGGGGTGGGTCTGTCTGAAAAACTGAACACATGAAAACAACCAGATGAAAAATTAGGCCACAGATGTACTGTAACAGGACTGAGTGACTCTGTGTGTGTGTGTGTGTAAAACACACATTGTTTTTATTCCCACAGCCTGTAAAATAAGACCCTGTGCCTGGTCTCTAGAGGACGGACTCTTACTCTTAACCCGCCTCCTCAGTTCTCACCTTCCTAAAGGGAGGCCATTCCTCCTCCTGCTGCATGTCGGGGTCGTCGTTAGGGTCCTGAGGATCGTCGCTAGGGTCACAGTCAGTGTGGAAGACGTTGGCCGTGCCGAGTTTGTACAGCGGAGTAAGAGCAACACCTGATGCGTCCCAGAAGCGCACTGTGCCATCTTCATGTCTGAAAAACACACATCAAGATTTAAAGGAAATATTTCTACACAAATACAATGTTTCAGCACAAATCAGTTGAGATTGTGCAGGTATTTGTGCATGTGCAGGTGGGAGACAGACATTTTAAGAGACAGACAGAGAGATGCTAATTACTAGGTACAGTTAGCCACATTTAATGTAATTAAAAACTATAATACTGTAGTAAATAATGTTCAGTTTCTGAATCAATGAGGTGTTGAAGTGTGTTCCTAATACAAAAAAAGTCAAGGTATTTCACTCTAAATATTGCTAGCATGGCCAAAGACACTACAAAGGAATATTAAAAATTAATTCTCCTCCTGGTTTTTGCACAATTTTCAGTTAACTTGTCTTTTTGAGTTTTGTTTACACTGTGGTGTCTCCCCAAATTCCACTCGATCCAGCTTTTTCACTTCCTTTTTCACTTTCCTCACAGTTGTTTCTTGCTGTGCTCTATGCCAATGCTAGCTCTGCCAAACATCTGTAGTTGGCAGCAATCTGCCAACTGTCACAGGGTTTCCTTACTGCCGTGGCAATGCCGAGAAATTCTGGCTTCAGACTTTTCAGGACAAGTCACAAGCAGATCCAGTTTTGTGCAGGATATCCATGTGGTTCACAGAAAAGAAAGAACAAAACATCCCAATGCAGCTTTGAGTTATTTTACTTCGAGAGCAGCAGATTTGTGCCAGTTTTGGGCTATGAAAGAACAATGAAAACTGGATCCACCTGCTGCTGTGTGGACGCAGCCTGTGATTGTTTAGATATGTGTGTGTGTGTTTGTGTGTGTGTGCGTGCGTGCGTGCGTGCAGATACCCCGTCAATAGCAGCTCTTGTTGTTTGGGTGGAGGTGCCAGGTTTTTCCCTCCACATATGGGCCAACTCTGCACAAAGAAGACAAAAGATTGGAGAAAAGCTGCAGCAAACTTATTCCATTTTATCAGAGGTGAAAATTGACTGCTTTTGCCTCACAGGAATACCCTTATGGGTGAGAATGTGTACACACACAGGTTTGCACTGTTACAGTGTCAGCACCTCTGCTCTGGCCTGGCTCAGACAGAGATGATTTACGAGCTTACCAGCTGTGTGTGTGTGTGTGTGTTTGTCTAATCTGCCACTGATCAAACAGCTGATCCAAGCTACAAAGCCTTTGCAAAGCCTTTAAATGCCTACACCTGCTCTTAAAGTTATCACACTACCAGCAGGCTGATGGTCACGCTCGGCCTGTTTCCTCAGAGTTGCTTTGCTGCCAGCCTGTGAGCTCAGCTGCACTAGTAGCATGAGTAATAACAGCCATTAAAATGCAATATCCTTTACTTGAATCAATTTACAAACTTCACTTATTACCCAGTTGTACTATACACAAAGGGAGCAGCTGACACTTGATAGGACACCTAATATCCACTTGGCAAAAGTCTGTACGGATGTTGGTTTGATAGTATATACACTGATTAGTGTTTATTACATTTAAATCATGAGCAGCCTGGCTGTTGATCATAATCTGTTTAAGATGTTCTCAGGTTAAGCAGCTTCGATGAATCATGGATCTCCTGTAACTGAATTTCCTCACTGCCATGCATAAACCAATTTACAGAACAATCCGCTCATTCAAAGCGTCCAGCAAACAGCCGCTGCCGTCCACCAGTAAAATAAATTCTAATACAGAGGACAGAAAAAAAATTCAGTGCGATGTTTTTTGATGGTGCCAAAAGAACATCTGGGGAAACAAAAAACAAATGTGTGGCTAGAGTTTCTAAAGAGATTAGGAGACGTGCTTCTGAAGCGCCATCAGACTGAAATTATTTGCCTAACTCACTCAGATCGATTACTTTTTTGCTTCATTTTTAGTTTATAGATTTATTATTTTGTCTGGCAGTTAATATTTGATCTCTCTACTTCTAACAGACGTGGCGTGTGTTCTCCTTCATGTTACTATTTTGGTGAGTAATACAAAAATGAGAAATTTATAAATTAGTAACCAAATCAATGCAAATAACCACAGATTTCATTCTTCTGCAACCTTCACCAAACAAATATGCAAAAGGGTATTCAAAATCATATTTAGAGAATATATATAATTTGTTTAACAGCTATGAAATAAAGAATTTCATCAAACTGATCTCTACAAATCGCAGCGTGCTTCTCACCCCGTGTACGTGTTGTCGGCCCTGCTGCGCTTTGCCGGCATTCACCAGCCTCTCCCAGAGCTTGGGAGGGACGCTGGAGATGTGGAAGGAGCAGGTGATTGCTGAGGAGTGGAGAGGAGCCAGGTAAGGAGTGGGCAGAGAGGGCCACCCGGGGGTCTGGAGGTCAATCACAACCAGCTCCTCTTCCAGAAGCACTACCAGCGCTGACGGCTCGTCGAACTCTGCAAGAAGGAGACGACATTTAGACCATGTTACACTTTTCATACAAATAAAAGTTAATTCTTGAATCAGTAATCCACAGATAGATCTCAGTAATGTTGGCCAACTCACCTTGCTCGTGTTCTATGCTGTGGACAGTGAAGAAGTCAATGACTCGGGACGTGAAGTCCAGAGTGACGTGGTCTTTGTCTTGTTGGATGGTCAGACAGTGGCGGTCACCATAGCTGGCTCTGGGCATCCCACCGCTGTACAACAACACTGGAGAACTGGACCAAGACACAGAAAAATGTTTTTAATCTGTCATCTAAAAGAACATAGAGGGAGTGTTTCTGATATAATTAGGCAGAATTACTTAACATTTTTAAATTCATGGACTATTTTAAAAAGAATTAAAATTGAATTATGCAAAAATCTGAGTGAAATTTAGATAACTTTTGGTGTTAACTGACAATTATGAACCAATTTATTGACTTTTAGCAATAAATATTAGCATGCATATTTTGCTGCCCAGGTGTTGTTAATTATCTGACTCAAACATTCCAAACTAAAGCAACTCAAACCAGACCCAATTCTGTCTGGAGTGAAATCAGTTATCACAGAGCTGGCAATACGTTTTATAACAGTGTCAGCATGGAGATTAATTGTCTTGATTTTGTTGAATCAGTAGCACATTCTTCCTCACTGAGAGGAAATATGAATATATTCTATTTGATATGTCAACCTATAATTTTTATTCTGCTACTGTTGTTTTGTTTGGGTTGTTTCCTGTGTTTCATGTTTTAAAAAAAAAATGTACAATATATGTGCATATAAGGTGTGTAATTATTTTAAAACATAAAAAGAAGTTAAAAAAAAAAAAAAAAAAAGAGTCTTGCATATAATGAAACAAAAACACAAGTAAAGATTTAGTAGCACTGTGATCCAAAAGGCCGTCGTCTGATTGCAGGAATCAAAAAGGACTCACCCTGTCTGTGTTGTCCTCCACAGGATCTTGTTGATGGCCTTACAGGGAAATGGACCTGAGAGAGACAACCATAAACGGTGAAGTTGAAAAACATTTAAGAGACACAGCGTGTCTTAAGTGAAAAAAAAGACTAAACTTTTAGACTAAAAAAGGGGGGGAAAAAAATCAAATACAGAAGTGTTTAAAGCTTTAAATGTCCCACAAATATTCTGGATCACAGTCACCGTCATGCTAATTCTCACCATAAAAACGAGTCACTGTGAGTCACAACATGCCAGCAGTCATTCATTAAGCCAGTGTCAGTCACTGGACGCTGGTCTTTGTGGACGAGACCCCCACCTCCACCAGACCTGAATGACAGTGCACTTAAACATGCCTCAAACAGACATTAGCTGGGGACACACAAAAGAAGTGTGTGTGTGTGTGTGTATACGTGTGGGTGATGTATGCATTTCTCACCATATGGGATGGTGGAGGACACTGGTTGGTGATTGTAGGTGTCGCCATTAGTAACAGCCCACACGGAGTAGCCCCCATCATTATGGGAACTGACAAACAAGTTTCCAGATCGTTCCCACACCAGACTCTCCAGCTGCTGCAGGGGGGTTTCACACACACACAGACACACACATATAAAGCCATCAGACCAGGTTGGATAGCAGAAGAATTACAGCTCAACACAGCGTGAAATGATTAATCATCATCAGTAAGAAGAAACTAAGATCTGCTCTGTAAACTACATACCTGTTTGCCGAGGAAGAGTTGCTCAGCATGACGAGTGCTCAGATCCCATAGGACCACCAGGCCCCGGCTGTAGCCAATCAGAATCTTTCCTGGCTGCTGTGGATGTTCCTGAAGTGATTCTACCGGCCCCAGAGATTTCCCACATCTGTAATCATCTGGCAGGCTGGGAAAAACAAATCCATTAGCCATTATCCCACATCTGTAGCCTGTTTGTAACCCGGCATGCTATGAATTACACGTATCCAGGTCAAAATGAGGTTAAATAATTGTCATGTTGATGGGGGATAAAATAATTAACACTGAAAGATTAAAAAGGTGGACACAGTCATAAACTCCGGATGTGAATATCCTTTTTGATCATAGATCATGTGACGACAAACATAGTAGGTAGACCTTTAAATATAGAACATGTTTAAAAAAAGAACATGAGGACTGCAGACTTTATTTTGCACCAAACCAACCCAAAGCAAAAGTGTTCAAATGTATGTATATTATAATCATACAATCATACATAAACATAAACTCTAATACAACCACAGGCTGTTCTTCCAACAACAACAACAACCAGAGTGAAATCAACATCAAGCCGGAGCTGAGCTGCTGGAGCTTGTGAACTAGACATTCCTCTGAGGCAGCAGAGGAATGTGGAGCGGGACACACCCTCGAGATGTCAGAGGATTCCCTCGGAGAAAGATGGGAAAAAGATGGGGAGAAGACAGAAGAAGAAGAAAGGAGGAAAGGAAACAGCTGAGAGGAAGAGCTCGAGATAAATGAAAAATAAACAAACAAACAAAGAGGGAATGAAAAGAGGGCAATGCAGCTTTCCGTGCACTCTGCTGGGGATGAGGGGCAGCGAAAGATCATCGCAAAAGAGATAGTCATCCTGTGTGACACACACACGCACACTTCTGACTGGTTTTGTAGCGGTCACTGAGGAAGATCCTCTCCGGAAGCACAGAGGCAGAAACATTCCCAACAAAGCATTCCATTGTGTCCGTCTCTCCGTTCACAAGTATTTTTAGGGAATCCAGCATCCTGCTACAGAGTCCCAGTGATGAGCCTCTCACTCTGTATGTGTGTGTGTGTGTGTGTGTGTGTGTGTGTGTGTGTGTGCGCACACGTTGGACATTCAGCTGAAACACTTCCCCAACCGGAACACTGTGTTTTGGCAGCTGGTACAAAGCCTCACTGTCTAAAAGCTCCTCTCCTTTGCACACACGCACACACGTACGCACACACACACACCATACAAAGCACTCACAAACTCACAGGCCTTATCAGGGCCCTCGTTAGGCCTCAGTTCTGCCCACTTCCCTAAACAAGCCTGCTTAATGAGGGGTTTGGCCAACCAGTCAGACAGTCACACAGAGGAATGAAAAAGAAACACAACAGAAGCTCTGTGATACTCTGCCAGTGCATCAACACAGGAATGCGGAGAAGAAGACGGCAGCATAAAAAATAAAGAAATTACTGTCTGGTATGTGCTTCAAAAAACAAAACAAAAAAAACAAAAAAACACAGTGTGCACATTTGTCGCTCACAGATTATTTTATGTGTCTTCATCACGTTAATATACACAACACTGCAGTTTGTCCTAAAGATCTATCTAAACCTGCTGCCACCATGACCTGACCCCGGATAAGTGGAAGGACATGGACAGACAAAACTAAACCCATAAATTAATTCATGAAGCTCTTTTTCTTCAGGTCTGTGTGGATGTAGATTGATCACATTTGATTGACAGAAGCAAACAGTTCTGCAGTGGTTAAATCAAATCAAACTGATCCATGCTCACTTCAAACAGAGTGCACACAAAAACATAAATATCCTACGGTGATTTCATGTGAAACAACCACAAATGTTGGAACGTTCAGGCCCTTTACAGCCACCAACTATGTGACTTAGAGTCTTATTTAGGTAATAGTAAGCATCTTAGAAGTATTAGGAATTAACATCAATCCAGAAGAAGTTCCCATTTTTGCAATTGAGTTGTCAACACAAGAAAAAAAAAAAGCCCAGGAGGTTGTTGCTTCATGAGCTCAACTTCACTGATATTTACAGCATGCTGTCGCTATTTATTGCACTGCACTGTATTTCATCTCTTCCACCCAGCCCACACCCACCCCAAAACATCTGATTTACAGATTACTGTACATGTCCAATGCAACAATGTCCCAGAAGAGATGTCTCGACATCTCAGCTCTGTGCCAATTTTAATTTAATAACACCATTATCTCCGTATGATCCAGTGCTCCTCACTCACAAATCCAAAAACGTGTATTATTCATTACAACTTGACAAGTTTCACAGAGAATATCATTTTTCGGTTTCACAGCGTGTGATGTCTCCTGCTCCCTTTCCTCTACTTTCCAAACAGTGTTCAGAAGAACTGGCTGTTCTCATGGTCCCTGAACCGCATGACCCTGACCTGCCTGCTGTTGCTGCCGGGGTCAAGAGGGATATTTGTTCCTGCGTCTATGTGTCTGAGTCCGACCTGCTCAGCTGGAGCTGTGAGTGGAGGAAACTCGAGTGTTTAAAGGGAGACATACTGTGACAGGGATGAAGAGCAGGGAATGAAGACTGAGTCAGGAGGCAAAGAAAGGGAGAAACTACAAAAAATTAACTTACTGGCTAACTACCTGGCTTTATATTTTATTTAATTTACATTTTTTAATAATTCATTGACGTTTTCATTCTTTATATGACATTCTCACCTCTGTGTGACCTGATCCTGGAGCAGCGTCTGGCTGTCCTTCAGTGAAAGGTGGGGCAACTCCAGGAAGTACACGCCTCCTCCCTCTGTTCCAATGCAGAGGAGGTCACATGACCTCAGCAAGAGGAGGACAGTTACCCGGGTGGCACTGAGAAGAAGAAGAAGAGGAGGAGAAAAGTGAAGCTGACATTCATTTTAATAAGGAACAGGGCATCAATAATACACCTCGCATGATCACAACGTTCTCCAATGACCAGCAACTGCAACTACAATATATAGAGCGCAAATACATTTATGCCAGCCATAAATAGTACAATAATGGGTTGGAAATTATGAAAACCTTAAGAATTGTACCTTTAAAAACAAAAGAACATAAATGAGGTTCTAAAATAGTATTAACGGGCTCTAATGTACCTGCAGCTCTCAATGCCGGGTCTTCCTGGAAGGCTGTAGCTGCTCACTTCCTGTAGACAGACCACTCCCTCTCTCTTAACCCCGCCCACCTCTCTAGGCGCACCGGCCACCAGCTCCCACAGGTGAATTGTGTTGTCATCCAGCAGCGACAACAGGCGGCCCTATCATAAAGAAAATATTCAAATATTAAGATCACTTTGGAGAGGACTCTCATCACCAAATAACAGATAATAAGTGGCAATTAACAATTCAGATAATAAGTGGCTTGAAGCTTACCTGTCCAGGCAGGAAGTGGATTTGTGTGACAGCGGTGGTGTCTTTGTGTAGTCCTGTGAACTCCACACCAGGGGCACCATAGCTGCAAGGGTCCCGTCAAGGAAATTCACAACAAAGCAACCTTTTTACAATGTACAGCGCTCAGAATAATGGAGCTATACATGAATTATACATCACAGCCAGTAGACACGATCCCAAAGAGAAAGTCACACGGCAGAAAAAAAAACAAACACAGCAGGGACTTAATTCTAGTTTATAATATGGTTGGGCAATCTGGACGAATATATTGTCATTTTTTGTCAATTTATTGTTAATTTAATGGTCTGCCTCCGAGGAACGAGTGACAGCCGCTGCTCAACGAGACACTCACTCAACAGCAAACTGAGCCAAAGAACGAATGAGAGGAGAAACAGCTGTAGAGCCAGAATGTTTTCACATCTAACTCTGTGGATTAAAGGTTTATTTCAACCAAACCAGAGCTGATGATTGTTTGAACAGTGGAAAGACAGAGAGATGTTTTTGGTGAGTTTTATTTTGTTTCTGTCTGTTGGTTGAATGAAATGTTTTATGAGGAGTTAACACAGCAATTAAGCTAGCCTTTGAGAGAAACTTGATTTAGAAGATGGAGGGTTGTGTTTCTGTCTTGGCATTTTGTCACACACATCTTCCAGAAGAAACTCCAGGACACACAAATCATCAGTTGTTGCGCCTTTATGAGCAATATAGCATGCAGGGAGAAAGCTGGAGACACTAATGGGTTACTTAGAGCTCAGCAACATTTGCATAAACTATTCTCATATCGTATACGTCAGTACTGATCATGTGGGAAAAGATCAAAGGGAATGTGCATGTTGTCTGAGAAGATGGAGCCATTCGTCGTTCATGTCGCACATTAAGAAAATGCAGCACATTACGCCACCAGGAACAATATTTATATATCAATACAAACTGTATATCTGCCACCGTCACACTGTTTCCCACCTCTTCTTAGTTGATAAAATGCAGAGACACGCATGAAATATTGTTCTCTCTCCCCCTATTTAGCCCCCCTCCTTGGAGGCACTGCAGCAACACTGCCAGGGTTACAAATCAGACTCCCATCACGGTTTAAAAATATGCATTACTTGTATGTATTTTAGGACAGTTTGGTCAAAAATGTGACAACGAAATGGCAGATAGTATACACACACACATATCAGCACATCTTAAAGCATCTCTTTAAAGCTTTTCAAAATAGAGACAGAAGATGTGTGACTGGGAGGAGGACAGAGTGCAACACCTAACAGTTAAAACTAGTAATTCGGAGCTGTAAACCAGAAGAAACACGTTGGTTGGGTGTGATAGCAGGGAAGAAATTAGAACATTATAATAAAGCTCATAGCAATTACCAACACCAGATGACGCAGATGCTTCAAAACCAACACTGTGAGTGTGTGTGTGTGTGTGAGTGTGTGTTTAAAACCAATAGCAATCTTCACAGAGTCCTCCATTTGTTAGTCCAGTAAATGAAGCCGAGATGATAAAATAAAAGCTGCACTCAAGAACTGTGACGCCGTGGACACAACCAAGCTAAAACTGCAAATTAGCGCACAAACACACTCTTGTGAGCAATACCGACACACTTTAGTACACTGCTTACATAAGCCTGGAGGAATGTGGATTAAAAATGCAGACAAATAAGAAGAAATCTGGGGAGTTCTCATGTTTGTAGTTGAGCTGCTTTGCTTTATATTATTATCCTTTTCCAGAAAGAAGACAAATATTATAACTAGATACATTTAATATCCTCGTTTCATTCTTACTCATATCTTTGCTCGTCTCTTTCCTGTTCCCTGCTACATGCCCATGAAGAACTGTATACAAATCCACTGATCCTCATCTCTCCTTTCTTTCCTTTTATCAGTCCCCTGTGTGATAATCAAGAAATTAGCCATGTACTGCCCACTCCCCACTTTCATTAACCCTCTCTTTCCACTGCTTTCTAGCAGCCATCTAGTTAGAAGAAAGGTTACTACAATTTGTTTCATTGCTCTAACCAGCTTTCCCATCTCTTTCTGCCTGAAACCACTCATTTCCCTACAGGGAGTCCAGTGGACTTTTAATACCAACATTCCTCTGCTGTCTCCTTGCTCAGCTCAACATTCCCTCCTTCAGTTCTTGGTATCCCTCTTCTCCTAACTCCTCTGCACTCTTAATAAATAATAATTAACTCCTATGCTCAGAGAAACATACCTGCTCTCCTCTTTACCTAACTTAAATCCCTCTGCTCTCGTTCCCTCCCTATCCAAATTCCCCAGAGGCCCAGCTGAGTGTTCCAGTGTTATAGCATTCCTTCGGTGTTGTCACTTCCCGTCGCCGGGTTTTATTCACTGCAATAACAGCCTCGGACAGCTGGAGGTGGAGGTGTGAAGGGAACATTCACTCACGGGTCATGAATCACCAGTCCAAATAAAGAGAGACAGGGACAAATTAATTAAGAGGCATAAGTTAAGAAAAACAAAGTATTCGACTTCTTTAAAGGAAAAGTTCATATAGAAAAACACAGTTACTCGCTTTTTTGCAGAGTTTTGATATTTGCATGGCAAATATGTTGTTACAGCCAGTTAGCGTAGCATACAGACTGGAAAAGGAGGGAAATAGCTAGTCTGGCACTGTGCAAAAGATTTCTGACTACCAGCAAATGTAAAGCTCACTAACTAACACATTATATATAATTTATTTAATTCCTACAAAAACAGAAGTGCAACAATGGCCGCAGGTAGTGACTTCCCGGAGTATCCCCTATTGCCTGGAAATTATCACAGGAAGTTACTGCACCTGGCAACAAATAGTCCAGCACTTAACGCCCCACGACACCTCAACATGTCTACATGTTTTTGGACTTTCAGGCACAGCCTGGCCTGGCCTCCTGTTTCCAGTCTTTACACTCAGTTAAGCTAACAGTCTCCTGGCTGTGGCTTCATATTTAATGGATGGATACATTTATTCTCATCTAACTCTCAGCGAGAATGTGCATTTCCCCAAAAAGTCAAACGACTGCCTTATGCAACCAAAGAAAGAATGTTAAAGTGCAGCACCGTACAGTACACTGTCGAACAGCTGTGTTACAAGAAGACAGGATGTGCAAAGTAAAGGTTGACAATCTGAGGAGGAATAAGTCCTGCAGGAAAAGATGATGCAACACAAATGATAACAGCACTGCTGTGCTCCAAAGTCAGGAGAGAAAATCAGACACAGCTGTGTAAGACAGATGGACAGCAGTGGTTTGTGTGTGTATCCCAGGTATGCGACGACGGCCGCAGCTCATTCATCACAAATCTATACAGCATCTCCCACAAATTTAAGCTGGCTGTGCAAAATAAGACTGCATGGAAAGCTGTCAGTGCACAGAGTAAAAAAAATAAGACCACTAATGACTGTTTAAGACTGTGTCAGAGCCTTGACACTTGGCTGGTCTGTAGCACCTCTGACAGGAACCAGGAACCAGGCCACTGTGTTCTCCAATTTCAAACCTTGTCCTTCCACACAACCCCAAATAAATATGTCCAACAGGCAGCAGAACAGAACAGAAGGGCAGAGGTTCTCACTACTATAAGGAGGGAGAACAAACAGTGTGATCAGGAACTGCAAAAAAAAAAAACTCAACTGTGGCACATGATTCACACACACACTTCTTGGTGCTGGTGATGTCATTGGACAGCTGGTGGGGGGGATTCCCGGTGATGATGTCATCACCTTCTCAATAGGGACAGCTGTAGATGGAGTCCCGCTTGTTGTAACCTCATTATAAATGTGTGTGTGTTTGTGTGTCTCATCTGAATTAAGCTCCCTACCCCCATGGGATCAGCTCATTGGCCAAGCCCTACAATAGTTGTGGGCAGTTAATAAATGTGTAAATGTGTCAGCACGCTGGCTTCCCTCTGCAACAGCCAGGCTGTTAAATACAGATACATAAATTCACATGAATACACACACCTGCAGCCACAGCCTTGTTGTGTTGTTAAATTGTTGTTATCTTAACTTATTTGCCATTGTTAGGGTGTTAACATGCAAATATTTGATAATTTACACATCACACAAAGTACAGAGGCTGATGGAAATGTCATTAATGTTGCAGGAATTTGGTTATAAACCAAAGTACGAGACAGATTGAAAGTTTGACCGGTTGATATTCATTCAATAAAGACATTTCAATCTGGATCAAGGGTGTGGACAGACAAATTATCATCAGATTATCATCCCTGGAGCCATACTGCTAGCTAAAACCTCTTATTCTGACAAACAACGAGGCCTGATGCCATTTGAAAACAATCCGCATGAAGACATGCTTAAATTTAAGATATGTGGATAAATAAAAAATGGTGATAAAGATGAAAGGAACTGCTGCAAATTCTCAGAATGCCTGACCAAGAACATCAGAGGCTTCTCCCACAGTTCAGACAGACAGACACACACACACACACACACACACACACACACACACACACACATAAAGGGCATGAAGGATAAATGCAGTCAGGTCAGTACTCTGTAATGAACTGGAAACTGTGACTCAAAGCAGTAATTCAAAAGTCTGCTCAATCCAATTTGAATATGAAAATAAATATAATGTTAATAAAATGAACCACAGAAATTCAGACAAAGAGCTGTGTATAAATGGTTTAAGATGATACAATTTTGAAATAAACATTCAAGGCGTTCCCTAAAAAAAGTTCAGAAAGAAAAAGATTGTAACTTTGAGCAACCTGTTGAATGACGCACGGGTTTAACCGTGCTGCTCAGTGCGAGCAAACCATTCATCAAGCTACATGTTCAGAGTGGAACGTGCAAAGATTTGTTGCATTGCTCAACAGAAAACCCTGAAACACACACAATGGAGGCCTACAGTAACTCATAATCACTGAATCACTGTCTCTTCCTCACGCACACACACACACACAAGTGTGATTGCCCGGTGATGCAGAGAGAACGCGTTAGCAAGGATAAAGCGATTTCACGGTCTGAATACAGACAAACAGAAGGCATTGTCCTCCATGCAGACACACAGCCATGTACACACACAAACACACACACACAGCCACACATACACACACACAACAGAAGATAGGAACGGACAGGAAGGATGGTTCCCTGGACCCAGGGATGAAGCTGACCACACAGAGAGAAAGAATCAAACCATCTACACCGGAGAAAAAGTCAGAAAAGTTTAAAAAGAAAACTTTAAGACTTCAAACAACAAATTGGTTTTAGCTCTTAAAGTTCTCGAGGCGTCATCTGTAAGCATTTTCTCAAACTCCCTTTCTTCCCTTCACACACATACACACACACACACACACACACACACAAGTCCTTAGACGTCTGGCAAAAAACAGTTGACAACAAGACAAGCCAAACAACTCCACCCACCCACTAGAGAAACAATCCCATCTCATTTGCATCCTTTGCCTCAGCTAGTACCTCTCCACCTCCCACACCTCCTCTCTCTGTACACACTCCCCCCCGACACGGCAGCAGTGACACTTGAAGATATACTCGACTGTCACATTAGCAACAAAAGATTACAATGTTTATCTAGAACACAAACATTCATGGTCCCCAGATTTCATTGATCCCCTGTTTGTTTTCCTCTGGTGCCACCCTGAAAGTCGTGTTGCCTTCATGATGAACTGTAATCACTCTGGTCTCCTGGCTCATCGTCACTGTGAGCATGTTAGCGTTTAGCTCAAAGAACAGCAGCCTAACAGGGCTGCTAGCATGTCAGTTGACTCACTATCAAAGTCAAAATCCACATTTGAAAAGAATCAAAACAGATCAAGACTGATTTTTTATTTGAGTCAAAGATCCTGGTCGTCTAAACCATAAATATGTCAAACATTAGATAAATAGGCAAACTGTTAAGCATTGCCAATGAATGTGGGAGGTCATTTTGTCAGTAGGTTTTTGAAAATATAGGTAGTGCCAACAAGCTAGCACACACTACCATTACTCTCTTTCTCTCACTTTAATTCAGCCCTGCAGGAATCGAATGTTTTTACAGAACTCTGATTTGTCAGTTCTGTTAAATGTTTTCTTTTTCGTTCCTCAAGTCTGGTCAGCTTGGTAAGACCACACAGCCTTTATCCCCACAGACAGGCCCCTCAAAGTTGTCGCCAAATGGGAAAACGAATGTGTGTGTGTGTGTGTCCATTCATCTGTAAGTGTGTGTATAGGTGTGGGGGTGAGGAAGGACCGGCGCAGACCAAAGACAGGGGAAAGAGGAGGGTGGAGAGGTTGGTTGAGACAGAGAAAGCAGAATAGTGACTGAGGAGGGGGGTTGGATTTTAAAGGTCCTGCCATTCTTTAGGCATATCAATGAGATACAAAAAGATAGAGAGAGATAGTGGTGGAAGAGACGTGATAGTGAGAAAAAGGCTGAAGACAGTGAGCAGTGAGAAAAAAACTTCACAGTATAAGACAGAAAGTTAAGACAGAGTTAGGAGAGAGAAGGCAGTGTGTGGGTTCAACTTAGTTAGAGAGCTACCAGACAATTAAATACCAACATATCGATTTATGTAATGCAGAAACAACAACAAAAAAACCACAGGTTACATAACATTTTGTAGTATTTTCTCTACAAATTAGCCTCCAAGACAAGCCAGTCTCTGCAGCTACACTTAAAAACAAATTAATGTGACTTGGTACGAGTGAAAAGCTGGCAATAAAAAGGGGCAGGAAAGGCCATAGCTGTGTAACAATTGAAAGGAAATTGTGTTGCAAGCAACAAGCACATGGGGAATTTACTGTTTTCACCACAAATTACTAAAATTTTGTTGACTTGGAGGACGGATAAACAATTCTGGATTCCTTCACATTAAGTTAAAGCAGCTGTCAAAGTGTCTTTAGTGTTATACATGTCCACACCCGCAATGTAAAAGTGGATGACACTGAAGCTACAACATGAGCAAACAGCGCTGCTAAAATATGAAGAAACGCCAGCAAAAAACTTAAAAGGACAACACCCGATGATGCTGTGTGGTGTGCGTGTGACCAACAGGATGTCAGACAGACAGAGGGAGAGCTGACAGCTGGAGCACACCCACAAACATGCGGATCAAAGCTGCGCTGCAAGTGTGTAAATATTAGCTCGTCCTCTGGCTGCTGGATTGCCGATACTGAAGCTTCGTGGTCACAAAGTTTCAGCGTGATTCAGCACTTACCAGACAGTCCAGATAAAAGCAAAGTCACAGCCCACAGTTACATACTGTGTGTGCGTTACTGGCAAGTACTGTTAATACTGTACGCATCGTTTTCTCTGAACTGATGCGTTTTTACCAAGAAACTCTGCTGTCTGACGTGCTGAGCTGCAGACTTATAATACCCTCCAGTCTGTGACTACTTCTCATCCCCAGCAACTGCGCTGGTTGTCTTGGAAACCGATTCAAAAGCTTCCTTTATTAAGACTAGACTCAGCAACAAAGCTCTTACTCACCCTATCTGCGCACACACACACACACACACACACACACACACACACACACACACACAAGGAGGGTTAACCCAGGGCAGCCCAACACGCATTCTTCGACAGGAGACAGACTCCCTAAGAATCGCCCCACCACCCCCACACTTGATCTCTCTCGACATACACAAGAAAAAGTCCACACCACATTGTCCCCTTCCCTCTGCTGAGCCCCAGTCTGTGGTCGATTGCAGAAACTCTCAGGGCGTAATATGACTCTGCCTTTATAAACACGCAGAGAGTGAGGGAAGGAGGAAAAGGAAAGAACAAGTGAGAAACTCAAGCAAGAGGTTGAAGGAGAGCGCATGTGAACAAGGACAGATCGTGCCAGGATGGAGAACAGAAGTTCAAACAATAAAAAAAAAAACTCAGATTTTTACAATTTTCCACTCCATCTTTTGTAATTGAGTCAATAAACTCGACTTCTACTTGAGCAAACTTTCTCTTCATTTTTTTGTCTTTGCTCGTGAACTGTACAGGCGTCAGTGTGTGCAAGAATCAAACCACACATCTGGCGCTGTAAGCTGGAATTGTGTGTGTGAGCGTACTACAGTACTAGCAGGTATGCTGGCAAGCACGTCCAGGTCAAATTCATGTCAGTGAGTCTGTGAGATTATCAGGGAATGTGCACACACAAACACACACACACACACACACACACACACACAGAGAAGATATACCTATTTAAAATGAAGGTTAACGTTTCAACCAAACTTTATTTTCAGAACTGACATCAAAGCTGAAAAGATTATTCCATCGACAGAAAAATAATCTGAAATGATTAATCGATTGCCAAAATAGTTGCAGTCACTCAGGAAATCTTCCACGAAAAACACGAAACATTATCTGCTTCCAGCACTCGTTTCATGTCATTGTATAAACTCAAGAACTTTCTTTGCAAGCAGTCTGAAGACAGAAGCTTGGGCTCTGAGATATTGTGACATCTTGGACATTTTATAGACCAACGAACTATTCAAGAACATAACCAGCAGGTTATTTGACGATAAAAAAGAATCATATCTTAAAAATCTGAAACTCTTTCTTCCTGGTTTGTGTTGTTTTAAAGATGACTGACACTCCTGTGATGTGCAGAAAAACAGCTAGGAGGTGATCTAATGCAGATGTTCCTGAACTTTCACGGCCCATGGCCTCCTGAAAGTCTACTCACAACACTTTGTCAGGTTGCAGGAGTTACATAAGATGAATTTTACCTCTCGGGCGGTTTCACCTGAATGATTTTAAAAAAGGTATAAAAAGATGAAAATTAGCCAGTATTCTACAAGGAAATCCCAGGCTTGGGAACCACTCATCTAATGCAATGAAGGTGTGAAACAAGATACTGCACATCTTTATACTCCTGCAGAATGACTCTTATTATACTCTTCACTCTTGTTATACTCTGCAGAAATACACGCTGACTTTCCAGAAATTCCAGCAGAAGCTGGGACCTTGTTAAAAAGCGGATGACTAGTGTGAGCTTTCAGTCGTTTTGTTAGAGAAGGTAGTGCAGTTATTTCACCTCCCTCTTCCATCTCCTTTACACTCCCTTGTCTTCGCTGCCTCTGTTTATCTCCACCTCTCCCCTCCTCCATCTCTCCCTCCATCCATCTCCCTCTGGGGTGCAAGTGCCTGGCACCACCAGCCCCTCTCTCTCTCCTTCACTCTCTCTCTCTGAAAGCTGCATCTCAAAGAGTTGATTCTCCAGTCGAACGCATCTGCACACAACACACAGCCAGCCTCACACACGCACACAGATAAATGTTAAACGTTAAGTAACCGTAAACAGACACTTTAATCATACACACAGATTCAAACACTCGCATGTTTGTGCTGATAAGTCCTGTTTCACGCTCCACGCTGCAGCTCGCATGCCCCCCAAATGAAACACGCAAGACAAACGTGAAACATGTGAGGCAAACATGCAAAACAAACACGCTCAACATACGCTTTAAAATCTCCAAGGTCTTCATTTTCTAAAAGGATGATAGGGCTTGACCAGTAAACAAGAGGAAAAGACAACAACAAGGCAGCAGAATGAGGTTATCCTGCTATTAAGCTGCAGAACCGTCATTGGAATAATAACAGAGTTGGCAGCCAGAGGGAGATGAGTGAGATCAATAACATGTCACAGAGTTGTGTCATGCGGACGGTGCACGAGCCTCCAGAGCTGCTGGAACTTTTGACACAAAGGACGCACTCAGCCAAATTATGGTTTTCGCCGCGATGCATCTCCCGAGCCAAACCAATACTCATTTCCAGCACAGCCTTTACTCAGTCTGTCCCAACTCACTCACAAACTCACACAAACAGTCTTGCATTGCCACTGCCGGGGAGTTGGGGGTTAGATTCCCACTGACCGCAAGCTCAAAAATGCATTTATGGTATTCGGAGCCTCCAAGAATAAAACCATCCACTCAATACTTTATGTAATGATGTTGTTGTTTTGTTTTTCGGTCTTGGTCTAATTTTCATAGCTCTGGCCAACAGTCCGATGGGCTATAATGAACATTTTACTCACAGAGTTAATTGCAGTGATCAGGAGGGAGTGACAGCCTTCCAGATGAGTAAAGCAGGGCAGGAGATGATGATGCATGCAGGTGGTGAACCAGGTAATCTAAACCACTGAACCTTGGTGCACCTGAAATGTCAACTGCTTGCCACTACACGTGAAACTACTCAGACTACAAAACACAAACGTTTTCTGGTACGGGGGTCACTCATCCCTTTCTATAAATGACCAAAATGTCAGTTGATGTGAGAAAAATGTCACTATAACCCAAAGGAATCATGACCACAGCTATGAAAATAAAACACAGACTGTAAAATATGATTTAACTTTTTTGCAGTTTAGACTGCAGTGACAGATCAGCTCTCTTCAAATCAGTGGTGCAGACAGTGCAACTTCCCCACAGACAGCACACACACACCACTGCTCCACTGAAGTGATGTTATATAAACAGCTCTGCTGCAGAGATCTCTGATCACTATTTCCTCAACATTCATGAGGCATCATGAGAGCAAGAAAACCAACAGCGCACGCCACTGTTCATTAAAAAAAAAATACACTAAAGAGTACAAAGCCTTTCTGTTGGCGTGTGTTTTTTCTTCAGTCAGTACAAGCTGCACAGGAAACACCAAAGTACGTGACATTAAAGAGCATAACAGGTGCGTGAAGCACCAATTTCCGTAAGCATCAAAACCCACAGTGGCAGAAGGCACTGTACTCTACACTGCAGAGCTGATGTAGAGATAAACAGAGCGGCATTTCAAAGATGTAAACAGACAAAACCGGAAGAAAAACTATTTCTGTACTCTACCAGTCGCTGCCCAGGCGTTTCCTTTGATAGCCATTATCCTGTGAGTTGTATTCGGCTGGATTTTGGGGACGCATAGTCAACTATGACTAAGGGCTGAATCATATGTTTTTAATTTGTTTGATAAAGCTTTTTTTTTAATTAATCAGTGCATATTTTATTTTTTATGCTAGCAGGTTCCTGACTTGTTAACTACCTAAAGACTCTGGACATGTGGACTGAAGTGCAAGCTGATTCATCAGCTGTTATTCTTCGTCTTCGATAAAATGATTTGAAAATTTGCGAATTAGCAAACTTGGATCAGTAAAAGTCAGTGACAGTCTAAAGAATGGACAGCGTATACGTGACGTCACCCAAAGGTTTCTGAAGAGCCGCTTTGAAGCTCTGATGTATGTTGGTAGTCCTGTCTCATCCGCAGCAGGTTGCCCCTCGGTAGAAGCTCCTCATCTTACTGTGACTGACGGCCCTCTGTCAGATGCATGAGCTCAATGATAATAAAAGGATACACTTTGATGGCTCCTGATTTTGTCCCGATGGCCATAAGTTGTAGCTTGGGGTCAAAGGCCAAAGCACTGGGCTGGTGAGGGAAACCATGCTCCACGGTCTATGAGAGAAGTACAGAGCAGGAAAGACAAACAGACGAGAGATTAACACATGAGACAAGAACGAAGAAGACAACAAAAAACACACTGATTTATTTTTTTGACAGTTCTTTCTTTAATGCCTGTCTGCGAGTGTGTCTGTGCAGTCAGCGAGGCGTCTAAAAGGGAGGACTCCCTTAATAAAGTGAGAGGAAAGTTCTTAAAAAGCACTGATGGCAGCCGCATTGCTTCATTAAAAGCACTCTGCAGACTTTGTTAAATGGGATTAACATCATTTCACAGCTTTTCCTTCTGCCTCTGACAGCTGGGGAAGCATTCACATCTACAGAGGAAAAAAACAGAAACTTTACAGATACCTTAACCTACTTTAAAGAGGTCGAGGGGGTCTTTAAAGTTTTGTGGCCTCTGTGATCGAGAAATTTGGAAAGGAGTTATTTAACTTGGACACCATGAGGTAAATATGATATGGTAAAACATTAACTCTTTGTTTCTTCAAAGCACCAGTCCGATCACACACACACACACACACACATCAAAGTAACACTCCTGTTGAGAGACCACCTCTGTGATAGTCGTGGCAGCTGGTGCCAAACCTTTAAAAAAAAAAAAGTGTGTGTGCTGTTGTCGCAGTCCAACAAACAGTTCATGGACTTCAGACCTGATGCAGCCAACCGAACTACACACTCTACTACTGTCAAAAAACTTTTACTGACATTCTTAGAATATACTTTCATGTCAAGAAAATCCACAACTCAGAAGTCAAACAAAACTGACATAAATTTGCTGCTTCCAGCTTCTAAAATGTGAAAATGTTCTGTTTTTCTGATGTCTATGAGTTTGCATCCTTTTAGAGAAAAGCCCACCTTATTTTGTTGCCACTACCTCTGATCACCTCTTTCATAAAATGAAAAACATACAGTAAACTGAATAGCTTTGTGTTGTGGACAAAACAAGAGGACGTCGCCTTTGGCTTTGGAAAACAGCGATCAACCATTTTTCACCATCTTCTGACATCTTATGAACCAAACATCTAATCGATTGATCTGGAAAATGATCGTTAGTTGCAGCACTAAAATGAAAGAATCAAAGAAATACCAGCTTTTAATTGGATGGGATACTTATGCTTTGTGTGCAAATTCAAGAACTTATTAGCTGTGGATTTATTAAGCAAGGCGTGAAAGAAAAGGCACTTTTATGTGATTATGCCGCCCAGTTTGGGCTGCTGACTGAGGCTCATTTCGACATGTCCATCCACTGTGCAAGATAAATTGTGGCTTTCAACATCAAAAAGTTTGATCGGCCTTGCCCTCGGGGACAATCTGCTCTACTTTTTCTGAGCGATGACACAACGTGCAGACAGATAGTGGCTTCACCTAACCCGAGTTCAAGGCCACCATCCTGCACAGTAGTCTATATAAGTGTACTGTAAAGTTGGCTGCAGCCCACCAGTTTAGCAACAGTGACAAAGGTGACAACATGCAGCTCGCTGAAAGAGGAGATCCCAACTGGTGGTGGAAGGATAATGTTAACTCAGGCTTCAGGAAGCTGAGGTTTACTGTACATGAACTGGTTTCATACCATGCCAGAGTTGAGTAGCATGAAATCTGACACTCGTGGTTTCACACACAGACCCTCAAAAACACTGAAACAAGAAGAGAGAGCGAGAGAGAGGGGGGGGGGGGGGGGTAAAAAAGACCTCTGCGAGCTTTCACACACAGTCATCCAAGAAAAGTGTCACAGCACTGACAGCCATCTTGATCAATATCTGAGCATCAAAGTGCTGCAACTCACACTAATCTCGTGAAGCCTCGTAATCTCACCATCACTGGCATAATCTGTTGCTGATGGTTAATTACAGCAGTGCTGGCTCTGTGAGGAGAAGTTTTACCCCTCTCTCCCTCTCTCTCTCGGTTCTTGTGCACTTTAAACGCGGGGCCTCGTTTGGATGAAAGCCAATTAACACACGCCGTGAAAACAACTGAACCCCGCAAACACACATCAACAAAGCGTCCGTCAAGCGGCTCGTTGCTGGAAAACACGCAAGAAAAAAAAAACAGCCACACACAGAGGAGAGCAGGAGAGGAGCGGCCGGTTTAATGCCGCAAAGACTTAAAAACCAGGTCCCGTTTTGAGATAGTTTGTAAGAGAGGAGGAGAAGAAGGAGAAGAAGGAGAAGAGGAGAGGAGCCCCTCTCCCTCAACTCTCCCCCGTCCCGTTACTTTACCTTGTTGAAGGCGAAAAGCTCCTGTTTTATCTTCTCTCTCTGAGGGTCGGTGCCCTGCCGACGAAACCTAAACTTCATCATCTTGCAAGGAGGGGAGAGGGAGAGGCGAGGCAGGAGTGGCGGAGGGGACGGAGAGGCGAACACGGAGATAACAACCCGGGGTTTCTCGGGCGGTGCGGCGTAGTCGGACGATGCTAAGCTAGCTAACCGACTAGCCCATGCAGGCTGAAAGCGGGGCTGCGACGCTGCTGCTGCTGCTGCTGCTCCTGCGGGCTGCGGCTCTCCTCCCTCCTCTTCTCTCCCTCCTGGTGCTGTTTAGGTCGTGGTGGGTTTGACCACAGCCACCACCTCCCCTCCATTCGCCCCCTCCCCTTCCCGGTTCACACGGACCCCGTCGTTGTTAACCAATGAGGGCGAAGAAATCTGCGAGCAATTACACAGAAACGCCCACACAGCCCAGCGCTCCCGAGAGAGAGAGAGGGGGGGCGTTCGGTTTGTAGTAAGAGGACGCACCGGGCGCACGTTACGACGTGTAACCGCCAAGACAAGTGGAGGGTCGGTGTGTCCGCTACAACAAATGAAACTACCACACAGTAAATAACTCGTAAGAGTTAATAAATGCAAAGCAAGTGAACTTGCTCACCTTCTATTGTTGAATTATATTTTATGACTGCAATTATAGTAAAACATTTTGGGATGATGTTAATTACTGGTTGTGTTCTATGTTTCTTGGAATAAACTCTTGGTATCATAGATAGAAAGGACATGAACTGACCTTAAATACTATTATTATATTTGGTATTTTACCAGAGTCAGAATCATGTTTTCATTTCATTTCTTCTTTTTTCCCTTGAATTTTATGAAGGTAAATAATGGCAATAGTCTGTTGAAACCACTGACAGTAAAAAAGAATGCACAGCATATCCCTGATGTCACCCAGCATTAATAAAATTTGAACACGTGAGTTATATAAAAATTCATCCTCACGTGAGTTGTCACAAATGGGGAAATTAGCTATACAGATCAAAACTGGTTTTTGTACCAGACTGTAAACTTGTTTATTTCTGCTGTGAAGTTTTATGGAGTGCTTATGGAGATTGACTTGTTCTGCAGCCAGCCTCAAGTGGCCCTTTGAGGAACTGCAGTTTTGTCACTTTGGCATTGGCTTCACAGTCACAGAGATTGCCACCTGGTTGACACTGAGCATTGACCTTGTCTTAAAATCTCTAACTGTTATTTTACGTATTGGTTTCTGTATTTTTTATGTATTTTCTAGGATTTATTTATGTGTTCAATCTGTTTCCTGTGCTGTGTAATTATATTCTTTGTAACTGTTTCTGTTCTTTAAAAAACAAAATTCACACATCAGAATCATTTATGCTACAAACTTTAATGTACAACATTATTCACATGTATTTAGATATGTACAACATATATTTACAAAACATATATACATTATATTGTATAAATAATAATTTTTAATTAGTGCAAAGTGTTCAATGATGTGGCCGATGACTGTGTGCCAAAAATGTGCTTCCATATATGTTTCCTTGATTTCATGACAGGGAAGAAAATAAGAATATTAAATGAATTTGTGGCTTGTTCCTGTGGCTGCTTTATCTTTGTTTCCATTTTAAATGTAATGAAACTTAGAAATTAAAAATAAATTATATGGGTTCGCTGCTCTTGCATGTAGGTCCAAGCCTCTAATAAAAAACATATTTATCATGTTAAACCACAAGCATCTGTTAATGTTAAAGGGAAGATAAGGTTTTACTTTTTTGTTTGAGTTTTTCACACATTTCAGTTTCTTTGTACAGAGCCAACTACAGCAGGGGATTCTTACCCTCAGTGCAAGACCACATTTTAATTCAATGTCGCTGTAGAATCAAGGCTAATCAAATCACACAATTCTTCTGAAGTGGGGAAGTTAAAGTCAATTAAAGGCTTTATCCATTATATTCTCAGCCCGGAAAAGCAGCCATGGCAAGACAAGACCTTAAACAGTTTTGGCTTAAAAGATAAAACTAAAAACATTATTCAGTTTGGTAGTAAAAGGACTTTCAGTTTCTACTTCTTACATTGCATCATAGACACATGTATGCATTAAACTCAGGGGTGTGCAGTGCAATGTGTGCAGGTCTGTGCTGACACACTGGGTGTATGTGATTAAGCCTTGATTAATCTTTTTTAAGCAGAAATGCCCCATTCTAGAGTCTCAAATGTGAATATTTGCTGGTTTTCAGTTACGTCATCAACATCATCACGTTGCATAAACATGACGTTTACATATTAAAAATATTCTATGTGTAAAATAGAGGTAGATGCAGTACTTTTATGAGGCATACAGTGTGTTTTCTCCATGTGTGCATGTGCATGTTTGTGCTATAGCAGAGTGATTTCGCTTGGTGGCAAAGTGAGTCTCTTTTCTCTGACGGACAACATGTTCTCCATGTGCATGGCAATGACTCGGCACAGCTCCAGACCCTGGAAAACACACATTCATACACACAGCATAACATTTAAAGTGAGCAAAATGCATAGGGGAAAAGTATACATATATATATTTAATGTCTTTAATCAAATCTGCCTGTGTCACACACACACACACCTGCTCCAGCTGTAGCTGTGTGACGCGCTGGTTGAGCAGGTCTCCTATCATGATCTCCACATATGGATAACTGGAGCCTGAAGTTGGTCTCTGGGTGCGAGTTGATTGGACCTCTTTCAGAGGGAAACGCACCATGGCCTCCTAATCACCCACAAAACCAAATATATGAATGAATACACACCCAAACACACAATTACAACATACTCTAACAGGCAGACATTAAATGTCACATATAATATACAAACCCTAACATTTAATATCAAGGTGAATGTTGGATTTCTTAATTTATTTAGCTAAAAAATGGTAGGACGGAGAGAAGAAGTCTTCAAACACTATAAACAGCAGAGGGAGCCAATTGCTTTGTGTTTGTGAAGTAAATGTGAAATCCGGCCTCATGTTCCCATCTTACACATCCAGAAATATGAACTATGCAACATTTTACACAGGCCAGATGAGTGGATGCTTTGATTTGCATGCATAATTGTGACAATCTGTGTGACCTACATGAGTATCCTTGTTAAGAAAGTGCAGTCCATTCAGATTCACAGCCAGGATGCAGGGGGCTTGGATGGAGGCAGAGCTACAGCTCTGGATGTAGAAGAAGGAGGAACCGAACATGGGGAAGGCGCTGACCAGACCTGGACAAAACACACAAAGACTAATTTTTATTATGGCATGGTGTAACAATTACTGTCTAAGATCTACTTTTTTAAAAACTCAAAAAACACACACTCACACAGAGCCTTACCAAGGAACTGTGCACGGGCCTGATGTGGGTTTAAGGGCTGCACCTGCTGCATGTGTTGAGTTGTCATATTCAGCCATGGCTGTGAACCCTGTTTACCATAGAACGGTGAGGGGATACACTCCTGCACTTCACGGCTGAAAACACACACACACAAAAGAACGAAAAAGAGGTAGAATTGTAGCATTGTAGGCAGCACTGAATGTTGTTGTGTGTTTTTGTATATTTGAGCATATAGTCATGTGTCAGGTTATGTTTTGTAGGAGGAATTCGTGTGTCTATTTGTCTACAACAGTACTGAGAGTTAGGGCAAAAAGTGTGCTGTATGTCTGTGTAGGTCTGTATATTTACAGGGTGGGCAGGTAGATGGTGTCCTTGGCACGGTGCTGTAGAGCCGCCAGTCTGGCAATCTGCTGCAGATGCTGATCACTGGCTTTACCCTGAGGAACCACACTCAGCAAGGCCTTCAGGTAGTCTGGCAACACCTTGAACAGAGTAAAGTTTTGTTCGTGTTCATTTTGCTGCTCATTTTGTGACAGGAAATTTAAAATCTTGACACATCTACCATGTCGGACTGTGGCGTACGAGGAGAACATGTGATAGCATTTCTGCAATGGGGAATGATATCGACAGTTCATCAAGTAGATCTTTACCTGATTATAGTGCATGGTGACGTAGAGTTCATTGTCAAGTTTCAGAGCCAGACTCCATATGACTCTCCTGAACCACAGACTGTAGTTGGTATCCACTGGCTCTGCCTCAGTCGCGATATCAAGGATGTACTCACGCTTGTTCAGAGGACGCACATTCTGACCTACGGGGACACACGCTTCAGTTATTACCTGTTTATCTATATAGCTTTTGCATCTCCACTATGACAAGCGAGAGCCTTGTTACCTCTGTGTGTGACCAAAAAAACAGCATATTCATCCAAAGCTTCCGGCCTGTGCAGTCCCATCTCATAGCAAAGCTCCTCGATGACGTCCAAAGCAACCTGAAATAAAGAATCATGTTAGTCTATGAATCTGTTTGTTGTCATGTCTGTCCAACCCTTAGCATGGTGGATAGATGCTTTTCTACAGAATCAATATGATATTATTTCACTGGATGTGTGCATGCGTGTGTGTGTGTGTGTGTGTGTGTGTGTGTGAGAGAGAGAGAGAGAGAGAGAGAGACACTCACAGAGCATGTCTTGATTTTCAAGTGCCTCTCGATTCCACCTGGCAGCAGGAACAGCTGTCTCTTGGAGCTCCGCCCAGCCTGCACACAAACAACCAATCAGAGGAAGACGTCACACAGGAGTTAACACCAACATGTTACTGAGAGCAGCTGCTAAGCAGTCTCACACTTAAATGTGTCAGATGTCTTAAATAGAGAGAGAGAGAGAGAGAGAGAGACTAACCAGCATAGCTTTGAGTTCCATGCTGTTGGGATACTGTATGCGCCCGCCGTATTGAAAAGTCCTCCTCAGATTCTGCTCACATGCGTTGGCAATACCTGTGAATTCAGCACAGCAGTCAATTAACACTTCAGATCAATGGTGACTCAGAATAGTGTCAGATCGGTAGTGATGGATTGATTGAGTGCGATGGGTTGTTGATGGATTGTCTACCTTGATACTGCATCCCAGGGGTGGCACAGGCGTCCTGCAGAAACTTCAACACAAATGGCTTCATAACATCAGAGCAGCGATGGTAAGCTGTCAGGATGTACAACAGCCTCCATCCTCTCTGACAACTGTCCCTGCACAAAATATACAGACAAAGCTGTAAATTAGAGTCTCGCCATGACAATGCAAGAACTGATGAAGTCCTCAGTCAGCATGTGATTTGAAATGTAGAAGAGTCTTACGGTTTGGAGCTGGTGTTGGCAGTAACTTGTTTCATCACCTGACAGTAGGCTTCATCCTTTATCAGGCCATGGTCCGCACTTAACTACAATTATGAGCACATTTCGAAAACACACAGATTGTTTCAGGCTTGTTGTTGACAGTCAGTCTATCTCTTTATTATCTTAACCCTTGTGCCTCTTTACAGAGTTTTTTTAAACTTTTGTGATAATTTTGACTGTGTTAATATAAATGTCAAGACTCCAGGTCCACTTACTGGCTTTTTGGGAAACTTTAAACTGTATCATGGATTCGTTATTACGTAAACTTAGTAGCTGCTATGGTTTCAGCCAAAAAATAGTTTTTGAACTATTTTTGATCCTGCAGCCATTACAGCATAAAGCCATGCATTTATGCATATATGTGTGTTATATATGAATATAATATATTTATATACTGTATATATTATGCACATACAGTATTTGTTGCATTGTTTTGGTGATAAAATTGTAGTTTTTACTATTGTCCACCAGATGACAGCATTTATTCATGTTAGTCCATTTAGAGAAATATAATATGCTATTTTTCTGGTTTCCACTAAAGGGCATTAGTTCATATTTATGAAACACTACAGGAAATATATAGTGACATTACAAATTATGTGTTGATATGATGTTGGAGAGTGGTGTGGGTGTGGAGAGCTTAGTGTGTATGCACATATGCAACTAGAAATAGAAACTATAGTGAAAGCCAGGAAAATTGTATGTTTTTGTCCTAAAGGGAAAACATGAGTTTTTTATCCCTAACTCGCTTACAGGACCCTTTATCAAAGTGAGGTGCAACAGTTAATAATTTATGTGTGTATCAAATATATGAGTATGTGTGTGTGTGTGTGTGTTTGCCTGTGTACCTTCAGTATAGTCGTGACCAGGTCCTGCTCAGTCTGACCCTTCAGTGGGAAGTCACCCATGAACTTCATTATGGCTGTACAAAAACAATCAGTCAACATGGATACACATGATCTCATGAATATGATCTGAAGACCTGTATTTCTTTCTGCAACAGCGAACTGTTCTTCTCTGCCTTCCTCTTCTATCTCCTATCTGCATCTATCCACACTCTCTTCTCACCCATGAAGATGTCAGCAGCCACTCTGTTCATTCCACTGTCAGAGAAGTCGATCAGAGACTCCTGGATTGGAGACTGGACAGACAAGAACAAAACATAAGTTTGTGCAGCAGTACAGTACACAATATAATCAGACGTTGAGATAATATATATAAAAGACATGGACATTTTTGACCTTGACCCCTCTTTCTTTACCTTAGAGAATTTGACCATGTCAACAGGGTCCCTGCCCTCCTTCCCCTTTTTGGTTTTCTGATCACTGGGAAAAATACGAGAAGCAGTCAGCAACAAGTGTGAGCTGTTAGACTTTTAAATTAAGAACATTTTGCCATGTTTTTACTTGTCTGACCTTTTGTTCTTCTGTGCCTCTCTGAAGTACTTCTTGGCAAACTCAGCCATGTGGTACTGACCGCTTTGCAGAGGAACATCATCCTGCTGCACACTCACACTGTCGCCATACATCTCATTTACTACCTGATACACACACATACACCCACAGCTGTAAAAACCTAAGCAGCAGTGCCACTTAAAGAATACCAAAGATGTAATTATCTACAGAATATTTCCATTTCTGCAAACCAAAATATTCCAACATATACTATATAAACAGCAGCTGATGCCATAATACAGGGGTAGGGTTCATGCTGAAATCTGAAAGTTATTCTCGCTCTTAGCTTTCGGTCTCATATTTATTTCCCTGATGTAATGTAGAAGCTGAAAATGTAGAAAAATGCTTCTGTAACATGATTAAACATTGTCCTGTTCTGTACCTCTGTGGAGAGGTCGAGCTCATGGGCAGCCACGGATGATCCCATCGCTACGGCAATAGCGGCAGATGCTGCGACTCTTCCCTGTCTGTCTCGGGGCTCCAGACGCTCCGCAGGGAGAACCAGGAAGTCCGGAGCAGCCACAGGACGGACATGCTCGCTGGGAAACACTCCTGATCTTCCGTACACAGCCCCAAACCGCCAGCCTGTACACACACATGCACAGAGCAGAAGATATAGTCACTGAGAGGTTCATATGCAAGAGAAGAAAGATAGTTACAAACAAACCCAAAACTGTCACATGCAAAACAAAGAAAAAGCCCAAAGTGATGTCAAATGTCAAACCCAAGTTCCTGTTTTTGAATTATGTTTTTCAGCTTTTAAGACAAGGCAAATCCTCAAAAAGTTAAATAATTCAAACAAACCAACAGCAAAGCAAACACACACACGACAGAACCCACCAAACTCAGGAGTGTCTCTCTTTAGCTCCTCCAGAAGCATGACCTTCTTCCTCACTATGCAGCCGTAACGTTTGCCTGAATACACACACATGGACATATGCACAGCATGACAGACATGGTATGAAGCACAGAGAAGCTGACATACTGTACATGGACATCAGAGAAGCAGAAAGCAGCATTGTGTTTATGAGTGTGCGTCTCACCGGCCTCCAGCCCGTCCATGTGCTGCAGTCTGATGATGTCTCCTTTGTGGAAGTTGAGCAGAGACCTGTCCTCAGTAATGTAGTTCCTCACCGCCACCACGTACTCCGAGTCCTGACAGGGACACGACATGTTTGACACTGACATGCTGCAAAATCCCCAGTGGTCCAAAGAGATATCTATGCACTATGGGAAATGTAGGATCCAGTGTTGTCAGAGCTTGATTCATGCTTGGGACTAAAAGTCAGCATATATCTGTCTCTGTTGCTTCGATTTTGACCACTGTTGACTGTCTGTGTGTCTCTTGTTCTCTTATGACATTAAACATTTCTGACCTTCTTGAGCTCCGTGAGGAAGTAGTCGATCATGTGTTTGACCTGCGGGGCCTTGGCAGAAAACAGGATCAGCTTCTCATTGGTCAGGTTGAACTCTAGCATGTTCTTAGAAGGAATTGACACAAACAGGATGTCCGAGTAGCTGCACGGAAAGAGTTATACAAAAACCAGGACGTCAAATTAGAGAGATAAAGAAAGGGGGCTGGGGTAAAATGTTAAAAAAGCTCACTTAATTGACTTTTTTTATTTGGATTAAGACTTTGATGAGAGCATATATGCACTTAGACAACTGTGGAAACAGCAATGAACTTCGTCTGACATCACACACACAGACTATGTTTTTGTACAGTCTAGGCGGCTCACCTGTAAGGCCTGAGCACTCTGAAGTAGTCTGGTGCAGTAGAGCTGCTCCTCACCATCTTCAGCAACTTGATGCCTTTATGAGACACAGACAGCACCTGCACTCCTGTCCCCACACTGCCCTGGAACACACACATTTACACACATACAAACAAACACAAACACACAAAACTGAGTACAAGCACTCATAAAAATGGTCTTCTAAGAATCTATCAAACCAAGTGAAGAAAGAAGAAGAAGATTGCTGCTTAACTCACAGATAAGTAAAAGACAAAAACTCACAGATGCTGGGAAAAGGCGGGAGAAGTAAATGTCCCACGAATCTCTGGCCATGGCGACCACTTTCTTCTTCACATTTTCATCATGCGTTCCTGTAACCTGATCCACGTTGTTCGCAGCTGTCAAAAAAGTAAAGGTACTGTAAAGGTACTGTACAGGATCTATGAGCCATTATAGCACAGAGTAGGAATGTGTGTTTTTTCATACAAAATAAAGCTTTCATCTTCTGCCTCTCCTCCTGGGTGATACGGATGCAGGCCTCAGAGAAGGTATCATGTACAACCTGCAGATCACAAACACACGCAGGAATAAGACCCTGCTAAAGTGGAACTCATATTGGTATCATTCTACTGTACTAAAGCTTAGATCATAAAATACCTCAATGTGTATTATTTCATGTATAATGCTACAATCAATAGTAAAAGCACAACTTTTAGCCTTTAATTTTCAATAAATCATCTTAACTATTAGAGTTGATAACTATAAATTAGTCTCTACTATGATGAAATACTAAATCTTGAACAAATAAACTACTAAATAAATGAAACATGTAAATAAATAATGAACAAATAAATAAATCAACCTGTCTGAAGAGCAGATCCAGAATTAGTGGATTATTAAAGGTCTCTTTAGGATAGAAAACCTGTAAATGGACAAAGAGCAACAAAGGAAGTGTATATTTTGGTAAATAGATATAAAATCTGATGATATTAAAGCATTGTAATGTTATTTAATGTTAAATTTAGTATATCTATAAAGAGTTTACATGCTTTGACAGTGTGTGACTGACATTTCAGCGTGCATTTTGTTGTAACATTAAACTTTTGTTCATTTATATGTTTGTGTGCTCATGCACCACACCTCTTTCCTCATGTAGAGTTTCCACGGTACATTGGAGTAAGTGTAATATTCATCACTGGTCCTGCTGTGGAGTTGAGTCTGAATGATCTCTTCCTCGACTGGCAACTCTCTAGAGACTGAAAACACACAACACATAATGGTTTTTGACCTTCTTCACTTCCCATACAGGTTCACATGCAAGTATGAAAATGAGTAAAGAACTTTCTGTCTATTCTGCTGTTTATTGCTGAAGTTTATGTCACATTAGTATGTGAAAGTTCACCTTGCGGATGGGCGGGGCTTATGCTGGAGCTTGTTGACCCTGCAGGGCGAGACTTGGTTGTCTTGGAAACCTTAAGTCCTCCTTCTTCTTTAGGTTTGGATGATGGAGGCTTCTTCTGAGTCTGAGACCAAAAAAAAGGTCAGATATTATTATATATAATCATATTGTATATTATTATTATATTATTGTGTGTGTGTGTGTGTGTGTGTGTGTGTGTGTGTGTGTGTGTGCATGTGTGTGGTTTGTGAAGAGTTAAAGTACCGGTTGCGGTGGGTTTGCCATCTGATCTTTTAAGATCTCCATAGCTTCATCATGTGGGTCTGGCTTCTTTGCAAATGTCTTCCCATCACCTTTCCTACACACACACAGAGGATGAGAAGCAAATAAGTGGACAGACAAAATACTTCTATCAGTATAAATATTAAGGTCTGGAAATTATGAGATACTTTTGTGTGGCAGCTCCAGAAGAAGTTGTTGCGCCGGCAGGCTGATGCTGTTTGATGATGTCTTTGATGTCGTGGCTGGGGTCAATGCGTTCTGCGTTACTAGGACTAGATCGTACCACGTCCTCAGGAGGGGGGGCACGCGTTGGACCTGGAATATCACTTTTTATTAGATCATGTGCAGATGTTTGACGATGGATTCAATTTTGGATCTTTCGACATGGTTTCAGCACTCCATTAAATCACATATCACCCACAGATTCACTCGCTCGATTGTTGATTGTTGATAATTAAAAAATATTTTGAAAAAATGTAAAAACACTATTACTAAATACTACAGTATTTCTTTATTCTCCTCTTGAGCACCTTTGAGAACCCAGCATGAGAAGCATCCTGAAGCTACACTGAAATCATGGCACACAGCACATCTTCGGAGGATAATTTTCCCCTGAGAGTGTAAAACATACTCGTTTTTCGCTGAACAGCAGTGGACTTGTATGGCGACTCTTCTCTCTCTCTGGGCTGCAGAAAGAAAGAAGTGTTGACAGGGATAACAGCTGAGTTTGTGTTTCTTACAAGACTATACTGTATGTCTGATTTGTATACGTGTTTACTCACAGGGCTGGGTGCATGATGAGGCTGTGAGGGTGGTGACTGGGGGGCCGGGGCAACAGGGGGGAAGGAAGACAACATCTGCTGCTGGATCGCAATGGCTTGCATGGTCATCTGCTGGGCCTGCAACACACACACATTTATATACAGTGTATATATATCTCAGCAACAGTATATCTTCTTTTATTTCTCATATTACCCATGCAAGATGATGAATTTATGGTTTTACTTTATGAACACTTATCATCAATGTTAACATTAACTAAAACAAGTGACCAAAAGTTAATACGTCACTTAGTATCGACTTGTCTACTGTTTTTAGACAAGACCATTTTTAAAATATTTTTTAATCTATTTTTTAATATGAGAGTTAGACGGTGAGAAGATTGACACCACTCTGTAAAGTCAATATGAAGATGCAGGCAGCAGCTTAGCTTAGCATAAAGACCAATCCAATCCAACAGTAACAAAATGTGAGGGTACAGGAAGTCACTGCTCCCCATTGAGAAATAGCACAATTTGTAATATTTACACACTTTTTGTACGGATTAAACAAACGTAGAATATATAAGATATAGCGTGTATAGGGGTGTGTTAGTTATTAGCAAGTATTAGTATTAAGCTGACTGAAACACAACTTAAATTGAGTTTTAAAATATATTTTCATCTAAGTGAGACAAATACTTGTATGTTGTAAGTAGCAGTAATCAGTATCAGGGTTGCTCAGACAAACAATGTTTGACAAACCAGAATGATAGCTTGCTGGTTGATGATGGCCTGTTGCTGTTGAGTCAGTACTGTCTGCTCTGATCCTAGACAAGTAGAAGAAATAAACAACTTAACATCAATACTGTCTAATAAAGATGATTTTGTTGTGGAAAACTGTAGCAGCACACACAGTTCACGGCAAAAGGTGCAGTAGATTCCTCAGCTTCAAACAAACCACAAAGAGGAACTTTGCAACCTCACAACAAACTCCAAGACATAAAAAAGGTTAGATAACTTAACACAAATTGAATTTATTTTAACTCCACCATGCCGACACGCTTCAGGCCAAATATGCTGGAAAACGCACACCCAATTATTGTACCTGGCACACCTGTCATCACAGGCAAGCCTGGAACCACAGTTGTAGCAGGGAGCGAGGGCACCCCCGGCAAACCGGGGACACCAGTGACATGGGATGCTACAGTAGCATCTATGTCAGCTGCAGTAGTAGCAGCGGGTGTACGAGTGGGTGACGGGGTGGGTGCTACAGGTGTGGCAGGAGCGGTGGTAGAAGAAGACAGCTGTTGGTAGGGTTGTGTAGGACGGTTGTATTGGTGGTATTGTTGCTGCTGCTCCTGTAGCTGGTGTTGTTCATGGTGATGGTGATGGGAGGGGATTGGCATGGTAGGGACTGGTGGCATCATTCCTCCTGCCACTGGAAGCACTGGCACAGCTTGAAGAGCGACAGCAGTGAACAGGGTGTTAAGAACGGTGCTATTCCCCAAAGACAGGTCCAAGAGGGGAGAAGGGCTCAACATTTAAAAAAATAAATAGATAAACATTTACAGTTATGTTCAGAATCTTATAATCTGCGAGTGATAGGCTGGTGTGAGGGTTGCACAACCACAGAGCGACACATAGGGAAAATGATAGATTGTGTATGTGTAGAAAGAGAGAGAGAGAGAGAGAGAGAGAGAATGAGAGTGACAGATGTCTATACAGAGCAAAGGAGTCATGTGTGTGGTGACAGTGAATGGCCGTCCATACATTATCTATGAGGTCAGACTGCTTATTACAGCCTCTAAGCGACAGATTAAGGCTAGTGAACTGTACGCCTGAACCTTTGCACTTCAGTCCTGCTCAGTCATCACCCTTAAACAACAGGAAATAGTTACAATACTATATATATATATATATATATATATATAGCTTAGTGTTCTTTTGTTGTTTTCATATCTTCCCTTCTGTTGGTAACTGTCTTAAGCTGCACCTGCTTTTTTATTTCTGCATTTTTATATTGTTTAATCGTTTCATTTTTTTGTTGATCTGATATTAATAATTACCCAGAGAATGAAGGTTCAAAAGCCCAAAAGCATTGCACAGTGACTTTAACATTCAAGGGAAGCTGTGGCGAGGAAGAGAACAAAGCCATTCATGAACCCGAGACTGATGCAGAGGATTTAAAACCAACATAGAACAATTATTATGAATTATTGATGTCAGTGGAGAGAAAAAGAGGAGACAAAGGTTTGAAATGGCAGGACACAAGAGGGTTGGAAATAAAGAAATAGGACCACTTAAGTCTGTAACACATGAAGTACAAATCTAAAGAAAAACAAATAAGCAATCTGTATTAACACTCACACATAACTAACAGGATACAATAATACTAACTTCACTGTTTTACCTCCAGGATGTAACCTTATGGAAAGGTCGACTAGGAGCTGCATGATTGTCCCCTCTCCTTCCTCTCCAGATGCTTATACCTCCCTTCATCCTTGCTGTCAAATCCCCAGTCTTTTCCATGTCCTGGTAGGCAGAGAGAAGTAGGTAACACAGATTCAGTTGAGCGGGTTGGAAAAGGACGGGTTGTAGATGTTGAGTAAGCGGAGCCTGGAGAGACATGAAGAGCTGAGTGAGAAATGCTGTGTGTGGAGAGACTGATTGCATTAGTTGATTCAGACCCTCTGTGAGTGAACTACGGCTGTGCGTGAACCGAATACTTGCAGGAAGTGAACAGACACCCTGGAGGAAGCTCCAGCATGAGTATGAGCCTCCAACAAAACTTTCTCTCCAACATAAAAACACCACCCTCCACACAACAAAACACATAGCTATCTTCCTGGAAAGCTGCTTGACCGCACAGATAAAAGCCCCACATGCATGAGCACAAACTTCATAAAATCAAGGAAATAGTCACACTGATTGACAGCTCATATTGAAAACAAAAATCTTAACCGGGTCTCAAGGACACTCATTTTTGCAGCTGGTGCTCACAAAAAACAGAATATGACGTTATTGAAATAGTGTCTTTGAGAACTCTAGTTAACCTACCTGCATTTTCTTCCTGTTTCCTTCCAATGACGCAGCCTTTAGCATAGTTTATTTTTACTGAATATGCAAAAAGTGTGAAGCTGCTGACGGGATGCAAGTTGCTGTTGCTGCCTGCTGTTGAGTCAACACGGCAGGGCCACTGGGTAACTTATCACCCTTCTGTTTGCTCCATTCATACACAAACAGAAGCAGCAGATCACATGTTCCTCCATCCACGCACTCCTCCATTCACACATGGAGGGGAACATGACGAGCATTTTCAGAGCTTAAGTTGTTTTGATAATGATGAATCACAAACCCAATTCAAACTCAGTCCCAACAACAGCTTGCAAAGTTTACAGTGTATTTAATGACACCAACTTTATTAATTAATTTATTAATTAATTAATCACTCATGTATTTCCAAAGCAGAATGGTGCAGGGTGGATGTGTAGGTTTTTTGTAGAGATTGTGTGCTAGTACTCACTCACATGCTGTCCGGGAAAAGCACAGGGTCAAACAGACTGTCGAGGTAGAAGCGGTCCATTCCTTTCTCTCTGAGTTCGACTATCACTGAATGCATCCCACTCTGTACACAGATCGACAGCGAGTAGTTTATATGCATGAATCTAATATTAAGATCCTACTGCATATTATATAACAATTGTCGCTAAGACACATTTCTTGAAACCTTTCTGACCTTTCTTAAAACTGTAAACACAAACTTCAAACTACATTCAATAAACTCTCAGACTCTTCCGACAATATTAAATATATGCCTCAAAACCATATTTATACAAATAGGTTTAGGGCACTGAGCATTTAGTTCAGAGAATGAGGTTTAGTGTTTGTTTGTAATGTTGCACATATTCTTATGAATATATATATATAGTAAAGTTTAGGTTTGTGTATCAGTGGTTTGAAAATAACCATCAGAGTCAGGCAGACTGTGTGCTGGTCTGCCACTGTTGCTGAGAGGAAAGGCAGAGAGAGTTCTTTCATCTGAGTCAAAGCCACTACAAACAAAGCACTGAGAGGAGAGGAGAGGAGAGGAGAGGAGAGGAGAGGAGAGGAGAGGAGAGGAGAGGAGAGGAAAAAAATAATTTCCGTCTTTGGTGGCAACATTTCATAATTTTTTTAAATTTCATGAATTTGTGTGTGTTTTGTGCACTGACAGGCTAGCATTAGCTCGGACTTTAGCAGGGTCGTCACTGCTGATGATGAAGTAGCTCTTCTGCTTTGGGAAGTCAGTCGGAAGCTCCAAGTCCGCAATGAGGTCCATCACGTAGTCGTGACCCGCTAACTCCACCCACTGGCCATGCTCCTTCATCAGAACTGAACTCCCTCTCCACCAGTCAGACACTCCCCTAGAAGCAAGATCACACACTACAGTCAAAACACTGTACTGTACAATATCACTCAGTGGATTTCTGCAAAATTAACCAAGTAAATCAGCTGAACATTTGTCTTATACTTAAATATGAGCACCTGTGGCGCAGTATGTCCCCTGCCAAATCCTCTCCACTGGTCCAGGAATGGACCGGACACAGGAATGCTCCTCCTACAAAGAGATGAGTGAACAAAATAATCAAGATCATCACCTCTTTCCTTCTATCATCACACTAATTGTTTAGTGGAATCAAACATAATGCAATAAAAAAAAAGAGCTCTACAATTTCATCACCTGATCCTTACTGGCAATGAATAATCAATGATCATGAGCTGTAATTGATCCCTCAATAAAATTGATGCCAGCAGTCCCTGCCGTGCACTTCTTTTTGATTTTTCTTTGAGGCGTGTGCTCATCTAAACTGTAGGTGAGAGTTCTACTTACATGATATTTAATTCTTTAAGTTAATTCTTTAAGTCTTTTGTTTTTCTAAATAAACAGAGAAACATGTTGTACAACTGAATATAAAGGGAAACTTTTTATTCAAGTAATATTTGTGAAGATTTGTGATATGTTCTGACATTATATCCCAGGGAGAGCAGAAGGTTAAAGCTGCATAATGTAATGTTAATAAAAGGCAAGATGAACCCCACCATCAAAACAGTGCACGTGCAACACCATGTTCGCCTTCTTCCTGTTGGCCGTCCACTCCAGCAGTGACAGCGGATAGGTCCGTGCTGTCTCAGGGGAGGAGCCCGAGCCGAGCTGCGTCTTCTGATTGCCTTGGATGAGTCTGTGTTGCAGCAACGCCTGGCAACCAGCAGGGCTCTGGTCCGATACAAACCTGGAGAGGTAAAGACAGCTGAGTTTATACTTTATATAGAAAGAAAAACACATTTTGTCTGCGTTAAACATCTACAATTTCTGCACACACGTCTCATAGTAAAGGATGTCTTACTTCAGCAGATATTTGTCCATCTTGGGCGACGGGGCGAAGCTGCAGACACACGCCAGCAGCAGCAGCCAGCCTCTTTCTGCATTCTCAACGTTCATGTTCCTCCACACCTGATTGACGACCTGAGCCAGTATCTCATCCCATAACCCTGGAGATGACAGCCCTCTTTGGATGATGTAATTCCCAAACATGTTCTCCTGCGCTCCGTTCAGGTGAGGGTCCCCCATGAACCGTAGCACCTGAAAGCAAAGGTTATGACAGCTAAGTGACAATTGTTGCACCATACTTTAAATCTATCTCGCAGCCAACTATTTCATGGGACAAGCAATGACAAAAGAGAATTTTCCAATGGCCTGTCCTCTAAAAGCTGACAAATAATCAGGGACTAGATGATGGATCTGGGCAGAATATGAATTTCAGATTCATGGGTAAATAAAGTTTTTAGAAAAGTCAGCCCACCATGTTGAAGAGCTGCAGAGCTTCTCCTTTCAGGTCCTCCTCTAAACGGGTCAGAGGTGACTCCAAAGGTGCCATCAGCATCCCAAACTTTGGTTCCTACAGCGACAAAAGATTTACAGTGTTTTCAGAAAGCACAATAGATCTGCACATCCTTTGTGTTTATTACATGATTTGGGTGCATTAACACAGTGGTGTAGTGGAGCGAATGCAGAAACAATCGTCCTTGACTCCTATTAAGAAAGATACAATAAAAAAGATCCAAATAGCTAATTAAAAAATGATATTTTAAGGGCTTGGTAAACTGTTAGTGGATGGACATCGCCACATCTTGGACGTTTTACAGCATTGCATGATTTTCAGGAAAACAGAATGATTCTGCTGTTTCTGATATTTTGTAGTGATGTTGTTTGATGCTTACTTGATGTGAGTTTTTCTGTCTGTGTTCTTATACATCAGTTTCAGTCTGGTCACACAAAAAAGATTTGCTTCCCTGTATCGTTACCGCTCAGTCTCTTCTTCTTGTCACATTTTTACAGGGCAGCTTTGTGAGGCTAAATCTCAGGAATACCAACATTACAGTGGTTATTTTATACACAGCTGTATGTATACTGGTGCACATCTCACCCTAAAGTAGATCTGTACGAAGCGGTAGAATGGGTAGTTGTTGATGTCCAGAGGCAGAGTGAGCTGAGCCTGTTCCTGGATATGAGGAGCTTGAAGCAGAGCCAAACAGTCTGAGTGCAACTCCCTCCTGACTAGAATGAGAGAGAGACAACCAGTCAAGTCAACCAGCAAATATATTTTGAGAAAAGTGTTTTTCAACATAAAAAAACACCTAAAACTTGTTCATTAACTAGAAATATGGACATATACTTTTTACTGATACTATTCAAGCTGACCATACATTATATTTAAGACATTATTTAACAATAACATTAAGTCTGATGATTATAATTTTTCTCTTTTGGTTTATTAATGAACTCATGTCCCCTTCAGAACTATTTCAAATCATATCTGGAGTTAATATTGTTGCTGCTGGTGAGATGAGACATGTGAGTTGAACTGAGTGCTCAGCTATTTGATTTATGAGTAATATGTGTGCATGAAGACTAACGTGGACTTCATAAAGAGACATTTACGGACCTCCTGCTGTCTGCAGTAACGCGCCCAGCTCTGCAGGGATCACCAAGTGTGTGACGTTCACCACTTCCCTCCTGGCCAGCTCCTTAAAGAGTTATTGTTTTATGTTTTATTTATCTGCAAAATGTCCCTTAAAATCTGAGTAAAACAGGAGAAAACACACACTACCTTTACGGATACTTTTCTTATTTAAGTTCCACGCAAATCTTGCACAAACTTCCATCTTACCATCTCTCTCTTCCTCCTCTCCTCGTCAATTTTCCTCTGGGCTGAAAACTTCATCTGCAAACAGATCACAGAAATCATACACAGAATATGCTCCAGAGCAAAATGCTAAAGAATTATTGCAGCAAAAGTGGGCATCATTTTCAAACAGTTTCCATTTACAGTACATGCATGAGGCATGAAAAGTTGTATTGTCTAGATATGGAAAGAGATACATTGTCCTGGACTTTATGTACCTTGATGTATCGCCTGCGGTTGACGTACATATGGACGAGAGAGCGGAACCGAACCAGACTCTCCCTCATCTTCACATAGCGCTTCCTGGAGAGAGTAGAATAGGAATACCATGACATCTCATGTTTAACTAACTCTTGTGGTGAATTGTATTCATGGTCAGTTCTGTTTCCTTTAATGTCCAATATGAGCAAAATATAAAGGTGTTGTTTAGAAGGTTTAACGTTGATTTAAAGTACATACTGCCTCTTAAAAAGTAGAATAATCGTAGAAAAAATCAACTAAATCAGGCTTTTTGCTCGGTGGATGTCCTCAAAGTTATAAAACCAACAGAAGCAGAAAATCTGACCGTGTGAGGAAGCCTCGGCACTGTGCCTGCAGCCCAATGATCTTCTTGCGAAACTCCACAAAGCGTTTCCTGACAAAGAACATGCGGGTGTAACGCTGCAGAGTGAGAGCGGCAAGTTGACGAGTGCGCTCCCGTTTACACTCCAACAACTGGTAGATGTCCTCCTTCAGAAATATCTGCCATTCACACACACACATAAAAACACACACACATACATGTCATTTGAAAAAGATAAAACAAATATCAAAGGTTTTTCAGTACAGACTAACATAACTGTCACTCAAAGCTGACATTGCTGATTTCTTTCTTTTGTGAGAAGGTGAAGAGAATCTCACCTTTGTGACTCCAATATGGAAAGCTCCTGGTCTGAGAGGACACAGTTTACTGAGCATAAAAACACAGTTCTCTCCATTTGCTGCTGGAGGCTCTCGTATCCCCACCAGAGACTTATACCTGGGGAACACATACATTCAGATAGACACACACACACAAAAGAAATAATAGTAATTATGATATTAGGCTAAGAAATATGCCTTGGTAATTGGTAATTCATGTAGGTATTTATTTGCTTTGTCTTGGCTGCTGCAACAGGTGGCTGCAGCAGCTCAGTCTGTGTGTATATCTTGTTCTTCTGTTCTGTATTTTTTTCAGACATGTTAGCTATCACCTCCCATCCACCACCCAGTGCTTCTCCTAGGCACTCCACACAGACTGCCGGTGCTTCTGCTCAAACACTGAGCAGAATGGATGACATTAAACCTTCACTGTGATATGATGCCACAGAGAAGCGCCAATGTACTGTCGACCAGCCAGTGCTTAACCTTGTGTGTATGTTACCTGAACAGGAAGACGTCAAATGGCATTCTGACAGGATACCCTTCTCTACGGATCCTAATGGTCTCGTAGATGCCCGAGTGTCTCAGCTGGCTGCTGACCAACTCGTCCTCAAACACACCCGGTTGCTAAACATCAAAAAACACTGTCTGTCAGTATCTTCAGGAGACAGTGAGAATGAACTCATGCATGTAAGTGATCATCAGTAGAAAGAACGTTTGAATATCTACCTTCATATTATTTGGCTTAATGCAGCGAACAAAAAAAGGGTTGCACCTGAAATGAAAGAATAAAATCATAAAACATTCATGCTTATTACTCATTGTGTGAAATCTTTTAAAATTATATGAAGAATTATGAAAAATGTGCCAGTTTGTGGGCAACAACTGTGTGCTATCAGTTATTTCTAATATTATATATGCGCATGTCTCCCAGGTTCACCTCTCCATCTTCTCTACTAGCTCTAGCAGGGACTGTTGGAACTTGTTGCTGACGGTGGACACTTGGTATTTTCTGGTGACTGTGCTGCTCTTCCTCATGTGACCTCCTCTCTGCTGACCTGTGACCTCTGCGTGAACCAGGAAGAGGGTTGACACCATCTGGACACACACAAATACATTCACAACATTCACGCATATTTACTGCGATTGTTTCATTGTTACATGAATTACAGATAATGTGACCATAAGTGCATTATGTTGATAAGAAAGATGCTCTTGTCGTCCCACCTTGTTTTTGCTCTGAATGAACAGGTCCAGGACATCCTGACGGACCTGGTCGTGGTTCTTATCGAGGAACTTGTAAACCTGCATGGTCACAAATTATTAGAAGATCTGTCCCAAAGGTCCCATAGGATGAGATGGATTGTTGATGTAAAATTTGGTTCCAACATTCAGGATAACTTAGTTATACATTAACGTTTCTTTTTAATATAATATTTTTTTTACTTAACTCTTATCATTCTTTAAATAAAAGTGAGCCATGCTAGCATCTCTGTGAGGTTGCACTCTAAAAGTTAATGTCAACATGCCACCATGTCCACAATACCAATGCTAACATATGGCTGTATAGCAAGTATAATGTTTACCATGCTCACCATCTTCCTCTAACATATTTTACAGCAGCAATATATTATTAGTTTTGCAGGTTTTCAGTGATGGAAATCCATCCGATAGAGAGGACAGTTTCTTCAGAATTGGGGCGGCATCATGTCCTGACAAGCTTATTGATAAATCCTCTTTTCTCCTTGATCAAGCTTCAATGAACTTTTCAGCATAAAAAATCTTTCTGACTGAAATGAATATTGATGAATACAATTTTCCACATCAGAGCCATGCAGCCACAATGTTTAAAAACAGGAGTATACTCATTATCCAGATCAGAGGCTATCAATTACATTATTGACGTCAGTGAATTAAATACACTCTCTCGCCAACTGGCATGCCAAGTTCAGGTTTTGTCACTTGAGATGAGCCAGTGAGACGACAGGTGGTGCTCTTTTCTGCATCTTCCCATGCAAACTGCCTACTGCTTCTCCTGTGTTACACCCAACTATTGATGCTTCTGCTGCTACGTAAAATGCATTTTTTTAGTGTGACAAAAGAGAAAGATCTATCAAAAATTTCATATTCAGATTCAGAATAGGAGAGAAAAGGTTTACGTTAAATGTAGATGCTAATTGGTAACAGATTTACGGGAAAACCACAGACATTGGCCACTTTTCAAAAGATATTCCCACATTTGGTTTTTACTGGTGTATTGCACACAGCGGAGTCTACAGCCCTGCCAAGCTAGCAACTCTATGAGCTAACTTTAGCATGCTAACATGCTCACAATGATGATGCCAAGATGGTGATGTTTAGAAGATAATTTGTTAACCATGTTCATGCATCTCAGATAACAGGAAGTGATAGAGAAATCTTGCCAACAGGCCATTAGCAGGTTTTGTCACGTGAGCTGAGAAGCTGTGTACCTGGTAGGTGACCCGGCCAGCAAAGTGCTTGATGGCGAACTCTGGGATGGGCATCTTTGGCTTCTGATACAGCGGGTTGTTGCCATGGTGGTAGTGACACTTTTGGAGAAAAGTGTGGTCTGTCGCCTGGCAACAAAGCAGTCAACTCTAAGTGGCATGTACAATGATTTAGATATGTTCAGGTTCTTCTTAGGTTTCCTCTACCCCACCTGTGGGAAAAAGCTCTGATCATCCAGAATCCGTAGTATCCCATGAGGCTTAGCAGCAATGAGATCAATGCAGGGCTGGTTGTCACTGAATGGGATGTCCTGCCAGGGGATCTGTTCCCGGCTGTACTCCTCCTACACGGGATCACATGATCACAATTTCCTGCACAATGGAAAACTTTGTCTACATATGTCTTATTATTGTTTCTGTCAACTTATCAATTAATTCACTAATTGTTCCAACACTCATTTAGATATTTTTGTATCCTTGTTTGCATATGTGCGTGCAAACACTTGTATTTGTGTGCATTTTGTGTTGTGAAGTGTGTGTGTGATGTCAACTCACCTGTTCCTCCCTGAATACGATCCTGTTGAAGAAGAACTGCAGGTACTCATTTGCATAATTAATGCAAAGCTGCTCAAAGCTGTTGAAGGCCAGATCCTGTGGTTCACCACACAAACACGCACACATATGTACACATATATAGACACACAGCTGGTAGTTCTTCATGTCTCATCTACATGTCTAAAGAATGATTATCCTGGAGTCTCTCAGCTGTGCGACAGAAGGAAGTGACAGACGAAAAGGTGAAAAGATCATGTGGATAAGCATACAAGAAAACACACTTACCTCAAATCCGTAAATGTCTAGGATGGATATGGAGATGGTGTGTTGGCTGGGGTACACCTGAGTGTTGATCCTCTCTGTTAACCAGTGGAAGAGCAGCGAGTACAGGATCTTGGCAACAGCATCTCTGGAGAAACATGCAAAGAGCATGGGACAGAAACACGAGAATGAGAAAAATAATAAAAGGTCTATATAATTCACTATTATCTTTACGGTGGTGTGAAAAAGAATAATTTAGACAGAAGTTATGAGACAGATTAAGGGCTCACATACATTACTCTGTTTAAATGTACATCAGATCTTCCTCACAGATTAGGAAACAACAGCAAGTATTTTTGTAGAAACACACAATATTTACTTGTGACTTCATGTCGATTTAAGTCAAAAATCAGTGGTGGAGTGTAACCACGTACATTTTATAAACCACTAATAGCTAATCAACAGTGATTAACTGAAGGGTGAAGTGTTCCTCCTAATTTGTAAGCTAAATAAACTATTCAAAACCCTCATGGATTAGTTGGAAAATGCATCATCACTTTACACTTTATACATCTACAGCAGTAAAATGCAACATACATTTTAATGTTTACTGAAGAAAAGACTCTGAATACTACTGCAAAAAATCATTTTAATGGCAACAAAATGGCAAATACATGTGAAATACATCTAAAGGAATAATAATATATTTTCATGCAGTGCATGTAACTGTCTCTCACCTGGCATCAACAGCACTTTCCACAGTCAGTGGTGTGTAGATCTTGTCCCTCATTGTCTCCTGTAAAGAAGACAGAAGGTATTTAGGAAATCCTTTAAATGCGGAGCGCAGGGTGAACAATTTCAGCATCATGGCACAACCTCTTATTGAGACTGTATGGCTGTGTGCAGACTGAGCTTGATTGACAACTCCCTCACTCTCCTGTTAGTTTTGTTGTGGGACAGTAGCTTGATCCATAGTAGGAAAAGAAGCTATATTAAGTGTCCGAGTAAGCTGTAACAGAATGATAGTGAGCCAGCATATGCAACATTACATACAAATTAAATGGTACAATATTACAACATTCTATATAGTGGTACAATAGTGAATATAATTCTGATTCTTATTATGGAGTAATTAATAAATCCCTTGAAAATGTCTGTCTATCTTTGAGACATTTTAACCTTCAGCTTCTCCTTGCAAACTGAAACCTCAGCTCAGGGACAATATGTTGGGAGTTGTCGTCTGCAAGCAGAGCTCACTACCACATATTCTGTTACAGTCCTTTAACTTAAATGAAGTAGACCTGAAGAGTAGCTGAAAATGCAGGACACTACAACTGTATGATTAAAAACTATATACACTCTGCTGAGGTGCTGTATAAGCTGTATAATATGTATAATTATGAAGACTAACTTCTATGAAGTGCATTATTGAATCACCATGGCATGACAAATGCATTATAATTCACTGCGAAAGCCCCCATAATATCCTACAGATATGGACTTCATAGAAAGTGTTGCCACTGATTTAGTTAAAGAGCAACAGATGATCTCTAAATACTGATAAGTCTGAGTCTGAGTCTGAGTCCTTGAGTTACACAAAGCTGTCGCCTGTGCCCAGTTTTATCAATCAAATTTTAATTGAATTATCAGAAAAATAGTAAAAGAAAATGTAAATGTATGTGCATTTCCATCCACTTATAGGAGTTGGTTTATCAAGGTAATCAGTAGGCGGCACCCTCCAGGTCAGGTGCCTTTATATCATTGTAGAAGAGAAGGTTGTTTGTTCTTGTATTAATTTAAAGGTCACAGTCTGCTCCTCTCTACTGCTGTCATTTTTAATCTCATCCACTCAACCTTGTTGACTTCTTCGTCTTTGCTTCCCTTCTTTCTTTCTACTCTCCCACTTGGATTTCTTCTACTCTATTAGTCATTGATGTGAGTGTCTTGGACCTGGGGTCCAATCAGATAAAGACTCCATTAGATCATCACACTTACACACACACTCACACACACACACGCATGCACACACACACACACACACACACACACACACACACACACACATACACAACACATCCAACTAAATGAAATTAGTGACTCCTCTCCTGTTACATCGGGACCACAGGAACCACCTTTGTAATTAGAAATTCAATTATAGAAAAGAGTGTAAGAGTATAAGAGACAGAGTATACTGACTATACTGTCACTATACTGACTGTGTACATGTGGAGGACATAAGGTCCACCATGATCAGACGGATACTAAAGCAGGGCGTTTTATGATTTACCAAATGCTGGAATATGGGGGAAAGTGGATTAAAAAAGATTTGCCAAGAGGACAAGGATTTTTGTTTCCAGGATTTCCACTTTGTGAGCTAATGCAATGTAAACGGAGCAACAGGTGGAGAACTGGAATACTTGGTTTGTTTCACCTGCTTCTCTCTTTGTTGTTCTTTTGGCTTTTTGTTGTTTGTGCTCATGATCCACTAATGCTATCAGCTGTTTATCTTGCATGGAGCTGTTATAGATACAGTGTCTTTTTGTTGAAGGACACTATGGCAAATTAAATGATGGTGATTAAGGTGCATCATTTTATACAATGTAGAAGAGATAGACAAGCTTCTTCAGCTTCTTTGACATCACCTGAAGACAAGCTATTTCTTTTTTTTGCCCCCTAAGAATCTTTGGATGTGAGATGAGACAAAATCCAGTCAAGTTTTTTTTTATATTGTTTTCTTACTTGAATTTGATTCCTAAAAAGTTGCCGTTGTGGACAAAGCAAGGCGGATGCTGAATTATAAAGGCTATGATGTTTCATTGAGGCTGGAAGTAAGATCCCAACAAAAAACTGAAAGGTCTGTGCAATCTTTATAGAAAAAAAAATAAGTATCTGATATGACCGACATACCTGAAGTATTACTAAATACTGTATGTGTGCAGGATGAGTGAACAAGTCTGTTTGTGAGCTGTAGACATGTGTGTAGAGTATAAGTGATACGCCAAAATAATCGATGCTGACATATCAAAATCACATCTGTAGTTACATAATGAGCTGTTTTAATTGTTTTATGAAGTGATTCTGTTACAACATAGAAACTAGATCGGGCTGTTCTACACAAGGTCAGATTTGATCTGAGATTTGTCTTTCAAAACATAATGAATGAATGAATGAGGGCACAGCAGGAGGTCAGAGGTTAGAGGTAAGACACTTGACAGTAACTAAAGTCCAAGACATGAAGAGTGATGTGTAACGTAGAGTAAACGAGGTGTCACTACAGCTCTGGCTCGTAATTTTTCAGTAATTTAGAACTTAGAGAACACACAGCATTTCCTTGGAAATGTCCAAGGAGGAAACACAACTTTTGCATATGTGAGGATATAAAATTCAATACTTTTAAATAAGACATTATTATTATTAAGATATAGAAGACATTTATTACTTCCATTATAAATAGTCAGAGTTATTATGTGCAGAATTAAGTATGATAATAATAATAAGACCAGGAATAATAAGACCAGTGAATTTAATGAGCCACTTCTTTTACTTTCTACTGATAAAGATAGTCCATGGTGGGTAGCCCTAAAGTCAATAAGATTAAGAGCACTGTTAAACACATTACATGCATACAGAAACAAAAACTATGATCTTTTCTCACTCTGATTAAGATGAGAATGTAGTTTAATATATGTGGATAATTACTTAAAGTAATAATTAAAAGTAAAATAGTCTAATATTCCTCAAACCTTTAGAGATAGAGATAGAGATAGAGATAGAGATAGAGATAGACAAGTCAAGATAACTGCACAAGTAAGTCAGCGACAGCAGTGTTGCCTCTTTCTTTGCTTGTATGTGCGTGTGTTTGATCAACAGATTTGTCTCCTTTGTGTGAGAGTAAATGCCAGTAACATCAGTACAGTATGTATGTCTAAGCATCTAACTGAAACTCAACTGTAAATGTACTGAGAATGGAGAGACGCAGCCCAAGAATGGCGAGGACTCGAGTCTCTTGTTGGGATGCTCCACTTTGACACTGACCGTGACTTTAAAGGTGATGGATTTCTGTAGTCCCTCTGGAGAGATCTGCAGCAGCTCTGCCACCACTCTGATCTCCTGAGCGCTCACCACTGACGCCACCTCCTGGCCATCAGCCTGTTGTACATCATGGAAAGAAAAAGAAAAAGTACTTACTCTGAGATGCTTACAAACACCAATGTTTGTCTATGTTTTTGTTGCTGAGATTATTTTTCACATATTGTCGAAATATTTCAAAAATGTACAATTAAGTGTAAAATAAAATAAAAACAAAGAAATAAGGATCACTTTGGAAACACTACCTCATGTCTCTGAAAGTAGACGTTGCCCAGGTGCAGTATGGAAGAAAGAACTCTATAGATGGCTGACTGGTCTTCAGGGGTGAAGCGGAGGATCTCCATGGCAGCACGCAGCCGCAGGAAGTCCTCTGCATCATTCTTTCCTGTTATCCCACAATCCCCTCCCTGTATGAAGATTGACAGAGAAAATGTGCACTGATCTGTATCCTCACACGACATCCCTGCAAAGTCCTGAAAAGACGGATGATAATGCTGCACGGTCTCTTTATACCTGGTTGAGGTAATAATAGGTCTCAGCCTCTTGTAAATAGAAAGCCTGCTTCTGCTGTGAGGGAAGACCTGCCAGCATCTCATAAAAGATGTGATAGTTCCTCTCATCTTTGGCCTGAAGAGGAAATATGAATTTAACATTTTCACATATAAAAAAGTATAATATATGAACCATCAACGTGTGTGTGTCTGCAAGTGTCACCTGGAAGACGATACGGGACTTTTCCAGTAGATACTGAGAGGTTATGGCACCACTGATTACACCACTGTACAGAACAAATAAGAAAAGAAAAAAACAACAGTATAATTTAATTTAATATTAATACACTTTATCATAACACAAGTGCTTTACAGTAACTGAATGAAGAGGAGATGGTGTGAATTTTGTGAATGAATTTCATACTCACTCCTCCAGAAAGACCTCTATGTATTTCCCGAAGCGACTGGAATTATCATTCCGTACGGTTTTGGCATTTCCAAAAGATTCCAGCAGAGGAGCTGCCTCGAGTATCTGCCAGGCATTCAAACACACACAGTAAAGCAACAAACTTTATCAGCTGGGAGACAAATGCTGAAAATATCTTGTAATATCAGTAATAGCTGGTCTATAGCATGCACTTTCACTGTTTTCTAGGGTTTGCTAAAAAAAAAAAAATAATAATAAATAAGAAGCAAGAAACAACGGAAATGCTATGTAAAAATCAAACAATCAAATTAAAAACTTAAGAGGAAACATTTCTAGTCAATACTGTCACACACCACAGCAAAACACTGCCATTCTTATGGCCATGAGGTGTAAAATGCAAAGCACAAGTAATGCAGGGAACCCCACTACCTCAATCTGCACTCAAGAAGAGCCAGAGACATGAAAAAGAAACACATGGAGGCATTAGTTATCCTTCAAGACAGGAACATGTGTGTTTGTATGTGTCCAAATCTGCTGGCAGATCCCCATGCATGTCAAGGTGTGTGTTTGTGTGTGTTCATACCTGTTGAGCAAGATTGCTTTTGTGATGTATTGCGGTTAGGTAACGAAGGACTAGTTTGGTGGCCTCTGTTTTCCCAGATCCGCTCTCCCCACTGAAACACATTAGCACCCATCACTATAACTGAGCATTTAATACAGTATATTGTATAATGAACTGTGCCAGGGCTCCACTAAAGAGATGATACCGTTTTTTCTTTGCATATCAGATACGTAGGTATTTTGAGGGAGGAAAGATAGGGCAGTTGGAGTTATATTCTGTTGTGGTTCAAATATTAAAAAAACATGTTAAAAACATGTTATATGAGCTAAATGTTTAGAGGAGCTGCTAAACATAACTAGCCATAGCAAACTGTACTGGCAGATGGAATTGTGAGGACAGGCAGATGGACATCTACAGTAACTGAAATATGACTCATGACTAATAACTGTTCAAATGACATTTAATTAATTTAATGACATTTTTAATACTTTTAGACAATAATAATATGATCAGTCACAGTCTTGAAATGAACCAATAAAAAATACACAGTTGTCCATAAAGTTGGAATAAAATATTGTTACCTCTTCTCATGAAATGCTTGTGACAATTTGATTTATTCTTGATAGATAAAGTGTATCTTCTCAACTTTATTGACCAATCTCTGAAAACAGGAATGTGTCTGAAAACAAAATTATTCTAAGTTTATGGGCAACAATAATGGTTCATTTGATTCAAGTGGATGGTAGAACTGACAAGAATAACAGCTACACACACAAAAAAGAGAAAAACTGTAATAACTGAAACAACAATGGTGGAAAACTTGCATACTATCTACACTTTTTTTTGCATTCCCTCATGATAAAGTTAGTATTTGTGTTTGATATTCTTTAATATAGGCTGTGATAATTCATCTGTTAAAAGGTACAGTAGTGGAAAATCCAATTATTTGACGTCAGTGCCGGAGACTGAACATTATCCGCACTTTGAGCACCACTACACCCAGCTTTTATTAATCACTTAGAGCATCCATTATTTGATCCTTCTCACCTCCCTCACTGGCGCTTGTGGAGTGTTTCGCTTAATTGACTAAGTGATGTGAGACCAGGCTAATCTTGCATTAGCCAAGGCCTCGATTCCACTTTTGCGTTAAACTACTTGAAACGCTCCTACATGCACACACACAGACACACACTGTGCTTCAACACTGCCAACAGCTTAGCGCTAAATACCACCATTATGTGAGCTTGGCCAGTGGGGGGCAGAGGTGTATGTGTGTGTGCGGGTGTGTGTGTGTGTCTTTAGGGACACTGGCACCTTGACCACATTCCAGCATAAGGTTTCAATTCACAGGCTGCTTAGCTAAAAACGGGGCCATTACTGGTCACTGTACACCAGACCTCAGTTACCCCTTAACACGCACTCAGTGACTCACACACAAACACAGGGTTCACACACGTGCACTTTGACACACACACGTCTGAAAGATAATCTGCTCCTGGCCTAGACATGGCTGGGCTTTCCTTACAGGTGTCTCCTTCCGAATACGGCTTGAGTGTTCCAGGTGTGTGCGAGTGTGTGCATGTGTAGGTGTTTGTTTATCTCTTATAATTGTTTCTGGACATTTCAAAAAGCATACATATATGTGCAAAGGTGTGGATGTGCTGTAAATATGCCTATGCTTTTACAAGTGAGTGAAATGTAAATGAGGTTACTTAGAGAGCATGTGTTTGCGTGTAGCAATCTGTTTTGAGCAAGGCGCCTGTGACACATAGACGGAACTCGAAAGGAGTGAAGGATGGCTCTGTCTTAAGTTTGCTGGCCAGAAAACCACAGACAGACACTCATGAATTTACAAACACTAATCCAACTAAAGATGGAAACCTGACTGTCCATGAAGCTTCATGGACACTGTATACATCAAGGTTAAAATGCTCTGAAACCTTGGAAGGTTACTAATGACAAACAAAACATCAAAACAACAAAAAAGATCTTTCTGAACTACACAAGATTTTCATGTACAGGATGATATGAAGGGATTAACAGAGAAATAATGGTTGTGAACTTTGATGTCTAAGTTACAGGTAAATGGAAAGTAATTAAAATGGATTAAAAAGGATTATATAAAGTCAGCTACTTACCTGATGATTATGACCTGGTTGTGTTTGGCATCCATCATTTTGGAATAAGCAGCATTTGCTATGGCAAACAAATGCCTGATGGAGAAACAGGAACTGCTATTAGATATCTTAAGACATGAAAGCAATAAACTCAAACTTTAAGCACAGAAAAATCCAAATATTCAGAAAAATTCACACTTCTTTTATATCCTCATCTTCTGTTTTTCTAACCTCCATTTTTCCTTTCCCTTAATTATTTACCTACATAGAGAGGAAGCTAACATTATAAATAAAAAAGGAAAGAAGTCTTTTTATTTGTAATGTTAGCTTCCTTTCTACCTTGTATGCTTCTTTTATCATAATCAAAAAGTGAAAGTGAAAAGCAAACATGACTTACGGAGGGTTCTCTCCCAGAGCACAGCCCTTGTAGAGCAGCACCATGTCCGTCCCATAAATGTTGTACATTTTATAGGGGTTAACAGACACCAGGATACTTCCTATGTATGTCTGAAAGAAAACAAGGAATAAGAAGAGATAAAAAATATATGTTTGTAAACTATTATGTCCAAATTTTGTAGGTGATTGTATGTTGTGTGTGTGTTGAGCTGATGAGATACTTGCATAAATAAGCTGCCGCTCTGATCTTTGCCTCAGGTTCAGCAGAACAGCCTCTTCATGCATATCCCTAAACAGAATCAACAGGACAATGGTATTTAAAGATAACAGAGAACTTGTCAAATCACTCCGCAAACATTTCAATATTTAGGCAGGTGTCACCAGTGCAACTATAAACTTAAACAACCCATCCAGAATGTAACTTTTCATGTGTTTGAAAATTCAAATCCAGTTCCTAGTGTGTAAGTTAACTCTAATGGAATAGATTTTAGTAGAGCGCTATGAATGTAATATTTTTTTCTTTGTTAAACATTTTACTGTTGTGCTTGTCATTGCAGGCGTTAACTCAGATGTGATGATCTTTTACTTACTCCAGCTGTGTCATATCTTCCACTCCATCTTCTATTCGTTGCTCCCGGTGGCCCACAGTGGGCATGCTTCTGATTGAGTACATCTAAAACACACACATACACACTCAGAAATAAGTACATGTTGCACCTACATAGTCCTGCACACAGTGGGATCATGCACTGATAAATACACATGCTTGTCTCACCAAAGAAATGTGTTTCACTTTTACTTTTACCTTATTTGCTCGCTGTGCCATCACCTATTCTACTCATATATTCTGTTCTTTCAAAAACCATCAACACATCGTTAAGTTACCCAAATAAGCCTCTATAAACCACTAATAACCCAAATGAACTGCTGATTGCTTTGCCCTACTGAAAATCCACTAACAGGTCTACTTGTAGTGTGAATCATATATTAGAAACTTTTACCTTGTCAAACCAGTTCCCCTGTGGTTCCCCCTCCCTGCTGAGATTCCACTCCCCTGCTTCTTGTCCTACTTGTTCCTGTCCCATCAGGCTGTGGGGGTCCAGCAGTTCCCCATCTCTATACATGGACCACTTATTGAGGTTCTGCACTGTCCCATGAGGCAGTACCCTCTCTGCACCCCACACATCCATATCTTGGTCCAGTCCAGAACCTCCAGGGCCCTGTGCCCAATGCTGTCCAAGGCCAGAACCCTGGACCTGGGGAGACACTACAGCATATGAAGGCAGATGAAAAGAGGCCCCCCGGAGATGAGGGTTCTTCAGAGCACCAGAGAGATTAAGTGAGCGAGGTTCTGGGGTTCTAGGAGCACCAAGCCGTGTCATGATATTACCATCGGGGAGACGGTACTTTGCCCCACGAAGATTTGGGTTCTTTGATAGGGCATTAGACAGGTCAAGTGTTTGAGGTGCAGGCTGAGAGCGGGTCATCAGAGTTCCATCTGGCAAACGGTAAGTGGCAGATCGGACATTCTGGTTGCGGAGAGCATTGGAAAGGTCAAGGGATCGTGACTGAGAGGTATCAGCAGAACCAGGCTGCCTAAATAAAGATTTGTCTGGGAGTTTGTAGGAGGCACCACGGAGGCCCTTATTTAGCATGGCACCAGAAAGGAGAGGAGAGGTGGGAGCTTGGGGTTGGTTACGTGAAAACAATGATGATCCTTCTGGGAGCTGAAATTTTGCCTTACGCAGGTTAGCATTCATTAGAGCGCTAGATAGCCCTGGCGATGTACTCTGAGCATTCTGTGTCTCATCTCCTGGATGTGTTAGAAATGAACCATCTGGTAATTGATAAGAGGCTGAACGAACATTACGATTGAGAAGAGCAGAGGAGAGCATAGAAGGGGAAGTGACTGGCTCAGCTGCTGGCTCATTTCTTGTAACCAAAGTTCCATCTGGCAGCCTGTATGTGGCTTTACGTACATTAGGATTCAACAATGCAGAAGAAAGCATGGGAGAGGAAGCGGAAGGTGTGGGCTCTGTTCGAGTTACAAGAGTGCCATCAGGCAAACGATATGTGGCCTGTCGTAAACTGGGATTGAGCAAGGCAGAGGACAGCATAGAGGACGAGAGCGCTGATGGCTCTGGGGAAGGTTCAGGAGCTTCAGTTCTAGTGACAAACGAGCCATCGGGCAAACGATATGTGGCCTGTCGCAAACTGGAATTGAGCAAAGCAGAAGACAGCGTAGAGGACGAGAGAGGTGATGGACCTGAGGGTGGTTCAGCAGCTTCAGTTCTGGTGACAAATGAGCCATCAGGCAAACGATACGTGGCCTGCCGCAAATTGGGATTGAGCAAGGCAGAAGAGAGCACAGATGATGAGAGGGGTGATGATTCTGAGGATGGTTCAGCAGCCTCAGTTCTGGTGACCAATGAGCCATCAGGTAGTCTATATGTGGCCTGGCGTAAGTTTGGGTTCTGCAGGGCGTTGGAAAGCATAGAGGGTGACAGCATCCCACCACCACTGACACCTCCACCATCAGTAGTAACTGGAGGGCTAGCAGGGCCACGAGACATTGTCAAAGTGCCACCTGGAAGTTTAAACATGGATCCCTGGATTTGGGAAGTCCGCAGTCCACCAGAAAGAAATGAAGAGGAGCCTCTGATATTTCCTTGTTGAGGTGCAATGGGAGGAGAGGCAGGGGAGACAGAAGGCATGGGGGAGATATGTCGCTGAAGGGGTGAGGCAAATGAAGCATTACGTAGTTGGGAGGAAAGCATAGCGGAAGACAAGTGTGGGGAGGAGGGCATAGATGGGGCAGGACTGGGCGCCACCTGGGGGGGTGTGAGGACAGGGGTATATAGGTTGGCATTGCGTTGTAGAGGAGATGAATAGGAGGCACTACGCAGTTGGGAGTTCTGCCTCAAAGCATTAGATAAACCAAGAGTGGCATAAGGGTTAACCTCCTGGCTCGCCTGTATGTCAGCTAATATCTCCCCCTGACCACCAGGTATGGGGGAAGGGCTTCTCTGTACAGGTGTGGCTATGCTGGCATTCTGCAGATAAGGGTTCTGGAGTGTGCGTCCCAGAAAAGGTGAGGAAGGCACAGTTTGAGGCAGGTTTTGAGGGTACATTTCTTGCTGTGGGTGAGGGGAGGAGGGTCTCTGCAAAGGAGAAGAGTAAGCAGTGGGGGAAGGAAGAGGAGATGGAGGAAAGGGAGCTCCTACAATCTGAGGGTTAGGTGCAGCATTTGAAAGCACAGGAGATGAGCCTGGTTCCATCATTGTGTAGTCATACTGAGTAATATTATAAGATGGTGGGAGTGTACCACCACTACCTGGAGAAAGACTGGGGTGAGGTACTTGAGGCTGAAAAGATGCTGGCCCGAGACTATGGGGACTCATAGCCCTGTGGGGAAAGGGGGATGGTGGTTGAGATATATGGTGCATGGGGGAGGCTGAACGTGAAAACATGGGAGATGTGTGTCGCATTGGTCGTGGAGATGGGGGTCTACTCTGCAGTCTACGTACTGATGGCTGGGGGGAAAGGGGGGCACTCTGTTTCAAAGAGGGCTGTGGAGAGGGGGGGGGCATTGGGGGAGGCGCTCTGAATGACTGCCTAGACTGAAGAGAAGGCTGGTTTCTGGGCATACGTACTAGCGGCTGGCCCCTACCTACAGGTCTGTGGAATCCTCCTTGAGGAGTACCAATTCGCTTTGACTCCCTTAACCCTGTAGGCCGGGATCCTGTCCTGGCTAACATAGGTGTTCCGGCTATGCCTCCTATCTGTCCTGAGGGAGGTGCTGGACCACTACGTATAGAGGACCTGAATGGGGCTACATGCTGAGTGATAGGAGGTCCATGTCTACTGTGTCTCTGTGAATAGGGGTTAGCTGGGATTAGAGGTTTCACGGCCCCCATGGGCACCTGACCTCGACCTGCAGCACCACCTCTCAGCCTGCGAGTAGAGGACCGGGTGGGGAGGGGGCGACTGCTGATACGTGATGGAGAAGGGGACGGAGGACGACGGGGGGAGGCAGGGCGGAAGGCATGTGGTGGAGAACGAGATCTCTCAGGCAGTAGGGGACTCCGTCTCTGTGGGGATGGTAGGGGAGGAGAGGGGGAACGCCTCAACATGGATGTTTGTTTTCTATCTCTGGGCAAATGTGGTCTGTGGGATGGCAGAGGCACTGCATCTGGAGGGGGATGCTGTCTGAAAGACAGTCTTGGGGAAGGTGGTGGGCTTGGTCTTTTCCTCATTGATCCTCGGGGTGAAGCAAAGGGGCTAGAAAGTGGGGATTGGGGTCGAACACTGGATGGAGCCCTGCGTAACCCAATACGCCCCCGGCCTCTTGCCAGAGATGGCTGAGTTCTCACTGACATCCCTCTCCTGGGGGGTGGTGGAGAAGAAGGTGGGCTGGGTGGTCTCCGCCTGTCAAATGCAGGAGTCAGCCTTTGGCCTGCCATTGAAGCCCGGGGAGGTGGTCCTCTTCTTTGGAAACGAGGGGAGAGGAAGGGGTCTGGTTGGATACTTGTTTGGAAGTCCATGTGAAGTGGTGAGAGGCGGGGTGATGGAGGTGGCATAGCCCTAAACGATCCTGGCCTCATTGACAGCTGTGGGGATGGAAGGGGACTCATTCGTCGCACTGGCCTAGGTGAGGCCATTGGTGAATGCATTGGTGAATGCATTGGTGAATGCATTAGTGGAGGTATTGGTGGCTGCATTGGTGGGCGCATTGGTGACATTTGCCCCATCTGGAACATTTGTGGTTCTTGGGGGCCGTACGATTGGTAACCTTGAGAGGCGGTACGATGAAGTGGTACTGGAGATGGTGGCAAATGCCCGGGAGAAACAGAGAAAGGAGGATGAGCAGGCTGAGGGACAGAGAAGAGCTCCGGTTGAATGTTCATAGCTGTTGGCGAGGGGGCTCGTCTTGGAAAAATTGGGGTTTGTTGTTGGTTCATGACAGTGGGGTAATGAGGCTGTGCAGGAAGGTATGGGGGAAGGGGCTGCTCATATTGTATATCTGACATAATTTCCATATTGTTGAGGGCAAGAGCTGGGGAGGAAGGGGGGAACATTGGGGAGGAGGGAGGAGGCGGTGGCAGGGTTTCCACCTCAAGTCTGTCTCTTCCGAATAGCCTGACCTGGGGCCTGGGGACCCTAAACAGGTCTGCTGAAAATGGCTCGGAAGGAGTGTAAGACATCTGTTCCTGTCCATAAAACTGTCCTGTCATAGCTGGATCCAGCCCAGCATCCATATATAAAGGTTGCTGATTAGGGTTATACATAGCAGCAGGGTCTACATATCCCAGCATTGGGTCATCGTATATGTCTGAAAGAACTTCATAACCATCACTCATCATGTCATAAGGGTCTGACATTGCATAGTTATAACCCATATTTTGGTCAAAGTAATCTCCATACAGCTCAGGGTCATATGGGTCATAGAAACCATCCATTCCATTATCATAATAACCATATGGTTCTGGCTCCATTGCATACAGCATCCCATCCTCACCATAGTAATACTCCACCTCTTCATCGCCATAGTAGTCTTCATATTCATCGTCATAATAGCCATAAGGGTAACCATAGTGATCATCATCATAGTAAAACTCATCATCATAATAAAAATTGCCCTGTTCATCATAGTAACCATATTCATCTTCCCACTCATCATCGTCATAGTAATCCATTTCCTCTCCATAAGGGTCATATGGGTCATAGCCCATGGGTTGTCTCCGGAAGCCTCTAGGTCCAAATCTGTCATAGTAATCGTCCTCATATCCATATTCATCATCATCATACTCATAGGCCTCATTGTAGTAATATGTCTCTCTCCCTCTACCATCCCTGTTAGCAAATGACAGACGCTTTCGTCCCCGTCCTCCTGCTCGTGCCCCCAGCCGACCTTGGCCCTTAGCAGTAAGGAACCTCCCTGTCAACCAGTTAGTTGCTGCAGCTATCCTTCCTATCATCCAGGCTTTACTCTTGAACTTTGGTCCTTCTTTCTTTTTCCCAAACATGCCTTTGAACTTGCCTCCCAGTCCCTTTGCCTCTGTTGCCATTTTCCCCTTGCCAGCTAAACCAGATAGATTTAAGGTCTTTTTAGGTGGTGTGGTTTCTTTTGCAGTATCATTCTTTTTATTAAACAAGCCAAAGCCAGAAAGACCTGGCTTTTTGTCACCAGAAGATTTACCCCCAAACCCAGAAAAAAGCTTACTAGCACCGCCTAAAAGTGGTTTGCTACCAGCAGAGGGCTTCTTTTTCTTGGAGAGTCGTAGGAAGAGGCGGGAGGTGCTTTTAAGGTTTCTCTTTGGTTTTGCTTTCTGTGGCTGCTGTGTTTTAGCGGGAAAGCCAAAAGGAGAGGCCTTCCCTGTGAGGCCCGAGAGAGCTTTGGAGGCTCCCTTGAGCTGAGAGCCGAGTTGAGGTGTTTTTGCTGCACTCTGGCTCTTCTTGTGTCCCTCGGCAGCAAAGCCCATCATAGCTTTGGAGGCTCCTTTGATATGGACATCACTCATTTTTTTCAGGTTTACTGGACCCATCTGTGGCTTCCGCTTCTTTCCCTCATCCTCATCCTCATCAGACAGAGCTGCATGTTTTGGAGGCTTAAAACCCTTTACAGCCTTGGATGCACCTTTCAGAGCTGCTTTCCCTTTACCTTTATCCTTCTTGGTAACTACCTCTTCCTCGCTCTCATCCTCCTCGGACATCACTTCCTCTTCTTCTTCCTCTGACCCCTCCTCTGATTCACTGACGGGTTTCTTTCCTTTGCCTTTCTTCCCATCATCCTTCCCTTTCCCCTTAGCTGGTGGCTCCTCCACTTTCTTTCCTCCTTTTTTGTCATCTTTCCCTCCCTTTTTATCATCCTTTCCCCCCTTCTTTGGCTCCTCTGACTTGCCTTTCTTGGCAGCCGATTTTGAGTCACCTTTTTTAGGTGGCATGATGTCTCCTCACTTAAATCATTCTATGCAAGATGAGGAAGAACAAGTTCCCAAAGTGTGCTAAAGCAAGTCAGCATAAATGTCAGAGTCCAAATAGTGGCAACATCCTCTCATTCTCAATTGTTTTCACGTCTTCTCTCCTTCTTCCTCCATCTGATCTGTCCTCATGACACCCCAGAAACACTGTGGCACACTCTGTCCCAAGTTGGTTGTTCTATAATGCACACTGAGACAAACAGAAACCACAGTCCTTCAAAACACGATCCAGTAATGGAGTCGGAATCTCAGCCATCAGTGCTTGCTCGCATTACAGTACGTCTTAAAGCCTGAGCAAAAGAAGCTGTTGTCTCATTGTGTGTAAAAAGAGGCAGAAACCTGTTTAGGAGTTTTAAAATGCTTATTGAATTAAAAAAGTTATGTATGAAAAGAAATCATCTTACTGGTTACAGTCTCTCTTAGTTTTACCCACTTGTTGCCTCTGGCTCAGTGAGTCCATCCATAGCAAAAGACTCAGTCTTGTTCCTCTTTATAGGTTTGTAAGTAACTTTCCAGGGTCACACGATGAATAAAAGACCCTGCTATCCCAGTGACAGAGTCTGTGTAGTCCTTTGTGTGTCTCCTATTGTTAGTGCGTCCTGTGAGTCCAGCAGTGAATCCTCATCTTGGCCGCCGCACCAACTTTGGCAGGATGTCCCCCTAACAAGGAGAGCCGATGTGCATGCGTCTATGCGAGTCTCGGCCTTCAGGGGTGTCCTCCTCTTTGTCTGAGAGTGAGTATGTATGTGTGTTTCATTTGTGGTTGTATCCTCCCACATCCACGTCAGCTTGCCTTTGTGACCTCCTGCAACCTTCTGCATCTCCCTCTCTCTCGTTACTGCGACTCCATCCATCCGCTGTGCGCCACAGGCCTTGTTATATCCTCAGTAAATGTGCATGTACATATGAGCATATGTATTGTATGTCAGTGTGTGTATATCCATCACAGTGACTTTATCCCTAGATATATTTGCAAAGGGCATCTTAATGTACCAGCTATACTGCCTCGGGGTAACCCTATCTGCAGGCTCGCTCCAGTATGAATAATGCAGGCTGGCTGAGCTGTTGCTAAACTGTGTCTGAGAGGCGAAGCCATGCAGAGCCAAAACACACCACCAGTAGCATCATGGACCACAGCTGAGAGTGATGCATGCTACAATGTTCATACAAGCATTAAACAGTATATTCGCACACCAACAGTACATGGAAGATACAACTTAGGTCTTGCTTCAGTTATTCAAATAAAGTAAGGATTTAAAATGAATAATTAGCTGCTGTACCTGTAGTCAGTTTTGCACTCTAGCTAACTAGTAATTAATAATTATAAAATAATTTATAAAATAATAAATAAAGTAATTAATTTACAGCATTTACATTTTTCACTCCTCAAAAGATTCCCCAAAAGTCATGTATTAGCCTGATTTAGAGCTCAAAAATAAAAAGTAATCAACAGACATTTTCTTCATGTCATTGGCAAAATCCTTAAATACTAAATAGTCTTTTTCATGAGTCTATATCCTATCCTACATATGGCCACTGGAAATCTTTATAAATATAGTAATTAATGGCTGTCATCTAAAAATGTCAATTGGATCAGAAAAATATACCTTGAAATCATATCTCTTCGTCAAAAAATCAAACACACACACATACATACATTCATGTATTCCCTGTCATTAGAAGGTGCAACATCATCTTACAGGTTAATGTTAATTATTATCATGGAGGATGGCCTGATGTTAGCTCATTGATGATGATCTGATGTTAATTCATTGATGATGGGCTGATATTCCAGGAGGTCATCTCAGTGGCAGATATGAATGTTTAATGACTGTCCTGTGTTCTGCCTACGCAGCATGGATAAAACATTCATCGTAGGCGGCTCTAAATATATCACAAAGGGTCAACCCTGCCCTGGCCTGCTCCCCAACCAATATATTATACATACTGGCTAGTGTCAGGGGTTAACAGGCAAACACCATAGAGCAGGCAGAGGACAGAGAGCAAATAGCAAAAGAAAGAAAAACATTTAACTAACTAACATTTAATTCAGACATTTATCTCTGTGGAAATTTTATTTATTATTTTATGACATTATTTCTTTTAAGGTATACATATATAAAAAGAGAAAGATCTTGATGACTTATGTCAGTTACAGTTAGCAGGTCCACCTCCGAGTTTTCTTTCCGCCAACTAGAATCGGAAGGACTAATAGTCTTGACCTGAGATAAGATCTGAGCAGAAATCTGTATCATGTATCCCCATGGGCAGAGACCATGACAAAACTCTAAACTGTCTGCAGGCTGCACAGCAATAACAACAACAGTAGAAGTTGTTGGTATCATCTAACTGCAGACAGAGATAAGGGGATAAAGAGAGTGTGCACAGAGGAAAGTTCAAAAGTTCCTTCTTGCTCATCAGATACACACTCAGAGAAGTTTGTTGGTCACCTCACAGGCAAAGGGAAACACAAAGAGATCTATTTGATATGTGTGATATGTATCTGCTGTCTGGCTGATGTGGTCTGTTGACTGAGTGAACTGGTAATGAATAGAGCGCAGATGACAGAGATGGAGGAGGTGGGGAAAGAGGAGAGGGAGCTGGGCAAAGGCAAGGAGGGAAAAAGAGACAGGGGTGCATCAATGAGTTGCTGATGAATGAACTGCGGATTACATAAATGCTGAAACATAAATAAAGTGATGGATATAGGGAGGAACAGAAGATGGAGGGATGACAGAGAGAGTGATATAGAGAGGGAGCGAGAGACGAAGGGGAGAGAGTCTCTTCATCTACGTGCCAATCACTGACAGCACGCTTTCAGCAGACGCACTCAGCGACACAACGCTAATAAAGGAGATCACCTGAGCAGAGCAACGCCAACAGGCTCATTTAATGACTGCGGGCACACACGCACATACATACACACACTTAGGCAGGTCTCATAATGAAGATTGCATGCGATCACTGAATGCAGGATCTACTCTGAATCATCTGGAGAGAATATTTAGAGACTGACAGCTACACACGCGCACGTTAATTGGAGGATTGAAAGCACATACACACACATACACACCTAGATGCTGCACAGGTGCTGCACAGGTAGATGCTACACATATACACTGAACATAATACATCAGACCTACTGGGAGCTTGGCCTAGATGCATGTCATATACTTGTGTCTGAATGAATCAACACACACACACACACACACACACACACACACACACACACACACAATAGCATTCTCATAATCACATTACTGTGAAATGCACCTCCTTGTAGGAGTGTGCACAAACCACTCAGTTGTTTGAAAAGTGAAGCCATTTGCCTTAATATCGCAAACAAAAGCAGGGGAAAATATTATTTTTAAACTAAAGAGGGTAACTAACTGATGTTCTTCTCAACAAAAAATCAGATAATAGCGAATGCAAAACAACACCTTTTTGTATGTTCTGTGGAAATATACCCCAGGCTCCCCAGTCGTAATTACAAAATGAATTAAATTGATTTTTTTGAGCAAGTTGAATGTATTTGACTTGGTGTTTCACAAGGCTTGGCTACAAGGCTACATTTAAACAGCATGTGATGCTAAATACATTTATTAGGCCTTTGGACTTCGGCCACAGCTCAGAGTATCATTCTGTGTATGAACTGCTTAGACTGATTCAGGTTTATGGCTGGTGTTTGCACTTTGGGTCTGAAGACGTTCATTTGACGATCTATTCAGCAGATGATGACATATTTACAGAATTCAAGTGAAAATTAAACTGTTTCTTAAACTGTTTTTGACTTTAGAGCAAGTTTACAGGGGAGGTGGAGAACTACTTCATATGCAGTATCAAGATAAATCTGAAGGACCATGATATGATGGATGGGGAGGACAAAACAACAAAACATTTTATGGTTTAACTGAACCATCCGATCATTTTAAAACAGAATTGTCTGTTTGGTGGATGTGCTAACAAAAAGGTAAGAAAATATCTATTTAATTTTTAGTGATGTGTGATTATGTGTAAAAATATTACATATAAATGGTAAAATTATTTTTTTTAAAGAAACTAGAACTTTTGAATACATGTAGTACAGTAAAAAGCACAATATGTAGCAGAAAATGGAAATAGTCTGGTACCTCAAAATTGTAATTACGTAAAGTACTTAGGAAAATGGAAAACTGATTGAAGGACAGAGAGACAGAAGGAAAGACTGTCTTTTCAGACAGAGAAGGTGAGACAGGAGGATGAGGAGGTTAGACTCAAGTTTCCTGTAAGCCTTTAAGCCCCATTCAGGTCTTAACCTTCGCTGCCAGATTACCGTGCAACTTGACAATGGAGAAACGGCAGCAGCTGCTAACACACTACGCACAGGATCAAACACCGACACTCAGCTGGATAAAGTGCTATTAATAGACCTGAAAATAAGATGTTCACTTTGACAAGTGAATTAAAACAATATTTTGAGGCAGTATCAAACAAATACAAATATGGAGGGTTGAAACCAAGTCAAGACAAAGGCAGAACTTGACAGAACTGTCTTCAATATCAACATTTATTACATGAGTTGGAGAGAATATTATTCACAGTAAATTACTGCATGTTTGCAGTGGTAAATACCAAATGCCAACACCAGATTCTTGACGCAGAGACAAAAAACTTCTGTCAACAACACTGACTAACACAATTCTTGTGTCACAAATTCTTAAAACACAGTACATGAACTGCCATACCCTCTCATAACAATATACATTATTTTTTCTATAAATACAGTCAGCATTTGGATGTGGTTCACCTTACCTTGTCTCTGTTTTTGAGTGACAGATGTTGATATTTAGGGTTCTTATTATCGAGAAATATCCACCAAAATGTCTGAACAAAAAACAAACTCACTGAATTCTCGTCCTATTCTGGACCCTCTGATGTTTTATAGCCCTCTGCACACAGGCGTACACACGAACACAAACCTTTCCTTCAATTACACCCATCTGGACACACAATGGGTCTTCAATGGTAAACATACCCTCTTTTGCTTCAGTGAGGCTTCAGTGCTTACCTGTACATCTACAGGACAAATGTACAATGGTTAGAAGAAAGAATGTTCGGATATAAGACTACTCTTTACATGAATCCATGCATTAGTGGTGCAGCGATTAGGTTTCTTAGTAAACATGCTGCACTTGTACATGTGTTGTGTGTAGAGTGCCACATTGTCCCCCTCTGCATAAGTGCCTGAGTCAACAATTGTGCAGGTCCATTGTGCGTTAATGGCAGGATAGCACACACACGCGCGCGCACACACAGACATTATGCTATCATCATCCCACACCGGCGTCCCAGTGTCAGAGTGATTTGTTATGAAACTCCTTTAATGACTTAATGATGGTTGTGTGTAATTGTGTGTGTGTGTGTGTGTGTGTGTGTGTGTGTGTGTGTGTGTGTGTGTGTGTTAGTGTGTTGGAGAGCCTTATCAGAACTCCTCACGTCCACACACACACGCACACACACACACACCCACACACACACACACACACACACACACACACACAAACTGGTTTCCATTTGGAATGGGGACCAAGTCTGTGCTCATCACCTGTGGGGTGAAGCGCCGCGTCTCTCCAGTCCACAGTATACTAGTTTTACATGAATCCATAATGGACCAGTGTACGTCAATGTTTGTGTAATTATTGTTGCTGCCAGAAGGGGGAGACAAAAGTTCCATACTGCATGTTCAAGAAGGTGTGGATGTTGTTGGGAATCTCATAGTTGCAAAGTAAATCAAGCAACAATGAAATTACTAACCATTTCATGATCACATTACATATAAGCATATTGCATATGCTAATATGCATGCTTATGTGTAATGTGACCTATTACAGAACGTTTGAACACTTGTTTTTTAATGTTGGAAATGATAAATATTTTTGCATTTATACTGACTCCTCTGTGTTTTTCCCTGATATTAGTGATTACTAAAGTGTCAAGAATTAAGTTATATTATTGTTAAGTGTTATTATATCTAACGAGAAAACTCCAACAACACCTCTGATTGCCTCCCACATTTCTCTGTGTTAATACATAGTGATTTTAAATCATAATCCTTGAGTGTTTCAATATCGTGAATGTTTGCAGGGCAGATTATTTTCTAACGATTCAACTGGTCTCTTTAAAAGCACAAAATTCATTCATTCATCATTCAAGTAGTATTTGCATGCAGGATTATTGATTATCTTTCTTGTGTGTCAGTGGACTAGTTTATCCCTTAAATAAACACCAGTGCAGACCTTAATAAATGATGGACGGGATGAACAAACAAGGATTTAAACCCATGCCTCTTTCTGGTATGAAACCCAACACAGTAAACCATTGTCTTCACCAATCCCTGCTGAAAAACTCCCTCCACAGTGCACCAAAGTAAAAGTTGAAAATGTTGTATTATTAAACCGGAGGTCTAATTTGATGGCTTATATTATACTTGAGGACAGAGCTGATTGCTCATTGTCCAATCAATTTAACCTGTCACCCATTTCATTATTTTATTTAAATTTTAGTTTAACTGTATCTCATAAAGTTCATATTTAAACATTTTACCTCTCAGTGAGTCTATAATTAGTATGAAGGTAAGTCAAATGTTCCCCTAGCTGGTCTTTCAAACCACAAACTGATTCATGTAATGAGCAAGCTGAAGCAGAAGAGGGCAGAAGAGACAAAGTAATGAGTACAACATCTCTCAAATGCTGATGATTTTTGTTATACTGTATTTGGTATCTTTCCTATTGTATCACAACAGCAATGACATCAAGGACACCCTGAACAGGCAGAAGAGGGCATTTAAGGAAGGCTGACAGGGAAGAGCTGAGGAGCGTATTTGGAGAATTCAAGGTCTGTCTGAGAGAGGCAAAGGTACAGAAAGAAGGTAGAACAGAAGCTGCAGCACAGCAACACGAGGGAGATCTGGGATGGCATGAAAACCATCATAGGCTGCAAGAAGAATGGCAGTAGGACAGAAGAGGGAATCAGTTGAACCTGTTTTTTGGGGGGTTTTTTTCTTTCTTTTTTTTTTTTTTTTGTAACAGGTTTGATACTCCAGTTCCTACAGCCAGTGACTACCCACTTCACTTGGAACTTGTCTCCCTCCTCCACACCCAGGGACAATTATCCCCCTCTCCTCCACCATCATCAGAGCAGAAACATTTCATAAAATGATCTCATATAACACTGTCCTTGTGCTTGTTGAGAATAATTGGCTTTTCTGACGTCTACTAATAATGTATTTCTACAAAGAAAAGAAATGCATGATATGAACCATTTACTATTCAAATGGACATTCGTTCAAGTCTGGCCAGGGAATACTGTTGCATCCCTAATTCATCTCACCTTATTTTACCTGTTCTCTTCAGTATGTCCATCTAATAAGGACAAAACTGCTATCCCCCTTACCCTCCTCAAAAAATATCATGGCATGGCACTACTACAAAAATGGTTGTACATTTTCCAGAAGGAATTGATGCTTAGTACCCCAATTGGTATCACAATTTGAAATCAGACATGTAATTATTGCTGTTAAAAGGAGAGTCAGTTAACCACAGTGTGTTGCAATTAAAAGCAATTAAAAGTCATGGAGGCATTGCTTGCTCAAGTCAAATTACCTCAATATATCATCTATCAAGTCTCCATGCTAGTTCAATGCCACCCCCACTAGCCACTGCATACTGAACCCAGGAAAACTCAAATGATATTCAGCCAGTTAGAAAAAACATATGAATGACATTTAAAAATGTTTGTGGTGCTTTTTGTCTAATGAAAATTAACCGGTTTGTAACTTGAAATCTGGAATTTAGCTGCTTTAGTACGTGTACATGATGTGACAATTAACATAGCAAATATTGGTCTTACTCTGATGAGAAAGGAGATTTTAGTAAAATAAGACACCATACAGTGGAGAAGATTCAAAGAAGCTCAGTTTCTAATGCTGTCAAATTAGGGCTGCAGGTAACAATACAGAAAAAAGTAGGAATTCAATTATTTAAACGCTTATCTGATTATCCAAATATTTTTTGTCAATTGACTGATCATTTAATTGAATAATCCCTGCAGCTTTATGTCAAATTAAAAAACAAGAACATTTAATTGGATTACCATTGATTAAACTTGGGAAAAGTCCTAGGTAAGAATGAATCTATTTAAACAGGAGCTAACTGGTGAAAGGCAAGTCTGCAAACTACTACAGAAAACCACTTATTCTGCAATCTTTAACTTATTAACATTGAATTTACTTTTAGATATTCAGTTTTAAACAACATGCTGAAGGCAACAGACTACAAAAGAAGTCTTATAAAAGGACTCTAATTAAACACTCAGTTGTTGCTCACCACACACACACAAACACACAAACTCACACTTAGCCATGCCATATGGAGCCAAACAGCATCAAGTGTCATGCCTGCTCCACACAATACACACCCAGTCGACCGTACCTTTGTTTCTTCTTTTTCTCCACAATATTATCCCTCCATCATTCCTCTCCTCTTCACGTTATTCCAAAGCAGAATCTCTCCATCCACGATTCACTCTGGCAAGACATCTTTAAGGCATCTTTAAGGCCAGCAGTTTCAACTCACAGACCCTCTCTCTTTATCTCTCTCATAAAGCCTCCCACTCAGTCCCCCTTTCCTAGACTGAAGAGATGCTTGTCAATATTTAATGGTGCTATTGTGCTTGTGTGTGTGTGTGCGCAAGTGAATGGAGAGCATTGGCTGGGAGTCCATACTTTCTGGTCAGCATGCCCAGGAGCGTTGGAGACAACAGCAAAAACAGCTGGGCAGCAGGGATAGAGGTAGTAGGGAGGGGTCAGAGGTGACTGCCCCTCACTTGCTGCACATCTGAGTAGATGTTGAATATATATATTTAAATTTTGGATACTCACCTGAGGGACTTCTAACACAAACAATACAAATTGGTGGTTGACACCATTTAGTGTAGTTTGCAGCCCCCAACACTCAAAAATGTGTATTTTGGACAGTATATTTTATCCTTCACTGGACAGGATGATGTTTGGACAAATTTGATACTAAACAACTGTTTTCAAGTGTGTACATAAAGGTAGTGATACTTTAATAAAGTAAAAGTAGCAATACCACAGTATAAAAAAACTGTTGAACTGTTAGAAGAATGGCAAGCCAGGCTCACTCTCCAGGGAAAATACTCAGAATCACTTTTATTGGCATGGTATGTGGAAACATAAGTCTGAATGTGACTCCGGGTTTCACTTTACTCAAATATGAATACAAATAAAAACAAGTGAAACAAGCTCCACAGGTAAACATGTAAACACTGTTTTAATAAAAAAAAAAAAAAAAACAGAGAATTTATTAATATATAATAATAGTTGTTACAAACCAAACTGAATTTGTTAAAAGTTACTTCATGTATACACAAGTAATGAAATTGAAAAATAAATATATAAATATATATTTACAATCTAAATGTTGTGTAGTTTTTTGAATAATCCTAATGTATTAGACTGATAAACACAATGCTGCAATATGAATTTAACTCTCTGGGTCAAAGAGTTATATAATAAACAATCATCTTAACTTCATTCACTTGTCTCTTCTGATTTAAATAAATGTGCTGACTGTATCTTTAAGAGGCAAGAGGAAAATGAAAGTAATGATATTAAACGCACGCAAAAAAAAAAAAAACATCAACTGAAAGCGGAAATTAATAAGCTTCGGAACTTAACAGTGTGACACCCAGCGGAAGTAAACACTACATCCGTTAGCAGCGTTAGCTCTGTGCACGTAACGTTATTGAATGAAGTGGAGACGGTGCATTGGTAGCGGTGGCACAGTTAATTATTTAATCTGTAATAAGCAACAATGTCTTCAGTTGAGTGTTTGAGGGAGTTTGTCAACGAGCGACTAACCGCTGCTGCTGAAGAAATATTTAGAGTTTTTCAAAACTATCGTCGAGTATGAAGAAGAGATCTATCGTCAGCGCAAACCGCTGGATATCGTTTGGAAACCAGAAATAAAGTTACACAGGATAGGTTTAAACTTCTTTTTACTAGTTAATCATTTATAATCACAGCTGGTAGATACATCAGTAGCGTTACTGCTACTAATTTAGTCGCATGTCTGCATTTTCTCTTCACCATCACAGTAGTATCACATTCCTTTTGCCTCTGTCCCTCCAGATCTCCAACAGCAACATGTCTGTAAAGGAGGAAGAGGAGGGAGGTTCTCACTGACCAGCAGCGCTCTGTAACCAGGAGAGTGGAGCCCAGTCTGACCAAGAGGACCCAGAGCCTGTGCTGTATTAAAGAGGAACAGGAGGAACTCTGCAACAGTCAGGAGGGAGAGGAGGTTGTGCTGAAGGTGGAGGCTGATACCTTGTAGACTCCCACTAATGAGGAAAGGGACCATGTTAAACCAGAACCTGAAAGTGACCACCAGCTGCTGTTGAACAACTTTTATGCAGCTGAGAGCCAAGATCAGAAAGGATAGCATGAAGACTCTACTAGAGATGCAGATCAGAACAAAACAATCAACAATAAGGAAACAAAGTCAGAGCATTGTCTACAACCTCAATTTGTCAGTGGTTAATGGTAATACTCACAAAAGTAACACTCTTTTAAATGTGACAACTGTGGTGACGATTTTAAACACAGGTCTTCATTATGGAGACACATGAGATTTCACATTAAAGTGAGAAGCCGTGATATTTGCAAAAACCGGCAGGAAAAGATTTAGTACATGGAAACATTGAGACAGCATCAAAGCTTTCACATGTGAAAACCGTGATATTTGTACAACATGTGGGAAAGGTTTCTAATGCAGGACCGATACTTTGAAACTCATTATCTGAAAGCCTATCCACACTGGTGAGAGGCCGTACCTTTGCAAAACCTGTGGGACAAGGTTCACTAGCCTATCATCATTGAAATCACATCAGAGACTTCACTCAGGTGAGAAGCCGTATACTCTGCACAACATGTGGAAAGCTGCTGCACAAGTGCTGGCATTCTGGATGAAGCTGTGCGCTTGGGCAACAGCTGTGGGAAAAGATTTGTTAACATGGAAGGATTAAGCCAGCATCAAAAACTCAATAATGAAGCCACATATTTGTACAGCATGTGGGAAAGGTTTCACAAAGAAATATAACTTGACAATCCATTAGAAGTGTCCACTGGTGAGAGGCCGCACTGCAAGATCTGTGGTAAACATTCACTGACATGACATCATTGGAAAGTGTAATGAATTCACACAGGTGAGAAGCCGTGATACTTGCACAATATGTGAGAAAGCGTTTGCACACAGTGGTGCTCTGAAAGTACACATGATGTATTCACACCGTAGGAGCCGCATACTTGCACAGTATGTGGGAAAGCGTTTGCACAGAGTGGTAACTTGAAAGCACACATTAGACAAATCCACACTGGTGAGAAGCCGTACCTTTGCAAGATATGTGGGAGAGGATTCACTATTCCATCACAACTGAAATCACAAAAACACACACCGGTGAGAAGCCATATGCCTGCAAATATGTGTGAGAAGACATATCGCTACAGGAAAGACTTGAAAATACACATGAAAATCCATACTAGGTCAATAGCTGTTATCTTGCAAAACACAAGAGCTTTCTACACATAGTGGTGACTTCACAGTCCATGAGAAGAGCCAACACTGGTGAGACTATTGAAATATCAAGTAACATTACACATATCACGCCACATAATTGCAGCAGTTTTGGGAAAGTTTTACTCAAATCACATTCTTCAAAAAACACCTGAGGATCGGAGACACACTCCCTGTAGAGATATGTTCACAAATCCGAAAGAAATACATTAGTGCAGTAGTTATATCTATGTTACTGAATGTAAAATGTCTCACAAAGAAGTTTCCAAGTCAGATTGAGTGAATATCATCACTATCTATATGGCCATGAGAAGTCCTATTGAATGTAAAATGTACTTTCTTTGCTATTTTATTCTGTGTATAGTAATCAAGACTGTGCCTGATTTTCAGGCTGAATTGAATTATCACCTTTTGAAAGAACTAGGACCCACATGGCCTCCTTTTTTTTTTTTAAGTGTCACATATTAAAACCTGGCCTAAAATTTAAAGTTTTATATTTACTTTATTCACCTTTACCTCAATTCTATTAATCAACAATTTATCCATTCTGCTTCACTTATTATCATCCTAGTAAATGTTTTAAGTTGGTGATGTTGGCTGATTCATGTTCATTCACAGCAAAGAACGAACTGCTGCATTAAAAGCTTGTTGGTCCAATTTATTCAATGACTGACTGTATTCAACATGAGAAAAGATGGAAAATAAAATAGTTGGTCTACTCATAATGTGCTCTTTGTTTATGTGCGATGTTTATTTATTCTTATTTATTTATTCTATTTATTCTTGAAACTTTGCTACATTTACTGATGATATTATTAAATACTCCAATTCTCAATAAATACCATGCCCTACATGTGGAACATAATGCTTCTGCACATCCACCGTCGGAATTTGCACAGTGTGACATCCAGCATAAAACACTACAGCCAGTTAGCAGCGTTAGCTCTGTGCACGCACGTTATTGGAATGAAGTGGAAGACGGCATTGTAGCGGTGGCACAAAGTTAATTATTTAATTTGTAATTAAGCAACAATGTCTTCAGTTGAGGTTGCAGAGTTTGTCAACGAGCGATTTGATTATTGCTGCCAATAGAAATATTTGAGTTTTTCAAAAACTATCGTCGAGTACATGAAGAAGAGATTCATCGTCAGCGCAAATCATGTCCATCATTGGAAACCTGAAATAAAGTTACAGGATAGGTTTGTAAAACTTTACGGTTTAATAGTCATTAATAATTACAGTGTTTAGATACATCAGTAACGTTACTGCTACTACTTTAGTTTTGCTGTCTGTATTTTCTCTTCACCATCACAGTAGCGTATCATATTCCTTTTGTTCCTCTGTCCCTCCAGATCTCCAACATCAACATATCAGCAGGAGGAAGAGGAGGAGGTTCTCACTGAGCAGCAGCCTCTGTAACCAGGAGAGGAGCTCAGCGTCTGGGACCAAGAGGACCCAGAGCCTGTAAGCAGATTAAAGGAGAACAGAGGAGAACTTCTGCACCAGTCAGGAGGGAGAGGAGGTTGTGCTGAAGGTGGAGGCTGACACCTTTGTGGTGACTTTAATGATGAGGAAAGGGACCATGTTGAACCAGAACCTGAAGTGATGACCAGCTGCTGCTGAGTTCAACTTTAATGCAGCCGAGAGCCAAGATCAGAAAGGGTGGCACCGTGAAGACTCTAGCTAGAGATGCAGAGTCAGAACAAAAAACACCAACAATATGAAAACAGAAGTCAGACTAACATTGTCTGGCAACCCTGACTTGTCAGAGATTGATGGTAATGCTCACCCAGGCAAACACTCTTTAAATATTTGTGGGAAAGATTTAAGAACAAGCAAGTTTGCAGAAACATCGTAGGAATCACACAGGTGAGAACCGTGCTCGCAACACCTATGGAAAAAAGATTAGTAAGACAGGATTAAAAGAGCATCAAAACTCACACAGGTGAGAGGCCACATGTTTGGTACAATATGTGAAAGTTTCAAACAGAAATCAACTGACAATCCACATTAGAAGTGTCCACACCAGGTGAGAGGTCGCACTTTTGCAAGATTCTGTGGTAAAACATTCACTGACATGACATCATTGAAATTTCATCAGAGAATCTTACACAGGTGAGTTTATATTTGCACAATATGTGGGAAAGCATTTGCAAAGAGTGGTACCTTTGAAAGTACATCGCTAGGACAACTAATATCAGGAGGTCAGATCTTGCAGTTCTGTGGCAAAGGATTCACTCTTCTTTCACAATCAGTCCACATACAACAACATACCGGTGAGAAGTCAGATAAGTATTTGCACAATATGTGAAAGCGCACAGAGTAATTGAAAGTACACGTTAGACAAATCCACACTGGTGAGTTGCCACACCTTTGCAAGATCTGTGGGAAAGGGGATTCACTTTCATCACAACTGAAATCACATACAACAACACATAAATCGTGAGAAGCCACATATTTGCACAATATGTGGGAAAGCATTTGCACAGAAAGTTGCAATCTTGACAGCACACATTAGATATCTTCACACTGGTGAGAGGCCGCACTTGCAAGATCTGTGAAAGGATTCACTGTTCTGTCACAACTGAAATCACATACAACAACACATAAATCGGTGAGAAGTCGTATACTTGCACAATATGTGGGAAAGCATTTGCACAGAAAGGTACCTTGACAGGACACATTAGATGTATTCACTGGTAGAGAAGCCGCACTTTGCAAGATCTGTGGAAAGGATTCACCGTTCTAGTCACAACAGAAAGATACAGAAAACACACTTGTTGAGAAGCCATATGCCTGCAATGTGTGTGAGAAAGATACTGGTACAGTAAAACTTGGAAATGCACATGAAAATCCACAAGTCAATAGCTGTTATCTTAAAAACATAAGAGCTTTCACATAGTGGTGACTTCACAGTCCATGAGAAGAGCCAACACTGGTGAGAGACTATTGAAATATTTGGTAAATACTATAAGTTGCAAGATGAGACACTTTGCATTTGCAAAACATGTGAGATGATTAAAGTCTTGCGGGTCGGTTGGAACAGAAGAAGAACTCACAGAAGTGAGGAGCCACATAATTGCAGCAGCTTTGGGAAACGCTTTACTCAAATCACATATCTCTTTAAAAAACATCTGAAGATCAATATATCACACTCCTGTAGAGATATAAGTTCACACATTGAAATAAATACATCAGTGCAGAAACTATATTTATGTTCCGAATGTAAAATGGTTAACAAATTTGAATGTAAATATGCTGATGTAAAGTTTCAAGTCAACTCCAACTTCTCATGTGGCCACATAAAATATGAGTGTTGGCATTCACTTTCTAACATAGAGATGTGAGTGAATGCATCTCTGGTGCCACCAGCGCACCAGAGATGCATTCTTTGCTGTTTTATTCTGCATACTAGCTCACTGTATCTGATTTTAGAGCTGAATTAAATTATCAGAACTTTGAAAGGTTTCTGATATGTGTACATACACACTGGGAAAATGTATCCATTCTTCTTCACTTATTATCATATACAGTAACAAGCTTTAAGTTGGTAATGTTATTGATTCATGTTCACTTCACAACAAAGAATGAACTGCTGTGTTTTAGTCAACACTTTTCCTTGCTCTTTGTTTCCTTCCATAGCAGCTGGGCTGTTATGTTAGTTACATATCATTTTTGCTAAATTTTTTTAATTCTCACAAATTATTTTGACAAAAACTTCATGAACCCTCTACGGGTCACGGACCCCTATTTGAAGACCCCGATTAAAAGCTGTTGGTCCACTGAAACTGAATAGCTGACTGTATCTTTCATCAGAGAAGAGGCAAATAAAACAGTTATCTACTCATAATGCTTTGTTTATGTGTGATGAACAAACATGTTTTGGGTTACAGATGCAGCTCTTTTATCTGAAACTTTACTACATTTACATTGACATATTAAATACTCCAATTTCAATAAATACCATGCCCTTAAGCATGTGTGAACATAATGTTTCTGCACATCCACTGTCGGAAACTTACTGCGTGACATCCAGCGGAGTAAACACTACAGCAGTTAGCAGCGTTAGCTCTGTGCACGTAACGTTATTGGAATGAAACAGAAGACGGCATTGTAGCGGTGGCACAGTTAATTATTTAATTGCAATTAAGCAACAATGTCTTCAGTTGAGTGTTTGAGAGAGTTTGTCAACGAGCGACCAACTGCTGCCATGAAGAAATATTTGGAGTTTTTCAAAACTATCGTCGAGTACAAAGAAGAGATCTATCGTCAGCGCAAACTGCCGTCTATCGTTTGTAACTTGGAAATAAAGTTACACAGGATAGGTTTGTAAAACTTTTACTATTTAATAGTCATTAATAATTACAGTGTTTAGATACATCAGTAACGTTAGTGCTACTAATTTAGTCGTACGTCGCATTTTCTCTTCACCGTCACAGTAGTATCACATTCCTTTTGTTCTGTCCCTCCAGACTCCAACAGCAACATGTCTGTAAGGAGGAAGAGGAGGAGGTTCTCACTGAGCAGAGTCAGAATGGTGGAGAGGAGCCTAAATGGACCAGGACCCAGAGCCTCTACAGATTAAAGAGGAACAGGAGGAACCTGCCCAGTCAGGAGGGAGAGTATACAGCTGGAAGGTGGAGGCTGCTACCTGAAAATTCTACTGATGAGGAAAGGGACCACGGTGAACCAGAACCTGAAAGTGACCACCAGCTGTTGAACAACTTTTATGCAGCTGAGTAGCCAAGATCAGAAAGGATACAGAAGCATGAGACTCTACTAGAGATGCAGAGTCAGAACAAAACAACAACAACATGAAACAGAAGTCAGAGTAACATTATCTACTACAACCCTAACTTAATAGAGATTGATGGTAATGCTTTCTACCCAGGCAAACACTCTTTAAATGTGACATTTGTGGGGAAGACTTAAGAACGAGCCAAGTTTACAGAAACATTTGGAGAATTACACAGGTGAGAAACTGCTCTTTGCAACACCTGCGGAAAAGACGGTAAGATGAAAGGGATTAAAGAGCACAAAAATCCACACAGGTGAGGCCACATGTTTGTACATATGTGGGAAAGCTTTCAAACAGAAAATTTAACTTGACAATCCACATTAGAAGTGTCCACACTGGTGAGGTCAGACTTCGCAAGATCTGTGGTAAAACATTCACTGACACATCATTGGGAAATTTCATCAGAGAATTTAACACAGGTGAGAAGCCGATACTTGCAACAATATGTGGAAAATGTGATACACAGCAGGTAACTTGAAAGCACACACTAAAGTGTCCAGCACTGTGGTGAGAGTCGCACCCCTGCAAGATCTGTGGGAGAGGATTCACTCTTTCTGTCACAACTGAAATCACATACAACAACACACACCGGGTGAGAAGCCAGAGCGTTTGCACAATATGTGGGAAAGCATTTGCACAGAGTGGTACCCTTGAAAGTACACGTAGACAAATCCACACTGGTGAGAGGCCGCACCTTGTGCAAGATCTGTGGTGCTGACCACTCTTCTGTCACAACTGTTCACATACAACAATGGCATACCGGTGAGAGTTTTCCGAGGCTTCCTTGCACAATATGTGGAAAGCATTTGCACAGAAAAGGCACTTTGAAAGTGCATGTTAGACAACCACACTGGTGAGAGGCCTTAACTTTTGCAAGATCTGTGGAGGATTCACTGTTCTGGTCACAACAGAAAGCATACAGAAACACAATTTATTGAGTAGCCCATATGCCTGCAATGTGTGTGAGAAAAGCATACGGTACAGTAAAACTCTGAAAAGCACATGAAAATCCATACTAGTCAATAGCTGTTATCTTGCAAAACACAAGAGCTTTTCTCACACAGTGGTGAATTTCACAGTCCACAGAGAAGAGCCAACACTGGTGAGAGACTATTGAAATTATTTGGTAAATACTATAAGTTGCAGATGAGACACTTTGCATTTGCAAAACATGTGGGGAGATGATTAAGTCTCCAGCAGTCGTGGGTTGAACAGAAGAACTCACAGAAGTGAGGAGCCACATAATTGCAGCAGTTTTGGGAAACGTTTTACCTAAATCACATTCTTAAAAACATCTGAAGATCAATATACACAATTCTGTAGAGACATGTTCACACACTGAACAAATACATTAGCAGAAACTATATTTATGTCACTGAATGTAAAATGGTATCAACGAAGTTGGAATATAAAATACGCTTTTGGGATGTAAAGTTTCCAAGTCATTCTGTTCATAAATATAGAGTAAAATATTAGTTGGCATTCACTTCTACATCTCTATGTGAAGTGAATGCCAACACTATTTTATATGGCCACATGAGAAGCCATGTTCAATGTAAATGTACCTTCTTTTTGCTGTTTTATTCTGTATACTAGCTCACTGTGTCTGATTTTAGAGCTGAATTAAATTATCAGAACTTTTGAAAGGTTTCGATATGTGTACACACACTGAAAAATGTATCCATTCTTCTTCACTTATTACTTATACCTAGTAATGCTTTTAAGTTGGTAATGTTATTGATTCACGTTAATTTCACAAGTAAGAATGAACTGCTGTGTTTTAGCCAACACCTTTTTTTTCTTTCTCTCCGATGGTGGCTGGTCACGTTATGTTAAGGCCATATATAATTTTTTTAGATTTTGATTCCTCACAAATTATTTTAACAGAAATTGGCGGACACCCTTTAGTACTCTGTGGACATCTAGGGGTCATGTCTCATTTGAAGACCCTGCATTAAAAGCTTGTTGGTCCACTTTGAACTGAATATTGACTGTACCATCATGAGAAGAGGAAAATAAAACAGTTGTTCACCATAATGCTTTGTTTATGTGTGATGAAGAAACATGTTTTGCTACAGATGCAGCTCTTATTCCTTGGAAACTTTACTACATTTACTGACATATTAAATACTCCAATTTCAATAAATACCATGCCCTGCATGCGGAACATAATAAGCTTCTGCACATCCACCGTCGGAACTTAACAGTGTGACATCCAACGGAAAACACTACAGCAGTTAGCAGCGTTAGTCGGTGCACGGTAACGTTATTGAATGAAGTGGAAGACGGCAATAAAAGCGGTGGTACAGTTAATTATTTAATCTTGTAATTACAACAATGTCTTCAGTTGAGTGTTTACAGAGTTTCTGTCAACGAGCGACTAACTGCTGCTGGGTTGTTGAAAATATTTAAAGAGTTTTTCAAAACTATCGTGAGTATGAAGAAGAGATCTATCGTCAGCGCAAACCGTTGATATCGTTTGGAAACCTGAAATAAAGTTACACAGGATAGGTTTGTAAAACTTTTACTAGTTAATTATATACAAATCACATTTGTTAGATACATCATAACGTTACTGCTACTAATTTAGCCTGCATGTCTGTATTTTCTTCTCCATCACAGTAGTAATACATTCCTTTTTGTTCTCTGTCCCTCCAGATCTCCAACAGCAACATGTCTGTAAGGAGTGAAGAGGAGGAGGCTCTCACTGACCAGCAGCTCTGTAACCAGGAGAGGAGCTCCAGTCTGGACCAAGAGGACCCAGAGCCTGTACAGATTAAAGAGGAACAGGAGGAACTCGGGACCAGTCAGAGGAGGAGGTTGTGCTGAAGGTGGAGGCTGATACCTTGTGGTGACTTACTGATGAGGAAAGGGACCATGGTGAACCAGAACCTGAAAGGACGCACCAGCTGCTGTTGAACAACGTTTATGCAGCTGGGAGAGCCAAGATCAGAAAGGATAAGAAGCATGAAGACTCTACTAGAGATGCAGAGTCAGAACAAAACAAACAACAACATGAAACAGAAGTCTGAGTAACATTGTTCACAACCCTAATTGCCAGGGGCCGATGGTGCAATGCTCACCCAGGCAAACACTCTTTAAATGTGACATTTTGTGGAAAGATTTTAAACAAGCCAAGTTTACAGAAACATGTGAGAATTCACAGGTGAGAAACTGTGCCTTTGCAACACCTGCGGAAAGATTTGGTAACATGAAGATTAAGATAGCATCGAAAACTCACACAGGTGAGAAGCCACATATTTGTACAACATGTGGGAAAGGTTTCACACAGAAAGGTACCATGAAATTACACATTAGACGGGCTCACACTGGTGAAAGGCCGTACCTTGCAATACATGTGGAAAAGATTCAGTGACATATCATCATTGAGGATGCATCAGAGAATTACACACAGGTGAGAAGCCAGACAGTTGCACAACATGTGGAAGAGCTTTTACAAAGAGGGAAAATTCTTGACAGTCCACATCAGACATGCCCACACTGATGAGAGTGCTGTGCGCTTGCAATAGCTGTGGGAAAAGATTTGTTAACATAGAAGGATTAAGACAGCATCAAAACTCACACAGGTGAGAAGCCACATATTTGTACAACTTATGGGAAACGTTTCACAAAGAAATATAACTTGACAGTCCACATTAGAAGTGTCCACACTGGTGAGAGGCCGCACTTTGCAAGTGATCTGTGGTAAAACATTCACTGACATGACATCATTGGAATGCATCAGAGAATTCACACAGGTGAGAAGTCGTATACTTGCACAATATGTGGGAAAGCGCTCGCGACAGAGTAATTAACTCTGAAAGTACACATTAGATGTATTCACAATGGCGAAGCCGTGATACTTGCACAATATGTGGAAAGCCGCTCACGCAGAAAAGTTCTTGAAAGTACACCTTAGACAAATCCACACTGGTGAGAGGTCATGACCTTGCAAGATTTGTGGCAAAGGATTCACTGTTCTGTCACAACTGAAATCACATACAAAAAAACACAATAATCGTGTGGAGAAGCCATATACTTGCACAATATGTGGAAAGCTGCTTGCTCACAGTGGTACCTTGACTATGACACATTAGATGTATTCACACTGGTGAGAAGCCGCACTGCAGGAGATTTGTAGACATCCAACATAACTGAAACATATGACAGAAACACACAGGTAAGAAGCCATATGCCTGCAACATGTGTGAGAAAACATACTGCTACAGGAAAGACTTGAAAACACATGAAAATCCATACAAGTCAATAGCTGTTATCTTGCAAACACAAGAGCTACACATAGTGGTGACTTCACAGTCCACAGAAGAGCCAACACTGGTGAGAGACTATTGAAATATTTGGCAAAATACTATAAGTTGCAGATGAGACACTTTGTATTTGCAAACGTGTGGGAGACGATTAAGTTCCATGGCTGAATGTAAATACCCTGATGTAAAGTTTCCACAGATTGAGGAATGCCAACACTCATTTTATATGGCCACATGAGAAGTCCTGTTGAATGTAAATCTACCTTCTTTTTTGCTGTTTTATCCTGTATACTACCTCACTGTGCCTGAACTTAGAGCTGAATTGACCATCAGAGCTTTTGAAAGGTTTCTTTGATATATGTACACACACACTGAAATAAATATTTACAAACTCTAAATGTTGTGTACTTTTTTGAGTCCTTCCCAATATGCAGCTCTGTGATCAACACAGTACTTAAAAATAACACTTACATGTTCACTTGCAAAAGTTCCCAAGTGTCATGGTCCAGAAAGGATGAATTAATCAAAATAATATTTAAATTGAGTCAGAGGTTATATATCAAACAACCACCTTTAATTCATTCCACTTCTGATTGAAATAGATGTATTCATTCAAACAGGGTCTTCAACCTTCTTTCAGCCCAAGGACCCCTTGGATGGACAACAAACAGAACAGGGACCCCCACACGGAATTCTTTTTTTTTTTTTTTTTTAAAGGGTCACATTTTAAGTCTGGTCTAAAATAAGTTTATTTACTTTATTCACCTTAATTTCACCCTATTAATTGTGAAAAAAAGATCCATTCTGCTTCACTTATTATCATACTAGTAACTAGCTTTAAGTTTAAGTTATTGATTCACGTTAATTTCACAACAAAGAATGAACTGCTGTGTGTGTCAACACTTTTCCTTGCCTTTAGTTTCTTTTCCTTACAGCAGCTGGCCATGTTATGTTAGCATCATATATAATTTTTGTTAAATTTTTAATTCTCACAAATTATTTTGACAAAACCTTGGTGAACCTCTACGCTGGCCACGGACCCCTATTTGAAGAATTTCGTACTAAAGCTTGTTGGTCCACTGGAACTGAATAGCTGACTGTATCTTCATCATGAGAGAAGAGGAAAATAAAATAGTTATCTACTCATAATGCTTTGTTTATGTGATGAACAAACATGTTTTGCTACAGATGCAGCTCTTTTATTCTGAAACTTACTACATTTACTGATGATATTAAATACTCCAATTCTCAATAAATACCATGCCCTGCATGTGAACATAATAAGCTTCTGCACATCCACCGTCGGAACTTAACAGTGCGACATCCAGCGAAGTAAACACTACAGCAGTTACAGCGTTAGCTCTGTGCACGTAACGTTATTGAATGAAGTGGAAGACGGTATTGTAGCGGTGGTACAGTTAATTATTTAATTTGTAATTACAACAATGTCTTCAGTTGGAGTGTTTGAGAGAGTTTGTCAACGAGCGACCAACTGCTGCTGCTGAAGAAATATTTGGAGTGTTTCCAAAACTATCGTCGAGTATGAAGAAGAGATCTATCGTCAGCGCAAACTGCTGGATATCGTTTGGAAAACCTGGAAATAAAGTTACACAGGATAGGTTTGTAAAAACTTTTACTATTTAATAGTCATTAATACCACAGTGTTTAGATACATCAGTAACGTTAATGTTACTAATTTAGTCGCATGTCTGCATTTTCTTCACCATCACAGTAGTATCACATTCCTTTTGTTCTCTGTCCCTCCAGATCTCCAACAGCAACATGTCTGTGAGGAGGAAGAGGAGGAGGTTCTCACTGAGCAGCAGCTCTGTAACCAGGAGAGGAGCTCCAGTCTGGACCAAGAGGACCCAGAGCCTCTACAGATTAAAGAGGAACAGGAGTAACTCTGCTCCAGTCAGGAGGGAGAGGTTGTGCTGAAGGTGGAGGCTGACACCTTGTGGTGACTCCTACTGATGAAAGGGACCACGTGTGAACCAGAACGTGAAAAGTGACCACCAGCTGCTGTTGAACAACTTTTATGCAGCTGAGAGCCAAGATCAGAAAGGATACAATCATGAAGACTCTACTAGAGAATCAGAGTCAGAACAAAACAATCAACAGTATGAAAACAGAAGTCAGAGTAACATTGTTCAACCCTGACTTGTCAGGAGATTGATGGTAATGTCACCCAGGCAAACAATTCTTAAATGTGTGGACATTTGTGGGAGATTTTAAGAACAAGGTTTACAGAAACACGTGAGAATTCACACAGGTGAGAAACCGTGTTTTGCAACACCTATGGAAAAGATTTAGTAAGATGAAAGGATTAAAAGAGCATCAAAAACTCAAGCACACAGGTGAGGCCACATGTTTGTACACTATGTGGGAAAGCTTTCTAAACAGAAATTTAAGTTGAAAATCCACATTAGAAGTGCCCACACTGGTGAGAGGCCGTACTTTGCAAGATCTGTGGTAAAACATTCACTGACATGACATCATTGAAGTTTCACTAGAGAATTCACACAGGTGAGAAGTCGATATTTGCACAATATGTGGAAAAGCTGTATACACAGCAAAGTAATCTTGAAAGTACACATTAGACAAATCCAATAATTCGGTGAGAGGCCACCTGCAAGATCTGTGGAAAGGATTCACTCTTCTGTCACAACTGAAATCACATACAACAACACATACCGGTGAGAAGCCGACACTTCACAAGATGTGGAAAGCATTTGCACATAGAGGCAAACACCTTGACAGTACACATTAGATGTATTCACACTGGTGAGAAGCCGCACATTTGCAAGATCTGTGGAAGGATTCACTTTTCTCTCACAACAGAAAGCACATACAGAAACACACGCAGCTGAGAAGCCATATGCCTGCAATGTGTGAGAAAAGATACTGGTACAGTAAAACTTGAAAATGCACATGAAAATCCATACTAGTCAATAGCTGTTATCTGGTAAAACACAAGAGCTTTCTCTCACATAGTGGTGACTTCACAGTCCATGAGAAGAGCCAACACTGGTGAGAGACTATTGAAATATTTGCAAATACTATGTTGCAGATGAGACACTTTGTATTTGCAAACATGTGGGAGATGATTAAGTTCCAGTGGTTCGTGGTCGGGACCAGAAGAACTCACAGAAGTGAGGAGCCACATAATTGCAGCAGTTTTGGGAAAGTTTTACTCAAATCACATTCTTTAAAAAACACCTGAAGATCAATATACACACTCCTGTAGAGACATGTTCGCAAACTGAATGAATTATACGTACAAACACTATATCTAGGTCACTGAATGTAAAATGTTTCTCTAATAAAGATGGAATATAAATATTTTGACGTGAAAGTTTCCAATCAGATTGAGGAATACCTTCACTATTTTATATATTCATTGAGAAGTCCTATTGAATGTAAATGTACCTTTCTTTTGGGTTATTTTATCCTGTATATTTTCCTCACTGTGCCTGATTTTAGAGCTGAATTGAATTGGCAGAACCTTGAAAGGTTTTTGATATATGTACACACACACTGAAATAAATATTTACAAACTCTAAATGTTGTGTACTTTAATCCTTCTAATATGCAGCTCTTGTGCAGGATCAACACAGTACTTAAAATAACACTTACAGTGTCATGTCCAGAAAGGATGAATTAATCAAATGATATTTAAATTGAGTCAGAGGGTTATATAATAAACAATCATCTTTACTTACTCACTTCTGATTGTTAGATGCCTGTTGGTCCACTGGGATTGAATACCTGACTGTATCTTCAACAAGAGTAAGAGGAAAATAAATAGCTGTCTCCATAATGCTTTTGTTTATGTGTGATGAACAAACATTTCTTGCTACAGATGCAACTCATTCTTGAGGCTTCACGCATTTACTAATGATATTAAACACTCAAATACTCATTAAATACCATGCCCTACAAGCGGAACCTAATAAGCTTCTGCAAATCCACCGTCAACTAACAGTGGTGACATCTAGCGGAAGTAAGCACTTTCACCCGCAAGCGCCACAGACGTAACGGTAGCGATGCACGTAGCGGTGGCACCGCAATGGTTAAATTTATAATTAGGCAACAATGTCTTCAGTTGAGTTTTTGAGAGAGCTCGGTCAACGAGCGACTAACTGCTGCCGCTGAATAATAGAAATGATTAGAGCGTCAAAAAACTATCGTCGAGTACAAAGAAGAGATCTATCGTCAGCGCAACTGCTGGATATCGTTGAAACTCCAAAATTAGGTTAAGAACAGAATAGGTGTGTAGCTAGTTAATCATATGTTATCACAGTTATTTGATACATCAGTAATATTACTGCTACTAATTTAGTCGATGTCTGCATTTTCAATTACTGTTGTAGTATCACATTCTTGCCTCGTCCCTCCAGACTTCCAACAGCAACATGTCTGTGGGGAGAAGAGGAGGAGGTTCTCACTGAGCAGCAGTCTGGTAACTGTGGAGAGGAACTCCAGTCTGGACCAAAGAGGACCCAGAGCTCTACAGATTAAAGAGGAACAGGGGGAACTCTAAAACAGCCAGAGTGGTAGAGGTTGTGCTGAAGGTATGCTGACACCTTGTGGGTGACTCCCACTGATGAGGAAAGGGACCACGGTGAAACTAGAACCCGAAAGTGACTACCAGCCGCTGTTGAACAACTTTTATGTACCTGATAGCCACAATCAGAATGGATACAAGCATGAAGATTATCTCACGAGATAAGAGTCAGAACAAAACAACTTCAACAATATGAAAACAGTCACAGTAACATCGCCTATGACCCTAACTCATCAGAGTTCGACAGTAATATTTACATGCAGCCTTTCAAATGTACACTTGTGGAAAGGATTGTAAGAATCAGTCAGGATTTCTAAACATGAGAATGCACACAGGTGAGAAGCCGATATTTCAGTAAGCATATGGGGGAAAGCTTTCACACAGAGTTGTCTTGACAGTCCACGCTAGGAGGTGCCCACACTGGTGAGAAGTCATATTGCAAGACATGTGAAAGCTTTCACACAGAGTTGCCTTTGACAGTCCACATTAGGATGTGCCACACTGGTGAGAGACCGCATCTTGCAAAGATCTGCGAAGAAGATTCACCACATGTCACCACTGAGAACGCATCAGAGAATTCACACAGGTGAAAAGCCATATATCTGTACATTATGTGGGGTGCTTTCAGGCAGAGCGGTACCTTGGAAAGTCCACATTAGTCGCGTGTCCACTGGTGAGAAACCGCACGCTGCAACATGTGAAAAGATACTGCCAATGGTCAGACTTGAAGAAACACATGAAACCCATGCAGATCAATAATAATTCATAACAACTCATGTTATGGGAACTTTCACACATGTGGTGACTTTTTACAGTCCATGACATGAACATTGTAGATATTTGCAATATTTGGCAAATATTATAAATTGCAGGAAAACCATGGAGACAGTTCAGTTCTAGTGGTTCAGGGTTGGAACAGAATGAACTCTACAGAAGGAGAGGCATAATTGAAGAAGATTTACAAGTTTACCTAATTCACATTCTCTTAAGAAACACCTGAGGATCAATATACACACTCCTGTAGAGACATGATCACAACAAAATGGTAAATACACCTGTGCAGAAGCTTACTTTCTCTTCTGGATTGAAACAGATGTATTCATTGGAAAGTTTGTTACTAATTGAATGTATGCAAACACTGTGTGTATCCAATGGCTGACTGTAAATAAAAACAAAACACAAAATACAAGTCCATTGCATGTGAATGTACCTTTGTTTTTGCTATTTTATACTGCACACTACCTTACTGTGCTTGATTGATTAAATCAAATAAAATGGGCAACAATTATAAGAGAAATGATCAAAATTAAATACTAGAATTTATGTTACTACATACAAGGCATGGCTTTTTCTTTGTCTTTGCTTTTGGTGCTTATGGCTATGTTAATTGTTGCTTTTTAACCGCAATTTGTGTCTATATATGTTTGATGTTTGTACCTAAAGGAGTAAAGTGTACGAGAGTCAAATCCTCGCTTAGTTCACAGACCTGGTGAATTGAAGTGATTTTGATTCTGAAGTGTCACGCTACAGAAAGCGATGGATTAAAAGTGATATTTAAATTGGGTCAGCAAGTTATATATCAAACAGTCATCTTTACTTGCCCTTCTGATTGAAATAGATGTATTCATTAAAAGCTTATGAGTTTATGTGTGATGCAGCAAATCCACACAAAATAGATAATTTGGAAATAAGAGAGATGCAGAGGTGCTGATGCTTATACTGCTTATTCCCAAAACTTTACTATATTCACTAATACCGTTAAAACACAACAATCAAATACCATCAACTGAAAACGTAATTAAATAAGCCTCCGCGCATCCACCGTCGGAACTTAACAGTGATACCAGCGGAAGTAAAACACTACAGCCGTTAGCAGCGTTAGTCTAGCACGAATGAAATGGAAGACGGTATTGTAGCGGTGGCACAGTTAATTATTTAATTTGTAATCAAGCAACAATGTCTTCAGTTGGAGTGTTTGAGAGTTTGTCAACGAGCGACTAACTGCTGCTGCTGAAGAAATATTTGAGTTTTTCAAAAACTATCGTCGAGTATGAAGAAGAGATCTACTGTCAGCGCAAACTGCTGGATACCGTTTGAAACCTGAAACAAAGTTACACAGGATAGGTTTGTAAAACTTACTAGTTAATTATATATATTCACAGTTGTGCCAGATGACATCATAACGTGTTACTGCTACTTAATTCTAGTCGCATGTCTGCATTTTCTCTTCACCATCACAGTAGTAATTATTCCTTTGTTCTCTGTCCCTCCAGATCTCCAACAGCATACGTCTGTAAGGAGTGAAGAGGAGGAGGTTCTCACTGACAGCAGCCTGTAACCAGGAGAGGAGCTCCAGCTGGGACCAAGAGGAATTCCAGAGCCTGTACAGATTAAAGAGGAACAGGAGGAACTCTGCACCAGTCAGGAGGGAGGAGGTTGTGCTGAAGGGAGAGGCTGATACCTTTGTAGACTACTGATGAGGAAAGGGACCATGCAGAACCAGAACCTGAAGTGGATGACCCGCTGCTGTTGAACAACTTTTGTGCAGCTGAGGGCCAAGATCAGAAAGGATGAAGCATGAAGACTTCGCCAGAGAATCAGAGTCAGAACAAAACAATCAACAATAAGGAAAAACAAAAGTAAATAAGTAACATTGTCTACAACCCTGACTTGTCAGGGCTGACAGTAATGCTCACCAAACTAAACTAAGCCTTCAAGTGTGACATTGCAGGTGGATTTTAAGCACAAGTCATCAGTGTATAAACATGCGAGAATTCACACAGGTGAGAAGCCGTATACATGTACAACATGTGGGAAAGCGTTTAAGTTCCAGTCAGCATTGCATAATCACACAAAACTACACACAGGTGAGAGGCTTTATATCTGTAATAACATGTGGGAAAGGTTTTATACAGATGATACATTTGAAAGTCCACATAAGAAGCGCTCACACTGGTGAGAGGCTACATTTTGCAACACCTGTGGGAAAAGTTTCATCAGCATGTCATCATTCAGAATGCATCAGAGAATTCACACAGGTGAGAAGTCGCATATTTGTACAACATGTGGAAAAGCTGCTTGCACAGAATGGTACCTTGACAGTACACATTAGACAAATCCACACTACAGGCCGCACCTGCAACACTTGTGGGAAAAGATTCAGTGACATGTCAGCATTGAAAATGCATCAAAGAATTCACACAGGTGAGAAGCCATATATTTGTACAACCATGTGGGAAAGCACAATGAGCAGTAATTTGCACATTCAAAGCGTCATACTGGGATGAGAGGCCATACCTTGCACGACTGGGAAAGATTTGCTGTTCTGGCACGATTGAAAAACATGCAGCAACACACAGGTGAGAGTCACACATTGCAACATGTGTGAGAAAAGATACTCCTACACAAAAACTCAAAAGGCAAATGAAAATCCATACAGGTCATTTGATCACCCAGAATCCTGGAGTTTACACATAGTGGTGACTTTACAGTAAAATGAGAAGAGCCAACACTGGTTTAAACCAAACCTTTAAAATTGCAGGCAAGTAGCTTTGTATTTGCAATCATTACATCATTTCAGATTTACATCTATGTCACTGAATGTAAAAATGTTTCTGATTGAAATGTAAATATGTTACGTAAAGCTTCCATGATATTTGGAGTGAATGAGATCACTGATTCATATGGCCATATGAGAAGTCCTATTGAATGAATGCAATTCTTCTCTTTTTGCTGTTTTATACTGTACATTACCTCACTGTGCCTGATTAATTTAATCAATTAAAATGGTAGCAATTACAGCTTATAGTAAATCGAACTAATGCACTTGTGATAACTTGCTTGATATACACTACCATTCAAACGTTTAAATCTGTGCTATTACTCCATTACAGACAGAATACCAGCTTAATGCTTTCTAGACAATTTTGCAACCTCTAGTTCTCAGACTTCAAAGCACAGCCTCCAAATTGAGCTGTACTTAATCTTTCTTTTATCGGCCAAATCTGAAATACAGCTTTTTTCTGGGCATTCTGCCTAGAAGGTCAGCATCCCTGAGTCGGCTCTTCACTGTTGATGTTGACAATGGTGTTTTGCAGGTACTATTTAATGAGCCTGCAGTTAAGGACCTGTGAGGCATCTATTTCTAATGTCTGCACTAATTTACTTGTCCTCTGTTCAGTTAGGCGCTGGGTCTCCCCTACTCCTCTTATAATTGTACACAGCATTGTAAGAGATATTCAGTTTGGCAGTTTCTGCATGGAATAGCCTTGATCTCTCAGAACAACAATAGACTGACATACTTCAGAAGAAGTTTCTTGTTTGGCCATGTTGAGCCTGTAATGGATCCCACAACTGCTGGATGCTCCAGACCCCACCTAGTCTAAAGAAGGGCAGTTTTATTGCCTTTAATCAGCACAGCAGTTTTCAGGTGCTACCATGATTGTAAAAGGTGTTTCTAATGACCGTTAGCCATTTAAAATGATGAACTTGGATTTGCAAACATAATATGCAATTGGAACACGGGAGTGATGAATGCTGATAATGGGCCTCTGTACACTGTACACACATATATGTGTGTGTGTGTATATAAATATGTATATACACACATATATCAAAATAAGTACGATACACATGTAAGTCTAAATGTGTGCTTTGAGTACTGCTAATAAACACTCGGTGATCAACACAGTACTTAGTATGAACAGTGATTTTTAAATTGGGTTAGAATGTTACATAAGAAACAATCATCTTTACTTCATTCACTTCTGATTGAAATAGATGTATTCATTGCTGTAAACTTGTTGGTACACTGGGACTGTATAACTGACTGTAGTTTCAACAAGATACAAGACAGAAAATAAAATAGCTGTCTACCAGAATGCTTTGTTTATGATGAGAAAACATCTTCGTTACAGACTACAAAATGATAAGACATCTTCCTGACACACACTCAACATTTTACATAACTATTAAACGCAGCATTTTCAATAAAATACCATCAACTATGGAACATAATAAGCTCTCCGCTCATCCACCGTCGGAACTTAACAGTGTGACATCCAGCGGAAGTAAACACTACAGCTGTTAGCAGCGTTAGCTCTGTGCACGTAACGTTATTGAATGAAGGGAAGACGGCATTGTAGCGGTGGCACAGCACTTCATTTGTAATTAAGCAACAATGTTCTCAGTTGAGTGTTTGAGAGAGTCGGTCAACGAGCGACCAACTGCTGCCGCTGAAGAAATATTTGAGTTTTCCAAAAACTATCGTCGAGTATGAAGAAGATCTATCGTCAGCGCAAACTGCTGGATATCGTTTGTAAACCTGGAAATAAAGTTACAGGATAGGTTTGTAAAACTTTTTACTACTTAATCATATAAGCAATCACAGTTGTTGGGATTATCTCTAACGTTACTGCTACTAATTTACTCGCATGTCTTGCATTTTCTCTTCACCATCACAGTAGTATCACATTCCTTGGTTCTCTGTCCTCCAGATCTCCAACAGCAACATGTCTGTAAGGAGGAAGAGGAGGAGGTTCTCACTGAGCAGCAGCTCTGGGTAACCAGGAGAGAGCCCAGTCTGGACCAAGAGGACCCAGAGCCTGTACAGATTAAAGAGGAACAGGAGGAACTCTGCACCAGTCAGGAGGGAGAGGAGGTTGTGCTGGAAGGTGGATGCTGCCACCTGCATGGTGACTCCTACTGATGAGGAAAGGGACCATGTTAAACCCTGAACTGAAAGGACCACCAGCTGCTGTTGAACAACTTTAATGCAGCTGTGAGCCAAGACTGAAAGGATGCTGAAGCATGGAGACTCCTCTACTAGAGAATCAGAGTCAGAACAAAACAATCAACAGTATGAAAACAGAAGTAACAGTAACATTGTCTACAACCCTGACTTGTCAGAGATTGATGGTAATGCTCACAAACGAAACACTCTTTAAATGTGACAATTGTGGTAAAGCCTTTTTAAGCACAAGTCATCATTGTATAAACATATGAATTCACGCAGATGAGAAGCCGTGATATTTGCAACACCTGTCAAAAGATTTGGTAAGATGGAAACATTGAGACGGCATCAGAGAATTCACACAGGTGAGAATGATATTTGTACAACATGTGGAAAGCTTACACAGAATGGTACCTTGAAAGTACATATTAGACAAATCCACACTGGTGAGAAGCCGTACTCCTTTCGGCAACACACTTGTGGGAAAAGATCCATGACATGTCAGCATTGAAAATGCATCAAAGAACGCACACAGGTGAGAAGCCATATACTTGTACAACATGTGGGAAAGCCACAAAGAGCAGTAATTTGAAAGTGCACATTCAAAGCGTCATACTGATGAGAGGCCGTACCTTGCAATACCTGTGGGAAAAGATTTGGTTGTTCTACAATTATTGAAAAACATGCAGCGACACACACAGGTGAGGCCATATACTGCAACATGTGTGAGAAAAAGATATCTCACACAAAAACTTCGAAAAGGCAAATGAAAATCCATACAGGCTGGCTTCCAGATGTTCACTGCGAACTAAGGAGCTTTCACACATAGTGGCACTACAGTAAATGAGAAGAGCCAACACTGGTTTAAAACCAAACCTTAAATTGCAGGCAAGTAGCTGGCTGCAATCATTATCATTTCAGATTTACATCTATGTCACTGAATGTAAAATGTTTTCAATAAGATTGGAACGAAATATCTTAAGGTAAAGTTTCCATGTTAAATTTGGGTGAATGAGATCACTGATTCATATGGCCATGAGAAGTCCTGTTATGTGAATGTACCTTCTTTTTGCTGTTTTATACTGTACATTACCTCACTGTGCCTGAATGATTTAATCAAATAAAATGGTAAATAATTACAACTGAAGTAGTAAATCGAATTCTAACTGAGGAAATGACCCGGAAGTGTTAATGTATCCGCCATGATAAGAGCTGTTCGAATTCTCTCTAAGAATTCTCTAAGGAGCCTCAATGCTTCCTTTATTATCTCTCTTTTAGCATAGGATACACCGGACCATCCTTTAAGAAAGGAAAGGAGGTAATGCCGCCCGACAGTTCCTTGAGGCAGCGACAAAAAAACTATAACTGTTCAGTCATTCACAAGCAGAAAACATTGATGTATTTAAACAGTAAAATGATGCAGCCTGCAGAGAGAGTGTGTGAATATGAACATACGTGTTGACGTGATAAAACCTGATCATGAAGTGTGTTCTGTTGTTGACTGTGATTGTACCACACACACACACACACAGAGTAAAAACTGTTTGTAACTTACATCCAGCCTCCTGCAGATCACTCCAGTTACTGCTGATTAGTCATATATCTTTGTCATAACCTGCTAATATGTTTCTATATGAGTGGACCAGAGGGTGAGCGACCATACTAGCGTAACAAACACTTCATCTGACGTCTGTGACAGTGGACAATATTCATTTATATTTGAATTTTGACGTTGATAATGAAGTCATTTTTTTCACGTTTATATTTCCGCATTAAACTACAGTAAGAGCGCACGGGAAGTATCTAGTAAGCATCTCAGATGCGCGTTTTGGTAGTCCATCTTCTGGACTTTGTAGTTTTACCACAGGTCACGTCAATAACATTCGCCGTAACAATGTTGCTATGTATGACTATGAATGGGATATTTGAAACTTTATTGCTAAAATGTTGATACAGATTTTAAGTTGTTTTGGAAAGATGTACTGTTTGGTCTCTTTGACTTTAAATAAAATAGAGAAAAATTAAACGAAACATTTATTATCAGCCCATCATACTGATGGCGTAAATTTCATATTCATAAATGTAAATTTACTCGAAGAAAAACATCTTTTAAGTTGGCTACAGTGAGCTCAGGTAATACATTGTTTCCATTAAATTTTCTAACAACCAAATAGCGATGAAATGATTAGTATTTAGAACAATTAAATATACTAGTGTGTTTCTTTTCTCCCTGGTGTAGAATTTAAATGTGAATTACTTTTGTTGGAAATGTTTGTTGGTGTATGTTACCCTTGTTTATGAAATAAAAGTTAAAAAAAAAAAAAAAAAAAAAAAAACTATGAAAGGTGATGTTTCCAGCCAAAGAATGAGTTTCTTTCATGAACGCACTCAGCTTTTTGTCTACTCATAATGCTTTGTTTATATTTGATGAGCAAACAGATGTTACTGTTATTTTTTCAAACTTTACTACCTTTTACTGATAATATTAAAAACACGAAGTTTCAATTATAAAGCATCACCGAAAGCGGAAGTAAAGAAGCTTCTCTGCACGCCCACCGTCGGAACTTAACATCGACATCCGGCGGAAGCAAGCACTACAGTCCTTAGCAGCGTTTGGTTCTGTGCGCGAAGCGTTACGTAGCGGGTGGAACAGTTAATTATCTAATTTAAATCAAGCAAACAATGTCTTCAGTTGAGTGTTTGAGAGAGTTATCAACGAGCGACTAACTGCTGCTGCTGAAGAAACATTTGGAGTTTTTCAAAACTATCGTCGAGTATGAAGAAGAGATCTATCGTCAGCGCAAACTGCTGTCTATCGTGTTTGGAAACCTGAAGTAAAGTTACACAGGATAGGTTTGTAAAATTTTTTTACTATTAATCATTTGTAATCACAGTTGGTAGAAACATCATAACGTTAATACATTAATTTAGTCGCATGTCTGCATTTTCTCTTCACCATCACAGTAGTATCATAATTCCTTTGTTCTCTGTCCTCCAGATCTCCAACAGCAAGGGAGGAAGGAGGAAGAGGAGGAGGTTCTCACTGAGCAGCAGCTCTGTAACCAGGAGAGGAGCTCCAGTCTGGACCAAGAGGACCCAGAGCCTCTACAGATTAAAGAGGAACAGGAGGAACTCTGCACCAGTCAGGAGGAGAGGAGGTTGTGCTGAAGGTGAGGCCGATACCTTTGTGGTGACTCACTGATGAGGAAAGGATCCGTGTTAAACCCGGAACCTGAAAGTGATGACCAGCTGCTGTTGAATAACTTTGTGCAGCTGAGAGCCAAGATCGTAGAAAGGATACATGAAGACTCTACTAGAGATGCAGAGTCAGAACAAAACAATCAACAAGGAAACAAAAAGTAACAGTAACATTGTCTACAACCCTGACTCATCAGAGATTGATGGTATACTCCACAAAGGTAAACACTCTTTCAAATGTGACACTTGTGGTGAAAATTTTAAGCACAAGTCATCATTGCATGAACATGCGAGAATTACGTGGCTGAGAAGCCACATATCTGGGTAATAACATGTGGGAAAGCGTTTAGGCTCCAGTCATCATTGCATAATCACACGAAACTACATTCAGGAGAGACCGTATCTGCACAAATATGTGGGAAAAAGCTCTGTTAGCATGTCATCATGAAAATGCATCAGAGAATCTCACACAGGTGAAAACCGCATACATGTTCTCAACATGTGAGCGTTTAAGCTCCAGTCATCATTAGATAATCACACGAAACTACATTCAGGGAGAGGTCGATATCTGCAATGACATGTGGGTGTCATTAGCATGTCAATGGAAAATGCATCAGAGAATTCACACAGGTGAAAAACCGCATACATGTACAACATGTGGGAAAGCGTTTAAGCTCCAGTCAACATTGTATTAATCACACGAAACACACACAGGTGAGAGTCAGATATCTGCACAACATGTGGGAAAGGTTTCATACAGCTGATAACATTTGAAAGTCCACATTAGAAGCGCCACACTGGTGAGAGGCTGCACATTTGCAACACCTGGCGGAAAGGATTCTTCATTCTGTCACATTTGAAATACCATATGGCAACACACACAGGTGAGAAGCAGTACACTGCAACATATGTGAGAAAAGATACTACCATATGTCTGAATTAAAAAGCACATGAAAGTCCATACAATATCATTAGTCAGTTAACTTCGCAAAATATGGGAACACATATTGGCAACTTTACTGTTGTAGCATACAATGTTCCAGATTTTGTTGTGGCATACTGACTAGAATATGAAGTATAATGCTTGCATTGTTGTAGCATTTTAGTTGGTGATCAAAATCCTTTTTGTAGCAGATAGATTGTTTGCAATATAAAATATGTAATGACTAAAACTTTGAAATGCAGTATAAAAATGTTGAAACTCAACTGGGTGAAAAAATGAAGAAGAAGAGAAGAAGTATTCTAGGACACATGAAAGGAACAAGATAAGGACAGGGGTGAACACATGCTGGTCACAGTTTTGTAAGCTCAGCCCAAATAAAATGATTGATACAATAAGAATTGTGTGATCTTGATTTTGTTTTATTGGATGAGAATGAACATGTGCGGTAACAATGTTGCTATGTATGACTATGAAAGGTGATGTACTGCATTTTCTCCCTCACCATTATAGTGGTAGTATCATATTCCTTTTTGTTCTCTGTCCCTCCAGATCTCCAACAGCAACATGTCTGTAAGGAGACAGAGGAGGAGGTTCTCACTGAGCAGCAGCTCTGTAACCAGGAGAGGAGCTCCAGTCTGGACCAAGAGGACCCAGAGCCTGTACAGGATTAAAGAGGAACAGGAGGAACCTGCAACAGTCAGGAGGGAGAGGAGGTTGTGCTGAAGGTGGAGGTTGATACCTTATGGTGACTCCTACTGATGAGGAAAGGGACCATGTTAAACCAGAACCTGAAAGTGACCACCAGCCGCTGTTGAACAACTTTGCGCAGCTGGAGAGCCAAGATCAGAAAGGATACAAGCATGAAGACTCTACTAGAGATGCAGAGTCATGAACAAAACAATCAACAATATGAACATGAAAGTAACAGTAACATTGTTCACAACCCTAACTTGTCAGAGATTGATGGTAATACTCACAAAGGTAAACACTCTTTCAAATGTGACACTTGTGGTAAAGATTTTAAGCACAAGTCATCATTGTATGAACATGCGAATTCATGCAGTTGAGAAGCCACATCTGCACAACATGTGGGAAAGCGTTTAGGCTCCATTCAGTACTTTCATAATCACACGAAACTACATTCAGGTGAGAGACCGTATATCTGCACAACATGTGGGAAAAGTCATTACATGTCATCATGGAAAATGCATCAGAGAATTCACACAGGTGAAAAACCGTATACATGTACAACATGTGGGAAAGCGTTTAAGCTCCAGTCAACATTGTGTAGACACAGAAAACTACACACAGGTGAGAAGCCGTATATCTGCACAACATGTGGCAAAGGTTTCATACAGATGACACATTTGAAGGTCCACATTAGAAGCGCTCACACTGGTGAGAGACCATATCTTTGCAACACCTGCGGGAAAAGTTTCAATGACATGTCAGCATTCAGAGTGCATGAGAGAATTCACACAGGTGAGAAGCCGCATATTTGTACCACATGTGGGAAAGCTTTCAGGAGGAGCAGTGCTTTGAAAATCCATATTCGAGGCACCCACACTGGTGAGAGGCCATACCTTTGCAAAACCTGCGGGAAAGGATTCATTGTTCTATCACAATTGAAATACCATATGGCAACACACACAGGTGAGACGCGGTACACCTGCAACATATGTGAGAAAAGATACTACCATATGTCTGAATTAAAAAAGCACATGAAAGTCCATACACGTCATTAGCCGTTAACTCGCAGAACATGGGAACTTTAACACATATTGGCAACTTTACTGTTGTAGTATACAATTTATCTGTTTTTGTTGTGGCATACTGATCAGAATATGAAGTATACGTTTGCATTGTTGTAGCATTTTAGTTGGCGATCAAAATCCATTTTGTAGGAGATAGATTATTTGTAATATAAAATATGTAATGACTAAAACTTTTGAAATGCAGTATAAAAGGTTGAAACTCAACTGGGTGAAAGATGAAGAAGAAGAGAAGAAGTATTCTAGGACACATGAAAGTTGAACAAGATAAGGACAGGGGTGAACACATGCTGGGTCAGCAGTTTTGTAAGCTCAGCCCAAATAAAATGATTGATACAATAAGAATTGTGTGATCTTGATTTTTGTTTTATTGGATGAGAATGAAAATGTGCGTTATTGCACATATATTGATACATACATGTACATGTACACACGTACATATATTGATATATACATATATTGAAATATTTACAAAGTCTAAATATTGTGTATATTTTTGAGTACTGCTAATAAACAGCTCTGTGATCAACACAGTACTGAAATATAAGTTCAAATTTTCAATTGCAAAAAAACAAAATCATCTTTACCTCATTCACGATTTGTAATAGATGTATTAATTAAAAGCCTGTTGGTCTACTGGAATTAAATGACTGACTGTAGATTCAACAAGAGGCAAGAGGAAAAGAAAACAGCTGACTACTCATAATGCTTTGTTTATATTTGATGAGCAAACAGATGATACTGTTATTTTTTCAAACTTTACTACCTTTACTGATAATATTAAAAACAAAGTTTCAATTTTAAAAAGCATCAACTGAAAGCGGAAGTAAAGAAGCTTCCACCGTCGGAACTTATCAGTGTGACATCCAGCGGAAGTAAACACTACAGCTGTTAGCAGCGTTAGCTCTGTGCACGTAGCGTTATTGAATGAAGTGGAAGACGGCATTGTAGCGGTGGCACAGTTAATTATCTAATTTGTAATCAAGCAACAATGTCTTCAGTTGAGTGTTTGAGAGAGTTTGTCAACGAGCGACTAACTGCTGCTGCTGAAGAAATATTTGGAGTTTTTCAAAAAACTATCGTCGAGTATGAAGAAGAGATCTATCGTCAGCGCAAACTGCTGGATATCGTTTGTAAACCTGAAATAAAGTTACACAGGATAGGTTTGTAAAACTTTTACTATTTAATAGTCATTAATAATTACAGTGTTTAGATACATCAGTAACATTACTGCTACTAATTTAGTCGCATGTCTGCATTTTCTCTTCACCATCACAGTAGTATCATATTCCTTTTGTTCTCTGTCCCTCCAGATCTCCAACAGCAACATGTCTGTGAGGAGGAAGAGGAGGAGGTTCTCCCTGACCAGCAGCTCTGTAACCAGGAGAGGAGCTCCAGTCTGGACCAAGAGGACCCAGAGCCTCTACAGATTAAAGAGGAACAGGAGGAACTCTGCCCCAGTCAGGAGGGAGAGGAGGTTGTGCTGAAGGTGGAGGCTGATACCTTTCTGGGTACTCCTAATGATGAGGAAAGGGACTATGTTAAACCAGAACCTGAAAGGCACCACCAGCTTCTGTTGAACAACTTTTATGCAGCTGAGAGCCAAGATCAGAAAGGATACAAGCATGAAGACTCTACTAGAGATGCAGAGTCAGAACAAAACAATCAACAATCATGAAAACAGAAATTGAAGTAACATTATCTACAACCCTGACTCGTCAGAGATTGATGGTAGTACTCACAAGCGTAAACACTCTTTCCAGATGTGACATTTGTGGTAAGAATTTTAAGCACAAGTCATCATTGTATGAACATACGAGAATTCATACAGGTGAAGTTGTATATTGCAACACCTGCTTGGGAAAAAATTCAGTAAGATGCAAACATTGACACGGCATCAAGAAATTTCACACAGGTGAAAAACCGTATACATGTACAACATGTGGGAAGCGTTTAAGCTCCGGTCAACATTGTATGAAACACACAAAACTACACACAGGTGAGAAATACGTATATCTGCACGACATGTGGGAAGGTTTCATACAGATGACACATTTGAAGGTCCACATTAGAGCGTTCACACTGGTGAGAGGCCGTGCATTGCAACACCTGTGGAAAAGTTTCACTGGCATGTCAGCATTCAGAATGCGTCAGAAAATTCACACAGGTGAAGCATATATTTGTACAACATGTGGGAAAGCTTTCACGAGCAGTACTTTGAAAATCCATATTCAGGTGCCCACACAGGCGAGAGGCCATACCTTTGCAAAACCTGCGGGAAAGGATTTATTGTTCTGTCAAAACTGAAATACCATATGGCAACACACAGGTGAAGTGGTTCACACACAGTATATGTGAAAAGATGCTACCATATGTCTGACTTAAAAGCACATGAAAGTCCATACACGTCATTAGCCATAACTTTGCATAAAACATGAACTTTGCTTTTTATATTGGCAACTTTACTGTTAGCATACAAATGTTCCAGATTTTGTTGTGGCATACTGATCAGAAAATATGAAGTATACATTTGCATTGTTGTAGCATTTTAGTTGAGTGATCAAAATCCATTTTGAATGGGTGTTTTTAATGTAAAATTCTGTGAAAAGAATAAAACTGTACTGCATTCAACTCTGGGATTCTCAGGTGCCTGTTCATCTAATTTTTCATCGAGTTTACAAGCGTCTTGCTAGATGATTTGTTTATTATATAACTCTCTGTTCTAATTTAAATATCCTTTGGTATCCACCCTTTCTGTATGTGACTTCTTCAGAACTTTGGCAAGCAGTGTTGCTAACAGAGCTGTATATTAGCAGTACTCAAAAAGTACACAACATTTATACCATTGTTGGTGGCTGGTTCCTTCAGTTTAACCATTTTTATATTGAAGTAACAACCGGAAATATGTCAAGTCTGCAATGACAGTTTTATTAATTCAACGTGTTGCAGTTTCGCACTCACGATTCTTATGTCTGAATTGGGTGTAGTATATTTAATATTGTGAAAAAATATTTTGAAAGTGATGTAGCTTCCCCGTAGGCGATGTAAGAGATGTCTGAGTTAACGAGTCCAGTGGCCGATTGAAAAAGCACCAGTCGGGCCGCTATTTAATAGTTACCCGGAGCTTTGATGTGCTTTCATGTTAGCAATGGCGTAAGCGATTAATATAATGTGTGCGGACCGTACTGACCAGAAGAGGAAGAAGACAAGACCCATTGATTACAACGCAAATATATTGTGAATGTTAAAATGGAAAAAAATCAGTAAATAAGTAATACAAATAAATAATATTTACTTACTAATAAAAAGTAAGTAAATACTTGATTCTGTGATTATCGCCTCGCTCGTTTTTTCTCTATTAAGCTGATTGCTCGTTAAGTATAAGTAACATTAGTCCAGTTAGTATAGCCTCATTACGTTCTAGTTTCACTAAATATTATATAACCTTCTTTGTTTTTACCCATGTATTGACATAGAATGGCAAACTATTACATTTTGCATTAGTGTTTCTAGTTGCTTCAGTTTAACCATTTTATTTTGAAAGTAACAACCGGAAATTTGTCAAGTCTGCAATGACGGCAATTTTATTAATTCAACGTGTTGCAGTTTCCACACTAACTCGATTCTTATGTCTGAATTGGTGTAAATATCTTTAATATTGTTGGAAAAAATATTTTAAAAGTAGTCTTAACTTCTATTAGACGCACTGAGCGTCATAACGGTCTCATAAAACCATCTGTATCGACGCAGGAGAATTTTTCGATCTGGTCACTTTATTTTGAAGATATTTACCGGAAACTCTGGTGTGCTGTCCGGGTTCACCAATGGCGTTAGCTTGATTAATATAATGTGTTACGGTTTCATACTGTGACCAGAAAGGGGCGACAAAGACTCGTGATTACAACACAAATATATTGTGAGACATGTTGAAATGGAAAAATCCAGTAAATAAATAAATGAGAAATACTTGATACGTGATTATCGCCACGCTTGTTTATAACGGTTCCACACTGTATGTCGGGATTTTATAACAATTTAAGACCATTCCACATATCTTTATCGTCGTCACTTAATTTGAAGAGTACTTACCGGAGAGTCTGCTATCAGATTCTACAGTGACGCTAAAATGACGGATTTCATTTTGATGCTATTCTCAATAATGACCGCCAGAGGGCAGTAAAAACTCATGATTTTAAATACGTTACATGGGTTTATTTCATACACGGTATAAAAATAGGTTTAGATGATTAATGACAAAGTGAACATTGATACTGACTGACGAAATAAGTATGTTTGGATTCTTACTGGAAGAAGTAGAATTCGTGTTTATTAACGTGACCACTAGAAAACAATGAAAAACATAGTCTTTCACAATAACAACTTACGTTTGTTTCCGGAAGCGACTAAAGTAAGAGAAAAAACGGACAGGCTGCAATGATCAGCTTGTTAAGTATAAAGTAACATTAGTCCAGTTGGCACTTAGCCTCATTCGTTCTAGTTTCACTAGAAATTCTATAACAAATCTTTTTGTTTTACCCATGTATTGACTAGAATAGCGACACACATTTTTATTTGGTGTTTCTAGTTGCTTCAGTTTGAACCATTTTATTTTGAAAGCTAACAACCGAAATTTGTCAAGTCTGCGATGACGGCAATTTTATTAATTCAGCGTCTGCAGTTCACACTAACTCCGCGATTCTTAAGTCTGAATTAGATTGTAAATATCTTTTAATATTGTTGGAAAAAATATTTTTAAAGTAGATGTAGCTTCCCCGTAGACGCACTGAGCGTCATAACGGTTTTCATAAAACCATCTGTATCGACGCAAAATTTTCCAGTCTGGTCACTTTATTTTGAATGTTACCGAAACTGGTGTGCTGTCAGGTTCGCAATGGCGTTAGCTTGATTAATATAACACAGAGGGCTACAAAGACTCGTGATTACAACGCAAATATATTGTGAGATATGATAAATGGAAAAATCCCAGTAAATAAATAAGTAAGTAAATACTTGATAACGTGATTATCGCCACGCTTGTTTATAGCGGTTCTCACACTGTATGTCAGGATTAAACATGACTGTTACACATAACAATGTGAGTTAGTCAATTTTTTCCATATCTTTATGGTCATCACTTAATTTGAGTCATTGCTACAGTGCCAGTGGAGGCACAGTTCAGGTTTCAACCACTCAGTTCAAGGTCAAGGTAAATAAACAGGCTTTCAATGGTATAATATTTGCGAAGAAGCAAACAAAAAGATTGAGCTACCAAACAGGAAATTTCCGATACACACACCATCAATGGTCTTTAGCAAGCAGTGTTGATCTGGAAGCTGTATATTAGCAGTACTCAAAAAGTCCACAACATTTATACCATAATTTTGTAGATTTATTTGATCAATCAGGCACAGTGAAGTAGTGTAGTATAAAATAGCAAAAGAAGATGCATCACATTCAGCGGACCTCGTAGCCATATAACGTAGTGTTGGCAATCACTTCATCTCTTTACATTAAAATATTTACATTCCAACTTTATTGATACCATTTACATTCCAGGAACATAAATATAGTTTCTGCACAAATGTATTTCTTTCAGTTTGTGAACATGTCTCTATAAGTGTGTATTGATTCTCAAGTGTTTTTTAAAAAGAGTGATTTGAGTAAAACTTTTTTCCCAAAACTGCTGCAATTATGTGGCTCTCCTTCTCAGTTCTTCTGTTCTAACCACAAACCATAGAACTGGCCATCAACCTGTATGGTTACTGTATGGTTTTTCAGTCAGACGTGTCATAAGTCTTTTTCTCACAAATGTTGCAGGCATACCGCTGCTTACCTCTGTGGACTTCTTTAATGTGGATTGTCAAGGTACTACTTCGTGTGGCTTTCCCACATCTTGTACAAGTATACACGGCTTCCTCACCTGCGTTCTCTGATGCACTTCAATGATGACATCACCGAATCTTTGCCACAGACCTTGCAAGTGTGGACTCTCACCACTGTGAATGTGTCTAATGTGTCCTTTCAAAGGTACTACTTTTGTGCTTTCCACATGTTGCTTAATTACAAATTAAATAATTAACTGTTCTGCTACAATGCCGTCTTCCACTTCATTCAATAACGTTACGTGCACAGAGCTAACGCTGCTAACGATTGTAGTGTTTACTTCATGGGTGTCCTGTTAAGTTCCGACGATTGGATGTGCTGAAGTTATTATGTTCGCTTTCAGTTGACAGTAGTTTATTGAAAGTGGTGCGTTTAATATCATTAGTAAATGTTGTAAAGTTTCAGAACAATCAGCACCATCTGCAACAAAGATGTTCCTCATCACACATGAACAAAGCATTATGAGTAGACAGCTATTTTATTTTCAGTCATTTTCACTTCAGTGGACCAACAACCTTTTAATGAATACACCTATTTCACTCCAGAGAGAACCAAGTGAGTGAATGTTGCTTAATTACAAATTAAATAATTAACTTTGTTCCACCGCTACAATGCTGCGTCTTCCACTTCGAATTCAATAACGTTACGTGAACAGAGCTAACGCTGCTACCGGATGTAGTGTTTGCTTCCGCTGGATGTCACACTGTTAGTTCCGACTGTGGATGTACAGAAACCTCTTGAGTTCCGCTTTCAGTTGATGGTATTTTTATTGAAAATAGGTGCGTTTATTAGTAGTAAATGTTTTGAATTTAAGAATAATGAGCACAATCTGCTACAACCTAAAATCTTTGCTCATCATCCATAAACAAAGCATTATGGTGAATAATGGCCACATAGCATTTTCTCTTGTTTGAGCTACAGTCCTTCTATTCAGTTACAATTAGCAGACGAACAAAGTTTTAATGAATACATCTATTTCCAGTCAGAAGAACAAAGTGAATGAAGTAAAATGATTGTTTATTATATAACTCTCTGACCCAATTTGAATGTCTTTGTTTCTATCCATTGTTTCTATATTGTGACACTTCATAACTTTGCAAGCAGTGTTGATCACAGAGCTGTATTCAGCACTACTCAAAACATACAAAACATTTGGGCTTTTGTAAGTATTTCTTTCAGTACATGTGTGTATATATATCAAGCAACATTTGACACAACTTCTTTTAATTTAATTTTCATTCATCTCATAATTGTTGCCATTTATGAGTCAAATCAATCCAGATACAGTGAGGGTAGTGTACCCAGTATAAAAAGCAAAGAAGGTACAGGTCGCAAATATAACTGTAATGATAATGTTTGCAACAACTCGGTCAGTGATGATATTGGTCAGAGGACAGCATTTCTAATGTTGATGGTAAAACTTGCTCATCAGGTTGTCCTCACGCCACAGGTCTTCAGGTCATTAACCTCTTCTGCATGCCTCAAAGCAGAAATTGAAGGGCTGCTCTCATTGCTGTGGCAGCTGCCCTCAAGAAAGATGACCTGGAGCTTCAAATCAGATGAAAAAGGAATTGCTACAGTGCCAGCAGAGCACAGCGGGATTTCAGTTCAAAGGTCAAGGTAAACAAACAGGCAAACTATCTTTTTGCCACAGACCTAACAAAGGTGGGTCTCTCATCATTGTGATATGTCTAATGTGTCCTCTCAGAATTACCACGATGTGTAAACTTTCCCATGTGTACAAGTATGAGAAGCTACTCACCTGTGTGAATCACTCTGATGCATGATTTCAATGATGAAATGCAACTGAATCTTTTGCCACAGACTGCAGAGTCTGGTCTCTCATCACTGTGAATGTGTCTAATGTGTCCTTGTGAGGTGTGCTACGATGTGTGTTTCCACATGTTGCACAAGTATCTGACTTCTGCCCATGTGAACATTCTGATGCCTTTCAGGATGAAATGCCATGAATCGTTTCCACAGACCTTGCAAAATGTGGACTCCCACCACGTGTGAATGGTCTAATGTGTCCTTTCAATGTAGTTCTGTGTGTGAAAGCTTTTCCATGTTGTACAAGTATATGGCTTCTCACCTGTGTGAACACTCTGATGCTCTTTCAGCGATGACATCACGACTGAATCTTTTGCCACAGACCTTACTTGCAAAGGTGTGGCCTCTCTGTGAATGTATCTAATGTGTGCTTTCAAGCACCGTTCTCTCTAAAAAGCTTTTCCACATGTTGTACAGTATGCAGCTTCTCACATAATGTGAATTCTCTGATGCATTTTCAATGCTGACATGCCACTGAATCTTTTCCCACAGACCTTGCAAAGGTGTGGACTGTCACCACTGTGAATGTGTCTAATGTGTCCTTTCAGGTACTACTTTGTGTAAACCCTTCCCACATGTTGTGCAAGTAAACTGCTTCTCACCTGGACATCAGAACTGTCATGTGTGTCTGCAATACTGACTTGTACTTAAAATCTTTTTCCACAGATGTCACATTCAAAGAACTGTTTGTAGTATTGCTGCAACTTCTGAGTTTGTGTTGTTGGTCACCATTTTCTAGTTCTGGTTTACTGTGGTCACTTTCCTCTCATTGGTAGAGTGCCTCAAAGTATCCCAGCCTCACCTTCAGCACAACCTCCTCTCCCTCCTGACTTGGTGCAAGTTCCTCCTGTTCCTCTTTTAATCTGTACAGGCTCTGGGTCCTCTTGGTCAGACTGGAGCTCCTCTCCTGGGTTACAGAGCTGCTGTCAGTAGAACCTCCTCCTCTCTTCCTCCTCACAGACATGTTGCTGTTGGAGATCTGGAGGGACAGAGAACAAAAGGAATGTGATACTACTGTGATGGTGAAGAGAAAATGCAGACATGCGACTAAATTAGTAGCACTAACGTTACTGATGTATCTAACAGCTGTGATTGTATACTGATTAACTGACAAGTTTGCACAAACCTATCTGTGTAACTTTATTTCAGGTTTCCAAACGATATCAGCATTTGCGCTGACGATAGATCTCTTCTTCATACTCGACGATAGTTTTGGCTTTCAAATATTTCTTCAGCAGCAGCAGTTAGTCGCTCGTTGACAAAGCTCTCAAACACTCAACTGAAGACATTGTTGTAATTACAAATTAGAATAATTAACTGTTCCACCGCTACAATGCGTACCCACTTCATTCAACCGTTACGTGCACAGAGCTAGCGCTGCTGCTGCTGTAATGTTGCACTTCCGCTAGTGTCACACTGTTAAGTTCCGACGGTGGATATTGCTGAAGTTATTATGTTCCGCTTTCAGTTGACGGTAGTTTATTGAAAAAGTGGTGCGTTTAATATCATTAGTAAATGTTGTAAAAGTTTCAAGAATAATTAGCACCATCTGCAACAAAAGATGTTTCTCATCACACATGAACAAAGCATTATGGTGTAGACAGCTATTTTTATTTTTCTCTTGTTGGCTTCTGATCAGCTTTTCACTTCAGTGGACCAACAACCTTTTAATGAATCACCTATTTCACTCAGAAGAGACAAGTGAATGAAGTAATGATTGTTTATTATAAACTCTCTGACCCAATTTGACTGTCACTTTGTTTAATCCATTGTTTCTATATTGTGACACTTCATAATTTGCAGTGTTGATCAGAGTATTATTTCAGCACTACTCCAAAACATACAAACATTTTAGACTTTGTAAGTATTTCTTTCGAGTACATGTGTGTATATATATCCAAGCAACATTTGACACAACTTCTTTTAATTTAATTTTCAATTCATCTCATAATTTATTGCCATTTATGAGTCAAATCAATCAAATAATGAGTGGTATTTTAGTATAAAAAGCAAAAAGAAGGTACAGAGTCACAAATATAACAGTGACAAAAATGACATCATTGCAACAACTCCAGGTCAGTGATGATGTGGTCAGGGGACAGCATTTCTAATGTTGATGGTAAAACTTGCTCCTTGAGGTTGTGACTACAGCCACAGGTCTTCAGGTCATTAACCTCTTCTGCATGCCTCAAGCAGAAATTGAAAGGGCTGCTTTCTCATTGCTATGGCAGCTGCCCTCAAGAAAAGATGACCTGAGCTTCAAATCAGATGAAAAAGGAATTGCTACAGTGCCAGCAGAGGCACAGCTCAAGGTTTCAGTTCAAGGTCAGGAAATAAACAGTGCTTTCCAATGGTATAACATTTGCAAAGGCATTGTTAAAACAAAGAACTGAGACCTATCAAACAGAAATTTACTTTTCTGTTTTTGTGTGTAGTTTATATATACGCACACAGACAGTCTTTAGCAGTGTTGATCACGAGGCTGTATATTAGCAGTACTTAAAAAGTCTGGCATTTATACTTTGTAAAGGTTATTTGATCCAATCAGGCACAGTGAATTAGTGCACAGTATAAAATAGCAAAAAGAAGGTACATTCACATTCAATTCACATTCATTCAGTTCAATCATATGTTCTCACGGCTGTAATACATAGACTTTGGCATGTTACCATAACACAACCTTTATGCTTGTGCACTTAAATACATACCTGTTAGGATAGAAGAGTGAAACAATAAAAACGTGCTGCTGTTTGGTTCACTTGCTGTCATCAGAATGAGTGAACAGGGCAGCTCGCCTAGATAAACAGTCTCGCAGCACGTGAGGATCCACCACCCTCTACCGGCATCAACAGCATACTGCACTTTGTTCTGGAAGGTGTTGCGCTGATGTCCAAACCAAATATACTTCAAAAATCTGAGCTTGAAACAAAAATGGGATGATACATTTTGTGTACTCATGCCACTCTTATGCTCTGCTTACTTTCAATGTGACATGTCACTGAATCTTTTGCCACAGACCTGACAAAGGTGCAGACTCTCATCACTGTGAATGTGTCTAATGTGTCCTTGCAAGGTACTACGATATGTGAAACCCTTCCCACATGTTGTACAAGTATACGGCTTCTCACCGTGTGAACATCAGATGCCTTTTCAGGATGAAATGCCTGGTCGTTTCCACAGACGCAAAATGTGGACTCTCACCACTGTGAATGTGTCTAATGTGTGTCTTTTCAATGTATTTCTCTGTGTGAAAGCTTTCACATGTTGTACAAATATATGGCTTCTCACTTGTGTGAACACTCTGATGCTCTTTCAGCGATGACATGCGACTGAAATCTTTTACAGATCTTGCAAGGTGTGGCCTCTCCACCGTTAATGAATGTATCTAATGTGTGCTTTCAAGGCACCGTTCTCTCTAAAGCACATGTTGTTGCAAGTGCTGGCTTCTCCTGTGTGAATTCTCTGATGATTTTTCAATGCTGACATGCCACTGAATCTTTTCCCACAGACCTTGCAAGGTGTGGACTGTCACCACTGTGAATGTGTCTAATGTGTGCTTTCAAAGGTACTGCTGTGTAAAAACCCTTCCACATGTTGTGCCCAGTAAACTGCTTCTCGCCTGTATGAACTGTCATGTGTGGTCTGTGCAACTTGTGCCAAATCTTTCCCACAGATGTCACATTCAAAAAGACTGTTTGAGTATTGCTGCCCAACTTCTGCGTTTGTGTTGTGGGTCACCATTTTCTGGTTCAGGTTCACTGTGGTCACTTTCAGGTTCTGGTTCAACATGGTCCCTTTCCTCATCAGTGAGTCTGCCACAAGGTGCTCAGCCTCCACCTTCAGCAACCTCCTCTCCTCTGACTGGTGCAGAGTTTATCTGTTCCTCTTTAATCTGTACAGACTCTGGGTCCTCTTGGTCCAGACTGGGCTCCTCTCCTGGTTATGAGCTGCTGCTCAGTGAGAACCTCCTCCTCTTCCTCCTTACAGACATGTTGCTGTTGGAGATCTGGAGGGACAGAACAAAAGAGAATGTGATACTACTGTGATGGTGAAGAGAAAATGCAGACATGCGACTAAATTAGTAGCAGTAACGTTACTGAATATAGACAGTTAACTAGTTAGATTTTACAAACCTATCTGTGCCAGCTTTATCTCAGGTTTCCAAACGATATCAGCAGTTTGCGCTGACGATAGATCTCTTCTTCATACTCGACGATAGTTTTTGAAAAACTCAAATATTTCTTCAGCAGCAGCAGTTAATTAGCTCGTTGACAAACTCTCAAACACTCAACTGAAGACATAGTTGCTTAATTACAAATTAAATAATTAACTGTTCCACCCGCTACAATACCGTCTTCCACTTCATTCAATAACGTTACGTGAACAAGAGCTAACGCTGCTACCGGATGTAGTACTGTTAAGTTCCGACTGGCAGATGTACAGAAACACTCTTGAGTTCCGCTTTCAGTCGATGGTATTTTTATTGAAAATAGGTGCGTTTATTAGTAGTAAATGTTTTAAAGTTTCAAGAATAATGAGCACAATCTGTAGCTACAAAATCTTTGCTCATCATCCATAAACAAAGCATTATGAGTAGACAGCTATTTTTTCTTTTCTCTTGTTGAGGCTACAGTCCAGCCTATTCAGTTACAGTGGACGAACAAAGTTTAATAGATACATCTATTTCAGTCAGAAGAGACAAGTGAATGAAGTAAAGATGATTGTTGTATTATTTCTCTGACCAAAATACAGATATCACATTGTTTTATTTGATCACATTCTCTGTACCATGACACTTTAAGAACGATGGCAACCGAGTGTTGATCTGGAGGCACCAGCCCACATATTAAGCGATACTCCAAAAAGTACACAACATAACTTTGTAAACATTTATTTCAGTACATGTGTATAAAAGATCAAGCAACATTCTAATTTTATTTAATTCAATTTCTACTTCAACCGTGGTGTTGCCACTTTATGGTCAAATGGATCAGGCACAGTACCTCACTGTAGAGCATAAAATAGCAAAAGAGGTAGCCATTTAATACGACTTCTCATGTATTCATATAAAACAGTTTAGTTTTCACTCAAATCTGACTGGAAATTTGACATTAAAATATTAAAATATTTACATTTCATCATCACATTTCTTTAGTTGTGGTGAGCTCTACTAGAGTGTGTATATTGATCCTCTGGTGTTTTTCAGGAATGTGATTTGAGTAAACGTTTCCTAAAACTGTAATTATGTGGCTCCTCACTTCTTTGAATCCTTCTGTTCTGACCACAAACCACTCGAAATGAATTGTCTTTCATATATTTTGCAAATACAATCTACTTGCCTGCAACAGCATTTTCATGTACTTTCAAGTCAGATGTGGCACATTATGTTTTCTCATACTTGTTGCAGTGGTCTCTCATCTCTGTGTTGTTGCATGTTTTTCAATTGTGTCAGAACAATGAATCTTTCTCATGTTGCAGAGCGTGCAGCCTCTCACCTGTGTGCATCACGTTTAATAATGGACTCTCAAATGAATCTGTCTGAAAGCTTTCCCACATGTTGCACAAATACTCACAGCTTCTCCTGTGTGAATTCTCTCATACTTTTCAATGCTGACCTGTCCTCAATCCACCACAGGTTGCAAGGGCGGCTTCTCATCTGGGTGGACATGTTGTATGTGTATTGTCAGGAAGTTTTGTTCTGTCAAAACCTTTTCACATGTTGTACATTATCATCTACATTAATGTGATTCTCTGATCTTTTTCAGAGTGCCAGCATGTCCAATGAGTGTTCCTGAATATTGCAAAGTGCGGCCTCTCCACACAGTGACCGTCTCTAATGTGGGCTGTCAAGGTACAATTCTGTCTAAGCTTTCCATGTTGTTAAACCTTTGACTTCTACGCCTGTGTGAATTCTCTGATGCACTGTCAATTGTGAACTGATAGCAATCTTTTTCACAGGTCTTGCACAAAATACGGCCTTTCACCAGTGTGGACCACGTCTAATGTGGACTGTCAAGTTACCATTTGAGTCTGAAAGCTTTCCCACATGTTGTGCTGGAAATATACTGACTTCTCACCTGTGAATTCTCATGCAGTTTCAATGATGACAGGCAAATGGATCTTTTCTGACAGATCTTACACAGGTATGGCTCTCACCAGTGTGGACCATCTGTAATGTGGACTGTCAAGTTACCATTGGCTGGAGCTTTTTCCCACATGTTGTACAGAGTATCTGACTATGCCACGTGCTGAACACTCAGATCGGCTTTCAAAGGATGAAATCTTTGACTGAATCGTTTTCCACAGACCTTGCAAAGATGTGGACTCTCACCATTGTGAATGTCTAAATATGTGTATTTTTCAATGTGGTTCTGTGTGTGAGAAAGCTTTTCCACATGTTGTACAAATACTACGACTTCTCCTTGTGTGGTGCTCTGATGCACTTTCCAGCGATGACATGCGACTGAATCTTTTCCACAGATCTTACCGAGGTGTGGCCTCTCACCGTTGTGAATGTATCTAATGTGTGCTCAAGGCACCGTTCTCTCTAGCTTTCCCATGTTATTACCCAAGTATGGCTTCTCACCTGTGTGAATTCTCTGATGCTTTTCAATGCTGACATGCCACTGAATCTTTCACAGACCTTGCAAAGGTGTGGACTGTCACCACTGTGAATGTACTGTCTTAACTTTCAAGGTATTACTTTGTGTAAAACCCTTCCCATGTTGTGCAATGCTGCTTCTCACCTGTGTGAACTGTCATGTGTGTCTGTGGCTGACAGCCACTTAAATCTTTCACAGATGTCACATTCAAAAGACTGTTTGTGAGTATTGCTGCAACTTCTGCGTTTGTGTTGTGGGTCACCATTTTCTGGTTCAGGTTCACTGTGGTCACTTTCAGGTTCTGGTTTAGCGTGGTCTTTCCTCATCAGCAGAGTCACCACAAAGGTATCAGCCCCTCCACCTTCAGCACAACCTCTCACAGCTCTGCATCTCTGGTAAGTCTTCATGCTGTGTTTCTGATCTTGGCTCTCAGCTGCATAAAGAGTGTTCTTTAAGCTGGTTGTCACTTTCAGGTTCTGGTTCACCATGGTCCTTCCTCATCAGTGGAGTCACCACAAAGGTATCAGCCTACCTTCAGCACCAACCTCCTCTCCCCTCCTGACTGGTGCAAGTTCCTCCTGTTCCTCTTTAATCTGTGTACAGGCTCCTGGATCCTCTTGGTCCGGGCCCGGAGCTCACTCTCCTGATTTTCAAGAGCTGCTGCTCAGTGAGAACCTCCTCCTCTTCCTCCTCACAGACATGTTGCTGTTGAGATCTGGAGGACAGAGAACAAAAGGAATGTGATACTACAGTGACGGTGAAGAAGAAAATGCAGACATGCGACTAAATTAGTAACAGTAACGTTACTGATGTATCTAACAACTGAGATTATATAATTAAATAGTAAAAGTTTCAAACCTATCTGTAACTTTATTTCAGGTTCCAACGATGAGCAACAGTTTGCGCTGACGATAGTCTCTTCTTCATACTCGACGATAGTTTTTTGAAAAAGCAAATATTTCTTCAGCAGCAGCAGTTAGTCGCTCGTTAACAAACTCCTCTCGCACTCAACTGTAGACATTGTTGCTTAATTACAAATTAAATAATTAACTGTGCCACCGCTACAATGCCGTCTTCCACTTCATTCAATAACGTTGCGTGCACAGAGCTAACGCTGCTAACTGCTGTAGTGTTTACTTCGCTGGATGTCCACTGTTAAGTTCCATTGGTAGACGATGCGAAGTTATTATCATTCCGCTTTCAGTTGATGGTATTTTGTGGCTTGGTGTTTAGAACATTGGTAAATGTTGTAAAAGTTTCAAGAATAATCAGCACAGTCTGTAACACAAGATGTTTGCTCATCACACAAACAAGCATTATGGGTAGACAGCTATTTTATTTTCATCTTGCTGAAGCTACAGTCATTACACCACAGTCAGTTATTCAATTGCAGTGGACCAACACGCTTTTAATGAATACATCTATTTGATAAAGAAAGTGAATGAAGTAAGATTATTATTATTTATTTTCTTTTTCTCTTGTTGAAGCTATTCATTTTCAGTGCACCAACAAGCTTTTAATGAATACATCTATTTCACTCAGGAGAACAATTGAATGAAATAAAAATTATTGTTTATTATTTATTTCTCTGACTAAATCTGAATATCACTTTGTTTAATCCACCCATCTGGATCATGGCACTTCAGAACTTCAGCAAGCAGTGTTGATCACAGAGTATTATATTAGCAGTACTCAAAAAGAGTCCACAACATTTATACTTAAAGAAAGATTTATTTGATCAACCGGGTACACAGTGAAGTAGTGTACAGTATAAAACAGCAAAACGAAGATACGCTCATTCAACAGGACTTCTCATGTTATTCACTTCATTTCGACTGGAAGCGTTACATTAAGATATTTATATTCCAACGCCTCATTGAAAACATTTTACATTCAGTAGCTTCTGCACAAGTGTATTTAATTTGGTTGATGAACATGTGTTACAGGAGTGTGAATATTGATCCTCAGGTGTTTTTTCAGAATGTGATTTAAGTAAAACTTTTCTAAAACTCTTTTTACAATTATGTGGCTCCTCACTTCTGAGTTCTTCAGTTCTGATTACGAACCACTGGAACTGAATTGTCTCCATGTTTTGCAAATGCAAAGCTTCTGCCTGCATCTTAAGGTTTTACTGTTTGTTGCGAAGCCTCTCATTAGTGTTGACTCTCATGAACTGTTAAAGGCACCACTATGGTGAAAAGGTGCCATGATTTGCTGAAGTTAATGGCTATTGAACTGTATGTATTTTCATGTGCTTTTCAAGTCAGATGTGGCGCCAAAATGTTTTTTCTACATATGTTGCAGGTGTCTGGCTTTTACCTGTCTGGATGCGTCTAATATGGGTTGTCAGGCACCACTTTACTGTCACAGCTTTCCACATGTTGTACAAGTGTCGGCTTCTCACCTGTGTGGTCTCTGATGCATTTTCAATGATGATGTATCAATGAATCTCTTCCCACAGGTGTTGCAAGGCTCTGGCCTCTCACCAGTGTGGGAGCGTCTTATATGGTCTATCAAGTCACCACTCTGTCTGAAAGCTTTCTCACATGTTGTGCAACTATACGGCTTCTCACCTGTGTGAATTCTTTGATGCAGTTTACATGAGTCATTTCTACGAAATCTTTTCCCACAGGTGTTGCAAAGGTACGGCTTCTCATCTGTGTGGACCCAGCGTTGTATGTGCACTGTCAAAAAATGTTTCTTTCTGAAACTTTACCACATATTTGTTACCTCAAGTATACAGTGTCACACCTGTGTAAATGTTTTGATGCTTGGTCATGGTTTCCATGTTACAAGTTGTATAAATACACCTTCGTCTGTGTGGATTACCGCGTATTCCTCTCCAATGCAGCCTTGTGCGTAAATCTTGACCACAGATGTCACATTCAAAAGACTGTTTGTGAGTGTGCTGCAACTTCTTTGCGTTTGTGTTGGTGGTCACCATTTTCTGTTTCAGGTTCACTTTCTAGTTCTGGTTTACTGTGGTCCCTTTCCTCATCAGTAGGAGTACCACAAAGGTATCAGCCTCCACCTTCCAGCACAACCTCCTCTCCTCTGACTGGTGCAAGTTCCTCCTGTTCTCTTTAATCTGTAGAACACAGGTCCTCTTGGTCAGACTGGAGCTCCTCTCCTGGTTACAGAGCTGCTGCTCAGTGAGAACACTCACCTCTTCCTCCTCACAGACATGTTGCTTGTTGGAGATCTGGAGGGACAGAACAAAGAATGTGATTTTCTGTGATGGTGAAGAAATGCGAACATGCGACTAAATTCGTAGCAGTAACGTTAGAGATGATCTAACAGCTGTGATTATATATGATTAACTAGTAAAGTGTTTAAAAAAAAAAAAACTTCTGTTCGGTGTAGCACATTTCAGGTTTTACAAACGTGTATCAGCAGTTTGCGCTGACGATAGATCTCTTCTTCCTTACTCGACGATAGTTTTGAAAAACTCCAAATATTTCTTCAGCAGCAGCAGTTGGTCGCGTTAATAAGCTCTCTCAGCGCCTCAACTGAGCATTGTTGCTTGATTACAAATTAAATGATTAACTGTACCACCGCTACAATGCACCGTCTTCCACTTCATTCAATAACGTTACGTGAACAGAGCTAACGCTGTAACAGCTGTAGTGTTCTTCCGCTGGATGTCACATTGTTAAGTTCGGCGGTGGATGTGCAGCTTATTAAGTTCCTTTCCAATTGATACTTTTTTTTATTGAAAACTGGTGTTTTCTAACATTAGTAATGTTGTATATTCTCAGAACAATCAGCACAATCTGTAACAAAGATGTTTGCTCATCACACATGAACAAAAGCATTATGGTAGACAACTATTTTCCTTTCTCTTGTTGACTACAAGTCAGCTATTCACTTCAGATGTACCAACAAGCTTTAATGAATACATCTATTTCAATCAGAAGAGACAAGTGAATTAAATAAAAATAATTGTTTATTATGTAACTCTGTATTAGTAGTAATCAAAAAAAGTAAACAACATCTAAACTTTGTAAGCTTATTTATTTCAGTACATGTGTGTAAAAGATCCAAAACAACATTTCCCTAATTTTTATTTAATTAATTTCTTGCTAACTGTATTGTTGCTAATTTGAGATCAAATCAATCCAAACACAGTACCTCACTGTACAGTATAAAACAGCAAAAAGAAGGTATGTTCACATTCAGTAGGACTTCTCATACAGTCATATAAAACAGTGAAGTTATTCACTCCAAATCTATTGGAAACTTTACATAAAAATATTTACATTTCATCGTCAACATCTTGTGAATATGTCTCTACAGGGTGTGTATATTGATCTTAAGGTGATTTTTTTAACATTTTTCCTCAAAGAAAGCGATTGCAGCAAAAACTTTCCCAAAGCTTCTGCAATTATGCGGCTCCTCACTTCTGTGAAATCTTCTGTTCCTGACCACTAACCACCAACTGTATATTATGTGAAGGAGTTCACAAGTTAACAGCTAATGTGCCTGTGGATTTTTGTGCTTTTCAAGTCAGATGAGGCACAGTATGTTTTCCCACAGATCTTGCAAAGGTGCAGGTCTCTCACCAGTGTGGGCCAACGTCTAATGTGGACATTCAAAGGCACTACTTTGTCTTGGCTTTCCCACATGCTGTGCAAATATGCGACTTCTCACCTGTGTGAGATTCTTTCATGCTGTTTCAATGATGATGTATCAGCAGATCTCTCCACAGGTGTTGTTTGCCAAACGTACGGCCTCTCACCAGTGTGGAAGCGTCTTTTATGGTCTGTCAACTTACAACTCCTTCTGAAAGCTCTCCCACATGTTGTGCAAATATACGGCTTTTCACCTGTGTGAGATTCTTTGATGCTGTTTCAATAAGCCAGTTCTAAGAAATCTTTTCCCGCAGGTTTTGCAAAGTACGGCTTCTCACCTGTGTGCATTCATGTGTTTCAAAACGCAGCTTATACTTATAATCCTTTCCACAAGTGTTACATTTTAAAGATGGTTTTGCGAATATTACTGCCAGCCCCGGACGACTTGGGTTGTAGACAATCTTACTGTTACTTTTGTTTTCATATTGTTGGTGTTTTGTTCTGACTCTGCATCTCTAGTAGAGAGTCTTCATGCTTCATCATCCTTTCTGATCTTGGCTCTCAGCTGCATAAAAGTTGTTGTAGCAGCTGGTCGTCACTCAGGTTCTGGTTTAACATGGTCCCTTTCCTCATCAGTAGGAGTCACCACAGTGGCAGCCTCCACCTTCAGCGCCTCCTCTCCCCTCTGACTGGTGCAGAGTTCCTCCTGTTCCTCTTTAATCTGCAGGCTCTGGGTCCTCTTGGTCCCGGACTGGGCCTCCTCTCCTGGTTACAGGACTGCTGCTCAGTGAGGAACCTCCTCTTCCTCCTTACAGACATGTTGTTGTTGGAGATCTGGAGGGACAGAGAACAAAAGGAATGTGATACTACTGTGATGGTGAAGAAATGCAGACATGCGACTAAATTGGTAACAGTAACATTTGATATCTAACAGCTGTGATTATAAATGATTAAAGTAGTAAAAGTTTTACAAACCTATCCTGTAACTTTATTTCAGGTTTCCAAACGATATTAGACAGCAGTTTGCGCTGACGATGAATCTCTTCTTCATACTCGACGATAGTTTTGAAAAACTCCAGAAGTATTTCTTCGAAAAAACGCAGCAGTTAGTCGCTCGTTGACAAACTCTCAAACACTTCAATTGAAGACATTGTTTGCTTGATTACAAATTAAATAGTGTATTGCCACCGCTACAATGCCGTCTTCCACTTCATTCGCTAACGCTTCTAACAGCTCAGTGTTTACTTCTGCTGAGTGTCACACTGTTAAGTTCCGACGGTGGATGTCTGGAAGCATATTGAGTTCCGCTTTCAGTTGATGGGATTTTATTGAAAAATGGTGTCTAATATTATTAGTAAATGTTGTAAAGTTTCAAGAATAATCTGCACACTCTGTAACAAAAGATGTTTGCTCACCACACATAACAAAGCATTATGGTAGACAGCTATTTTCCTCAGGCATCTTGTTGGAGCTACAGTCAGCTATTCAATTCCAGTGGACCAACAAGCTTTTAATAGGTACATCTATTTCAATCAGAAATGACAAGTGAATAAGTAAAAGTGATTGTTTATTATATAACTCTCTGACCAGTTTACACATCATTTTGTTTAATCCATTCTTTCTGTATCATGACACTTCAGAACTTTGCAGAACTTTTAACAGTGTTGATCATATTGTAGTACTCCAAGAATTAAACATTTAGTAACACATAGTATTTATTTCAGTATGTATGTGTGTGTATATACAAACATACATACATTTAAACATTTCACAAATTATAATTCAATTTGCTAATTAGGCTATAAATCAGACGCATTGAAGTACTGTACAGTTGAAAACAACAAAAAATAAGGCATTATTTACAATAGGACTTCTCATATGGTCATAAAAAACAGTCAGTCAGTAGGTTCCTCGGTTCTGACCACAAACCACTGAAATGAATTGTCTCCCTATATTTTAAATACAAATCCACTTGCCTGTGACTTATATGTTTTGACAAACATTGCAAGGTCTTTCTCATTATTGGCCCTTCTCGTGGATTGTAAGGTCACCACTATGTATGAAAGTTCCATGACTTGTGAGTTAGCAGCCATTAACCTGTGTATGTATTTTCGTGCTTTTTCAAGTCAGATGCGCAGCATGTTTTCTTACATGTGTTGCGTGTATGGTCTCCTCATCTGTGTGTGTTACTGCATGTTTTCAGTTGTGTCAGAACAATCAGTCTTTTTCTGAAAGCTGATGCAGGCCTCTTTGACCTCTCTCACCAGTATGAAGCACTTCTAATGTGGACTTTCAAATGTATCATCTGTGCTAGAAACCTTTCCACATGTTGTGCAGATATACGGCCTCTCACCTGTGTGGATCACGATTAATGTGGACACTCTCAATGAATTCTCTGTCTGAAAGCTTTCCCACATATTTGCACAAATGAGCGGCTTCTCACCTGTGTGAATTCTTTGATGCAGTTACAATGAGTAATTTATACGGAATCTTTTTCCTCATAAGTTTTGCAAAGGTATGGTTTCTCACCTGTGTGAACACTCTCATGGGTTTTCAAAAGTCAATTCTACAAAATCTTTTCCCCAGGTTTGCAAGGTGCCTTCTTATCTGCGTGGACGTGTTGTATGTGTATAGTCAAGAGTTTGTTCTGTCTGAAAACTTTCCCACATGTTTTACAAGTATACTTCTCCTCATTAATGTGGATACTCTGATGCTTTTTCAATGTTGACATGTCAATGAAACTCTTCCACAAATGTTACAAAGATGCGACCTCTCCACACCATGAACATCTCTAATGTGGGCTGTCATGGGTCCAATTCTGTCCTGAAAGCTTTCCACAAGTTGTGCAAAATAAGCGGCCTTCTCACTGTATGAATTCTCTGATGCACTGTCAATTGTGGTGATAGCAAATCTTTTCCCTAGATCTTGCAAAGGTATGGCCTTTCACCATGTGGATCACGATCTAATGTGGGCATTCAGGCACCACTCTGTGTGAAATCTTTCCCACATGTTGATACACAGATACGGCTTCTCACCTGTGTGGATTCTCATGTGTATGTTCAGTTTGGAGTTGTGCTTAAAATCTTTGCCACAGATCTTGCAAAGGTGCGACCTTTCACCATTGTGGACCGCGTCTAATGTGGACATTCAAAGTACCATTAGTCTGAACTTTCCCACATGCTGTGCAAATATACGGCTTCTCAACTGAAGGTTCACTGTGGTCACTTTCCGGGTTCTGGTTTAACATGGTCCTTTCCTCTCCGGTAGGTCACCACAAGGTATCAGCCTCACCTTCAGCACAACCTCCTCTCCCTCCTGACTGGTGCAGAGTTCCTCCTGTTCCTCTTTATCTGTACAGGCTCTGGGTCCTCTTGGTCCAGACTGGAGCTCCTCCTGGTTACAGAGCTGCTGCTCAGTGAGGAACCTCCTCCTCTTCCTCCTCACAGACATGTTGCTGTTGAGATCTGGAGGACAGAGAACAAGGAATGTGATACTACTGTGATGGTGAAGAAAATGCAGACATGCGACTAAATTAGTAGCAGTAACGTTACTGATGTATCTAACAGCTGTGATTATAAATGATTAACTTAGTAAAGTTTACAAACCTATCACCAGTAACCAACTTTATTTCAGGTTTTACAAACGATATCAGCAGTTTGCGCTGACGATAGATCTCTTCTTCATACTCGACGATAGTTTTTGAAAAACTCCAAATATTTCTTCAGCAGCAGCAGTTAGTCGCTCGTTGACAAACTCTCAAACACTCAACTGAAGACATTGTTGCTTGATTACAAATTAAATAATTGGCTGTGCCACCGCTACAATGCCGTCTTCCACTTCATTCCAATAACGTTACGTGCACAGAGCTAACGCTGCTAACGGATGTAGTGTTTACTTCCGCTGGATGTCACTGTTAAGTTCCGATGGTGGATGTGCGTAAATCATTATGTTCCGCTTTCAGTTGATGGGATTTTATTGAAAACTGGTGCGTTTAATATCATTAGTAAATGTTGTAAAGTTTCAAGAATAATCTTTTACTCTGTAATAAAAGATGTTTGCTCATCACATAAACAAAGCATTATGAGTAGACGGCTATTTTCCTTTTCTCTTGTTGAGCTTCTGATCAGCTATTCAGATCCAGTGCACCAACAACCTTTAAATGAATACATCTATTTCAATCAGAAGAGACAGGTAAATGAAGTAAAGATTGGGTTTGTGTATAACTCTCTGACCCAATTTGAATATCATTTTGTTTAATGCATTCTTTCTGTACTGTGACACTTCAGAACTTTAACAAGCAGTGTTGATCACAGAGCTGTATATTAGCAGTACTCCAAAAAGTACACAACATTTAAACTTTGTATTATTTATTTCAGTACATGTGCGATATATAAATATATCCAAGAAACAAATCTACGTCTTTTTGATTTAAATTTTCTAATTCAGCTATAAATCAGACACAGTGACATAGTGTGCAGCATAAAACAGCAAAAATAAGGCACATTTGACTTACACATTTTGCCAAATATTTCAAAGTCTCTCACCAGTGTTGCCTCTTCTTGTTGACTGCAGGTCACCACAATGTGTGATCCTGTGATTTGTGAGTTAACCACTGGATGTACCTGTATACACTTTCATGTGCTTTCAAATCCTGATGTGGCACAGTGTCTTTCTCACACATGTGGCAGTGCCACGACCTCTCATGTGTATTGCTGCACATTTTCCCAATTATTGCCAGGAACAATGAATCTCACATTGCAGTCGATCCGGCCTCTCACCTGTGTGTGGATCGTTTAATGTGTGCTCTCCAAATTCACAGCCCTGTGTGAAACTTTCCCACATGTTCTACAAATATCTGGCTTCTCACCTATGTGGATTCTCTGATGCTTTTTCAGTGCTGACAGGTAACTGAATCTTTTCCTACAGATCTTGCAAAGAGTGTGGACTGTCACCGGTAATGGATCTGTCTATTAGTGGGCGTCAGAATTCCTCTCTCTGTATTTTACCACATTGTGCAAACCTTTAGCGTCTCACCTGTGTGGATTCTCTGATGCTTTTTCAATGCTGACAGGTAACTAGTCTTTCCCACAGATCTTGCAAAGTGCATTACTCTCACCAGTGTGGGCGCATCTAATGTCTTTAGCATTCAGAATTTCTCTGTGTGAAAGCTCTTTCTACATATTGCTTAAATATGCAGTTTCTCTGTGTGAATTCTTTGATGCAGAGTCAATGAGCCAATTCCTAAGCTTTTCCACAGGTTTGCAAAGGTGCGGCTTCTCACCTGTGCACTCTCATGTGTTTCCAGAAGATCCAATTTGTTCTTTAATCCTTTCCACAGTGTTACATTTAAATGACGGTTTGCCAATGTCCTGTCAGCCCCTGACAAGTTAGGGTTGTGAAGATGTTACTCCTGACTTTTGTTTTCATATTGTTGATTGTTTTGTTCTGACTCTGCATCTCTAGTAGAGGATCTTCATGCTTCAGCCAATCCTTTCTGATATTGGCTCTCAGCTGCATAAAGTTGTTCAACAGCAGCTGGTGGTGACTTTTCAGGTTCTGGTTCAACATGGTCCCTTCCTCATCAGTAGGAGTCACCATATCAGCCTCCACCTTCCAGCACAACCTCCTCTCTCCTCCCTGACTGGTGCAGAGTTCCTCTGTTCCTCTTTAATCTGTACAGGCTCTGGGTCCTCTTGGTCCAGACTGGAGCTCCTCTCCTGGTGCACAGAGCTGCTGCTCATTGAGAACCTCCTCCTCTTCCTCCTTACAGACATGTTGCTGTTGGAAGTCTGGAGGGACAGAGAACAAAAGGTCATGTGATACTGTGATGGTGAAGAAAATGCAGACATGCGACTAGAATTAGTAGCAGTAATGTTATTGATGTATCTAACTTAACCGTGATTATGAATGAATTAACTAGTAAAGTTTTACAAACCTATCCTGTGTAACTTTATTTCAGGTTTACAAATATATCCAGCAGTTTGCGCTGACGACGAATCTCTTCTTCATACTCGATAGTTTTGAAAAAACTCCAAATATTTCTTCAGCAGCAACGGTTAGTCGCTCGTTGATGACTCTCTCAAACTACTCAACTGAAGACATTGTTGCTTAATTAATTAAATAATTAACTGTTCCACCGCTACAATACCGTCTTCCACTTCATTCAATAACACGTGCGCAGAACTAACGCTGCTAACGGATGTAGTTTACTTCCGCTGGATGTCAGTGTTAGCTGAAGCTACAGTCATTACACCACAGTCAGTTATTCAATTGCAGTTGGACCAACACGCTTTTAATGAATACATCTATTTCAATAAGAGAAGGATGAATGAAGTAAAGATGATTATTATTTCCTTCTCTGACCCAATATGAATATCACTGTTTGTTTAATCCATCCATCTGTACCATAACACTTCAGAACATTAACAATCAGTGTTGATCACAGAGCTGCTCTGTAGAGTACTCCAAAGTCCACAACATTTAGACTTTGTAAACTTTTATTTCCAGTATGTTTCTGTGCGTATATGTACACAAACATACATATTACATCTAAAACATTTCATAAATTCTGATAATTCAATTAGCTAATTCAATATAAATCATACACACTGTACAGTTGAAAACAGCAAAAATAAGCCACGTTTATTTACAATAGGACTTCTCATATGGCCATACAAAACAGTCAGTCAGTGAGTTCTTTGGTTCTGGAAACCACCAACCACTGCAAATGAATCATATCCACACATATTTTTGCAAGTACAAATCTGCTTGCCTGTGACTTATATATTTACCAAATGGCAAGGTCTCTCACCAGTGTTGGCTCTTCTAGTGGACTGTAAGGTCAACACTATGTGTTAAAGTCATGATTGAACAGCGATTAACCTGTATGTATTTTCATGTGCTTTTCAGTCGGATGTCACACAGCATGTTTTCTTACCTGTTGCAGCATATGGCCTGTGTGTTGCTGCATGTTTTTCTAATTCTGTCAGAACAATGAATCTTTTCTCAGACATTGCAATGTACACACGTTGCAGGTGTTGCACACCTCTATGGGCCAGCGACTACGTGGACACTCAATGAATTCTCTGATAAGCTCTCCCATGTTGCACAAATATAAGGCTTCTCACCTGTGTGAACTCTCACGATCGTTTTCAATATTGAAAGGTCAAATAAATCTTTTGCCACAGATCTTGCAAAGGTGTGGCCTTTCACCGAATGTGGATAGATCTAATGTGGACTGTCAGAAGTTACCACTGAGTCACAGCTTTCCCACATGTTGCACAAATATGCGGCTTCTCACCTGTGAACACTCTCATGGTTTTTCTGCGTGGTATTTGTACGGAATCTTTTCCCACAGGTGTTGCAAGGTACGGCCTCATGTGATGTGGACATGTTGTATGTGCATTTTCAAGGTTTGCTCTTGTCAAACATTCCCACATGTTGTACAAGTATGCGACTTCTCATTAATGTGGATTCTCTGATGCTTTTAAGTGCCGAGATGTAAGTGAAACCTTTCCCACAGATGTTACAACGGTGCGGCCTCTCCACACTGTGAACATCTTTAATGTGGGCTGTCATGATAGATTTCTCTCTGAAAGCTTTCCCACAAGTTGCTGACTCAACGGCTTCTGACTTATGTGCATTCTCATGTGTTTCAGAAGTACTGTCTTATACTTATAACTCTTTGTCCCACAAGTCTTACATTTTAAAGATGGTTTGCGAGAATAATGCTGCCAGCCCTGGGCGACTTAGGCTTGTAGACAATGTTACTCTGACTTTTGTTTTCATGTTGTTGATTGTTTGTTCCTGACTCTGCATCTCTGGTAGAGTCTTCGTAGCTGTATCCTTTCTGATCTTGGCTCTCAGCTGCATAAAAGTTGTTCAACAGCAGCTGGTCGTCACTTCAGGTTCTGGTTCCAACATGGTCCTTTCCTCATCAGTAGGAGTCACCACAAAGATATCAGCCTCCATCTTCAGCACAACCTCCTCTCCCTCCTGACTGGTGCAGAGTTCCTCCTGTTCCTCTTTAATCTGTAGAGGCTCTGGGTCCTCTTGGTCCAGACTGGAGTTCCTCTCGGTTACAGAGCTGCTGACTCAGGGAGAACTGCCCTCCTCTTCCTCCTCCACAGACATGTTGTTGTTGGAAATCTGGAGGGACAGAACAAAAAGGAATGATACTACTGTGATGGTGAAGAAAATGCGAACATGCGACTAAATTAGTAGCAGTAACGTTACTGATTATGAATGATTAATTAGTAAAGTTTTACAAACTATCACCAATAACTTTATTTCAGGTTTACAAACGATATCTGACAGTTTGCGCTGACGATAGATCTGTCTTCTTCATACTCGACGATAGTTTTTGAAAAACTCAAATATTTCTTCCAGCAGCAGCAGTTAGTCGCTCGTTGACAAAGCTCTCTCAAACACTCAACTGAACATTGTTTGCTTAGTACAAGGATTAAATAATTAACTGTGCCACCAACACAATGCCGTCTTCACTTCATTCAATAACGTTACGTGAACAGAGCTAACGCTGCTTACCGGATGTAGTGTTTACTTCCGCTGGTGTCACACTGTTAAGTTCCCATTTGTGGATGACACAGAAACCTCTTGAGTTCCGCTTTCAGTTGATGGTATTTTATTGAAAATAGGTGCGTTTATTAGTAATTGCATGTTGCCAAAGTTTCAAGAATAATGAGCACAATCTGGCACAAAATCTGCTCATCATCCATGAACAAAGCATTATGAGTAGACAGCTATTTTCTTTTCTCTGTTGAGGCTAAAGTCCAGCTATTCAGTTACAGTGGGCGAACAAAGTTTTAATGAATACATCTATTTCAGTCCAGAAGAGACAAGTGAATGAAGTAAAGATGATTGTTTATTATTTATTTCTCTGACCAAATCTGAATATCACATTGTTTATTTAATCCATTCTCTGTACCATGACACTTCAGAACATTGTAAGCAGTGTTGATCCACAGAGGCTGTAACTATTAGCAGTACTCAAAAAAGTACACAACACTTAAACTGTAAACATTTATTTCCGGTACATGTGTATAAAAGATCAAGCAACATTTCACAATTTTATTTAATTCAATTTCCTACTTCCTTGCGTAATTGTTGCCATTTTATGGTCAAATGAATCAGGCACAGTACCTCACTGTAGAGTATAAAATAGCAAAAAGAAGTACAGCCACATTTAATACGTCTTCTCCTTGTGGTCATATAAAACAGTTTAGTTTTCACTCAAATCTGACTGGAAATTTGACATTAAATATTAAAAATATTTACATTTCATCATCAACATTTCTTTCAGTTTGTGAACGAGCCTCTGGGAGTGTGTATATTGATCCTCTGGTGTTTTTCAGGAATGTGATTTGAGTAAAACGTTTCCCTAAAACTGCTGTAATTATGTGACTCCTCACTTCTGTGAATCCTTCTGTTCTGACCACGAACCACTCGAAATGAATTGTCTTTCATATATTTTTCAAATACAAATCTACTTGCCTGCAACTTGTATTTTCATGTGCTTTCAGAAGTCGGATGTGGCACATTGTTTTCTCATACTTGTTGCAGTGTGCGGTCTCTCATCTCTGTGTTGTTGCATGTTTTCAATTGTGTCAGAACAATGAATCTTTTCTCACATGTTGCAGGCGTGCAGCCTCTCACCTGTGTCTGCATCGTCTAATGTGAGGCTCTCAAATGAGTTCATGTCAAACTTTCCACATGTTGCACAAATATCGACCTCACCTGTGTGAATTCTCTCATGCTTTTCAATGCTGACCTGTCACTCCAATCTTTCCCACAGGTTTTTGCAAGGTGGCTTCTCATCTGGGTGGACATGTTGTATGTGCATTGTCAAGTTTGTTCTGTGAAACCTTTTCCACATGTTGTACAAGTATACATCTCCACATTAATGTGGATTCTCTGATGCTTTTCGAACTGACATGTCAATGAAACTGTTCCCACAGATATTGCAAGATGTGACCTCTCCCACACAGTGACCGTCTCTAATGTGGGCTGTCAAAGGTACAATTCTGTCTGAAAGCTTTTCCACATGTTGTGCAAAACAAGCGACTTCGCCTGTGTGAATTCTCTGATGCACTGTCAATTCTGAACTGATGGCAAATGTTTTTCCACAGGTCTTGCACAGGTACGGCCTTTCACCAGTGTGGACACGTCTAATGTGGACTGTCAAGTTACCATTGAGTCTGGCACCCTGTGTTGTGCAAATGTCACGACTTCTCACCTGTGTGAATTCTCTCATGCAGTTTCTTCAATGATGACAGGCAAATGAATCTTTTCTGACAGATCTTACACAGGTACGGCCTCTCACCAGTGTGGACACGTCTAATGGTTTGTCAAGTTACCATTGAGCGGAAAGCTTTCCCCACATGTTGTGTGCAAATATCTGGCTTCTCACCTGTGAACTCTCTGATGCAAACTCAATGTTGTCAGAAATGAATCTTTCAGCAGATCTTGCAAAGGTGCGGCCTCTCGCCAGTGGGCGGCGTCTTATGTGGACATTCAAGGGTACTACTCTGTGAGAGCTTCCCACATGTTGTGCACATATGCAGCTTTTACGCCTAAGTGGGTGCCAGTAATGGGCTGTCAAATTACCTTTCTTTCGCGAAAGCTTTCCCACATGTTATTGCAGGTATATGGCCTCTCACCTGTGAACTCTCTGATGCTCCTTTAGCGATGACATGACACTGAATTTTTTTCCATGTGTTGCAAGGTAGCCTCACCAAAGTGGAGTGCGTCTTATATGGCTTTTCAAGTGACCACTCCGTTTAAACCCTCCACACTTTCACGATTGCAAATAACCACAGCTTCTTAACTGAAGGTTCACTGTGGTGACTTTCGGGTTCTGGTTCCAACATGGTCCTTTCATCAATAAGTGGAGTCACCACAAAGTATCAGCCTCCACCCCTTCAAGCACAACCTCCTCTCCCACTGACTGGTGCAGAGTTCCTCCTGTTCCTCTTTAATCTGTGAGGCTCTGGGTCTCTTGGTCCAGACTGGAGCTCCTCTCTGGTTACAGAGCTGCTGCTCAGTGAGGAACCTCCTCCTCTTCTCCTCACAGACATGTTGATGTTGGAGATCTGGAGGACAGAGAGAACAAAAGATGTGATACTACTGTGATGGTGAAGAGAAAATGCCGCAACGGGCATGTGAGTAAATTGAAGCAGTAACGTTTCTGATTAATTTAACAAATATTATTATGTATGATTATACAACAAGTAGTCTGATTGAAAAAATGTTGTTTGAAAGGGCAAGGCGACTACTATGAACGAAGAAGTATATTTTATTAGATAAAAAAAGGTGTTGTTAATTTTTGGAAATGGTTACTTATCATTTTTTCAGTGCAGTTGACTTTTGGACTTTACAATATTGTGGAGTTATTGAATGTTGGATCACATCCCCATCAGCTGTGTGATTGCAAGTCGCAAATACAGTGCGCACTTAACTTAAAAACAATGTAATTTCACTGGCTTAGGAATATCCCTCACGCGGGAATGTGTTTTAGTTGTACCATGTATCCCTATGACCTGTACTATATGTGTTGATAGTTATCGGGACCACGATGTCTGGGACTAGAGTTTAGACAAAAACATGTGCCAAGAGGTATTGATGGAGAAAGGTGGCCCTGATGTTTACAGATGTTATAGTATAGAATTGCTACATAAGAGGTTGTGAGAAACAGAGTCTTTGTTCATTCTGTTGCATGTCAGAATGAATCCAAGCTCAGAATTGAACAGATCCTGGCCTCATCTGATTCATGGAATCATCACCTCCAAAAAAACATCGTACAGGATCTAAATCTATTAATGGTAAATATGTATATATATATATTTTACAGCAGAAATCATAGTCAAAGACTGAACTAACAGGCAGGTTTGTGTTCACCTGTGTGAACTCTAATGCATTTTCAATGACATGTCACTGATCTTTTCCACAGATCTGCATAAAGGTATGGCCTTTCACCAGTGTGAATGTTTTCTAATGTGGACTGTCTGGAGCACTCGTTGTGCTTTTCCCACAAATATCGCTTCTTACTGTGTGGAGATTCTCGTGCTTCTGCTACCGTACTGCCTTGTGCACAAATCTTGATCCCAGCTGTCACATTTGAAAGACTCTTTGTAGTATTGCTGTGATTTCTGTGATGGTGTTGTTGGTTGTCTAGTCTTGTTCAGTTCCTGTGGTGGCTTTCTGGTTCTAGTTCACTTTCCTCATCAGTAGGAGTCACCACAAAGGTATCAGCCTCCCTTTTAACACAACCTCCTCTCCCTCCTGACTGGCACAGAAGTTCCTCCTGTTCCTCTTTTGTCTGTAGAGGCTCTGGGTCCTCTTGGTCCAGGCTGGAGCTCCTCTCCTGGTTACAGAGCTGCTGGTCGGAGAACCTCCTCCTCTTCCTCTTACAGACATGTTGCTGTTGGAATCTGGAGGACAAGAACAAGGAATGTGATACTACTGTGATGGTGCAGAGAAAATGCAGACATGCAAAATTATTACCAGTAACACATTACTGATATATCTAAGAAACTGTGATTGTGCATGATTATTCAACAAGTAGTCGATCAAGCAATTTTATTGGTCACTAAACATATTAATCCACCATTTTCTTCAATGAATATTCTGTATTTATGGTGTAAGGCAGCCTCATTAATACAGGCATGTACCTCTGTCATGTGCAGCATGTTGGAGAATCGAACAGTTTAGTGTGTGAGTGCAGAGAAATGTTATTTTGAGCTAAGGTTAGCTTAATATGCACTGAAGCAGAATATTACATAAGATATAAACATGTTAATGTAGGAAGTGATATTGAACAATTACATTGATGAAGTTTGACTTTTGGTTTACAGAACTGTGGACTTATTGAAAAATATTTTGGATCACATCCTCCATCGGCTGTGCGGTAAAGTCGCATGTACGATTGCAATTAACTTAAAAGCAATGTAATTTCTGGCTAAACCGTGTTCCCTGACATATAGGTCCATTGCAATGACTGATTGTTTTCCAGGAGTTAGTCAGACTCCATATATCTCCATGGAAACGGAGAGCGGAACGAGCAGTTATCCTAAAATAGCAGATATGTTTTGATTTTACTCGATGGTTGCTTTGGTGTGTGGCATACAGGCTGAACGCATCACTGTCATTACAAATAATACTGAAGTTACACAACCCCTCTCATACAATATTGCTTAGTTGATTAGTAAATCTTTACAGATTCTATCCTGTAACTTTATTTCGGGTTTACAAACGATATCAGCAGTTTGCGCGACGATAGATCTCTTCTTCATACTCGACAATGGTTTTGAAAAACTCCAAATATTTCTTCAGCAGCGGCAGTTAGTCGCTGGATGACAAACTCTCTCAAATACTCAACTGAAGACATTGTTTGCTTAATTACAAATTAGATAATTAACTGTTCCACCGCTAATGCCGTCTTCACTTTTTGTTAATAACGTTACGCGCACAGAGCTAACATGATAACGGATGTAGTATTTGCTTCCGCTGGATGTCACAGTGTTAAGTTCCGACGGTGGAGGCTTAAGTTCCGCTTTCAGTTGAGGGTATATTATTGAACTGGAAAACTGGTGCGTCTAATATCATTAGTCATGTTGTAAAGTTTCAAGAATAATCAAGCACACTCCGTAACAAAGATGTTGCTCATCACACATAAACAAAGCATTATGAGTAGACAGCTATTTTCTTTCCTCTTGCTGAAGCTACAGTCATTACACTACAGTCAGTTATTCAATTGCAGTGGACCAACAGCTTTTAATGAATACATCTATTTCAACAGAAAAATTGAATGAAGTAAAGATGGTTATTATTTCCTTCTCTGACCCAAGCTATGAATATCACTGTTTGTTTAATCCATCCATCTGTACCATAACACTTCAGAACATTAACAATCAGTGGTGATCACAAAACTGTATATTAGCAGTACTCCAAAAAGTACACAACATTTAAACTTTGTAAACTTTTATTTCAGGATGTTTCTGTGTGTATATATATACACAAACATACATATTACATTTAAAAAACATTTCACAAATTCTGATAGTTCAATTTGCTAATTCAGCTATAAATCAGACACAGTGATGTACAGTATAAAACAGCAAAAATAAGCCACATTTATAGACAATAGGACTTCATCATATGGCCATACAAAACGGTCAGTGAGTTCTTTAGTTCTGACCACCAACCACCAAATAAGATAATATCCCACATATTTTGCAAGTACAAATCTACTTGCCTGTGACCTTTATATTTTACCAAATATGGCAAGGTCTCTCACAGTGTTAGCTCTTCTGAGTGGACTGTAGATTAAGCACTATGTGTGAAAGATCCCATGATTTGTGTGTTAACAACAATTAACCTGTATGTATTTGCGATGCTTTTTCAAATCGGATGTCACACAGCATGTTTCTTACACCTGTTGCAGCATATGGCCCCTAACTGTGTGTGTTGCTGCATGTTTTCTAATTCTGTCAGAACAATGAATCTTTTTCTCTCACACACGTTGCAGGCCTTTGGCCTCTCACCTCTGTGGATCGTCTAATGTGGACACTCCAATGAGTTCTCTGTCTGAAAGCTCTCCCACATGTTGCACAAATATGCGACTTCTCTCCTGTGTGAATTCTCTGGAGTACTTTTCAATTTTGAAATGTACTGAATCTTTTCCCACAGATCTTGCAAGGTGCGGCCTTTCACCACAGTGGGCCAGCGTCTAATGTGGACTGTCAAGATACCACTGAGTCTCAAGCTTTCCACATGTTGCACAAATATACGACTTCTCACCTGTGTGAACACTCTCATGGTTTTCAATGAGAATTTGCACGGAATCTTGACCTAGATGTTGCAAAGTGCGGCTTCTCATCTGGGTGGACACGTTGTATGTGCATTTTCAGAGTTTGTTCTGTCTGGCACCCACATATTGGACAAGTATCTGACTCCTCATTAATGTGGATTACTCTGATGCTTTTTCAGTGCCGAGATGTAAGTGAAACTTACAGATCATTTACAGCGATGCGGCCTCTCACACTGTGAACATCTCTAATGTGAGCTTTCATGTGATAGATTTCTCTCTCAGCTTTCCCACAAGGTGTGCAAATAAACAGCTTCTTACGTATGCGCGCGTTCTTGTGTTTCAAGTACTGACTTATACTTATAATCCTTTCACAAGTCTTACATTTTAAAGATGGTTTGCGAATATTTTGTCAGCCCCGGACGACTTAGGGTTGTAGAAGATGTTACTCTGACTTTGTTTCATATTGTTGAATTGTTTTGTTCTGACTCTGCATTTCTAGTAGAGTCTTCATGCTTCCTTATCCTTTCTGATCTTGGCTCTCAGCTGCATAAGTTGTTCAGCAGCAGCTGGTCGTCACCTCGGTTCTGGTTCAACATGGTCCTTTCCTCATCAGTAGGAGTCACCACAAGATTGTCAGCATCACCTTCAACACAACCTCCTCTCTCCTCACGACTGGTGCAGAGTTCCTCCTGTTCTCTTTAATCTGTAGAGGCTCTGGGTCCTCTTGGTCCAGGCTGGGTTCCTCTCCTGGTTACAGGGCTGCTGGTCAGGAGAACCTCCTCCTCTTCACTCCCCTCACCCCAGACATGTTGCTGTTGGAGATCTCTGGAGGACAGAGAACAAGGAATGTGATACTACTGTGATGGTGAAGAAAATGCAGACATGCGACTAAATTAGTAGCAGCCAACTATACTGATGTTATCTACCCAGCTGTGATTATATATGATTGAGTAGTAAAGTTTACAAACCTATCATAATGTAACTTTATTTCAGGTTTACAAACGATAGACAGCAGTTTGCGCTTTGACGATGAATCTCTTCTTCATACTCGACGATGGTTTTGAAAAACTCCAAATATTTCTTCAGCAGCAGCAGTTGGTCGCTCGTTAACAAACTCTCATCAAACACTCAACTGAAGACATTGTTGCTTGATTACAAGTTAAATAATTAACTGTTCCACCGCTACACCGCAGTCTTCCACTAAATTTCAATAACGTTTCGTACACAGAGCTAACGCTGCTAACGATTGTAGTGTTTACTCGCTGGATGTCACACTGTTGAAGTTCCGACTGTGGATGTAAAAACCTCTTGAGTTTCCGCTTTCAGTTGATGGTATTTTATTGAAAATAAGGTGCGTTTATTATTAGTACATGTTATAAAAGTTTCGAATAATGAGCACAATTTATGTACAAAATCTTTGCTCATCATCCATGAACAAAGCATTATGGTAGACAGCTATTTTCTTTTCTCTTGTTGAGCTACAGTCAGCTATTCAGTTACAGTGAATGATAAAATTTTAATGAATACATCTATTTCAGTCAGAAGAGACAAGTGAATAGTAAAGATGATTGTTTATTATTTATTTCTCTGACCAAATCTGAATATCACATTGTTTATTTAATCCATTCTCTCTGTACCATGACACTTCAGAACATTAGCAAGCAGTGTTGATCACAGAGCTGTATATTAGCAGTACTCAAAAGTACACAACATTTAAACTTTGTAAACATTTATTTCAGTACATGTGTATAAAAAGATCAAGCAACATTTCACAATTTTTATTTAATTCAGTTTCCTACTTCAACCGTGGTATTTGCCACTTTATGGTCAAATCAATCAGGCACAGTACCTCACTGTAGAGTATAAAATAGCAAAAAGAGGTACGCCCACATTTATCACGACTTCTCATGTGGTCATATAAAACAGTTTAGTTTTCACTCCAAATCTGACTGGAAATTTTTACATTAAAATATTAAAATGTTACATTTCATCATCAACATTTCTTTCAATTTGTGAACAGGCCTCTACAAGTGTATGCATTGATCCTCTGGTGTTTTTCAGGAATGTTGATGTATGTGGCTGTTATGTGGCTCTCACTTCTGTGAATCCTTCTGTTTCTGACCACGAAACACTCAAAGCCAGTTGTCTCCCACATATTTTACCGTCTAAATCTACTTGCCTGCAACCTACGTTTGCCAAATATGGCAAGGTCTCCCAGTATTTAGCTCTTCTCGTGGACTGTGGGTCACCAGTGTGTATGAAAGGTTCTAAGTTAACAGCTATTAACACCATGTCGATTTTCATGTGCTTTTTCAAGTCAGATGTGGCGCATTATGTTTTGTAACACTTGTTGCAGTGTATGGTCTCCTCTGTGTGTTGTTGCGTGTCTTTTCAATTGTGTCAGAACAATGAATCTTTTCTCACATGTTGCAGGCGTGCAGCCTCTCACCTGTGTGCATGCGTCTAATGTGGACTCTCAAATGAGTTCTCTGTCTGAAAGCTTTCCCACATGTTGCACAAATATATGGCTTCTCACCTGTGTGAATTCTCTCATGCTTTTCAATGCTGACCTGTCCTCAGTCTTTCCCACAGGTGTTGCAATTTTTCGCTTCTCATCTGGGTGGACATGTTGTATGCATTGTCAAGAAGTTTGTTCTGTGTGCTTTCCACATGTTGTACAAGTATCGTCTCCTCATTAATGTGGATTCTCTGATGCTTTTTCAGTGCTGACATGTCAATGAAACTGTTCCACAGATATTGCAAAAAATTACGACCTCTCCACGCCGTGAACATCTCTAATGTGGGCTGTCAAGGTACAATTCTGTCTGAAACCTTTTCCACACGTTGTGCAAACAAACGGCTTCTCGCCTGTATGAATTCTCTGATGCACTGTCAATTCTGACCTGATAGCAAATGTTTTTCCACAGGTCTTGCACGAGTACGGCCTTTCACCAGTAATGGACACGTCTAGTGTGGACTGTCAAGTTACCATTGAGTCAAAGCTTTCCCACATGTTGTGCAAATATCACGACTTCTCACCTGTGTGAATTCTCTCATGCAGTTTCAATGATGACAGGCAAATGAATCTTTCTGACAGATCTTGCAGAGAGTGCGGCCTCTCACCAGTGTGGACACGTCCTAATGTGGACATTCAGGTACTACTCTGTGCGGCTTTCCATGTTGTGCACGTATGCAGCTTTTAGCCTAAATGGGTGCCAGTAATGTGGGCTGTCAAATTCACCTTTCTTTCTGACTTTCCACATGTTGTGCAAGTGACCTCTCACCTGTGTGAACTCTGATGCAATCTCAATGTTGTCCGAGAAATGAATCTTTTCTGACAGATCTTGCAAGGTCGACCTCTCACTAGGGTGGACCGTCTTATGTTGGACATTCAAGGTACTACTCTGTGAGAAAGGCTCCCACATGTTGTGCAAATTATATGGCTTCTCACCTGTGAACTCTCTCCTCATCAGCAGGAGTCACCACAGAGGTATCAGCCTCCACCTTCAGCACAACCTCCTCTCCCTCCTGACTGGTGCAGAGTTCCTCTGTTCCTCTGCATCTCTAGTAGAGTTTTGTTTGAAACCCTTTCTGCTTTTTGTCTCTCAGTTGTAGCTGAAATTTGTGAGGAAGAAAAAAACGGTGGTCCCTTTCAGGTTCTGGTTCCAGCCTGATCCTTTCCTCATCAGTAGGTACCTAAAGATATCAGCCTCCACCTTCAGCACAACCTCCTCTCCCTCCTGACTGGCACAGAGTTCCTCCTGTTCCTCTTCAATCTGTAGAGGCTCTGGGTCCTCTGTTTGAACTAGACTCCTCTCCTGGTTACAGAGCTGCTGGTCAGTGAGGAGCCTCCTCCTCTGTCTCCTCACAGACATGTTGTTGTTGGGAGATCTGGAGGGACAGAGAACAAAAGGAATATGCTACTGTGATGGTGAAGAAAATGCAGACATGCGACTAAATTAGAAGCAGTATATTTTACAGCAGAAATCTTAGTCAAAAGACTGAACTAACAAGGCAGGTTTGTTCTACCTGTGTGAATTCTCCTAATGCATTTTCAATGACATGTCACTGATCTTTTCCACAGATCTACTTAAAGGTATGGCCTTTCACCAGTGTGAATGTTTCTAATGTGGACTGTCACATAGGCTCTCTTGTGTGAAACTTTCCCACAAATATACAGCTTCTTACTGTGTGAATTCTCGTGCTTCTGCAATGCTGCCTTGTGCATAAATCTTGATCACAGCTGTCACATTTGAGAAAGACTGTTTGTGAGTATTGCTGTGATTTCTGTGATGGTGTTGTTGGTCGTCTGCAGTCTTGTTCAGGTTCACTGTGGTGACTTTCTGGTTCTAGTTCTTTCCTCATCAGTAGGAGTCACCACAACGTTATCAGCCTCCACTTTTAACACAACCTCCTCTCCCCTCTGACTGGTGCGAGTTCCCACCTGTTCCTCTTTCATCTGTACAGGCTCTGGGTCCTCTTTGGTCCAGACTGGGCTCCTCTCCTGGTTACAGGCTGCACAGTCAGTGAGAACCTCCTCCTCTTCCTCCTTACAGACATGTTGCTGTTGAGTCTGGAGGACAGAGAACAAAGAATTGCGATACTACTGTGATGGTGAAAATGCAGACATGTAAAATTCTTACCAGTAACATTACTGATATATCTAAAAAACTGTGATTGTGCCTGATTATTCAACAAGTAGCCCGATCAAGAAATTTTATTGATCATTAAACATATTAATCCACCATCTACATGTAAACAAATATTAAAAAGGACACTGGAAGTCAACTTTGAATGAAGTAATTGTATCTTTCTTCGTAAGATATTCTGTATTTTGTGGTGATGTAAAGCAGCCTCATTAATACAGGCTTGTGCCTCTCTTATGTGCAGCACCTTGGAGATCGAACAGTTTAGTGAGCGCAGAAAATGTTGTCAAGCGCCAATAAGGTAAGGTAAACTTATTATTGGCGCTTGGTGAACGCATCTTTGTCGTGCAAGTAACACTGACGTTACACCACCACCTCATACAATGTTAACTAATTGATTGGTTAAAGTTTACAAACCTATCATAATGGCAACTTTTATTTCAGGTTTTCCAAACGATATCCAGCAGTTTGCGCTGACGATAGATCTCTTCTTCATACTCGACGATAGTTTTGAAAAAACTCAAATATTTCTTCAGCAGCAGCAGTTGGTCGCTCGTTGACAAACTCTCAAACACTCCAACGAAGACATTGTTGCTGATTACAAATTAAATAATTAACTGTGCCACCGCTACAATGCCGTCTTCCACTTCATTCAATAACGTTACGCTACTTCCGCTGGATGTCACACTGTTAAGTTCCGACGGTGGATGTGAGGAACTATTAATTCCGCTTTCAGCTGATGGGATTTTATTTAAAATTAGTTGCGTTTTAATATCATTAGTAAATGTTGGAAAGTTTTCCAAGAATAATCAGCACAATCTGTAACAAAGATGTTGCTCATCACACATAACGATACATCTGGCTAATCCAGAAGAGACAAGTGAATGAATAAAGATGATTATTTATCTAGAACTCCTTGACCCAATTTAAATATCATTTTGTTTACTTCATCCTTTCTGTATCGTGACCCTTCAGAACTTTGTAAACGATGTTGATCACAGAACTGTATATTAGCAGCACTCCAAAAGTACACATCATCTAGGAACTTTGTAAACATTTATTTCTGTACATGTGTTTTATATATCAAGCAATATTTCACAATTTCTAATTTAATTCTATTTCCTACTTCAGCTGTAATTGTTGTACAATTTACGGTCTAATCAGGCACAGTCCCCTCTGTACAGTATAAAATAGCAAAAAAGAAGGTATGTTCACATTTAATAGGACATATAAAACTGTTTAGTTATTCACTCAAATCTGACTTGGAAACTTTACATCAAAATATTTATATTTCATCATCAGCATTTCTTTCAGTTTGTGAATATGTCTCTACAGAGGAGTGTGTATATTGATCCTCAGGTATTTTTTCAAGAAACGTGATTTGCAGGTAAAACGGTGTTCTGACCACAAACCACTGGGGCAGATTGTGTGAAAGGTTCTGAGTTCTGAGAATTGAACAGCAATTAACATGTATGTATTTTCATGTGATTTTTCAGTCGGGTGTGGCTTTACAGTATGTTTGCTCATACATGTTGCAACATATGGCCTCTCACCTGTGTGGACACATCTAATATGGAGGTTCATAGTACTCCTCTGTCAATGAATTTCCCACTTGTTGTACAAGTATACGTTTTTTCTGACCTATGGGCACTCTCTGATGCTTTTTCATTGACATGAGAATGGATCTTTTATGACAGATCTTTCAAACGTGTGACTTCTCAGTGTGGGTGCGTCTAATGTGGACTGTCAGTTGATTCGCCATGTGAGCAGCTTTCCATGTGCAAATATGGCTTCTCACCTGTGTGTCTCTCATGCAATTTCAGTGTTGAAATATCTGAATCTTTTCCCCACAGATCTTACAAGGGGCGGCCCCTTTCACCAGTGTTGCGTCTAATGTGGACTGTCAAGTTACCATTGAGCCTGAAAGCTCTCCCATGTTGTGCAAATAGCGGCTTCTCACCTGTGAATGAGTCTGATGTGATTTCAATGTTGAAATATCATTGAATGTTTCCACAGATCCTCTTATAGTGCGACTTTCACTAGTGTGGACAACGTCTAATGTGGACATTCAAGGTACCTCTCTGTGCAGCTTTCCCACATGTTGTGCAAATAAACTACTCACCTGTGTGAACTCTCTGATGTGATTTCAATGATGTCATGTCCTGTGAATCCTTTCGCAAATCTTGCAAAGAGTGCGGCCTCTCAACAATTATTAGCTGGCGTTTAATGTCAGAATTCAAGGCACTCACAGCTGTGTGGAAACCTCTCCTGCATGTTGTGCACGTATGGCCTCTCACCTGTGTGAATTCTCTGATGCAGTGTCAATGAGTCAATTCTGCGAAATTTTTTCCCACAGGTTTTGCAAAGATACGGCTTCTCACCTGTGTGCATCCTCATGTGTTTCAGAAGATCTGACTTATACTTATAATCCTTTTCCACAGTGTTTACATTTTAAAGACTGTTTGCGAATATTACTGACAGCCCTGACAAGTTAGGGTTGTAGGCAGCATTACTCTGACTTCTGTTTTTTCATATTGCTGATTGTTTGTTTGACTCTGCATCTCTGGGTAGGTTTTGTTTGCCACCTTTCTGCTTTTGTCTCTCAGTTATGTGAGATTTGTGAGAGAAAAATGGTGGTCCCTTTCGAGTTCTGGTTCAACACAGTCCCTTTCCTCATCAGTAGGAGTCACCACAAGGGTATCAGCCTCACCTTCCTTTAACCTCCTCTCCCTCCTGACTGGTGCAGAGTTCCTCCTGTTCCTCTTTAATCTGTACGAGCTCTGGGTCCTCTTGGTCCAGACTGGAGCTCCTCTCCCTGGTTACAGGCTGCTAGTTGGGAGAACCTCCTCTCTTCTCCTCACAGACATGTTGCTGTTGGAGATCTGGAGGACAGAGAACAAAAGGAATGTGTGTTACTACTGTGATGGTGAAGAAAATACAGACATACGACTAAATTGGTAGCAGTAACGTTACTGATGAATCTAACGCTGTGATTATAAATGATCAACTAGTTAAAGTTTTACAAACCTATCCTCTGTAATAACTTTATTTCAGGTTTCCAACAAGTATCCAGCAGTTTGCACTTTGACGATGAATCTCTTCTTCATACTCGACGATAGTTTTTGAAAAACTCCAAATATTTCTTCAGCAGCAGCAGTTAGTCGCTCGTTGACAAACTCTCGCCTCAACTGTGACATTGTTGCTTGATTACAAATTAAATAATTAACTGTGCCACCGCTACAATACCGTCTTCCACTTCATTCAATAACGTTACGTGCACAGAGCTAACGCTGCTAACGGATATAGTGTTTACTTCTGCTAAGATTGTCACGGTGTTAAGTTCCGACGGTGGATGTCTGGAAGCTCATTGAGTTCCGCTTTCAGTTGATGGGATTTTATTGAAAACTGGTGTTTTAATATCATTAGCAAATGTTGGAGTTACAAGTATAATCTGCACAGTCTGTATTAAAAGATGTTTGCTCATCACACATAACAAAACATTTATGAGTAGACACTATTTTCCTCTGGCATCTTGTTGGAGCACAGTCAGCTATTTAATTCCAGTGGACCAACAAGCTTTTGATGAATACATATATTTCAACGGAAGAACAAGTGAATGAAGTAAAGATGATTGATTTATTATAAAACTTTCTGACCCAATTAAATATCATTTGTTTAATCCATCCTTTCTGTATCATTGAAATTTCAGAATTATAGCAAGCAGTGTTGATTAGGCTGTATATTGTAGTACTCAAAAGTACACAACATTTAAACTTTATTTCCAGGATGTGTGTGTGTGTGTCTGTATACACACATAAATACTATAAAAACAATTCTGATAATTCAGTTTTAGATTCAGGTATAAATCAGACACAGCGAAGTACTGTACAGTATAAAGCAGCAAAAATAAGAACCATTTATATACAATAGGACTTCTCCTTATGGCCATACAAAGCAGTGAGTTCTCCTACTCTGACCACAAACAACTAGAAATTGTCTGCCACGTTTGCAAATACAAATCTACTTGCCGCTCATACGTTTTGACAAAAATTGTAAAAGGTCTCTCACCAGTGTTGGCTCTCCTCCGTGGACTGCAAGGTCACCACTATGTGTGAAACGTCCATGATTTCTGATTTAACAGTGATTAACCTACATGTATTTTCATGTTTTTCCAAGTCAGATGTGGTAGTATGTTTCACACATCAATGCAGCGTGGCCCTCACCATTGTGGATGTGTCACGATGGACATTCATGGTACTCCTGTGTGGCTTTCCCATGTTCTACAAGTATCGTCTCACTACCTGTGTGAATTCTCTGATGTTTTTCAATGATGACATGCCGCTGAATTGTTTCCCACAGGTCTTGCAAGGTAAAGCCTCTCACCAGTGCAGACCTGTCTACTGTGAATGTTCAAAGGTACCCCTTTGTCTTATCACCTTTCCACATGTTGTGCAAACATGTATCTCACCTGTAAAGGAACTCTCTGATGCTTTTTTTTCAGTGACATGAGAATGTATTTTTTTCCCACAGGTCTTGCAAGCGGCCTCTTACCAGTGTGGGCGATCTAATGTGAACTGTCAATTGATTTCGCTGTGTGAAAACTCTGACATGTTGTGCAAATAAACGGACTTCTCACCTGTGTGAATCATATGATGCCTTTTCAATGTTGTCACATCACTGAATCGCTACAGATCTTGCCGAGTATGGCCTTTCACTGAGTGTGGATGCGTCTTTATGTGGACATTCAAGGTACCTCTCAGTGGGAAAGATTTCCCACATGTTGTGCAAATATATGGCCTCTCACCTGTGTGAACTCTCTGATGCATTTTCAATATTGACAGGAAAATGAATCCTTTCCGACAAATCTTGCAAAAGTGCGACCTCTTACAGCACCGAATTGTGGACGCGTGTAATGTGGACGTTCAAGGCGCTACTCTGTGTTAGCTCTGTCATGTTGTTGCCTATGCGACCTCGCCTGTGTGAATTCTCTGATGCTGTTTCAATGAGTCACTTCTACCAAATGTTTTCCCTTGGGTGTTGCAAGGTACGGCTTGTGACCAGTGTGACGCTCATGTGTTGCAAGTACTGACATACTTAAAATCCTTTCCACAAATGTTACATTTAAAGACTGCTTAATATTACCGTCAGCCCTGATGAGTTAGAAATGTAGATGATGTCACTATTACTTTTGACATATTGTTGATTGTTTGTTCTGACTCTGCATCTCTAGTAGAGTCTTCTGCTAACATCCTTTCTGATCTTGGCTCTCAGCTACGCCAAAAGTTGTTCAACAGCAGGTGGTGGTCACTTTGGGATTCTGGTTTAACGGTCCCTCCCTCATCAGTAGGGAGTACCCACAAAGGTGTCAGCCCCTCCACCTTCAACCTAACCTCTCTCCCTCCCTGACTTATTTGCAGAGTTCCCCTGTTCCTCTTTTAATCTGTGAGCTCTGGGTCCTCTTGGTCAGACTGGGCTCCTCCTGGTTACAGAGCTGCTGCTCAGTGAACCTCCTCCTCTTCCTCCTCACAGACATGTTGCTGTTGGAGATCTGGAGGACAGAGACAAAAGATGTGATACTCTGAGTGGTGAAGAGAAAATGCAGACAGTAAAGCTAAATTAGTAGCACTAACGTTACTGATGAATCAACAACTGTGATCATAAATGATTAACTAGTAAAGTTTTACAAACTATCTGTGTAACTTTATTTCCAGGTTTCCAAAACGATATCAGCAGTTTGCGCTGACGATAGATCTCTTCTTCATACTCGACGATAGTTTTTGAAAAACTCCAAATATTTCTTCAGCGGCAACAGTTTAGTCGCTCGTTATTAAACTCTCTCAAACAATTAACTGAACATTGTTGCTTAATTACAAGTTAAATAATTAACTGTGCCACCGCTACAATGCCGTCTTCCATTTCATTCAATAACGTTACGCGCTAGAGCTAACGCTGCTAACAGCTGTAATGTTTACTTCCGCTGGATGTCACACTGTAGCGAGAAGTTCCGAGGTGGACGTGCGTAAGTTATTATGTTCCGCTTTCAGTTGATGGGATTTTATTGAAAACTGGTGCGTTTATAATTAGTAATGTTCGAAAGTTTCAAGAATAATCAGTACAATCTGTAACAAAAGATGTTTACTCATCACACATTAACAAAGCATTATGAGTGAACAGCTATTTCTTTTTCTCTTGTTGAAGCTACAGTCAACTATTCAGTTCCATTCGACCAAGCTTCTAATGAATGCATCTATTTCAATCAATCATTTTGTTTAATCCATCCTTTCTGTATGGTAAAATGTCAGAACTTTAGCAAACAGTGTTGATAACAGAGATGAAAATTGGCAGTACTCAAAAAGTACAGAACATTTAGACTTTGTAAGTATTTCAGCATCTGTGTGTGTGTGTGTGTGTGTGTGTGTGTGTGTGTGTGTGCGTGTATATAACATGTATGTATTTATGTATGTATGTATGTGTATATATATATTGGCAGTAATTCAATTTGCTAATCTAGTTATAAATCAGACACAGTGATGTACTTTACAGTAGAAAACAGAAAAAATAAGGCACATTTATAAACAATAGGACTTCTCATATGGCCATACAAAACAGTCAGTCAGTTCTTCAGTTCTGACGACGAACCACTTGAAATGGTGTTTGCAAATACAAATCTGCCTGCGACTTATACGTTTTGATAAACATTACAAAGGTCTCTCACCCAGTGTTGGCTCTCCTCGTGGACTGCAAGGTCACCACTGTGTGTGAACCAATGGACTGCAGGTTCACAGCCTATTAACTTGTATGTGGATCTTCATGTGTCTTTCAAGTCAGATATGATACAGCATGTTTTCTCACACTTCTTAAACTGCATGTCCAACTCATCTGTATGTTGCTGTCGTTTCTTTCAATTGCATCATAACAATGAATCTTTTCTCCAAACATTGCTGGCATGGCCTCTCACCTTTGTGGATAGTTTGATGTGGACTCTCAATGAATTCTCTGTCTGAAAGCTCTCCCACATGTTGCACAAATATAAACTTCTCTCCTGTGTGAATTCTTTGATGCTGTTCAATGGATAATTTATACGAAATCTTTTCCCACAGGTATTGCAGTCTTTTGACTTCTCACCTGTGTGAACACTCCTGATGCATTTAAATGATGATGTATCAATGAATCTCTTCCCACAGGTGTTGCTGAGTACGGCCTCTCACCAGTGTGGAGCGTCTTTTATGGTCTGTCAAGAAGTCACAACTCTTTCTGAAAGCTCTCCACATGTTGTGCAAATATATGGCTTCTCTACTGTGTGAATGCTCAGATGGTTCAGAAGATCTGATTGCCTCATCAACCTTTCCACAAGTGTTACATTTAAAAGATGGTTTGTGAATATTACTGTCGGCCGCTGACATGTTAAGTTGTAGATGCTGTTACTGTTACTTTTGTTTCCTTATTGTTGATTGTTTTGTTCTGACTCTGCATCTCTAGTAGAGTCTTCATGTATCCTTTCTTGATCTTGGCTCTCAGCTGCATAAAGTTGTTCAACAGAAGCTGGTGGTGCCTTTCAGGTTCCTGGTTTAACATAGTCCCTTTCCTCATCATTAGGAGTACCCAGAAAGGTATCAGCCTCCACCTTCAGCACAACCTCCTCTCCCTCCTGACTGGTGCAGAGTTCCTCCTGTTCCTCTTTTTAATCTCTGCAGGCTCTGGGTCCTCTTGGTCCAGACTGGAGCTCCTCCTGGTTACAGAGCTGCTGCTCATTGAGAACCTCTCCTCTTCACTCCCCTCACAGACATGTTGTTGTTGGAGATCTGGAGGGACAGAGAGAACAAAGAATGTGATACTACTGTGATGGTGAAGAAAAATGCAGACATGCGACATAAATTAGTAGCACTAACGTTACTGATGTATCTAAACACTGTAATTATTAATGACTAAATTAAATAGTAAGTTTTACAAACCTATCCTGTGTAGCTTTATTTCAGGTTTCAAACGATATCCAGCAGTTTGCGCTGACGATAGATCTCTTCTTCATACTCGACGATAGTTTTTTGAAAAACTCCAAATATTTCTTCAGCAGCAGCAGTTAGTCGCTCGTTGACAAACTCTCTCAAACAATTAACTGAAGACATTGTTGCTTAATTACAAGTTAAATAATTAACTGTGCCACCGCTACAATGCCGTCTTCCACTTCATTCAATAACGTTACGTGCACAGAGCTAACGCTGCTAACGGATGTAATGTTTACTTCCGCTGGGTGTCACACTGTTAAGTTCCGACGGTGGATGTGTAGAAGCTTATTAAGTTCCTCTTTAAGTTGATGGTATTTCATTGAAAACTGGTGCGTTTAATATCAGTAAATGTTGTAAAGTTTCAAGAATAATCAGAACACTCTGTAACAAAATATGTTTGTTCATCACACATAAACAAATGAGTAGACAGCTATTTTCCTTTTCCGTTGTTGAAGCTACAGTCAGCTATTCAGATCCAGTGAACCAACAAGGTTTTAATGCATACATCTATTTCAATCAGAAGTGACAAGTGAATTAAGTAAATAAGATTGTTTATTATATAACTCTCTGACCCAATTAAAATATCATTTTGTTTAATCCATCCTTTCTGTATCGTGACACTTCAGAACTTTAGCAACCAGTGTTGATCACATAGCTGTATATTAGCAGTACTCCAAAAATTAAACATTCAGACCTTGTAAGTATTTATTTCAGTATGTGTGTGTGTATATACAAACATACATATTACATATAAAAAACTTTTCACAAATTCTGATGATTCAATTTGCTAATTCAGCTATAAATCAGACACAGTGAAGTACTGTACAGTATAAAACAGCAAAAATAAGGCACATTTATAGACAATAGGACTTCTCATATGGTCATACAAAACAGTCAGTCAGTGAGTTCTCCTGGGTTCTGACCATGAACCACTGGAAATGAATTGTCTCCCACATGTTTTACAAATACAAAAAAGAACACAACATTTAGACTTTTTGAACATTTGTTTCATTACGTGTACATATATATCAAGCAACATTTCACAACTTTTTAATTTTTTAATTCAGCTATAAATCAGACACAGTGAGATTGTATACAGTATAAAACTGCAAAAATAATGCACATTTATATCCAATAGTGCTTGGAAATAGTACTGTAGTACTACTGGAAATGAAGTGTCTTCCACATGTTTTGCAAAATACAAATCTACTTGCCTGTGACTTATACGTTTTGCCAAATATGGCAAAGGTCTCTCGCCAGTGTTGGCTCTTCTTGTGGACTGTAAGGTCACCAGTATGTATGAAAGGTTCTATGGTTTCTGAGTTAACAGCGATTACCTGTATGGATTATCATGTGTTTTTTTCAAGTCAGATGTGGCACAGTATGTTTTCTTACACATGTTCTAATGTATGGCCTCTCATCTGTGTAGATGCGTCAAATGTGTACTCTCAAATTAGATCTCTATGTGAAAGCTTTCCCAAACGTCATACAAATTCATGGCTTCTCACTTGTGTGAATTCTCTGATGCTTTTTCAATGATGACATGTAGGTAAATCTTTTCACACCAGTGTTGCCAAGGTGCTGCTTCTCACCATTGTGGACACCTCTAATGTGAACGTTCAAGGCACTACTCTGTGAGAAAGCTTTGCCACATGTTGTGCAAACATACGGCTTCTCACCTGTGTGAATTCTTTGATGCATTTTCAATGTTGAAAGGTCAGTGAATTTTTTCCCACAGATCTTGCAAAGGTACGGCTTCTCACCAGTGTGGGCACGTCTAATGTGGGCTGTCAAAGAACCACTCTGTGTGAAAGCTCTCTCACATATTGTGCAAACATACGGCTTCTCACCTGTGTGAACTCTCTGATGCTTTTTCAGTGTTGAAATGTCAGTGAATCTCTTCCCACAGAATTTGCAACGGTACGGCCTCTCACCAGTGTGAGCACGTCTATTGTGGACTATCAAAGAACAACTCTGTGCAAAGGCCCTCTCACATAATGTGCAAACATACGGCTTCTCACCTGTGTGAATTCTCTGATGCAGTTCCAATGAGTCACGTCTACTAAATCTTTTCCCGCAGGTTTTGCAAAGGTACGGCTTCTCACCTGTGTGAGCATTCATGTGTCTCAGAAATACTGACTTATACTTGCAATCCTTTCCACAAGTGTTACATTTAAAAGACGGTCTGTGAATATTATTGTCAGTCGTTGACAAGTTAGGGTTGTAGATAATGTTACTCTGATTTCTGTTTTCATGTTGTTGATTGTTTTGTTCTGACTCTGCATCTCTAGTAGAGTCTTCATGCTTGTATCCTTTCTGATCTTGGCTCTCAGCTGCATAAAAGTTGGTCAACAGCAGCTGGTGGTCCCTTTCAGGTTCTGGTTCAACATGGTCCCTTTCCTCATCATTAGGAGTCACCAAAAAGGTATCAGCTTCCACCTTCAGCACAACCTCCTCTCCCTCCTGACTGGTGCAGAGTTCCTCCTGTTCCTCTTTAATCTGTACAGGCTCTGGGTCCTCTTGGTCCAGACTGGAGCTCCTCTCCTGGTTACAGAGCTGCTGCTCAGTGAGAACCTCCTCCTCTTCCTCCTTACAGACATGTTGTTGTTGGAGATCTGGAGGGACAGAGAACAAAAGGAATGTGATACTACTGTGATGATGAAGAGAAAATGCAGACATGCGACTAAATTAGTAGCAGTAACATTACTGATGTATCTAACAGCTACAATGATTAAATGATTAAATGATTAACTAGTAAAAGTATTACAAACCTATCCTGTGTAACTTTATTTCAGGTTTACAAACGATAGACAGCAGTTTGCGCTGACGATAGATCTCTTCTTCATACTCCACGATAGTTTTTTGAAAAACTCCAAATATTTCTTCAGCAGCAGCAGTTAGTCGCTCGTTGACAAACTCTCTCAAACACTCAACTGAAGACATTGTTGATTGATTACAAATTAAATAATTAACTGTGCCACCGCTACAATGCCGTCTTCCACTTCATTCAATAACGTTACGTGCACAGAGCTAACGCTGCTAACAGCTGTAGTGTTTACTTCCGCTGGATGTCACACTGATAAGTGCCGACGGTGGATGTGCGAAGTTATTATTTATGTTCCGCTTTCAGTTGATGGTATTTCATTAAAAACTGGTGCGTTTAATATCATTAGTAAATGTTCTAAAGTTTCAAGAACAGTACCGGTAACAGTCTTTTGACCCAGTTTGAAATCTGCTAAATGTTATGACTTCCATTCATTTTCTACAACCTAATACAAATTCCTTGTAAGTGAAAACCTTGGCAATAAATCTGATTCTCATTCTGAATTGTATATATCTTTTGTATATCTATATTTCTTTTTAATACTTTTATATGAATTTCTGTAAAGCTTCACCTAATTTTATTTAACTAATACACATTGTTTTAATCACATTGGTTATATACATCAGTAACATTACTGCTACTAATTTAGTCACATGTCTGCATTTTCTCTTCACCATCACAGTAGTATCACATTCCTTTTGTTCTCTGTCCTTCCAGATCTCCAACAGCAACATGTCTGTGAGGAGGAAGAGGAGGAGGTTCTCACTGAGCAGCAGCTCTGTAACCAGGAGAGGAGCTCCAGTCTGGACCAAGAGGACCCAGAGCCTCTACAGATTAAAGAGGAACAGGAGGAACTCTGCACCAGTCAGGAGGGAGAGGAGGTTGTGTTGAAGGTGGAGGCTGATCTGCATCTCTGCTAGAGATGCAGAGTCAGAACAAAATAGTGAACAATTTGAAAACAGAAGTCACAGTAACATCGTCTGTAACTCCAACTAACCTCACTGTCTGATTTAATCGAATAAAATGGCAACAATTGTAATTGCATTGAGTAGACAGCTCATGAAGCTACAGTCAGCAGTTGGATACAGTGTTTACCAATAGCCATTCAATTCTAGTAGACCAACAAGCTTTTAATGAATACATCTGTTTCAATCAGAACAAGTGAATGAAGTAAAGACCTTTTGTAAGAGATGTAGCTGATTATTCTTGAAACTTTACTACATTTACTAATGATATTAAACACACCAGTTTTCAATAAAATCCCATCAACTGGAAGCGGAACTTAATAAGCTTCCGCACGTCCATCGCCGGAACTTAACAGTGTGACATCCAGCGGAAGTAAACATTACATCCGTTAGCAGCGTTAGCTCTGTGCACATAATATTGAATGAAGTGGAAGACGGTATTGTAGCGGCGGAAGAGTTAATTATTTCATTTATAGTTAAGCAACAATGTCTTCAGTTGAGTGTTTGAGAGAGTTTGTCAACGAGCGACTAACTGCTGCTGCTGAAGAAATATTTGGAGTTTTTCAAAAAACTATCGTCGAGTATGAAGAAGAGATCTATCGTCAGCGCAAACTGCTGGATATCGTTTGTAAACCTGAAATAAAGTTAAACAGGATAGGTGTGTAAAAACTTAATTATTATTAATCTTAATTATTATTCAAATGAATTTTTCAATAAAATCAAATACATCCTTCTTGATTTCAACTGTTGAAGGCCTATAGACAAATTAATGTTGTGTTTAGAGGAAACAGTCAATTGTCAACTGTAGTCAATTCGTTTGAGACTGTAGTACAATGATTAGGTAGCAAAGTGTGCCATAAACGCTGACCGGTGTTTCGGTTTACGGAGCGACCGTGTTATCTGGCGACCGTCAATCGATTCATCCGTTGTTGTAGTTACGACAGCCTTTAACATAAGAGAATACGTAGCTGTCAAATAAGACACGAATCAGACGGATCAAGTAGTTTTTTACTTTGTAATAATGTAATAACAATAATAACGAGGAGAGCTATGTGTCCTTCTGTTTTCAACAGCTGTCGTACCTTCGACAACCACAGACACATCTGGCTAATGGTTGCCAGTTAACACCGTCGGTCGTTAAACCGAAACACCATCCAATGATTTTTAAATAATTTCTTTTTTTCATAGAGAGTCATAGATTTTAAATCTGGTCGGCTTTTCACGGTGAGCATTCCTCACATATACTGCTGTTCAGTCTGAAGCTAAATCTCTGTAATGATAAAGAGAAAACATGCAAACAGTGCTGATCATCTCTCAGAGTAGCCAGACGACCTTACTTTAGACATCACTTGTAATCAACCCTACGCCATCAAATAATTGGGAATGAAACTGAGGTTAAATATATCAATACTATCAGTACCCGCAAATCATAGCATAGTTTATAAGCTGCCTTGTATTGTTAAGAAAAAGTCCTGGAAAATGACCTTTGGAAGAGTGGAAACCCTGATATTTGAATGTACAGGTAGTAATTTGCTTGCATGTCTTTTTTCTCCATCACAGTAGTATCATATTCCCTTTGTTTTCTGCCCCTACAGAGCTCTTACAGCAACATGATGAAGAGGAGGAAGTTCTCGCTGACCAGCAGTTCTGTATCCAGGAGAGGAGCTCCAGTCTGGACGAAGAGGATCCAGAGCCTCTACAGATTAAAGAGGAACAGGAGGAACTCTGCACCAGTCAGGAGGGAGAGGAGGTTGTGGTGAAGGTGGAGGCTGATACCTTTATGGTGACTCCTACTTATGAGGAAAGTGACCACGGTGAACCAGAACCAGAGAGTGACCACCAGCTCCTCTTTCATAACTTTTATGTAGCTGAGAGCCAAGATCAAGAAGGATACAAGCATGGAAACTCCACTAGAGATTCACAGCCTGATCAATACAATCAACAATACGAGAGCAGAAGTCAAAGTAACATTGTCTACAACCCTAACTTGTCAGGGGTTGATAGTAATACTCTCAAACAGTCTTTCAAATGTGAAAGCTGTGGAAAAGACTTTAAGCACAAGTCCAAATTGCTAAGACATGCTAGAATCCACACAGGTGATAAGCCGTATTTGTGCAACACCTGTGGGAAAGATTTCAGATTTAGCAGCGGCCTGAAAGTCCACATGAGAACACACACAGGTGAGAGGCCGTACCTTTGCAAGACCTGTGGGAAAAGATTCAGTGACATGCCAGGCTTGACAAAGCATATGAGAATACACACAGGTGAGAAGCCGTGCCTCTGCAACACCTGTGGAAAAAGATTTGGTGACATGCCTGCATTGAAAAAACATATAAGAGTCCACACAGGTGAAAAGCCTTATTCGTGCAAAATATGTGGGAAAGATTTCCGATTTAGCAGTGTCTTAAAAGTCCACCTGAGAACACACACAGGTGAGAAACCGTACCTGTGCAACACCTGTGGAAAAAAATTCGGTGACATGCCAGCATTGAAAAGGCATGCAAGGATCCACACAGGGGAGAAGCCATATTCTTGTAAAACATGTGGGAAAGATTTCCGATTTGGCAGTTACTTGACAGTCCACATCAGAAGAGCCCACACTGGTGAGAGGCCATACGTTTGCAAGATCTGCGGGCAAAGATACTTTGACGCGTCTCATTTGGCAAAGCATAAAAAAACACATACAGTCCAGTAGTATTGTAAAACATGGGCTTCATTTCTAGTGTTTTATGGTCAAAACACAGAAGATCTCTCAGACATGAAACACCTGTGAGAAAAGCGTAACTCATATCACAGTCTTATTAGTGTTACTCAAAACATCCGAGACTCGATTTGAGGATGTAAAACGAGGGAAATAAATGTGGATTTAAGAAATTAAAGTCCCCTAGAATAAATAAAAACATTTTTTTCAATTAAAAAACAATGAATTTATGTACTGTACGATATTGATACATTTCTATATTTATCTTATCGGTTATTTATATATTTATTGCTTCATTAATTTATTTCAGGATTAGTATAACAGAGCCAGTGGTCCAAATAAAATATAAAAACATTTAAAAGATAGCAGTGTCATTGATTGTAATTTATTTTAGTGTTCAGCCTTGTGTATCACACTTTTGGCTTCACTCCCTCACACCTATAGCGCACAACCCAGAGCAACAAGACGCTGACTGCAGTTCACTTAACGCCCAAAGGTGGCATTATTAATAAGGGTTTTCTGAATGTTACATAGAGAACCTTTAATAATCGTAACAATCGATTAAAATGGCTTTCCATAATGAATAGGCTATAGTGCTTTCCAAGTATCCATGAAGATAATTGCTTTCAATTGAAGCTCAACTGCCGAGTGGAAGGAGTGCGGGGAAACTGCCGTTGGGTTGTGCACCGCATTGTGTTTATTTACCGTCCTGTGCAGCAGCTGCCAGGGAAGAATAATAATAATAATAATGCATTTATGTTTACATTCAATTTGTTTGACTATTGACTATTCACTTTGTAAACCACAGAAAGCACTGTTAGTCAAACTTAAGCTGTAAGAAAAAAGACACTAGGGGTAAGACAAGCTAAATTTGGGTTTAGCTAGCTTTAGATACATCGTGTGCCTTTTGTTTGAAATGATTGAGTTTTCATAATGTGTCACTTTTGATCAACTGACCAATCAAAGCCTGGATGGGCGGGACTTTAAAAACATTTCAAACTTTTTTCCAAATGTTGAACTCATTGTTATGCATGAATGGTTATGATTATTGATTCATTTAGTACTTAGCATTAACAAACTTAAACACTAACCACCATTGTAGTCTGTCTTCTTTTGCACAAGGATTTAATGAAGGAGCAAAACCAACTAAAACAATAAATGTTGTATTTCTTTAACTGCTGTATTGTCCAACTGAAATTATTATACTTGTGGTCTTTAGTATACTATTATATCTAATTAAAATTAATATAGGCTACTAACTATTATGTACTTAACATATTAATACAGTGCTAACATTACACTTTTATTTAATGTTATACTAACACTAATATATATTAGTCACTAATCAAGGTGTTCAACGTGTTTCCCTTGTTCACATCTGTTTAACTACAGTTATTGCTATGAATATTGTTTCGTGAGCTTGTTTACATAACTGGATTGTAATTGAATGTCTGTAATTGGATGTAAAATGTTTTTCATAAAGATTAGATGTCAATATGTTGGTGTAAAGTTTCCCTTCGTATGACTGTATAACTTCCAGGCAGACCGTTTGATGGCTGTGCTTGGTACTGGTAAAATAATGTGAAACCAAAACAATGACATCAAAGGCAAAATTTAAACTAACTACTATGTTAAGACATTTGATTATAAGATTCTACACTTTTCTTTCACTGATCCTGACTTCTCTGTAGTCAGATTGAAGTCCAGATTTGACCAGTCTGTGATCAGATGTGGTCTTGATGTGAAAAAAGGAGTGAAATGTCCATTCTCTTTGCATTTTCACAAATTTGAAAGGGGTTTTAAACACCATCAAGCTTTAACCTAAAATGTCTAACACATTGTCACATGAATAATGCAAAAAATATATGTATATATTTCCCTCAAATATCTGAAGACCAAAACAAAGCTAATAGACAGTAAATACTGGACAAATTAAAGTAGATCTAATGTTGTTCTAGTTATAGAACATTAGATCTGTGTGAACTCGGTGACAATATGAATGCATCATTGTTGTGTTCAGTTTGTTTCTGCTGCCCCCATGTGACCAAAAGAATAATTATGTTATATTAAATTATATTTCTGGAGAGTCAGTTGCAATAAATGGAACAGTACCTTAATTAGTATAATTGGAAACACCTCCATTAACCATACAATTTAACGTCAAAATGGTTGCTGTGAAAAAGGTCTCTTGGTAAAAGATATTTTTGGGTCTTTTGACCTTTATTGGACAGAGACAGCTGAAGATATGCAGCAAAGGGCTATAGGTCAGTACCAAACCCTGGGCTGCTGTGGCAAGGAGTGAGCCTTTGTAACCGCAGACTAAATAATACATAAAAGGTGAAACTGATGTGAATAAAACAAACATGGATTAATTTAACATTTTTTGGACTTTATTCTTTTTCCCAATCCATTTTCTCCTTGAATCAATGTATCTTTATCTTTTATCTTAATCAAAAGGTAAAATACATCACTTCCTTTCCACAACCGACTCAAATCTGGCCTGCCTCTCTTTAATGTGTTTTGTTGATTTTCATATACAAAATAAGAATGGCGGCTATTGTTTTTTTCCATTGCTGTATATCTACTGTACAGGAAATTTCAAACTCCTCCCGCTCAGTCTCTCCTCTGTCCAGTTGTTTTACTTCTTAACGATCTGGATGACGTCCTCGTGCTCCATGATGTGTGTTAGTCCGACCCTCTGAGGGCTATACTTGGTACTGGTTCCCTGGTGAATCAACAGACAATACAGTTCAGACCCTTTCTTTTTGTTTCTTTGTCTTTCTAATGTTGTGAATCACAGCACAGTGAACTAGATTTCTGAGCAAGATACTGATTGGTGACCAGCGATTCTGAAGCATAGTTTGAGTATCGCGGCACAGTAAACAAAGTGTGTTCTTCTCTGAATACAGTGAGCATTTTTGTCAGTTTCTTTTCCAGAGTTACAGATTTTATGAGCTGCAGGGGTGTGTTTACTGTAGTTAAGGATGTGAGTATGGACATTTAATGAAGCTAAAGTACAATGTCATTGCCAGTTTCATACTACATGCAGTATAATATCAAGTATTCATTTGGTATAAATGTGATATACATGAGTTCAAAGAGTTGATGAGACAATCAGTTTCTGAAGGTCGTTGCTACTGAAACTTACCCAAACCAGGGCGTATTTGAACTGGCTGGCTAAGGTTCTGTGGATTCGATGGCACTGCAGGTAGAAAATAAAATGTGTATATTTGCACATATATCAAACATACTGATACTGTAGGTCTTACTGTGGTGTTATTTATGTACGAATGTTGATCTTTACTTACCACGTGTTCTACACTTGCTCCTCTTCTCATAATGATGGCGTCATTAAAGTCTGGGCGCTCTAATAGAAAAAGAAGAAATTAATAAAAACACTTCTCATGTGCATGTGACAGTCTTAGTGTAGAGTGCATGAGTGAAAATGTGTGTGTACCTCCTCTTTTCTTAGTATAAATGCAAATCAGAGCCAGGTATTCCCACAACGTCTCCAGAAGGTAATCCAGGTTCAACTTCATGCCACAACTGAAATATACACATGGGCAGAAAAAGCAGGAAACTGTTTAGCTCCCACATACATATGAAAAAAGTAAGCTGAGTCACTCTCTTTTACACACACACACACACACATCCTGACCTGATGACAACACTGTTAGGTCTGCGAGCCAGGCGGTCCACCTCCTCGATGGAGATTTGATCCACCTTATTGTACACCTGTAAAGTTGACAAATAACAAGAGGAGAAGAAAATGTAAAAGGCTAAAAAAAAAAAAAATCAGACAAAGCTGGAGAGATGTGCCCAAAACCTTGAAACTCTGAATACAGTGATTTTCCTGTTTTAACTTTACAAATTAATATATTTTTCTGTGAGTTCAAAATTTAGAGAAAAGCATTTTTGTCTTCCAAATAGTTAAAATTTTAGAGGTACAAGGCTTTGAGCCAACCCAGATGACGAGTACTGACATACATATAGGCAAGGCATGTAAACTCTGTTTCCAACGATGACGTCAATGAACTCGTCTGGTGTGCTGTCCTCCCTGAAAAGGACTTCTGCGTTAAAGATTTCTGTGGAGGAGTTAAAGAAATTCGACCAGATATTACTGTGACTTATCAACAGGTCCATGGACATGACAAGAGGATGGAAAAGTCAGGACTCTGCTGAAGGCAGGGTGGAGGATACTGTATTCGTGAAGGATCAGCTGAACGAGCTTCTCTGAGCAGTGGGTGAGAGGAACTGTGGAGTTGTAGGAGAGGCCGCCACCTTTCTTGGGCTACAGAGAGAAATCACATTTTTAGTTTTTTAGTTTGGTATAACAAGAATTCAATTCTGGAGAGGACGAGCTAGTATCAAAGCCAGTGTTGTTGCGTTATCTCAAAGACTAAAAGCCATATGTCTTGGAAATGAGCTGTTGATGATAACAAAAAAAATCTACCTTGAAATAAATATTTGGTTTTGTCCTGTTGAGTCTGATGCCCACGGACTCCAACTCTTTTTCTAGTAGCTCTCTATAAAAGTAAAAAGTTAAAGACAAGAATTAGCTGATAAAAGAATCCTCTCAACCCCCCTCTAACATCTTGCTCACACACACACACAGTGAGCGACACACACCTCTGAACATCTCCTTTGGTGGCATCCAACATCATGATGACGACGTCCGCTGTCCTGGCAACAGCAATGACCTGCCGACCTCTGCCCTTACCTGTAAAAGGTCAAAGTGTACGCACATGTCAGCTGCCACCAAGTATATTTTAATTTGTAGCAGTTTGTCATCATTCATTTAAAATTATAATAATGTAGTACTCTGCTGACTTTGAATACAAAAATAAGAAAATAAACTCACCCTGGGCAGCACCCTCGATGATTCCTGGCAGATCGAGCAGCTGGATGTTGGCCCCTTTGTACTGAAGAGCAAAAATAAGAGTGTGAATTACTACATTGTTACACACTGTTTAAAACTGCAAGTGTTCAGATAGACTGAATGTGTACCTCTATGACACCAGGTATGCAGGTGAGGGTGGTGAACTCATAGGAAGCAGCTTCACTGGCTGTTGATGTCATCAAACTAAGGAAGGTGGACTGCAGGACACATCAGAGGATTCAGTTAGAGCAGCACATGTTGAATCTTTAGATTATGTTTCATTTCTCTTACCGGTGCCTTTTTGTTTGTATTTGAGAGACACTACAGGATTAAAGAAACATAATGATGAGTGATGTTTCCATGTTGACGTACCTTACCCACAGAAGGGAAACCGATAAGAGCAACACGAGCATCTCCTGATTTCATAACATCAAAGCCCTCGCCTTTGGCCCCTGCCGACTTGGAGGGTTCAAGGAGCTGAGCTCTGTATTTGGCTAGCTTTGCCTTGAGCAAACCCAGATGGTACTCAGTGGCTGGAGGAATTAATAAAAGAAAAGTGTCAAAAAATAAAGTCTTATTCTGTTATTCTGTACGTCTGATGATTTCAAACTAGGGCTGCATGATAACAGTAGTGCAGATATAGGATCTATTTAATCTCAATCACTATTCATGATCTAAATTACTTTGGTTTTTCTCAATTCCTACATGCCTTGTAGACTGTAGTCAGACTCAAAACAGCCTATGAATTTGTCAAATTACAACACAATATTAAATTAAACATGCTGCACAGATTTCAAAATGGCACTTAAAACTTGAGCTTAAAGTTATAATCAAAAGCCAAAATGTAACATAAAATAACATTTTCAAGTACTCACAACTCAATTGCATTGTTTACAAGACGTCACCCAAAGAAGAGCCATTAGTTGGCTACATCACTCTGTTTGTTCATGTAGCTTGGATAGGCTAGTCAATCAGGTTATGTGAAGTTTAAAAAATAAGTAAGAGGACATTAAATACTATGATGGATGCCTTAGATCACAATCTCAAACTAAAATCATTAGATTGGCCTTATTGCGACTCTGATATGAAATATCATATCATCATACATGGAATTCATATTCAATTAGGAATTCATGCATGTATAATCACTTGAAAATAAGAATCTTTTTTGTTTTTGTTACTTAAAAATTTGCCTTTTATATCAACAGTGGGATCGGGTCCTCTTTCATGGAGGCCACCACTAGACAGAGCCTTTCAAGTGTTGTTTGTCCTTCACACAAGGGAAGGCGAGGAGATTGCAACGCAGTGATTACACCGCTAGATGCATCTAAATCCTACACACTGCACCTTTAACTGTGTATCCTTGCTTCAAAGTGTCTTGAGTCAAAAATAATGTAGGTGAGAACTGCGGAAAGGTTACTATTAAACTGTAACACCAGCACCACATCGGAGCTCAGTTGAATTAAAAAGATATAAAGACGTTTGCGGATGGTCCCTTTATTGTTGTGGTAACTATAATCGGGCTTGAGGTGTCAGTTAGCGAGCTACCCCTGGCATGTCTGTGATATTAATGGGTAATACAACACTGACAGAAGACAGTGACACACACAGCTGGCTACAAGTTCGTTCATGGTTTAGCCTGAGTTAGCTAACAGTTAGCCCAGCCATTGCCACTCTCTTACCTTTGTTTTTCTGTGTCCGAGCGATTTCTCTCTCTATTTCAGCGATTTTCTCCAAGATCCCCATTGTGGCAGTTCAGTTGAGTCACAGCTTCACTGTGAGGGAGAGAGAATAAGACCAGAAACGTGTCACTCCAGCAGTTGTTAGCTTTGTTAGCCACCCGGCTAACCAGCTAACCAACGGGGTTTAACAGTTGACAAACAGCGTTAAACACGGCGAACAAACACACACAGGTTTAAATGAGTGTCCGCACAAAACATACATAATGACAACAGTTTAAAATGACGTACAAGTATAGATATTTACACTTTGACGCGTGCTACACTCCGCGGCATGCACAGAGAACTGACATCACACACCGGTGTTTCGGTCTAACGCGCGACCGTGTTGACTGGTGACCCTCAGCCGGATGCGTCTGTGGTTGTGGTTACGGCAGCTGTTGAAAACACGTAAATTAACATCGTAAATTACTTTTATTTTTTCCATTAACGTTACAATGTCAGAAAAACTACTCGATCCGTTTAATTCGTGTCTTGTTTGACAGCTGCGTGTTCTCTTCCTGTTTCAACAGCTACGAGAACCACGGATTCCTCCGGTTGACGGTCACTAGTTAACACGGCCGCTCGTTAAACCGACACACCGGAACACGTTCCGTGCTCATGAACGGTCCGGGTGAAACAACTCACTCACTGTAACCTAACGCACATAGTTTCTCGTATCTTTGGTTCATATCGACCGGGAAGTGTGCAGCGTAACCATGACATTGACCCTGCGGTAGAGTAAAATATTAAAAATGTGTCACATAATGTGTCTAGTGAGATGTAACGTAAGTTGCGTTTCGGCAGCCGGATATTAATGAATTGTATCGATATTACAGGTCATTCAAAGTTATTAGGTAAGAGCGAACATGGCTGCGCCCACAGGACCGAAAGGACCACAAGCTCCTAGCCCGTCTGGGTTTGAAGGTTTTCCGTTTGCAGTGGCCGGGAGACCACCGGAGGACAGCCCCGGGAAAGAGCAAGAGCAGAGCGGGGATGTGAAAAAGAAGCCGTGTAGGGCTTGTACGGACTTTAAATCGTGGATGAAGGTCCAGAAGAAACAGGCGACAGCTGCTGTACAGGTGACATGAGATCGAGGCGGGCTGGCAGGTTGGAGGATTTGTGGGATGATTTCTTTAAGAGGCGTAAAGTTTGGCTTGAAAGTTTGCTGTCTCACGGTTGTGAAATTGTGAACTTTGGAGCAGTGTGCAGAAGTGTGCAGCAGCATTGTGGAGAAGGGACAATCCCCACATCTGGTCCAAAGCTTTTCATTATAATAATATTATAATAATAACTTATATTTATATAGCAGCTTTTAAAATCCAACAGAGGTTAGAGATCAAAAAAATAAAAACGTACCAGATTCAACGCCACAGAAACAGGCAGAACAATGAAAGGAAGAATTAAACACCAGCTATTCATTGGCAATGTAGAAGCTTCAAAATAGAAGAATAAAAGAACAAAGAAATAGTACTAACATGAGGTCATAAAAAAGTAAAAGAAGAAGCCAAGCTGCTGCGCTCTGGAGTAGTTGGAGGTGGGAAATTTATTTTTTGTTTATACTGGAGAGGAGTGAGTTGCAATGGTCGGGTTTTAATATCATCTTTCAAGCATTTGAAGGTACAGAGCCTCTTTTCTGGATGTGGGACGGGATATGAGCGGTGCATGCACAGTATATCCGAACAGACAACTAGCTGACTCTGCTCATGTCTGTATGATTCTCCAGGAGACCCGAGCTGCAGAGTCAGAGCCACAAGAAGACCCACAGTGTCCACTAGACAGGCAAGAGCTGGGACGTAACACCTGGTCCTTCCTGCACACTATGGCAGCGTATTACCCCGACCAGCCGTCTTCTACCCAGCAGCAGGAGATGGGACAGTTCATCAACCTTTTTTCCAAATTCTTCCCATGTGACGAGTGTGCAGAAGACCTCAGGGCCAGGTCAGACCACAGTGCTGCTTTAGCTTTAATATGCAGGCCGGTCTTGTAGCATCTTAACTTGTAGCAGTGATGTTTTACTGTTATATCTCCAAATTAAATTACTACTGAACAATATGCCATGTGTTTTTAGGTTCATAAAGATGTATTTGTGCTCTCCCAGGCAGCCAAACCTGGTTAACATTTTTGGTCAAAGTTACATCATCCTTGCTCTGATTTTTATACAAGAAAGCAAACAAATCTGCAGCCGTCACATTTCCTTATTTTAAGATGAAGAGCAGACTGTTTCTAAAAGCACCATACTCTCTCCACAGATTGAAAACCAATCAGCCGGACACCAGGAGTCGCCACGCTCTTTCTCAGTGGTTCTGTCACATCCACAATGACATCAACGTCCGTCTGGGCAAGCCTGAGTTTGACTGCTCCCGTGTGGACGAGAGGTGGAAGGACGGATGGAAAGATGGTTCCTGTGACTGAGGGGGGTGCAAAACTTTCAGTGAAAACACCACAAGGTGGAGCTCATTTCTCTGTTGTGGAGACAGATCCAACACGTTTCTTGTTTTGTGATTAGTTAAATAACTGATCTGGTAATATAAGTAAAGAAAACGAGTAGATACAAAGTATTCCCCCATTTCTTCGGTTACAACCGAGACTCGATAAAACATAGCAAAGCTAATTCCAGTTATTGGGGAGTTTTAAAAGTTTACAAATGTTTATTATGTCCAATCTTGTGTGAAATACAGACCGTATTTTTGGCTTTTGGGTCATCCTTTCAGGTGCAACTCTAATTTTTCTGTTAAATCAGTAAATTGTTAATTGAAATGTTGTTCCCTGGTCTGTTATAATTTCTCTTGTTTAACCCAAAACAACCAGTACAACACCAAATATCACATTCTTAAATGTGTGAAAAAAATGTAATATAAAAATTTCATTATGTCATCTGTAATATATGTGAGAGAAATATATATATTTACACAGTGATGATTACAGAGTGCTTTTTCAGTATCATACCTCTCTGTTTGTGTGTTTGTGTTTGTTGTGGGGTGGTTTACCTACAGAATGTGTTAATTTATTTGCTTAATTTAGCACTGAGATTGATACGATTGACATGTAATTCTAAGGAGTAATTGATCATTTAATCATTAACTTAAATTTTGTTTTGTTTTTTATTGTTGATTACAGTTTCTCAGAAGTGATCATTTGCTTGTCTTTTTCTGAGCCTTTTTTTTTCAAACAAAATTAGTAATTTTGAAGAAACACTTTGGATTCTAGTAATGTAAATGGGCGTTTGTCATTATTTGAGACATTTTAAACACACACAAAAACAACTTAAGTGTTGCTACTCTTTATTTTACTGTTCTGATCCTCTAAAGTGTCTCTGTGTTTGTTTCACATTCATCCTCATTTCATTTAAACATCCTCAGGTGTTAATTACTTCCCCTCCAGTACGAGTATGCTCCCATTTATCTCCACAAGTTGACATTACTCATAAAATATTGAATTTTGAAGATGATGAGTCTGACCCTGAGTGGTTTGATCTTGCATAACAGCAGCTTCTGTTTACGATAGGAACGTTCTTCTGGAGAGACAAATAAAGACAACAGACGACAAGTTGATTGTTTCTATCCAATAAAGCTTGAAAGTCCAAAAAATATCTTAAAAATAAAGATACATGTTTAATATATGTTTGGCAAACTCCACATATGGAAGAGGAGGCAGCACGGTGGTCATTGTTGAGGCCACTTTATTTGGTAAATACCCCATGATAAGTGACTTGTGACTATACTGTGTTGTGGTATTTGGCATAGCGGCATCATCATGAGACTTTCATCCATGTCATAATTCATAATTTAGCTTGTGACTAATGATCAGATTTTTCACTCACACAGTATATTGTTTGTAGCTTACAGTCCGGACAGCCTGTGTGTTCTACATTTAGATATTTGGAGGAGTCCAACTTTTTTACTGGACATCTAAAGAAGCTGCAGGCCACTGAGGACTGTGAGGTTGTATTATTAGAGTTAGAGTTTACATTGATCATTTTGTGGATATTTTCTAGGCTGACTCGGGAATATCTGAATATATACTACAGCTGTCCATATTGACCACAATGGTATTACACTGTGAAACTGGGGGCACTAAATTGCAAAAATACCAATTTCTATGCAGTGTTGCTTTAAGGAAGTACAATACTTATTTGCTGGAGTAGCCCCTTTAAAGGCGCCAACAAATTATTACCACAAACCATCAACAGTGGCTTTGTTTATTTTGCTCATCAGATGTGACTTTTTCCTCATAGTATGCCCCTGTTGTTTTTAATATTTATATAAGCTGTCATATTCATATTAAATTCTGTCAAATAGCTTATCAGAGCGCGTGCACGTCGCTCAGTGCACGCTCAACCACGCGGGCTGTGCCCGCGCGCCTCTGGGTGCGCGCAGGACCCGTCCCTACAGCAGAGAGCAGCAGCGCATCCATCCTGCCGTGGAGCCGGGAGCGTGGAGCCGTGAGGAGCGCACAGAGAGAGAGAGAGAGAGCCACAGAAGATGGACGGAGTGGGATCGTTCGGAGCGGGCCGGGCCGGGACCACTATCGACCCGATTGCCTTCGCCAAACAGCCGCAGACCATCCTCAGAGTGCTGTCCTGGGTGAGAGCGGGTTTTTACGGTACTACTGCTGTTTGTGTGTGGATGTGTGTATATGGATGCGTGTGTGGTGGGGGTCCTCTCTCTGTTGTCGTTGCTGCGCGAGACCCGTGACGTGTTCTCACTGCAAATATAGACCCCAGAAATCCAGCGATAATTGATCAGCAGGGTGTGTAGATGGAAACCACGGAATGAATGTTTCTATTGAAGTGTGTTTATACAGAAATGTACCGTACAGGGTGTAACCAAGGCCTGGTGCTTGTCTGACACCATGACCATGAAACTGATCTCAATACAGATGTTTTTATCTGAGGCCGATATATCATTTAAAAATCTTATATTTTGATTCATGAATAAGATGTGCAGCAGAGCGGATCAGGATTGTGCAGAAAATGAGAAAGACAAATCCATCACCTATTCATCCCCCACAGCTTGGTCCTTCATGATATTCATTATTGTTATTTTAAAAATGTCTTAATCTAAAGCACAACAGTTTTATTCGCCACACACACCCTCTCAGGTCATATCGACAATCTTATTTCCAGCTAATGATTTTGCTGATTTACCCTAAACGGTCGTCGTCCGTCATCCTACCTGTGATTGGTCCGTGATCATCATTACGCACGCAGGGCCACGGAGACGCGTCGTGCCCTGACGCTTGATGTAGCGCATCACCTTTAGGTGACACAGAGAAGGTCTTTTTTGCCAGTACAGGGATCTCTGAAACGCGTCTAACAAATAATTTCATCCTAAGAAGTGTCTGAGTTTCATGTCTTTGAGTGTGTTATGTTTACTGTACAACGCGCTGAGGTTAAGAGTTACTACTGAGCCCTCTGGGTACACAAGAAAAGCCCACATCAATCATTTTTAAAACAATATGTGCTTTAAAGTTTAATCGCCCATTTTCCAGTTGCAGCTGGAAGCCTTCAAAATGTCAGATCATGCAACATCACATCTTAATATTCATCTGTGCAGCCGCAGCAGTGGAAGAAGAAGCACTCAGAGCTTTTACTTAAGTAGAAGTAGCAATACAGCACTGTAAAGTACTCCATTTCAAGTGTATTCGTGTACTCTGGTAAAATTAATATCAACAAAATGTACTTCCATCCATCTATTTTCTGTAACCACTTATGGTCACAGTGGAGCTGGAGCCTATTCCAGCTGACTTTGGGTGAGAGGTGGGGTACACCCTGGACGAGTTGCCAGCTCATCATAGAGCACGTAGAGACAAACAACCATTCGCACTCACATTCACACCTACGGGAAATTCAGAGTCACCACTTACCCTCTTAAGTGCATGTCTTTGGACTGTGGAGTACCCACACAGAAAGGCCCCAGCCGAGGTCCGAACCAGGAACCTTCACAAAATGTACTTACAGCACTGAAAGTACATGCAGAAAAATGGCCCGATACTGAAGTGTTAATGGCATTATTGTTAGTATTGATGCACAAGAACCATTTTTCTGGTTAAGAAGTCCTTTTTTATTATTTTTATTTTGTTTTTTAACTATTTATATTAATGTATGTAGTTTTTATCCAGCGGTTCCACACCTTGAGGTCAGAAGTCTAAAGTAGCATGAAATGGAAATACTCAAGTAAAGTTCATTCAAGTTCAATGACAACAGGACAGCTCTCACTTTCTTAACTGAAACAAGTTCTCATTCCATCATTGCTAAAACTTTACAAACTGTAAATCCTAAAGCTGACTGCAAGAAGATGAGACAGGTGCAGGGAAGTGTGTAGTCAAAAGAAGGGTGAGGAAAATATCACAGATTGATAAAATGTGACCATGTAAAAATATAATATAATAAGAGTGGATCTGAGCTTTAAAAATTCCCATCATATTTTTAAAATAAAACAAAGAAACTAATTAAAGTGTCCATTTGGAGATGCAGTACTTTGATCCATGAAAGCAGGTTTATAATTCTGATTCACTAAAAGCACCTGAGTGTGTATCTGCCCAGATTATATCCACACATGTGATTAGTTTAAAATGTGGACCCAGCATTATCCCATTGTGTGTCTCTCCACCATCATATGACCCAAACCCCCAAGTGTGAATGTATGTCTGCGAGTGTGTGTGTCACATGGCCCTATTCTGCCATCGAGTGTTAGTCAGCTGATCAGTGTCAGTGTGTGAGTCCAGAAGAGAGAGAGAGAGAGGACAGAAGAAATACAAAGAATTAACTTCAGATCAGACCTAAAGAATGGTGTTATTCATATTAATGAAACAAACCAAAAATAAATCCGAGCAACCTTTACCAAACTTCCTGTTTTTGGTGTACATACCGCCTCAGGATGATGTGATTCTTGTGGGGAAGTGAAGCATCCACCTCTTCAGTCAGTCAGAGAGAAAGGGAGGAAATTAGGTTAATGCTTTGGGTCTGAGCACGCTCAAAGAGACACTCTCCAGTAGTGCTGTCACAATCCTGTTTACAGTGAGCTTACGATGGTGTTTGTATGAATGAGACAGGAAGTGGAGGAGAGAGATATGTTGATTGTTGTGGCAATAATTTGTATGTTCTTTCTCCTCCTCCTCCTCCTCCTCCTCCTCCTCCTCCTCCTTTTGCGTGCCCCCATCTGCAGATATTTTCCCTGGTGGTCTTTGCCTCCATCGTCAACGAGGGTTATGTTAACATAGGCAGCGAACGTCTCCACTGTGTTTTCAACAAGAATGCAGACGCATGCAACTACGGTGTGTTCGTGGGCCTGGTGGGCCTGCTGGCATGTTCCTTTTTCTTCCTGCTCGACTATAAGTTCTCCTCCATCAGCTCTGTCAAAGACAGGAAGAAGGCCATCATGCTGGAGATCGGCTTCTCAGGTAAGGAGGCAATCCTGTACAGAATGGGTAGATTTTAGTCCCAGTTTTTTTTAGATAAGTCTTACAGCTTCCCAAGAGTCAGGAAGTGCAAGACCCGACTTTGGACATGTCATAGTTAGCCTGTGATTTGTTGAGTGGGCTTGGTTTCCTTAAAGTGCCAAAATGTAGCTACTAAGCCCACTTCTTAGTTTCAGGTGACAGAGAAATGACAGAAATTTTAATATCTGAAAGGGAACAAAGAATCGCTTTAGCACAACATAATTCATCACATGCACCTGATGTGTTATGTGTAAATTTAACTTGGGAATTGTCATTTTTTCTGACAGGTTTCTGGACCTTTCTGTACTTTGTAAGTTTCTGCTTCCTGGCCAATCAGTGGTCTCGGACTACACCTGATGAGCTGCCACTCAACCAGGGGGCAGATGCAGCCCGGGCTGCCATCGCCTTTTCTTTCTTCTCCATAATCACCTGGGTGAGAACATGCAATCACAGACATAAAAAGAAATGTTCATATATTAACACAAAATTACACCTTAGTTTGCTTAATTTAATACTTGTTGCATGACCTGTGGATAGTGACTCTTTACATCTTAAGGTCTAGAAAAACTCAGCTGGCATCCAGTCCCAGCCTTTAATCAACCAACAAATGACACCTTCACTGAAATATTAACTTAAACCATACTTATTGGATTTTTTTTACTTTAGGACTGCAAAAAATACATACAACTGTCAACATCTGGCAGGCCAACCATAACTTTAAAATACTGTTGTTGGCTTAAAACTACACCTGATATAAGTAATTAAGCAGTTTAAATATTACAATAAATGTTTCATATTGAGCTGAGGTGAATAAACATGATCGGTACATCCCCACTTTTGACTGAGCAGTCTGACTTTCCAAAGAGAAAAGTTAATAACACTTCAGAGGCTCTGGATTAGAGGCACCCTGACCAGTCGGGCCCCTGTGCCTGTGCCTGGTAGGCCCCTTTGATAATCCAACCATGACATAATCTATTGACAGTAATCCATTCCTGACTAAATTGAAGGTGAGGAACTGGTCATGCATAATAACATTTTTATGCTCCACCTACTTTTAGTATTTATCTACATGGCTTGTGAGTTTGAAGGCTCCATCATTATTGTCTTGACATTTACTGAACACCCCCCTTTGGTTGAAGCATTTTGGGAAATATACTTATTTGTGTTCCGGCTGAGAGTTAGTTGGTATTTGTCTGTTGGATATAAAACTAGAGTCAGGTTAACTTAGCATAGCATACAGACTGGAAACGGGGGAAAACTGCTAGCATGGCTCTGTCCAAAGATAACAAAATCTGCCTACAAATGCATAAATGTAAGCAAACCAGACCTGTAGGCTTATATTTAAGGGACATATCTAAACATAGTCCTCTCATGTAACTCTGACAGAATGCAAATAAGTGCATTTCCTAAAATGTAAAATGATTACTTCAAAGCAATATTGTGGAGAAACAAGTATTTTTGCGACTTTGTGCCCCCAGTTTCAGAGTGTAATCCCACTGTTATGAATATGGACAGCTGATGTGTTATGATGATGATTTAGTCTGTCTTACTTGGACTAGAGCAGTACGTAGAGTTGTATATTCTCTAAACTTTTAAACTATTGCCCCACTCTCTTCCCCCCGTTGCCCCTATAGGCTGGTCTAACGGTGCGTGCAGTCCAGAAGTATCTGCTTGGCACAGACATGACTCTGTTCACCACGGAGCACATGGATGGCGGCGCGCCCACCCAACCATATCCCTCCAATTCTCCAGTAGGCGGAACCACTGAGACTACAGAGACCTACCAGAGCCCACCGTTCACCGAGAACAACGCAGCACCCACATACCAGGTTCCCATTTACTAGATGAGATAGACCTGATGGTGGAAAAGGAGAGTCAGGAGAGTGATAGAAAATTGCTTCCTGTGATGTTACACCTGCAGTTGTTTAAGTGTTGATCTGGGCTGAGTTTTCAAGAATTGGTAAAAAAAAAAAAAAAACAAACAAACAAAAAACGGCCTCTCCTCTCTATGTTTCTTCCTCTCGTTCCCTTAACATTCCAGCTTTGTCGGCACTTTTCTATACTTATATGTCAAACTCCATTTCGTAATCCTGGTGTCCTGAGATCAGAGCAGATGAGAGAAAAAGAAAACAAGAGGAGGAGATGTAGAAGAAGAAGAGGCCACTTTGCAGCATTAACACTATTTTGAAGAAAGAAAAGAGGGATCAAAGTCAGTATTCGATTACTAAAAACAGTGCAGAAGGCACTCACATAAAGCACCTTCATCTTATTCTTTTCATTCATTCAAGTGTCAAAACTAATTTTCATGCCAAACAGTACGGGGGATGTTTGTTTTTTTAGCTACAGTACGGTCTGGTCGTTCCTCCATCTTTCCCTGCTGCAGTTAAAAGTGATCATGTGTATTGAATCTGCATGTTTCCAAACTTAGAGATCAACTAAGTGCCATACTGTACTGTGTGTCTCAGACAGTGACTTAATTTAGTAGATTTCCACATGCTGTTAAAAACAACAACAACAACAATGTTTTGTGACCAAGTGCAATATCTCACATTCTTATGTAGATCTGTAGGTAGGTATGTAGTGTATTGTCGGTATGATAGTCAGATTAGACCAATCTTAGGCACTGTCTCAAATTACATACTAGTCTTTGAATTGTACAAACAAATCTCAGGCAAATTTCCAAATTGAAATAGTTGATCTGACTGTTGATGTTTGCAAGATACAGAAGTTATTGTATATCTGACAGATCCTGAGAGAGGTTTTCATCCACAAAAGCTTGTTGGCAATTTAAATAAAATTAGTATTAGTCAAGAAGCTTTTGTATCATCTTTCCAATTATTTACTGTATGGTCTTCCTCGATATATTGGAATATCTGAACACACTTTAAAGGATAACAGTGTTGATAGCTGAATCTGTGTGATGTCAGTTTATTCATGTACAGTCACTTTCCCCAGGTTGGTCTTAAGATTTATTGGGGAAAACGTAATCCACAATAAATCAACTTTTCAGTCTGTTATGTTTCTGTGCCAAGCTTGGATGGATTATTGAATGATGCTTCGGGGCAGAAAGGAGTCAGTGGGCCTCTCAGAGTCTCGAGAGAGTCTGGAGAATCAAGTGACTACAAAAAGATGCAAAACCCTAACTACAAAGAGACAAAAAATGACCACAAAGTGATGCAAAACAACTACAAAGAGACAAAATAACAACAAAAAGACACAAATGACTTCAATGTGACACAAACTAACTACAAAGAGATACAAACTAACTACAAAGAGACACAAAATGACAACAAAGCGATGCAAAGACACACAATGAATACAAATGGATCTAAAATGGCCACAAAAAGACACAAAACAACTACAGTGACACAAAATAACTACAAAAAGACGCAAAACGTCAAAGACTCACAAAAATTCACAAAGAGATGTGGCTATAATTTGAAATAATTTTCTGTCTCTTTCAGTCCTGAGGTCTTGTTTCTATCTAGGAGGGTTAAGGGTCCTTAACATGGCTGTACCCAGTTGTCCGTTGTCTCACAATCCGTCCATGGTACCAGGGAATGTATGTAGTGTGTTATCTGAGACAGTGTTCTATGTTGAGTGTTGTGTGTGTATAAAATGGGGCGACTGAGGAGATTTTGGGTAAGTCAGGTCTGTTTATGTTTACGTTTTAGAAGCTGCCAAACTGCCCTGTGTTCTTATTGCTGTCTTCTGATTACCATGTTACTAATATGTTGTTAATGTCTATAGGATTTTATGTAATCACAAAGCAGGGGCGGGGGGGGCAACAGATGAGTTTATATCCAGTGAGAGGTCGTTTTGCTGGAGGATTCAGTCTCAGGCAAAAGAAAAATCTGTTTGTGGGATGTTAAGGATCACTAGCTGGCTAATTCATTGATCCTGCAATCCTGCCATTGAGGGAGGGGTGGTGATGGTGGTCAGAATTTGTTGCCATGGCGACAAGGACAGTCTAGGGTGGATGTGGGTCACTAAGGGCCCTGATGTAGATAGTAACCATGCCAACCATGTCGGTGTATACCAGTGTCTGTGTCGTGGTTCATGTACAATCGCCATCAGCGAATCTGTAGTTTTTGGTGTGTATGTGTGTGTGTGTGTGTGTGTATGAGTGCAAGTGCACGTGTGTTGGAGGGACATGAGAGTCTGTTTGTGTGAAAATGTGTGAATGTGTGTAGTTAATTAAAATTTGTGGTGCATAAAAATTCTTTTCTTGAACTTGTGTTTTGTCAAAGTTTTAGTGCAAAGGAGGAAATCATAAATCTGTTACACCACTGAATCATTTCCCCAAAATAAAATATATTATCAGTGTCCCTGTCAAGATACCTGAATTACAAAATATAAAAACTAAGAGATTTTTTATGAATAGAGCCAAATATAAAAGTTAATGTTAAGTGATATAATTGACCTGTAGAATTCCTTGCTGCCTGCTAGTCTAACTAATCCTGTGTAAACAGCGCCCTCTGCAGACCAGATAAGGCACTGCTGCAGCAGCAGGACAACAGGGGCTCTCAGTTTATAAAAGTAATCATGATAATAATGCATGAAATTGTTGTATAGATCTCATTATATACTGAATACTATGTTATTCTTACGTTGACTCCAAGATGTTTTGCAAAGTGAGATTTGCCGGCCGTCAGGATTCCTTCTTATATTAACTGTGACCATACAACCAAACAACTCTTTTTTCTTCAGTGCTGTTATCTCAACCTCATGATGCTGTTGGTCACACACATCCTGGTGTATACATATCTCAAAGCTGCAGGGTGAAACTGTACCAAAATTCTGGTTGTAACTTACACTTTCTTTACTTAAAACTGTAGCAAAGAAATCTAAATGTTAGCCAACAAAGTACAGGCTCTATGTTCAAGTTCAAGTCCCAGAAAGTGAATTTAATAAAGAAGTAAGTCCTTATTGTGAATGCAGTCTTAAGGCAAATGATGTCAATTTCTATTTGTCTTTGCTCTCCAGTACTAAAAATGATTGAAACCATTTCAAAGGAGTCTTTTAAAACAGAGCCAAGACCACTTAGTTGAAGATTTACCTACAAGCATGATTTTCTTTTTTACATTTTATTCCCCAGACTGTCTGTCAGCAAGTGCACAGTTAAGTGGCCATATGTTATAAAGTGAGGGGTAACAGTAGTAGTATTTCCTTTCAGGGAGTTTGGTTCGGGAAAGGGTGCAACACTGTTGAGTGCTGGAGTATTACTGGGTGGGAGTATGATGCAGTACGTCTAGTGCAGTTAAAGGACTTCTATACTTTGTGGTTTTTCGTGTTTTAACCAATTACCTCTGAGCTTTACAATTCTAATGTTGCAGAGATTCAATACAAGAAATGTTCATCTTGACTTGATGCTTATTGTTTTTCTTTCAGGTTTGACTCTGACAATATCTTGGTAATGCAATGTTTTTTCGGAAGCTGACACTCAAAGTTTCTGCTCAGTGCCCTCAAATGATACAGTATTGAAGTTATAATCCTTAAGATTTTTAAATCAACCCTCAATCAATCAATCAAGGGGTTATTCATTGTATTCCCTGATAAATTCCTACATATGTATATATATAAATTCTTGTGAGTTTTTCATTCTCCATGGAAGGAAATCAATTGGCATGCCACAAACAAGTATTTCAAAATATGAAAAACCACCGGTATAGTTCTTTAAATCTTGGGTATTACTGGGCTGCTAGTAACCTGTTAACTGTGGTTAGGATGAGGCCACAGGGTGAGACTGATGGTACTATTAGGTAGTTTGGGGTACTGTCATGTCAGGTTGTAATATTGTTCTCAGTGCTTCGGTCTCTTCTTCAGTCAGTGTGGTATATAAAAATAATAATACAAGCATTCTCTATGTTTTGTGCTCTGGCCCATGTACACTACCGTGGTATTGGTTGATTGTAAAATACAGTATGTTATTGAAGTAAATGGAACCTGTGTGTGATGCTGTCTAGGGTCTGGTTTGTCCTGTACTACTAAAAATAAAAAAAATAATATTAATAATGATTACTTATTAACTAGAATGCACTCTTTGTTGGAAATACTTTGTTTGACCACTCTTAAAACGGCCGTCGGCACCCAAATCAAAAGTTATATGTGATCATGCTGTTGTTTTGCTAAACTGAGATAATAAAAGGTGATGATATGTAGTGACGCTGGTGCCATCAGTTATATGGTTTCCAGTATAAAACATTGCATGGATGTTACAATATCTTCCCCCCATAATATTGATACTAAAAATTGAACCCCCGTCGATCAACAAATAAATAAACATTGATTCTGTAGCGTGCTACCCCCCTTTAACATGTTTCTTCTGAGTTGACCTCTTCAGTGTAAAAAATAATGCTGTGTACAGAGATGTGTGTCACTGTCTGTTACCTGAATGTCTCTGGACTGCAGTCTGACAGTCACGCCAATAAAAAAGAAAACATGTTTTGGACTGCCTGTTTCTGACTTTAATGTGTGAAAATTGTATCGTATTTAAAGCTGCTATGATCGATATTTTCATCAGAATTATGAAATGAAAACAATGTTAAAGTGGAGCTCTCAGTGATGAACCTACAGAGGATTATTACCTGAATCTGCAGGCCAATTTACTGAGCGTTTTAGTGCCTTTCAGCTCATTGTTTAGCTGACTGGAACTTTACTGTTTTGGTTCATTTTCACTGCTCTCACTGTGTCGTTTCCAGCCACAGCAGGCAGCAGTCTTCAGGGAAATCAGCTCTAAAAACCTACAACAGACACAATTGACAACTAGCTGGTGAGCAAAGAGAAGCATTTAGCAGCTAAAGAGCCAGATACAGTTGGTATAGACCAAAAACAGCTTAAACTTTAAGCTGTATTTGGCCTCCCTTTAAGCCTTAAAGGGGGATGTTCATTAAAGGACCAATCTGTGGAAATTAGTGGCAACTCAAAGTAGTTGCTGATAGCAATCCTCACCTGAAACTCTCCTTCCTAGTCTGAAGGACAAACTATGGTGGTGACAAATACATGAAAAGCCTTATCAAGAACCAGTGTTTAGTTTGTCTGGTTTGGGTTACTATAGAAACATGGTGTTGCATCATGGCAGACCCCGTGTTGTCTTTAGATATAACAAAAACATGATTCTTATTTTCAGGTGATTATACACTAATGAAAAACATCTTATGCACATTATATTCCATTACTGCCATATTATATGAATAGATCCCCACCCCTCCCATAAAATGTTCAACAATCAAACTCACTTTAACACATTTATTAGCCAAACTTAAGTAAGTATTATAACTTCTAGATTACTAAGTATAACAGAATATTAGAGATCAGAGTAACTAAAAAAATACCAAGTTTAGTCAAATTGCCTTGCCTAGAACAACTTTTTGAGTACTAGAACAGTACATTTTAAATACTGAAATAAATAAAATGACTGTTTTGTTTCTTAGTTTTGTCTTGCCCTGTATACATTTGTTATGCACAACACAAACTGATATTCATAACAAGCAACTGATTATAAAGCTGCAGTTTGTTGTTCTGTGGCAAGAGTCTCATTATGCAGGAAGAAAAAAAACCCCATTCAAACCATCTATGAATGCGTTACTCCATTACCATCCATTTTCGCACGTACGCACTGATCTAACAAAGATACAGAAACATAGAGTGCTGAAACAAACAGCTTTATTCAGACAGAAAAAAAAGTAAGCTGTTCTAAGATGTAGAGACAAACTTTATACTGTACATACTCATTCAGACACACACATGGACAGGCGCACACCCAGGTGGGCAGCGGTGCAAGCTAAGGGTCCTGAGAGTGAAGATGAACAGGTAACAGTGTAAAGGATGTAACCAGTACCCCCGCCTCAAAACAAACTGAGTAAACATGCCCAGTGTGTGGAGACAGTGTGTGTCGGGGTTGGAATGACAATGTTTTGTTTTTGTGTTGCAAGTGTTATATATGGAAGCCCTAAGCAGCCATACATTTATACATTTTATTTCCTTCCTATTTAAATCATTATCTTGAAATAATAAATGTTATCCCAAAATAACAGGATAACTTTTGAGATATCTTGACCTAACGACTTTGTTTTCTCTAAAACAAAAACAAAAGGATAGTCTAGTACGTTAAATCATTGCAGAAAACATCATTCAGTGTAGCAACGGCGGTGGAGCAGGGGTATTTCAATCAGTGTCACATCCATCAGTCAGGTCAGCATGGCATGATGTGTGTAATGTGTAATGGAAATCTCACGTCTATTACATTTGATTCATTATCTTAGTCTTCAATTAATTATGTAGTTATATCAGGAAAATAAAGTCTTGTTATCTCAAGATGACAAGAAAATTATCCTGCTATCTCAGGACAGCATTATATCCAAAATAATTCAAGTAAATAAAATGTATGCATGACCACTTAGGGCTACAAAATTACGATTATGAGTACTACAAGTTTTTTCATGACATCTCAAAACAAAATGAGAAACCTTGTGATTTAAATTTTTAAAAAAGCAGTTATTGTCTCATTTTACCAATAACCCTTAAAAATTAGATATATGATTTGAACTCTGGAAAACACGCAGGTGCACTGATTAACCAATCCACCAGTCAATGAGTCAAATAGTGAGTGATGTGAACATTCAAATATGAACCGAAATTTGTTCTATTTCCCAAAGCAGCTTACTTCACATGACACCTCTGACAGGGAAAAATCCAGTCAGTCATTCAAAACACTTAACGGATTTTCCACCGTGACAAACAAAAACAGCTACACTTAAATAAATATGGTACTGAATTCTTATTTATTCAAGCAGCCCCGCTGGGGAATCAAACATATTTTATCCACTTTGATGATAACAAAATACATTTTGCGAAAATGCAAAGCAAGTTTAAAAAAAAAAAAAAAAAAAAGTAAATCAATACCATTATTGTATCTTGTATCAGGGAGTGATGCATTCAAGCTCGTCTCTCCTCTTTCATTAAATAAATTGACAGTTCTGGTTAGATGTTGCCAGTGCCAGTGCCAGCTGGAGACGTCCTCAAAGGATGAGTGGAAATGGGAGTTGAAATGGAGCAACCGTGTGTGTGTTAACTGTGAAACCATTCACACAAATCTATCAACAGAATTCCCATAAAACTACAAACATCATAAACCATCTTAAATTCCAATTTGTTAGAGATATAAGCCCCAAACTCCACTGGGACGTGGTCACGTGGGAAACAGGCTGCTGTTCTCCAGACTGGCTGTTGCAGGGCTGCAGGAGCAACTGAAAATTGGCCCCCAAAATGGCGAACGGAGCAGAAAAAAAAACAAGGGGCTAGCTGATGATGCGGCTAATTGATTGCAAGGAAGGGAACTCCTCATTCTCCCTGATGTGCAGGGTCTTGTGGGAGTTAAAGTCTTTGGGGGCAAGTACCTGTCTACAAGTGGGGCACACCTGGCAGTCCAGCTCAGCTGCAGTGTTAGCCGCTGTGGTCGGCGTCTGCCAGGCATTCTTCTTGTTCTTGTTTTTCTTTCCTCCTCCACCACCTGACTGCTTCTCCATTGCCCTGCAGTCTCCGTGGGCAGTCAGGAGCTCCTGCTGCTTACCAGTGTCCGGCAATAGCACCAGCAGCTCATTGAAGATGCGGTTAAAGTCATCTCCGAGCAGGTCCTTGCAGCTGCGGTGGTACTGGGCGGCTGATAACACACCCTGGGAACAAAGAGAGAAAGTCAGGAGATGAGTAGAGTAAGGAAGTAAACGTAGCTTTAGAACTGTGTACAATCCAAAATGTAAACAAATCCAGCAGTAAAATTTGTGATAGGATCATAGATTTGATTATTATTATGACAAATACCTGTCTGAACTGTGCAGAGTAGTTTTTGAACTCGTTGAACTTTGACTCATCGTTGTGGAGGTACTTTCTAATGGATTGGATCAACTCCAGGTTCCTCTGATGGAAGTCGTCTGGCACCAGGTAGCCACTACTCGACACCTTGGGCGGTCTGGGAAATTAAAACAAAAAAAGAGAGACATTACGTTCACTCACTTAGTACCTGACAAGGCCAACATCAATAAATCAAAGAGGGAGATTGTCTCACGGGTTGACTGGAGAAGGAGCCGGCTCCACCACATTGCTATTGAGGGGGATCCCGGTGAATCCCGGGGGAGGTTTAGTGGCTGAGATGCCCAGGCCAGGAGGAGGTGGGGGCAGAGCAGAGGATGGGGCAGGAGCTGAAACTTTCATCGGGAAGGAGCTCTTGAAACCTGAGTGATAAACACAGGGTGAGCTGCTGTTTCTACCACAATAGGATGACCCTGAACTTATTGCACTTAAGTCAATACATACGACATCAGATATGACGTGACAAAACACAAAAACTGGGCAACAGGGCTAAACCTTGGAGTTAATTTGAGGCAGCAATCAATATAGCTGACAGTGACGGCTGTAAATTCAGCAAAACGGCTCCCAAACACAGACCTCTTTAGGCCTTAATATTGACAAAGCAATAACTTCCAAAACTGCCACACAGACGAGAAGAGAAATTGGTGATCGAGACCTCAACTTGCTATGGAAATTTTTATTGGCTTTGTATTTTGAGAGATAAATTGGAGCATTTCCAATTCACTTCCAGAAAGTCTGTCTGACTTTTTTTCTGGAGACAGCACCTATCAGCCACTAAAGCAGATGCACAGTCAGCATCCAAGAACAAGTCAAATTCAGTTAAGTCATCGCAGATGATGTTGTCAATATAAACTTATGGGTGAATGGGAATTATTGTAAACTAATAGAAATTGCCATGAAACTTCCCCAGTTCATTACTTACATAAAGATAAAATATGCAAATGAGGCATTGTATGATTATAGCTAAATTCCACCACACATGGATGTGACGCATTCAGAATGCGCCATGGCCACCGGATCTAATTGCAGTCATTTTAGTCAGTGTTTGAAACCCCACCAGATGTGCTGCAGTCTGTTTCAGAAGCATCCAGAAATGGACGACCAAAAGGGGAAACAATTCAATATGAAGCATAATTACTCATGGTACAAGCACGTAAACCAGGGTAAAATGACCAAATCTGAGCAAGTTCATTAAGTCTGGTGGGAAAAAAGCTCCTGGTGGGGTTTGAATCTGTGTGGAGAACAGACTATATTGATTTTCAATTCAGTTTTATTTTGTTTTTTTGAGGATTTTTTAAAAATAAATCAGGCTATGAATGATATATGTACAGATCAGTCTGCAAAAACTTTCAGAATAGATGAATAGATAAAATGATATCATCCTGCAGTGCTGTACCTGGTGGAGGGTTCTTGGTCATTAGAGCAGGGAACTCTTCCTCCTGTTCAAGAGGGGGGTCTGTGTTGGGATGAGGGGTCACAGTAACCGCCTTCTTAATAATGGGTGGTGACTTCTCAGGGTGGCCATTAGCCAATCCAGTTGTTATTGCCGCCGTCACCACACTGGAAATGGGTTTGTTCCAAGTCTTCTCAGGGACGTTCTCCTTCTGTGCAGCCGTCTCCACTGACTTTGCGCTTACAGTTTGCGTTATCCCTGACACAGAAGACACAGGCGTCGAGGGAGTGGCCGTGTTCTTCTGCTGTTTTTTCTTCTTGCTGGCTTTCGAGGTAGGAGGATCTGGGTTGGGGTTTGGAGGGTTGGAGGTCATGGTAGGGGGTTTGCTGTTGCCTCCTTTAACAGTGAGCAGAGAAGAGATATCCAACATGGTGGGCACCGAGCGGAACTCCTGCTGTGTCAGTCCTCCACTCTCATCATCAGATGACGGAGGAGACCGATTAGTTGCTGCTTTCCCGTTCTCCCCCACTTTCTTTTTCCTGCGTGAAGACGAAGAGGTTGATGAGGAGAGCGGCTGAGGGCCAGAGGGTGCAGATGAGAGTGCAGGCGGAGGCCTAGAGGAAGGAGGAGGATGAGAGGCGGGTTTGGCCACGGCAGTGTGGTTGGACCAGGCAGAGTTTCTGCCAGCTGTGGTTTTGAGGGGCCGGATTTTGGACACGAGAGCGGGGAAATCCTCCTCTTGAAAAGAGGAAGTCTTTTTAGGTTGGGCAGAGTAAGCCGGGGTCATCGGGGATGAGACAGCAACAGTTGAGAGGCTCGGGAAATCATCTTCCTTTAAAGTCGCACGGGGTGCAGTTAGGGCCGCAGGAACAGGCTTTACACTGCAGAGAATAACAGAAATTAAACATTCCTGTACAACATGATGTAAGATGAGGATTTCAGTTTGTACTGTGTCTTAAAGTTACATTGGTGTGGCCGCTGTGGCTCCTAACGCTGGGAAGTCATCTTCTTCTGGATTAGTGCTCTTCATTGTTCTCACTGTGAAAGAGGTGAGAATAAAAGTGTCAGCACACGTTACATTAGCCCTTAGAGCTAAATTATAGCCATCAACACATTAACAGGTAAGCATATATATTTTTTGTCTCACCTGGAGGTTTATTTGTTGGTTTGAGGTTTCCAGTCCTGTGTCTGGGCTCTTCTGGTTCTGTTCTCTCTGTCCTCTCCTCTCTGCAGTGTTTGGGAGCGCTCTTCTCCTGCACTGCTCCTCTCTCCTCCTGTCTACGCATGGCCAAGGATGCCCTCCTAGCAGCTGCCATCTCCCTGTCTTCTTCCTCCCTGTGTGTACAAGCACACATTCAAATACACTCGATTGGACAAATATGCATCACGACTGGAGTTTGCTATAACATTTTGTATGGTTTGAACACACCGAAGAGCTCTTGTAAAGCCTGCCCAGCGCAACATATCAATAGAGTTATTGTACAAAAAGAAATGTCACACACACAGTGACAGTACAAGGTTGTGGGACACTCCGTTATGACAGCATGATGCAGCCATTCATTAAATATTTTCCATGTTCATGCCTCAACAATGGCACTGGATGCTCAGCAGTCCAGTTACAAGGCTCGTGATCACAGCCACACATTTGTCTGCCCGCTGTGGAAGCACAGATACAAAGCTACCCTACAACATGTGAAGTCATAAATCTACCATCCAATCAACACTGCACTGCTAATTCAGACTCACCTGGAGTACCTCCAGCTCTTCTGCCCACCCTGAGGCCTTGCTCCTCTTCCACCTCGACTGTTACGCAACTCCTCATAGTCCTCACCTGACACCATACCTGACATGACAGACACGTCCGTTTTATTCAACATCAATAACAGCAATCTAAATATTAAGATAACATCAGTCTCTCACACGCACACAAACCTTCATTTCTCCTCTGTTGTCTTGGGGCGTAGTTAAACTGCAGGTCGATCTGGCGGTTCTGTCGAGCCTCTGCTCGGTTCTTGCTGTGTGCTGCGGCCTTGTGGGCCTTGTAGTCGATCTCAGTGCGGAATGCATGGGTGAACTGTTCTGTGGCACAGCGGCCTTCCTCGCAAAGATAGTGACTCTCTCTGAAGTGCTCGCTCAGGTACGGATAATCACTGTTGACAGCAGCATTAAGAACGAAATGTAATGTATGTTTGTAATATAATAAACATCAAAACTAAATGAACACATTGTATATGTGTGTTTGAAATGGTTTTATACACACCTGTAGTATTCCTGGGAACCATCGGCATCACAGAAATGGCAGAAGTAGTGGTCCCTGCGCAAATGTTTAAGCAGCTCATCATTATCAAGGTAACGGTCATCGCAGAACTTGCAGAGTGGGTGTCCTCTGTGACTGGTATCGTCCGGGTCTCCATGTGCTCGGTGACGTGCCAGTTCCTTACGGTTGTACCACTTGCGCTCATGGGAGAAAATCTAATGGGAGATAAAAGATAAATAAAGATGTTTAGATTTAATATATGTAATAATATGCAGCATCATATAGACATAATTCTCAAAACGTTCCTACATTTGCATTCTACGTTGCCTAAAAAGTCAGTACTCCTTATATGGAGGACCTGGTGAGTCTTGCAGTTTGATGAGGAAAAAATAGATATGTGAATCAATACATACATATAGACCTAGATCACAGTATAAAGAGAATTATAAATAACTTCAAAACAACTGGTGCTGGGAACAATTAGATGGATCGATATTTACTGATAATTCTAAAATATCAATATAAAAATAACTCCTCCTTCTATGATGCTGTTTCCCCTTCAAACAGCAACAAGATTAGCAACATGTATTCCAATACGAGATCAATAATGTGCTCATTTTGCTGTATATTATAATTAATAATGGCATTATACTGTGTAAAATCCTCTGTAATCGATTTGAGTTGCTGCAGTCAAGGAAAAAAGTTTTGGTGCCCTCGGGTGGTCCAAAAACTAAACTGCACATACTTCCAATTTTAACAATTGATTATATTTTCCCCAAAGTTTGATTCTTCAAAGTTTCTGAGTGTCCCATACATAACTTTTCATGATAGCTCTTATTGGTCATCAACTGGTAATTCACACACATTGACATTTTCATACTGACAGAAATCTATTCTATAACTGGTCAACAATAGGTCTATCTACTTAAAACTATCCAGTCTGATCTGTATGTGAAAACTGTGGGCTGTATGTCTGTGGTATTCTGATTGAACAATGACTGACACGCCTAGGATCAGATGGTCAGGAATGAGTATACCTTGAGATGCTTTGTGCAGAGTTTGCAACAGAAGAGCTCGTGCTGCTTCCTCATGTGGTACTCCAGCTCCTCAAACTTTGAGAAGACCTTAGGCTCTGAACAGCGGAGACACTCTGGCAACAGCAGATGCCTGATAAAACACACACAGAGAAAGATTCAATCAGAGTTGAGCAAACACACTATCAGAAACTATAGATAATACTTCAGATAAAAGGATGCAAATAATCCTACAAGTTACTGTGTGTTCTGGTTTTTGCTCTGGTGTAGTGGTGGTGCTCTGTAGTGTGGAGAGCACAATGTTGTTTTCTTACTGTGTGCACGTGTGTATATTTAACCCCTTATTTCAATATGAGTTAACTATTTAATTATTTTCAACACAAAGAAGCATCGCTCCTGAGCAATGATGTGTTTTCATGTCTGCACACTGTCATAGCAGTAGTGTGGGTGTCTTGAATGTCAGCACACACGTGATCATGTCTCACATATGAGACATAAAATCAGGTTCTTTCTTCATATAAAACCAGAAAAACAGGTTACCTGGGTTTTTTTTAGTTACCTGATTATAACTACTTTTCCAAGGAACTGGTAGCTCAAAGTTAACAGACAGAGTGAAATGTTACCAGCATTTGACTGGTGGTTGAGTCTACACTGATTGTAGTAGTAAGAGTTGAAATTATTAACAGTCTCTGAATAACAAAGTCATAAGGATGAAGGATGGAGCAGAGCAGCACCTGTACTGGGCATAGATCTTCTCGTCACTGAAATAGATATCATGCTTCTTCTCACAGGGGAACTGCTGATAGGGCAGAGACAAGAAGGCCTCCAGTTTTTTCACAAACACCACCTGAGAACAAGACAGACAGTACATTAGAATGACTGGTCATTTCATGCCACACACACTGCTGAAAACACGATTCACAGAGTTTATATTCACAGGCAGATTTTGTTTTGACACAGAGTTTTCAGGGGCTGGAATGCTACACATGTGTCGTCAACAAAGCCTTCATACAGATCTTATGTAATGTGAAGGGTATCCTATGGAAAATTGGTATGCACTAACCAGACAGTACAGAAGTTTACATATAAATTCAAAACATTCTGTCAATGGCAACATCCAGCTGTAAGAGTACTTGACAATGACCCATATTTGACAATATCTATACTCCAAAGTTGACAGCAGGCGTTTGAAGTTAGTGCTAGGCCCCTGATGGTATCACTCTGCTGAGTTGACTAAAGTGGGCACAAGTCCATTTAGCTGGTTACTTGTTATATGAGAGGGACGGCCTCAAGGAAAAGGAGACAGACAGGCTGGCTAACTACCTTTAGACAGGTCTAGCGTTTTAATACACAACAACCGAGTAAATGACAGCTAGCAAGCTACCTGCCACCGCTGCAGCATTTAAACGTGCTCATGCTCATGTTTGTCTGAGGGGTGACAGCTGACATGTTGCACTAGCTCAAACGCACTGACAGTTCTCTAAATCACAACATTATGTGTTACATTTAGTAAAGGCCAGTTGGACTACCACGCTGTCAAATGCTCAACTGCGGTGGTCAACCTGTGAGCCAACTCTACCTGACTTAAGGTGGAGCTAACCTACAGTGGCTAAGCTAGCTTTGCTAAGCTAATGACAGCAGAAAAAAGTAGTCTGGGCAGTTGTTAGAGACCGCGGGTAGCTATGTCTTATTTACCACCAATGATTTTCATTTATTACTAATCCAACTAAGATATTATCATACGAATATCAACTCGTTTTTCTACAATAAAACTACCAAAGCCGCGCGGCCTAGCTAGCTACCACAGGGCGCCATCCCCGAAGCACAGTAGCATATATATCCGCACCTTGTCGAGCTCCACCCGGCAGACAGCGCAGTACTTCTGGTCGCACAGCACCCTCATTTTGGTGGAGCAGCGGTAACAAACCGGGTGGTCGCATTTTCCCAAGGCGAAGATATCGACTTCTTGGCAGCACAGGACGCAGTGTTTCTCTGCTTCTTTCATGGTTGTTGAATCCATTGTGGTTAAAAAAAAAAGGCACGAATCTACTTTAATAATATTTGTTATTAGGGAGAGCCTCAGCCGCTGAAGTGCTTACGTAATTATGAAAGTCCGAGCTACTGCCGCGTCACGTAACTATCGTACCTCCGATCTGTATAGTATGTGGATGGAAAATACGCCTTCCGGTGCTGCTGCTTATACCCATCATACGAGTGTCCATCTGCGTAGGAGAGCATGACTGTCCCACGTGTTGTCCCATGGTGTGTGCCGGGCACCCGGTCTTGAGCCTGCAGGAGCTGATGCTGATATGAGGTCCTGAACATGTGCCTCAAAGTCCTGGTTTTAAATACACACCAATGTTTACTGTATTTTTATGAGTTGCAACTGTATAAGGACTAAGAGATTAAATGCACTATTGTATTTTAATTTAACTTAATTGCATTTAAAATTGTATCATATATTATATAACGATTCTAAAGTCTTAATTTTCACAGTCTAACTCAGAATTATCCTGATAAGATAAGATACACTTTAATGATCCCACACCAGAGAAGAATTAAGAAATTACTCATAAATAAGAAATATATAGAAGTTGTGCAGGTGTTAAAAGAGTCTGACAGCTGTTGGAATGAAGGACCCTTTTTACATGGTGGGAGTAGCAGTCTGTTGCTGAAGGAGCTGTTTAAGGTCCCCACAGTCTGCAGAGGATAAGAAAAGTTAATCATGATGGATGTAAGCTTTGCCAGCATCCTCCTCTGCCCCACTTCCCAGAACACCCAGGTATTTGTATGCTCCCACCATCTCGATACCCAATCCAATCAATTCACTGGTGTGGTCTGAGGTGTCTTCCCAGAAGTCCATAACAATCTCCTTCGTCTTGCTGGCATTGATGTAAAAGTGGATGAGATTGCACTGTTTGACAAATGTGATGAAGTGATGAAGTATTGAGAGTTCATGAAGTTAATAAGAAACTGTTTTTTAATCTGTGGGCCAACATAACCACAAACACCATCTTGCAAACTTCATCTCAGGACAAGAAGAGAGATAATGTTTTGTTCAAAATGCTGATGAGATAATAAAGAAATAAAATCTATTTTTAAATAAAATTCTCTTTCTATAGACTATAGAAACTCAGTCTCTCTCTCATTCATTCTCTCAGACCATGTCAGAATGGTGGGGTGAGTTTCATTTCTGTTATAATGAAACTTACATTGTCTTTCTATGCCTCTCTTGTTTTAGTTCAAAGCCCAAAGGTGATGTTTCGAAACCATTATATAACTATGAGTAAACCCTTGAGACTGCTCGACAGTGGTTTCGTTGTTTGAACAGGAAGAAAAAAGTCTGTATAGTTTATCAGCCCTGATTGTCTTCAGTCTGAATCTGGACAGAGGGAGGGTTTACCGTTGGATTTGCTATTTCACAACAACATGTCGAGTAAGTGAAAATGAAAACATCCATTTAATCATTTCAACAAGACACCAGGAGAAAATCAGCAGGCACGAGTTCATTCCTTGTACTGAATAAAACTGCTACGTGTTAAGGTGACTTCAGTGGTTTTGGGAGATTTAAGGCCACTAAAGTTTAGGTTTATTTGGAGCTGTTGTAGTCATTATGATTTCCAACACAACAAAAGGACAAAGTAGCACATTCAGTACTATTTTTGTAGTATTTGCAGGATGTGGTTACCAATAAAGATATCCACTGTTTTCAAGAAAGTGACACATTCCCAGGAAGTCCTCATCACTGGAGCTGTAAGCAGTGAATAATACAGTCAGCTAGTGCTTTAACGTGGTCAAGTGTCCATGTTTGTAGAGTGTTTTGCTTGCTATCGTTTCTTGTAGTGGATTTTGTTCAGTCCCATGATTCTGAAGGTGCAGCTGGCAATCTTCTCATACAGAAGGAACATGAGGGCAGCAGTCAGCACCGTCTGCAACAGCTTGGCCTCCAGGCCTTTGAACAGACCCAATATGCCATACTTCCTGCAAGGTCATAATGATAAATGTAAATATGTTAAAGAGTAAAAGTCTTTGTTTATTCATGCAAATGGTATATCATGTATTGTCCTCCTGCATGTACAAAAGCTAATGACAGAGCTGCATATTGATGATAAATATATTGGTTAAAAAGGCAATGTACCTCACACAAGAACCAAATCTGATTTGTTTCTCAAATGATTTTCTTCAATCTTGTCTGACCAGTTATTTGCATGTGATCGGGTCAGATTTGTGCATTCAGGCATTGTTGACTCACCTGCACTGATTTCTGTGGTAACAACATAGGCTTACAGTGTTTACATAATGCTATGTTGTGGTACAGTTTTTCAAATAAAGACCCTAAGAGTAAGTTGTAGGCCAGATGATGGAGATGTGTTTTCTAGTGCTCAAAGTCAAAATTCATCATTGCGTTATGCACAACATCTTAAGAGAAGAACTTAAAGGTCCAGTGGCTATCGGTGAGGCTGATTTCAACCAACTACGGTAGCTGCAAAAAATATGAAAGGCCCTATAGTTAGTGTTTACTTTGTATATTCTGGACTTATGGATATTATATTCAATTAGATCCACCTAAATGTTACACACTGGACCTGTAAATTGAGCCATGAAGTTACACAAAATTAAAATTGCAACAATAAATACCTTAATAAGTCTTAATATGTGTGAGTTTGTGTGTACACCCACCTGACTCTATTGACCAATAGACACTTGATTGTCCTTAGACTAGACAGTAGTTTTGACTTGTCCGTTGACTCGTTGAACTGACCAAACTGCATTGTTTTAAAAACAAGAACAAACATTTCCTCTTAAATCTTCAATGTGTGAAACTCTTTTCAATTATTCTGATGCCACAGATGTTTGCTTGAGGAAGATTTTAATTATACAAAATGTATAAAACCCACCCTAAGAATGGACTGTATAGTTTGCAGTGGGTACGTAACAACGGTGGCGACCATTTTGGCAACAGCACCGATCATGAAGGCCTCTACAGATGACAGCTTGGGGTGAAAAAGAACAAAACATGTTATATTTTTGTGCAATTTCATATTAGCATGAGCAAAATGTGTGTGGTATGAAATCAAACACAGCCAAACCTTCAGCTTAAGCCACACAATAATCATGTGAATAGAATTAACAAGTGTCTGCATATTGAGTGTCTACTCATCCATATGATGGGATGACCTGAAGCAGCTTCTTTCCTTTACTTTACTCCTTTCCATTGGCTAATTATATGTGCATATGTGTTTGTGCATTTTCAGCACTGTTTGACTGCAACGTTACTGTATTATTATTCAGCATAGATCAATTTTTAAACTGGTTTCAAATGATTTAAGGTGACTTTAGGGAATCTAGGTCAACTACTCAGTGAATGTTATCACTTCTTCTTGCTCACCTCCCTGGGAACTCCTCTCCTGAGCTGCCTCTTCAGTCCTTCATAAATCATGAACTGGATGGCGGGGTTCAGCACCAGCAGCAGGGACGGGAAGGTCCCGTTCCACAGTGCACCCACGCCCTCACCACGGATAATCTGCATAAATGCATCTGGAAAAAAAAAAAACAAAAGAGCAAAATAGCAATTATTGAACTCAGTGTATTGCACTCAGTATAACCTACAAGAACACAAACATGATCTGACAATGACCATTTACCCAGAATGCCAGAGTAGTTGGTGGGCCGTATGTCTGCATTGCGAAAGTTGGAACCTTGAAGCTTCAGCCTGGTGTTGACGACCCACAAAGGAGTAGTAACTAGTACATTTACAACACCTAGAGGCAAGAAAGCAAATAGAAATCAACATCATTACTAAAGGAAACAGTCTGGCTCTGTCAACAAGTTCAAACCCTGAAATTAGATTAACTTTCTTGTCCTGTGTCACAACAACAAAACTTTAATGATCTGTACCCTCTTACCTGCAGCAATGCCAATGATTAAGTCACTGCTGGTTGTTGACTGTTTTCCCTTCAGCCAGTTAGCCTTGAGGCTGTGGAAGCAGTAGAAGTAAACAAAGTTGGAGCAGCACAGGCTGCAGATGACTGGGAACCAACCTCTGTACAAAGCCTGTCTGCAGGGGGGGAGAGAGCAAACACGGGAACACATCTTAGAGGTACTCCTATACTGTAGCAGACATATGTGTCTCTCTAAATATGTAAATTTTAGATTCTTCAAAGCAACCTTTTGCTGTGATGACATTCTCTCACTCAGCTTTGTGCATTTGAGACTATCAGTTGTATTGTTCAGAGGTAGTGTTCAACTGTTGTAGTAATCCATATTATGACTGCTGCTGCTCAACTAAGTAAAGTAAAATAACAGTCCATCAAGACAAGTCAATCTGGAAAATGAGAAAGAACTCTGACTGTGTCTTTTAGTACAGTTAAAAAAAACATCAAATTCTGTGATGAAACTGGTTCTCATGAGGATGATGACGGTGTGTGTAGCTTTGCTGGGACACTATTATTCATCAAAATTCAAAGCAAGCTTAACCAACATGGCTACCACAGCATTCTGCTATCCAATTTGGTTTGCACTTAATCATTTGTTTTTCAACATAACAGTGAACCAAAACACTCTTCCAGGCTACGTAAGGCTAACCGCAGAGTAAAGAAAAAGCAGTCAACAAGTGCTCAGCATGTATGTCATCCTTTAAGACTGCTTAAAAAGCAATGCAGGTGACAACCTCATGAAGCTGATAAAGAGAATGCCAAGAATGTGCAAATCTGTCATCAAAGTAAAATGTGGTTACTTTGAACAATCTGAAATATAAAAACATACAGTATTTTGCTTGTCTTTACCACATATGTCTGCAATGTAGAAAATAATTAAAAAATAAATAAATAAATAACACATTCAATCAACTCTAGTAACACTTTTTCACTCACAGTCCTTCCTCTTTGACGATTTCTGCCAGAATGGCTGGGGTTGATTTGGCTTTCCTATGTTCATCCACTGAACACAAACAAAAAGACAACTTGTTTTATTACACTGACTATTAGAATTATAGGAACTTTAAAAAAGACTGTGTCACTTCTGTTTATTACCTTGAAGCCTTAGTCTTGCAGTATCCAGAGGGAAGAATACTGTCATGGCAGTCACACTTCCCTAAAACAATAAAGAAACTCAGCATATCAGTCTTGCACTAAACGCCACTGACAAATGTAACAATTTAAAAGGGCACAAGTGTGTATAGCAAAACACACACACGTTGACTAAAGATGCTGTATTTTCCTTACTGATCATAAAACACTCTTCAATTCGGCATGGCTGGTAAATTATATGTAATACCAGTTGTTGCCAGAAAGGTTAGCCAAAACATTTGAAAAGATCTCAGTCTATTTAATGCGAAATGTGGGGCTATCAGGTCTAAAACGTTACATGTTGAATGACGTTTTGTGCTGAAGATTTACACTGCATGAGCACTAACTATAGAGTTACAGCTGCTGTCATTATACACTCAATTACAGAAATGAAAAATGAAAGGAAGGTTAACTTACCATTGCTCCTGACACAGCGTGAACCAAACTCTCATACGTGAAAACTGCGGAGCTCATTTTGAATTTATTTGGATTTTCCAACCTTTTTATCGATTTAAATAAATCCACATGAAACTGCTTCTACTACAACAAAACATCTACTGGACCCTCACACCGCTACTGACTGCCGTTGATGTCGCGCTTCCTTGTAGCTGACTTGCGGACGTCCTTCTACGGAGCACATGGGCGTTATGGGTAATGTAGTTCTCACTAGATAAAACTAATTCAGCATTCAAATTGTTCTTTTTTATCTTTTAGAAATATTTGTTTCATAGCAACAAATACTCTCCATTTCCATGCATTACAGTGATTTGTATATTTTTTCCCCTTCATTTTATTTTTCATTTAATTGCATTTTATTACATGTACCATGTATACCCAAACTACAGATGCCTTAGTGACAGTGCAATGATGTGTGGCAGGTGTTATCAGAGCCTAAAGTTAGTTCAACGTGGTGCGTACCAGCAGTCTGTATTTGTCTGTTCATGGATTGTTTATTCAAATTTATAATGCACTCAGTGCTGCCACAGGCCTCTTGGTGGCCTCTCTCTCTCAGACTGTTTGATGACATGCTGCTGGAGGCAAATTAACAGCTGAGCCATATGTTTATTTCCATTTTATGACAGAACAGTATCGTTCTTCGTTCTATCATTTCAGTTAACTTATGATGGATTGGTTTGGAGTATTCCTTCGCCCTTTAGTGTTTTCTTTTCCAGACAATTGGCAAAACAGCAGATGGAAGCTCCAAATCTTTCTTCATTACACACATCTGCTCTTCATTCAACTTATTATGTTTCTGTCTGAAACAGCAATGATTTAGAGAGGAGGCTGAATTCTTGTTCAACCATTTATTTTGATTTTTATATTAGTTCTGAACCAAGATTCACTTGTAGACATTTATTTTTACACTGACACAAAAGCCTTTATTATTACACTAAATAGTGTGATTCAAAAGCTGTAAAACAGTCATCAATCATCAAAAAATAAATACTTTTTACAGACACTGGATGTGACAATGCAAAAAAATACAGTGTAGTGGGCTATATGCTTATGTTCAAGCCATACAGCCAATGTGACGACATACACGTTAAGTCATCTGACCATATATGGAGTAGACGAGTGACAAAGTTAAAAGTTATTACATGTTTGAGGGTGGAATGTGTGTTAGAAAAACAAATGGCATCTATTTAACCACTCACATAGCAACATGAACTTGAGCAAGGCACTTATTTCTCAGACTACTGCAGTGGAATTGCTCATGGTGGAACACTGGTTATAGTAGGCAGCTCCCAGTTGTTTAAGAGAGCGGCAGCTTACATGCTAACACACGTCAACATAATGTTTATAACTGGCTTGTGAGGGTATATGACTTTTAAATGCAGTGCAGGTGGTCAGTGAGGTGGAGCATGCATGCTCGCCATGGCCCTCGTGACTAAACTGCTAAAATACATTAAAATAGATAATAATAACATCAGTCTCCAGCCCATTCACTCAGCCACTCCTGACACTGCCTCCTCTGCTCCTCACTCTCCTCCTCAGTCCTCTGGTCCTTGCTTCCTTTCCTCCTCTCCTCCTTCTTTCTTGCCCTCTCTCTCTCCTCTTCTTTAATCTTCCTCTCCTCCTCCACCCTCTTCGCCAGCAGGGCCCCCACCGTTGCCTCCAGAGTCCGTAACGAGCGCTGCGGGAGCCACTTGGGATCCTCTATGGGGAGAAAGGGGTCTCCAGCACAGACGAGCAGGGGCAGAGGTTCCAGGGGAATGTGGAGGAAGTGGGCGTGCAGCATCATGCGGTAGGGGGCGTCATCCGCTCCTGAGCTGTAGGTGAAGTCTCCAACGATGGGGTGACCGATTGCGCTACAGTGGACCCTCAACTGGTGGGTTCGTCCTTGAGGGAGGAAAAGATGAGAAAGACTTTTCACAGCTGTGCCAGAGCGTTATTATGAAATACAGATTTTATCGCATGGTCAAGATAATCCACCTCTACAATCTTTTTTAATTTCTCTTGAAGAAAAGGGGTGTAGTTACCAGTGAGTGGCTGCAGTAACACCTTGGTGACAGGATCTCCGTCGTACAACCCATACTCCAACACCGTCAGCTCGGTTTGGCAGGGCTTAGGGTTCTCACAACCTGATGAGAAAAGGATAGAGGAAGATTTTAAGGTCCAGTGTGTAAGATTTAGGTGTATCTACTGGAAGAAATGGATTACAATATTCATATGTATATGAGTATTTGCGGACCACAAACAAAACTTACTTAACAAAATTTGGGATTTCCAATTAGAATCTTTAAAATTTATATCATCACAACAGACAAACACCGTACAAACCAAGCTTGGTCCACATACCTTCTGTTCCCTCAATACACATCATGTGTGTTTTTCCCTCTGATGTGTTCTTGCCGATGGCAAAGTCCAAAGTTTGTGTCTCTCCTTCCACCCAGCCACGTACCTGGAAAACAAAACATTTGGTATTTACTTGCAGATCTTTTTAATCATACCACATACATATAGATATATGGTAATAACTCTGTTGTGTGCTTGTGTTTCACTGTGTGTGTGTGTGTACCAGGGCGAGGTAGGCTTTTGTGACGGTGCGGTCCTTGAAGCAACGGTACGCCCGCCCAGCAGCAGCCTTATTGAGGGCGACACAGAGAGCCCCACTTGTGGAGAAATCCAACTGATGACAGAACCTGTCGATGAGAGGGAAAGATGATGACACTCTTTATGAGCATGATGCCTGTGAGCTATTGTATTCAGTTTTAGTGTGATTCTGACCTGAAGCCATAGTAGGTGCTGGGGTCAGCCAGATGAGGGAAGCGTTGCCGAAGCTGTGCCTGGACGGTGTGTTTCTCGTACCACATCTTGCTGTCAATGCGGATGTCCCAGTGCTTGTCCACTACAATGTAGTCATCACTCTGGTACAGCACACGCAGGCTCTCCAGGCTGGCAGGCTCTGTGGTCATCATGCGCAGCGTTTAACTGACACAGTTCATACAGGCCTGCAGAGACAAGGTGACTGGTTAATATTTCACTGTGTAGCAGTTTGGTTTGTCTGCTCTGGGCTAGAAACATGCAGTGCAACATGGCAGACTAAGAGACATATTTTATGGATTTCATATTACACTCAATGCATAACAATAACAGCACAGAACAACCGTAACTGGACAACCCAAATAGTGAATGCAGGAAGTTTGTGTCATGAATTTTGAGAAGATTGTTTCCTGAAAACTGCATCAGGGACTTTTTATACAATTCTCTGTCTGTATTGTACTGTAACAGAGTGAGAATATGTGTTGTATGATTATCTATCTATCTATCTATCTATCTATCTATCTATCTATCTATCTATCTATCTATCTATCTATCTATCTATGTGTTACGTGTGAATTTCTTGATTTCTAGATAAAGAAATGATATGAAGCATATTAAAATGTGTACAATATGTGTGAATATAGCATTATGTGTTCATATGTGATATAATAAAACATCTGTTCATTAAATATCTGTTAGTATAATTCTTTAAGCATCATGAGTTTTTGCTTATCTGCTTTCTTATACAGCTATTGGCTACAACCGGTAGCAGGTTAGCCTAACCTAACTTATCTTGAAGGCTGATTCTGTCAAAAGGGAACAAAATCAACAAACGCCCTCCAGTGACACCGACACAGCCACTGTTGCTTCAGACAGTCTGGAAGACTTTCTGGTAAGCTCTGATTAGCATGTTAGCATCGTTGCTTTCCTGGCTACTGTATGCTGACACAAGGAGATAACTAACTACTATCTAACTACTAACTAACTATCTGTTAGCGTCTAAACGCCGCGGCTCCCTGGTTAACTACCACGAATAAGTAAATATGTCTTTAAACATACCGAGTTTGAGCAAACGCAGATGTAAACAAATCCACAAGTGATGCAGTGGACTGCGCAGCCTCTCCTTCTTCCTCTCTGCTGGTTATGGCGGAAAACAGAAATATGTACAGCGCCACCTGCTGGACCAAAGTTGGGTCTATTTAAAAATTTATTTTATTTTATTTATTTATTTTATTTTATTTATTTTATCTGTCTGTGTTAAAGATTCGAATGGGTTTATGGTTTTGAATTTAATGAAGTAATCCAGTAAACTTTCTATATATGCTATATACGTCATACATGTTATAAATTCAGTACACTGATCTTTCAATTGCTTTGCATTGGTCATGATTTTGTGTTTAGTGTTTCCTGTTTTATTTTGTAATTCTCCCCCCTCCATGTCTTGTGTTACACCACTTTTGATTATCTGCTCATCCCGATCTCTTGTGACTGTGACAGAGAGAAGGACCTATCTATCTATCTATCTATCTATCTATCTATCTATCTATCTATCTAGTAGAGCAATGAAGAGATGGCTCCCCTACTCAGAGTCTCATCTCCTTCTGGTTTCCTCCCGTCTTCCTGCCACCAGCCAACATCAGTCCATTTCCAGACTCATTAAAATGAAGCAAGGAGTCCAGAATTTGTAAAAGTACTCAATATTTCACAAAAAAGTAAAGATTAAATCGCCTCAGATTTATCTTGTGACACATTGAGGCTCTGACTCCTGGGTTTCCTCCCTTAGTCCAAATGCAGGTTAGGTGAAGCGGAAGCTAAATACATATTTTATCACAGCAGATGAACGCACAGGTGTTACTACAGCCAATGTGGCTGCAGAACATGCTGACTCACTGTTATTAATTTCACCAGTGAATTTCCTGCCATGAGAATGTGACAAAGACCCACTGACTGTGACTGTGAATCTTAAAGCAGATCACTGTAATTTCATCTCCTCTCCTGAGCAGTTAGTAAAATCAAATTTTTATAGACACATTACGGATTGTGGCAATACTATCGAGTCCATCATCTCGACAAAGGGGATTATGTTTATTGTATTTGTTTCATCTGTTTCTGCTCTGTCGGTTGGTGCAGTTCCAGGTCACACACTCATGAATTGTAATGTCCTTAATCCCTCAACCTCCACTCGACATTTTTATCTGGCAGGGGTCATTGGCTGTGATGACACTCTCTATCCAGGATTGTGAGCATGTAGTATTTATGATCATGAAATACTATTCTGTCTTCTGTTGTTGTTTTTCTGTATTTTGTCTGATGTTGCAGTACTTTGCTTCCTTTACTTTCCTTATATTGATACTGCATTATTGTTATAGATGAGGTGTGGCAGTCAGGATGCTTATTTTTGAGTAAATGATGATGAAGCTTTTCCTCAATAGATGCTGGAACATCAGAGAGTTCTGGGAAAGAGACAATGGAACAAGAACTAAATTTAGATCTCCTTCTTCTACTTCTACTCAAGGGCAGGACAGAGAGGTGGTGGTCACTGGTGGCATGGGTCTCCGAGGCCACTGTGCCACCCTGTTGATTGTTCTCTTGAAGAAAATCTTTATTAGTTTCAGTCAATTAATCATTGATCGTTTTTACTTACTTAACATACTTACTTTACTTACTTAAATTGCATACGAATTTATGTATAATGACAATAATATATTGTACTGTAAACTAAAATATGTAGCTTTTATCCAACATTTTAACATTTTTTTTGCTATATTAAGGTACATTTTATTTGCTTTACATTAACATTACATTGACAGTCATTTCATCTTTTTTTTTTATGATTTTCTTTCTTTGTTTGGAACGTATTGTACTGAAACATGATCGTCGAATAAAGTGCAGACTCTTCCTGTATGTAATCCCTGAGCACAGCCAGGTATTAATGTGTTTTCATCTAAGAAGATCAAGAATTATTACATAATTGGCATTTCATAACTCTTCCCATTCTGCGTGTGAGTGCGTAAATGAGACAGGTGTTACTACAAAATAGGATTCAAATGTGGTGTTGTGGCTCTATTGTTGGATTTCTAGATATTGTTGCATAACATTTCAGAGCAAATCATCTTAGAGTGCTGAATGGCAGATTGGCATGTTTACCTGGGCGTGCACTATGATAAAAAGCATCACACACACGCGCACACAAAGAGATGCACGTGGTACTATGCAGTTTAAGTGGAAATCACAAACATTTCAGTCAGATGACAGAGAAGATGAAGCAGAGACAGGCTTAGCTGTCAGACATCCGTGAAGATATAATATATAATATAGTTTTAAAATATCAACAATTTACTGGAAATACTGGCAGTTTTTGAAGAGACTAAAGAAGGAGTGTTTCATCTTTTCACGTTTTGTGGTCTGTGAATGAAAAACACAAACAGATGCTGCGTTTCTCTTGGATTTAGCTGATTCTATGTTCTAGGTCGTTTCTTGGATCTTATCCTTTGTGCTCTTTGGATGTTTGTGGAGTTTCAAAGCTTACTGCAAGACTGGAACCAGTCTGATATATGACATACAATCCCTGCAGAGTCTCAGGTCAGTTTCCTCCACAGGTGTAGGAGTGTACAAGCTGTCTGGATACACCAGCTAGATCTGATCACTGAAAGTGTAGGTGTGACATTACAAACTGTGGATATCTCGCTCCAAAAGAAGTGTGTCTGATCCTTGCATGTATTTCTGTATTTTGTTATTTTCGGGGACTTTTCTCTTTCACCTTGCCACACCTTCCGTGTTGCGACCTCTCTGTGCACCATGCAGAATAAGTCATTTCTGCAGGCTCGCTGTGAAGAGCCTTTAATGACATCGGACTGGGGCATCCCTCTAGTGCTGGCCCTGCTGTTGCTGGCACTGCTCTATGCCTTCCTCTACCTGCCTGCCACAGCTCAGCGAGCCCTGCTGGAGCAGGCCCTCAGCAGCAATAACACAACCACAGCAGTGACCACGGATGACTGGCTCACGGATGAATAGGACAGATGGAAACAAATAGATGGAGAGCTTTAAAAACATGTAGACATGTGACGGTGGTCATAGCGGTCATCAATGCTGACCTTGAGTAGATACTGAGGATTACCCTGCTGTCAACTATTTTTGCTGTCCTGTAGGACAAAATGACAATATGAAGCAGATTGATTGAGTTGTTGTGGGAAAATTATGGATTCAGTGCATGGATTATCTGCACTCCCAATGACATCAAAGGACAATGTATGTATAAGTACCCCTGACTAAGTGACATATTTTATGGATATTTCATATTACACATAACAACAGTTCAAAACTGTAACTGGTGAATAGTAGTTTGTGTCATGACTTTTAAGCAGATTTTTAGGAACTTTTTATACAATTTTTTGTTTTATGTTTTTATTTATTTTTATTTTTCTTCTCCCTGATTTGGTCTGTTGTTCTGTTAGCCCTTGTCTGTTTTGACTATGTTCTTTTTAAAGCAGTATGAAGCAGTTTAGAAGAGGCTCCTAGTGGGAGTCAGGACCCACAGGTTGGGAACCAGTGATTTAGATGACAAACTATTACTTAATATTTTTAGAGGAGAAGAAAGGTTTTAATCATTGTTGATTGCATATAGAGGTTAATAGAGATTAAATATTACTTGATAACCCTTTAAGGAGGTGCCAGTCCACCTGTCCTGTCTCATTGTCTATATCTGTTTCAAAGATAAAAAATAATACTGGAGCACACACAGTTAGCTTAGCATAAACAGGAGGAACAAAATCCACCTACCAGCACCTCTAAGGCTCAGTAATTAACACGTATCCACAACTTGTAATTTCTCCACTTTTTAAACAGATTAAACAAACCAGATATAATATGTTACAAGCTAAGCTAACTGACTGAGATGATTTTAATGGAGAGATAATGGAGAGCAGCATCAATCTTCTCATCTAACTCACAAACAAGCACATTTCCCCAAATGTCTAAGTATTGCTTTAAAACTACCATGATATGGTGTTTGTATGATGTGTAATGTATAATATTAAAGAGATATTAAATGTTTTTTCAACTCTCTTCTGCCCCGTTTGCTTGTTTCTCTCCATGAATCCATGAGTAACTTACATTTGGCTTTGTTACAAGTCATAGTACAATCACAGTATTTCAGTAGGATTGAAATTTTGTAACTGGAATAGAAACTTTGATCTCTTAAGTAGGTAAACTGGGGTAATAAGAGACATCTCACTCATTGTTTGAATGGCCTTTATTAAAAGATACAGGATACTAGATTTGACACCAATATTTGGGGATGCAGCACTTGATCGTTACAGGCTGGAGCATTAGACACTGACAAATGTTTCCAGGTATCTGTGCCTTTAAAAATATCCCTGTAAATACTGTATCTGCAGTATATGGCAACCATTGACATCTGGATATTGCGTCATTGTATCTTTTTTTTTAAAATCACATTAAATTTTACAATAAAGTCGTAAAAAAGGAAGAGAGAATCTTGCTAAACCATGCAACACCCAACAAGCCAACATTTACAGTTAGTCTTAGATCACAACGATTTCAAATGGTATTTCAATGTTCAATATGTTCAGCAACAATGACAATATCATATCCAAAGACTTAAACACAATAATGATACTTCATATTTTTTAAGGAGAATTAATTCATCCCTTGATATACTCCTCAGACAGTACTCCATCTTTCAGCTACCATCTGAAAATGCAGAATTTTATTCACATCTTGTGTTCTTGGTACATGAGAGAGGTTTAGAAAGGGCTAATTTTGTTTTTTTGTTTTTTTTACTGAGTGAATAGTATCAAATCCTAAAGGACATACATGCATCTCTTTCTACAATATGCACAGTTCGGTTACAGTCTTTAACTGGTCTGCTCCACAAAGACTCGAGAAAACTGGTGCTTTGAAAGCAAACTGCAATGTTAAAATACACAATGTCTAAATCTGATAAAACACAAGCTAAAGATCTTGTGCATGTGAGAAGAGGTGATTGATATTTTCATCATCCCAGTTTATTAACAGTTTGTAAAGACAATATTTGGATGATTCAGAGGTATTTTTAAAATTCTAAAACATCTTTTTCTTACTGTAGAGATGATGTATACTGTTCTGTTTTCTACGTGTGTGTGATTTCAAAAAGTATTTGTTGTTTGATTTGTTTACTGCAATTAAAAGGCAGAAAATCATTACGCAATATAATTAATATCATGATATGAAAGTAAGAGAAAACATGATAGAAAAAAAGTCTTCCTTCAAATAATTTTTTTGTATTCCTTCCCCCAATCAGTCAACAAAATAATCAATCAATACCCTATGACTTGGGATAGATATGAATATAGATATGTTGTAACTAATGAAATGGAACCTAATTGAACATACAGTCACATGAACAAGAAAAATGTGACAGAAAGGAGGAGGAAGCCTAAAAAAATATCAATGTATCCAACTCATCTACAACTTAAACCCACCACACAACATTTTTCGTGTATTTCTGTTTCCATTTCAGCAAATTGGCACTGTTAAAAATACCCCCAGGATGATTCTCATGCATGTTCTGAATTTATTAATGAACCTGACCCTCTTTTTAAGTGGATTTATGGATGTTCACTCAAGATGGAGATATCATTGTAAAGTGTAATTATAAGTTACATCTGTGTGTTCAGATTGTGTTCCGTCATGATTCATTCGATAAGTCTTTCTGGCTCACATTGTTGCATTTTACTTTTAACTTTTCCACCTCAGCCTAGCATAAAAACAAAGTTAAAATTTTCAGCATTTCATTTTTTTTGTGCATAACAGGTGGATGAAAACCCATCTACAGCTTCTGCCACAGTGCCATCTGTTGACCACGTTGGTGAGCGGGCAAAATCAGCAAAATTACATTAACTAACTTCCCTTTGGCATGCACCTGTCCTTTTCATCTGACACAGTATCATTGCCTCATGTCGCTCCTCTCTGCGCCCATCTTTCAACTCTTTGACTTTTAAACAAACGTTCTGACGTGTGAATTCCTGCTGAACATCCTAATGCAGTCTGTATTTACATATTTCATCTCTTCTCTTTGGAAAACTCTGTTTGACAGATATCGAAGGTTTGTAATAATGCATTGTATATATTGTATTTCCCTTTTTGTCCCTCAAACTGACTTCCTTTAACCCTCCACTGCTGCTTTATGAAGGCAGGGATACATGAAAGGATGAGAAGGAAGGGTGGCAGAAAGGAAGCTGAAACAAAAAAGGGGGGCTTGTCAGGACCAAAGCTTCATCATGTAGACAGCTCTGGATGGATGGGATGTAGAAGAGGAAAAAAAAACAGTGGCAGGGACAGAAGGCAGACAGAGGAGGGGACTCTCTTTTCTAAAAGTCCCTGTCACTCAGGAGAACAGCGTTAGACAGACGAGGAAGAAAAAGGTAGAAGAGGAGAATAAGGAGGAAGAAGAGGAGAAGGAGAATTGCATGGCTGCTCTCACAGGACGAAGTGGAGGTTGACTAAAGAGAGGGAAGGGAAAGAGGGCGGTGAAGAATAGGACTGAAAGAAGAGCATCGTGTTAATCCCAGTCCTTCTTGACATCGAGGTTCCACTCCCAGTCCAAGTAGACATTCTTGTCGTCATCGGTGAAGCGAGAACGGATCCCATAGGAGCCACGTGACATCAAGCCTTTGGGTGCCTCATCATCTGGGAATACAAACTCATATTCCTCTGCCTTTGGGGCGTAACTTCCCACCATGTACGATACCTTGCCAACTGCAGGAAGATACAAAATGGACTCAAGTAAGCAGAACTTTTATCCAAGTGCTAAAAGTGAGATTCTTATAGGGGAACAATGAAGCCCTTTGTGGCTCCAGAGGGACCTGTATGTCTTGAGCCAGCCTTAAAATGTCACTTAATGATCATCATCTTAACAAGGTATAGTTGTCATACAGTGGCTGAATTGAACTTACTGAGTACTCCTTTTCTGTTGATCACATGATGGTACCTCAAGCCAGCAACGATTTCTCTGTTCACCTGCAGACACACACAGTTTCATCAAATCTTCGATCCAAGTTAACATGAACGTGGGTTGGCACTACATGAGTTCATCAACTGGTTATGTGGTTCTTCATTCCTCTATGACCACAGCTACGCATCCATCCATTTCCTACACTCACTTTATCCTGTTCAGCATTCTTCAGCACACTTGGAATATATGGCTGGGTTTGAATCATTTCTATTAATGATTTACTCAACTTCATGTGTAAAACCCGTGGAGTACCTGTTAAATAAAAATTTTCAGTTGCAGGTAACAGTCTATTGAGAGTGAAATATGGTGGATTAAACACTGTGTTTTTAAGACAAGTTCCACGCTTGCAAGGACATGGAACACACATTCAGACTAATGAGCTTTTGTGATCTGGGTAAACTTCATTTAAAGGCAGCAGTGAAGATGTTTGCCCAGCAGGTGTCCTCACAGCAGAGCAAAGTCAATCACTGAGCTGTTTGGTCATTCTCTGCACAGCTTCCCTTCAGGGGGAGTATTGCCTCTAGTCTACCACCCCTCCCCAGACACAGACACAGACACACTCACACAATGACCTCTTTTCTTTCTGCAGCCATGCAGACTCTTCATTCTAACAAAAACTGCCATATTTGATTGAAGTTTGTCTTTTCTCAGTATTGATAAAATATTCTCTGCAGATAAATGTCCCACAATCCGAATCACTCTCACAAATTAAAGGAGACAATTATTGATCTCATATTCAGCCAGTTGCTGAGTGTTTTGCAGGAGTTACCTTGAATTTTAGAGTTATGATAACAATACTAAATCAAGTATAGTTCCTCAGGGCAAATCACCTATAAACACTGCTAAAATCATTACAAATCAGCCAGTGATGCTTTTAGGTTTCTTGTTTGGTTTCCCCTCTCCTCATGTCTGTAACTTTGTTTCCTGCTGTTTCCACTCATTGATTGTCTGTTCTACATGGATCAGTTTCACCTGTGTCTTGTTATCTTGCCTTGAGTTGTGTTTGTGATCCTCTTGGCTTCAGTGTTTGTTTGTTGTCTTACTGTGTGTCCTGTCCTTGTGCTTTGAGATCTTCTCTTTTCTGGACCTTGCCTTTTCTTTTGGATTTTTTTTATTACCTATATCAGCTTCACCACCCTGTAAGTTCTGTGTGATTAAATCATTTTTGGACTGCACAAACTCTGCCTCCTGTGGCGTCTTCATTTGGCCCTTTCCTCAAATTACCTCTCTTGTATAACTGTGAGTCAAGTAGTGATGTATCTTGCATTCATGGGTCAATATTGTTGGTTGGCACATTTTTCTTACTCTTGTGGCTAACTGGAGAAATATAAAACTACTTAATAATTCTTAATGTGATCATTGTCCAATAAACATCCTGCTCTGCATTCCCTTTGAAAAATATTTCATCATCCACACTCTGGATTTATTTATAGTGGACGTAGAGGTCAATACTGCTGTGTGTTTACATTGGGTGGTTTATTTTATGACAAATGTCTGTGAGAAAGTGGGGAGGGTAACAAATGAAGGTCGGGCAAGGAGAGGAGAAGAGAGATGAAGCAAGAGAAGGACAGAAAAAGTCAGACATTTATAGAGAAGCTGAGAAAAATGTATTAGAGGGAACAATTTAGGTGTTTTGGGTTTTACTGGGAGGGCTTTGGGGCTCGTTCAGTAAATTTTGATATCCGTCAAAAGGATGAGTGGAAGCATCACTAAAGTCACTAGGATTCCTCTGTTGCGTACCATTTATATCAAAATATTTTCATGTAAATCCATTCAGTTGTTGTTGAGCAATTCAATCTGGACCAAAGACGAGGACTGACAGACTGACAGTCTCCCATCCCCAGAGCCACGTTGCAACTCAAATCAAAGACTAAATTAAGAAATCTAAAAAAAAATAATGATCTGTCAGACTTGCGAAACTAGATTGCTGACAAAGTTGCTTATCGAGCATTAATACTTCCCGGCACCACAAAAAAACCACAAAATGAAACTGAAAAGACTCATTAAATATGATAATGGCCTTGTTTGTGGTTGTACAGGACATGGTGGCTTACTCAGCACGGTCTCTCTCTCCCTCTCCTTCTGTTTATCACTTACAGTAAATATCTGATCATCTGTTTGTTTATTCCATCCATACACATACACATGAATATATCCATGATGTAATGCACAGTAAATCTCTCCATCCTTAATATACCTCTGTGACTGCGTCTATCCATCTTACCTTGTAGTCTATCTTTAGTCTGTATGTCACTCCTTCCTTTAAGGCGAGGCTCTTCTCCTTCAGAGCTTGCAGGTCTCCTGCACAAACAACAACAATAGCATCACTCATTGGTCAACATGTATGACATCACCTCCTACAGCGTCTCAAAATGACTCACTGTATGACCTCTGCTGCTGATTTACACCCCCCAAGTGAACCTTTGAAAATTTTTCTTTTATCGCTTTTAGCAGTTAATGAATCATTTTAACATTTTACAAGTTTATGTACTGAATTTCTAAACAAACGGTCAATAAAAGTGACACGTTGAGCTTCAGTTGAAATGGATATAAACAGAACAGGATGAGAAAAAGTAACACAGATGGCCAAAAGAAACAAAAACAAAATACATGTACAAAAAAGGAGTTTTGTCACCAGAACCTTTGTACAATGAAATTGTCTTTGTCGCACTGTGGGGTTGAATGGGTTCATATTGAAAGGAGGGGGGAAACATCCTGGACCATTGTAAAAGCACATCGCAATCAGAAATGCATCCACTGCCTAATCACTTTATATCTCAATTTAAACCCGACCATCAGTCCTGAGTGCTTCCTAATGGAGAGAGAGAGAAGCAGAGGAAGAGAGGAGAGGAGATGAAGGAGAGATAGAGGAATAAAAACAGACAGCTGTGATGTGTGGAAGAAGACAGACAAGCAAATAAAGGAAGTGACCTACAGATAACACACACACACACACACACACACACACACACACAAACAGAGCACAGTACAAGGATGGAGGTTTGATTCCCACTGGTGTCACCCATATTAAAAATATATGCACTTGTGGGACACTTTGAGTAAAAGCCTCCAAGAAACAGCTTGATAAAAATCATGATTTCACTTTCATTGAGAATCGTCATGTCGTCCTGTGGTTTGGAAGAGTTATATCACATGAAACACTTTAAAATCCCCATTAGATAAAATCAAAAATGTATGTTATCGAGCTAATGAAGCTGTTCCTCGGTGTCTGACACTTTTTCTTCGTCTCAGTCTCATTTAATTCGGTCTATCTCTATGTGAACTGTGGTGAAAAACTCTGACTCCTCTACCCTCTCCTCACGTCTCAGGAGACAAAAAGAGAAAAGATACTGGACTCCCCTGGGAGCGTCTGACTGAGAAAATAGGTCAGTGTGGAGAGCTGTCTACCTGTTCCCCTCATGCACACACACACCTACACGCAATATGTCCTCATGCAAGGATGCACACGTGCAGAGCGACCCACACGTTGAACAAAGAGCTGAAGCTCGCACCACAAATTATCTACTGATTATACTGATAAAGGGCAGAAAATTGTAGGGAATAAATGAACTGCCTGTTTACTTTATGATCTATGCACATGCATATTTTTTTGTCCTTTTTTTGTAGCCTCTGCATCAGGTACCGGTAGACATTTACTGTCTGTAACTTCACAACTTAACACAAAGTGCCATATAGAACAAAATAACAGGAATAGGCATAGTATTGTTGGGTTTATTTTATTTAAAACAAATGGATATTAGATGAGCATTATTATTACTCAAATAACCTTGCCAGTAGCTGACACTAAAATCTTAAAATCTTGGGCAACGGGCAATCTAACCGGGCTCAGATTCCTCTAAGGACATAATGACAGAGGAGAAAAGACCGAAAGTGGCGCTGACAGAGGAAACTAAGAAGAGTAAAGAAGAGGTGGCTGAGCAAGAAGGCTGCAGACAAGAGTAAATCTGGGACTGAATTTTAATCATTGGTGAGAGTTTCTTACATATACAATTTTGAACGCAAGAGGTTTGGGTATTTCTACACCAAAATATAGCATCAAACATGGCAGTCAAATGATACGTCTGATTTCATGTCGACTGGGAAGCTGTTAAGAACCTTCAATGCTGCTGTTTCAGTGGAGCAATTAGACTTGACGTGTAAATAAGTCAATTAGCTGCATGACACCTGTGCAATACGTTTATGGGAGACAACCTTTAAAGAATGGTTCTGAGGAAAGACTAGCACCTTTTTCTATTTACTGTCTGCCCACTTAAAGTGGTCATATATTACTGGTATCATTAGAACCACAACACATAATAAATGTGGGATGAATGTCTGTGGCTGAGTAAATGTGTAAAAGCATGCATGCTCAGCAGAACAACCCTGAACCCTGAAAAAACATGAAAGTTTAACAAAGCCAGTGCTTACGTTTAGGGCATTGGAGTGCTGAAAAGTCATAGGATAGGATATTGCTTGCGGTCTGGCAGCAGGCCACACAGTACAGTACGTGACACACCATATATCAGAGACCAAAGTGTTGCATTATGCCTTATAGCATGGAAATATGGTTGTGCAGAGTGTTATCAACTGAGACAAAGAATATGCCTCAAGAATAAGATAAAGTGTGGAAATTATCATTTCAGAGCTACAAGTTTTATCGTAAAAATGTTACGATCCCCTTAAAATTTGACGTTGAACATACACTTCTAACCAAACTAGGTCACAGTATTGTGCTTCCACTATGTGTGTTTTGCATGGGTGGCCCCATTGGACAATAAATCTATATCTCTGGCAGTCGTAGTGCTGTATCCAGTGGGACACAGAAGAACATTAAAAGTTGCTTTTGTGCCGTCAGCTCAGCCTGAGAAAACAAACTATTTTTCATGTTTCAGTGCATCAACCTTCAGGCCATTGATCTAAACACAAACAACAACTAAGATGACAAAGATACTGTAATTTCTTGAGAGTAAGAATAAATCTAAAAGTGAAGTCACAGTGCAGGAGCAGCCCTGATAAAAAGGCAGCGATATCCTGAATGATATCTGAAGCAAAGATTAAGTGAAGAATTCAAAATGAGAAAGAGTAAATACCACGTGAGACAGAAAGTGAAGCAGTCAGACATGTTGTTTTGTTTTATTAACCAGGAAAGGTCTCACTGAGATTAAAAAGTCCTGGCCAAGACAGCAAGCTATGAACACGTAAATTAAAACACACAAAACAAAACAGACAGTATTAAAAACATAACATTCCCCAAAAAATAGAAGTACAAGCTGTGAATCCAATGATCAGTTTAAACAACAACACCCAGATTCTGTCTCCAGGGCTTTTAAACTATACATAACTTTGTGTAATGCATTCCAGTCTGAGGGTGCAGAGTATCCAAACAGCCTCTTCCCAATTTCTGTACAGACATATGAACATATAAAAACCCCTTGACCATCACACTAAGTATTGTCCATCACACTAGTAAGAGATATAAGTAAATAGATAGGATGGAAGAAACCTAAGAATCGCCTTGTATATGAAAATATACCAGTGTGTGCACTTGTTAAATGAAGCATGGTAAACTGTGTTGATCATATGTGATGTAAACGAGTCAGTTCAGCAGTACAGTAAGTCAGTTTTGAGCTTAGTTGCTCTGTGACAGATTTACAATGAACATATTGGGACAAAACTACAAAAATAACCCAAGTAACGATTATACCTTTATGATCAACAAAACAATTAAACTGAACTTGAAATACAATACAAATACAATACAAACAGAGTCAGGGTGCTGCTGTGGGGCATGTTGGTTCACTCCTACAATAAATGGAACAGAACCTTAATTAGTATCATTGGTAACACCTGTATTTACCCTATTTCAAGTCAAAAAGGTCTATCTAACCCAACACTCTACGTCTGATGGGTCAAGCTGTTATTGCAATCATATTGTGTAGTCTGAATCTGATGTTACATTAGTTTATATGAACAAAACAGCACAATTACTTATGGGATGTCTTGCATTGCTATTTTACTGTGACCCAATTCAGTAAACATAGGTATAAATGGACATAAAAAACAATATATTATAAACTCTTTTGTAGTGGATCACAAAGCAAAGCCTCCGAGCACCACTTATCCTGTTGTTGTCTGTGCTGACAGGGACTCAGAGGTTTGATGATGTACTCAGAGAGTTCACCTCCTGAGTTCATGAGCAGTTGTGAACTGAGAAGTTCAGGTTGAGACACGATCCAAACAACCTGAGAGGAGTTAAAGGTCTCTGATTGGACAACCAGTCAAGCATGCAGTTGTGTCTCCTTTCTCGTCTGCACTGACACTCTCACAGTGTCAAGCAATCATATGGTACTGGACAGCGTATCTCACCCTGAAATTCAGAGCCTATAGGTCGACAGTGAGGCAACATGCTCTCGTGTGCACCCCGGACGGCCAGTCAAAACTTTCCTTGACGGCCCACTGATGCTGCGGCCCGCCAGGATTTGTATGCCAGATGGCCAGTATACCACAGCATGCAGAATAGTAAATGCTCGGCATCACTTAGAGCACCGTGCTGCTTTGGTAACAGCTTATAGTGTATAATGAGGTCTCTAATGCATTCAGCCACCGACGGAAAGTCCATTTCACATCCAGTCTGGTGCCGGCTCGGCTATCTGACTGCAACATGATACACCAGCAGGACCGATTATTACACCGCCGCTTACTCTGTAGATTAATGATTAAAGATCCTTTTCTCTCACGCAGCATTCAGCAACTTCTCTTTCTCCCTTTACCTCTGCGACACGAACACACACATTCATCCATCTTAAACCTAATCTTCATTTGAAAAGCTTCCAAGGGAAAGGGGGTATAAGGACTAGTTTTTCAGGTTTTTTAGCAAGATTTTCCAGGTACATGAGCTGAACACTACATTTGTGAGGCCTATCGCAATGCATGCATGCACGTACGCATGGATGACAAGTGAAAAAATGTCGGATTTAAAGTGAGAGGAAGTGATCTCAGGTTGCAAATTTTGTGAAACAGGCTCCAGATTAACTGTGTTACAGTACCTCAAAGCACAAACACCTGAACCAATCTCTTCCTTACAACTGATCCAGTTTCACCAAAATCAGTGAAATAGTTGGAGCTGTGTGACCTAGCGCTGTAAACCCTCCTGACTCGGAGCACAGTTACATAGTACAGAAACAGACGTATGAATGACAGACACCATTCACCTCATTACAAGTCAGTGCAACATCAACATGATTGAAAATCTGTTATTTTATGGTAGAAAAGTTGCTTTAAAGGTTTTAAGTCTCAAGCTGCAGTCGATAACCCTAATGACATCACTATGACATCATGTGATGGCTGATGTGTGCTCCTTGTGAGGAGAAAAATGAATTTCATGTTTGTAATCAGTGGAGTGCCCCTTCAAACTCCCCCAGTTTGTAATATAATCTTTCTGTTAAAAATGTGTAGTGCCCAAGTCCAACCCCAGATTACTCAATTGATTTTCCATCCGCCTTTCTCTTCCTCCATCATCTATGATTGAGATCAGATCTGGGAAGCATTAGATCTGTCTGGTGTGGAAGAACCAGCGTGCTCTTCCCATTTCATGCAATTCAGCAGATCTTCCATTACGCACGGAAACATGCACATTAAATCCTGCTGGATAGGCTCGCTCTCTCACTCTCTGTGTGTTTGAATCAGAGGACACTGCATAGTACAAAGTTAGTATCGCCTAGCAACCAGGTGACCTTTCCTATTAGCAGTCTGTGATTGTGTCTTTTTCTGCGTGAATGTGCATATGTATGCGATCGGCAGGGAAATCCTCTGGTGGAAAAATCATAGCAAGTCCTCTCATGCAGTGAAATCAGTAACAGGAACTGTAGTCCTTCTTATCAGACACACCCTGACGCACAAGTCAATGATAGGTGAAACCACACACACGCATAGATCGATCCTTTCCTCAACTTTGTCTCCTGTAGGGAGTGACATAATCTCTTTGCACCCACCTGATTACCATGCACTGCAGACACACACACACACAAAGTTACAGCCTCCTCACTCCCCTTCCCTGTATGTCGCTTTCTCCTGCACCCAGGGGAAGATGTCAATACTGCCCACTAAGCAAACATTTAGCTGTCTCTCCTCCTTCTCAAGCATGAACACACCCACTGCAGTCTTTCTGCACATAAAATGCAGCACAGCTGGGGTAAGATGCCTTGCTCCAGGGCATATCAGTGATTTGTGTCACCATACAGGAAGCAAGGGTGTAGTAGCACTACACCACATCCACAACGAGCCTGGGTTTAGGGGAGCAACGTAAAGCTGGATAGAGAAGAATTCAGAAGAGTGATAGAGTGATGAAAGGCAAGCGTACCTGTCAGGTCCATGGTCATTGGTCCAGGTGCTTCGTCACAAAGCAGGGTCATTCTGGTCACCTGGACATTTGGCACTGAGAGGTCTGGAGAGGAAAAAGATGAGTTATTACAGTATTCATTCATTTCTTCATTCACTGTTTTATATACTTATTTGCTAAAATAGCTTGACATTTTGGAAAATTCCTTCATTTGCCTTCTTGCGGAGTTAGATTGGGTCTTTCTGGTGTTTTGCAGGCGAGGGGTTGAAATTAGCAACTACACTGCTAGTCTACTGTGTACAGTCATGCTAGTGGCTTTGTATCAGTGCTTTGAGTTAAAATGTTTAGTTAATTTAAGCCTAGCTAATCAGCACTAAACACAAACTGCAACTGAGCATTATGGTAATTAGTTTCGCTGGCATTTGGTCATAAATCAAATTATCGGGCAAACTAAAACTGAATGAATGTCCGTATTAAGTTACAATGTAATCCACTGAGTAGTTGTTGAGACATTTTACCCAGAAACACAAATTTAAGTTGTATGGTGGTCATTAGGAAGCCATTAGGATTCATCCTCTGAACTGTGATTGTTGGTACAAATGTAAGAGGTTATTTCAGTGGAGGACAGACCAGCAGAACTACAATAGCTAAAATACATAAGCCCACAATACTACTGCTGAAAATAAGCTGTAGGTTTAGCTTGTATATGTTAAAAACAGTCTGTAAACACTTCAGTAATTGAAGAAAACCAGCATTGTGGGCTGACATCAGTATTCAGCATGGACAAAAGATAAATGGCCTCTGTGTGACAATAAAGTCCTCTCTGTGTTTCCTTTCTCTCCTTACAGCCTTTTCCACTGAATTCAATGTTACTAAGATGTAGATGTGGCGGTGTTGACTTACAGCAGCGGAGGAGTCAGAGCTATTCTACTGATATCAGCTGTCATGGCCCGGCTGCTGGATTAGAGATGCTGAGGCAAGCAGATCTGTTTCAGTGCGTGTATGTGTGTGTGTGTGTATGTGTGTGTGTGTATATGTGTGTGTGTTTGATCAGAAGTTGATGACTATGTGGAACTATGCACCAAGTCGTTATATTGAGTGTATGGTATTATTAAAGCTGCAGTAACAGTAGGTACCAGAGTGAATCACCAGCTCTTCCATCATGTCAGGTAAACAATGAATACACACACCTGCCCTAAGTACCTGCCCCAGCAGGGTCTGCTTGTACTTGACCAGGCTCTCGTCATCTTTGTCCAGTTCCTGAATCTCCTCCAAAGACTTCTGGACTGGAGGTTTGTAGTTCAGGTTTCTCTCGTCCTCTTCCTCTTCGATTTGCAAATGCTTCTTCTCAGCCATTAGACCTTCCAGAAAGAAGAGGATGGAGAAGATCATTAAATGGAGTAGTAGTAGTTTTATAAAATCTAATTAGAAATTGTGTGTTTTTTTCTTTGTTTTTTAATTATTTGAGCTACTGCACAATCTTTCCATATACCCTCCTGGTTGGGAATCTCTGAACTATAGATTTCACATAACTTGCTACGACATGATTGAAATACGGGTAGAGGAGGAAGAGGAATAAAGTAGGAATAAAGTGCTGACATTGTATCCCATTTGACAAAAACATGCTCTATATTACTGTACACTGTTGGTGTATATTAGTTTTAATTGTTGTACATGGTTAAAAAGTTACTTCTATATAAGTAACTAAAACTAAAATAATCAAATGTGACCTTTCTATGACAGTAAACTGGAAAAAAGCAAAGTAGGAAAAGGCAAGTAAAATTTGCAGTAGGGACCATCTGGAGTAAATATTTCTGTTATATTTCAGCGACTGAAACTCAACCAGCACAGGCAAGATTGCTTTACTGTCTGGGATAAGATGTATATTACTCTATGTAGGGCAGCTCCAGCCATCCGGGGTTTGATTTCATCAGGGATTTTGATTCAATATTGAGTTTTACAGACATTCGATAATGTGTTCTGCAAGCTGAAATCTCATTTTAGCATTTCTACCTCATGCGCACCTCCAGAGAGTGGATACTTGCAAACTGGAATAGTTACAATAACTGGAGGGATTTGGTCAGACAAAGCCACGGCTGACGGCAGTGATGAAAACACAGCAGTTTTAGGAAAACTGACAAAACAAGCATTTCTGCAAAACTGTCACCATGTTAGCAGAACACGGTGACAGTTTTGACATTTTGAATTATATCACAATGAAGGTGAAACTTTTATACTGAAGGGACAACTTATTTACCAAGATGCACCACTGTGCACACTGACAAACTTGTTATTGGACATTATCATGGTGATCTAACAATTGTCTGGAGCTTTTAAAATTTGCTTTACATAGCAGGTAATCCATCAGAGTGGCCGTCATGTCAGCATTTATTTTTGTCCGAGTTGTAGTGATGTTATGGGTGACTTCATTACAAGCGTTACATTGCGTAACATTGGAAGTAATGTAACTTTGATACATTTTTTCAATAATGAACAGAATCAAGGACTCATCTTTCAAGTATTTACATTCATGCTTGTTTGAGTATTTGTACTGTGATTAAAAAAAGTGCTCAAGAGTCCTTTTTTGTAAAAATGTATTAATTACATATTTTATCATTATATGGATCAAATGAGACGCACAAACTTGTTCTTTCCTTAATGACTTACACAAGGACAACACCCACCACTACACACACACACACACACACACACACACACACAGAAACAGATCATTTCCTACAATAAAACATTACATGGCTGCCAACACGAATGCACAATGCATACCTCTAGACTCCAATTATCTGGAGACCACAGACACGAAGTGTGCTGTGGATGTCTATTTACTGTGCTGTAACAGGTTTGTGTAATAGCCTCTGGTTCTGTTTTTACTGTTCATAATGAGACAGCTCAGTGTACATCAGCTCAGAGCTGTGTGTAGAGGTAATTGGATGACACAGAGAGTACACAAATGCCCACACACACAGACACACACTGTAGTCACAAACATACCCACCAAACACATATAAATGCGCAGTCACACAGTGTTACAGATTCTGTAAACATTAGTGGAAATCAAACACATTAAACTGAGACATGCAGTAATGACAAGTGTCAACACACACACACACACGTACCCATGCACTCATCTGTGTGTTTGTAGCAGCACCCCACCCAGTCATGACCAAACACGGCTGCCTTCGCCCGTCACCATGGCAACCCTTTCAACTCCCCTTGCAGTGACATCACCTTTGCTGTGGATCTGTTTTATATGACTGAATATACACAGTGGAGCATTTTATTTTTACTTGCAACAAGAGAGATCCGTGGCATGAGTTTTAATACATCCTGCACACACACGCGCGCGCGCGCGCACACACACACACACACACACACACACACACACGTACACACGTACACACGTTCATACCAATAGATCTATATTTAAAGGCACGGTGTTCTTGGATGTTATAATCCCTTGGTTGTAGTTTTCCTTGAATCAATATTTAGCCAAAGTGCATAGATTGTTTTTATAACACAGTAAAGTTTCCTCATATCTGAGATAAAGCTAATCTACCATCATTTAACACAGTGCTTGGTAAACTGTTAGCAAGGAGCACTATAGCTAATGACTTTCTGTGGATGACACATGGACGATTTTGGCATCTGCAGTTGTCATTACTTAAAGGTCCAGTGTGCAAGATTTACAGGGATTTATTTACAGAATGTTATAAATTGAATAGCTACGTTTTCATTAGCCATGAAAACACCTGTGTATAATCACCAGGTTGTTTTTTTTTTTTTTTTTTACCTTTTAATGAGCTTTTTACGCCAACAGACACCATCTTCCACAGAGTCCACCATGTTGAACCACCATGTTTCTACAGAAGCTCAGAACAGACAAACTAACACTGGCTCTAGATGCACCTTTCAAGTTTGTCACATCTTCAGGGCTAGTGCAGTTTTTCTTCCATACTAGGAAGGAGGGAGTGAGGGGAGGGGATTGCAATCAGCAACTCCACTGTAAGGTGCCACTAAATCCTACAAACAGGACCTTTAAAGGGGATCTTTTTACAACAGTTGATGGAAGAAAATATACATATTTAAATACCTCCATACACATTTTTTGTCCATTTGTTCCATCTATATTGGAAACAATACTATTATAGAAACAAATAAGGTGGTCAGCAAATGAACACAAGTTTCTTTCACATTTAGAGAGACCTTCTAAATGTTGTTTAGAACAATAAATATTAATATTGATATTAACAATCCTATAATGTGAAAAGCCATAAATTAACCAAACATTTTGAATTTGCATATTTTATATAGAACAGAGAATAGAAACAGTTTGGCACAACACTGAAAGGAAAAAGATCAAATATTGGCTTACTGAAAAAGATCACAGCTGGTTTGAAATATTAACACAAAGATCTCATTCAGATTTCTTTTTCTCCCTTCTGCACACATCATAAACTCTACAAAATGTCAGATATGGTACAGGACTTCATAAATAATTCACCTAGCTTTATTTACATATCAAACTCTGCAGCCTGCTCCACAGGAGCGTGCATGTGCACACATGTACACACATCGCTGCGTTAAAGCGTGTTTCTGAGCTGCTATTAAAACAAGTTTCCTCTGTGACATCTGAGAGCTCCTCTTTGATCTCAAGACTGCTGACCTGTCACAGAAAGCGTATCAATTAACATTTATTTGAAAAGGCAGGGTTCGGTCCACAGAGACACTGTCTTTGTGTTTTAATATGGATTTCTTTTAAAGTTGTAGTGTGTGGTAGTAGAAACCTTTCAACCTCAGAAAAGATTTCTCGATTGTTTTAACATCATTTACAGAGTCTGTACCAATTTATCTGATATGATGGGCACTGAGAAGAAGCTATGGTTGTCTGCGAGAAGATCTCAGCCAAATATTCTGTAATAATATTTGACATCCTAAACTCTAAAGAGTTCATCTGCAAAACAGCATCCAAAAGAATATGTCTGTAAATCCTGCAATAAAACACTCGCTGAGAAAGCCTCACCCAAAGAGGTTTGATGAATATTAGCTACCTAAGTAGGCTATATACTCTCTAGTCTTGGTCTTGACTTGGACTCAACCACTCAAATTCTTGATTTTAGGTGGTGGGTCTTATACACCCTGGTCTTGACCATGACTTGGTCTCAGTTTAGGTGGTCTTGACTAGAACACTGGTGATAACATCAATGGAGCACCTTAGTATTTTTTTTTTATTATTATTATTTTAAAAAGTTTTATGTGAGTGGACTCACCTTAGAGATGTTTTTCTAAAATCTTTGCTTTTTAATATCAATTACCAAAGGAAGAGGAGAAAAGGAAAAGGCAGCTGAATTAAGCCTTAAACATGCAGGGCTAAAACGCTCCATATTGTGTGACTCATGGTGTTAGAAACAAGCTAACACTAGCAAAAAGCCAGAAGTGTGTGTGTGTGTGTGTGTGTGTGCATGTGTGTTTGTTCTTGTACATGTGTTGACGTGTGTGCGGTCTGTTCACCCCCCCCACCCATCTGTGATGTGATATTAACTGGTGGATTTTCTTTGATGCCCGTAAAACCGCCTCATTACCCAAGTAGCTTTGAAAGCATCTTCTGCATCATTACACACATGCCTGCTATAAGATATGCACTACAAGTGTAAAATCAGTAAATCAGCACTCTTTTTTTCTTTTTCTTTTTTTACACAAAAGAAAACCAAGAAGAGACGTGTGTCTAAAGGGTGATGCTACTGGGGACTAAAGATACTTTCAAGACACATGTCACCTTTGAAAAATACTAATACAGTTATTTCTGAAATTTTAAAAGGTAAACGCTGTAACCTAATTTATGGATAATAACTCAACTTTCTGTTTTTTTTTTTTGTTTGTTTTGTTCTCTGTAAAATTTTAGACATTAAAATTTTAAACACTTAGACATTAATTTTAGACAATTTTAGACATGAACAACCAAACTGTTCCTCAGTCAGTACGTTTACATGCAGCAAGAAATTCGAATTTCTGATCGTATCAGACTTAGTTCTGACTTTTTAAAGTGCTTGTAAACACCTTAGTCCGATCTACTTCGGACCTATTTCAGACCACATCGGCACATCTCAAAATCGGATAAGAACACCTAGATAATTCGTTCATAGTCTGCTTTTTAATGCCATGTATAAGCAATCGGATCTGAAGCGGATTTTGCATTCTGCGCATGCGCGACATTTTCCGCTGGGGCTTTCACCTGGAAGCCAAAAGATCCGTTGTTCTTTTTATATGCATTATTAGGACGAAAATAATGAACGAAACGTACGCGGCTGTAGCATCGTCCATTTCCTCATACACCATCTTTGTTTGAATGCCGTCAGATAGTTTGTTGTTGCTGATAAGCAGAGGTCAACCGAAAGTGGCTCTTTGTTGAGAGGGCTACAGCGCCACCTAGCGTGACGGAGTCAGCCAAGCTCCGGCCGTTTATCCGATTCAGTGTGAATGTGTATATATGGGTGTGCCATGATGTGTTGTCACTTTGATGCTGCTTAATTGGAATACCGTATTTTCCGGATAAGTCGCTCCGGAGTATAAGTCGCACCAGCCAAAAAAACATATATAAGTCTCACTGGACTATAAGTCGCATTTTGGGGGGAATGGGAATGTCAAACATGTTAATAATATGATCCGGTGCTACGTTGTTCTCAATTACTTGCTTTTCAACAAACTCACGGAAACTGTCGACCTCGGCTTGGGAGTCTGCTGGCCGTTTTTGGGACATCGTCGTCTGTGCTCTGATGGAGAGGCGGTTGCGTTGCATGAAGCGGTAACACCAAGAAGGTCCTCCAGCAAAGTCACTTAGATTCATCGCCTTGGCTACTGACTTGGCGTGCAGACATAACTGCACCGTTGACAAACCTCTCCCGGCAGCACGTTGTTCAAGCACCCATTTGCGAACTCGTTCCTCCAGATGTGGCCATTTAGGTTTTAGCCCGCGGTTAGCTTTTTTTGTTTTCTTCATTGCAGATAGAGTGTCCTCCGCTTTTCGCCAGTTCCTCGCAAGCTTCTCGTTCAGTCCAAACTTTCTTCCTGCTGCTCGATTGCCGTTTTCGGTGGCATATTTCACCACTTGCAGCTTGAAATCTGCAGAATATGATTTTCTTTTTTTAGGCATTTGTGTTCAGTCTTTCTCAGTTGTCTTTCAGTGGTAATATGAGTAGCAGAGACCGGCAAAGACGCCTAGAGCGCCCTCTAACGGACATGTGAAATTGCCGTATATATTTTGATATATAAGTCGCACCTGAATATAAGTCGCACGACTAGCCAAACCATGAAAAAAGTGCGACTTATAGTCCGAACAATACGGAAAAATAACAGCGTTTCACTGCAAATCCTTGGGTGCGGTCGAATAGTCGAATTAACTTAGGAACCTTCCTACCTGAGTGAAATGACCCGGAAGTATTAACGCGTCCGCCATGATAAGAGCTGTTCGAATTTTCTGTTAAGGAAAGGAGCCTCAGTGCTTCCTTTATTATCTCCTTTAGCATAGGATACACCGGTCCACCCTTTAAGAAAGGAAAGGAGGCAATGCCGAAGTAAAACATTAATGTATTTAAACAGTGTGATGCAGCCTGCAGCAGAGAGAGCGTATGAATATGAAGATATGTGTTGACGTGATGTAAAAACTTTGATCATGAAGTGTGTTCTGTTGTTGACTGTGGAGCTGCGTTCACACACACACACACACACACACACACACACACACACACACACACACACACACACAGTAAAAACTGTTTGTAACTGTGACATCCAGCGTCCTGCAGATCATCATGAAGCTGATTAATGCTGATTAATTATAATGTTTCTATATGAGTGGACAGGAGGGTGAGCGACCATACCAGCACAACAAACACTTCATCTGACTTCTGTGACAGGTCTTCATTTCTAAATCTTTTGTACTTTTTTTTTTGGCAAGAATTAGATGAGAAAAGTAAGATACTGTCATGTTTGTATGGTAAATACGAACTTATGGTTAGCTTAGCTTAGAAAGTCTTACAAAGACTGGAAACAGGGGAAAACAGTTAGCTTGGCTATGTCCAAATGTGATAAAAACTTACTCAGTAACACATTACATCTTGTTTATTTAGTTCATTTAAAAAAATGACATAACAAATGTTGCATGCGGCTGTTTGTGGCAGTAGCTTCCTGCAGTTTCTGCTGGTTGCCCAGCAACAGCTTGGAGCCAAGGAATACTTCCATGAATTGACTTTTTTAAAATTGAATTAGCAAACAAGATCTAACTTCTCTCTATCTTATCTTCTGTTAAACGAAGGCAGATTTTGTTACCTTCAGGCAGAGCCAGGCTAGCTGTTCTCAGCTGTTTCCAGTCTTTATGCTAAGCTAAGCTAACTGACTGCAGATATTGGAGTTGTATCGATCTTCTTATCTAATTTTAAAGCTTAATTCCCTTTAGGTGGATTGTTTAGGTGTGTGCAATTCTGTTCATCACGTCAGGGATGAAAATAGAAGTAAAACATTTGTTCTGACATTTATTGAAAATACTGCATCATAAGTGGGACATTATCTCACGAACTAAACGAGAAATGTTTAATTTCATCTGAAATAATCGAAGTTAAACTGATCTCCCTTTGTCTCAACGGCCTTCCTCTGTTGTAATATTTGCTTCCTGTCTGCCTCCTCTTTCCCTCTTTAACCCAGATAACTGTTCACTGTGTCAGGAAAACACTTTCTCACTATGTGTGTGTTTGTGAGCGTGTGTGTGCCATAAGCGTTGATTTGCTGTTTTTTATAGTCCTTTGAGGCTCGCTGTCACTGCTCTGTTCTAATACTATAACGAGACCTCTGGGACACTGAAACACACACACATATACTAAAGGACACACACAGCGGAAGATGAAAAGGAATCTTTCAGGCTTGTGCAAAGCCAATAACAGCTCTCACAATGAAGGGAAAAGGCAGTCAAGGAAGAATGACCAACATAACAGCATTACAGCAGGCCATGCGAGCAGGGTTCACTTCCATCTCCGAGGCGGCTGTCAGTGCGTGGCCTTTTCTGCCACAACATAGCCAGAATCAATCTGTCACCTTCAAAATTTTCGTGTAAGCCTGCAGACACCCCGTCAACACCAGAGACGCTTGTAACACTTTGTCAGGATATCCATGAAATGGTTTGATTCTCATTTCTAATGCTTCCTTGTTGATGAAAGGCTGATTTGACAAACAGTTGATACCAGCTGCTGAGAAGTGTTACTGATGCTTTCACTATTAAATATGCTGTACTTGTGATGTTACACTTGTCAGCAGTGATTAGGGTATGATTCAGCTTTGTCAGCTAAGATTTAAACGTGTTAAAATGCATGATCCATATGCTGTCCCAATATTTAATACTGGCCAAAACTAAAAAGTAGGCTCTTCATCTCTCCAGGATAACAGGAACAATCGATGCTGACATTGTCATGCCAGCACAGGAGCTGGAGAAGCAGGTAATGTAACCAGGCTCAGCAGCTGCTCTGGACATAATCACAGAGGGAAAAAAAACATGGAAGCTAAGAAGAGAAAATGAGAGAGTGAACAAGCAAGAAGCCGCCAGACAAGAGTAAATCTGGGACTGACTTTTAGTCATTGGCGAGAGCTTGGTGAAATAAAAGGCTGAAAGACAGACGCCGAGCTGAGCCTACTGTTGGACCAGTAAGTAATATTAGCTGGTTGCTAGTTTTTGATCATATGATCATAACAAATACACATGTACAGGCCATATTGTCCATACAACAGTGGTATTACGCTCAAATCACATATAAGTATAAGTATTTATTAACAGTTCTATTGGAAGCACATTGTGTAAATTACTGTGCTATGATGCGTATAGCTGTTTTAACTTTATTCTCTGTACCTACATTTTGGGTTATGGGTGGGAAAGCTGTTGTGAGGGTTTTCATAACTGAAAATGTGTGATTGACCGGCTAGCTGTTGCAGATTAAATCAAGAGCTGAAGTGAAACAGAAACTTGCCGGTTCCAGAAGACTGGAAGTGGGAAAACATAATTTAAATTCCTACTGACATTTGTAGCTACAACATGTCTATATTCTTAGATAAGAATATTAGTTTTTGTTTTGTTCTTTATTTATCTAACCATATTGTTTATTTATTATTTCAGTTTTGTAGTGACCTTTAACAACCCTTTCCCACAAACCTCTGTACCTCAGCCTGAATGTAAAGTCATGACGTCATCTCTCAAAACATCCACCCCTTTAATCAACCTCCTCCCTTGTGAATATTTCTCCTTCAGACGAATACAGTAATATGTCCTCAGCTGCTCCGTCAGCCTTGTTGAGACAGCAGGTTGCCTAATTGAGTGACTTGATTGGTCTCGTATGTGTCTGCTCTCCCGTACAACCTCATTTGTCACTACTGGGACAGACAGACAAGGAGGAGGAGGAGGAGGGATGATGTGAGAAGCAGATACTGTACAGTTTCTTAAACACATCTGACAAGCTGACAGCGAGTGTGTGTGTTCGTGAGTAGACCTGAATTGCAGTGAGTAGGTAAAAAAGGGAGCTTAAGGTAAAGAGGAGGGAAGGGAGGAGAGGATTAGAGAGTGAAGTATGGAGGTTGTTTAATCTGACAGTGGGAGGAAGACAAAAAGAGGGAAGTGAAGACAGTCAGAGGAAGGTGTAAAAGTGAGGGAGGATGAGGAAGCATAAAAAAATGACAGACTAAGGAGGAGATTAGAGAGGAAGGGAGGGATGATGAGTTAGAAAATGCAGAAAAAGGAGGAGAGAAAAAGGATTTCAATTAGCTTGTTTGAACGCTCGCTGCTCGCTGCCTTGCGCTGGTGTTTGCTGATTGATAGCTCATGAAGAGCGTTCTGCCACATGGGCCTCACCCACTCACCCACTCCCTTCCACCACCAGCACCACCACACACACAAACACACACTTTCCTGTGAAACATCCTGAGCTGCTCTCCCTTCTTTCCTGGAAACAGCTGCTGACAGAACATGTCGATCTCAACCACCAACACTTCCCTTTGTTTCTTTTATGTTTACCCCCCCTCCTCCTTCTTCCTTATCCCCCCTCCATCTCCTCTTTCTCATCTTCCACCTACTTCTTCCAACCATTTCCACTTATCTTATCCCTCCACCTCCTCCTCCTCTTCCTCTCCTTATAACTTCACCTCCTCCTCTTCTCCAAACCTCTTTACCTCCCGCCCTCCGTCATTTTTGCTCCCTTACTCTCGCCGTTTATCTTCCACTCAGTCACCTCCCACGTACCTATCAAAAATCTTCTCCTCCTCGTTTTTTCAAAATTCAATCTCAGCCAAGTGTTTTTGACAAGATTCGATGTGTCATATCCACAGAAACCTGTACAGATTCCCTGTGTACAGTTTGTCCTCGCTTGAAGCTGTTTTCTTATTTTGTTTCTTACAAAAAAAAATATGCAAAAACAGCACTGAAATATATTTTTTGTAATGACATATTTGGAGTGATTCAGTGCTTCAAAAGTGAGCTGAACTTCAGGGACTGAAGAAATAAATGAGCAGCAGAAGCAGACTGAAAAGCTGTGACACAAAGATCTACGGTTGGTGGATCCAGACTGGAGCAGAGCGATCAATTCAAATTGCTATTTGAAATTCATCGAGTTAATGGAATAGATTATTCACAGCCAGCTCAGATCTTAAATCAAATTTCACTTCCAAGAGCTTCTCATTTTCTTCGGTTTGCACTCTTTGTGGTTGTCCTGCCTCTTTCCTCTCTGTTTCTGTCTTTCTTTTCCAATTACTTTACCTTTTTTCTCTTTATCTCACCAAACACACACTCTTTATACACACACCTGTGTGAGGGGAAACCCCAGGACTGTTCCACCATCTGTAACAGCATTACTGCAGTGTGAACACACACACAAACAGAGAGGGAGCGAGCTGCCGTGCATTGCAAATATGTTGCAAATACAAGCAAAAAGCAAAAAAAATACAGTTAGAAGTAACAGCAGACAATGGTAACATCATTTGACTCTTGCATACGCTGTGTCATCACACACACTCCCTCCTTTGCCAACATTTCTCATGGACACACTCCCTTTTGCATGTGTGTGTGTGTGTGTGTGAGCAGAAACATAATTACAAAAGCCGGCAGCACACATGCACAGATGAACACAGACACACACACACACACACACGCACACACACAGGAGAGAGTGTAGGATGTGATCAATAGCTATTGATCTGCCACCTTTAGCTTGTCTTGGCAGCGTTTCATGTTAGACATAAAAATGTCCACACACGCCAGGACAGAGACATATGGCACGCACACACAATTATAATTTAATGAATCCGTTAAACAAACACCATAAAATAGATAATTCATGCACAGTGTAATAACTTGGATCAGTGAAGTTATACTGATTTACTAGAGCACACACACACACACACACACACACACACACACACACACACACACACACACACACACACACTCCTCCATTGCCTCACCTCTGTAGCACATAGTTAGCCACAGCAGCTCCAGCACCTGACCCCCAAACTCACACACGTCCACTCCCAGCATGGTGCCTCTCTCTGCGGGGGCTGCACCCTGTGCGACGGCTGGCAGAAGAAGAACCACAGAACCGGGGAACCTCCACAGGTAGTGACAAAGTATCAGAGCAGGGAGGGATTAAAGAGGAGAGCATCCACAAAAAAAAGTCTTGGATTGGAAAGAAAAAGGGTTGGTCAGATGTGCATCTCCTCCGTGGAGGAAATGTGGGGAGAAAAAATGTAGTTGTGAGGGGTTGAAGGGGGTTGAGGAAAAGGTCTGGCGAGAGAGAGACAAGAGAGGCAGGGAGGGTATCCTTGGGTGTGGGTGTGGATGTGATGGGGATGTGTGTGAGCAAGAGAGAGAGAGGATGGAGGGAGGGGTGGGTGAGGGAGAGGCAGCAGACACAAGAAGCAGCCGGCTTTCTACTCTTCCTCTTCTTATTCTTATTCTTCTCTTTTGTAAACTAGAGCAAGAAGGAGAAGAAATCTAAATGCTAAAATAGCTAACTGTCTGCTAACTTGCATGCAGCAGAGAGGATGCTGGTAGCTAACAGTGGCAGGCAGACGTTGATTTAGCCGGTAGAGTGTCTGCAGCAGCATGTGTGTGTGTGTGTGTGTGTATGTGTGTGTGGTACTCAGACGCTGGCTATCGATTCGCGGACGAGCAGCAAACCCCTCCCCTCCTCTCCTCTCCCTGCCTCCCTTCCTCCTCCCTCCTTCCTTCTCCTCGTGTCATCAGCCCAGAGACTGCAATGAGCTCATCCTTTACCCCCTCCCTCATTCACTCTTCCTCGCCTCCCCTCACCTCATTCCTTCTCACGCACTCTTCAACTCTTTCATGCTTTTATTTCCCTCTTCATTTTTCATCACTTTTTATGAATTCACATGTGGTGTCCACTCTCTCCCTCCACCTATTCATCACTGTGTCACGCCATCTCTCTCTCTCTCTCTTTGCTGTGTCTCTATTTATCTTAACCCCACCCCTTCTTCTTTATCTCCCTCTGTTTTTTAGTGACCACACCCTGTCAGCAGTATGCTTCAATCATGACTCTCTGTCTCTCTTTTATACTCTATCTTTTTTCTCCATCATCATTTTGTCTTTTTTTCTCCCCTCTCCTCTCTTCTGACATCCCTGGAGCAATGAGGGAGTCTGTAGTATAGAATACAAACAGGGGGTTGCTTCTTCATCTCACTTGACAATCGGACACACTCCCTTCACACACGTCTGCACACACACCTTGTCATTCAGTGGTTGTTCAGCTATCATGTTATGAGAGACAACTTCTCTCCTTCTCTGTCTCTCACTCTCTTAGACTCTGGCAAACCTTAGCATCATGTTATGTTACACCCACACATATACATTTACCTAAAACATGCAGAAATTAGTAGTTTGTAGAAATAAAGTGGGATTTCAATACAATTCCTCTAAATATATGCATGAAGTACCTGACATAAAAGGACAAATTCCACATATCGACTGTAAACTTACCCAGATTTGATTTGTCACGTTACGATTAATGATTAAACTCAAGAAACTGACTGAGAAAGGGCAGGTTTTTATTGGTAAAACGAGCCAGTTTGATAAATGAGGGATGTCGGATCGTGTGGTTAGGAAGAAAATGAGAGAGGGAAGGAAGTGAGAGCGAGCAGAGATAAAAAAATAATAATAAAATAAGATAAAATAAAATAAAAAACACAGAGGAGGCAGAGGAGAGACAGAGCTGAGGCTGTGTCTTGATCCAAACTCAATTTGGCGATAGTTTCCTTTTTGATTTCTTGCCAGCAAAAAGCAGTCATATTGGAACAGAGAGAAAGAGAGAGAGAGGAGATGTTTATGGATTTGAGCTAGACCAATATATTTGGGTCAATACTGTTTTTCTTTTTTTTTTTTTAATAAAAGATGAGTCATGTTTCACTGCTGATTATATAAATGTTTTAGATACAGTGTCTTTACATTATCTGAGAAAAAAATCCTCAAGTAATTAACAGAACTTTTGTTCTGTAATAATATCAGCTGTGAGGCAGCACAGTGCACTCACAACAAGAAGGTTCCTGATTCGAATTCACCAGCCGCCTATGGCCTTTCTGTGTGGGTTCACTCCAGGTACTCTGGCTTTCTCCCACAGTTCAAAAACATTAACAGGTTTATAGGTTAATCAGTGTCTCTAAATATCCTATAGGTGTGAATGGTTTTTTGTCAGCCCTGTGATGAACTGGCAACTCCCGCTCAATGTCTGCTGGGATTGGCTCTAGCCCTCTGTGACCTTTTTGGAATAACCTCTCTCATCCATGCTGTCATGCTACCACCCTGAAGGAGAGATCCCCTTTAAATATACAAATTTAGAGCATTTAATTTGTACACTTCCTGTATTTTGCTTGAAAAACTAACATCCTATTACATTTTGTCTGTAATAACAGTCTTGGTTCCTTTTGTCATAATGCATTTTGAGGTACACTCTGGATATCCAGTTCATCACAGGGCACATAGAGACAACCATGCACACCTACAGGCAATTTAGAGTCAGGTGTGAAGCAAGTGTCTAAAATACAAACCTAGTATAGTCCTCAACTGAATCTGTATCTGTAGCCTAAATGAGACCCGAACATTTCAGGTCATCCTGACATCACCTGCCCTGCAGGCTCAGTCATTAATGTGAAGCACAGCTGGAGGTCTTTATAGGCAGGTCACAGTGCTTTCAGCCACTACACAATCAAATCATGACTAATAGAGATTACTCAAAAGAGGATCACTTTATAAAAAATATAAGCGTCTTTGATAAGAGTCCATAAAAAAAATTCCCTCAAACTGGCAGAAATCTTGAGACTCATTGTACAAATCCATCATTTTTAAATGGTTAACGACTGATTTAATATCGTTGACTTGTCCTACCAATCACCCCTGTCAGTGTCAGCACTGGGTCTTTCTCCTGTCTGTCCTAAAGCAAGCAGTGCTATAAAGCCATTATACTCATATTGCTTTATGGTAATATAAATCAGCAGTGGCAGTGGTCCCCAGTGGAATGAGTGGCATCTATAAAACGTGTGCTTGAACAAGGTAGTCATGGAAGGTGTCATAAAGAGTGTCTGGGCGTAAGGAGCCCCCCAGGGTTCAGCCATGCACACCCACATCATTTTACTCAAACAGGAAAAAAACCTGATAAAATGCTCAGCAGGCACCGGCCAAGGACCTGCTGCGCTGAGGTATTATCCCTATAATGGGAAGTCAGTAGCACAACCCTCAACAGAACCATCACTCATCTACAAATACAGAGCAACTACTTTGAAAAAATGGAGCTGGCAACACCGAAGACTAAACCAATCAAATAAATGGCATCTACCAATCGAAATTAAAGCAATATTTTGGGAAATACCTTGTCGAGAGTGAGACAAGAAGACTGATACCACACATGTCTGTATTTTAGATATGAGGCTACATTTGGTTAGCTTAGCTTAGCATGACAACTGGAAATAGAGGGAAACAGCTAGCCTGGCTCTATCCAAACTAACATGTTATATCCAAGCAGCAACCTCTGTGGCTGTGAAGTGAAGCCACTGCGAAATTGCAAAAAAACATGTCAAAAACATGTACAAAACATGTCAGTTTCCATAAGTCCCCATGTTAAAATGTCCAACTGCACAGCAGAAATAAACATGTTTACAGCCTGGTACAAAAAACAGTTTTGGTCTCCATAGCTAATGAATTTTTATAGAACTCACCTGTTCAAATTATATTAAGGCTTAGATTTATGCAGAATTAACAGTGTAGCCGCTAGGTGCCGTTACAGTTGAATTGTTTGAACACCCAGGCATCATTCATCACACTTGAGGTCCACCAATGATTCACATCTTTCTCATTTAAGCCGGGAAGCGGAAGAAGCAGGACTACCGCATCTTCTTCTTTGCCGTCACTGGACAGTAAAGGTGAAGTGTGTAGGATTAAGTACCATCTAGTTACAACCACCTGAATACCCTTCAAATCAGTGTTAAATGTTAAGTTTGTCTGTTCTGGGATACTGTAGAAACATAAAGGTTCAACATGGTGGACGCCATGGAAGAGGACCACACGGTGTTTGTAGATAGATTCATTCTAAGGTAACAAAAACACAACGATTCTTACTTTCAGGTGATCATACAGTAATGAAAAATAAATATTACACACTGGACCTTTAAAGCTCATTTAAAGCTCATGTTATCTAACCACTGCCCTGGGTACTAGGAGAACAAATAGTCTTGGTTATCTCTCTTGCTGTTTCACAGTCTTAAGTTATTTTATCATCTCGATAAGGTGCACGGATAGTGCTGACGACTGATGAAAAACAATTATCATACAGTAACACACCTTATATTGAATTACAGACTGATATCACATGGATTCGCGAGTGTAATCTGCATTGATTTGGCAAGTTATTCCATTAAGCTGCGGGTACATGAGCTCTGGTAATTGCTTTTTCTCTCACACATAGATACAGTATGTAAGCTATACACTCGGGGTGTGCGTATAAGCAGTGTCTAAATGGTTTTCAGACAGCATATTGGGTGGGGAGCATTTATCTCTCTTAGTGTTGAAAGAATAACCCGACTCATTTGGAGCTCATTCAACCATAACTGCCTGATTTAGTCAGACTGAAAATGACTGAATAATCCAGATGCTAATTGTCTGAGGGAATGAATAATAACTGGATGTAGTAAAGGAAGTCGCCGGGCAACAAAGAATGAATAAATACAAAGGTGTTTGTCAAGCGATGACTGAATAAGTATGGAGGGAATGGTGGAAGTCAAGTTTCTCGGGGGAAGAAGGAACGAGTAAAGGATTTTTTTTGGCAGGTGATGAGCGAATATTATGCGAACAAGTTCACTCAATTTATCAAAGGCAGAAGAGGAGTTTCAGAGGCTAGTGCTAGCAATAATGCGACACAACACCAGACTCTACAGTAATCTATATTAGGATAAATAATGCAGATTTCATTCATAAGCATTGTTTATTGAATTGTTTGTTTATTCCATGCTATCACCATGTGGTAGGGTCCTTGGCTCAGGGCGGAGCAGCAAGGGGGATAACAGTCTTTTCCCCAGCCTGAAAATGCTACAAAAGCATGTTTCATTACTTGTTCACTGCTATTACAAAGGCAGCATTTAAAGATTAAACAGAATCAGATTGAATTGTTGTCCAAATTTCATAAACATCTACATCTACATTACATACATGAACTTCAAATCGACCTGACATGAGGTTCAGCTGAAAACCATGCTGGAGGTCAGTGTAGACAGTGAGGTGCGTGCCTCCAGGTGAGAGCGAGAGAAATTAGATACTGGACTGAGACAAGAAACAACTACAAATCGTGTGTATCTGCCATTACTGCTGCACTTTTTCTAATGAATTTTATAGCTGAAAAAGGCACATCGTCACTGCAAACAGTTATTTCAAGCCTACCAAGGAGTAAAAACAACACCTATTCAATGATGACCTCTGCTCTCTGATTGCCTTTTGGTACATAATCTTATCTCAATCTTATGACCAAAAACTAGTGAGTCATAACTTTGCTAGATGAAAGCTGCTTTCGGTATGTGTGAGATTTACAGTACATATCAAACATGGTTGCTGTTCATGCAATCAGAACAGGAACAGCTGATTTCTGCCAAACACATAATCTTAATGGAGAAGTCCAATTAGCAAGTGTTATCAAATGTCCTTTTACTGACATCTAGTGGAGACTAAGAAAAGTGGTACATAAGGGCATTGTAGGTGTGACTGTGTTTGTCACTGAAATGATTTATGGTGCTCTTTTCTTATAGATTATGCTGATGATGAATTCAGGTCGCAACGTTTGCAATTTGATGTACTATTTCCACTCTGGGCTGCCAGTGCTTGAAAGGTTACATGTTCCTCAGTGTTTCAGCTCCCAGAATTTTATCTATGGTTATGTTTTGAGTTTTTTCAGTTGTTTATTTAGTTGTTTGTCTGTTCTCATATACTGTAGAAACATGGTGGTTCAACTCTGTGGAAGAGGACCAAACAGCAACCTCCATGGCTGTGAAGTGAAGCCAATGTGGAAGTGCCAAAAACTGCAGTTCCTCAAACGTCCACTTGAGGCTGGCTGCAGAATGAGTCAATCTCCATAAGTCCCCATGTTAAAATGTCCAAAATCACAGCAGAAATATATATGTTTACAGTCTGGTACAAAAAACAGTTTTGGTCTCTACAGCTAATTTCCCCGTTCATGACAACTGTACTGAAAATGAATTTTTATAGAACTCACCTGTTCAAATTATATTAAGGCTTAAAGTTATGCAGAATTAACAGCATGGCTGCTTTGATTGATTGTTTGAGCACCCAAGCTTCATTCGGTTCAATGATGATCCACGTCTTTGCAGATTTCTAGATTAGCTGGGAGGGAAGAGACAGGACCGCCAACATGGTGGCGTCCAATGTCGCGCATACACTGTCCACTGATTAAAACAGACAAATTATATAACAATAGATAAATTTCAACTTTATTAATTCACAAAAGGTTTATCCAGTGGTTATAAAATCGAGCATTGTCTATATTTTAACATCTAGAACTGTACAACAAAAAACAAAGACCAAAAAAGAGACAAAAATCTAAGTAAAACCAATGAAATGCACAAAGAAAAAAAACACTGACAGTTGAAGAAATGTTAGATTGACAAACTGACAAAATATAATAATTATAAATCAGAGAATGTGTATTTTGTGTGATGTCCTGACTGGACAGGAACACACTGATTGGTTTAAACAGAAGGTAGGTGGTAAAAATAGTTTACATTCATATAGAGCTTCAGGAGGGACACTTGTGGGTATTTCTCAACAGACTTTCAGTAGTAGTTCAAAGTGCAAACATTTGGAGGTGTGAATAATTATGTTCGTACCTCTGAGTATCAATCCATAAGAGCAGATGTTGCTTGCTAAAACGGCCTCACAATGCATCTTTGTGACCAAAAATCAAGCCTCTTCTCCACTCTTCAAACTGCACTTGTGAAAAGGGTTTTTTGAGTTATGGAAAATGTGGAACCCAAACCACAAACTTTAAATTAACACAAATGGTTAACATCAACAATAAATAACAACATTCACACAGTGCAAAACAACACAATAATGGAAAATACTAACTTTTCTAACATCGCTAACAAGACCTGAAATAGTCAGTGAAGTTGTTGATGTTACGTCCAGACTCACTCAAAATAGCAAAGCAAACCACTAAACTTAAAATGTCTCGTTTGGTTCAATAGCAAGACAAATAAAGCATCTGTTTGAATTATTTAAAAATGTAATCGATGTTATGACTGATTAATAATGTATCGCCACATTATTAAAACATTCCTTCATAAAAGGGAAGTAACATACTGTTTACATGATGTTGAGGAAGCAGAATAAGACTGAGAACAGACAGAGACACATCAAACTGGTTCTTCCTCTCTTCCTGCTGGCAAAGTGGCTGTTTTATTTTGAAAAGATCCTGTCGTTTTGCCTTTTTTGACCCCCATACAACTAGAACGTAAACAATCTATCAAAGCCCGGTGCTCAGATACCATTTGATGCTTCAGTGCAGCAGCGTTAATGATAATGGAAGTCAAGAACTCGGGATCCTTTTCAAAGCAAAAAAACAGATTTACCAGATGGAGTTTGTGCGTTACGAGCCTTGGGAGTTATTTTGTTTGACAGTTTGACATTTAAAGGAGTCTTTTTGTTTTGACCTTAGCCTGTAGGTGGGGTTTCATTATGTCGTCATGGTGATCATTTTGTCATGAAAGAATAACAGAGGCCTCTTGTTGGTCCTTGATGGTGTCCTTTTAGGCTGCATAGCTGGAGGTTGACAGCTAATGAGGCAACGGGTGGTCATAGTTCAGGGGTTTGTGTATATGTGTGTGTGTGTGTGTACTATGTCTGGGCCAGCTGAAGTTCCTCCAGTCCGTGTTTGCCGAGGTGATACCTGGCCAAGTCTTTCCTGGTCACCAGTCCAACCACCTGCAGAGATCATCATTGCGGCATTCAGCAACAAGACTGTGATCATTAAATAATCTGATCAATACATAAAGAGGAGTTCACAGAAACACAAACACACACTCTTACCCTGTTCTCATCATCCACCACCACCAGGTGTCTTAGTCCCAGTGCTCTGAACAGCTTAAACACACGAGGCAGGGATGTTTCCTGGAAACAAACCACCTCATTTAAACTCACCAAACCAAACTAGATTGAATGAATACAATTATAACAGTAAGAAAAACAACAGAGCAGTCTGATTTGTCTCTGTGTTACCTGTGGTACAGTGTAAGGTGTTGCGTTCATGAACTCCGTCAGGTCCATCATACACTCCCTCTCGTCCTGGGAGACGTGGATGCTCTGGATCGGGGGGAAGCGAGGATAGGCGTCCCTGAAGTCCTTCAGCTGGAGCTTCCTGTGAGTCAGCCGGGACCGAGCCAACTCCACAAACACCTGACAGGACAGAGCAAAGGACAAACAGTGACTGATTCAACTATCACACCGGTGATGTATCTGAAAATAAACCTCTTTTTCCACCCCCCATTGCTGCTGTTACCTTGTGTTTGAGAAGAACAATGAGCTGAGAGCGAAGGATGAGGCCGCAGAGCTTCGCTGGCTGAACGGGAGAGGAGAACAGAACAGTTTCTATTCACATTTAAGTTTAACCTCAAGTCAAAAATTCTGGTACAGTATTTCATCATGGATCTATAATTTGCTGCTGTATTTTTGCATCATTTTTCAAAAGATCTCTCCCTGAACATCTGACGATTGTTGGTTTAAAAAAAATGCCATCTCAAGAGCGACAAGAAAACTGCATTTACTGTTGCTGTTCTCCACTGATATCTGTACATTATTCTCCATTGACTAACTCCATTTCACCTGCAATAGAAGACCTCAACTTAACCTCACACTGTCAGTAACAAGATGAATCAGAGTTTCTGTGTTTTACATTAGGTTTGCCCTTTAAACCATAAAAACCCAATTTTTCAATGCAGCATTTGGTGGGCACATTTTATTCAATTAAAAGACAGAACTCAAGCCTTCATACAGTACCTCATCATTGCCAGCAACTTGCACGACGACTGGGAAGCCGTTGTGATTGGTCGATGTGTTACTAAGGATGTCCACGATGGTTCCCACCTTCTCTATCCTGTTCAAACAGGTGACCGGAGAACTCATCACCTCTCTGGATGTAATGAGAGAGAGTGAGAAAGTCAAAAATATAAAATCAGTTTCAATCAGTGAGTTTCACTCAGTCATCCACAAACAGAAGTGACTTTACCTGGCGGTCAGCCAGTGGGAGGTGGCAGGAGCCTCCCAGTGCAGGAAGGGAACGCTCTGCAGCTTGATGTGGATATCATATAGACCCTGAAACAGGAGAAAGAAACAAACTTTACACAGAGAGAAATATAGTTTGACTTTTTTTGTTCGTTTCGGGGCCATTTCAGCACTACCAGCAATTTATTTTATTATTTTTTAGCTGTGCCTCCTTCTCCTCCTCCATTTCCTCTGTGGGTGGTATTGTGGGACAATAATGTTCTTCAAGGACACACTCATAAAAAATCATTTTTGTGCTGACTTGACTTGTGCTTTAAATCTGTACTTTTCTAGTGTTACATAGTCAAAATCTGCTGAAAATTGGTGTGTTATTAAGGTTTTTGGATGCAACTACATTATGCCCACATACTGTCCTCTGCACATGGAAAACAGTGAGTTGTGTGTTGAGGGATACTATAAAGTGGATTTATAACATCACAGACTGAGGCAGGAACAGTGTGTCCGTACTTAACTCACCTCTACAAAGTAGTCTCCTACTATCTTGGCAGTCATAAGGACGAGCATGATGGGAAGGCCGTATGTGATGTTTCCTGTAGCCTCCACCATGATGACAGTCAAACTGAGAGTCATCCTCACGATGCCACCTGTGGAGATGGATTATTTTAAAAAATGAGGTGACAGTCTGCTGGAGACTAGAGTTTTCAAGAAGCTGTGCATGTGTCAGCATGATTGGTCATAACATTATGTTTCTAATCTGGTTCTTACTTCCCGTTAAGCACTAAAACCAAAAGAGCGCGAACAAGGTCAGGGTTAACGTTACTCACCTAACTGAGCTGCAGCTCCCATCAGGGCATATTTACCAGGGACAGCCCAGGTCTAACAAAACACACACGGCAAAGTCAAACAGTTCAACATTTCATTAAGGAAAACCCACTTCAAATCTTCAAATATGTTCATTTTCAACATGTTTGAATGTACTCAGAAAGAAATTCACACAAAGCAACAGTACTAAAAGGGTTATGGAAAATGTGGTCTTCAGTTTGAGAAACCACACATATGGTCCATTTCTCAGTAAAGGAACTGAAAGGTGTCATCTTGTTCTCACTGAATGACGTGTGATGCACACACACTAACCGAGCCATTGGTGGTGATGGAGGCCAGCAGTATTCCAAACAATCTTCCCCAGGCGGCTCCTATTAGCAGAGATGGGATGAAGACTCCAGCAGACACCGCCAGGCCGTAGGTCCAACACGCCAGGAAGAAATAAGTCAGAGTGAACAAACCCAGTGTCAAAGGATTGTAGGTTCCTTTAAGAAAGAAAGGAATGACAGGTGACATAAGTAATGTCTTTTCACTTTGGCCTGTATACAAAATAAGAAAAAATAGCTGTGCACATTTTGTTCGTAGCTGTCGGCTTTACCTGGCTGGTTGTGGAAGAGACTGCGAACACTTCTCTCAGGAGTGTTGAAGAAGGCCGTTGCCATGGAGTTATACTCCCCATCTGCACAGAACAACTTCGAGAGACAGACAGAAAATGACAATAGTGAGACAACAAGAGAAAGAAGAGGAAACACAAAGAGCCATCCTCCCTTTGTGTCCTTTGTTGAAGCTTTTACATCTACCAGCTGACATACAATTTTAAAACGAAGGGAGTTAGGACAGAGAAGGACTGTCATCCACATTTGTTGTTGAAAATTTAAACATAATGCCCTAAGTGTGAATTGTTTTCTTTTTCATGTCGTTCTCATCTCTCCATAATCAAATCTGTCAAACAAATGGTGAGTTACCCAAGATGTAGTACTAAGAGAGAGATAGTCAGGAAATTCAGGTGAGAGAGAGAGACAGGATGACATGCAGCCCAGAACCTTGGTCGCTGCAGTGAATAACATTTACTATGTTCATCACCTTAAGTGAGTGAGCTAATTAGCACCAAACACAAAGTACAGCTGAGGCTGCTGAAGTTTTGTTCAATGAAAGATCAAGGAGTCACCAACGTTTTGACAGTTCATCCAGCAGGGAAGATGAACGTGTGACCAAATTTATTGGCAATCAATCCAACAGTTGATGAGTCAAGTCACTCAAAACGACAAAATGTGAACATAATTTGGTGACAGTAAAGGAAAAAAAAAAAAAAAAATCAGGAGATCATGATAGCTGCCCTCTATGGACCATGAATGTCAAAAATATCCTCTTCTTAGATTTATAAATGATGTGTTTATATGTGTATTATAAGTTTTTCTATAACAAAAAAGTAGTTGTAAAAACTTAAAATGCAACGTGCACATCTGCAGGAGTATAAAGAGTTTTTTTGGACATCAACTTGGTGCCACACAACTCTTGCTAAAAAAAAATTTTTTCACCAGTATATTTGGCAATACTGTTTCTCGTGACAAGATTAGTGGTAAAGCTTATTGAACTGAAAGTCTACTGTGTGGTAAAAAAGGAAGTACTTAGATTCACTGTGAGAAAGTGAGAGCTTGTCTGTTAGTCATCACACATCAGTGGTCATCAGTGTGTTCGTTTTAAAACCGTAATCATGCATGACTTGTTGTGATACAATGTAACTGGCCTCCTGAGTCTTAGTTTTATTACATGTCGTCATTTAAACCGAGAAAAGTCGGCAAGAGTTTGTTTTGAGACAGCTGACATAGATGACAAATGTCAAAGGTGTGTTTGTATACCTGCAGTGGGTACTCCTCATTATGCTCTGGCCCCAGAGGTTGACAGTCATTAGAGAAGTAGATCATGGTGAATGACACTGTCGCAGTCACCGCAGCAACCAACATGGCCTCCATCACTTGCAAACAAGGGCGATGGACATACCTGTCACACACATAAACACACACACAGAGGTGAAATCTTTAATGGCTTTAATGAACCAGGACCTTTCAAAATGTTGACTTCCTGTCCGCCTCAGTTTGGACTTTCCAAAGTGACGAGGTCACTGTGTGAGTGCAATGAAAAACAAAGCGTAAAACAAAGCTTCTCTGCCATTTTGTGCCTTCAGGCAATGTGGCTGCATAAATGTCAAGAAGACTCAATTACTGTTACGAAATGTAACACAAACTCACTGCGTCAGATGACGGATGGAGTATTTTTAGAAGCAGTACTGCCCAGACAGGTACTGAATATTATGTACTGAAGAAAATGCCAGATAATCAGGACATGAATGCCATTATTTATAGCCAGTTACAAACTTCATAGCCACTGTAAATCGTCTGTGACAGGTGTTTGTTTTGTTTTTATACACTTATACTAATATAAACATAATTATGTATATTATATTTATGTCTATGTCTTCAATTACTGTAATGCCCGCTTGTCAGGCCTCCCAGCCTGCACAGTGAAACCTCTCCAGATGGTCCAGCAGCAGCACACCTGGTCTTAAATCAACCTAAATGGGCACGTTACCCCGCTGCTCATCGAGCTCCACTGGATACCTGTAGCAACCTGCATTAAATTCAAATGTAATACTGACTACAAAGTAAAGTCTCCTGTTCTGCCCTCACCTACTTGAATGTCCTTACCCAGACATATGTTACCTCCTCAAATAAACAACACCTGACTCAGGGGCGTCCCTCTATACTTTCAAACACCTCCAGAAGACCCAGTTCTTCAGAGAGGACCTCCTCTCCAAAACTACCAACAACTGGACATGCTAAATCTATCACCTTTAGTACTTATTGATGCCTTGATCAGTTCCTTTTTTTTCTAAGTCGCTTTGGATAAAACCCTCAACTGTGACACTGTGTGTGATTTGGATTGTATTCCTGGTATACATTCACAAAGTGCCAAATCCAAATCCAGATCCAAAATATAATATAACTCCCCACATCAGTTCTGTACAGCCAAACCCGGCACCACTGTCTGATAAAATACCTCAAAATTGGAGTATGTCAGTAATGGATATCTCAGAAGGTCAAGCCTCAGCTATTATAGTAAATGTAGCTTTTTAGAGAACTTCATCAATGCCACAATTTAGACAAACACACAATGAAATCCTTCTCATCTTGATAATAATAAGATAATAGTAAGATTGTACTGATCATCCACTATCATACAATATATATCTACATAATAAACATTCAATTATTAAATGTTATAATAGTCATACTACTATCACAAAATCTGCACAGACGTACCCTCTAGCTCCAAACAAGGAAGCAAGAAGTGCAGGTGCATTAGCAGAAGTCTCCTCCCAGACCACTCTGTCAGTAACTGTACCTGTCCTCACTCGGACTATTTATAAACACTTCAATCACAAGATGCTGTCATATGAGAATCTGTTTTAAACTTGCATCTGAAAACTTCCTCGTCTTGCACCACTCCCTGTCTTTGACAGACAAGAGCGAAGCCTCTGCACTACAATGTGTTGTTTTTCTTGGCACACTGCACAAACAAAGCAATTCTTCGTAGATCACTTGACCTGTTGTTGAAACCTTTTTCCTTGAGTTAATAACACTTTGTTTTGTTCTTGCAAGAAGCTGATCCATTTCTAAATCTTACCTGATCCTGAATATGGTCAGCCAGTAATTGAGAACGTTGAATAGAGCTCCTAGTAATCCACCTGCACAGGAGAGAGGTGAACACACATATAAGCCGGCTGTTTCTCAAGTGAGGAGCGTGTGACGAACAGAATAGACTTAAATAGTTCTTACCTATAGCTCCCATGGCAATGAACAAGGGAATCTCATAGAGTTTATAGGCCACACTCTGAAGAAAGACAAATTACATCATGTCACACTGACTAACAAACAGCATAAAGCTGGGAAAATGATGAAATGAATGAACATGATATATGTGTGTAAGTTCCTCACCTCATTCTCAAAGCGTCCAAAGTTGATGAGACCTGGGTTGGAAAGGTCTCCTGGGTTGTTGTGATAGATACTGAGGAAGAAGTTCAGGGTGAAGGTAGAGATCATGGAGGCAAAGAACTGCAGATAAGAAAGAAACAGGTAGAATGCTGAAATTACTAATGACAATAACTTGCTATCCTCCACATCAGCACACATAGGACAATAACTTACTATCCTCCACGTCAGCATCTGGTTCCAGAAAGAAGCTCCCTCCTCTAGAGAGAACAGAACGCCGCCTGCCGACCAAAAAGAGACAAAAAATTTGAACTAGATATTCACTGTGATCAGATAATGAGCATCCACAATGCCAAGCTAGCTCCACACACTGTTGGTCGACTTACTGGGTTCACTTAAGTTCAACTGTAAGCAATCTTTTTAACCATTTCTACACCTCTGTATACATACATGGCAGCTTTTTTTCCCTACAGCTGTATGATCACAACAAGCAGCCATCGACAAACTAGGTCAGGTAAGTTGGGTGATTGGGGGCTCACCAAATTAAATTTGAGACCATAGAGAATGAAATTTAATATGAGTAGATGAAACTATGATGTAAAACCAGTAGAGACATTTGTTATTATAATCAAATCATGCAATCATTTCTAATGATAAAATTATTACAAAATCAATGTGACCTGGAGCCAGATATGTGGCAAAAAATTGAGGTTTAATTAATTTAATCGTTGCTCAAATCAACACTAGCCCATTATGAGTCCATGAGCTTCTTAGCTGCTGTAGCCTATGAGTGTAGTCTATGATGGTGACACACACAAGTGCAATATAATTACAAACTAATTTTTCAACATGTTTTTTGTACCTGTATCCAATTAGCTAACGAAATAAGGCTTTATTTTTTTCTCAAATTCCCGCTCTGAATTATCACACCGCACTTATGACCTTCTCCTCATCTGTCAACACCATAAAACTGCCTAGTGACAGTACGCCGCCTTTCCTATTGCTTGGAGAACAAGCACTTTAGAGGGAATTTCCTCACAGGTTTCTTTGTCCTTAGTTTTGGCATGCGGCCATATTGTTCGACTGCAGCTAAACCGCTCTCACAACTAGCAAACAACTAACAGAGCACGTGTTTGTACTGTGCACTGGTAAGGTTGCTTTACCGACTGGTGCTCCAAAAGCAGCAGAAACGCCAGCAGCAGCTCCAGCAGACACAAAGTCCCGTTTTTCTGTGTCTCTCCGGAAGTATTCAAAGATCTACAAACAAACACACATATTATTAATTATAAATTATTCTTACTCACAAACACACTGTAATAGACCATAGACAGCTTTTAATAGTGCACAGGCATGCCTGACTGAGCAGTAATATTTAGATTTAAGGACACACAACACACAGCATAGAAACTCACTACACACTGACCTTGAAGTCTCTTTTTAAAGAGGTGCTCCTGCCCTGAGAGACCCCGGCAGCTACAACAGCACCAGAGTGAATCATGGGCCCTTCCTTGAGGGATTGTGGGTAAACAAGAAGACAGCTATTAAAAGGAGTTGTGTAAAAACTCAATCCACACAACAATGGAAATTATCCAAGTTAACTGTAAAATGACAACTCAACGCACAAAACATCAGCTATTGCACTGGGAGAAGTCAGTGAGATGAATGTTTACCTTTCCAACAGCAAGACCTCCAACCACTGAGCAGATAACACCACACACTTTCACCACCAGTGTCTGCGAAGGACAAACACACACAACATGTTAAGGGTACAAAAGTCCTTCAAGTTCAAGTCCACCCATTCGTGAATGTGTGTGATTTATGTCTTTACCTTGAGTCGTACCACCCTGGGAATCTTGACTCCATTCAGGTAACATTTGATCTGAGGGATACCACTTCCTGCTGCTATGGGCTGGATGAGACAAAGAAGGATGTCAGAAGACAGACAGGATAATTCATAGCGAAAGAATTATTTACTTGTTATTCCATGAAATGGCATTAAGAGCTGGTGCAAACTATGAGGAAATAAATGAACCAGTTCTCAGTGCCACTTAAAACTCTTTGGCTGCCCAGCAAAACTGTGGCTAACCAGAGAAGCAGAAATAGAGAAGCACCTTCATCCTGACAAATTTCAGTATTACACAGTGTCGGAGTCAGACTATTGCTTTATTAGTTTTCACTTCCACATCCAAACAATTTGTAATTCCAGTCATGCAATTCCTTTCTGCTTTTAGGGCATACTTCTTCTAAATTCCTTTCACACTCGAGGAACACCCAAAAAGAGGAAGACGACAGAAATTGTGGGATTTTTACCAAAAATTTCATTATTTCTCTTTCAGTCTTACCTCAAAATATGCAACTATGATGGCCCCCACCATGACAAAGGCGGAGTTAAGGACAGCCCAGAGGATGAGAGAGATCGAAAGACCGCCCACCTCTGTAAACTTCTCTATGTCTGTAAGAGGTCAGAGGTCAAGGAAAGTTGGGGGATCCTTATATCACAACTTTTTCCCTTGGAAAACTAAAATTTAAAAAGGACTATATGTAGGATTTAAGTGGCATCCTGAAGTGATGTTGGTGAATGCAACCACCTCGCCTCACCCTCCTGTAGCATGAAGGGGAAACTTTGGTGGCCACAAATCGCCCAAGCAACAGCTAGTTTGGTTTGTCCATTCTAGACTACTGTAGAAACATGGCAGTGCAACATGGCAGACTCTAAAGCAACAAAAACATGATTATCCATAATGATTCTCCTTTTTCAGGTAATTTATACATTAATAAAAACATAGGTATGCTAATTATATTCATATATTATTTTGCCATATTCTGTAAATAGAGGTCCCTAAATAATTAATAATTTGGGATTCTACATATTTAACCTCAATGTTCAAATAGCTGAACAGGGTAACGAAAATTTATTTTCAAGTGTCACAGGATGCAAGAAAAAAATGTATGTGTCACTTAAAAGATGGAGAATTTCTTGTAGGCATCACTCCTTCAGTGCAACACTTACCTGCAACAGCTAATATGTCTGCTAACAAACCTGCTCATTTGTAAGTTGTCTACAATACAGGAAATTATTCAAAATAATATATACAAAATATTCTTCAAGACACTGTTTCTGCTGCCACCCATCTGGTGTCAACATGTTAGTTTGACTAGGTGTATCCTGTGCAACTCGTCAGGATACTCTCTTTGACCACTTGGTATTTTATCCCAGCCAGTTGCTCCACCACGATGTCTATGAAACAGGCGATGAGTCCGGTCAGAAAGCCGATTAGACCACAGACTACCCAGCGACTGATCTCCAGACAGCGGAAACCCTAAAAATACAAGATGAGAGAGGAAGACAGGAGATACAAGACAAGGAGGGAGAAACAAACAGTAGAGGAGAGAGACAGACATATTTATACAGACTTAAATTATAAAGTTATAGCATATATTCAGGTGATTCCCAGTCCACTTACCATATGACTCATTCTCCTCTCCTCCTCCAGAAACAGCTGATTCTCAATGTTATCATAGTCCAAACTCTAGAATAACAAAACAAATACAATAAATCAGTAAAACAGAGATAAAAGTGATGATGTTTATTTCTATTCTTCCCAAAATTGTGACGCAACTTCATAGCAATCCAAAAGCATGTTAATACAAAGCTGATTTCATCAACTGTTTACTGCCTGCTTAAGAAGATTAATTCTCTTTTTGTTGCTCCATCATGTTGATTTGGTTGTACATTTTCTAGAATCGTGTTACTGACTAATAATGTGAGTGGGCTGTTTTACCTCAAATTTAAGTGACAGCAGCTTCTCATTATGAGGGATCTCTTTAGGCCGCCCTCTCAGAGAGTCCTGCAAGGGGAAAACACAGAAGGAAAAAAAAAAAGAGGTCAGGACACGAACACTGACCGATCACCTCTGCCCTGTTCCTGAATCATGTGAGCAGCTGCAAGGAGGAGCTGGGAACTGACGTCAGAGGTCATAAATGAGCGCAGCAGGATTTGAAAAAACAAGAAGATATTTTTCAAATCTCAGGCATCACTTCAAAAGAAAAAAAGACATTTCACACAGACTTTAGATACTAGAGCATTTATAATGAGGCAGGTGGAAGGTGCAGTGACTGTGACCAGTGTTTCCTCCAAAACATTTATCATAACTTAATCAAAACTTTGCCAGTTTAGTGTTGAAGGAAAGACTGGTGCAAAAGAGTGCATTCTGACATACATACAAGCCAGCTACAGTACAGGCAATTTAAAGTACTCCATTTCACATTAACATGCAATGTTACGCAGGCCTCTGTCACATGTCCGTGGCCCGTCTGTACAGCTAACACAATCAGCAGCAGATAAAGCGTCTACAGAAGATAGCAGACATTCACATAAACACTCTGGAAATAAATCTTTTGTTTACAGCATACAACAATCGAGCACAATCACATGCACGGCATCACATTCCCATGAGACAATGAAACGAATGGTTTCTGTCTCAGAGGGAAACAGATGTCTTCAGAGTTTTTATTGCCTGGTTGAACTTACTGTGCCTGTGCTAAGAGCTATAGAAATAAACTCGATGGTACGTCTCTCTGGTGTCAGCTAATTCAATTTTATTAACACCTTACAGCAGAAGGATTTCGCCTGTCGCCCTATATTTAATCTGTGTGTGGGATCAATAAGTTTACAAAAATACTAAAATGGTTGAGCAGTCATGGTGAAGCTTATTATCACAGACATGGTCAATTTATCATTTACAATGCGTCATGGTGGAAACTGTCACACAGTCCAAGCACGTGTCTTTTATGCACACTGGGTGAGTCAACCATCGCTGTCCTGATTTGGCTTACTTCCCACATTAGGCTTAAGCTGTATTCAGGAGGGAGTAGTTGAGATTAAATTATATACAATACTGTCTGAACCCTCAGCTTTATCTCAGGCTGAATCTCTTAAATTAGGCCTTATGGACAAAGACAGTGGACACACACTCAGCCTGAGCATGAGGCTAAATCACTTTCAGTTATCTGTAAATCACCCCTACATACCGCTGGATACTGTGTGTGTAATTTTAAGACACAGCTGATCACCTCGTATTAATCTGATTGTGAATAGTTTGGTTTAGGAGTCTAAAAGAACTACAGCTAAAGATCATGATGAAGTGATGATCAACAGGAGCGACACAGAAGACACAGAGAGAAAAGGTGAGATGTCGTTTTCGAGGCTCGGGGCTTTACCTCATCCGACGTTATCTCCTCCTCCAAATCCACCGTGCTGAGTCTGCCTATCTGAAATATACTGCGTCCTTCAGACAGCTACAGACATCACAGACAGCAACAGAAATATATATGTATATATATATATGTGTGTGTGTATACAGCTAAGTGTGGCAATATCCAGACTTTATTCAACATCGCACAGATGTTGGTACCCAGCTGACAGTAACGGGGTCCAATGAGTACAACAAAGCTCAGTTTGTTGACTCATCTTTGAGGCAAAGTAAATAAATAAACATACATGTCTTAAAATCCAAAAACGATCTCCTATTTTAATACACTGACAAAAGAAGTAACCAGTTCCAACTATGCTCCTGATGCAGGAAGTAGATGACTACTCCTGATGGCATAACAGGTCGAAAAAGGAAGTTGGTTTTTCCAGTGTGTCCATAATAGCTGGACAGACTGCAGGTCTAATATCTCATAACATTATTAGAGTTTGATCTTGATCTTTTGATCTCTTGATCTTTCTGCCCTCTATTACAATAAAAAAGAACCTTGTACAGGATTAAAATAGCATCTATAGACAGGCAGAGATAATCTGTAACCTCATGTGATGACCTGAGAAGTACAATGGACCCTTAACACATAAGTCACATTATCATTAAGTGTATAATATTAGCATCAGACTGCCTTTTCCAGTTCAAATAAGCTAGTATGTAGCTCATGTAACAAGCTATTGGAAGGACTAGCCTTTCAAAACCCTCTATAATGTGATTAGTTTTTAGATAGCTCAATCTAATTGTGTGCTTCATGTGAGTAATTACATTTTTACCGATTTAATCACTTTTTCATGCAGTCACATTCCGCCCCAAATAAAGCCTGTTGTTACTTCTGATACCCAGCTGCAAACACACCATAACACACCCCGAAAATAACGCTGCGTATGCGGCAATGCATTCACAAGCATCCATGACCCATGCAGCATTTAACGTAACCTCACAGATGTTTTATAAAAACACATGACAAAGCATCTTCATGGTGCAAAACAGATGTTTAACTAACGTAGCTAACATGCTAGCTGTACCTGTCTGGAGTGTCTGGGCTGCTCGGAGCCGTTAAGCAGCGGGGTCCCCTCCCCGGTTGCACCGGACTCGTCAGCCCGGCTGGACCACGACACTTTCTTCGTGATGTTAGCCATGGTGTCCCCCCCTCACCCTCTGTAGCTCGCAGCGCTAACTGTCGCTAAATGTATTTCATTAACTGCAGTTGTAGCTGGCTAACAAGTGTTGTTCTTCCTCAGCTCCCCATGATCATTCCTCTAACTCGTGACGTTTTGTAAGGTGCGCGTGCAGGGCCAAAAATATCAGTTACCGCATTGGATGCTGGGATTTGTAGTTTTAACGGTTTGGGACTAAAATCTTGCCAAAAATTATTTTTAAAAAAAAGTGTTCTATTAAAGTATTATTAGCTAAAAAGTCAAAGTATTTGTTCTTCAGAAAAAAGGCCTCTTATAGTGTTAAAACATTATATAAATGTTTATGTGTAAGTTGCATTTTTGTGCTTTTATATTTTGGATGGAGTTTTTTTCCTCTGAAATGTAGTGGAGTGGAAATACTCAAAATAACAAGTATCTCAAATTTGTAATAGTAGTCTTTTTGATCTTTTATAGTTGGCCAGCTATGGCAATTTTTTAAATATTGTGTAGATTGGTAATTTTTATTCTATAACAGAAGGTTAAAATGATCATATTTTCCTCTCAAATGTAGTGGAGTGTTAACTGTTGCTAAATGTGTACCCGTGCACCCAAAAAGGATAAAGACAACCACATGGTGAGTTTTACTACATTTATTTATATAAACATCTAATGACAACCCCCCAAAAGTTAAAGACACAAACAGATAATACAGAAAGTGCAGCATCACTGACAAAAATGTTATCACAATTAATATGAATAATAATTTCAATATATTACCTCATGTCTCTTGAAAAAAATGATCAAACTATTATTATTTTGTTGATACTTCATGTACATTTTTCTGATAATACTTATATACTTTAACTGAAGTAAGGTTTTAAGTATTGTAATGGAGTATTTTCATATCATGCTATAACTACTTTACTTACTTATTGTGTGTAAAGGATCTCAATACTTCTTCCACCACTGTTAACTTTAAGTCCAATAAGAATATACTGATATGTGTACATCCAAGAAATATAAAACAGTGAAATACGTTTTTTATTTGACCTTTTAAGAGGCAGGTAAGAGAAAATTAACAATCCCTGCAGAAATTAGATTTTGACATCAAACTCACACACAGTGCTCTAAACATTCACATGCCACCTGTTGCACCTCCCCATGTACCTCCTTTATGTCCTCCATGTCAAGCACCACCCCTCTGGGTACACCTCTTCCTTCTGCCACCCCTTCTACCTCTGAAGGACTCAGTACCCGGTTCCATACTCTGAATCCCGCCACTTGCCCAGCAAAACCCTCTGCCGCATCAAACTCTCCACCAACAACATCCTGCTCCTGACCCAGCACCACTGATCCACCTCCAGCAATCTCCCAGCCCTTCCTGAAGTTGGAGCCAGAGGAAGTGAGGCGCCGGTCATTGTAGTGCCAGAAACGACCCTGGATGGAGGACCAGACAACGCAGAGGTGGTGCCAGCGAGCATCCATGAGAGATGACACAGGGAGACGGCGATGGACAGGGTCTCCGATTACAAAGTCCAGGGAGGGGGATGAAGAGGAGTTACGTCCATACAAAACTAACTGATTATCATTGTCATTTGTGGCATAAGAGAGCAGTGTGCCGACATGTGAGGCCTCCACACGGAGCCATAAACATACAGAGAGCTCAGGAAGGTTGGGGAGAGTCAGGGAGAAGGTGACATAGTTCTCTGCTGAGGCCGAGGGGAAGAACAGCATGGAATCCACGTTACAGACTACAGACAGAGGGAGAGAAAAGGTATACAGTGGTCAGTTTTACAGAAATGAGATATAACATGTTAACTAGTGAGCTTTACAGGTTCTGGTAAGCAGATTTTGTTAGCCAGGCTAGCTGTTTCCACCTGTTTCCAGTCTTTATGCTAAGCTAAGTTAACCTTCTTCTGGCTTCATATTTAATAGACGGATATCCTGCAGAAAGTGAATAAACCAGAACATTTAATCTTCTGTAGGCTGTTAGCATGATTTAAAGGTAATTAATTATTTGTCAACATTACATTAAGCCAGAAACCTTCTAAACAATTGTTAATGATGACAACAACGAAAAGGTCCAAATGTTTACTTACTGGTTGCTTCCTTTTTGGGAACTGGTTGTGCTGGGATCTTTTGCCTCATTGGAAGCTGGAGGAGGTTGTGGATCATTGAAGACTCCACCTTTGTGTCACTCTCTTCTTCCGCCTCTCCTTCCAACCTGCTCACCATTTGCTTATAAGACTCAGACTGGGGTCGAGGGAGAGCATCTGAAGCCTGGGGCTGTGGAGCCTCCAGGCGGGTCCTGCTCTGTCTGTCTTTGATGGTTTCAGGATGAGTTGGAGCCTGGGAGAGGGGCTGGGGCTGGGGCCAAGAGGGGTGACTGGGTTTGTGCACTTGATGGTGTCTGTGACGATGTGTTTGAGGCCGAGATTGATGTTGAATCTGGGTATGAGGATATGGTAGCGTTTGGTGAGAATGGAGCTGCTCTTGCTGGGCAGGGTAAGGCCTTGTTTGGGCCCGTACCTGAATCTGTGACTGAGGACGGTAAGGCTCAGGTTGGGGCAGGTAATCTGTGGACAGGGGTAGAGGGGTAGGATCTGGATACTGGATATGTATCTGTGGATGAGATTCTGGCTGAAGTCTTGGGCTCTGGGCCTTTAAATGTTTAGGCTGGTTTGATGTTGCTTGGTATTGATGGGGCTGTTGGGAATGTCTACTCTGAGATGTTACCTGTGCATGATCAGTCTGGAAATAGCTGATACCTTCTGGTCCGGGGTGGGTATGTCCATCCAGAATCTTCCCAGGCCTCCCTCCTCTATGTGTCTGGCTTCTCCTGCGTGGTTCATAATATCCCTGAGGTGTGACGTTGGAGTTAAGGGACCCTCTGCTTTTCCCTCCCCCATTAAACTGCAGAACCTCATTGATCCGGCCCTCAAGCCGGGTCACACGTAGTGCCTGGTTTTTAAGGGATTCCTGCAACCCTCTGAGCCCAACAAGCAGCTCATCACGTTGGATCTGAAGGGCGGCCAGCCTTTCGTCTTGGCTCTGGAGCTCCATGGTGAGGTTGAAGAAGTCCTGACCAGGATCCAGCTTCTGTTTCTGTGCGTTGCGGCGGTTCTCCCTCAGGTTCCTCTCCATCAGAGCCAAACGACCCTCCATCCGCTTACTCTTCTTCTCAAGCTTCCTGCTCCACTCTCTGGGATAATAATCAACATGAGAAAAGTTTTGTTATTCAAAATAGTTAATCATTATTTCCCAAGCTCATAAAAGAACAGCTGCTGAAAGGAAAGGTCACCCACTCAAAAATTTCTTACATTACCAAATCCTTAAAGTTTGACTATGTATATACATTCTGTTCTTTTTTTAATGTGTCATGACCTCTGTAAGGAGAGCTAATTCCTGTCATTTTCATTTTTATTTGCTGACTTAGCCTAGACTTACCTGTTAGCGCAAATTGGCTTCAACTTGTAAAATACAACCAGTTATCAAGAACGACTGTGTCAACATATGTCAGTTCACAGATTACATTTACAATAAACCTCCCGAGCTCTAACCTGAGACTGTCAATCTCCTGCGTTGTGCTCTGCTTGAGGTGTTCGAGGTCCTGTGACATGTGGTGCCACTGTTCACTCAGGGCTTGAACACGAGTCGCCAGTACCCCTGAAGAGTTTCTGTTCTGGTTCAGGGCCAACATGTCCAAACGGGCCTGGGTCAGCGCCTGGAACTGCTGGAACTTATAACAAAGTAAAAGTCTCTTCACAAGCCTTTCTGCAGATGTTTGGTAACTGATTAGAAGGTCAGGAAAATTCTCAAAAAAACACACATTCATATCTGTGATGACTTTTCCACTACAAAATGTCTAATAACAGATCTGCCCAAGTGCTGCAGAAACAATGAAGTTGATGAAAAGAGGTTTGAAGTTAAAGCTCTTAGTAACAGATGTATTAGAGTTTTAAGCCCTCAAGGCTAGTTATTAATCATTGTTGCAGACCCAAAAACATTACAAAATACATATAAATATGTGATTTAAATGTAGCTGAAATCATGTGAATTCACGAGAGAGGCTGAAGAAACAGCAGTTAATTTCATTTGGCTAAAATAGGCTAGTTAGCTTTAAGCTGGACTAGCGTTAATTGAGTTACTTTTTTCTCTATTATGATTTAAGAATAAAGATTTTTTTAATCACAGGAAACAGGAAAGAATAGGTGGATTAGCTTTAGCTATGAGGCTAATTTGTTTATTTTACCTCTGTTTCTTAGTTTTTCCCCCTTTCCCCCCCAAACCTATACATTTCTATGGTATAATAATTTTATAGGCTATGATAAACCATATGTCAAAAGGTCATATTTTAGTCTAATCTAAAGATTGATCAAATGTTACTGTTTTGGCTTCATAGGGCAGAAATGACCACATGTTTTTTGTTGTTTTATGAATGAATTAAATAAATAAAAATAATCCTATAGGTTACTTCATGATACTTCATCATTTCAGTTAATAGTGGATGTAGATTGCACCAGTATTTCTACCTATATTACATATATAGTAAGTCGCAGAAAAACATAAAGTAAACCCAGCATAGATAATTAGATAATCAGTTATGAATATCATTAAGATGTATGCAGCGCTAACTGTTCTGACACTTTAAACAAATATTAATATAACAGTTACTGTTGTCCACACACAGTCTGATTCACACTGACCTGCTCGTTGAGTCGTCGTAGTTTCTGGGACACAGAATCAACTCCCTGTAACTTAACAGGCTGAATTTGTAGCAGAAGCATGTGGACCAAAATCTGGGGCCAGTGACCCGTCCTAAGGTTGCCCATGGTGCAGTGGAGCTGGGATAAATGCAGCCAGGAGCCTGGATCCCTGTCTGTATGTCTTGAGGTGGTGGAACAAATAGAGGGGGATAAAGACCTGGCTGAAAAGGGCTGGTCTTGATACACACTGTATGGACACACACAATACACAAAAGCACACCCACGAGCTGGGACAAGAACACACTTTCCATTTTCCACAACATCATTGGGGACCTCAGAGGAAATGCAGATGGATTTAACAGGTAGTCAGCTTCTCTCTGCCTCTCTCTCACTCTGCTACACCAATAAGCACAAAGAAAAGAGAAATGAATACAAAACAATCTACTAAATAATGTCCAGTGTTTATAAAAATGTAGAATAATATAGCCAGATTTCTAATCTCAGTTTAGCAATGTTCAAATATGAGAAAGTGACATTTTTCATGCTTCCTAGTTGTTGCTGTACTTTGATTTACTTTGAACTGGATCACCTATTAAAACAATTGATTGATTTATCAACATCTTTCACTACCTTCTTGGAGGACAATGACTACTGTTTGAAATCAAAAAAGGCACTTTTAATATGAAAACTTTGGTTATAACAATGTGGTCTTGTATTTGTGTGTATGGTAGTGTGCTTGTGTGTGCGTTGATAATATGGCAGTAAATCTCATGATGTGTGGGCTGTTGAACAAGCGTCCTGTACTTTCCTCTTCCCCCTGACTCAACTGCCAGGGGATCTTGCTCTCTTCTTCTTCTGCTTTCTTTTCACTGGCCCAATCCAGGAATCATGCAGTTTATCCCTCCCTTCCTCTTTCTGCTCAAGCCCAGGTTGCAACACTGGCTTCATTTACACTGGACTTATGAAATAATTATTATTGACTATAAAGTCAGTAATCTGTGATAGATTGAAGTCCCCACATGTATAATTATTTATTAGTTTTCATTTAGGGTAGAAAGGCAACACATGGGATTAAAATGCTCCACTCAAAGTCACACTGAGCAGATTAGAAAGTCAGCTTTTGATTTAAAAAAATAAAATAAAAAAGTTAAAAATGTTGCTACTGTTAAAAATTTGTTGCTGAGTCCTTCATATTCAAAATTCACACCACAAATTCCCGTTCAATTTCACTTGTGGAACTTCAGTGCGAACACAGTTTCCAGTTTCACTTTCCTTATGACCACTTGACATGTAGCTAGTCTGTCAGTTTCAGTCAGTGAACCTGGAAAACCCTCAAACACACACAGTTGCACAGGAGGATCTACTTCATCATTCGAACAGGGTAGATACAATCTGAGATATGCTCTTAAAATACAGTAGTCTTTATACTTAACCAGTTTATTTTCATTTTTCTTCCTCACCTGTAAAGAAGGATCACATCAAAGCTTGATGGACTTTTCATCTTGACTTGAGGAAGACAAACAAAGGACCTTTACAGATCTTGAAATCAGACATGTTTGAAGCTCCATCTGCAGACATGGATGAAGAGACTCCCCTGCTAAACAAAAGACCAACATCAAGTGAATCCCAGGTTGGAAACTTTTCACTTACTTAAATTAATCTTATTGATTTATTCTGTGATTGATTGATTTAACATGAAAAAAAAAAAACAAAACAAGAAGAAAAATAATAATGGACATATTATTCATCACTTGTTTACTTGGGATGGTCTAACTTATTGTGAAAAAAACCTAAGTATATTTCAGACTGGACTGGAAAGTTTCACAGATATTATATTATATATTTTTACAGAACTAAGAGCTATGTGGTAACAATCGCTGACAACTGATCTGAACCTGATCTGAAGAACATGGCTCATAATCTTCAGTTTATTTAATTATTTTATGGAGAAAGAAATGAGAAGAAAGTTTTTAAAGAGACATGCTGAAAAAGTACATTAGGAAACGATCCTATTATTGACTGAGGACTGAGCAGATGTACTGATCCTTGTCTCATTATCATACCATACCATGATCTCTGCTACAGGTCTGCAGGAAGTTTTTTATTTAATGCAGAATGCAAATATGTTCTGCAGGAGTGAAGGGAGATCAACGGCTTGAATTGCTTGATCAGCCATTCAATTCATGGCAAAATAATAGTTAAGTAGTAACAAGATGGATGAATTTAGACGTCTATTCTGACACCACCTACCTTGGTGCAAACTAGTCCCAGGAAGTTTAGGAAGGAGATTTATTTACATAGTGCCATTTTGCACTCATTACAAAATGAACAAATTCTAACATTAAACCCAGTAACTGTTAGTGTTGTTATAAAAGCAGGAAGTGTTTGGTTGTCACTTCCTATAATTCTTAGGAATGCGTCATTAGTATGTTAGGTTTGGATGTTTGTTTATGACCCCATATGGGACTGACTTGCCGGATGCCAGCAGTTTAAATGCTGCAACCGCAGAATGCATCGTGGCTGAAACAGAAACTTTCAGCAGAGAAAAACAGAGCTGAAGTAACCTGCCTCAAGATTAACTTCCTGCTGTCGCATACTGTAGCTCTCCCTTTTTTTTTTATCCTGGTAAAATATTGGTACAAGTGTGTATTCAGCTGTACTCATGCAGGCAAAACTGTCATAAGTTTATTGTGGGATTTTCTGTGGGTTAACTTTGAGTCAAACAGGAAACAAAAAAACACACATTACTTCTGTGTACTAGAAGACCAAAAAATTATTATGTGCAAAAATAATTTAATAACACAAAACTTACAGAGTGGCGAGGCAGGCAAGGGTAAAAAAATTCGAAGAAGAAAATTCAGGTCCAGAGAAGCAAAGCACAAGGATAAAATACAGAGCTGAACGCCTGAAACTAAAAATTGACTGACACTGAAACCAAGAAGCTTACATACTAAATACTAAAGTGAAGGCAGGAAATAAAGACACAGATGAAAACCAGTGACAGTATAAAGAATGGACGTTGTATCTGTGACGTCACTGGTAAGAAGAGAGTCCTCTTTCACCTCCCAGCTAATCTAAAAATGGATCATTGATAGACCTGAATTGGGCTAAATTACGCCTGTGCCATCTGTGACACCACCCACCTGTCAATCAAAGCAGCCACACTGTTATTTACGTATAACTTTAAGCCTGAATATAATTTGAAACTTCTTTTAGCTCTGAACAAACAAATCTTTTAGCTTGTTTTAACCTGTCCACCTTCCACTCCAGATCAACAACTCCAAACTCTACCTGGCCGTCTTCTCTGCCATCCTGGGCAACTTCAACTTTGGTTACTCCCTGGTCTACTCATCCCCGGTCCTGCCACAGCTAATGAGACCTGATGCTGAACCCCAGCTCAGGATGGACACGGAGCAGGCCGCCTGGTTCGGCTCAATCTACACACTAGGGGCAGCAGCCGGAGGGCTGGGGGCCATGCTGCTCAACGACTTGATTGGACGGAAGCTGAGCGTCATGATGTCAGCAGTGCCATCGACCATAGGGTGGGTCTCAGTATATAGTTACCTCAGGGCAACCTTCTGCTATAATGGTAGTAAAACACCAATGAAAATCTGATCGTTTCCTGTTTTGTCTGAGCCTTCAAATGTCAGTTACTTACTTACTTAATTACTTTGTGTGAGTCTGCATGTACTGTTTGTTTTAAAAATTCCCATCTGTGTGTGTCTTAGATACATGATGCTTGGAGGGGCTGTGGACCGGTGGATGCTCCATGTGGGCCGTTTCCTTACAGGCATTGCCGGTGGGATGACAGCAGCATCCATTCCTGTAGGTTACCATGGATACAGAAACCATTTAAAAAACCTATTTTATCCCCTTTTTTGTCCTACTAAAAAACATTCTTACCTCATCACATAATTTCAATGTATATTACCCTTTTTTCTGAATTGATACTACATGTGTTCATGTGATTGTATGTTCATGTCACAGGTTTACATCTCAGAGATTTCCCACAAATCAGTGAGAGGAGCTCTGGGTTCCTGCCCTCAGATCACTGCTGTGTTTGGGGCCCTTGCACTCTATGCCTTAGGTAATAACATACTACTATACCATTGCATAAATACTAACGTGCTGTATCTTTATTTATACATTTAGCTAAAATGTAGGGATGCTCAGTCATTGCATTTCTAGGCTATTTTTGCCATTGGTTGTGTGTTTTTATGACAGCAGTAAATCATTCACCCGCTTAATATATGAGGAAATCTATCGAAATTGACAACAGCATCAACAGACCAGAATGCAATATCTAGCTCATAATCTCAATGTCACATATGATGTACAGGTCTGGTGTTGCCGTGGCGGTGGCTGGCAGTGGCAGGAGAAGTGCCAGCTCTGCTGATGGTTGTGCTGCTGGTGTTCATGCCTTGCTCCCCCAGGAGGCTCCTCTCTCTGGGCAGAGAGCAGCAGGCTGAGAGGGCCCTCCGCTGGCTGAGGGGAAAAAACTACGACACGCACATTGAACTCAGTGCCATACAGGTAAGATGTACATAACTGCTATAATGTGATAAGAAGTCAGTTAAGTGGACCACTGGAGGTCAGCTAAATAGACACACTGACGTTAAACTGAGACTGAGTTTCAAGGATGACAGATGAGGTTTTAAAGCGACATTAGCGACAATCTGTAGACCTGTTTTTGTGATTTAACACCCCTGCAGTGCCACTGTCATAAATATGGACTACATTACATTACTTTACTTATGATCAGAAACTAGCAAGTCGACTTTTCTAACAGCCAAACATCAAGCAAGTACAACAACACAAGACGACGTCTGTCTTTCAGCCTTTTATTTCACCAAGCTCTCACCAACAACTAAAAGTCAGTCCCAGATGTATTCTTGTCTGGCGGTCTCTGGCTTGGTCACTCTCTTTATCTCTTCTAACTGCCTAACTCCCTTTGCATCTGCCATGCTCTACCTCTGTTGAGCTGGTTTGATTTAAAATCAGTTATTTTATGGTGAAAACGTTACACAGTGTTGCTTTAAAGACCTTTTTGATTTGAGTTCTTGAAATAAATACAAAGTAGCACACACACATATTGTATGTTTATGTGTTTATCTGTGTGTCTTCCAATACAGCACAGCATCAACACACAGGGTAGAGTCACATGGTCACAGCTGGCCACACCCCTGTACTACCGGCCAATCATGATCTCAGTCGTGATGCGTTTCCTGCAACAGATGACAGGCATCACGCCCATTCTTGTGTACCTGGAGACCATCTTTTCCCAAAGTAAAGCGTTCCTGGAGCCCAGGTTGGACATTTATTCTATTTATCTATAACTTTAAATCATTATATTTATCAATTTCTTCTTCTGTTTTAATTTCTCATGAAAATTTTGCAGTTTGTTTACTTGATAATGACGCAAATGTATCATTTATCTACCAGTCAAGTCATGTGTATTGTGTGAAATACTTCTTCCGTGTCTGTCAGGTATGATGCTGCCATCGTGGGTGCAGTGCGCCTCTTATCTGTTGCCATGGCCGCCATGTTAATGGACAAAGCGGGACGCAAAGCCCTGCTGTACACGTCGAGCATGCTGATGTTCGTGTCCACTCTGACGCTGACCATGATCTCACACACCACACCTTGCCCTCCAGGCCCCACCCCTGATAATGTCACTGTGAGTTTGGACTACAACTCCCATAATGACATTAGAATCACTGCAGCAAGCATCCTTCCTCTCATCAGCACCATGGTGTTTATATTTGGTGAGTGTTGCTAGCAACAAAATCCATGCTTTACTTAATGTGGCCACACTGACTTAAAGTCTATGGAAGGTAATGTTTGCTGATTCAGTCCACCACTTTGGACCGAAATGAAATATCTCAACAACTATTGAAATTATTGCCTTATTGTACAAATCATAAAATACTAATTTCTACACAGTTTTGCTTTAAGACTGTTGTTTTTGGGTCATTACAGGTCACATGCTAACTGGCACTTGTAAACACAAGTGCCACTTAACTTGTTTGTTGGGCAAATATTTGCTAACCTGTTATGTGTCTTTGTATTTAATGAAACGTGCTGTTTTATCTTTTGTCTTGTTCCAACAAGTTAAGACCTGTTATGTCCTCAGGTCATTTTGTTATTCTTAGCTCTCAAAAGATGATTAACTGCTGTTTAGTACATGTCAACCTCCATCTTGTTGTACTCAGGAAACCTTTGTTTAGGTAAATTGGTTTCAGTTATGTCCTCACGCCTTACTTAATTGGGAAAACATTTCAGGTGTAACAGTGTGGTCATGTTTTGCTGCTTACAAACCACTGTAGCATCTTTTTGTGCTTTTGTAGTATCGCGACATCATCTGCTTTATAATGAGCTGTTTGCTTTATCGTCACATTGTTTGTTGTCTCCTAGGATACGCCATGGGATGGGGCCCAATCACGTGGTTGCTGATGTCAGAGGTGTTGCCTCTGGCTGCCAGGGGTGTTGCTTCAGGTCTGTGTGTGACTGTCAGCTGGTTGACGGCCTTTATGCTCACACACGCCTTCACACACCTGGTGGACAAGTACGGCCTGTACGTGCCCTACTTGTGTTTTACTGTGGTGTGTGTGCTCTGTCTGCTGTTCAACGCTGTATGCATCCCAGAGACTCGTGGCCGCTCACTGGAGGAAATCGAGAACTATTTCAGGACAGGGCGTACGTTCACCATCACCCGGAGTCATTCCACTCACAGTCGAGCCTAAAGATCACTTTTATCAAAGGATGAGTTTTCCCCATGATGAACCCCTAAAACAGGGCTGCTGTAAAGTGATCTTTGAGTTTAATATGTTAGAGTTTAAAGGGTCTGAGGATAGAGGGTTAGAGAGTGTAAAGCCCTCAGTTCAAACTATACTATAGTTATACACATGAATTGTTCTGATTAGCTTGCAGGTTATATATATTATATATCACACATCACAAATATATTTTGAGTTAATTTACTACTGATACTTACCTAGCACTTTACATATGGAGAGTTGTCGGGGGATGGCAAGCAGGTTTCAACAGACATGTCAGCCCTTTCTTGACTACATCTCAAACACTGACAGTATAAACAATGGACAGTGTATGTTTGACGTCACCCACAGGTTTCTATGAAGCTCAGAGTGTGGTGACTCTGGCTGCTGCCGTCTTGGCAGTCTTGTCTCTTCTGCTTCCTGGCTAATCTAAAAATGAGAAAATGCGTGGCTCATCAGCAGACCTGACAAGGGCCAAATGATAACTGGTTGCTCAAACAAGCTTTAGTGGTACCTACCTGTCAGTCAAAGCGACCATGCTGTTAATTCTGCATAAATCCAAGCCTTAATATAAAGCTTAATATAATTAATATAATCTGAATAGGTGAGTTCTTTAAAAAATTCACTCTCAGTACAGTTGTCATGAACGGGGAAATTAGCTATAGAGACCAAAACTTCTTTTTGTACCAGGCTGTAAACATGTTTATTTCTGCTGTGAAGTTGGATATTTTAACATGGTGGCTTATGGAGACTGACTTACTTCTGTAACCAGCCTCAAGTGGACATTTGAGGAACTGCAGTTTTTGACACTTCCACATTGGCGTCACTTCACAGCCACAGAGGTTGCCACTTAATTTCAACAGATATGGCAACCTATTCTTGATACATTTCAACAGTGAGGGGATCCTCATGACACCTCGATGCCTTTTTTATTTTTCAGTTAAACACTGTAACTGTATAAATGGATAGAAGCCAGTATAGAAGAGCATACTGACAGTTTTGTTTGTGTCTTTGTTTCCTTGTTTTTTCCCCCCTCCTGATGTACAACCACTGTACAAACATGACAGAACTAACAGGGATTAAAGGTCCACTGTGCAGGATTAAGTGACATCGAAACGTGAAGTTGCTGATTGCGCCTCACAGTCTCCTTACTAGTGTGACAGAAAGACTATGGTTGCCAAGAAACAAAAAACATGAAAGGCCCTTTTTTAGTTTGTCCATTCTGGGCTACTATAGAAACATGGCGGTTAAACATGGTGGACAGATGTAATTCAGTCATGGTACTGGTTCTCAAACTATGGCACCACTGGTGGTACACGACCTCCTTCTGGTGGTACTTTTTGAAAATGTAATTAATTGATTTAAAAACATGTTGTATAAAGAAATACAAACGATTACTGAAGAAAAATCAACATTTTTGCATTTTCCTTGGTTATTTTGTTTGAATGTCAGCTCACTACGTATCACATTCATGCACATAGTTCACAAATACATCCATGAGTGGCTCCAAGCTACTATGTGATAGAAAGAGGCCCAGATAGCAAAATCACCTTTTAGATTTAAGCCTCGACTTTGTGACAGTCAGAAGAGCCCCACCTGAAGATCTAAGGCTGATCTAAGACTGGCTTATAAGGGGTCAACATCTCTGCTATGTTAGAGTCAGACTCAGATGTGCTTTAAAGATGATCAGTAAAATCTTAGAAATCAGTTCAGGAAGCCAGTGCAGAGAAGTCAGGATTGGGGTGATGTGATGTCATCTAATAAAACCAGTAAGAAGCTGAGCTGCTGCATTCCTGGTTAAAGCCAGAGAGGAGGGAGTTACGGTAGTTGAGTCTAGAAAAAAAATGTGTATGAATGAGTTTTACATTGTGCTTAACTGTCTGTCAGATTGACTGTCTAAAACACACCGTATAACTTATGCCCATAACTAACTGTCAGTAAAAGAATATTGTATACTACTACATTATTATAAATAATAAATATAAATCAATTGAATAGATAGAATAGAAGATAAAATAAATAGATAAATAAAAGAAATCAGTATCATCATGTAACAGGTTGCCAGCTGTTAAAACAAAAAACTGGTTCATCATCTTCCTGGCATTAGAGAACAGGAAGAGGCGATGCGGCGCATGCTAGTGGCACAGCAGGCCAAGTCACATGCCGTAGCGTGCTGTCAGTGTCGCAGGTTTGAGCCTGACTCACAGCTACTGATGCACATCACTCCCTAACTCCCCATCCCTGATACAAGTATACAATACATCAACTATAAAGGGTGAGTATGACGAATGATACAAATATTTTAGAAAGTGTTTGGCAAAACTTGTAAATTAATGTAATTATTCAATTACTTTAGGCATGTACCTGATAATGCAAAGATAATTATGTGCATGTGTGAAGTCTCGTAGCCAACTGCAGTGTTTGATTGACATGTCAAGTTTGATTGAAGAAGAGGTGACACAACTTAGGTTTCGGTGCGTGTGTGTGTGTGTATGACCACACCTTACTTAAAGCAGTGCTCATTAATGACAGGCAAGAGAAAAAGCTTTAATAAATCATGAGTGCAGGAATGTTTACTTTGTAAAAGCAGTGTATACAATGATATGTGGCCTATACAGGGCACTGGAACAAAGACCTTTAACAGTATTGAACTTTTCATGCTGCATTTCTCATTATTGGTCAAATATAGATGGTGTCTTCACTCCAGCAGCTACCAAGGTTTTCAAAGTCTGAGACTGTGAGCCTCCCCTCAGACAAAGCGTGGAAAAATTCACCTCTGGCTGTTTGACATAACTTCAGACAACAGCAATACATTAACAAAAGGTCTGTCCTCGGGCATTTATTAGTTTTTGGGACTCTAAAACTACTGAACTCTTGAACCGTATCACTTACATTTAGGCTATTTTATGTGATCTCATTTTGATAACTAATAATAATAATAAATAAATAATAAATCTATAAATAAATAATACATTTTATGTATACAGCACCTTTTCAAACACAGTTACAAAGTGCTTTACCATAAAGCAGAACATAATAACAATGAACTAAAAGCCTAAAAAGAGTAAAAATAAAAGATGTCATGAAACAGAAATTGAATTAACTGAAGGCATTTTTAAAAAGTGTATTTTTAAAAGTGATTTCATCCATGTCAATCAATAAAATCTTAAAATCAACTTTATAAGCTCAGAAGTCTCACATTTAGTAAAATAACATATAAACGGTTAAATAAATGCCACCAGCAGCTCCTGTCAGTTGAACATAGCAGCCACGACTGCTGTTCTTCTGTATAAGGAATAATGTACAGCGAGTCGGTCAGGGTGATTCAAGACCTGAGCCACCACATCACAGATTATTTTTGCAACAATGACCCACACGCTGTACATTATCCTACTTATTACATACACTGCCTACTTAAGACAGAAATCAATACATGACACAAAATATTGATTTGAATTTGATTTAAAATGTATTTGCTTGCACTGCGGTTTTCCAGAATCTATGACAGATCTGTGTCCCTGCAAACTGTTGAATTGCTGTCGGGATATCAGTTTTTACTTGTTTTGACCTCATGTGTATGTTTACTAAAATTATATAGAGATCCATAAAAAAAGATATTATGAGATGATATATTGTTTGGCTGTGGGTAATGAAAAGACTTTGGCACACTGTTGAACTTAACATCGGGAAACCATTACTAATCTTGTTTGGATACATTCTTGGAATACTGACGGTATACCCTAAGATGACAGTCATTAAAACACAAGCATGCTATGGCAGATATGTATCACTGAAGGTGATTATGCCTTGTGCATGTATGTGTAATGCTGGCGCCTTTTGAGGTGTTTCTGTCATCATCTGTCATTTTTTCAGTAAAAGGTGCAAAACTCAATCTGTTTGGTGACTTTATCTTGCTTGCAAGATGATCATTCAGGCTTCATTCAGCAATTAATCCACATCTTTGCCCATTTTTAGATTTGCCAGGAGGAGGCTAACAACACTGAGCTTCTAAACAGCTCTTCAGAAACCTGTGAGTGATGTCATGAATACCGTGTCCATACTTTCTACTGTCTATTCAACACAACAGAAGTTGAATTTGATCTTGTCTTCAGGCTAGTAGCTAAACACACGGTCAGACGACAGATAAGAATGGGAGCAGACAGTAGGACACTCTCATACAGTAGCTTTTAACTTCGATTCACTCAGTATTTATTTAGCTGCTGAGTCAGAAGCTATTTTTAAATCGATGATTGATGGTGATTAAACCCACCGCCTCCTTTCCTCTCCTTCTCTCCATCCATCTCCATCTCTCCATTTTTTCCTTCCTCACCACCTGCCTGCTGCCTTCTGCGGGGGACTTTGTTTCTCTCCCTTTTAAGTGTTTTTCGTGGCTACATATATCATCATCAGTCCACAAAAGTCAAGTAAAACAAGTAAAAACTGATATCCCTGTCAAAGTACAACAGAATGACACATCTAAATGACACATCATGTGATTAAAAAAATCAATATTCTCCATTCCCCACCCAACAAAAATGAACGAAGAAAATATAAAGTTTGTATACTATATATATATAATATATCTTTCTATTTTCTGTTTTTGAAAAATCTAAACAGAGACTGCCTCTTAATAATAATATATAATATATATAATAGGGTGCACCACATGGCTCAATGATGCACGGGTTCAGTACTCGCACAGGTGTGTATTGATGTCTAATGTTATGCAGATGATCTTCAACTATACCTTATAAATAAAATTGATTATATCATTGAAATGTCTGTTACTGATCTGTATACTGGTCTGTATAATGGTCTGTATACTGATTTGAATTTAATATTAATTCCATTTATACTCAATTTAAATTCACTTTGTATTCAAAAGAAACTCAAATGTTAAATTTGTTCTCTTTTCTCCTGTTAGACAATATCGATTAATTCTGATTCTCACCGGCATTGATCATTTCCCCCATTTAGTTACTGACTTTAACAATTCATTACTTAACTACAGGTGGTTTTAGGACTGTGAAAGATCATTAACTAATTAACAATAAGCTGCCTTGGGTCGTGTTCCAAGCTACATACCACATTTTCAGAACACCTTTAAAAACAGCTGTTAAAGAGTAGCTTTAAGGCCTTGGGCATCCTTTTTGCTTAACGCTATAAACAAAAGAAAACTGACAGATAACAAAGCCGTCAGAGCATCTAAGCTTAGTAATTATCTACATAAACAGTTAAGGTCTCCCTTTTTTCCTTTGTGTTTTTTGTTTTATTTCCGTCCCATCATTACATATTATTTTGATTTGATTGGATTTTATTACTCATGGTTTCATAAGCGGTCCTAATCTTAGTAGCACTAGCAAAAATGAGTATTTTGCCGTGTCTTTAAAAGGACTAATTGGATTTAAAAAAACAAAAAACAATGCATAATTATCTTAATATTTAAATTAGTATCAGCATTAACATTGTGTCAAGCTATTAAGGGGATAAGGGATCAACCTTTGCCCTGTAATCACTTAAAAATGTCCCAGTTTATACAAAACGTCATAGCACAAACACACACACACACACACACCTCAGTCTCTGTAAGGATTGGTCCATTCTCTGGAATGTTGTTCATCAAGCCCATTGAAACACACAATCACACACACATACTCATATACTATCACCTCACCCAGCTGACATCATAAGCAGACACACCACCTTACACTTTCACACATATCTTTACTACTGTAAATCCACCTGAGGTGTTTTGGGGTGAAGGGAACTTTGAAAAGGAGTTGGATTTTATACTTAAAATGATTAAATTAAAACATGCTTTGGTTCGCCTAAAACACTGACATATTTTGAGATAGAAATGTAACCATACCATATCATATTAAATGTCAACATACAAAGAAACTCCAATTTTAGGACGGTCAGGAATCAAATTGTCTTATAGACACCGTAACTGATAAACACCTCTCTGGGTTTTAAATGTGTACTTTGCAGGATTAGTCTGTACTGATAAAAGGTCAGTAGGCCATGGTCCATTAGAAAAGGGCTCTGGGTTGGAAGGTCATTGATTTAAATCCCTACATTTGATGGAAGTTATTTTCCAGCCTCCCTCAACATACATGTGAGGTGTGCTTAAGTCCAGTAGTCTTAGTACTCTGTGATCCAGTGATCAGTAGCAGAAAAATGTGGTTGGACTGGCCCGCCCCCAACTGACTGAGAGATTTTTCAGTTCATTCAATGACAAAATAGAAACAAAACAAAACAAAACAATTAAATCAACTAAGATAAAATGAGCCATGTTCACACAAGAAAATGCAAAAAATCAGAACCAAAAAAGTAAACGATTAGTTTGGCTTCAATCTTTGCGCAGTTTGGACAGCCAAAATCATTCAACACATCCCAGTAGCCAGTTGTCCACCATTACAATGTCAAGTGATGGGTTGGAAGTCCTCTGTGTGGCCATGTGTTTATGTATAATGTTTATTTGAAACATTATAACAAACAAAAGTTTGAAGAGAGCAAAATGTAACTTTCATTTAAATCATAACCTTGAATAGTTTGACATGCATATATTTGCTTTTAGGCGGAAAGTTACATAAGAAGACTGACACCAGTTTATCTGTCCCATCTGTCTGTCTGGTACATCTGTCTGAGAGTGTAACTTAGCACAAAGACTGGAAACTAAATGTTATATCTTGTTTAATTTGTACAAAAACCAAAGTGTAAAAATGTTTTGTGAATGATTAGCTGCACTGTTTCTTAGCCGGGACCGGTCTTTGAATCTCAGGCAGTTGCCTGGCAGCTAGTTCAAGCCAAAATCTAGTCAGACACATAAAATCCTTGTTTTGTGTTGTTTCTTGTATAGCTTAAATAAATATATGTAACATATTAATCAACAAGCTTTAGAGGCACTGGTAGGAGAGCGAGGCTAGTTGTTCCCCTTTGTTTCCTGTCTTTATGCTAAGCTAAGCTAAGCTAAGCTAAACTAAGCTGTGAGTGGTATTAATCTTCTCATCTAAATTTCCTCAGGACAGCAATTAAGCATACTTTAACGTCAAATTATTTAAACTATGTTTTCCAGCTCAAATCTTTGATCATACTCAACAAGAAACGACCATCATGACATACGTTAAAATACAGCAGTGTAGGCCGACCCTATTCAGCGAAGGAGAGTTTACACAGGAGGCAGGTTTAATCCTAATAAGAAGATTATTTATTGTTGACGGTTAAGCTAACATTTTGGAAAAGTGGTACTCCTGATCCGCAAATCTTCACTTCTTTCTGATATCTGAGCCACAATTTATGAACTATTCGTTTTACCTCTTCTTACTATCTCTCTGTCACATTTTAGCTTGTGATTAATCGTGGATGTATGCATGCAGTGTGTGCAAGAACTTGACTATCAGCAAGCCACAACTGAAACAAGATATTACAAAAAGAGCTTATTACATTCCAGCAATCTATCTTATTTTCATTCAGAGTGACGCAGTATTTTGATGGTATAATATTTTTAAAGTTATTTATTTAGTTATGTTATTTATTTATTTAAAAAAGGCTTTGTTGCTGGGACTCTTGGTACAAAATCTTACTTAAATGTGTGTTTTAGATAATAATTTATATATAATTTAGCTCCCAAAACTTCAGCCTGTGGTTTACCTTAGGCTTTTACTACATAAATACAGATGCATGTGGCCATGTTCAGATTCTTACAGAAAATGATGTAATTATAGGTTAGTTGGTTGGCTTTCAGGGTGTTTCAGTGTCTCATTATAGCCGCTTTTCCATGCTGAACAAACTTGTGGACAATTCCTACATTTTTCATCATAAATTTTAAGCTCATGTCTGAATATTTGTAAACTTATGTCACTCAAATTTTTGTTGATGGCTTCGGTCGCATTCCAGGACAAAAACTATGAGTCTGCGTTAATGAAATAGTCTGCACACTAAGAACCCGGGAGGGAAACTGGTTATTCTCACTTAACAGAGACACACATGTACACACTCCCTCAGTAATCTCCCAGAAACAAAGAAGAAGTTAAAAAAGAAGACAGGTACAGCCTTTGAAAGTTACACCTAAACGCTCAGTGACTCATTCTCGCTGCATATTCACGTCTTTTGTCGACAGGGACGTACCTGTGGGCGTGCCCAGGGAGAGGCTTGTACAGGTACAGGTGAGACAGGTGGACGTTCTCAGCTATCTGGACTCTACATCAGCAGCAGTTCACACACAAACCTCTGCATACGGACTGCAACACCTGGCGAAGGTAAGACTGTTATTAATTAATATGAAGATCTGATTACACAGATTCAGATTTTTGCTTTTCTTGAGTTTGTAAGACGGGATCTAAAGCTGGAGATGTAAGAGGAGTTAATATTTATGTCTGTGAGGTTTGACATTCGTGCCCAGAGGATGGATGGATGAAAAAATAAAAAGGTTTGATGACAGAAAAACATGCATAGAAAGATTATAGATGAACTGAGAAGTAAATATTCATCTCTAGCCGTAAATCTTACATTAAACGAACCTGTTAAGACATAAATCTGTTGTCTTTTTACTGTTGGAATGTGATCACAGGCGCAACAGGTTTTATAGGTTGCCTGCAGGAATATTTCAGACAGGAAGTGATCTTCATTTTTTAAAGTTTATTCTCGGTCACTTTTGTTGTAATTTGTCTCTTTTTTATGGATGTTTCTGTTTTATTTTTTGTTTGTTTTGTTTTTTTTGTGTGTGGTTTTGAGGTTTTGAACAATACATACAGGCCATGGGTGTAGCCCAGGGGGTATGCAGCTGTGAAAACAGCACAGCCCTTGTTCAGTGGCTCAGACTATGGCATGTTTAGGTTTAATGTGTCAAGCTGAACTACTACAAAGATCTGTAGGGACGTTAAGCTCCTAATACATGTGGACAGGCATTGGATTTCTAATGTGGCATTGTATTTTTAAAGTGAAATGGTCTGCTGAAGAATCTGTACACCAGCACATCATGTCAGATTGATTTTCAGTCTGATCTGACCTCCAATCAGCCCCAAAACAAAGAATTTAATGTTGTGGTATACAACAGTTTTCTTTAGCTTATTTAACATGAACTAATTTGCAGTTTGGGTCTCGATCTTGAAGTAAGAGAATCTTGGGATTGGGAATGATGGGATCAGTATTAGAAACAGCAGCCATGACAATGAGAAACACTTAAAATATATAAATAAAATATGTAGTTCATATTTTACTTCTTTGTTTGTTTGATGCTGTCAGATTTAGAGAAAGAAATCAAGCTTTCTAGCTTCCTAGCAGTGACACCTGATTGTGGCGCTGAGACACCGTCGGGGAGACAAAGAACAATGATTTGACCAATATCATGTTGAGTTTCAGGAACCTGAAACAAGGTGATACATCGTATTAAGGAAGACTCGTCTGACAAAGTTACATTGGATATAAAACACACTGTGAAATCTGACTGCTTTTAACATTTGACAGACTTTGTTTAACTGGTTTAATTTAGCAACAATCAAGAGCCATTTTTCTTTGTATTAGTGATGTAACAACAAAAAGCTATAGTCACAAGAACGACACAAATAAAAAACACAAACCTTCTAAACTGATCGTTTCCATCATATAATGTTATTTTTATGCTTAAAATTAGAAAAGAAAATGTATTTTAATATAGTATTTTCATCTGCATCTGTTCAGTATCGTGGGTTGAAACTTTGCTTTTCTGTGATGTGGCTGATCAGAATGGAGGTCTTACTGAAAATCAGAGAAAGAAAATGACGTTGAACTTCCTCTGAATGACTCAAATTTATTTCTAGCGGCAGTTGGATTAACTCTGTGTATTTGTATCTGAAGTCATAAAAGATTAATTGGGTGATTTCCACTTTTAAATTAGCCCTTCTCGTTTGTCAGCTGATCAGGATAGCGAACAGTCTTCCCACGCTAGCGTGCTCAGAGTTAGGTTTGACCAGCACAGCTGCTGCATACATTATGGCCACACCTGTGACTCAGATGTGTCTCAGGGTGTTCACTTGTCTAAATGAAAAACTGGAATGTTTAGCATACTGAACTTAACAGATCAGTACGCATGTGATAGCCACAGTGGGAAATTACCAGCTGATATGACAATAAAACACCAGGAAATCACCTAAAACAGCTGTTTTTATATTTTTAACTCACCCAGCTTCTTTGGGATGTTTCTTTAGTTTGTCATCAGAATAGGATGGATAAGATTTTATAAGGGGCTCAGTAACTGGGCCAGTTTTTCTCGATCAGTCGCGCCCATTTCTTCCTCATCCACTCCCAGGCACTTGACTCGGTGATGAAGTTTCAGAGAAAGCAAAGCTGAGGTCATGTGTGTCGGCCTTCTATCTCACAGAGGACTTATTGTTTGATTAGCAGCCTCTAACTTTTCCCCTTTGTGGTTTAAAAGCATCTCTGCAATGTGGTAGACAGATTTTTTTTGACAGCCGCACCCAGTTGCAGCCTCCATCATCCGGTTCAACGACAGAAACACTTTATTCACCTGGATATCAGTTTAGTTCTTTCCTGTTTGTCATGATGATAGAAATTATTTTATCATTGGAATTTCATACATAGAGGTCTTAAACACACCATGACTGCTTTACAGACAAGCCACCCTCTTCGAAAACAAGGAAACAAGACTCTGAAACAACTTTACACAGCTTAGTCAACTAACCTGAACCTAACACGCCCAGAACTTTCCAATTAATGTTGCACTGGTCGTGCAGTGGAACAGAGCCAACGAGCGAAAGAGCAACTCAGCCAGTTATTCCACATCAGTGCTCTGAACCTGACAATCTGCTTCGATTGTAGCTTTTTATCAAAACACACGTGCTTGATTTGCCGCAGAGAATCAGGCTGGAAGGAATAAAGCTCAAGCTAGCTAAATGCGAGCTAAAAGGAAGTGTTTTCCTCATTTCCGTGTAAATTCAGGGATCACTCAGACAGGTCCACTTTGTGAAACATTTTAAACACAAGAACAACATATTATGTCATGTGAAGGTTTGTTCTTTTCATTTGCGACTGCAGCTTTCATCGACTCTTGAATGCTGTAAACAGGTTCAACAAAAGTCAGTCAAATGTTAAATTCAGTCAAATCTCAGAGTGTGTTTGTATGTGTGTGTAACTTTGGAGAACGAGTTATCAGACAGTCTTCCTTACTTCAGTGCACCGCCTTGTTTTAGCTCCCTGAAGAGCATTTTCATTTTTTTCTGTATGAAATTGGTGAGTTCTTGTCTGTAAAAAACTGTAATTACTTTCATATTTTCAAAATATTTAGCATTGTGTAACTTTTATATTTCAAAGAGAACAGTCATTCACACAAAATGATGTCAGGGTTTTTTTTTTCTGCCTCGGATGAGCTCACTCAACAGATTTCAGATAGATTTGTTGCAGCAGTTCAGTCTGCAGCGACACACCCTCAGTCTGTGACACAGAGAGAAACATGCAGCTCGGTCGCATTCTTGCGGCGACATATGGGTGTATGTAAGCCCTCTGTGTGTATGCGTATGTGCATGTGCATGTATGTGTGTGTGAGACAATGACAAAGCAGTCGAGAGTTCACACTCCAGTGACAAGTGATGAACTACGTATGGCTACACTTGGAGCAAAGTGGAGATTGAGATGTTCGTTACAGGGAGGATGTTGCGTGATAATGTGTGTACTGTGTGTATTAGTGTGTGTTCGTGAGAGAGAGAGAGAGAGAGAGAGAGAGAGAGAGACAGAGAGAGAGAGGATGCTTAGTCATGCTGTGCTCTTGTGTTTGTTTATATATAAAGAAAGACAGAGCGAAAATAAGGAGACAAAAGAATGAGATATTTTTTTCCCTGTATGAGATCATTACATGAAACTGGTCACATGACTTTTGTTTTCCACTGAGGCAGACAACAGCAACAGTACAGCAAAGCAGGATTAAACTAACCAGAGTCCATGAAAAGTGTGACATTATGGATCTGTTAATATCTCAGCAGTCCATACATCCACACATTAAGTGTTTATTTACTTATACTGCATGAACACATCAAAAAGTCAAGTCAACCTTTCATTTGACCTCTAATAAAACATAATTCATGTTTTCACCCAGACTCCCTCTTTGGCTGTCCTCTGGCTTTCACTGCATCTTGTATCTTATTGTCACGGCTCACATTCCTCTTTAGCTTCGTCAGTAGAGCATCGATAAGCATATTTAGCATGCCGCTGATGTTGTTTGGTCATTGAAGTGTATGTTCTACGTGCCAGGTGGAGAAGGAAGTAGCCACAGAGAATGATCAGGATGATTTTTGATATGCAAATGAGTTATGTGGAGTTTATTCATGTATTCAGGATGATTACTACCAGACAGAGAAAAACAGTAAAACTGTTTTGGATTCATTTCCATAAGAGTCAGTCTTAAAGTTATAACCCTTAAACAATTCAATGAATTGACAAGAAATGATGCAGTATGTATTCCAGCGTAATTGTTTTCTACATTATTGATACTGGGCTCACAGTTTAATTGTCTTTATGTTCTTTATGTTAGCTTAAAAAAAAAGCTGTAGATGTAATCCAGCTTTACAAGTAATATTAAAATCTTTTGGTAAATGTGATGACAACTCTATCACAGATGAAGGGGGAGAGAAATAGACGAAGGGTGACTCAGTCGTGGCTCATCTGAAACTATAATTAAAGCAAATAAATCCTCTCTGTTGGTTTAAGTGTTGCTAAATTTTCAGTGCAAGCAGACAAAAGCTTTCTGTGAGCGGCCACACCTAAAACATGTCAGCCATCACACCCCAGAAAGGCAGGGGCAGAGCAAGGCGTTTCCCACCTTGGCTACTGACAGGAAACATCCACACAATATATATACCATGTGTCAACAACTATTTGGGATTAAATATGTGTCACTGAGAGCTGACAGACATTTCCTTCAGAGCCTGACAGACGTTTTTTAGCCATCAGTCAGGCTTTGGCTCCCTCTGGTGGCAGAAAGCAGCATTATAGGATCATTAGAGTGCCTGTGTGCAGGTTTCAGAGGTGTATTGGTGTATTTTGTCTTTACTGAGCACTGTTTGTTTGTAACAATCATTTTCTCTCTGCAGCACAATGAGTGCAGATGGACAGAGAGAACCCCCTCCCTACATCGTACCAGGTAAATCCAAACACACCATGCTCACACACATCATCATCATCAACCACATTAGACGATGCCATTCATTGTCTCTTCTGTTTCTTCCTCTGGTCTAGTTGAAGGTCAGGGGGATGGAGTAAAGGTGTATCACCTCCACACCCCATTCAACCCTAACTCCTCACAGCAAGCCACTAATGTCACGCCAGGTAAACTCACACCTGATCGACACATTCCTAGAAACACACAAAGAAAACTTAATGACACTTTGTTCTAGTACATATATAACTATCTCTGTTCATTCATCAGTGTACACCAGTGGAGGAGGCGGCAGCGGTGCAGGCCTCGAGTCTGGAGATGGCAAAAGGAAGTTTGTGAGCTACGACACGGCACTAGGGAGGACTCCTGGCATGACGACTTGCACTTCTTGCCAGCAGCAGGTCATGACCAACGTCTCCTACAAAGCAGGGATGTACGCCTGGCTGATGTGCTTACTCTTCATCTGCTGTGGGTGAGTGTGTGCTTCAGGGCGCCTGTCATAGTCGGCATGGCTACCTCAACCTGCTTTGGGGCTCCAGGGAAAGAAAATGGGTTTCTGTTGGGTCCCTACAGACATAATACACATCTCTGTTACCTCCAAGGTCCCATTAATACAGGTCACATGCACAATGACCCAGTACAGACCCAAGACAAAGCCACATCATCACAGTTGATGTCATACTTTAAAATGAAGAATGACAGATGACATACAGTAATCGTAGAGGTTTGGGGGCCTCAGGGCAGTCAGAGAGACATGAGTCCACATTTAGTGTAATTCGAATGCATCCCAAACCTCAACAAAAGTTCTCAAAGATGTGCAAGATAGCTCTATTTATGATATACTATATCACTGTTTGGACAGCATATAAATATCTTACTGTAAGAGTGTACGTACAAAGTGGAAACAAACATTTGGACAGATACAGACAGCAGTGTGGTGTATCTCTAAACAGGAAGTATTATATTACTCCATAGGAAATGAATATGATGGACTGAGTACAGGAGTATAAATTTCAGTGCAGTGGATGACTATATCTGAAAATAAGGCCTGCTTTATCATAGTAAGTTAAAAAGAGAATATTAATTTTTTATTTAGAATTTTATTTATTAAAATTATTTGTGTTTAAGGATAGAAAAGTGTCACGTGATTTTTGGCTATAAAAATCTAATAATCTTCAAAAAAAAAACTAAATATAAAATGTAAATTATCTCATGCAGAATTTATATGCATCTTATTCATCCCTTGTGAGATTTGTTGCATTTATGTGTCCTGTCTCTGCATCAAGGCTTCTTTATCATCCAGAACAGCATTTTTTTTCTAAGAAAAGACTCCAAAGAAATAACATGTAATATATAAATAACTCTGAGGAGGTTCTTGCTTTTTTATGAAATCTATGATTTACACTCCATTCACACCACAATTTTAAGTCCCTATAAAAAAAGGATCTTTCTGGTAAATTCTGGGACCGAGCTGCATGATGCTGACTGTGTGTGTGTTTCTGTGTGTTGCAGGTTAGTCTTGTGCTGCTGCCTGATCCCCTTCTTCGTGAAAAAATTCAAGGACGCGTACCACACATGCCCTCGCTGCAACAGAGTCCTGCACATTGAGAAGAAAAAGTGTTGTAAATGAGGGCAAAGGGCAAAGGCAAAAAATGAGCCCGTAGAAATATGAAATAACATCCTGTTACCGTTGTCTGTGTTTGGGTTGTAGCATATTTCTATGGATGAGCCACTGCATTAGCCAAGACAAAAACATATATGAATAAATAAAAAATCAAAAATGTTAGCTAACAAACTGGGAGTGATTGTTTTGTTAGAGTTTACATATCATGTGTTTACTTATAAAGCTCTGGCGAGTTAAATCAAGCACACCCCATGCACTTTTTGGGCGCCCGTTTCAGCTGAAAAAACTTCTCTCTTACTCTACTTAGAAACTTATACATATATTATATGTTGTTTAAATGAAGGCTTGTACATAAACTTATACTTCATGTTTCGGGACTGCTCATTTGAAATTTAAACAGACAAGCTGTCCATTTGAAGGGAGTGTCATAACTTTTGTAACAGCACTGCAAAACAAGCCAACACAACGTTAAACCAGAGCAGAGTGCAAGAACTCAGGAGTATATTCTTATATTAAGAATATAAGAATATTTTCTCACAGTGAATTTGCGTTGGCTATTGTTTCGTAACACTCCAGAATAAAATCAGACCAATGTGGCTTATTTGTGTTATATTTATATGTTGTCAGCCATGAAACGACTCTTATAATTCTTATATGAAGGGATGAAGGGGAAATCTGAGTGAGCATGAAGTTCAAAGAAAAGCTTATATATTGTACGACAGGCTGTAAATGTAAATTTGTTGAAATCATTTGCTTCCAAACAATGATTTGTTGATGCAAACCACAATGCACAATTAAAGCAATATCACACTATGATGCGTTTATTAGCATTTTGGTTGAACCACTGATCAAAGTTGAACAACACCTGCTGTTTACCTGCTAGCTTAAAATCTTCCCGTTTCAGAATACATGTGCAATGTATAAGAGCAAGTAGGCAACATGTTGTAGGATGTGAAGGACGTGTTTCCTCTTCATCTTCATCATATTGTCTCCTGGATGAAGCTGAGTATGCTTGGACTTTGTTATGTACTATTATTAACTATTTTATAACATTATTTCTCTAATAAAAGTAGACTATATAGACGACATACGGCACCCTGCTGTCTTTATTTTTGTCCTTTTTCTTGCCCTTCTATAGAGAGGTCAGAGGCCAACGAGTTTATCTGTTGGGGAAGTGTGACTACACAAGGTGGAAGACTCAGATCCTTACACACAATACACAATGATACGATGATACAAAAGTCGTTAAAACTCTCAGAAAAATGCAGCAATCAGCAACTAAAGCAACTAGGCAAACTGCATTGGCTAGAAAAGACCAGCCAAAACTCCAGAACAACTACTAAAGGGACCTGAGATTTATTTTGTCAGCTGCTGTGTCCAAAGTCAAGAATTAAGCAAATTTAATGATATTTTTATCATGTTCCCCTCAGAATAAACTTTAATAACTCGACTTTTCCTCTAGTGCCACCATCAGGTCAAAATATGAATGGCTTGCCATGGCTTTAGACTCTTAGTTTTAAATTGAATCACGTAATATTACTTAGATAGTGAGACATCACTGTCAGCTCCAGTATGAACTGGTCTGTATGGACCCGACCTCAACAGGGAAAATGTCTTCCATGTTGAAGGTATGCTGTAGTTTATGAAACCTTCGATTGCATGTAGGTAAGTTTTAGATGTTGATAATGACTCTCAGCCATCCGAGCAGTGAGATGTTGACAAGTTGTAGGTCAAAGGAAACTTCTGGATGAAATAGTTTGACTTTTTGGGAAAACACTTATTAGCTTTCTTGCCAAGAATTAGACACCGCTGTAAGATTTGGCTGTTACATACAGGGGTACAGCAAGTAGAAAGTTAGGTTAGCTTAGCATGTGCAACAGAAATGGAGGAAAACAACTTGGCTCTGAGCAGTTGCCAGGAAACCAGCAGAGACTCCAGGAAGTCACTACTTCCGCCATAACCCCCCTTGTACCGGTGAATTGATGTTTTTGTGCATTACTTTTGATTTAAGCAAAGGAGACAATATTAATTTTATTAATTGTTAATTTGTGAGCATTAGAATCAGATTTTCTCACCTTTGGACAGAGCTAGGCTAACAGTTTCCCTCCTCTTTCAGTCTTTATGCTAAGCTAGGCTAACTTGGTGCGAGCCGTAACGTTATATTGAAATGGACAGAATCTAAAAAGCAAATAATTGTATTTCCCAAACAGTCTAATTATTCTTTGTGTTTCTGGTTGAGCGCCAGTATGGACAAGCAGCAGTGTTTTTTTGTTTTTATAGAAAATTTTATTCAACATACATTTTCCAGCAAAAAGGCAATATACAGGAATAGTTGTCGTACACTGCTGCTACACTGAGGATTTTAAACTGGAAAAGATCAAATTAAGGTGTGATTCTGCAGGTCATCTTTGTACTGCACTTTTTAACAAGACAAAACCAATGCAGTTAGTTTTGAAAAGAAAAAAAAAATCCAAATGTAACAGAAAAAAATCGTCAATGGTACATCAGGAACGCAAAGAAAAAGAGAAAAACCCTACACACAAGAAATATGAACACCTGGCTCCTTCTGTACCCAACAACAAAGGCGTGTTTCTCTTAAATTTTACACGTTCATATTTTTAAATATACAATTCTTAAATGTTGTCTTTACAGAGCCAGCTATGCGCTATTAGGGGAGCATTCCATCTGTGCTTTAAAAGGAAACAAACAAAAATAAAACCCCCCAAAAAAAGAAAAGAAGAAATTCATAGGGCTTAAAGTGTTTCTTACAATGCTGGTTTTGTCTCTACACAATCCTCAAACCTGTGGGCTCGAAGTGTCTGCAGCTCCCTACCAAGCATAGCGCAGTTACTGCTCCCCATCACCTGGAGGCAGACAATTTCAATCGAGAGAGAAAGATGACGAAAGCTTGTGTGTGTTTGCGTTCAGAGGAATGACTGAGAAAGACATTTAAAACCCCCCGGAAAAAAAAAAAATGGAAGAGAAAGTCAAGGGGGTTAATGTCCGTGCATGTGTGTGTGTGTTCCTTTAAAGTCACCAAGCAACTCAAAACCACAACCAAAATGTACATTTGCCAGTCCTGAGAAACCTCTGACATTAAGTGCCAACGTGCAAGATGAAATACAGACAAATTTCCTCCTTATTTTTTTTCCCCATTTATTTTTTTAAACAGATGCTGTGGATTTTTATTTTATTATACAAGATCTGCAGAAAGACAAAAAAAAAATTAATTCATTTTTTTCCTCCAACCAAACTAAGTGAGAAAGAACTGTGTGTAAACTTGGAAATACTTGCTTTGTTGCACTAAAAGGATGGGAGCAGGGAAAAAACATAGAACCATGTCAGGGCAACTAAGTGAGCCTCGGGATGAACGCCGGTTTGTGACCATCGCGCCCTCCTCTCCCCTCTCTCTCTTTTCTGTCAGTTAGTTCTTGCAAAAACACCCCTCCATCAAACTCTCCACACAGCAGCATGATGCCTCTTCAAACAACTCTTTATTAAAAACAACCCCCAAAAAAAATCTGAAGGGGAAAAAAAAAAGCTGGTGTGGGGTGGGAAAAGAAAAAAAAAACTAGCCTAGAAGTATATATATATATATATATATATATATATATATATATATATATATATCACACACATACTGTGTCCCACTTCCTCTCCCCTCTCCACTTACTTTATATTAAAATCCAATTCATTTCTCTCACTTCCAGATAGGCAAAAAAAAAAAAAACAGGCAGTCAACAGGTAGAGAAGCCAGAAAAAACAAAACAAAAAAACAACCGAACAGCCTCAAACAGAGGGAGACGATTAAAAAACAAAAATAACAAAATAAAATTAATAACAAAATGAACAGTCAGGAGGTGGTTGGTGCAGTTTATTTTGTGGTTGAAGGATAATCCGTCAGCTGCAGCAAGATCCGTATCGCTGAAGACATAGTGCCGGTGTAGAGCTGTAGAGGTGTCCAGGCGGGGTGTTAAAAGTGATGAACACACACACACACATACGAGCACGCACGCACGCCCACACAGTCTCTCACACAAACACACACACACACACGGTTGGTTACAGTCTGTGGTTATGGTGTGTTAAATTAGGTAGGGAGGGAGGCGGAGCAGGAGGAGGAGAAGGAGGAGGAGAAGGAGGATGGAGGAGGACAAAGAGGGAGGGCGGGCTGCTTTAGTTGTGGATCTTGATTGCTTTCTCCAGGTAGGTGTAGCGACCTCTCTTTGGAGCTTTGTTGAAATGATCCAACCCTAGCCAGGGGCGCGGGTGGGACATGTTACCTGCAAGGAGACATGGCAGAAAAAGTGTTAACAGCAGACGGGCACTCGCATTATGGATATATTCAGACAGGATTGAGTGCTGTGGTGAAGACGCAGGTTTTTCTATTCATTTGAGTCGGGGTTATCTGTTTTAGCTGTGGCGGTGCGAGCTGAAGGGGTGCCCGCCAAAAAACTGCAGCAGAGAAATTGAGCTAGATCCGACTTGTGGAAAAAACACAGCCTAACGTCACGCTGCGAACGACAATAAGCTAACAGACCAAAGAGTGATACAGAATTTTATACAAACTTATCTTCCTGTTATCTCTAAAATACTGAGGAACATATAAGCATGTTTCACAAACATTCTCAGATAAGAGAATTCTTTAGTATTAAGAAGATTAGAAACATTTAATAAGTGACTTATAGCACACTATGACATGGTTGTAAGCAGTTTTAAGTGTGTGTCCACAACAGTAACTTCTTCAGGTCATGTTCAGTGTAACATAGAACATAGCATAAAAGCAGCTGTGTTGTGTGGATCTGAGACAGGATGAAAACGTGTGCTACGATCGTCCTTGTGATGCGTTTGTCTTACTCGTGGAGGTTTTAAGCCCCGTTGCGCTTCTAAAGTTTGTTCCACCTTTACAGTAACAGCAGCAGTGCTTGTGTTAGCAGCAGTAAATACCTGGCTGTGGTTCAAAGTCCTTCAGGTTGACCTCATACTCGTCTTCAGTGATGTACTGATGCCGCCCCATCATCACAATCGCAAACTTGAACTGAGAATGAACACACACACACACAAACATTATTCGGCAGCTCACCATGGTTTACCAACAGGAAGCGAAATATTCAAAGAGATTTTTCATTATATTGGCCATTGGCAAACATTTTAAAATGCACAAAACACTCATTAATCTCTGGTTGTATGAGCAGAACTTGATGTTATACCTTCTCAAATTCTTTCTCCTGAATGTCCAGCATGGTCTGGATCCTCCTCATCACCTCCCGAAATGACTCACCCTGTGGGGGGGAGGCAGGGGTGTGAATCAAGGACGGAAACAACCAGACGAACACACAGCATGAAGTTAACAGAGTTGTACAAACAAACCTGTCTGATCTTGAGCAAGAAGGGGATCCCAAAGGTGCCGAAGACTTCCTTGTGGAAGTGAGCGACAGGGATTAGCATTTCACTGTCCTTGTCCAAGTCCACCTGGTCCAAAGGAATCTCCTGAGTGACGGAAGACAACGGGAGAAGTGACAGAGGAGAGATTTAGTCTGTTACCAACTCAAGAGCAAGTTTAGAAAATGTGCATCATGCGGAGCAATCTAACAAACTCTCATTGTTAGTGTCACTGTTAGGCGTCGCTCCTTCAGTTTCGTTTTAAGTTCATCTTTGACAAGTGAACAAGTTTATTCTGAGTAAGTGAAACCCTGCAAATAATGTCTGCCAACCCGGGCTCGGTTCGTGTTAGACAAACTTAGTGGGCCGTGTCAAAAAAACATAGCTGTCATGCTGATGGCCTGTTAAGTGGAAGAGTGCCTGGAGGAAAAAAAAGGACTAAAAATAAAACTACAAAGTGAAGACAGGAAAAACCTCACAAGCACACGTACCTCTATTCTGAAGGTGCGGCTGGCAGCCGGAGATAAACATTCTAGCAGCTCGTCCTCCTGGTGAACCCCAATGATTTTATAGCTTACTATCTCTAACAGCCTACAGGGGGGAAAAGAGGACAGGCAGAGAGAGATGAGAAAGGTTTAATACTCTACAGGGCATAAGATCAGATTATACAAGGAATAACAAACATTTGTCAACAAACGCCAACATAGGAAAATCAGATGAATCTGTGCAGGTGATGGTTGGCCAAAACAGATGAGAAGGATGCTGAAATAACGACATCATGATGGGAGAAGTCTGAATTGATGCTCTGTTGGCGTTCGGGTCGTTCAGGGCTATATGCTAACTTGGTTTATAGTAGAGTGTAACTGATAGCTGGAGGCATATATTCAGCAGATTTTTCTTGCATACTCTTTTTTTGTCTGATCTGTATAAATATGAAGAAGTATCATGGAGCTCTAGGTGCCCACAGATGGCTACAAGTGGAGGTCAGTGCCTCTGTTGCTCACTGCTGTACGCAGGCTGATAAACCAGTGTGAAGATAAATCCACATTTTCATCCCCAAAATGTAAAAATTAAACTCTGAGCTCTCCTCCTGCTAGAAAATGGATCCAAATCAGAAGTGACTCCGGGAGTTTATTCCTCCAGAAACTACAGCAGCTCTGTCACTTAGCTATGGCCGGTAATGGCCGCCAACTTTACAGGATGAAACTGACCAGACTGCACGCTCGCCATCATATGCCAAATTTCCACAGGGTAGGATACCTGCAGCTACAGGACACACTGCGCTGTGTCAAACACACTGGAACAACAACAACACACACACACTCGTGCAGGGTGGATACCTGAGCTTCTCAGAGCCTTTTTCAGAGAGCTCCACTGCCTTTTTACATTCTTCCAAAAGGTCCCGCACACAGCCATGCTTGTCAGGGTAGAGGGTGATCTCCTGCAACAAACACATACAGAGTTAATGTCTGTGCTGGAATCACACAAAACTTCTGATTTATTAATATTATGATGATATGTAGTGATACATTTCATATTCCTCAGGGGGAATGTGTGAGTCTGACACATTATGTGGCTGTGGTGTGTGTGTGTGTGTGATTGTGTTTTACCTCCTCTCTGAACTGGCTGTTGAGCCATATGGATTTAAAACTCCTCCTGTTCTCAAAGTCTGTTATCTTCATCTTTAACTGTGGATGATGAAGAGAGAAGCAAAGAGTCAGGAAGACGTTTTGCTGAGCAACATTTACTTCTAGAGCTACAAATAATTTCCTTAAAGTGACAGCGAGGCTGGAGACAACAGCTGTGTTATTTAAAAAAAAAAAAAAAGGTATACGATGGAAGATGACGACAACCATGTGGCTTTTTTCTGGAAGTTTATCTTTACTGATATGAGCTGCAAGCTGACTGAGTTAGTTTTGGCTTTGTTAGTTCACTGAGGACTATCTATTACAAACAAAGCCACATCGTAATGAGCAGCTGGACGACCTTATCGGCTCAGTGTTTGACATTAATGTGTTTTCTTCCATCCAGTATTTTTTACTGTACAAACATAATGAAATGTTTGTCTTCAACTTACAGCAAAGCATCTCTGGATTAAGAGCAATGATACATCAGCCATCAGACCTCACCGACAGAAGATTCAAAATCATTTTAGAAAGATAAGCGTGAAATGAAATATTAAAGAGGATGAAAGTAGGACTGCTACTAACAATTAGTCATTATCGACTAATTTGCCAATTATTTTGGTCTATAAAAACATCAGAAAACAGTGAAACGGGACCCTGTTTAGTCTGTCAACAGTCCAAAACCTCAAAAGATTCAATTTACTTTAAAAGAAGAAAATAAAAGCAGCTCGTTCACACGTTTAGGCAGCTGAAACCATCAAATGTTTGTTATCAGTTGTTAAAATAGTTGCCAAATTGCTTAGTGATGAGTAGACTTATCGCTGCAGCTCTAGGTGAAAGACAAAGCTAGAATGACAAAGATGAATACACAAAGGAAAGATGATGACACCTTTCTTTTGTGATGACAACATGAGAAAAGGTGAAAATAAACTCATTAAGAAAGAAGAACACGACACACGATTGGAGGAATTACTTGAAACATTAAAGCCACCTTTTTAGCCATTGGTAGTTGTCTTATATCAGACTAGACTTTCAAAAAGCCATGTGGGAAAGAAAAGCAACAATTAACAAACACAAAGGCGTCACAGAGCTGGTGAGCGTTTCCTACCTGCTGGTAGTACAGTTTCTTGGGCTGCCGAGGTTTGAAGAATTGCAGCAGGTCCCGCAGTGTTCCCTCATAGTTGTGTCTGAGAGGATTCCCTGGACCGTCCCTGTACCTGGCCACCACACCACCAGGCAGGGGGGGAGGATGACAAAGAGGGAGGAAAGAAAAATGACAGGAGAAGAGGGAGTGGGGGAGAAAAAAAGAAGCGATGGAGGAGAGGGGGGGGGGGGGGGGGAAGAGGCAAGTGGACAAGGAGAAGAAAGAGAGAGAGAGAAGGTGAACATGAGGGGAAGATGAGAAAATTCAGAGATGCAGAATGGAGGACAGGAAGGAGGCAGAGTGGGAGGAGTTAGAGGAAAACAACAAAGAAAGGTGGGGGGGGACAGGTTACGCAACATTTCTACTGACAACTGCAAGTAATCAAAGCAAACATAAGACCAGCTGTGTGAGAGAACAGCAGAGGAACAGACACATTTCTTTCTATATGTCAAGCAGGACTTAAAACCACCAACCTGACTGATGGTAGTAATACCAGCAACTATTGCTATTACAGTCATTACGGTGATTATTGCGATGATGCATCAAGTTAAGCTCTTTAAACAGGAATATCAGAGTTCCCACTCTTTAAGAAATCATTTTCTGTCTGGCCTCCTCTTTTGTTAGACGTGATTAGCACTGGTACGTTTTCTCTTTACTGCTATGAACCACGGCTTCAGCAGAGATCTACAGCGTATGTGAGGAACATTCACTGTCAAACTGTGAGAGGCAGAGAGCATTTCAAATCCATTTCAAATAAAGAAACCATTCAAAATCAGTGGGTGGTCAGCGTTTATGGGACACTCTGTTACTCGCTTGGCTGTTCGAATAGCTGATTTCTCTGCTGCAGTCTCAGACGCATTGACTACAGTCTAACCACAATATTACTTTAGTTTCTACAGCCCTTAAGTAACAGAACAGTTCAAATCAAGTAGACTTTGTTCTTTTACAGAAGATTAATCTTTTCCACCACCACCACAACAAATGTAAATGATCAATATGCATGTAAACTGACTAACAGTGTGTATTTCCCATTCGGAGTCTGATAAACCTGTTTTAAAGTGTCATACTGCGCAGCATCCTACAGACAGTCGAGTTAAGTAAGCACTTTGGTTTGTGAGTGAGGAGCTAAAATACAACCCAAGTTTAGAACAACATAAATTATTTCCAGGATATTTGGAAATTTTAATCAATTTCCAGCCACTAAATTTCCTGGTTTTCCAGGACGTGTGGGACTTCTAGTAATTGCTCCACAGCAAATGCATAATTGGTCAATTAAAACACAAAAAAGCCATAGCTATGTCATGGCCTTCCTCCTGGCTTGACATACAGCAAGAAAGACAAGGTGACAGTGTTTTAATGTTACTACGTTCAGACAGCATGCACTTCTTGGGGCTTTGTCAACATCACTGATCATGCAAAACCTGTATGTGTGTGTGTGTGTGTGTGTGTGTGTGTGTGTGTGTGTGTGTTTGTGGATGAGACAAGCCTCCTACCCCTGTGACTTGAAGAACTGCAGCAGCATGGGATCTGTGTTCAACCTCTGCGCTACTGTCTTGGCCACCTGACAGAGAGACAACAAACATCAGATCAAGCTCAGAACTTAACAGGCTTTAAGCAACTAGAGCATCAAACACAAATTGGATAGATAATAATGGATTGAATTACATCAAACACTAGTGACAAAGACGTGGATTAATTTTCTTTTTTCAAACTTCAAACAAAGTGCTTGAATGACCCGTACCTGAAAATAGTTCATGCGGTTAGACAGCGTGACCACGAAGCCGGGGTCGTTGTGGATGGTCTTGTCACAGAAAATGACGTCCACACGATGGTAGAGATCCCGGAAATAGTCCTTGGCTGTAGGCAGCTCACTGCTGTCGTTCTCTGGGTCGTCCCTGCACGATTTGACGAAGGGAGGACAACAGATGAATTGTGTTGACAGGAGAGAAGAGGAGACAAAGAAGTGACAAAGCCAGTTGAAAGGACAGGTAGTAGGATGCATGATTAGGAAGAGGGTATGAAGCAATAGAGGAACAGCAAAATATTTGAAACCTGAATCCTCCTTGTTTCTCTATATTTCATCAGAAATACCAGAGTCCTGACATGTCTCTCTGGTGTTTTTATTTTTTGGACAAAATATCCTGTACAAAATCAGGTCGTGCAAGTTCAGCTTAAGTGTCCTGTGGAGTTTTTTTTGTAAACAAACTAAAGTTGTGTTTCCATTCAGTGTCACTCACCAGAACACACTGTGAGGTCTAACGAACATGCTCATTGAATTTCTAATTTAAAATCTAGCACCATTTACATCAATGTTTGCTTTCTTGCAATCTTCTTCGCTGCCTTTGTTGGTGCTTTACCGCCACCAACTGTCAATCAGTAGAAATACTCTCGCTGTAGTTTAACACATTTAGCTGTTAACACACATAAAGTCTTACTTTTGGAAGACAATGATGTCCCCGTCCATGAGCTCATCCAGGGCCTTGTCCAGAGAGACATCATAGTCCTGTATCCGCTCTGTTAGATTGGGCTTTACTTCCTGTAACACACACAAGGCATCATGCGAAATGTAGTCAAAGTGAAGAGACATGAGCACACGAGCATTTGGTAATGGATATGTAAACATGCAGAGCTACAGAAGGGTAAGTGTGAGGAAAAGAGATGCTACATATGACAGTAAGAAAGTGTTTGCAAGAGAGTGAGTGAGGGTATGTGTGTGTGTGAGATAGAGCGTGAGAATGAAAGTGTGTGAAGGAGCAAGTGAGAACAAGTGAGAAAACGACAGGAGAATGTGCCAGTAAGTGAGCGACACATAAATAGATCACCTCATAGAGGATAAGGCTAGTTTCCTGCTGAAACCCTGCTCTCTCACACATGACTGGTAGAAGGTCTCCTGGTTACAGAGAGAAAAAAAAAAAACACGCAGACACACACACAAAGATGATTTAATCTTTAAGTTCAAAGCATTTTTAAAGTATGACAGCGTTGAGTTTAAATAGATTCGGATGTTGCCAGTACTTACTTATTTTGCAGGATATAGGTGTGTAGATATGTCCACAATAATTTAAGCTTCTGGTTTTGGGATCATACATCTTCAAGAACAACATGACATCATCTGGAAGGAAAGAGACAAAGTCACCAAAAAAATGCAGGAGTGGAGGATATGGAGTCCCAGTAGAGCACCATGAATTAAGTCTTCTGAAATAGTAACAGATGAAAACAACATGGTTCAAACATAGACACTGTTGCTATGGCTAGACTGCAGGTCAAAGAAATTGCTTAAATCAACACTAGTGTTAAAATTAAAGTATTAAACACAAGAACAGAAGTTTTTAAACTTTGTTATGCTACCAAAGCCACACCAAACCTAAAACATCTCCTATTGTGTTACATTACTCATTTCCTATGTTAACAGCAACAGCCCAGTGATCATAACCTGTGAAGGAGCATTTCTAGTAATTCAAGTTGCTGCTAACACAAACAGAATGCTGAGGCCGTCTGAAACAGAGCACAAGTCACTGTCACGAGTCACTGAGCTCTCCAAATAAAACTCCATGAACAAAATAAAGTACCACTTCATGTGGAGCACCGCTGAAACAGACACTGAGCTGACTGAGAGTTGATGTGTGGGACTTACGGTCTTTGTCAAACTTGGGTAACGTGGCGCCACTGGCCGCCATCTCTGGATCCACGGTCTCCAGAAATATTGTCCAGGGGTTCTCGTTGTCGCTCAAGTCGATCATCTGAAATGCAAACGTGAATACTGATTAGAAAAATCCATTTTATATACGAGAGTGGGACACATGGTCATACTATAGTAGGCAAGTAGTGTATGTATACACAAAACTGCTCATGTTACAAAACAGTACAGTTTCCTGTACAGTTGTAACTCAACACCTGACTGCAGATAAAAATGTTTCTAAAAGTGAGAACCCAAAATACCGTCACAGGTTACCACCCACAAACACCAGACACAAACACTTACCGACTTGTTGCAGTCAGCCTCGTAATCGAGCATGGCGGGTCGCTTGGTTCCATTGCTCCGGGCCTGCATAGGCCACAGCCTCATCTGGTCCTGTGGGAAACCCTGCAGCAAATCAACGGGTGAGTTTAATTTAATTTGCACTGAAGAGAAAAGGTAATATTTTAATATGACAAGAAGGTGGGGAGAGGAAGGGAGAGAGTGGTATGAAAGGCAGTTAAAGGAGTGGAAGAAATAAGTGTCATGCCAGGGCTCCATATTATCACCATTTATCTGTATTCTGTGACAATTAAAAGTAAAATCGCCAACTGTTGATAATTTTCCCCAAGTCATCATGATAAACTAACTGCTGATCAAGTGTATGTGTATTTGCTTCACATCAGTGCTTGGCCTTCTTGCTTACATGTTATAGGCAAACAGGAAAATCAATAAGCCTTCTCTTTCAGATCGATGATCATGTGTTGAGAGCAGTGGCTCAGTATGTAGTGTATGTGGAGAGAGACGTTAGTCGCTCAATGAGCCCGAATGAGTATTGAAATCTGAATCCTGTATCCAATCTGCATTACTCAACATTTTTAGTACTTCTTCTAAAAAATGTATTAATCTTAAGCAACTCAGGCTGAAGTATTATGAGGAGTAGTTAGTCTCTCACCATGGTCTGGGAGAGGTTCTGGACAAACTCTTGCAGCGTAGAGCTCTTCAGGACCTTGAAGACTGTGTATTTCACCTTCTCCTCATCATACATGTCGTTGCCCTGATGACCACAGAACTGGTCCTCTGTCACCATCTGTCCACAGGAGGAAGAGGACAGGAAGAAAACAACGTTAGTGTCTGACAGTGAAACCGGATACAAAACAACGAAGCAAAGACAGAGAACCAAAAACTTGTCTTAAAAAGACAAGAACATGACAGGCAGATGTTTGCAAAGTGTCTGTTAATGGCTAGGAGTTAGGTTAGTTTCTGGTTTTGCCGCTCCAGTGTACGAGCTTAAATCAGTCCAGCAGAACCAACATTTGTCATTATAAACCATTCTCGCAAATCACAAAGAGACAACAAGCAGTTCTGCAGCACAGTGCTGTGGAGTTACCAGTGCTATCATGGTAAGTTGCAAAGTAGTTTGTGATATAAATTGCTGGAAAGTTAAACAATGAGCCCATCATTTCCCCTTTTCAAGATAACTAATATAACCGTGTCCAACCAACTGTCACACCTGCAATGTTAACGAGGTGGCTAGCCAGCAAGTACAGTCAATAACACAGCACAAGTACAAAGCCTCGTCTTGATCGGCTCTGTTTGTCCTGTACAAGTTACTGAATTACACTGTTAATAGAAACTCAACACTACCTGTATTTCAAATTAAAATACCTCTAGCATTTGGGCTTTTATTGTGAAATGTGAAAAACCTGCAACTCCATTCTCATTTGCGGCTCTCATTGTGTTCCATTTAGACAATGCTGAGTCACGTGCGACACCTAGAGGTAAAATTTGGTTCGGTCCAGTCTTTGGATAAACATCAAACCATTTAGAAAACGCTTACATCATCCTAAGCGTGTCGGCTGCACATCCTCATCTAACCAGATCATTTTAGCTGCATTTATTTTAGCATTCCACACATTTAAAACCACAACTGCCTGATCCATATCATGATGCCCACCATGTTTTAATCAAACAAGGAGTTAGCAGTCTGATCGATGACATTTTCTCATAGACGTAACAGCTACCACAGTGTGCATGTTGTGTGAGATCCACTGCTGAAGTCAGTTAAAACAAATGAAAAAAGAGCCTTTTCTACATGGTTACAGATAACTGGAGTTGACATTCATTTGTTCCTCCTATTGCCTCAACAGAGTAAAGTAACAAAGAGAAATTGGCCTTTTGTCCTGCCTTTATACATGGCCAAATGACAAAAACAGAGCAGCCGACGTCTTTCAACAGCCTCTCTTATCATTTAACAAGCCATTCCACATTATCACTCGCTGGTCTTCTTGCCATCACAACCACAATGTGTCTGCCAAAGCTCACCAGAGTACCTATATTCTTGCCTGTGGGAACGTTTGCGCTCAGTCAGAGAAAACAACTGTAGACTCTAATTCGCAGAAAGGAGTTGTCAGCACTTGGACAACTCTCCGTGTTTGTGCCGATATAAAAGTATGTCACAAGAACAGCTTCCAGCTTCCTACTGCACCTTCTAGTCTGTCAAACTGTAATGAAGCCAAAAATGGTGGATAGGTTTCTCATGTATACACTCACTCTAAGCACTGAGCAGCCAGACCAGCATTTTGTAATTGTAAAAACAGCCACTCGAGTTGGCAAAGCATCAAAGCACGTTAAGAGCACTTGAACAGAAGTCCTGGTTTCCTACCTGGACCTGCATGTAGAGGTGAGCCTCTTGTCGCTCCTTCCTCTTCTGTGCCTCCACCCTTTTCTCCTCCTGCAGACGCTCCACCAGCTGCTGGGGGATGTCCACGTCAGTCATTGGCTGAAGCACCTCACCTGGGACACAGGGAGCGATGCAAGTGAGAATCATAGAGTGAACAATGTGTAATACATAGAGCTAAGTTAAGGTGAGTCAAGTTTAATTTGAACCAGAAAGGGAGTTACTTACTGAGCTTGGACTCACGGATGTACACCAACATGTACGCGTTGGTGCAGTGGCGCACTGAGAGGTCATCGTCGTGTCCACCATAATTGTGCTCTATGGCCTCCTCCTTGGTGCACCGCGATACCACGTCATCATCAAACTTACACCACTGGAGAGAGAGAAAGAAAGAATGATAGACGAGAGAGGTGGGGGTGGAGGAGGAGGAGAGATGAGGAGGACCGGGGAGCAAGAGTGGGGAAAAAAGGGCAGGTAATGTTGAGGAAGGAGATGGAAGAAAAAGAGAAAACCAGAGAGCACTTAAGACGACCGTTAATGTCAAATCATCTTGACATGCTTTCAAATCAACCCCCGATACCAACATGCAAATGCATCATGCTAAAACACTCATTACCCTCATCGTCTTATGTTTGAACATCCATAAACGTGTCCTCTCAAATGAGGACTAGTACAGGGTGCTCAACTAGTTGTACACTGCCTTAATGTGTATGTGGAAAACCAATACAAGTCTGAGCTTTAAGGCAAGGCTTAACTGATACATGCATCATCAGCCACAAAAGCTGACAGGAAACATTTATCTGACTTTGTAGCTCAAAACTGGTGCTGTATTTAGATACTGTTCTTTAATGGTGATAGCTTCTGTTTAGTCTTTGTTTTAGTGGCTTTTTGGATCCTCCAAATTACAGCTAGCAGTACAAAAACCCAACCATGCCCACAGAATTTTTGGGTGAAAGGTGTATAAAAAAAATTGTTCTCACTATTGGTTCCTTGACACTCACTTTGCCGTCTCCTTTTGGGTTAAGATAGACGACGTAGTGACCGCCGTGGTTGTCCCCGCTGTGCACTAGCACTGCGTGCAGGATGTAATTGGCCGGGTCCTTGGAGTCTGGCTTCTGAAGGAACTCGTCCAGGGGCAACTGATCTGGAAACTCAAACCTATCGGGGAAAGAGGAGGAAGGAGAAGGGAGGAGAAGCAGGGATGATGAGTGGATTGGGATGGAGATGCAGGGAGGGACAGGTTGGAGAAGAGGGGTAGAATAAAAAAAAGATCATATATTAAGCCGTGGAGAAACATATTCAAACAAGAGAAAAGGCGCGAGTTTAATTTGTGTGTGCGAGTGTGAGTACATATACGAAACCCTCGGGGGGCCAGGTGCTGATGGCAGCGTCACAAGAATGACTCAGAGCCCTTTGAGACACTACAGGGGAAAATTAGCTATTCTGGATGGCTGCACATGCGTGTGTGTGTGTGCTCTGAAAGTGTCACAATATCCTGTTGGATTGTTAAAACACGATTAGCTCACAGAAAGCTTTACGCAGAATGATACAGCCCCCGAGAAAGAAAAAAACTCTCAATGACTCACTTTCTCACTGTATTAGTGCAGGAGGTCAGGGCATGCTGCTCAAAGAGAGGAGGCAGTTTCTAAGTGTTTCTGGAAATAGACAGCTCCTTTAACCTCTGTTATAATGGACCGAGCAGTCTGCCTGTGCACCTGTCACTGACGTATGTGTGAGCATAATATAAATGAATGTGCATGCAAGTGTGTAAGAGTGAGGATGTTTGCTCTACCTGTCGTTAATCTTGATGTTTTGGTCGGTCTGTGGATCATACATGAACCTCATCAGCTGCAGATGAAGGATTGGAGGGAAGGTAAGGAACTTCACTCCCTTTTCTGCTTCCTGTAACACAGACAAACATACCATTGACATTCATTCTCCAACCCTTTAACACATGCTACATTAAGTAACTTATTTTAACCGGACCTTTGACCCAAACACATTATTTCGAATCTTTTAACGCATCATAGCCAGATATGCAGGGAGAGAACCCTGTTGAGCTTGTGCCAGTTATTGTTGTATTATTGTATTTCTTATGTCTTCACTCAAATTGCTGCGAGCCGGAATAAGCTAGAAACATAAAACCTGGCACAATAACTGGAAACAATGTGCAAACACTTCCCAACAGCCCAATCAGTGAGATAAATAAAGATACACATTTCTACTGAAATGTAGCAAACTTGGTCAAAAAACATCAAAATATCTCCACTAATGGCAGGGTTTAGATGAAAGCTGATCATAACTCATTAATCATTTTGTGCCACATTGACTGGCCTCTGACATGTTTGCTCCTGACTCAAGATGCCTTTGAGCAATCCTGAACATACACCACAAGTTTTGCTCAAAACCAGTGAAAGGATTTCCAACTATGCAATTATTTAAACGCTGCAGGCTTGATGATGATAAAACAAGTGACTGGTCTCACTCACAGAATTATGTGAAGTGAAGCTTAATGAAGCCAGAAACCTCTTCGATTGTGGTTGACTTTTCTGCTTCCATCAGCAGAGCGCAAAAAAGGTGCGAACCTGCTAACTGTGGCTTGAAGCTGAATTTTTCTTTATTATTGTTTGTGCTTGTCTTCCATTAGAACAATGAGTTAGCATGCCTCAGGATTTGATTTTAAAACCACATATTCATATAGTTTATAGTAATTTTTCAAAGCAGAATCAGAGGAGCAACTTTTCCAAGCTAGTCGACCAGATAATTTGGATGCAGCTCAGATGTAAACCCATGTCTTCACTTCAAATTTCACATTGTCCTGACAAAGTCAACAGGCTCTTGCTTTATCAGTTGACAAAAATGTGTTTTAAACAGGCTTGAATACCAATTGGGATACAGCAAAAATAAATAAAACATAAAACTAAATGTAAGCAAACTGAAATAAACTCGACACAAAAGACACATAAATAATTTAAATCCAGTCTCACCTGCAGGCCATGCTCTCCTGCGTCGTATTTGTTGTCTCCATCTAACTGCTCGGTTGCAACATAATCTTTGAATGACTCGAAGACTTGAAATAAGCAGAAAGCACACATGACGTCAAGAAAACATCCATACTGGTAACTTCAAAGTCAGTAATTAACTGATGGTGTAGCTGTTGTGTTGAAGTTTCCACTTACTGTTCTTCTTTCCTTTTATGCTAAGCTGGATGTCATAGTAGTCCTCTATCCGCTCTGACCGGTAGTCCACATGCTTACATTGGATGTATGACTGAAGAGTAACAACACAAGAGTCAGACTGTATAATACAGGTTAAAAATATGATTTCTAAGAGGGGCACTTCTTGATTTAATCACTCTATTCTTAAACTGACCTTGTTCCAGTCTACATCCTGTGCCAAGTAAGACTACTTCGCATCATCACTATGTTAACAAAATCTGCAGCAGTATTTACATAATGGATGCTGTGCTGACATTACTCTGCAAAAGAAGGCTGAAAACCTCTACTTTCAACAAATAAACAGGACAGATTTCACTCAAACATCATTTGTCTTTTTGAAATGTTGCTCAGGGTAGACCGAGGGAGTTTCATAACTACACATAAATGCCACCGCAGCCATAAAGATGAGTCAGGCAAGAAGACGAGGAGAGGCAGACAGAGAGGAAACGTACCACCATCTTTCCTCTGAAGAGCTTGGGGATGGTTCCCTCAACACAAGTGCCTTTCATTTTGTTCTCCACGTTGTCCAGGAGCTAGAACACACACGCAATAAGTCAGCAATTATTCAGCATGCATACATTTACACGCCCACATTCTTAAAGAGAGTATAAGAGGACTCACCACTCTGCACAGCTCCTGAACATCATGTTGCATGAAGCTATCTAGTGTTTCCCATCTTCATGTAGGAGAAAAGAAACAGAAAGACTGTTATACAATGGTCACAGACGAGGAATGTTTTGTGGCTGGTAAAATTTAAAATTCGACTAAAAATAATATTCAAGCAAGGAAGGTTATGTCAAAGCTACTCTTGATCCCAACTTCAGGTAGTATCCTAGAAAGTAGTGCAAAGATCTTTCCGATGTTATTCAAACAGTCTGTTCAAACATCTCACTTTCTTCCCCATCTTCAATTTGTTTAGCATTTCAATATCAACATGAAAATAAAGAGGGAATTATATTATACAAGTACACCACTGAGCTAAAAATACATAATACTGGTTTTACTTGTCACTCTAGCCTCCATCTGTGTCATCCCAAGACAAAAGGACAGGTGAGCTGTCAATGACAAAAAGTCTAATGTACCCGAAGGACTTTGTGAGTTTCTTGGTGCCGACGGGTTTGTCGCTGTGCTGCAGCTCGTAGAAAACCCTCTGCAGTGCCAGGGGAACGCTCTTGGATGAGTCGTCTCCCTCCGTGGGCATCATGTACACCGCCTGGGAAGAAAGTCAGGAGGAGTGACACCAGGATTAGGAGTTTTACAAAGTAACGCTCTTAGATTGAAGTTGCTAATTACCACTGCCAAGGAGGGCTCTGTTTTCAGTTTGTTTGTTTGTTTGTCTGCCAGCCGGATTACAGAAGAAATGCTGGCCCGATTTTTTGATGAAACTTAGAAGGATGTAGCATGGGCCAAGGAAGAACCCATTGAATTTTGGAGTAGATCCGAATATTTTTCACAAATGCAATACAGACAAATATACTTTGAGTTTTTACTGTTTTATAAAGACATTTAGTACATTACAACTACTGGAAAAAACAATGCAACAGAACCAAGGCTATGGTGAAGAAAAGGGCCTCTATGTTCCTTTTCAGCAGCTGCAGAGGAACACTGAATTTCAGTATACCATGTCAACATTTAGCCAATAACTGACAAAAAAATTCACAAACTCTGAACTGAAGCTCTAGTACGCACATTTATACATGAAATATACACTATCTTTACCAGGTCAGATAAAGCCAACTTAAACACACATGCAAAGATGAAAGATATAACCATACCCGTCTTAGCTGGTTGGTGAAGAAGAGAGTCTGTAGCAGGCTATTCATATAGCAGGTAGCTCCCTGGTTCTTCAGTCCAACGTAGCCTGTGTGTTTCTTAGAGTCCCAGCTGGTTACGGAGAGAAGGCCGATGTTAGGGTTATAATTGAAAAAATCCAATCAGAGAAATTAACATTGTGGGAAACCCCAGAGAAGATTAAGAGCTACATACGCCACTCCATGTGGAGCATCTGCCTGGACATAGACTTCAAAGGTGACTTTGTCATCGTCGATGAAGCCCCTCTCTGGATCAGTCACATCCTGAAACACAACACCAACAAGAGGGTTCACATCAATAGGAACTGCTAAAGGGATTTACTTAGATTTCTACCTTATGTATGACAAAGAACCAACACACAGAAGTTCTAAGAACATTCTGGAGCAACCAATAATGAAAATTAAGTTTTTGCTATGTGTGTCTACTCTTCCAGTCAAAAAACAGACAAAAAAGCCTACGTTTCTTTGGTGATTTATGTCCCATCTGAAAAACTGATCTCAATTTCTCTGTCCGTCTCTCTACTTACACTCCAGGACATGAAGTTGGAGAAACCCCAATCATTCTCTTTGTGGAAGAACAGGTGACTGATCCTGCGGCTGAAGGACTTCTCGTCGTCTTTGTAGTTGATGATCTTCAGCATGGCCTGTGCGTGGCATGACCATGACCTGAAAAACCAAGAACAGGATTCAGAAATTGTGACAGGGGATTTTTTTTAAATTAACACATACCATTTTCTCTCAACTGTACTTCCTTGAAAAGATTCTAGCACATGACACAGGGCTGGACTTTCATGAATTGTGCAGACATGATGAACGAATGAGCTGTCTTAACAAGTGTTACCTAGTTTAGATTAAACAACAAGTTTTCATACTGCAAACAAAAGACTGCGTTGGTGAACTGTGACCTTGATTTATTGCATCTATAATGAAGCACAAAACAACCAACATGTAATCACCGGTGGGTCAAGTCAATGAGCAGTAACCCTGTAAGGGGAATTACGATGTGGTAGGGCCTCAGCCATTTTCACTTCCTTTCATGTTTCTTGGTGGTGACTTCGAATAATACATGGTACACAAACGACTTCTACTTGATGAGAAGATCAGGTCATCATATCATATGTTATCAAGCTATGACAACAGATTTCTGTGTCTTGAAGGTCCAATAACTCAGATGCAAGTAATGTCAATCATTAGGAAATGGAAGGAAAATATCACAGCTCCAAAGAGCAGACTGCCCTGCCTTTAAAGCGTCCATGTGTGAATGATATAAAGATACCAAGAGGCTTCTGGCAATTTTGAAGGACCCATGGCTGAGATAACGGTTACACTAGTGCTTCACTGGTTGCAGCAAAGAGAAAGACATTGTTAAAAAAAAAAACTAATATGACATCTGGGCTAGTGTTTGCCCAAAGGCATGTGTGTGAGCATAACAATCTGGAAGACAGTTTGATGGTCTGATGAGACCAAAGTTGAGCTTTCTGCCAATCGTATGCTACATCTGACATAACTCAAACTCCACGCAGAAGCACACCATGCCAACCGTGAAGCATGGTGATGGGATGCTTAAGGTCTGGTAGGTTTTTCCAACTAGAAAATGAATATAAAAATGACTGAGTACTACTGAGTAACATGTCTGCAATGATTTAAACACCGGTTTTGTAAAAGGTGCCCTTTCCTTTATAACTATTGAAACTTTTTAATGTTGTCTAGGAAACTATTTGTGTAGCCTCAAAAGGATTCCGATGTCTGTTTGTGTGTCTCTGCAATATCCCCCAAATCCCTTGTCCAACAAACAAGACACCTACGTGGAGTCTGATTCTGCGTTACACTGCAGGAAGAAGCCCACGCTCTTCTGGTGTGGCCGGTCTGGGTAGAAACGCGGCATCACCATTATCTTCCATGGAAGGTTCCGGACAAAGCAGGACGGGCTGAGCACCGACTCACTAAGGCGGCTGAAGCGCTCCACCACAAAGCGGAAAGTCGCTTCTGACCGCCAACTGGTGTCTGTGGAAAGATGGGAGGGTAAACGTGGACAGGTTAGATGGTGAGGGGAGAACAGGTGTCCTCCAGCGTTCACCGACACAGCCAGTTGCGACTGGTCAGTGGATATAAAATGTTCTCAAAACCTGATGTGAAACGCTCTACGGCCCATTAAAGTGACTCATTCACAGGGTGATGTTAAGCCTGGATCATTACTTACATCAATTTCTTTCACAGCACAAGCTTCAAACCAAGTGAAAGTGTTTGTGTAAGTGCACATTGTCCTCACCATCCTCCATGTCCTCCTCTGTGTTGTTGTGTCCATCTGCCATGGCCACGTTACCATTGATCACTGGGTTGGCCGGGATTCTTGGAGGGTCGTCTGTGTCCCCAGCTGTAAAAAGAGGGAAACAACATGGTAAATCTGCGTGGATAGCCTAGTTCTAGCATAGATAGCAGGGTGGGGACCTTTTTTCTATTGGAGGAAAGCTGTCTGAAGCCTCTGCATTGCTAACTATGTGCAGTTCAGAAACAAGAGGACCAAAAAGTCAGACACAAGGCCAAGAAAAAGTTGTGCTGACATTCTGCTAGATCACTTTACTACTCCAGAATATACAAATCAATACAACTCAAACTTTAATATTCTTACAATACAATTGTGGAAATGATGGAAAACTTGACGGGAGATTATTAACAATCAGTTAATTAACATGAATTTAAGGGATTAAAACAGCATGAAACAAAAAAGTATTTCTGCAATTACGGTCTCCATCTTTATCTCCTGCATTCCCCCACAGTGATCCTTCTTTTCCCCTTTCATACATTTCACTGGGAAAACCCTGCTGAGACAGCATGACAAGTCTTCTTTCCCAGTCTGTGTGTCAGAGCGAGGACAAACGAAAGAATGCGTGTGTGTGTGTGTGCGTGCGTGTAACAAAGACCATGCAATATTACAGTAGGCTGGGTAATTATGGACACAATGCAGGATTAAGCTGCAAGTCATCGCTCAAACGAAAACACACGCGCGCACAGGACAACAATTATCCCAGCCAAATAATGAGACGGCTCGATGCACAGTTTCATCTATCAAAACACACTGATGACAGAAGCAGAGGAGAGCTTAGAGTAGACTTCAAGGAGGATCCTGCGTGGATGATGACAATGATGCTGCAGAAGCCAGTCTCGAGAGCGACAACAGCACTGACACTAACACTCTGGCATGTGTCTCCAAATGTGTTGGCGTGTCTCTTACACTGTACTTCATGTGTATCTGTGTTTCCTCCAAGCTGACAGACGCGGTGGTATCAGCTGTGTACGTGTGTGTGTCTCTCTCCAGGTAACGTTACTGACGGAGTCCTCCAACAGACTGACCTCGTTTCCTCAAGTGGATTACGCCCAGCTAATGAGGTCTGTCAGTCAACTCCATGACAACTTCTTGTCCCACCCACTGTATCCATATATCCTGAAATGTCTGAGAAATATGCGCTAATGGATCAGTCACTGAAATCTGCACGAGTCACAGTTCATATTGGACTAAACTCCATAAAACAAAGGCTTACTGTAGAACTTACTGTGACTTAAACTACACAGGTGTCTGGAAAATCCCAAGCATCTCAAGATGCTGATTTATTATTTATAAATACATATTTCCAAGAAGCATCACAGTAACTGGTCTGAATACCTGCTATGGATGCACTACAGCAGTAAATGTTAAGAAGAAGTACGCCTTTCCATTCAAATGTGAAGTGTACACAAAGTAATCTCTCCTAATTTCCCCTGGCCTCTGGAGTGAAAACAGCACATAAAAGTTTTTTAAATCATCAAGAAATTGTTTTCCTTACGAGACAACTGTATGTTGAGCAGATAAATAAGTCCAGATGTGTGTTTAATCTACAGCAACAAGATTATAATGGCGCAGCTGATCCTGTTATAATATCCTCGAGATGCTGAAATGCTGTTTGATGCATCAGACAGCACAGAGATGTGTTTTCCTACTTACGGATTTTGACCAATGCAGTAAAAGGTACAGACCACTCCGACAACAACATCACAAAGTATAAATAACACCATTAAAGGAAAGCTTGACATTAAAACTGGTTATTTGTGGGGATGCTAATCTTAGTCCTCAACCCTACCCTATTAGGGAAATCAGGTTTTATAACAAAGATATCTTTTGAGAAATGCATTTTTGGAGAGTCATTACAGGCCTAAACACTGGACTGATTGTGTGGCAGCAACAGCCTGCCATCCAAGTAACATTGTTTTAGCAAATAACAGACACGCAGGGCCAATGATGGATTAATTCCACTGCAACTGTATGCCTCATAGCATAAAGGAGTTTATCATTTCAGCTTGTTTACATTGTCCCTGTAAGGCTGCAGTGCATTAGGAGACAACCTAAGGAGGGTGGAAAGTAAAGGGTGAGGATGTCTAGTGGGTGCACCTGCTACTAGTTAAACAAGTATTGACATGAATGATTGAAAAATGTAAATGCCAACAAGGGCTGTTTCTGCTTGCTTATATGTGTAATTAAAATAAGAAGCCTAATAACAAGTAACAGAGTCTGTGTGAGCAGATAATAAAATCACTAGGACTAAATGACGCAGTGATGCTGAGGGCTTCCACAGGCCTCTGCTCTGTCTATAAAGTTGACATTAGAAAAACTTAAGAAAAATGCTAGTAGTGTGGGTGTTGTCTGTGTTAAACGCTTATAAATCGCTAACAGAGGTGGCCCTGACTCCAAAACCTGACTAACAAAAACACAGATCATTAAAAATGGCGAGCTCCATGCCGTTTGGTCTTCCATACAATGAAGCAGCAAATCCCCGCGCTGCTGCCACAGTGCGGGCCTGGCTTACCGCAGCGGCGACTACCGTTACTTGCCAGCACTGCCACACGTTTCACATAACAGACCGTCAAAACGTCAGCATATCAACTAACAAACAACTAAAACCCACAGAATTATTCACATTTGGTGTTTCATACTGGTGCATGCTCTACTGGAATGGCTAAACTTATTATACCACAGTCAATTTAGCAAATCACGATTGACGCATCTGCGTTAGCGTTAGCTTCCTAGCTATCTAGCAAACACACTAGCCATAGATTCATCTGCGGGCCGTTATTAGCTAACATTAGCTGGAATGACTAGTACCAGCTAACAAGCTAGAATATAAGCTGGAGGAAAAAATATCACCCGGAGTGGGCGCATTGTACCGTCAGACAGCAGTAAGAAACAAGCGAAAAAATCTAGATTACGCGAGGCAGATATTCAAGGCCTATCATTCGCGCAATAGCCAAAGCGAACGTTGCAAAATACAAGCCACCATTTTGGAACGCCACACACCCCCTCCGTGAGCATTAGCCGTTCAGCTAACTAGCATGCTAGTCAGCGAATGAACCTAAAGAAATGGGACTTCGAGGCTAATTGACTAGCTCACGATTAGCTGCCCCGCTAGCAACGTACATTACGTTTTACCAGCTTAATGAGCACACAGGGTACTAAAACAGACACATAGCGCTGCCTGTTGTACACATATTTACAACAAATATTATCAAATTAAATGTTTTGACAGCACATTTTAGGCGGCATTTTATTCTGTAGTTAACCGATATCGTTACTCTGCAGGCCCGCATTTAATGTACAAGCCATCAGACACGATGCTAACACACTATCTTTAACGGATGCTAACGTAATGTTACGTGCCGAACCTTTATTAAAAGCTTATATTTTAACACCAACAGTAAATGTAGCTAAGCGACGGTTGCTTTAGTCACGAAATAATGTTAGCTAACTTTGATGAAGAACGCAGGTGCCCGATAACTGTCAAAATCAAGCTCAAAAGCGCAGTGAAGTCAAAAGTAGCCACGATTAATTTACCTAGCAATGGTTCCGTGTTAATTGCAAGACTAACAGCCAGACTGTTTACAAACATTTAGGTTATCAACAACCTGAGGGCCTGGAAGTCCGTGACTGTGTGTGGATTCAAAACGGCGATGATTTGGCATCTGAAAAACTTGTTACAAGCAAACAAACCTGGACAAAAACTGAACAGCTTATATAGAAATGCAGCCCAGGTCCGAATGAATGATTTGTGTGGCTAATCTCTTAACAGTGTGAATGAACAGCTCTTTTTTGGGTCATCGTCTACAAGCAATGGAATATTGCAGGCACAAGGAGAAGAAATACAAGCTCCATTCGCTTATAACGCAAAATGAGGTCAGCTCCACACAAGTATGCTGCAACGGACGCACAATCAGCAAAAATGCAGCCGGCTATCCTAGCTAGCTTGGGGCCTTCGTGTTTACTGTAAAGTTGAGCTCAGCTTGCACAAATAAAACTCCATGCATTTCTTGTGCAGCTGTTAAATTATGACAGAAAAGGTTGTAAAGTGCCCGTTCGCCCTCCTTGGGATCATTACTTACCTTCCATCTCCATGTCCTCTGGTTCGCTGAGCTGCTGCTCGCCGGCTTTCTGTTGCTGCTGCTGCTGCGTGTGGTGATGGTGGTGGTTCATGTTGGCAGCTGTTGTTGTTGTGGTAGTGATGCGGGGCTCCCTACTATCTCTGTTACCCTCGACCTTGTCCAGGGTTGGCTCGGCGGGGAACCGGGTTCTGGACTGCTGGTTAGGTGTGGTAGGATGCGGAGGTGGGGTGGACAGGTCGAGCCTCGGCGGCCGGGCCTGCTCTGTTGCGACCTCGGCCTTGTCCGCTGTCAGCGCCGGGGAGTGAGGAGGGGAGGTCGGCGGGGGAGCGGGTAGAGAAACGCGGACGTATTTGCTCGCTATTCGCCCAATCTCGGCGCCTTTGGTGGGTGCGAGTCGCTGGCTGACGGCGGGGGGTGGGATGGATGGACCGGGGCTCCGAGCAGGGAGGCCCACAGAAATTAGCTAAATCAATCCGGCTTTACCCCGGGAAAATATGGGGTAATAAGACAACGCACAGCACGACCTGCACCTTGTGGAACAAATACCCTGTTTATAGCTAGCGTTAAACTACCTGACACTAGGCAGCCAACTGCTAATATAGGTACAACAACAATGAAAACAAAGGCTCATTTGCTATAGACACACATTCAACAACTTTGCCTGCGATATCCCCAGTCCGTGTGCTCCTCCGATTGTCCCTCGTCTGGGGGAGAGCGGAGGAAAAAGCTATCCATTCAAAGCAGTTTCCAATACGGAATAGCACTAATGTTGATTTGGAAGTTCGCGGAGACGAGAGTTGCCACTGCCCGACATAAACCAATTCCCCCAAACCGCCCCTAACACGATAAACGACAAAACGCGGCAGCTCGTTGCATTTCGAGCTAACCTCTTGTTTCTTATGAGGAATGTGCCCGGTCATATAATGCTAGCCTGAGCTGTGTGGCTCTCAACCCGCTCCTCCCGTGGTTTGTGATGTGTTGAGTCTGAGGTAAATCTCAAAATGGCGGTCGCGCTTTTCTCTGAAATGTCACATCCGCATGGAGATCCAAACACTGGCCCATCCCCGGCCAGGTTCACATGCACGCTAAATGATAGGGATCAGGCGTGTGCGTCTGATACAGAGGAAATAAAATACAAGTGCTAATAAACAATAATTATTATAGGAATAGAAATTATAGGAAAGGCACACAGGGGTTAAGCATACCGGTGAGTGCATGTTGCATTAGGGGCCCCAATCACTGATTTACCATGACTGGAAAAATCAGTCTGGATGAGGAAACAAACTTAAGTACTGAAATAAGTAGATGAAAACTGTACTATTTAATTACCACTTGTAAGACCTCATACTTGGGTGTAGTTATAGGCTTCATTTTACTGTAGGTTCATACTTCTTCAAATGAAACATTGATGCAGGATTTTTTACTTTAATGCAGTATTTCTACACATCATTTCAATAGGCTAATCTACATTAGGCACCCGAACTATGGGCTGCTTTGTATAGCAATTGTTTATATTTACTTATTGTTTTTATTTGTATTTACATTTGCAAATGCATTTAATTTATATCATGATGCTCTCCAAGTTAAGCTGTGTTTACACAAAAGTTTGCTTGCACTAAGTGGTGGTGTCTGTCTCTGCCTCTGCAGGGCCTCTTTTTGCTGCAAAATACTGTGTTACTCAAGGTTTAATTAAAGTAGGATAAATGACAGAAAAGACGACAAAACTGGACTTAGAAAACTTTAGGTACTAATTTAGAGCAGACACATACACAATTCCTTAATTATTTATCCTCCCAAAAATAGCCTCCAACCACAACAAACTGAATGCAGTGTCACTGTAGTGTGGAGAAAAGCACAATTTCCAATTATTTATTTTTTTTATTCTTAAGTACACTGCCGCATTGAAAAAATGTACCATGTTTATCAGTTATTAAAAAGCTCTACACACATAAACATATAATAAATATAACTTATAATATGAATTGCGGCAATACAGTCATGCAAAACTGTAAATCAGCACAATACTACAACAATTTTACTTTACTCACTGGTGAAACGTACCAACTCTTAAATAATTGAGTATTATCATGGTGTAGGATAATATACGTCCAATCATTTAATATCCCTTTACCAAGGCAGTGTCTACTGACACTTAGCTGGTCCATATCTGCAGTGCTGAAACCAGACAGTCCGTGGCTGAAACAGACATTCAGCATTCAGATTCTGAGTAACTAGCACCATCCAGTGAAGAGAAAACAGTACTACACTCGGACTTGGCCTTATAGACAGTCGCAGTTGGGCTTTTTATGACTGACTCACTCTCACTTTATTTTCCTGGTGTTCATTATTAAAACATTGTTTTTTAAATATAGCACACCATAACTCTATTCTCATGGGTGAATTATAACATATGTTCATGTATATCATATATGATCTCGTAGAGTGTTTATAGGTTTATCGTTTATCGTTTAATATATGGTAGTTTTGTTGTTGTGGAGGGACAGAAGTTTAGTACAGTCCTCTCTAGGACGTGGGTTTCGAATTATTAGAGAGGATTATAAATAAAATCACAGCATATTATATCATATTATATTATATCATATTATATTATATTATATTATATTATATTATATTATATTATATTAACAGTCATTTTCATGACAAAATTTGCTCTCTCTTGCAAGCTTCAGTAATGGGGAATTTTCACTGAAGTTCTTTTGTGTCAATGACGTGACGGAAGTGTCAGAGAGCCAATCAAATTCTGAGAAAATACCTAAAGCCCACCCTGCAGTGTTCATGTCGCCAATTATCGTTGACATCTACTGTACGGGGCGGGATGAAGCGCATAACAAGGTAGTCTGCGTTGTATATATCCCGACGTCGGCAACTAGGAAAAATAGTTAGCTAAGCTTATCTTCACAGATGGTGGTAAAAGGGAGCGACGACGTTATATTTTAGTACGAAATAGTGAAACACCGCCACTATTCATGATTTTGCTCACATAATTCTTCATAGGGTGTCTAGATAGCGATCTTTTAACACATTAAAAGCGCATTTTCATCGAGTTTTGGTGCATTAAATGGAGGAGAAGAAGGAAGACGGAGACTCGGAGATACAGGAACACGGACCCGAGCACTGGTTCTCAAAATGGGAGCGGCAGTGTTTGGCCGAAGCGGAGCAGAGAGAGCCGAGCGAGGAGGAGGCCGACAACGACCAGGATAAACTGTGGCATCTCTTCCAGAACTCCGCCACTGCCGTGGCACAGTTATACAAAGGTCCAAACCAGCGCTTTCTGTTCGCTTGTTCGCCTAACGATACTTTGCCTACATTGTCAGTAATGCCTCTGGCTTTAGTTAGGTAGCAGCCTGGCTACTTAACGGAGCGTTACTGTAAACTAACGTTAGCGTCAGTATCAGTTGATTGCTAACTAGCCCGCTGGCCAGTACTGGGTAACGTTTACAGCTGATTTTGCAATGCTAAATTTAGCTAGCCTGCGTTAGCCAGTGACAAAAAAATAGTTATGAACTCGAATGTGATCTCACACACCTGTTTCGATTGTTAAACAGCCGCAGCTATTTGGACAGACACATTTAAAGTAGCTTAAGTTAAATTCTTTGTCATTAAGTCAGCTTGTTGACACCAAGTTAGACAGCAGCGGACAGCTAACGTAACGTTAGCCAGGCTAGTTACAAAATGGCGATGGTAACAACAATCGTAGCTACGCGACATTCCCAGATGACAGTCTCTTGCATACTGTCAGTGTAGCCATCTGTTATACCGGACGGTGTTTTAAGCTGTTGAATTTGTGCTGCGAAGATTTAAAAGTTAGCAGCACACAAAGTGGACACTTTGCGTCTAAACGTCCGGTTTGCTGCTGAGTGAGCAGTTTGTTTAGCAACGGGCAGCCAGCGTTATAATCACAAAATGGCGAGGATAGTATTGGTTCGCTATGGAAATATTGGTTTGTCTACAATCTGCTGTGCCCGTGGTGTCCACAGACACAATATACCCCTGCCCGATTTGACACAGCTCGACCTGTTAGCTCTATCCATGTTCAGCATGTATGTTTGACACGGCTTAGGAACTTTACTGCTGAGAGGGCAGTTAAGTTGGTGTGTCGGTGCTTTTTTTTTCTTGCTTAACAAGCTGCTGCCAAGCTGGCCATCTAGCGCTTGCTGACAGTTATTTTTATGCCAAACCCCGTTCATGCAATTGTAGATACAAGACAAAATGGCGAATGAACATGCTTGTTGTGCCTCTCAGATGTTTTGTTGGTCACATTGATCAAGAGTGCTTGGTATTTAAATTATGAACCTATTTCATCTGTGTGTGTGTATAAACCAAACATATTTTCTTCTACAGATAGAGTATGCCATCAGCAGGGGCTGTCATTGTGGGTGCCATTTCAGAACTCTGCTACAGCAGTTACCAACCTCTACAAAGGTATCCGACCACGTCCCTCTCCTCTCCATCCTTGTGCTTTCTGAGCGTGATTTATTGATCTGCCAACTACTCCTCCTGTAGTTGTGTTTGTTCTTCATTCCATCAATATGGGCTGTAGTTGGCCATCATTGTACATGTAGACATGTTTTTATTGACAGCCTCATATAAGATACATACATGGTAAACATCTGTTCTTATCAGCTCCGTATTGATCAGTCTGTCAGGGCTTGTGTGTTTTTGTATGTCAGCGAGAGACATGTTCATTGTGGGGTTAAAAAAAGGCAGTTGTTTATAACAAGAATTCACCAGTGACACAGAGGTGGTTTGTTGTAGCAACAATGAGCTTGTACTAGACTTGACTCTTGCTAGCAAGTGGTGAGTAGTTGACACCTTCTGGAAGTGACTTGTCTCCTGGTTTAAAAGCTGCCAGTCATGTGGATTACTGTTCCTATTTGCTTGGCTTTGGAATACATGATAATAAATGATTATTTTTATGATGTTTTCAACCATCACAGAGAGTGTGGAGGCCCATCAGAGAAGCTTTGATAGGGGCATCCAGATAGGCCACCAACGGCGCAATAAGGTAGGTCTTGTCCCTCTTTTTTTCTACATTTAAAAACCAAGTGCTTATAGACTACATTACGTTCAGACAACTGGGGTTTTGCAGGGGACTAAACCGCTTCAGTGCTTGTTAATTAAATTAAACCATGACCGACTAATTGATGGATCTTTCATTGGCTTGCAGGACATGTTGGCCTGGGTGAAAAAGCGTCGGAGAACCATCCGTAGGGAGGATCTTATCAGCTTTCTCTGCGGGAAAGCACCACCACACAGGAGTAGCAGGGCCAACCCCCGGCTGGCCATGGTGGCCCCAAGTCGGGCTAATTCACCAGCCGAGACTGGCTCATCTGTGGAAGCAGACCTCCAGCCCTTCAGGGAGGCCATAGCACTGCACGGTGAGGATACTTAAGTGCATGCATGGCTCACAACTTGACAAACCGGTGGTCATTCTAGCCTTGTAATCAGAAACTTGTGGCAGCAGGTTGTTGGATAGAAAATCAGCTGTACTGCTCGTCTTTAAGGTCAGCATAGAAGACCACTGACGTTGCATCTTTCTGTTATTGTGTGTGTGTGTGGGCAAGCTCACACAGATTGTTCAGAGTGTGGGTGTGATCTACTGATTCCACAAATTTAATAGATTGAAGGTTTGACAGTGTGCTGAAGAGTTGTTATATGAATAAAAAGTATCATCTGGATCATGGACTGATATACAGGTTGTCACCTGTATTGTGTTGTAGTCTAGTCACTAAATTACTGTGTGAGAGAGAGAGACAGCGTGCTTGTCCTTCAGCCGTCGTACTCTGCCACATGTAGCTCAGAGATAAGGGTATGTTTTGCACGGGTGTGTAAGTATTAGCCAATGGTGAAAGAGGGCCTCACTTTGTTAGCCCCTGGTGTGTGTGTGGTAGTTATCTAATGATTCTGTTTTTGTTTCAATATAAAGGTGTGTGTGTGTATATTTCTATTTGTATTTAAGTTATATTACACTATGTTGGTATTTCTGTTGTGCTGTCAGCGCAATTGAATATTCAGAACTTTATCTGAATGTCCCCACGTTTTTCAAAGGGGCCATTTTGGGTTGTAGCTGAGGTCAGGGAGGATGATGTTAGGCATTTGGTGGTTTAGGTTTACAGACACACAAGTTCAGTCTGTGTCAGGAGGTTTCGCTGATCAGATATCTTTTGCATTTCACCACCGGTGTTTGTGTGTGTTGGGGACCAAAATATTATTTTGAATTACACGGACAAATCATATTTCACATTTCCGTTAACTGCCACCATGACTGTCTCAAATTCACAGATTTTTAAAATGTTTTTAATCAACCTTTAAGCACAAAGTTGGCTTGTATTTTTATAACCTTGCTGCTGAGATGAAGACCCGTGTGAAAATCTGTCTGCTGGATTGAAAACGAGAAAACTTAAGTATATACTGTGTTTGACCATTTAAAAAGCATTTCCGTTCCTACCGTTGGAACATAGAAATGGTTTCTTGATTGGTTTACCACATTGTGGTTTGAAGTTACACCTGTCATACACCCTGTAGCCAACAGAAATCTTGCAGCCGTGCATGTTTTTTTGTTTATTTTTTTTATCACCGTGGGAGTCATTTTGTTCAGCCCTAGTTTTGGCATTAAGTGATGATGAAGTGTGTTTCGAGATGGCAAACATCCTAACAATGTAATTCTGACGAAGCTTAAACCTTGTTCTCTTCTCAGTCCTTCCTGACAATTATTGAACAAATTCTCAGGGCCTACAGAAACATATTTATGATAATATGTGATGACCTTGAACCTGAAATCCAAAATGGGGACTGAAACAGACACTGAAACAACAGGCGGGGCGAGTGACTTTGACAAATGAAGTCCTGTTAAAGAGCTGTTTACTTGCTGTGTCCTTCACCATCACAAGAGAAGGTTTCACCTGGCAGCATGTTTTAATAGCCCCTAACTGGTTATATCTCAGAGAGAGGAAGACATTTGTTTTAGGTCTTGTAATGAAGTCTTACAAGCTTTGATCACTGACATGTTTAAGCACTGCCAATGCAGACATGCACAAACAGTCTTTATGTTCTTGTGTGAGCAGACAGATGCCATTTGGAGCCATACAAATATGATGTTGAGTATTGGATTAATGCATTCATGCTAGTGTGTAATTTACTGTTGGTCCACGCTGGCAATTCCTCATAACATGTTTCGTGTCTTTTCTTTCCCTCTTGACACTCTCCTTTCTATCCCGTCTCCTCCTCCTTCCACAGGTCTGAGTGGAGCCATGGCAAGTATCAGTGTGCGCTCCGGTGCTCCGGGGTCTCCCACACACATGAGTGGGAGCAGCAGCAACGGAGGCGGCGCCGGTGGAGGTGGATCTTCCGGCTCGGGCCCGGTGTGCCGCAGCAGGCGTAACGGTCTCCAAGACGTCGACCTGAACACTTTCATCTCAGAGGAGATGGCACTGCATCTGGACTCTACAGGCTCCGCCTCTGCCGGAGGGGGAGGAACCAGGAAACGAAACTCCACCCAGTGTAGTGACGTCATCACAGACTCCCCTACACACAAACGCAACAGGATGATCTGATCTGCTGCCTGCCTATGTGTGTGAGAGGGGGGTGGGTGGGAGGAGGAAGCCTTCAAAGCCAAGGCTAGGAGAGGGGGATGGATGGGCTTATGTGGGACAGATGCGCAGATGGACAGACAGACATTCGGATGCCTCGCTGTGCAAAAGAACCCGGGCTGAAAATGAAAACAGGGACTGAAAGTCTCCGTTCGGTCTATCCAGATATTGAATGAATCCTATTCCTTGTCTCCTTTCCCCTACACTATTACTACAAATCACCAATCTGCAATCAGAACACTTGAAGAGTGTGTGCGGGCGACTGGGAGGTCCAGACGACATCACGCACTCCTTGGACATCGCTGCCCTGGAAAGGAGACAACGAAGGAAGCTTACCAACTCATCCCGGGACGCAGACAGTTCTCAAAAAGGGGGTGAAAATGCACTGTGCTGCTCGACAAGTAAAAGCCACTTGATCCTTGACACGTTTGTGCCCTTCCTTCCCTTAACCTCGCCCATCCTCACCCACCACCTTAATAAGGAAGTGAGGGCCATGATCAAAAATCGTCTCACTCAGTGAATCAAGTTGCTCGCCAAATGTTGGACCCAAGTCTGTCAGACTCACCTCTGCGTCAACAACAACCCTCCTGTTCTTTCTGTTACTTCATCATCGCAGCTCTCGGTTGTCGTCGCCTGTCAGTGGTGGAGCTAAATCGCCCAGTAGGAGCACATCTGTGGCATCATCCTGCCGCTGCTAGATTGACGGCATGTAACTACCAATTGCAGGCCATTGATGTTTGGACATTTAGATCTTATTCTCTGCTAACTACTCTGTTTCAACAGTGGCTCGATTTAGTTCAGCCAGTCGCCCTTTTTTTGTTTTGAGTCTTCAACCACCAGTGTTAAAATTCTAGGTTTGTTGCCACTGTTTGCAGCAGTGATCGCCAAGATAATTTTGCGTTCTTTCACCACCTTGTTTGTATTTTTGTTGTTGAGGATAAAGGAAAGGAAAACTTTTTTTTTGTGTGTGTGTATACAGCTTCTCAGACAGCCCGTTTGCTGACTGCGGCGCCCTCTCCCCCTTTACCCTAGTCTTATTATTACAAAAGCAGCTGCTGTTTTATGTGATCTTGTGATTATTCTGATGAGTTGCAATAAGGATTTTTGCACTTAGCTTTCACCTCTAACTCATGCAAACAAATCGGCTCTTCCATTGTATCCCAGTTGTAGCCTTGTCCAACCCCAAACGGGCCCGCTCGTGGTCGGTCCACGCATTAATTTACCGGTTGGTGCTTGGATTAAAAAAAGAAAAACGTAAACACTTGGCTAGAAATGGAGCTCTCACGCACACCTCTGGTTCCAACAACTCTTCAAGAGTGTTTTGATCAAGTTGTGGAGCATTACTGCTTGAGACTCAGAGTCCTTCCCTGTCTGACAAAATGATTTAACTTATCGGAAGATAATCGGTGCTGTAAGGAAAGCATAAATCACAGAAATGTTCTTACGAAGGCAGCGTTGCTCAACAGACCCACCAAAACATGCCAGCCGGCGCGCACAAGGCAGCGGATAATTTGGCTGGAGCGGGTGTTGGGACACCGTCTGCTTTTTGTATAAGGGGTGTGTGCATTAATAAGACGTAGATGGGTTTTTTTTTTTTTTTTTTTAAAACGTGGTACAGGATGATGCAACTCTGGGCTTGTTTCATTCTTGAAATGGTCGTTGCCTTCCATCCTTCTGTAAGGGAATCGAGTAGGAGACACTGATATCACAGGAGTCAGAAATTTGGGTATATTTAGCAGTTTATAAAGTAATGTGAACTGGTACTGTACTGATCTTTGGCTTATTTTAGGGGTCTTCATGAAAGATTATCAGAGTTAAAGCTAAGCTTGTTTGTGGGCATAATAAACTCAATTGTTGGAATATGCTTTCATTTAGCATAGGAAGCTAACAAATGATTAAAAATTTGAGTTGTCTAGTTATTAAACCAGTTATAAATATCTCCAGTGCTGTAGTAGTGATACAGTAAGTTGTGAGTGAGTTGGCCAGGGCGTAAACCCTTCAACTTGTACCTGTGATACCCGCTGTGGCTGACTTGTGGGATGTCAATGTTTCCTCCTCCTTTTCCACCTTTTTTTTCTGTTGTTGTTGACTTGTTCACTCCCCTTCACCATTCTGACCTGGAGTGAGGAGTTTCTTTTGTTGTATAAAGCATGCCAGTTTTTAACTTCTGTTACATTTTGGTCACAGATTTCATTTTTTTTTTTTTTTTTGCGTTTTATAGGTTGGCTTTTTATATTCATACTCGATTACTGGCTTGTCGGTGAAAGAAAAGAACCTTGTTGAAGATTTGTTGATTCTGTCAAAATGAACGAAGACTTCTGCATTGATTAAATAGCTCTCGAAACCACTGAATTAGACTGATGAAAACGTAAACCTCATATTAGGAAAGGGCGATTTGATTCGCCTACAGAGAGTCTCTGATTACTGTGAAGACTGGCCAACAACAGTAATTCATGGTGAGGCCATGTCGGTCTTAGTTTAAAAATAAATTTAAAAAAAGCAAACCATGTCTCGTAAGTTCTGATAAGCGTCAGCTATCACAGGTCTGATAAATTATGTAACACAGGAAGGATCCAAGATTCTTGAATTTGACCTTCGCCCTTAAAGTCGCACAGTTTTCTACTCTGGGAGTGCTCATGATGTGATGTGGTGTTCAGAGCTGACAGAGGATTGGAGATGGAGTGACAGCCTGTCCACACGCTCTTCATTAAACCAGGAGAATGCATGTAGAACATTGTAGTTGTTTTTCTTTCTCCAGACACCTTACTCACTTGTTTTGTGTCAAACACTCAACGTTGGCATTGGTAGCATTCATGGCTGATACCAAAACGGTGTGTTCAGTTACAAGTGAATAGTTGTAACCTCAGTTAAAGGAGAGATGAGAGGTGTCTGTTGACAGAAAAAATTTAAACTCAGACCATCAACTGATAGTTTCTTTCCCCCAAAGGAGTTGCCTATGAGCAGGATTGTGCCGTCTTCCCAACCCTACTGTTCGACCTGCAGTGTTGACCCCCCTATTGATTAGCCTGGTTATATTAGAGGGAGGGGCGGTGGGGCACTTTGTGTTTTTTCTTTTCTTCCCCTGAGCCAGTCATCGGCCTTCATCCACATTGTTTCAAAAGGCTGACTCATGCCACGTGTCTCTGGAGCCAACACTATTATCAGCTGTTTCTTGATACTTATTTGTTTAAAAAGTAATAAATGGCTAATCTATATACTTAACATTTAATTGTTGGTATGATATATGTGGTTCACATTGTAAAAGAAATAAAACCATTGAGTTGCAATTGGATGGACTATGTTTCATTAAAAAACAGAAAATGGAGAGTTTTGTTTTATTTGTTTTAATAATTTTACTCAGATCTTATTGTACATGGGAGTTTATTCTGTTAACTCGCAGCTCTTGAACTTCTGGAAATGAAGTAGGTCGAATCACATTCACATGAGTGATCAGTTTAGAGTAAGTCAAAGCTATTTTTCCCACTCCAGGTAAATAATACATTGTTTTTTTTTTTGTAGTGTATTTGATTTTTAGTATTTTGTTGAGGGAGGTCCAAATGTTGAAAAAGTCAACGTTTCACAAGAGACAATGCATACGAGTGAAACCAGTCACATGACTGACGTGTATAGTAGTCAGACAGGCCTTTTATGCCAGTAATCTTATTGGCTGTCACTGCAGGTCAGGTTTTGTATTTATTTTTCACATCTTTCAGAGCTTTTAGTGACGCACATTGAGTTATGTTTGAGGCGCATAAATGACATGATTAGAGGAAGATCAACATTTCTTTTAAGAGTGATGTTATGCTTTAGGCCACTAGGTGATGCCAGAGGACAGCATTAGGAAAAAAAAACAAACTCCCTTCGTCCACGAGAAGTGTTTATGATGATAATATGTAAGAAGACTGCTATGTTTGTGTTTTCCTGTTCAGTGTAGTGTAGCATTTCCAATGTCCATCTCTAACTATGAGCACATTCTGATGAAAGCTGATGTTTTGAGTCTGTTGTAGTTTTTATACGATCTTAAAGGTTCCAAGCAGGGACTGACTCATTAAAACAATACTCCATGGGTCCCTTTAAACGGAGAAAACAGCTCAGTTTTCACATCTTCAATATAAACATACAGTATAATTGTAAATTGTGTTGTAGAGCACAAGACAGAGCCGAGCTCACAAGAAGCGGATTTGAATATTTATTTATTTGCTGCAATATTTTAGATGTTGGCTTTGTTTATTTTATGCTTACAGAAAATGACACTGTGGGCTGTCCTGCACACGTCGACATGTTCAAATCAATATTGTAGCTGATCACGTGAAACATAATGAAATAAAAATCCACAGTATTAAATAAGTTTCATGACAAATAACAAAAGCCAGCGATGGAGGAAGCAAACAAACAAACGTGTTCTTCAACATCAAAAATAAAACGACAGAGACTAAAACAACAGAGTATCACAAACTGCTGATATGAGTGCTCTGCTGCCTGAATGAACCGTGGACATGAATCCTAGCCAAGATCCTCAAACGCAACTGTCGTTGCTATTGTTTTGGTCCGTGGGTGGTATTTTACAAGCTGTTCCCACATTCTTCAAACACCTCCACCTCCTTATCTTCACCTACAGCTGCTGTCAGAGGGCGAAGCTAGCTGCACAGAGGTCCTTAAGTTTTGTTCACAGCACACTGAGCAGCTATGTGAACTTACTTCATTAGAAAATCAAAACTGAGTGCCTGTGGATTAAGGGTTTTTAATCTCTTTGAAGGCATCTCAGACTAGTTTGGATGGTAAACATGAGTGCGTCTTATAGGATTCATGGATTTAAAGATACAATTTGGAGCTGCAAACGTACAAAATTGTAGCTAAACTGATTTTATTCATTGTGTACTTTTCTAATGCTCAAAAATCAGAATCATATCAGGGATCTTAATAGGACCAAAAGTTTTTCCTTGGGCAGAGAAGCTCACAGCCTCTAAGAGCAGATGGATAGAAGGTGAGATCAAGTCCATTTCAGGCTAATGAGAGACCCCAACCTGGACCTGGCTGGAAAGGGTGCGGATCCTGCTGAAGGTTTCGTACTCAGATCTGGCTGAGGGGCAGGAACTTCTGGTAGTAGCTCTTGGTTACATCAATCATCAGGTCCTGCGTGCACTCTGGGAGCTCTCCTGAAAATAAACCTGAGAGACAGAGCAGGACAAAGACAAAGACAGGTAAAGACATGATAGGTGAACAGAGTTGAAAGTGGTGTGTGTGTTTGTGCGGTGCAGCTGACCTGGGCATCCGGAAAAGACGGTAAAAGGCGGCACCACGGTCTCAGGAGGGAGCACGGTGTTGTCTAAGATCTTGCAGCAGTCCTTCAGCACACAGCGACGACCCTGTACACAATACACAGAACACGACATTGTATGTGATCACAGGCCTCTTGTTTATATCACCATTTTAAATTCAGCTTTTTTTATCTGTGGAATCGAGCATGGCAATTAAATATGATCTGTTCTGCAGTGGCAGCTGCACTAACATCAGGTCTGTGTCTGTGCTCAAAGCAGTTTGCTGCTGCATCAGTTCATCTGATCATGACAACCATGTGACTGCTTCACCTCAGGCAAGAGGAGACAGTACCTCTGTTTATGTCCTCTCACTGGGACAGAGCTTTGTCTCTTTTAGCATTTTTTATGTTGATCTGCTTGGTTGTGTGTGTGTGTGTGTGTGTGTGTGTGTGTGTGTGTGTGTGTGTGTTCACCACACTTACTATGACACAGTTCTTGCCAATGTGGACATAGGAACCAATCTGCGCTGCATTGACCACACAGTCCTCCTCGATGAAGACGTGGTCTCCGATGTGTAGCGGGAAGAACGCCACTCTAGAAAATAACAGGAAGAGACGATGAGAAGTTAAGGGAATAAACAATAATGAAACCCTACAAGTGTGTAATATATATATATTACACACTTGTTGTAAGCATTGACTGTGAAATACTGTGTTACATGTAAAATGTATATAAAAAAGATGTTTTACCCTTTGCTGAACTTTTTGAAAGGTGGTCGAATGACGCTCCGGCTCTTCACCACACAGTGTCTGCCCACCCTGACATTAGCCAGGTCCCCTCTGATGATGCAGTCATTCATAACAATAGTCTGGAACACACACACACACACACACACACACACACACACACACACACACACACAATTTAAGCTACATCAATGCCAAACACACATACATAGTACATCGATATCAATAAAGCTGCCCTGGCAGGCAGGCTGTTGTTATTGTTTCCCTTACTTTCCCATTGAGGACGATGTTTTGACTCCCACACAGCACTGACTGCCTGCTCACTTTGTTACCAGAAGCCTGAAATCAAACCACAGAAATGGTTAAGAATCGTAGTAAACCGTGTTTCCGTCTTTATTGTCCATCTAAAACGAGTAAAAACAATTATTTCTGCTGTCCAACGCCCAACGCCCCGTTCAGCTTCAGTTAGCCACATTTAGCTTTAGCCGGCTAACAACGGCTCAAAAACAAACACATTACCGTCTCAATGTACTCCGCTTTGTTGTACAGTATTTCAGACAACTCCATGGCTGTGAATCTGGTAAAATACTTAAGACAGTGTGCTTAATTTAGTAATAATAACTAACGCATCTGTCTGTTGTTGCTCGTTGCTCTGCTGTCAGCTCTTCTTCTGCCGACACCGACGAATGGATCTCCAGACGAAAAGAGTCGTGTTCCAAATCATCGATTGATTTCGTCAAACCAAACAAATAAAACACTCCACATGCATTTGTTTTATTTGTGTTGTTTTGTATACGAAATATGGATGTAAACAAAGTTTTAAATTATTCTTCTCTTTCAGGTTAACTATATTGTATGTATTGTTTAAACAGTTAATCCGAATAAGATGTGATCGATTGCTCTTCCCTGAGTTGAATCCTAGCTCTTTAGCACTTTTTTAAATTGTATTTTTTATTAAAGTACATGTTTATAATCATGTTTGTTTGTCTGTTTAGTAACTAATATTATAAAAAACATAAATAAAATAAAATACGCAAAATAAATAGAAAACTCGTCTTGTGCGCATGCGTACGGCAGAGCCCTTGACCTCGCTTCTTCTTCGCTCTGCACGCAGCCAGTCACTTCTCCCCGTCATGGCGGCTCGTGTCCTGCAGCAGTGCGTCCGCTCGCTCGCCCGGCCTTCGCTGAGGCTCTCCTCGGCTAACCTGGCAGTCAGAGCCGCTGCCGCCCCGTTAGCAACCATCCACCGACCTCTCTCCTTCGCCGCAGACAGCCGGAGGACGCGGTGGCTCGGGCAGAGCCGGGTGAGTCTCCCCTGTAACATTGAAGCGTCGTGGCCTAGCGTCTCGCTGCTGTGACCTACCGACGTCTTTCAAACCTGTGAGGCTAACACAGCCCGCTAAAAGTTCATGACGGCATGAGAGCTGTTTGTATCACCCTGAATAAAAATCTGTTGGTGTGATATCCCGCTTGAAACAAGCCAAACCTTATAACATCACATTTTTTGATGCACAACGGCCATGTTTTGCTTGTTAGCTAGATAGCTAACTAGCCAGTAAGTTAGTTAGCAAAGTTCATTGACAGACATTTATGTTGTTGTTTCTCTCTCACATGTAATCTGGAGCCACATGGATGATCGTAACCACACACATATCTAACATAGGCAACAGCAACATGGTGTCTAGTGTATTAGCAGTAGTGTTTAAATATTTGGTATTATGTATGTTGTTAGTTTCATAACACAGAATCACTTGCATCACCCTTATTGTGGGTAACATGCCATCACAGTATCATTGAATAAGTTGCTAATTAAAATCATGTATTACCTGCATATTTAGAAGTAAGGCAATAGTTGTTTATCTGGCACGTTTAATTAATTGGACTGTAGTGACTTCTTTGCACACCATAAGCCGCTGGGAAGCTGGGACAGCTATTGAATAATTTAGTTTCACTACACTGATATGGACTTAAAGTATTTATTTTATTATTTATGATTAATGAATTAAATAAAGAGTGTGCAGGACAGACTGTTAAAAAGTAGTCAAGAGGGTCAGCTCTGTCCTGGACTGCCCCCTAGACTCCATAGAGGAGTTAACCAAGCTGACATTTCTCATGAACAACTCCTCACATGAGACTTAAATGAGTGAATATAGATGCTGTGAAAGTTGCAATCAACAGGAAATGTAAAAACCTAAAACTCCTCTCCTCTCTCTCTTTCTCTTTCTCTGCCATTTCCTGTCCAACCCTTGTGTCCTACCATAATATAAAAATCAAAAAAAAGAATACAAGAAAAACACCCTGCCAGACAGAGCAATGAACTCCACATCTAACACCAAAAACACACACACACTAACTAATAATAAGCTTTAGATCATGAAGACGTTTTCAGCTTGTGAATGTGCACACAGTTGTGATGAATGGATCTGGATCTTAGCTTTTAATCATCTGAAAATCTGAGAGGTCATTGAGCAGGTTAGAAACATATTAAAGAATCAAGTCATTAAAGTGCGTTAAAGAGTATAAGTAGAGTTTTTATGCTGGTTTTGTATTATGTGCAAGGCACTAATAAAGTGATGTAATTTCTGCAGTAATGTGTTCAGCTCTGTTTATTTGTGCAACATGAAACCTTCCTACTGTTGTCTCCAGAAAAGAGTGTAATCTAACGTAGTGGAGATTAATGCAGGAATAAAATATCCAGATCCTGAAAGTTTTAATATTAATCCAGTGTGAGTTTATTATGAATTGATTTGTTGCCACAGGGATTATTTGTTGGTCTTGTGTGCTTGAGATCGTCCTCTTCCAGACTCCTGAGTTCCAGCCTGTTGAAAGTTTGTTTGTAATATTTTGACCTACAAATGTGAAGTGAGCATAACCAGCTTCAATCCATGAGCTGTTGTCTCTCTCTGAATGATCTCCACCTCTTTACCCTCTCTGCATTTCCATGATGTTTGTCCACCTCATCATCCTTGTCCCTGACCTCTTCTTCTTCTGTTCCTCCTCCGCAGATCCCCTCAGTGGGCGTGTTGTGCAGACAGTATGGAGGTCTGCCCCCCCTCACCCTAGAGACCATCAAAGACCGCGTCATGTATGTCCTCAAGCTGTACGACAAGATCAACCCTGAGAAGGTGAGAGCGAGCGCCGACTAGCTAAGAAACTATCAGTGAAAGATGGATGCATTGTTACACGTGATAATGTCATCAAATATCCATAATTCATAAACATATCCCGTGTTACTCTCGGCTCCACAGCTGCAGACATCCTCCCACTTCATGAAAGACCTGGGTCTGGACAGCTTGGACCAGGTGGAGATCATTATGGCCATGGAGGATGAGTTTGGTGAGTGTCTGTCACACATTTAGAGTTCAGCCATCAGACCAACAAAGAAGAAACAGTGATGCCTGAACTGCTCGATCTGGAGATTAAAGTGCAACAACACTTCTTAAAGAAACATTGCGTATAAATTGGTGTGCAGTTTAGTGCCCACGGTTTCAGAGTGTAATCCCAGCTTCTCCCATCAACATCCTCTGTGGTCTTTTTGCATCTGTCATTGTGTCCATAGAGGCTGCTGAGTCCGGTTATGTTGTCTGGTCTGTAACAATGCATTTTTCAAATAAAACGTCTGAACAGTTTATTTAGTGTAAGAAGTATGAGAATAGAGCTGCAACGATTAATTGATTGACAGAAGATTAATAATGAATGGTTTCAACCATTTTCATACAAAAATACCAAAAAAATTCTCTGGTTTCAGCTTCAGCAAGTACGAGGATTTGCCACTCTTTTGATTTTTATCGTTGCAAACTGATTATGTTTTGGTTTGACAAAAAATAAGACATCTGATGGTGTCAGCAAGGACAAGAAGGAATTTTCACTCTTTATTTCACTCAGTTGATGATGAAAATAAGTTAATTGCAGCCCTACAGGAGATATTCTGCAGTCTATAAAGAAACACTTCAGTTATCTGAAAAGTTACAAATCACCAAATTTGGGGATCTGTGATGTTCACAGGAGCGGGTAAACGGATGGTGACGGTCTTTATGGTGCATTTAAATGCAGCTTTTAACAGAAAACACGAGGTGGTGTTCACAGGATGTTGTCCTCTGTGTGTTTCTTCTGCAGGCTTTGAGATCCCTGATGCAGAAGCAGAGAAGTTGATGAGTCCTGAGGAGATTGTACAATATATCGCAAACAAGAAGGACGTTTATGAATAATCTGTTCTATAGCTCACTACAGAGGTACGTCTCTCTGTCAACCATGTTTTCTTTCCCTTTTTTTCCTGCCCCATCTCTCTTCCTTTTTCCTGCCTCATCTCTCTTCCTAATCATCATCTGTATGTTTCATTTCTTCCACACAGGAAGTACTTGTGAAGCAGATGGGCGCCAAACCATTTCCCACTTCCTCCCGTCAGCTCTTTTGTCCAGTACGGCATTGTTGGCTGCCGTGTCTTGTGTTTTGACTGTATTTAAATGAACATGTGCTTTGGGAGCTTGAAGATAAAAACAAAAATATTAAACAAGGTTATATCACAGTTTTGGTTTTTCTCACTTAACAGCTCCACCCTGTGGTTCAGATGTATAATTTCTCATGAATAGATCAATAAAGACACAAACCGTATCGATCTAGCTGTCTGTGATTCAGTTTGTTACATCATCATAAAGGGACAGACACAAAAATGTCATAAAATATTAAACCAAGGCAGTTAAAGCCGGAACATTATGACATGTCTATATACACCAACCGGCCCCTTCATTAGTCAACATAACTTCTTTTAGAAAGCTAATGTAATGCAGGACACCTGAAACAAGTGAGATTTTAAACATTTATGAAAACCTAAGATTTCTCATCTTACATGACCAGTTCAGAGCTCCCAATAACAGTTTGTTCAACAACTTTGTGGAAATTTTTGCTAGACTTTCCATGAGACGAGGCACCATTTAATATACAAATGTATGAATTCAAGCTGAGACATGAAAGGTTAAGCAAATACGGAGAAATAAAGACCCCAGGAGGCGACCACTGAGTCATTGTTAGTCTTTTATTGAGGGTTGTACCCAAGTTTTACAGCTTTGTATGACGGCTGCAGGAGCCAGAGGGTTACAAACAGTAATCAGTATACGAGTACAGCCAACAGAAGACCTACTACCTACTACTCTACACCTTAGTACAGATTTCTCTTAAGAGCACTAAAATCCAGAAAAATAAGAGAAAAAAAACAAGAACAAACCAAGCAACAAAGGAAGGAGAATAAAAAGATTAAATGAAACCAAAAAACAAATAGACAGCATCAGAGGAGACATTCATTATTAGAGCACACTGGAGTTGGTTTTCTATACCTTGTAATATCAGGCGACTTCGTTTTTGTCAATTTTTATACCCATACAAATAAAGATTGTCCTTCAAAAAGTGCAGTTTCCCCCCAAAGTTTAAGATAAAATCCTTTGATGACCCGAGGAAGACGTTTGAAAATAAAAAGGTACTTCCTGTTTTTGTTTGTAAGAGAGGAAGACTTCCTCTCTTTGATTATAGACACTGTACGTTTATATTCTCATATATATACATATATATATATACACATATATATATATTATATATAGTTTCAACAGTCTCCCAAAGCAATGTGCATAATAGGTTTACAGGTGATCCAACTACACACTGTGGATTGATAGAATCTCTATAAAAAACATTGTAGTTGTGTAAAATTTGCAGTTTCACCGGCCTCGCTCTCCTCGGCGTGTCGAGGAGGAGACAAGCTGTGAAAATAAAGAAATGGACTTTGCAAATCTTAACCTGTCCTCCTCTCCTGCTACAACTGGCCCGACGGTTGCTAGGTAATAAAGGTTTTTTCAGTTTTCATCATTATTATTATTAGTAGTAGTAGTAGTACGATTCAACGATGGCACAACATGTTTGAGGAATATTATTGGGAATCCCATCTCAGCTGTTTTAAAAAGTTTTTGGGATTTTTTTTTTCATTTATTTATTCAAAGAAAGCAAAAAACCCAAGGTGGACATGGAAGCCTGGGTTCAACACTCCACTGCATAGTCTCTCTGAGCGACACCCACACCCTCCCCACATCTTGTACTGTAAACCACCCCACCCACCCACGACATCCCTCCCGCCCCACCCGACCCACATCTTTGTGCTGGTTAGACTAAAGCTTTTCAGGGTTTTTGTTTGTGTGTATTCATACTAAATGTAAAATGACAAAAAAGACAGCAGATTCTCACAGTTTTTGTGTTTTTTTTCTTCTTTTGTTTGATTTTTTTGTTTTTTATATTTTTTTATATATTTTTTTTGTTGTTTTTATGTGTCAAAAAAATAGCCTTAGCGCTTTTTGATCGACATTAGGAGCCGTTGGGTGTGTGTGTTATGATATAATATAGCATTTGCTCACAGGATAGTTAAGTCAAGAGAAAAACAAAGTCACATTATTTTTTTTTATTAAACATTAAAAAGTAGTAGAGTATCACCAGCCAGCTTCCCTCCTCTCCTCCCCCCTTTTCTCTATTCCTTCCTTCCTTCCTTGCTTCCTTCTTCCCTCCCCTCCCCTCCCCTCCCCTCGTCTGGCCCTGTTGGGAAGCTGCTTGGCAGCCCTGGGGATTGTACATTGCTCGTGGTGGTTTTCACTTACTGAAAAAAGGTTTTTTTTTCCTCACATCATCCTTTTGCAAATGACATTTTTTCTTCAAGCATTTAACATTGTCCAGCTTTTTAAATTACACATACACAACAACGACCAAAAAAAAAAAAAAAAAAATTGAATCAGTCCCTTTCCTTCCCTCTCACCCTCCCTCCTCAATTTGGCATGATAATGTGTTTACGCATACACACTTGCACACACACACACACACACACACTAACAGTAGATTGGACGAGACAGAAACGGAGCGAGATTTAAGCTGGAAACCAAAAACAGTAACATCAACATCAATGAGAGGCGTTTTACAGACGTTGCTTGTCCCTTCTCTAACAGCAGAGCGATGCTCCCCTCCTGAGCCGCTGATCAGGGGTCAGTTTTTGCCCCGCTAATGGTTAAGGTAAGGATACTGAGGAGGGACAAAACTGCTCCGACATCAGCGGCGCCGAGGAGGGGATGCATCGACAAAAATCAGATAATTTCAACAAGAGCGGAAAGGGATTCTAGACTATTTAGAGTTCACTTGCCTCCTGTCAGTTTTGCGGTACCTCTCCTGTAGTTAAGCTTAGGGAGTTGGGAGAGGGAGGAGAGCTGATCCTGGATAAGCCAGCAAAAGAGGCAAGTGTAACCCCGTGTCCCTGAAAAGCCAGGAAGAACCAGCCGATCAACAAGTCACATCCCCTTTTGCCTGAGTCACTACGGGCCGACAAGAAAGCCTTGTCTCGTTTTCAGTCAAGCTACAGACACGAGCGTCCCTCACGGCAACAGCTACCAACAGTCACCACGACAACCAGGCGCGGTCAGAACAGTGAATACTTATTCAGATAAGAAAAAACAGTGAGCAGTGGTTGCTTGGTTTAATTTTTTGTGTCTCCAATGAGGCCAGAGAAGGCAGACCGAGGCTCCGGCCGTTGAGTTTTATACTTTTTAAACCGTTTTCAGCTACATTCTGGCTCAGCTCACCACCGGCCGGCCCGGTGAACAGAGAGAGGTAAACCTGGAGAAACCTCCTCTTCTCTCGCTACCTCACCAGGACCAACAAAGCACCATCTCCTCTAGCCACAGCACGCACACAAACACACGCACACGCAACTTCCATTTCAGTTGAGAACATGTAGACACACATACACACACACACACGCTTTTTACCCTGTGACAACACGCTCACAGACGCACCTCCTCCCCTCAGACAGAGCTGAAAATCTAATCTACGCCGCCGTCGCCAGCTGTCTGTCCAACCAGTCTATCATCTCGGCTTTGCTCTCTGCTCGCTCGGCCTTTAATCTAATCCACCCAAGTGCAAAATCCAAGGCTCCTCAGTTCAATTTGTCAAATTAAGTTAACTCGAAAACAAATGACAAAACATGGTTCAGATGTTCCACTTGATAACATTTTTGTTAAACAAGACAAAAAAACAAATACAAATAAGAGATATATAGTTTAAGCAAAGAGATCTGGAATTAAGTAAACTAATCTTTTTGAATTATTTGGTAGAGAGCAGTTCAATACTGGCACACACCACTGTCAAGTCTGGCTAATACTCAAGGTTCTGTCTCACTACGTATGCTTTGAAGTTGTTAAATATTCACGGCTAAACTTAAAAACACAACTAAAGCCAACGTTTCGAGTACTTCTGAAATAAAAACCTATAATCGGAGGGGGAAAACACACACACACGCAAACACACATAACAGGCTTAACACAAACAGAATAATTACACAATGAAGAAAAGAAATTAAGGTCCATGGCTTCGCTAATGCTGACTTCTCTCATTCAAACACACACACACACACACACACACACACACACACACTCTCTCTGAAGCTTTGTTTTGTTTTTCCCCGGATATTGTGCATCATAGTAACTAAACAATCACTGGTAGGTAGATGAATCTTGTTATTCACACGTGTATTTTGTCTACAAACACCACTGGTGGATTTACATTCACGCCGTTCTCACACACAACCCACCCACGACCCCACTCCAGCGGTAGAACTCACATCTGCCGATACACTCACACACACACACACACACACACACACACACACACACACACACACTCACACTCACACACACACGATTCATCAAGTCAGGAACTTCAGATAAGTACCCCCCTCCCCCTCCCGAAGGAAAAAAAAAAATAAACAGTACAACAATACAATCATATTCTATTTGTAAACAGGTAGAAGCCACTTGACTTGTTGTTGCATCTTCGGACACAATTAGGATCAAGGCAATGAAATGTGGACGACTTTTGCACTGTTAAAATAGGTTATCTTCAACCAAAAACAAAAAAAAAAAAGATTTTTAAAGTTTATCTTCTTTCCTTTTTTCTTTTTTTTGTCAAAACACCATTTGTGGCAATGAGAGTGATTTAAAAAAAAAAAAAGAAAGCAAGTAATATTTCGCATTTTGTTGTACTTAATGAAACATTAAAACATTTGAGACACGGGAAGAAAAAAAAAAAAAAAAACGCCTCTCTGTAGGCCATGTGAGAGGCTACAGTATGCATAGATACAGATTCGCCTTTCTCTTGGTTTATAAGTCTGACAAGACAGAACATTTTTCCACTGACAGTCACACACTCACACGATAAACACTCCCCACTTTTGATTTGTTTTGTTTTTTAACATCAGTGGAGTGGAGGACTGGAGGAGGAGGAGGAGAGGAGGAGAGAGAGGAGCAGTGGGATTTATTCTCTCTTTTATTCTACAGCCCGTTCCTCCACCTCTCCACGTTAGGATCCCCCCCACCTTCCCCTCCATCAAAAGACAGCATATTGAAAGCAGTGTGTTGAGCTTCTCCAGCTTAAAGCAGTTATTTGGCAGAGGAAAAAAAAAAAAAAAAAAACTTACAGACCTATACATAGTTTTCAGTGCTAGAAGTTGGATTTTCCTTTCCTACAAGGAGTAGTAGTTTTTTTTTTTTTTTTTTTTTTAAATTCACCTACAATAGGGGGGGAAAACTGGCTTGATTTCCTGAGAACCATTGCTGGTTATTTAGCAGACAAAGAGGAATAGTTCAAATAACCAACGCCATGGCCAAAAACACTGATCCGAATTCCCAGAGTTACAAAGCATCGTCTTCATCCTCAATAAGAGTTTACATTTTTTGTTGTTTTTCTATTCATTTTATGCATTTTTTAAAGTTTTTTTAAATCATTTTTAATTTTTTTTTTGAGTATTTTTATTTTATTTTATTTTATTCCATCTTCTCTTTAAAATGAAGAATGAACACACGTTCCGCCTCCTAAGTCTTGTAAACAAGAGGTTGCAGTGTGGCACCTCCAAAACATTGAAAGCCTATTCTGAAAGTGCTGTTCCCCCCTACCTGCCCACTAGGGGGCTAGTGGGAGGGGCTTGCTAGATAGGCCCCACCCCCTCTACATTAGGGTGGGCGGGGCTTGCTAGTCCCAGCTGCGGCTACAGTCCTTTGCACTGCAGAGCTCAACGTTCTTTAGTTTTAAAACAAAATTGGTGCAATACTTTTTTAATGTCACTTTTAACTATCACCAGATAATCCTCCTAAGTCAGCTTTTTATTCTTCTTTTAACTATCTGTTGATCTTGAACTCCACGACAACGCAGTAAGGTAGGCGTGCCAAGGCAGAGAGGAGCGCACACATACTCATTCGCACACACAATCACACACACACACAAAGTACTTCCACACATACACACACGTGCGCGTGCACACGCATACACACATACGGTAAGGACCTCAATGAGTAAACAGCTACACTGGAAAAACTGGCTGCTCCCTCTATATTGCAGATTATATATACTGAGAAAAAACCACATTCAGTGCAAAGTTAAAAAAGCTCATACTCCAACATTGTCAGCAAATAAATGCAAAAAAAAAAAAGAAAACAAAAAGAAAACGTTAAAAATGAAAAGAATTGGAATTCAAATAAACATGACGAATGAAACAAAAAATATATATATAATAATGAGCTCGATTGAAGCTTTTTTCGGTCTGAAAGAGCACTACCTGGAAGCAAATATCCATCCGTTCACATTATAGAATTGGCCTGCATGATTCAAGTATTCCGACTGATATGTTTTTGGGCTAAAACAAAGTGGACATATGTGCAGAGAGAGAAACGTAACTTGTTTTCCACAGGGGTGACCCCGTTTTTGTTGAATATCTTGTAAGTGAGAAAGAGTCCAACTAGTGCCATTGCGTTTATAACTACTTTTTTTTCTCATTTTCTTCTGCTGATTATTGATAATTCTCTACTGACCCTTCCTCCAGCCTGTTTGATTGGCAGGCGGCAGTTCACATGGAGTCCCCTCCCCCTGTCAGATGATCCACCGGGAGGAAGGAGCTGATTGGAGAAGGGCTGCTGATCCTCCCTGCCTCGGTGCCACTGGGGCTCCCCCACAGGCTACTGGAATAGTTGGGCCCGCCCCAGAGGGAGGAGCTGTGGAGATCGCTGCTGTTCCATTGGTTGGGTTCAGGAGCGCGGCTGGGAAAGGGGTGAGACTGATCCATTCTGCTCTGAGAGGAGCCAATGGTCTGCCAGCCAGAGGAGGGAGTGGCCAATGACTGCCCTTGTGCAAAGAAACGGTTGATTTCCTCCTCGCTGGCAAACTCAGCCAGAATAGTAGTGTTCCCCAAAACACACCTGTGGAGGGACGACAGGTGAGACACACAGCATGAGTGAGTGCTGCTCCAAAAACAGCCACGATCAAAAACATTTCTACACTCAAGAAACTGAGTAAGTCTGTGTTTAATCCAACTTTATTTTTGGATGATCCAATGTTTGGTGGTGGAAATACTTACTTAGACCAAATCAGACACTGTACCGAATCATTGTAGGGTTCTGTAGCAGTGTGTCGACTGTGACCATATGAGCCTCGATCAAATACAGGATGACTGCCTTAATACAGAAAAAGTAAAAGTAGACTCTGTGTGTCTATTGTCCTTACATGTGCAGGCTCTTCTGGGCCTTGGCGGCCTCATCCTTGGAGCTGTAGCATACCACGGCGTTACCGTGCGGCAGGTTGAGGTGGAATGTGATCAGAGGGCCGTGCTGCATGCACAAAGTCCTCAGGGTAGAGCCGTCAATCTGTGACACACACACACACGGGGGATTAACAGGGACATTTGTTAAGCAACTGTAAATGATAGATTTGTTAAATGTGAAACTAAGAAATGAAATCAAATGCTTAAAAACAAGTTGGAAATTGGGGGGAGCTACTTTGTATTTAGAATTCCACTTTACAATTCCATAAAAAACAAAATGTTTGATTAAATGATATTTATGTACATGCAAGTACCTGAGGTGTGAGATTTTTCAGAACGAGCCATTGGGTTCTCCCTGAGCTGCTGCTGTCACCCCAACTGGAACCTGCCAAAACACAGAGTGGAATCACGGTTAGAAGATGATAACGAGCATTTAAGAATACTGACAAAAACTTAAACAAATCCCAGTTATTCAAACATTACGACAGGTAGTGCGGTATGTGTGTCTCCCTCGGCTCTCACCAGGTGTGTATCTGGACTCAGTGGAGCCCCACCCTCCCAGCCTCAGGGCAGAGCCATCCCAGCCGGAGGAGGCAGAGCTGGGCTTCTGGCTGGTGAGGCCGGGTGGTGGTCTGGAGGGGGCCGCCACAGACAGCGCTTTGGGAGGCAGGGGGACCTTCCACAGCTCATGGGCCAGGGAGGAGTTGGACACAGAACCGCCGCCGGGAGACCACTTTGACTCACTGGGTCTGGCTGCAGGGAGAGAAGAGAGATCTATGAACTCTGTCACTCTGGATATTCAACATTTGAACTTGGCGAAGAGGCGAAGGCTGAACAGGAAGTCGTACCTGAAGTGCTTTGTGCTGTACTGGTGAGGGAACCGCTGTGGCTGGAGGCACGAATGGATGACCAGGCACTGTTAGAAGGCATCGTGGTGTTCAGTGATGAGGATGGCCCTGGGAAACAAAAAGAGAAGAGTTAATGTCTGTGACAGTGTGTTCAATAGCACCCAGCTGGAGCGCATTAACCTGAATCCTTTCAAATGTCTTACCTCTAACAAGATTATGACTGAGCAACAAAAAGTATAAATAACTTGATAGTTGAGAACAAACTCAGATCTATAATCACATTTTTGCTTCTGAATGCAGAAAGACCAAAAATGGTGTTAATGATCTGTAACTACAACCTGATAATGAGATCTGCAGCAGCAGATCAAAGTGTTGATTAAAATTATGTAAATCTGAGTCATTACAACAAGTGAGGCCCCTTTGACACCCCACTTCTTGGTTATGTGAATTTTTCCACTAAAAATGAGTTTAATATGAAATTATGTCTGTATAAATACAATATAAACTATGTGTGCGTCACCTACCGTTGTTCCTGTCCCTGAGGTGGTCTGTGTCGCGGACGGTGTTGATGGAGAGGTTGTTGATGACACTGCCGGGGGTCACATAAGGGTCAGTCTCAGGGTCAATGTTGGGGTAACCTTTCCAAGGCTCCCCGGGCCGGAACTCTGCACACACACACACACACGGACACACACATCAGAGCGGTTAGCAGTTTTCAATATTATATTTTGTTTGGTTTGTTTTGTGCATGTGAAAGCAAGCGTACCTGGGGGCCAGGTGACAGTGTTTCCATGGGGCGGGGGGGAGTTGGCACGGGGCGGCCAGCCATCGGCCACCGAGCCCATTGATTGGCCGGGAGGACTCAGGGGTGATGGGCCAGGAGACAGGAAGTCATAGAAGGGAGAGTCCTCCAGACGCAGCCCAGACGACATAGCACCTGTGGGACGAACACACACACAAACAAAAATGAGGACTTAATCACACAGACTCAAACTATTTGATTAGGTGGTTAGTCATAGATGTACTAAGACAAACACAAACTCTTCTTTACCAGTTTTGCTGTTCTGCTCCAGAGGGTCAGTAGCCCAAAGTTTCTTCAGTTTGGACTGGGGCGGCTCTTTGTAGCTCACAGCTCCGCCACCACTACTACTACCTATGTCCAGGGGTACATTCAGGTTAGAGTTCAAGCCTGTTGGGATGGATGGAGGGAGAGATAAAATAGCAGAGGGAGAGGGAATTAGAGAAACAGTCAAAACTAAAAAAAAGGTCATTTCCATATTGAGATACATTACAGTGTAGTATCTACTTCTTAAAATCTAACAGTAGCCAACGTACTTAAAGGGAAATTGCTGAAGGATCCGAGAGCAGCAGCATCCTTCTGCATCTCAGGGGTATTGTGGGGCAAGTAGTTATCCAGGTACGGTTTGAGGGGTGTGGCCTGTTTCAGCAGGGAGGGATCCAGGTGCCGTGGGGGCTGCATCATTGATGGAGACGAACCGATAGGACGTGTCTGAAGACAGTAGACAGGAAGTTAGAGACACCAATCAATGAGGCAACACCACAGATCTTCTGCTGTTTCATTAAATAAAAACTGCCGCGGATTCGGACGGAGTTTTACACACTAACCTGTTCAGCCTGTCGTCCCACAGCCATGACTCTCTGGTTCTGAGCCTTCTGCTGCTGCTGTTGCTGCTGTCGCTGCTGCTCGAGGAGAAGACGCTGCAGGCAAATAAAAAGAAAAATAGATGTTGTCTATGTGTTTTTGTATCTTTGAGATCTGATTTGAGCTTTACAGACGTTTACTACATAGTACTGTATATTTCAAATAAATAGCTGCAATCCGGCCTGAAAATACTGCAGGGAACTACAAGTTCAGGGACTACAAGTGTTTGAGATATTTTCTATTCCTACATTCAATGAATTATATTTAGCCATACGTATGGCTGCAATTGACAAAGATCTTGTTTATATAAATCTACACTCTATATGAAGTATGTCCTTTTCTCCATGTCTGTGTGCATGTTTCCATCACTCTACCTGTAACTGGCTGAACTGGTTGAGTTGTGACAACTGGTTGAGCTGGGAGAGTTGGTTGAGCACAGCCACCTGCTGAGGGCCAAACAGAGGGTTCAGTCCTCCGTTACCTCCTGGGTACTTCAACAGGGATGGAGGGACCTGAAAACAAACAAGTTTTCAGTTTTAGTTTATAAAAATGCCACTCAAGTTTTCCTATGAATCATAAACAATGCATGGAAAACATTGATCGTTGATCCAATTTAGTAAATCTGGTTGATGACACTCCTCGAATCTTGAGTCCCTGCAAGTCTCTAATTATACTGACACCAATGGCTGCTTGGTGGGGGGAAAAAAAAAACAAAAACATATCGGTACATCTATAAAGTTATGATATGATCTGCATGCGTTGACTTGAAAATGCTCTGCGTTAAATATGCAGACAATTCATAGCATTGCTGAGACAAGAGCAGACTTGTAAAAACATAATAAGCAGTAGATGCAATGATGCCTGAATGACCTGAAAATATTAATGTTTTGCATGTGTGTTACCTGAGAGGGCAGGATGGGTGGAGGCACTTGGTTACGAAGGTTGGGTTGGGGAGGGACCTGGGACTGGGGGCCGCCTCGGCCCTGTGCTACGCTGCTGCCACCCATCATGGGGTTTACATTCTGAGCAGGGAAGACACAGAAACACACAAAGGGTCAAACAACTTACAACAAATTAATAATTAGTTTGTTTGACAAGATCAGAAACAAGTAATCATGAACCTGTTGGTGACTTTGTATCCACAGGTACAATTACAAATAAAATGTTGGATACATTTGGGAAAAGACTTTAACAGAAACCCTCTGGAATAGCATCCATGTAATGTCAACATATTTTTACATATACAGATATTTCTTTATCGCTGGGATACGTCTGAGGCTCAAGACCTAGGGACAACATCCTCGCCATCCTTCCACACTCACCTGCCGAGCGGCCCCAGGACTAGAGTGGGCAGGAGATGGCCCAGAGTCGAGACAGGGGATAGGCTGAGCAGAATTGGAAGGGGAAAAGCTCATGCTTTGATTGGAGGAGAGCTCATCAGAAGTGTGGCTATCGTAAGCAGAGGGGGAAACAGACAGCTGCAGAAGCAAGGCCGTACGGGTGCACAGCAGATGGACGGCAAGCACAGAGGGACAGGAAGCACATCAGCAGCCAGAGAAGTGCAGAGAGGGAAGGAGAAAAGAAGGAAAAGAGTTAATTTTGGAGAAGAGATGGAGGAGGGTAGGGAAAGAGAATGGAAGGAGAGAGGAGACAATGAGAGTAAACGGTGTAGAAAAGAGTGTAAAAGGACGAGAAGAGAAGTGGGCATAAAAATGAGGTGGCACCAGAGGATGGAGGTCAGGAAGATAGAAACAAATATAGAGACGAGCAGCATTTAATGCAGAAGGTAAAGCAGCAAAGCCAAACAAGCTCACAGAAGCTTTGTAGAGAACTGTGTAAGGTAATGAACTGCAAATCACCGTTTTTATAAGTGTGTGCATATTTTATTGGCTTCTGTGGCAAGAATCAAATTAAACATTTCGACAGTCAACATATCAGATGCAGTGTGGACGAACAACCACTGTGGGGCACTACAGGGCTGAGAGAGCGTTTGAGGCACACACAACAGACTTTCTTCACTCCACACCTACCTCAATGGCGGAGAGACTAACCAAACCTCTGTCTAGTTATGCTGTTCGTAAACGTCTACCCACCTGCTGTATTTCGGTTGCTTTATGTGTTTTTAACCTCAACCATGGAATACCATAGAAACGCTGGTGTTTTCTGTGTACCTTGTCATAGTAAGGGCTGCGATCCATGGCAGACTCCTTGTGGAGCTGGTGTCGAGACCCAGGGTTCTTTCCCATTACTCCATTGAATTCTCCCATATCCATGCGCTTGTCCTGCACCATCCCTGCTCCCGTCTTCATGGAGTCATCAGGAGAGTCTCTCTGCAGAGCGGAAGACAAGAAAATGGGATTAAAGAGACAGAAAAGCATAAATGTAGCAGTAAACAGCATTTAAATAGATACTGAAATTTTAAGTGAAATAGTGCATACAGAGAAGTTCATGGTGTTGAACTGGTTGATGAAGGGTTTCATCCATGGGTCATCCTGTTTGTTGACTGGTTTGTTCATCTGAAACATTGCAGACAAAGAAATAATTAGGTGGAAACAAATGGTTATAATATGCAACTCCACTTCAAATGAAGTGTTTTTAAGAGCGGAGATGAATTCATGTTTAGGATGATGAACAAATGTGCAAATGTAAAAGGAGAGCAAACCTTGTAGGAGCTTTTATGCTTGTAGTTCCAGGTGTTTTGGTCATGGGACCGGTTGTCCTGTTGGCTGTTACTCCACATGCCGATCTCCACCTCCTCTTCCTGGTCCCAGCTATTGCCCATGGACACCTCCTCACCAACCCACGTCTCCATGGGCTTGGGACCTGGAGCTGCAAAGAAGGACAGAGAAAGAACATGAATACCAAGCAATGATTGTGCACTAAAGTCAGACCTCAAGATATAGAACGGCTTATATTTTTAACATAATCACACTCATTATGTGGGTTCCTGCTGGATATTTATGTATATGTGTGCACCTACCTGATTTATGCTGGCCACCCCATCCAGACTCTCTGCTACCCCTGCTGGGTTCACCCCTGTTGGGTTCTTCCCAGCTGGAGCTGGTGTCCATGGGCTTCCCCCAGGCAGATGTCCCATTGTCCACTGTCACAGGTGGAGCAGGCGTCGGCTCGCCCCACGTTGAGGACTCCTTCTGCTGGGAGTAAGGCTCACCCCAACCTGGAGGAAAAGAAGAAGGAGGCATATATTAGACTGAGGAAATCATTTCTATGGTAACCTGCAGCCCCAAACATAAAATACACACAGCAAACACACATTGCTTTGTAGTCAGCAGCAGCAACGACATCACTATTTCTCCATGTCTGTTCTGCTGCATATCCTCACACAGTGAAAAAATTATTTTATTCCTCTGGACAAAGGACATCTAATAAAATCTAATCAATGCCTCCGATTTAAATTTAAATATGTAGATGAATGCAGTCTCTCGTGACCACTCACATTTTCAGATTTACAATGATGTGGCAAGTTTTTGTTTTTCTCTGCAGGAATTAGCTCAGAGAGACTGAGAGAGCGAGCCCTGCTTAGGCCCCTGGGGAACCCTGTGTCAACTTGCTTATGTAAGTGTTGTTTACTTTAACTCCTGTGGCTATCTCGATGTGTGCACGTCCCCCTCTATACGGTTTTCAAATGTGAGGCTGCGTGCATTCAAGTGAGTGCGACTAAGAGTTCAAAAGACTCCTGTTACAGCTGACCACCCAGACCTGCTACTTTCCCTCTCCGCAGGAGGCGTTTGGGGAAATGCCAGGGATACCTCCCCTTAAAAATAGGACAGATCATAGGGTGGCCTCAGGCTCCAGTGTCCCTCATGTGATCGGGAATGCTCGCACACACAAGTACATGAACCTAACAACACGGACGTGCACAGGTAGATGCATATATATACATTGACATGTTGTAAGGCAGATGTATATATTTGCTTTACTCAGACAGTAGTGCGTGTGCATCTGGTGCAAACACACACATACACCAATTGACAAACTGTAATCCTAGCCTGCATCTACTGCTCTGTTTCACCATCCATGTAAGTGCATTAGATGATCTAATAAAAGGAGTATGAGAAACACAATACGTGTGTTCGACAGGTTGTATCAAAAGTGAAGTAGGTTTTAGTTGCTCATGTGTACGTCTATTATTTCTAAGACTTTAAAATGGTTCTAACGTGTTTTTCATCATCTGTTGAAGACATTTATCTAAATTTACCCGGTTGCTGTTTTTTTTTTGTGATTTCTGCACTGCAACGAATCAAAATCTACAAGCTGATTTTGTTCTCATCACAGTAGCTGCCTCGTTTGCCCCACCCTTCCTTGCCATCCACTTTACTGCTCCAGTTAGCTCACTAGACAGCAACCCTGAATAACCCTAACAGCCCCTCCCCTCTTTTTTTACCCCCCCTCACCTCAGCCCACTTCGACAGAATAGCTTCCTTACTTCCCATCTTACATTGGAACCATTCCTATTACTAAGTCACCAGACCACCTCCTCTAGCACTCATGGTCTTTCTTTCTCTCTCCGTCTCAAACCCAACAAAAGCCAGTGTTTCAGCGAGCAGAATTGGCGGGTGAGAGAGAAAAGGGCGGAGGAAAAAAAAAGGCGAATGAGAGGAGAGAAAAATCGATGCTCTTAGCATTCCAAAGGGATGACTCAACCGGTTTTTACAAAAAGCCCTCGACATGGACAACACCGTAGGGAGATGGGAGAGAATGGCTGTACGTGTTTGTTTTCCCTCTACGCTTCTGTGCAAATTGTGTATGCTTTTGAATACATTCGTGAATGCGTGTGCATCCACGGTTTTCTGACGAAATCCTTTTAAGACCGAATTTCAGCTATCACAAAAAAGAGAGAGAGTGTGGGTGGCACCTTTTTATCTATTCATAAGGATTACAGACTGCATCAGAAGACTTGCACTTGCATGCTCGAAGCATTTCAGATATGGGCTTGTGCCATAGCATTTTTATCCGTACCTCAATATTAAACAATAATCTCTAAGATAATGCAACCCAGAGTGAGAACTGTGCATCTGCAGAACTAATGAATCGATTTACACACTTAGTCATTCAACAGTGCAATGATGAAAGTATCCCTGCAGGCTAAAAAACATAACAGTGGAACATGTAAATAACGACTAGATGTGTTGTAACCTGGCCGACCTCATCTACGTAGGTCTAAACTATAAAGAGAGGTGTGACTCATTGGTATTTGAATCACCGTCATAATTTTTTCACATATATGCACGTGTTAAGAGGTGTGCGAGCATGTGCCAAGGTTTTTGGACCTCTGTGTTTTTCACATTCAAAGCTGTGTGAACAATTGGTGGATGCATGAATGCATAAATCATATATAACAAAGCTAAAAACAAAAAGGTGACAATTCGTAAGAATTCTGTCCTGCCTCAAATATACTGGATCCAGCACGAGTAAATATCCTGTGTTAGAGTAATATTAGCACCTGGCAGGCTGGTTTAATTTTTTTTTTCCCCACACTGAATTGATCAGGAGTCAAGAAACAGGCTGATAAGCAGAATCGATGTTGGTGTAAACAAAATCTTATAAGTTCCCATCCCCATTACATATTCCAGCTTACCAGAACTGCAGTTTTTGTCCTGGGCAATCGGCTGCATAGGCTGAGGAGGATGCTTCGAGCTGTGCTGGGGGTGGGACTGGTGCTGTGGGTGGGACTGGTGCTGAGAGGATGGGCCGATAGCCTCCTGCTCTGATTGGCCAGTCCTGTTCCACATGTTGACAGTTCCACCGCTGTATTTACCTAGGAGGGAAGTTTAATTACACAGTCATCAGCTGAAAATGCGAAGCCTGGAATTTCCTTTGATTTTGTTCAGGCTTCAGAGGAGCTCTCTTTGAAGAAAAGAAAAGTGGGATAAATGTTTACCAGGGTCTCCCCAAGCTGCTGTCCCGTCATCGATTTCCATCCTCCGACGAATGGACTCTGGAGAAGGCTCTTCCCACCCAGTTGCCACTTCCTCCTTCTGACCTACTGTGGGCATGGGGCCTCCGAGCCAGCCTGATAGAAAAACAAAAATAAAAATAAAAATAAAAATAAAAATAAAAATAAAAATAAAAGGGAGTCATCAACTGCATGTCTTGCTTAAGTGTGTCAAACAGCTAGAATTTTGGTTTAGTTTTGAGTTTGAGTTTTGGTGCCACTAAAACACAGGCATGAGGACCTCTTGTTAGAAACAGTGATTCTAATAGGTCGGATAATGTTGCCAACTACCTGTGGGCTTGTTCGGGCCTTGATTGCCTCTGGACGTGTTGGATTCAGGACCTTTTCCCCACTCGTTGGAGGGCTTGGGATTCGGTTCACCCCAGTTCTGGGCTCCGTGGTTGTTCTTCATTGGCTCACCCCATCCCTGGCTGTTACTCTGAGAGTGGGGTTTGTGGACCGAGTCACCCCAGTTGGAACTTGGGTTTGGAGTGCTCTGGTCTGGAGTATTTGATCCTCCGCTCCCTACCCAGGTGTTGCTGCTGCTGGTGTTGGTTCGGCTTGGCTCACTCCAACATCCAGAGCCAGACCGGTCACTGTCACTGTCCCAGCCCACTGAGCCTGCACCTTTTTGGGTCTCCCCCCAGTGGTTGTTAGCCCCTGGTCTGGAACCATCTCCACTATTACCCCAGCCTTCACTTCCATTTCCACTGTTGGAACCCCAGCCCTGCTGTGGTTTTGGGGCATTAGTCCATGTGTTGGACCTGAACCAAAGCAAAGAAGGTAATGAGTAAAATAATAACATAGAAAGTGGACAATAAAGGTCAGATGGACTAATGGTAGGTCTAATCAGTCCTTACCTGTCATCTTTGTTAATGTTATTGCTCCAGGTGTTACTGGTGTTGTTGTTGTTCCCCTTGTAGCTGGATCCATCGTCCCAGCCACTCTGCCCACCTCCTCCACTCGCTGGGGCTTTGGTGTCCCACCCAGAGGTCTGTCGATCTCCCCAGCCAGAACCTCCTGTAGCTGGGCCTGAGCTTCCCGACCCACCCCCCCAACCTGGAAGTAAAATAAAAGGGAGATCAATTTTACGCTTAATGTTTACTGCTGAGTTCTGCAATAGGATTTTTGTTCTAACTTTGAATCTTTCTGTTTAAATCATTTGTAAAATTTCATATGTATTACAGACATACCTCCAGAGGTCTGGGAGGGAGCTGCCGGTGTTGCTGTGCCCCAGCCGGAGCCTCCACTGCTATGCTTTCTTTCATCTCCTCTGGAACCCTGGTGCTGATTGGTAGAAGTGATATCCCAGGCGGTGTTTTGCCGTATGGGCGTCTGTCCCCATCCAGTGTTAGACAGAACCCTCGGGTCCACGTCGGCCCGGGCCACAGGTGGCAGTACTGCTTGGGGGTTAACTTTTCTGCGGTTTCCCCCTTTTGGCTGGCTGCCGTCTCTATCTGAGCTGGATCGGCCTCCGGAACTCTCTCCGCTTCCTTCGCTTCCTCCAGAGCGACCCCAGCCTCCAGTGACACTCCCTAAGCCTTGGCTTCCACCTCCTCCACCTCCACCTCCCATGCCCATGGCATCATCCTCCAGGCTCTTCCAGCCATTGTTGGCGGAGCTTCCTTTATGACTTCCAGCATCTGAATGGTTGTTACCAGGAGTTGCTGATCCCCATTCTCCGTTTGACATCTTGTTAGATGTGGAAGAGGACGATGACGATGAGGAAGAAGACGACGCGCTGCTACCCCAGGGACGAGGTATCCCAGCTGGAGCGCCTATCGTAGTTTGGTTGCCATTTCCTGGTGTTTGGCCTGCAGAACTTGGGATCTGATTTGAGCCAATACCCCAGGACAAGTTACTCTGGGGCTGGTTTGGGTTATTCGTGGGCCCCTGGTCCCAGCGTGGGGCCCCAGTGTTATTGTGGTTATTATTACTCTTGTAAGCAGCAGTAGAGGAGATTTGGGGGTTCCCAGCCTGCATTAAGGCAGGGTTTTGGGGGTTCACAGTGTCTGCATTTGGGTGGCCCTTGTCTCCAGGGTAGGTAGTTGCGCCCCAAGGCGTACCGAAGGCCCCAGAACCCCCCAGCTCTCCTTGGGGGTGCTGGGGGACTGATGAGGGGTTTCCATTGGCCAGCGGACCCCCATTCCCTCCTCCAATAGAGCCCCAGGAACAATCCCCACTGAGCTGGGGTGAGGCGGTAGAGTTTGGTGGACTAGAGGTCATTGTGGCATTAGTAGTAGTAGTAGTAGTATTCATCATAATAGTGTTATTTGGTCCATTGGATTCAGTGTTAAGGTTGGTAGGCTGTAGGCCACCATTTCCACTGTTGCTGCTTCCTAACACCTTGCTGCTTGCTGTACCATTATTCACCTCAGTGTCTTCCATCATACTGCTGTTGTTTGGAGCTGCCATGCTACCCCAGCCCAGCATGGGGCTCTGTTGGGGAGCTAGACCTAGTTTGGAACTCATCCCCTGAGCCTGTGGAGGCCGTTGGCCCTGGGACACTGGGCTTGGGGTTGGATTCTGCGGCCAGGCACCATGGTTGGCATTTGGGTTTAAAGTGTTTGGGTTTAACCCTCCATTGATGCAGGGGGTGCTTCCGCCGGTGGTCATCATGTTGCTGCCTGACTGGGTGCCCCATACACCACCGTTATTGACGGGCTTGTTGTTGTGGTTACCCATGTTATTGCTGCCAATACTGCTGGACCCAGCCACAGAGTAGTGGGAGGGCCCGGTGATGTTATTATTTCCATTATTTGCACCGCCGATGGTTCCCATCCCTCCACCGATTACCGGACGACTGTTGCCGTTGCTGTCTCCATTCACTGAAACGCCGACCATCATGGCGGAAGTCACCGAAGGGGAGGAAGGGGAAGAAGCCGGAGAAGACACAGAGGAAGAAGCATTTGCTGACATCATCATCACTGTTGTCACAGCGGCGAGGTTTTTCTCTGAGCCGACCGAGGAGCTAGAGTCTGCGTCCATGCATTCTGATGCCAACTCGGGGTCTGATCCTGACCCGCAGCCAGAAGAGGAAGAAGATGAGGAGCAAGAGAATGAAGAGGAGGAGGGAGGCCAGACGGAAGAGTTGGTTGAAGAAGGGTTGTTGGGTTTGTCGGTGCTTCCGTCCACTAAGACCTTGCCCCAGTTGCTGTTGCTGTCACTGCTGCAGGGAGAGCCAGAGGACCAGGGGGAAGGCTCATACTGCGAGTCCAAGCAAGGATGCTCCAGACCTGGTGAGAGAAGGGTGGACATTGTAGGGGATACTGTTAGATTTGGGATTTGAACTTTAGAAAAACATTTAGCAGAGGTGCCGTTACATCATCAGCAAGAAATGACATGACAGTGACATGTGCTCTTTATTAAATAAAACAACAGATGTGGTTTAAATTTCCTTCATTCACCGTCGCTTTGATTTCTATTCCCTCCAACCTTCAGCTGCCAGACTGTTCTGGATGTGATCAGCGCCAGGCCTGAGCCTGGACACAGCTGCCACCATTTTGTCACCACAGCAGGACACAAAAGCATGCCAAAGCTATAAACTAGGATTCAGGGAGGCAGAGGACGACCATCAGCAGGAGAGGGGAGATGGAGGGCATAGGGGAGATGGCAATTGAGTGTGAAAAGAGGGAGGGAGGTGATGGCAAAAGGAAAAGATTCAGACTTGGTTTAAAGCTTGATATTTTTTCCAAAGATATTAAAACTGTCTGAGATCATCTGCATTCAGACCTGGAATGTCTCTAAAATTAGACTCCAGAGAGCACTTGTGATCCGATTTCGCTTTCATGGCCATAAGGCAAACCCTTATTCAGTCGCAATGTCGAGTGCTTGAATTTTCGGTGCTGCAGCAGCCCTCTGTGCTAATTGCCTTATTTATCAGCATTTGGCAGAAGTCTTTGTCACTAAAAAACAGCATTCTTGCAGAGGGAGCCCCCATTCATTTCCTATGGCAAACTAATGTTAATCCATTAAGGTGCTCACAATATAAGTGTTTTAAGTTGAAGGCAGTGTAGTAGACTGTTATGACATTGTGAAAGAACCTCTAAAAGGTGAGCTAGGGTTACCAAAGGTTGAGTCAATTTAGTTTATCCAAATATGGACACATTTTTCAGCTTTTTGACAGAAGGTTAGTGATCCAAGACTTTGCAAGGACTGAGTAGATTTTCAAGTAAGCTATGAAAGGGGCGCACCTCAAAAAATAGCAAGGGCTGACTTTCGGTCTTGTTTGTTCTGGTGTATGAACAAACAAACTTTCAGCTACAGAAGGAAAAACAAATATTGTGCAGAAGCTTTGCAGTAGATTTTGCAGTTGAAGACGCTGTTGATTTGTGAGCAAATGCCCAAAAGACTGAGCCACAAAAATGAAATTATTTCCTTTATCTGTCTGTCCTATGAAGATCCGGAGGGCACTGACTCACAGGTAGCTCAGTTGTGTTTTGAATTTGAATACATCATCAATTGCTTACTCCCTTTCCTTTTCTGCTTTCACCGGCTGAAACCAACTAAGAGTCACTTGACCGACAGGTTGCCCATCTTTTGGTCATTCGCCCTCAAAGTGTCTCTCACTTTCAAAGCTTCTCTTTCACATTAACCAGTTGCCAGCTCTCCGTGGCGCTTATCTTGCTCGCTTGCCAAGTCTCCTCTTGCACCCTCACACACTCACTCATTCATCCATCTCTTTCCGCTTCTCTGATATGCCATGAATAAAATGTACCATCTGTCAAGGTCAGACCAGACAGGGTGGCTACACCTAGTCTAAAAAAAACAAAAGCAGAGCGCCAAAGAAAGACGTTGGGAGTGAAGAATGAAACGCAGAGGAACGGGGAGGAGGGGGAGGAAGGACGAAGGTAATGTGTAGTCACCTGTTTGATTAGGGGAGTGGCTGACGGAATCCCGAATGGGAGCCATGCCTGGAAACAGAGAGAGGAAAGACTGTCAAACAGACTTAGAGGGAGTTAGAGATAGAGCCAGAAAACAAACACGTGGGGAGATGCTAGAAATAGCTGGGACAGATAGGACATTCAATGAGAATCAAGCAAACAGAAAAGAAACATAGAGTGTTAAAGTAAGAAGGGCTTGCAAGTAGAAGAGCATTAGTTGACAGACCCTGCTAGTTGCTGATCCTAAGTAAGTAGTTATAATTGGTTATAGAAGTAATAATTAACATGTGTGGCTTAATTAGTGCTTATTCTTAATTAGATTTTCCCCTTTTAGCACAACAGTATGACTGCACACTAACAAATTATCATCTTCAACTTAATATCACAGTTTAGAGCGAAACAAATTTGTACTTCAGGCTTTTTTTTAAAGTCAATGTTGCACAAAATTTGTATTTCTTTTTAAAATGTGCTGTTTTAATTCAAAAGGCCTCAAATGATTACAAGTGAATCATGTTCAGGATGCCATTTAGAGCAGCCTCCACTCTTGATTTACTGCAGTGTTATGCAAATTGGAAACTGTTTTTTTTTCTGACTAGATCAATTCATTTCCAACTATTCAGGATATAAGTACAAGCAGAAACCCATCAGAAGCTATGAGCAAGAACACACCCACATTTTAACATTTATTGCCATTCTAATAAAATTGTAGAATTGTTTTCTTGCTTATCCAAGAATGTGATTACTCTGTATGTGTTTAAGGATACAGACAAATCAAACTGAATGTTTGTTGCTTGTGCTCTTTTCTTTCCTTTCATAGCTTACCTGTGAGTGGGGCTCGTGGGTGTGGCTCCTGGCTAGGCAGGAGGGCGTCCCCGGGTTGCGTGGAGAACAGGTGACCTCTGGTTCCCAGGTCGACGAAGGGGAGGTCAAAAGGTCAAAGCTCAGAGGGCACAGCCTCAAGGGTCTGAGGTGAAGAGGCAGGGCTTGTCAGAGCGGGCAGCAGGCTGCTCAGGCCCCCTTGGCATTGCTGAGTACTGTATGTGTGAGCGTTTGTGTGTGCGTTGGTGTGTACGTGCACGCGTCTGTCTATGTGTGGGGAAGGGGAAAAGGGGGGATGTGGTTTAGATTTAGGACTCTGCCTCGACTTGGTATGCTCTGGCACTGCAAGAGAAAGAAAGACAAAAGAGGAAAGAAAGGTGGTTAGTCAAACATACTGCACACTCATTATCAACCATCCAAGACAAGCATCAGTTTGTCAACAACTCAGTCACAACAAGTTGCTAATCCGTAACAACACTCCAAACGTGGATGACTGAGTCATGCATGATCAAACCATCAAACAGTCACTTATGGGAATATTTGACTTGCCTAGCTACCTAAAATAAATAAGACTGTGGTAACAAAAAAAAAAATCCCCTGTGACAGAGCGACGTTCGCCACCAGGAGGTTTGCAGCAGGATTGTGTTAGCATTACTTGAAAATGAGAAAATTGGTGTCTTCACTGTGAACACTCTCTTCCAGCCGCACCCAAAACAAACAGTCAAAGCTCATTTCTGTTTTTATGGTTTCCACATGGCATCTTCACAGCCTTGATGCACAGCTACATTTTAGAGGCTACAATATAGCTATGGATGCCAATTCAATGATGTTATGGACCCTGCAAACACAGCCCTGTCCATTCTCTCTCTACGGTTGAAGAAGACTAATTATTCCCATCTCTCCTCGCTCTGGCTTATGTGTCAGACATGTATGTGCGTCAGCTCGGTTAGTTAGAAAAGTAGCATGAAGACAGAGCGAGAGGGAGGACTGACCACCCCACACACCTTCCTGCAGGGGGGGTGACTGTGTGCAGGCTAGGCTAGATTAGGGTTATACAACAGGCTTAAAGACGGCAGCACTGCTCTAGGAAGCCAATGGCAAGCAAAACCTCTTATTGTGGAGCAGAGAAATCAAAGTCGTACCAAGAGACGGCAAGTGAGGGAGGTAAAAACAATAAGAAGAGGACAAAGGCAAAAATCAACAGAGAAGACAGGGGACAGAGACATCCTTCAGTAAAAGTGGACCAATGTGTTTGACAGCAAGAAGAAAAGTGTGTGTGCGTGTGCCTCCTGACCTTTCTTAGTGCAGGTTAGCAAGTGTGCTAGCTCTCTCTGCCTGCTGCAGCAGTACACAGGTCTATTTATAAACCTTCAGTTCAAATAGCAACCACTCTGTTCACTAGCCAACATGATAAGAGAGCAAACAAACCCATGCAGACAGTGAGCAAGTGTACGGATGCAATAAAGCATGCATGTGTTACGAATTTTAAAGATTCTAATATTTAATGTGGAGTGTTTATTATAGTAAGAATAACCTTATCAAAAAGGACAAAGTATCACAGCTACTAGAAGTCATTTCTGGGAGAAAGTTTCTTTCAGAGCAGTAGCCAACACTATAAAACTCTTACATACTGACCAGACTCACTTAAGTCAGGCCAAACGCCACCTTTGTTAACTCACAGCTCACTGGTTAAACCTGGGCGCGCTGCCAACATCTAAACATACAGCCTGCCAGAAGCTGCTTAGCCACTTTCTGGAACCGATCAAAAAACAGACAGCACGATGATATCATCATTACAAAATACTTTCTCAAGAAAGTGACTCAAAAGTATTTTAAAGAAGAAGCACTTGACAAAAAAACACTCCAACAAGAAACAGAAGAAAGGTGGAGCGTTGACTGTGAAATTGACCTGCTCCCTCTGGCAGTCACGGCACTAAAATGGTAAGCCCCTTCTAGCAAACAGAGTTGTTTACTTCCATGGATCTTGACACAACTTCCCGTACCATGAAAGACCTCTGTCAACCCTGAAGCATCAGATTAAAAGCGGCTACGCTGAGAAAACCACTTATCCTTTTAAGGTGGTGCAAAGCAATGTAGAAAGATGAAAATAATGACTTTTCTGACTCGTGTTGCACACTAAAATTAAATCATCTCCATAATGTAAGCTCACAGTTTACACCGATTGTCTTGTAAAAGAGCTGGAACAATCAGAAAGCATAAAAATAACCAACACCAGCCATTTTGATGACCAACTAATGTCCCATTTCAGCGGAAATACCTCACGTTTGCTGGTTCTCAGGTGAGGATTTGGTTGTTTTCTTTGTGTTATATGATAGTAAACTTGATACGTTCATGGTTTTGGATTACATTGCAGACAAAACAAGCAATGATGTAATCAATAACTAAAATAACAGTTACATTTGTAGCAGCTACATCTAACTGAATGTTTTTAAAGCAATTCTCCAAAGTATCAATGTATTTAAGTACAAAGATTATTTATTTATTATAATGTTTTGATGAATTATGATTTAAAAACACTTCAACGTGGTTCAATCCTGCCATGGATAAGCATGTTCTTTGCCGCTGCTCGGTACATAGCGTACAGTTTGTTCCTCTTTCCCCCTGCTTCCATCTGAGAACTGCTTTCATGAGGGCCCCTGGAGTTGGCAGCAGCTCGACTGCTGCTATCATCTTACAGACAGACAGAGCGGGTTGAGGGTGGGGGGGGGGGCTGGAGAGGGAATATAGGGACAAGACACAAACACAGAGTGTGCAGCAGCTGAGAGAGAGAGGGGAAGAGAAATGTGACGAACAGAATAGGAAAACACAGATGATACTAAAGGTAAGGAGGAGGGAAGAGAGAGAGAGAGTGGAATGTGAAAAAGGAGGAACAAAGAGGCAAGAGGCAAAAGAGCCTGTCATTGAAGTTGATGCGAGAGGAATGCAGCTGCAGCTTCGAACATGTACAACAAGCAAAAAGGTCAACTTCCTGAAGTCGGCCGCACATGAGCTCGGTACAATATGTACTAAAGAAGAGGCGAAGTGGCCAACATGCTGAGTCCTAGAACAGTAGAAAAAGGATCAATAGAATTAACCAACAAAGTGTTTTGGCCCTGTTTGCTACCTTACATAAAGTAACCTGGAGAGTAGGTGGAGAACAGAGGTGGATCTAAACCAAGGTACATCTGAAACCACAAGAAAGGATGTTTGTGTGTCTGATTCTGGTCATAAAAGACGCATCCTGCAATAAATACATGTTCATTTAAAAACTGTTGTGTTAAGGAATAAAAATGAGCTTCAGGTTAGCTGAGGTAGCTCGACTTGACTGTCTAAGTTTAGAAAGTAATTACCAATCACAAGAGACACCACATATTTGCACTATAAATGGCCAAACAACACGTTTTACAAGCTTTGCATCGCACCGTCAAACACGCTATATGCAGTGACTGTCAACTCAACATTGCTTTTAGCTTAAGGCGCTCTTCTTGTGTCCTGCTGTTGCTATGCAACTGCAAATTTTCTATTTCAAGTGTGATGTTTGGTTGCCAAAAGCTGACATATTCTTTAACATTATTTGCATGCCAGGAAAACACATCATGGCCCTTAGCAACTAACCTCGACGCTGAATATGGGAGAAAAAAAAAAGATGTCGCACACAGTGGGCGGTATGTGGAGTATAAATAGCACACAGGTACAGATATGCAACATGATATGGATTTGGCTATACGGTTATGTGTTGGTATAAAATGGATTTCACCTGTCGCGTCACTTCAAGTGCAAGAACGAGCGTCAGTGCACTCATTGCACTCATCTATCAAGTACAGCGCCGGAAAATCTGTTTCAGCCCCGACAGAAGCACACTGTTGAATGTTCCTTATACTCACAGACATGTGAAGGATTAACAAAGAATTTCTTCATTATTGTATCTTTAAATTCAGTTTAATCCCCGTTGGGGCAGAACAATCTGTAATCTACTCTCTGGAGCTGAACGGACCAGTAAAGGAGCTCTTGTTAGGGAAGACCCTGTTGTCATGGCAACATTCCTAAACACTCCCAGTTCCTCTGGGCTTGTCCGAGCAAGGTGACATCAGCTCGAGAGGCGAATGCCAGTGTGTTTCTCCCTTTGGAAACATGCAAAGAAAAGCTGAGGGGGGAAAGTAAGCGAGCATGAGAGAGAAATGTACTGAAGTGCAGGTGTTACTGCGCTGTACACTTCTGCATCCCTTTACATGAGATTGCATGTGCAATGTGTGTGCGCCAGAGCAGATAAGCACGCTTGTCACATGGTTCACTGCCGTCACGTAAACTTTGGGAGGGGTTTGGAGGGGCACCTCACATACACACGCACACCAAACTCAACACAAAAGCACAGTGTACAGTTTTTGCTTATGACTCAGCTGGTTTGTCCATTATTCAGTCAACCATTTGTCTTTACAGTCACCTGTCCACCCACACCCAGGGTGGTAGTGGTTGCCACCAGGCACATAGAGAGCTACGCTAAAAATAGTTTAACATTAGTCAGTAGGAGAGGCAGTTTGCGTACAAATTTCCATCGACTCTAGGCTGCTACTTTGGCATAAAACAAACCAGTTAATACATTTTCTTTTTGTTTCTGGAAAGTTCATCAGCTAGTTTTAGTCCTACTGATGATCACATCTGTTTTTAATCACTGATTGCGCAGCATTAAGAATTAAAGTACTGTTTAGGAGAAATCAGATGCCAAGTCATGCATATTTCTTCATCTACGTTGTTTATTTTCTAAAGCTTTGTCCTATGGTAAGGCTGCGACAAAGGATTGTTTTCCCTGAGTTCATCTTTATCTATGTCACACAAACAGATCTGAATTGAACTAATGTGTGCTGAAAAACTGGCATCTTGCAGAAAAATTAGCCTATAGACTCTAGCTGTAGTAAAACACTGTCAAGTATAGACACTGAGTCTTTCAGAGGAACAGCGATCACACTCTTGTTATTGTACAACCATTATCTGGGGGGTAGAGCTTCCATGACGATAAGTGGCTGTGCCAGTTCACAGTTTGGTACTACTGAGACTGAAACTCTGAACTGCACTTGCCTGTTTGCACTGGAACACATCACCATCATCTAACAACATACTAAGGAGACTGAGACTAGACACGCACAGCGGGACGGAGGTGAAGACGAGTGAAAACAAAAGCGAGAGACAGAGCGACTGAAACATAAAGACACAGTCAAGGTCAGAGATAGATGCTATCAGACTTCCTGCCTACACTAGGCACGACAGTAGTTTCAGCTGTAACATTAGTAGGCTCGTACAAACAGGGCTCAGTGGAAACTGTAACGGCAATTCAAATGGAAAACGCGACTACGTCACATGGCAAAGTACACCGGCACTGTTATAAGAGCAAAGCACACTGCTCTGCTGGGACAGACAGAGATAGAGCACAGACCGTGCGAGGAAGGAAAAAATGTTGGAAAAATAAACATCTTTAATATTTTTGAAACTCATGAAGGCTGAATTGGACAAGTCGTTTAAAATTAGACAAAAGGAGTCAATGTGAGCCAAGCAGTTTGTGGATTTTCTTCTGGGAGTTGAGCGTTGCTATTTAATACTGCACCAATTTCTATCATGTATTGCCAGACTGCAACACCGATTAAACTTACTGCGATCCATTGTAATGTTGATATACAAAGCATGTAGTACTTAAGCTGCAAAATAGCCTCTCTGAACATGATGAGAACTGGACCTAATAGTTTTAGTGGCACATTGCTTATTATTGATGAACAGCTCTGTATAAGGTGAGCAGAAGTTTGTCTCCTAGGCGCAGCAGATGCTGATAAATCACTAAAACTTTCTCACAGAAAATAACCTTTGCGATGATACATAAGAACAAACAGTTGGGTCTAGTTCTGAGCAATAGCACATCTTTTACCATGGAATCATATCATGTCAATATATAATAAAATGACTAAAAGGAGCCACAGACACACACAGACAGCTGTCCCACAGCTGATACAACAGAAGCCATGACGTCTTCTCTCACCTTTTGACCAGACCTGTATCTTCTTAACCTCCTTCCTCGTCACACTCTCCGTCTCTCTCTCTCTTCCATCCACTGTTCTTCCCTCTATGGGTATGTTCCCTGTGGAAAAACAGGAGGAAATACCATTACTTTCATTGGGATTGCATTTTGCGTTGACGTGACACAATAACTGTTTTTTTTAAATACATTCTCACCCGTAAAAAATGTTTGAAAAAGTGCTTTGTGTGTCATTTTGTGATTACAAGTTGATGGACTTAGATAAGCTAGTAGCCATGAAAACCAAAGAAAAGAGACTAAAACTGAGCAGAAAAATCATCATAGCAGATGAAGAGCTCCAAAACAACATGTGCAACGAAAGCGAGCCTTAAAGCTAACTCAGGTACATTTACATTTGTTTGAATGTTGAAACCATGGTGTGTTTTTAAAACTGATCTGAGCTGAGCACAAAAAAAAAACACACAAATTTTCTGATTTTCTTACAAATACTGTAATCTTGTACTGTATCTTTGTGATATGAGCTGTTGGTCAGAAGAAAACAGGCAACTTGAAGACTTTGTTTCTTTTTCTAAAAAGGTCTATGGGTGCTTTGGCTACACTATGTTGTTTTAAGGGATGGAGCAGTTTCACATTACTTTTTGCTTATACTGAAAGTGATAGTATTGTTCCAGTTTATGTTACCTAGCAACAACATATAAACAAGATGAAAACATGCGGTCACAACATATAAAAACTGTCTTATTCACCAGTCTTCGCTGACTGAAATATTCTTTTTTTCACTCCCAAAAAAGGAAATAAGCTCTTCCTATTAGTGTCCTGTTGGTTTGTAATCAGAGTGTGGTTTCTCCCTCAGTGAGTGTTAAGTTCAGCCGCACCGGGCCCGGTGGGTGTGCCATTTAGCCAGCGGGAGAAAGCTGCAGGCTGCAGTCTAATCCCATAATGGGATTACAGCACAGCACTTACCTTAGCTATAAACAGATGGACGTACAGAGATGCTAAAGCAACTACGACAGACAACACAGCTGCAACATTAAATGTGTAATCGTTTGTAATCGGCTACATTTTGTTTGATAATTGAACAGCAGAAATGCTGAAATACTGTTACTGTCAATCATTAATGTTAATGTAATATTCAAGTTTAGTATGTTGCATATACAGGATTAAGACTTGTTTTTATAGAATAATTTCTAACTATTTTATTTACTAAAAATTGTAAATAAAGTGTTAATTATTGTCAAATCATCTAATGGATCATTTATGATCAAGCAAGGGGGAAAAACTGAAAAACACACAGTGCTGAGCTGGTGTGATACTGTATGGTCATGGGATATCTCAGGAAATAGTGTTTGATGGGGCTGAACAATTAATCGCAATCGGCCAAGAGCAATACCCAAAGAACTGAAGCTGGTATTTTGGATAAAGGTAAAATGTGTGACAAAAACAGGGTTGTAATGTCATGCTGCAGAGATGTACAAATCTTGTTCTCCAGATGTTTGGAACACATCCCAACAAATGTAACAACATCATCTGGACTTGGAGAGTTTTTTCAGGGTAAATCAAAAATTTTGATGTAAAATGATCTTTCCAACTTATCGTGAATCATGTTGCAACTGTGTATCTGCAGCCCTAGTTCTTGAACATGATATATAACATGCTGGACCTTTTGGTAGTTTTATTAGTATGCAGGACTCTGAGCTTAAGTCTGAAACTGACGAGAGAACAGCCTGTGACAACAGTCTGACAAACAGATTAGTGGCAAGTGCTGCTGTTTGACAGCATCACCAAAAGTCACCAAAGTCATAAATCTTTTTCACATTGGGGATTAAAATTAAACTATTCTGGTCAAAACATTTTATAATTATAATACAAATGCACTCACAGTTCCATCCTTTATTTTTGCCACCACCCTCCTCCCTGTGTTCCCACACCCACCCCCTCTCCTTCCTCCAACTCCTTCCCAACCATCAAGTGCTTCAGCAGATGGTCCTGGGTTCAACAACAACAACAGCAGAGTATGGTGGGCCCTCCTGGAGTGCACACACACACACCATGGACAGCATCTGTTTATGAATGGGACGACAATTGCCCATCCCCCCCCCCCGCCCCGACAGCTACAGCTGACAGAGGGAGGAGGGGGCGCCGGGAGTCACCAAAAGAAGTGATAAAGAAGAAAAAGGCAGTCACAACAGGGGGAAGGAAAGGAGAAGACAACAAAGTTACAATGACAAATATGTTTTTTTCTTTTTTTCTTTCTTTCTTTCTTTCTTTCTTTCTAGGACCAGATGGCACGGAAAAATCCAAGACCTTTCCCGGCATTCAAACAGCTAACAATTTGTGTATCGGCTATTAAAAGCAGACTTCATTCTTGGATGCAGGGCTGAACTCAACTCCAGTGGTTACTCGTCTTAACTATCACCTTTAAAAGGTCTGTAGGTGAGGTATGCGTTTCTGCGTGTCAGGCAACGGTCAGAGTTCAAGAGGGTAGACTCACCCAGAAATGAATATTTCACCTCAGAGGTGTGCTGTTCCACCCGCTTCTTCATATTATAACTTCAAAATCATTAATTATTTGGCCGTATTCATCAAATGGTTCACATTTGTGTGTCTGGTAGCTTTGTGTGCATGCTAAACCTGGTGACTGCTTCCCTAATCTAGGCTATCAGATTGAAGATAAGCACAGGGTGCTGACCATTTGTTTTCTGTTATTGTTTTATATTGAGTTTTGTTAATGTACAATGACGATAAATCAGGTCAGTTATATAATTTTCCTTCCCTGTTGGTCTGAATGACTCCAAGTACTACATTCTCCACAGTCACTTTAGCATGTACAAAACAGTAGTTATCATAGTCAAAGTTATGGAAATGCCAAGAAAGGATTAATCTAATCCATCAAACCAATGTGGAAAAATACAAATACAACGTACACTTCAAAGCACACAAACAATCAATAGTCAACTGACTTCTTTCATGAATCAATTAGTCACTTTTCAAGCAAAAATACCCACATTTGCTGATACCAGCCTATAAAATGTGATCATTCTCTGCTTTATATACTAATAATATATACTAATATATACTGCTAATATTTTGGACTACTGGCAATTAGAATATGTCACTTTGTGCTTTGGGAAATTGTGGTCATTTTAATCTGCGTATTAAGTGATAATAAAAAAAAAAAAATTGCCGTCCTGAACAAAATGTCATCCACAAAACACTTTAAAACGACAATTATCGACAACGCCCACCAGACAGACCACAGCTGCCATTTTCCTCGTAACATCCAAATCAGCAGGCCGATGAAGAGGAACGGCTTTCCAAAATATCTCCTCTCTAAATATGGTCTTTGTAGTGTTTAAAGTGGATGGAATAACAGTCTGGACGCAGCTGTATTCCACTATTAAGCGCATACTTTTTGGTTTTTCCATCTTCAGAAAGAGGGGAGGGTTAGAGAGCAGACAGATAAAGGATGAGGGAAATAGTTAGAAAAGGTCACAAGTGATGTGAGCGCCGTAAGCATGATGCATCAAGAGTCCTGTAAGTACAGAAGATACACATTTGATTTGGCTACACAGAGGTGTGCAAGGTGATTGTTTTTAACATACTTTGTGCCTGTATGTCCTGGTAAACAAAGTGAATTTCTCTGAACTCATCTCCCACATCCTCTGTTATCTTTAGGGTATCTGTTTTGTTTAAAGCCACATCTACTCAACCTCTGCGAGATTCACAGCGTAGCACAGTTTTGGTGCCACCCACTTGCCTTTTCTATGAACCCAATTCTTCCTACTGTCAAATAAAGCTGAAAGACTTAAAAATAATCAAACTATATTTGGGTTTCTGAGGGGGAAGAGATAAAAAATCAGAGGCTTTGGGCTACTGCATCCTAAGACCCTGTAGGAGTGTTTTTCACTCCCAGAAAGTGAGTCATGCAGCGAAGCCGGCAAGGACTTTCAAATTTATGTGAGACGGAGTATTGATTGCATTTGTAGCCTTGTGGAAGTAGCCATTTTCACACAAACATCTCAGACATACACCCAAACATAAACCGGTAAACGTGAAGACCCGCAAATATACGCTCACAAGAGCTCGCCTGTCCCTGAAGAACAAAAGCCAGAGGGTAGTCGCGTGGCTAATTTACATGTACAACACCACATCATTTGCATCAATTTGCATTAGCATGTTCTCACACAGGCTGAACACTGGAGGGTCCATTCAGGGAAGCCATCACTCAATTAGAGAATGACAGAAAAAAGAAAAAAAAAAGTATCTCCTTGTTGCAAACAGCCCGACAGCGAAAGGCTTTGTGATTGCAAGATGTGACATTTCCTGCTCAGCTGCATTAAAGCTGTTGTTTCAACAGCGAAGTCCAATAAAAAAAAAAAAAAAAAAAAAATCAGGCTGGTTCATTTCAGGTCACGGTAACTTAAGTAAGGCAATATGATATTTCTGGCTGAAAAATGCTGTTCAATTTTGCTGCTGGCAGATGAGGGTGGAGCGGGTTGTCATCAAAGTATTTCTGACAGCGAGGCTTATTGCAGGTTTCTGGAAAAAAAAAACTGAATTCAAGAACAAAAGCATGTTTACTTTAATGTAAATTGTATGCTGTTAAAAGACATCCAACTGTAAGGGCAGTTTGCAGTGGAGGAAAATGGGACACTGTTATGAGCCGTTAAGCCAAACTACGTTTAGAAAAGTGCAAAAAATTGCAAGATTTTCATGCTATTTTTGCTGTAGGAGGACATTTGGCATTAAGCAACATGTGAGTGCAGAAAAAACATCTACTTATACTACCCGACTTGAATATTTTAATACTTTAAAGCTTCAAATTTAAATCAAAACCATTACACAGGATAAAAATGGACATGAGATCAAAGTCTGCAGCAGCAAAGCCAAAGACACCATTTCCCATACTCTGAGCTAAACAACAAGCTCACCTAAAAATAGCTTTGTGTGACTTGAATCCCGTCTGAGCCTGCACAGGTAAACTGCACCGAATACTCCATTCCTGCTCCCGTCTCATGACCATCTATCTGCAGGTGTGGCTTTACTGCACAGAAGGGCAATGGTCAACTATCTAATCCGCCCACCAATATAGCAATGTTGCAACGCCTTAGGAATTTATAGCGCTGCTGTATTAAATTCCAAACACGACGGTCTCGAGATGGCCATGGAGACGACGTTCTTCGACGCGTCATGATATTTTTAGACAAGAATAAAAACATGTTTAGACAACAGTGACTTGAAGAATGGAGGCAAACAACAAATACTGAAAGCGAAACTAGACAGCACACTGTTCTAAAAAGGAAATAACACCAGTCACAGCTAATTACACTTTATTTTTTTGACTGTGTTGTGATTAAGAATGTAACAAGCCCACGAGCAATAGACTGGATCTTTGAGTATCTGTGAGCAAGCTGGTTGGCGAGTCTGTGTCTATAAACTGACTCACAGTTTTGCTTATGCATAACTGAAGTGCTTCAGAGTAGGAGCTCTGAACACTCCGTTTTTTTGCCCTGGAGGATGTAATCCTCGCTCGGTGCCACAAACCCTATAAACGTATTCAATTTATGATACTGTGGTTTGCCTTTTATAGAAACGTCCACCAATCCTCCGATGCTATTTGTAAACTTTAGGACAGGACCTCTTATTTAAAACATAAAAGCAAAACCACTTTACAAAAGCTACAGTCTGAAACAGAAATGACCTCAAGTAACACTATACTGTTGCCATTGTGTTATTTATGGGACGGAGATGCTCTGTCTACATCTGTGATAAAAAAAAAATATTACAGCTATTTGAATCCTAGAATTAAACTGGGTGTTGAGATTGCACCATTATTTATTAGATTAAACAAGATGAATCATTTGAATGCTACTGTAGGAAACAGAAACTAAAAGTGCAAATGTGATAAAAATGTTGATACATCTCTGTGTATTAATAGTTTCCTCTTACATTACTTCACTTGCAGTCAATGCCTCCCATCCCCCCTCCACACACAGTGCTGAAAAATACAGATCGTGTTAAAAACAAACCTGAATAAACGAGTAAAGAAACATAATGAATGCTGATGTTTCCACACATGTGCACTGCACGGTACAATTAAGCAATTAACATCCAATCGTGCTCTGTGACATGTATAAAATGCTGCACATGCCCAGTTGATTCTGGTTTTGTATCGAGAGGAAAAAGATCTAAGAGGGTTCATTGTTCATTGCACGGATGACAGAAGCTTCAGTCACAAAGACTGATCAACGGGCCGGTGTTTCGATAGGAACAGTGACTAATGTGACATCTGCATTTAGATCTACAGGACAGACGTCAGTATATAAGGCGAGAAATCAGACTGTCAGTAACACCAGTCTGTCAAGAGTCCCATAAAGAGGACGTTAAAGTAGTGCTGCAGTGCATAAACTCCTCATTACAAAGTTGAATGCACATTTTAGAGTTCAGTTGTGTTAAAACTATCGCCTCTGGTCTGCAGAGATATGGAAAAAAGTGATATGGTCAGATGAGTCATACTTCATATTCTTATCAGTGGGCAAGTGCATGTGTAGCAAATGGTGCAGGCCTGAATGCTTGACCCCATTATTGAGGGGATCCGGTGGCTCCGTTCTGCTGTGAGGGGCATTTCGCTGGAATGGTTTGGGTCCACTTCTCCCCTTAAGGCCAAGTTATAGTTGTACGCTGTGGACTACGCAAGTGACTTAGACCGTTTTGAGCATTGCTCTGCACTTTACACTGCCAAAATACTAGTTGGCGTTGGGGTTTCTGTGCCAATGTGTTGAGTTTCTTCAAGTACTATAAACAATGGTGACTGAAACTGAAGCTCTCCTTCGTCTCTTTCCTCATTTCTTTTTTCACCCATGAAATAAAAGGATGAGGGAACAGGAGTGGACACACAGATGTGTCACGCAGCATCACACGTTACTCATATGCTACGACCTTAAGTCACCAGATCGCAACTCAACTGAACACTTATGGGAGATTTTAGATGGTACAACCACAACCATCATCAAAGCACCAAATGAGGGAAAGTTCAGAGACTTGTAGAATCATTGCCAAAGTACACTGGCCAAACCCCTTACTAAGTTACCTTTCTGTTTTTTCCTATATCCCATCTGTATATCCCAATACCAGGAAAACATTAATCATCATCCACTGGCTCCCGCAACCATCCATAAACAATCAGCATCACGAAATCTTACATAACTAAAGCTAAATAATATTTTAAACTTTAAAAACACAACAAAACTAAAGGAGATGTACAGAAACATGGACTGGACTAAACCAGCATTAAAAACAGGGTGGTGGAGGCGTTTGATCTCTTTTTTGACACTTTTTGGAGATAAGTCGAAGGTGCGCTGATGCACTGGCTCACACACACAAAAAAATATTCAGGAAACTGAGCATGATCAGATTCACAAAAAGATTTAGGCTCTAAAAACAGAAAACAGATTAAACGTAGCCCTTGCGGCGGGTCGAATGGACGAGTTGCGGTCCGCGGCTCTATTGTGTGGCTGCATGTCGACCAACTGTATGGACACAATGAGCTGCACAAACACCTCTCCGCACACAAAACATCAGGACTCCAGCTTCTCGTTTAGCGATTTTAAAAACAGCAAAGCTTATTCAGCACAATGCGGCCTAGACCAACCCAGACCCTCCAATTCAATTCAAACGGAACTGCATGTGCTTGCATAAGCACCAGCAGCAGCGGCCACCCATCCCGTCCCGTCCCCCTGATCCACACAGACTAACACACACACATAGGGTACCGCCATCACCTAAAGAGACGTGATGTTAATTTGCACACATGTATGTGTGTATTTACGGTGGCACACTCACCTGTTAAGATGCTTTAGCTTCTTTGGTGGCAACAGCTTCCAATTCCCAATCTCTGAAAAACAAATACGTAACAGGAGGGTTAATCACTCAGAAATCATTTACTTAAACAAACCTCAATTATAAATAAACCATACCCTGCCCGAGGGTGCTTTACACTTTTATTGGTTTACTGTGATTAAACAACACCTACATGTGTGTGATACAGACAGACAGGTGAATTTGCAAACCACTTTTAATGTCTCAAATTAATTATTAAATGGTGCACAGGTTATAACACCTCACCCCCCCCACGCACCACACACCATGCAAGGACAAGCAAACACAAACAAACGATTCGTGAAAAGTATGCCAATTAGCCAATGTGGAAAAATGCAGATTAAACTGCATTACATGGAAAAGCTGAGGCCCTACAAGGTGGACAGAAAATGTGTGTGTCTGAGAGTGTCGGATAAAAGACGCAGAGAGTGAGAGTGTGTGTGTGTGTGTGTGTGTAGGTCAGAGTTACAGCTCCAGTCCTGATCGGCCATTATCTCAGCTGTTGCCTGACTTACAGCTTAACCAACATGGCTTCTCTCTCTCTCTCTTCGAGTCTGGTATTTTTCCAACGCGAGCCAAAACACCAACAATGGCCCTCAACAGGGGCATTGAATTACAGTCGATGCAATTCAATTATCGTGTGGCTCGGTCGCGTTTGCAGCCTCGTCGGTCCAGTGTAAAAAGTTAAGTGGATACGACTGCAAAACCCAGCATAGCCGAGCAAACGTTAGTCTGAGGCTAACCTGTCGTCCTGCCGACAGAGGGTGTTAAACATCGGAACACACAACTCTGCAGAGTTTTCGATTTTCACCCCCAAATTTATACTTACATTAAATCCCGCCGCCACATTTTTTGCTTATTTATTTAAGAACAATTTCGACGACCGTGTCGCCTTTGCAGAGCCATAAAAAACAGCCGGGAAGCCAGGCGGAGTCACCGCCAAGCAACCTACGTCGTCAAATTAGCACGGATGCTAATGCTCGCTACAGGCTAACGTTACGAAGCGGCTAGTTAACGTACCCGGTTTTATATCAAATGAAGCGAGTGTATTACTTTAATAAGCACAACGATACAAAGAATTGATGAACACTGTTGTGGTGTCGGTTAACACGTCAACAAATACGCTAAATATCTAAATAAAAGCATAATACTGCCTTTTGACAGATATGTACGCACAGCTGCCGAGCTAAGGTTAACCAACGTCCGTACTAGTTAGCGTCAGCGAACAGTTAACCTGCCTACAAATACTAAAGCTCTGTCTGACAAACACGACATGAAATGTGCAGACATCTGCATGCAAACCCGGATTTCCTCTGTGCGTTTGCTATTTACCATTGCAAAACTGCAACCGAGCCGCCTTTGCCAAATGCTACAGCTTCAACGGGAGGCTAGTTTAGCTTAGCTTAGCTTAACCCAAACAACAGCGGCTGCTCCAACTTATCTACACCAGTACCCGGTCTCCTTGCTCTGCGCTGTCTGTGTGTACGTTCATCTCGACAAAAAAATAAAGGATCATCTAGGAAGAAAACACCACCAGACCGAGCTTACCTCATTGAAGTATAAAGTGCAACAGAGTGGAAAGGAAAGCCGGCTGTAAGGCTAAAAGAATTTCAACGCGTTTGCAGCATCTACGAGGGGAGGCATCCGTCCTGCATGATCGCCATTTTCTTAACTCGCTGCTGGCTAACCTTCTTTCGCTTGAGCTCTGCTTTCCCCTCCTCTCTCTCTGCATTCACTTCAGCTATGACTCTGTGTGTGTGTGTGTGTGTGTTTCTGGAGGGGGAAGACAGGGCAGGAAACACATTCACCACTTCCTCTGACTGAGAAAACCAAACAGCGAGAAGAAACCTGAAGTGGTATCGAAAGATGAGTAAAAGTATGTAAAGCTGAGCACGTCGACCATGTTCAGGTCGAGCAGCTCGCTCCTATAAATCAATGACAAATCTTAACGTGATACCACCTGCGTCAGACACAAAAACATCTACAGTTACGTATTTAATCAAAGAGTTAAGTGTTTCATACATCTTTTTAAAAGTATTATCTCCACATGTAATAAAATGTAATAAAAAAGACTTCCAAACATCAGTGTGAAATGTGCAAAAATAAATCTCTAATTATTGACATTTATCTGCCTGGGTACAGATCACATTTCAAATCTTCCAATCCAGTCAAATTTTTATGTATATAGTGCCAAATCATAACACAACACTCATGACTCTTTACATATAATATTATTTACAGAAGCACAACAATTCCCACCATGAGCAAGCACTTGTTGACAACATTTTCTGACCATGAACCAAAAACATATTTTTTAAAATATATTTTTAATATTTCATCTTAAGTGAACTGCTCAGTTATACATTTTATTTCCTAACATGAATGTCTAAATGCCCTTTCAAGGACTTCTCCACACTGCCACCAATAACATTTTGGGAAAACTTTATTTAGTTGGCCTAAAAGTAGTCTGAGTCTGAAAATACTGGAATAAGCTCATAAAATACTCACTATAGATACGTTTTTAAACATGAAGCTCTGGACTAGTCAACATTCAGCACATTACTTTAAGCAGAAATAAGAACTCCCTTGCCAGTTATATATTATGACTCCATGCTCGACCCCTTAAAACAAATTTAAAACATATCAAAGTCCCACAATTTCCACACAAATTATATGTAAAACATAGACAAATGTGTCCTCTCTTGTCTAGTGTTATTCTCTCTGTGTCATAATTCACGGTTTTATTAATAAATTGCTGAGATAATTGACCTTGTGTGTGGTTGAGCAAAGGCATGACATACTGCAACTGCTGATCACTTAAGAACAAGCGCCCAGTTGTGACATCATTTTATTTTTCCTGTATGTACAAGGGAAAAGACAATGCTCTCCCTTTCTGACTTGAGTTTACTTCTGATTGTTTGTAGAAATGGAAATTTAAAAGATGTCACATGCAGAATTTCAAACACAAGGAGAATTTTAGCATCTCTCCTCTACTGCTTTTACAAAGCTTGTCTTAGCCACCCATGCATGGTTTTGGCTGTTATGTAAGAAAACAATCCTGAAAGAGTTTTTTAAAAAAAAAAGAAAAAGAAGAAGAGAGACAGACAGAAACAAGAGAGGAGAGAGAGAGAGACCAACAAATACAGAGTGGAATCTGCCAACTGCAACATTTCACCAACGAGACAAAGGCTGTTGCTGCTTACAGGAGAGACCAGCGATACGTGTGTGCAAAGCAATGACCATTGACCCTCCGATGGCAAAAACAACCCCCATCCTTGTGCACAAATTACTGCCCTTATCTGTTTGTATTTGACTGTGAGGGGAGAGAGAGAAAGAGGCGTAGAGTTCATATACTGCCAAGTAATTCTTTTATTTGCCCAGGTATCCAAGATAGAGTTAGATTAGATTTTACAGTATGTAAACAAGTTGCTAAGCTCTAAGCACTGGTGGAGATATGCCAAGTAATCACTTACAATCATACATGTAATTCCCAAATCTGTGTTTCCTAATAGATTCCTAATGCTAAAGATCTGTTCAACTGGGGATTAAGATATAAATGGCCTCAAATGGTATTTATATGTCTAATATCTGGGATTCTTCCTGCCTTCTTGCACTTGTTAACTACAAGATGAGACACACTGAGGATGTCATGTGATTACAGCTTGAGAAGTTAAATCTTGTAAGGATAATTATTATATTACAACAAGCAGGCAGGAAAGATTTATATAGAATTTTCAAAACAGTTTTTTACAAAGTGGTTCACAAGGGAGCTCAGAGTTAGAGCTGTTCTTGCACAAACTGTATTAACATGTAGGAAAATGCTCTTTAAACTACTGTATAATAAAACACTCAATAAAGCGTTGCACCTCTCGTAAACTTGTATCACAGTTGCTTTCAAAGCTTGTAATTACTTTACATCATACAGGATGCTGATTTACACCTCCTCAGTTGTGTTTCAATATTTCCTGTCGCATTTCATTTGCAGGATTTGAGGTCACTCACATACAGTTGTTTGATGTTATGTGCAGTATTATGTAAATGTATGATAGCAGTGTTGACGATGATAAAGAGTGCATTCATAGAAGGCACTGCAGACCACACTAGCTAGATTATTAAATGTATACAGCACAGCAGTGTTTAAGAGCTAAATGCGAATGTCAGCATGTTAACACGCTTGTGATGGTATAAAGTTCACCATCCTAGGTTAGCCTGTTAGCATGCTAAATGCTAATAAGCTCTAAATATAGGATAGGATAGTTCATGAGGTTAAGGAATCATCAAGTCAGTTTCAATTCAGCAGAGTTCTGGATATGTTGGAGTTTATTTAGGACTATGGATGATGTGCTATATGAAATGTTGTTGTATAGGTCTATTCTGGATGTGCTGAAGGTTTTGGCAGGTTTGTAGAAAGTTAGTGCTTGTGTACGACACCCCACACTAACATATAACTTCTCTTATAAGTTCTCTCAATGCAAATCCCACGGTTTATTGGTATAGGTAGTTAGCAAGGAAAGCATAGGACTCAACAGGATGTACTGACATGATAACATGATAATCAGCCTGGGGCACTTTGACACAGACATGCAAACAAACCCCACAGCTCACATACCTGTTTGTTACAAGTTAGTAATCATGTGTTTTGATAGAAGCTGTAACAGAAAAGTTAAGTCAACTACACTATAGAAAAGACCTGGGAGTTTTTCTGGCATGTTCAGTGAGTGTCCACTCATGCATTGCAATATACTGAGGCAAACTAGCATTAGATTAAGCTGGTAGACCGTAACAAAACAGAAAAGTCCAGAGACAGCCAGCGTTAAAAAAAAAAAAAAAAAAAAAAACCTGAACAAAGCAAGACAGAGAAGAATAGAACAGTACAGAGTAGATCAAAACAGCTTTGCTACAGAGTCGGGTCACAAGCAGTAAAATGGTGAATCTTTTACATCTGTGGTAACATTAAGAGCATAAAAAATATATTTTAGGCTTCTGTTTTTTTATTTTAAAGCGTCCCAGAAACCAATACACGATAGTAACCGGGATGTGTGTGTTTGAAAGGGCAAAAAACTACTTTTTGGCTGCTTGTCACAACAATGATACATCTGCAATTGCGAAACTGAGTTCTGTGTATTTGTGTGTGTCTGTGTGTGTAGGTGTACAGAGACAAGAGCAGGGCAGTGAAGTCAAAGAGTTTGGTAATAGTCTCTGACAAGGCAGTCACCTTGACAAGCAGAGCAGGCCATGGTTTAATCATTTACACACACACACACACACGCACGCATACACACACTGACAGGGTTCAAATGCAGGAAATAGACCCTGGTTACCTGTGCAAACAAATCCATACAGGTAAACACGTGCCCACATCTACTGACACAGCGCTGGCTGTTATGCAGTAAGTTATGTAAGTGACAACTTGTATTCATTTTTTCAGATTTAATGCTTTATCTGTCCCTCATTTTACATGTTTGTTGGTTTGGCATACACACACACACACACACACACAGGTCACAGTGATAAGTTGCAGCTGCATGAGTTAGGGAGCGTGTAAAAATGGGAAGACCATTGTGCTGGAGGGAGAGAAAGGGGCATAGAAAATTGGGCTGAAATGTGAATGCAAGGGAGGAAAAGGGACATTGAGCATACAGGAGTAGGGAACAGAAAGTTAGTGAGGAGAAAGAGAGAGAGAGATTACGTGGAGAGTGGGTGAGAGTGTGAGAGACAGACAGACTGACAGACAGAAGAAGGTCAGAAAAGAGATTTGCATGTCAAGTAGTAATAGGCTTGTCCTGAGTACAGACACGCACGCTACTAAGCTCCAGTGTTCATAGTGCTGCAGTCTGTGTGTGTGTATAGTGCATTATCTCTGCTGGCTCTCAGCCTAAACTAACCAACACTGTGCCTAAACCTGTAAAACAACATATATGCATCGTGTTTGCATGTGTCTGCAACTTCTTCTTCTTTCTTCTTCTTCTTCTTCTTCTTCTTCTTCACTGTTCCTTTGAGTCTGATCGAAATCATTCATCACTCTCTCAAGCTGCCTCCCCCATCCTGTCCACACTTATCATCACAGCCCCTTCATTTTTCACGTTCTCCCTCCCCAACCTCATTATCTTCTCCGTGTCTCCACCCTCCTCCCTCACTTTCTATCAGCACAAACACAGAAGATACACAATAGCAGCCAGCATGCACACACACTCACACAGTCACACATACACAAATAAGCTGTCCTTCTCTTATTCTTCTCTGTTTATTTCTGTGTTCTTTTACATCAGTGTTTTTTCCTTTAGGCTCGCCAAGCGAAATTCATCCATTGTTAATTTGAATCATATGTTTTGCTGCCGTAATGACTTAAAAAACACACACAAACAAATCCACCAGTATTAAAGCTACAATTTCAAAAGGCAGGTCCATCAGCGTTTCGATGAGCCAGTGAGTGCTTATTGACATCAATTAGTCCATCACATTTTAGATGGACCCAGTTCTTTTTCCAGCTCTGAATGCCACACCGGTAACTCATAATTTGAAAGCCTGCAGAAAGGAAAACCTGCAATACTCAAATGTGCTACAATTTAAATGGAGACAGTGGACAACATTCATAATTTAGAGATATCATAGAGGTCAGATAAAATAAACTAAGTCTACATAATGTTTTTAACATCTATTTTACAATATTTGGGCACTTTGGTAGTGTTAGGATCCAGCTGGGGACCACTGTTGCATGTCATTCCCCATCTCTCACTCATCTTTCTCCTCTCAGCTCTACAATAAAGACATCAAAATCCCAATCGAAGCTATTACACCATTACACAGCGTTGCCTGTCTTATGTTTTTGTTTTAAAAAAGGGTTTTGCAGCTGCAGGCTTGTAAGAAAAAAAGATGAACCAAAATGTTTTCTTTATTCTACATGGAGCTCTCTGTGTTTTACCTGTCTTTCTTCACTTCTCTGCCTCTTTCTCTAACTGGATACCTGCTTCGAAATAGATTTGTTGTGGCTAAAATTACGCCTGGTCTTCAACCAATCACCAGAACATTCATCCCCCTTCAGCTCTCAGCACATTTGCACACAACCAGCTGAATACCAGCCTAATCCATCAACTGTTTTGCTTGTGATTTTTTCTTTTTTTTTCTTTTACACACAGATGACTTTCATTCACCCTTGCAGACTTTATTTATGCATGCACACACACAAACACGGGATATTCTGCCATACAGACATGTACTATGACAGTATTTTCAGGAGATCGTTCCATTTCTGTCACTATAATCCATCACCAGGTCTTGAATATGCAGATAGTCTTGATAAGCATGCAGGGTGACAGTATAACATATTCAAATGTACCCCCTTTATTTAAATTCACTCTCATTTATATTCATATCACTGATCCAATGCCGGCCTTGCTCCTCTATTAACACAGGAACTCATGCAGATCGGTGGTCACAAGGTACAGTGATTGGCTGGTCTTATTGTCATTCATCTCTGGCGTCCATATTTTACCCTGCGGATAAAGGTGACACCGGGCAAAGAAACAAACACACAGCACCGCGTTCAATCGCACACATGCTCAGCACTCTGCACCCCACAATGTGCTAACATGAGTACATAAAAGTGTCAAAGACAGCCCTGTCACCTTTGTGTTGTTCAATCAGTGGAGTGCATGTACATGTGAGGGCAGTAGGTGAAGGCGGTGGAAAGGAAGGATGAGGCTCAGACTGTCACACTAACACAAAAATTGTTGATTTCTTTCTGACGGTCCAAGAATTGATTTTAAAGGACCGCTTTTTATCATGGAGAACAATTAATATCAAAATAATAGTTTTATAACTTTAGGAAATATGTGTGTTTGCTCTCTTGGAGAAAGTTAGATTAGAAGACTGATGTCCACTCTTGTGGTCTGTATGGTAAATATGGAGCTACAGCCAGCAGCCAATTAGCTTAGCTTCAGTGTTGTAGTACTCAAAATTGGTTTTGGTCCTCAGACCGGTCTCAAGAACACTTTTGTCTCAGACAAAGAGATGCATTTTATCATTTCTTTGCTAACTCTCTGGGAGCAGACATCTGTTTCCCAAACCACAAAAAGTTAATCTGCAAAGCAACGTCCAAAAGAATATGCAGCAGTTTGTAAATACTTCAAGGCAACACTTAATGAGGTGACTCAATGTAGCAACCACGCTTCACCCAAAGAATTTTCATGAATACTTGCTATCTAGACCTCTGGTCTTGGTCTTGACTTGGTCTCAACCCCTCAAAGTCTTGGTCTTGGTCATAAATCTTAGTTTAGTTGGTCTTGACTACAGAACTGCTTACCTTAGCACAAAGACTGGAAGCAGGAGGGAACAGCTAGCCTGACTGTGTCTAGGATTTTGTACAGTACTATTTCATGGCCGGGTGCAGTAACTACACTTTGAGTTTCACTTCACACTTCAATAGAGATTCTAGTAGGTAGATTTTTTTAGATTCTTTAGACAGGGCTGTTTCCCTCTCTTTAGATTGTTACTTTGATTTTCACACCAATGCTAAATATGTACATCTTATTCACTGTCAGCGAATGTAAATGACTGTCAGTCAGTCCATCAAAAAGTCCTCCTCCACATGGCGCAGGTGTCTCGCTTTACTTGCATGAGCGGAATCACTTGACCCGAAAAATGATCAAACAGAAATGTTGGGAGGATACACTAACAGGTTTTGATGAAACTGCAGAAAGCACCTGGGGCTCTGTTCACAAAGACATTTTGCAGTCTGTAGATCACAGAGACTCTCCAGATATGATTTGACTGTTTTTTTTTCTCATAGCTAACTGTAAAATGGACTCAACTCACATTCACTCTTTTTTTTTTTGAACTGCCAAGTTTATCTCAGAATAAAAGGGACATGTTTTAAACACGGGGCAGAAAAAATCACTGAGAGAGCCTAGAGACCAAACGTCTGCCTTGCAAAGTAAATATGGACAGAGGAAATACAGAGGAAATGAGCTCTGTAAAGCCTCATTTGAAGTCACACCACAGCTGAGCTGAAACACAGACGGTTCATTGCTATTATAACGTCTGATTTACAGTATATTCAGCATGGAAAACTTATGCTAAAGTGCATAAAGTATGCATCAGCAGCAGCAATTTTCACTTTGTAGCACCTTGTCCAATATTTTTGGTTGTAACCAAATACCTGCAAAACTAATGACAATCATGCTCAGCTGCACTTTGAGTTCATTGCTTATTGACAAATGCTAACAGGCTAAAATATGTTAAACCAAGATTCATGGTGAACATTAAGTCTGCTTGATGTTAGCTGATGCTGCCTCACAGAGCTGTTTGCAGGCTGCAGACTCTCAGTTCTTTGGTTTAAATGTCTCATTGAAGGTTTGGTTTGGACAGAAACTGTAAAACGGTTACCGGGATGTACTGTACACCTGGAGCTGCTGATACACGCTGATACATTTGTGACATTTGAAAAGTCAAAATGGGGAAATACATGTGTTTTCTGACGTTTGATTTGCTACTGGTGTTTTGTTTAACCTCTAGTTCATCATTCAGCACAAGGAAAAGGTCATCAGAACAAATGCAATTACAACTCCTAACCTTTGTGTGATTTTTAAAATGGAACAACTTTGTTTTGTGCAGAAGAAAAAGATGAAAAAAAGGGGACATTTTGAGATTTAAAAAAAAAGAATTTCTTGACCTTCCAAATGTTAATAGTGGTCAGTAAATATCAGACTTCTTTGGTAGAGTTTGTAACGTAAAGCACAGTTTAGTCTCTGTGCCGGGGCCATGATGCAATGTGTGGCATGCAGACTGACCTGCGAGCCATTGTCATGGACAGAGCCACTGCTGGCCTTTTGTTAATGCTGGACAGGCCGGTAGACCTCTTGTGGAGAGGGGCAGAGAGAGAGAGAGAGAGAGAGAGAGAGAGAGAGAGAGAGTGTAGCTGCAGTTCAAAGTGTGAATGACAAAGAGGAGAATGATGTGATGGGAGGGAAAAAGTGGCAGACACAGGAGATGAGGAGGGGGTGGGATGGCGAGGAGCTGGCATAAATGACTGAGAGCTAAACGATTCATCACATTAAACGCTCCACATTTAAATCTAACATGTCGCCTTTATCTAAGTCTTATCAACCTCTGACTGTCCTTTATTCCAGCTCCACTATTCTGCTGTCTACTTCTATTGCAAAGAGGTCAATTAAGTGTAATTACATTGGAGTTAATTCTTAATCTAGTTAACAGGCTGAAAAAGAGAAGATGCAATTATAGTTTTCATTTTTACATTCGAGGGAACTTATTTCCTCTCGTCTCGTTCTCCCTGCACGCCGCCCCAACCCCCATGCCAGTCCGAGCAGCCCAAATCGAAATGTGTGTGTGAATGTGTCTTGTGTTAGAGTGTGTGCTCAGAATGTTCTAGTGCACAGGGGGGAAGGGGTGTGTGTGTGTGTGTGTGTGTAGATTGTCCTGGCATGCTGCCAGTCTCTCTCAGTCTCTCATTACCACTGTGTGTGTGTGTGTGCGTGTGTGTGTGTGTGTGTGCGCGCAACGGGGGCCTGCCAGCGTGACGGGCGTCACCAAGGCAACGCCAGAGCAGGTTCCAGATGCAATGCATCATATTTCTACAGGAAGGTGCACGTGCATACGCATACATGCACGTACGCGTGCACACACACACATACACACACACACACTCACATTAAATGGGCAGTAGACCTTTGGTTAGCCATGCAGATTAGTTTTATCACGATGGACCAACTCTCATTTAAATATTCATTCTTTCTTTTATTCCCCTCTGTTCTCAGATGGGTGATTGGCTGCCTGGATCCAGCAATCATCCTGGACACACACACACACGGACACACACACAGTTGAGCATCCACTTGCAATATCTGAGTAAAGGGAACCTTACTTTTTACCCCTTGTTCCTTTACGTTAAAGGACAAGTTCGACAAACTGAGAGCCAGCTGAGAAGATCGATAGCACTGTCTTATCTGTCTGTTAAATATCAAGCTGGAGCCAACAGGCTCGTTTAGCTTAGCATAGCACAAAGAGACAAACTGGAACACTTAATGGACATATTATCTTAATTATTAGGTGGATTTTGTTACGTTTAGGGTAGCTGTTTCCCCCTGTGCTCCTGCTGAGCTCACCAGCTGCTGGCTCCAGCAGACCAGACAGACCAATATCCAAAAATGTTGAACTATTCCTTTAATTAATGTCTTTGTGAGTATTATGAGATTGTTATAGAGTGGATTCATGTGGGCTTCTCAGGCTTTTGAGTGATTCATCCATATAAACAATGAGCAATGGTTATGATTCATTTAAAAGACATGAAAGTGCATCACTGTGGACATAACATCTAAATTTGACCTCCGGTGTTGACAATGTTGATCAAAATTAAAGGTGAATTTTTAACATTTCAGCATACAGTTATGTTGTCTTTAAATCTGACATATCCAGTCCGGGTGACATTCTAAAAAGACACTTTATATTTGCCTTTTAATTCATCGACTCTCTTCTCTTCCTTCCTCTTTCATTCTTACAAAAGTTCAAAACTTTTTCCCACTATACTGTCATGATTCTGAACTCTGTATTTTACACCAAGTTGTTTCCCTTCTTCTGTCCTTACAACATATCCTCCACAATGACTCACAGCAGTTACATAGCAGTGGCTCTAATAAACTCTGCTTTTTGTCACTATTAAGCCCCGACATGAAGAGGACTGTGTGTTGGTTTGAGGTGTGTATAAGAAAAGGGGGGGGGGGGGGTGTAAAAGTATATATCATTGTATATATCCATAGGAATCTTTCTGTGTTTATATTAGTGTGTGTGTTTGTGTGTGTGTGTGTGCATGTGTGTAGAGTTTCTGTCGGCATGACTTATTCATAACGGCGTAGAGTTACAGTCGGCCCAATCAGACTAACATTTCCACAGCAGGTTTCCGAAGAACAAATTTTCTAAAGCACACACTAAGACACTTCCTGAGGAGAACATTTCCAGAAAATCTATTTTAAGTGCAATATTTTCCTCAAGATTTGTCTTGTCACTAAATGTCCGATGTTAGACTTAATGCACTCTATCTGGTAGCTGGTTATTGCTGGTTTGGCAGTTGAAATGACTTGCATTTGAGTCCACAGAAAACGGTTCAAATATCAGTTACAGTCTGAGAATACCTGAGAATATTTTGGCTGAAAAGAGCAACAGACCAAACTCAAAACTCGGTTTACTGTCTAATTTAATGGTCACAATAATAAAACTTTTCATGAGATATTCTGAACAAAACGATTTGCCAATAAATGATTCAGCTTCAAGCATCATTGTATAGAAATTATTTTGCAATTTAGCGTTGTTGTTGAATTGCACTGTGGGTAATGTAGGCACAAGGATATTGTCCAACTGTCCACTGTGAGTCTGACAGACTTCATTTTAAATCGATAAAACAAGCAAACCATAAATAAACTGAAGTATCTACTTAACTTTCTATGGGTTTAAAAGTCTCGCTGTATGCTGCAACATTTTCGGAGCAAGTGAACAGTATTTCAAAGACTAAGAGAGTCATCTGTTTCCAATCTTATGTCTTTGGAAGCAAAATAAGAAGGTTGGGAAAGCGCTGGCAGCCCATTTACAGTTAAACTACTAACTAATACTGATTTTACTGTGGAAACATGAGCTCACACACTTTAGCCCTGAAAACAGAAGTTAGCAAAGGTTCATATTCATCAATACAAATCATCAATGCTCAGTTTTAATGTAAGGCGTTACTCAATATAGTGACACCGTTGCCTGGATAACCAACCAACACTTTTTCTGTCCCTGACACATTTCAGCCTGAAAAAAAAACGTCTCGCTTCAAACATTTTCTCAGTAGTTGCTTAGAAACAGTAGAAACCACAAGCAGTGAATTCAACTTCAATGTGCATCCAGTTACGTGTTAAAAGATACAGAGGCCTCACAGATGTACGTCGCTCCCTCAGTCTGAGCACAGAACAACAAGCCACAACCTTACTCTGTGGAAACAGTGGTGATGCAGATTAAAAACAAATGCATCACGGAAAGGAGCTGTGCTTCTACTTTTTCTACACGTATGTCATGAGGACATATTTATAGATATTACTACCCCATGGAGATGACAACCTCCTCGAGGAGGGTATCACTCAGTCAGACTCAACATGAAGGAGGCGAGGTCTCTACCTGATTGGTGGGTTAAAAAAAATTATGCGTGGGAGGTGTTGTGACACTGAAGCTACAGGTCTATCAGCAACTTGTGATTATTTATAACGCTGGGTCCTTTTTTCTCATTGTTGTCACATCAAATATCTACGTGGGTATGGACTGAGAGGTCATTCGTAATAAGAATTTTCAAGATGAGCAACGTGTACACACGTGTGCTACATATCGAGTGCATTACAGTAAGAATAAAAGTAAAAGAAATGACACTATTAGAGCTCAGGCATTGCCTGTAGTCATAAAAATATGTGGATAAAATATTGTAAAAAAAAAAAATACACATATAGAGTTGAAATTTCCAAATTAACAATCAGACATATGTTTTATGGAAAATATCATGCACGTGATACAGTGCAAAAAGTGTTAGGGTTAGTGTGGGATACAGTAGAGGCATTTCTTGACTTCTGGATAAGAAAGTTTGAGCCTGACCCTCGCTGATTGGCTGGAGAATGTCATGAGATTCTGCTCCTTCATTGAGAGACGCAGGGGCACCATTTGTAAAGCTGGCATATATGATTCCTCGCCGATAGCAACCATGTCTCAGTAAATCTGTCTATTTTCAACTGTAATCTCGCTGTGATTTTACCCACGATAAAGACATTTTTCATCCTCTTTATTCTGTATCCTCGGAGGTTGTAATTGTTTTCTTTGTTAGTAAAAGCTGAATTCTCACTAAAGAAACTCGCTGTAAAGTTAATAAGATCATTGGGCAATCCCAAAATATATTTGTAAAGTCCCCCACCAACACGAGTGCAGTGTTAATCATCACATAATCACAGATAAATTGCCTCAGCAGCTATTTGGAGGAATAATAGTTCATATAAATTATGCATCATCATGTCTGAATCAGTTCACATGTGTCTAATTTCTAGATAGTTAAGATAAATAGATCAGAGTGTTACTCTCATTGTGACTTCCCTCATAATGGTTTACTTTGCAAATGAATCTACAGTATATGTGCGGTATATATATATATATATATATATGTACGGTGTTCTCCCCTCCTCATCTCTGCTGGAGTCTGGCCCGGTGCCAAACGGCAATTGGTTGTCATTCTAGCAGAAACAAAAGACGAGCAATGACAGTCAGAGTGTGCACGAGAGAGAAAGTGCGTGTGTGTGAGTGTGTGTGTGCGTGTGTGCGAGCAAGAGAGAGAAAAAGAGACAGAGAGATATAAAAAGTGAAAGAGAAAGAGGGAACAACGTGGAAGGGGCTGTGCAGATTTCACATCTCAGTGAGCACGAAGGACAGAGTGAGAAATGACTGGAGATTAGAAATGGAGAGTGCAAAAGAGAGAAAAAAGACACGAGGGAGGGAGGGTGAGATGAAGGTGAGAGTTTGTTTTTAAGTTAAGTTTGTTAAGTTTACAGTACACCTCTAAATGAATGAAAAGAAAAGACAAGGGAGGCATTCATCTACATTCAGGAGTACATGTTGCAATGCTAGAAGTTCTAGTGTCAAGATAACTATGACCCCGTTTATGTGCAGCATTTTTAATAACATCGTCTGCCAGTTTTACACATAAAACACAGAACTTTTCCAATACAAAGACCTCCGACTGTATGTGTGAAAAGCAATTACTACAGAGAGGAGAACCCAGAAATGTTGCAGGTTGTCTCTTGCAGCTCGGTGCTGTTTTCCTTCTACAATTCAGCTTAGATCAAAAACCATCGCAGACTTTCTGGTAACATTGTCGAGCATTTTCTATGACAAGAGTATAGAGGTTATGTACAGTAGGTGGTTTAGAGAGATGATTTCCATTGTGGAACTCAAACATGTAAAGCATAACTGTGATATTACTACTACTAATAACTTTATTTTTGTATAGTACATTTCATGCAAAGATGCAGCCCAGTGCTTATCAGATTAACACTATTGTTAATAATTAATAATAAATGTAATAAATACAAACAATAACAGCAAGTACATGACAGTAATACCAGCAGAGCTGAAAAGATGGGTCTTTAATTTATTTTTAGAAATACTCAGGAATTTTTCTGTTCTACAGGGTGTGAAATAATAACATAATACATAAATAAACCATTTTTTATGGGATGTAAAGTCAGGAGCAAAGACAACACAGTTGAATGATTTACTTTTTCCATAGAGGCACAGAAACGTTATCATTCATTTTCTTTCTGCTGCTGTTTTGCACCGCAGAAACATCTCCGTGTCTCAGATTAGATCAGCCAGCAGCTGCGTAAGTCATTTTGTTATGTGGTCCACTCAGAATTTGATCCGACGGTGATGAAGAATTTGATATCAGCTTCAGTGCGCTTTAAAGATATGCCAACCTGCCGACTGGAGGTTTAATGGAGAGTTAAAGTCTGCCGTGACGGGCTCGACACAATTTATGAGGCTTTTCTTTGCGTAATTTTACAGACATTTTTGTCATCAAATACTTAATTAGTTAATTAGTTACAGAATCAAAATCCGTACTGCTCACATCCTCTGGCTTGTCCAAGTTTCTGCGCACTGATCGTTGAATTCGTCCAGTGTTTTACTGTGCTAAATGCTGGATGGTGCAGCTGTTTGTGCCATTACAGACACGAGCTGAAATGTCCAAAGGTGCTGAGAGTAAAAGAAACTGCGTTTTATTAATTTATCTGCTTTTATTACTTTGTTTATTGCATCCCAAGTGTGTGGTCGCTGTGATAATTTAATCTGGATAAAATGAACCAGTCTTTGAATTTTACAACACTTTAAATTTTTATGATTCAGTTCGACTACAGCAGGACACACACACACACACACACACACACACACAGAGTTCCTTTCTTCCCTCTCCATCTCCATATCAATGGCTGCAGGACAATCAACTAGCTGGTTCACACCAGCAGTCTGGCAGACACACACACACACACACACACACACACACACACACACACACACACACTCATTTTCTTTCTCCTCCTTCCTCAGTCCGACTCTTTCTTTTGTGTTTCTTCTCACTCACATACTGGATGATCGCAGGACATGAAAAAAAAAATCAAACATATCACCAAACGTGTATTCATGTTTCACCTGTTACGTCGACACTTTCATCCATTTCTTACCATCACACAGTAAACAACAATAAATGCTTCCAATAAGGCGACGAGGAATGGATATTACTGTGTATTGCCTCAAAAACTCACTCAAACACTGGAGAGAACAGCTCTGCTGAAGAGCTACGCTCATCTGTAACAAGGTAACAAATGAAGAAGGAAGAAGAAATTGTGCTTCGTATGGAACCACTGCCCTTTAGACAAACTATTGTTTCCTACACAAGTTCAATTTTAGGTAGCGTGCATTTTAAAAGGTGCACTTTGGCTCAGAAACACTTAAAAAGTCAACTGTAACTAATCGTTTTAACTACTTTCAAACCTTCTGGAGAGACGATAATAATAATAAATGATTTCAATAATAAAGAGACAGAATAAAAATCTGAATGTTTTTTGTCTGATCAAAATAGTTTCACATAAAGCACAGCGCTCTCGAAGAGGATATTGCCAACTACTGCTGCTGACTGTAGGCTTGTGTCATCATGACTGGCTGCTAGTTGTATATTTTAACCGAAATAGATGCCTTGAAGGGGGCTTCGTTAGCCGATGTGTGTCAGAGACTCGTCATTCTGCAGAGAAGACTGTTGCTGTTAAAACATCTTAAAAAAGAGAAAACTGTATAAATTATTTACAGAAGGATTACTGAGCTCAAACAACACACTGACTCAGACAAATGGAGGAATGTAAGCACAGAAAGTAGTCACTACCAATCTGAGAAACAGCTACTTAGAAAAAACAAACATCAGACACTAGTCAATGTCCAAGTATGTCACTGCACAATTAATGTTGCGTGTGTGTGTGTGTGTGTAGAAATGTGTGTGTCAGGATGTCGATGCTGCTTTATTTTGATGACAGGACGCATGATTCCCACACCCACCCCTCTTTCCCCTCCCCTCCTCTCCGCATGTTAATGAGCCGTCACCATGGACACGCTAATTAAACTGAATGCTGCACACTCACCCAATCAGGAGTACAGAGGAATGTAGACATCACACACACACACACACACACACACACACTGGTAGAGATTTTACTGGGTGATCTGTTGCAAGTGCAAGCACACAAATGTTGAAGATGGACTAAAATGGACGACAGCACGCAGACACACAGCGCATAAATACGAAAGATCAATCTGAATCTCTCTCTTTCGTACTTGTAGGTTGTGTGTGTGTGTGGTGTGTGTGTGTGTGTGTGTGTGTGTGTGTGTGTGTGCGCGCATGTGCTGTTGTGAGGGTGGTCACAACCATAAATAAGGTGTCTAGACAGCACAGCCGTCAGTCTGCCCTTTGCTGTGTGTTGAACATACAAATCAACAGAGTGACAAAGAGAGAGAGAGAGAGAGAGAGAGAGAGAGAGAGAGAGAGAGAGGCTAGGTTTGTAATAAATATGCATGATCTGTGTCCTCCTTGAGGAAAGACTGATTCATCCAATGCCTTGCCTTGCTGGCATCACACACTCAAGCACACTCTCTCACACACATTCACACCAGAGGCACATTTTCACCAACACACAACAACAACCTTTAAATCCGTCACTTTTTCCACCTTCGTCTTTCTGTTGATCTTCCTCTGATTTCATCTTCCTCCTGTTTTTAATCCGTACACACAATGTCCCACTTTCTGTTTCTATTTTCATTCGTCTTTCTTCCTCTTTCCATGGAGTAACACCTCTCGGACCATACCTGTCTATCTGTTTTTACACGTCTCTCTCTGCCTCATCCTGAAATCGACCGCATTGTTCTTGTCTCGGTTAGACAAAAGGGACTTTCCAGATTGGTCAAGACCACAACTGCAGGGATATCACTATCACCAGCCTGTGATTTATTTGTTATCATTACTGTGGTTAGATGTAAAACTTGACTCACTTCTCATTTGACTTGTTTATTATAATAAACTTTGTTATCTTCTTTAATAAAATTGGCTAAACCCCAAAGACTTAATCAGCTGCAAACTAAACAGCACTAAATATTCACTAGCATTCAGTAGCATATATGCTGTCTTGGTCTTGACTCTGTCTCACCCTGCCTTGGCATTGGTCTTGACTTGATCTTGGCCTCTCAAAGTCTTGGTTGGTCTTGTCTCTGTCTCGATGCATTCTTGGTCTCACTTTAGGAGGTCTTGACTAGAACACTGCTTGATGCTTGACTTTTGACATCCACTTTTGAATGGAAATCTGAACACATTACTGCTTAGAGGTTGTAGATTGTTTTTTTCTTTATTTCAGGACAGACATTTAGTTAATTATAGTTTATTATTAGCACATCGCATATAGCATGAGATAGTCAGCGTGTGTAACATCACTGTGTAATAATGCGTTTGTAAGCAGCGGCTGCTGTAAATAATCTTCTTTCTTGGAATGCTGAACCTCTTCCACATTTGTTTATTGTTTGTGTGCAGGATTCATTTTCTGACATCATAACCCACGAATGCAGAGCTCTTCTGCAGAATCCATGAGACCAACAGCAAGGACGGGAAAATAGCTACTGCTGTTTGTGACTGCATCATCAAGAAAAAATAAAGCTGAGTGAATGTGTACGGTGATTAATTAACCTACATACTGTATCTTCAGTGAGTTCCTGTAAGTCTCTGCAAGCTGGATTTGATAATGCACTGAAGTAAGGACACTGTTTGGTTCTATAAAGGCAGGGAATTAAAAAAAAAGTTTTTAGAAATGGTCAGCAGTAACAAGGACGAGGAGAGGAGGAGAGGAGAGGAGAGGAGAGGAGAAGAGGGGAGAAGAGAGGAGAAGAGGTGGGTTTTAAATCTGTTCTTAAACTCAATAGGGTAACACTAGCCCTTGGCAAAGACATACACACACACACACACACACACACACACACACACACACACACACACACACACACACAGTCTGGGTAGCCTGAGATGCTCATTGTTATTCTGCACACAGTTGTGGTCACAGACAGGGCCAGGCAGGAGTGCAGACACACACGCACGCCCACACACACACACACACACACACACACACCCACACACATGCTGAAGCACATGTTGTCATGACACATTACAAATGCTAAATACCATACAAGATTAAGAAATACAAAAGCAGCACTAATTTGCATACACACAATTGCACATACTGCCAGGCACACACACCTACACGAACACACACACACACACACACACACACATTCCATCACTGCCAGAGTAACATCTGCCACCAATAGACTTCTTTCTCTCTTTCATTCAAAGCAGGCTCTCCTCCTGGCACTTCATGAAACACAGCGAGAGGAAAGAAGGAAGCGAACGACAAAAATACAAAGTATTTCCCAACATGAACTCTATGTGACAACGATTTCACCTCGAATCACCCTGTGAGGAAACATGAGCGACTGTGTCTGTTTTTATCTGGTCTGTAGTGTAGTTCAACTTCTCTACACACTAAAAATCCACTTAAAGTGAGAGGATGCCATTTAACACTGACTTTGAACTTCATGGATTTTAATTCGGACTATAAATTGAATTTACTGCAGCCTGCTTTACCACAACTCTCCGGCAGAGGGCGCTAAACCCAGGACTTGTTACTGGTGGCTGACAGATGTGGATGCAACTCCATAATATACTGTTGGGTTGTTTAATCTACAGAAATGCATCATGGTCTATAAGATCATTTGCGTTGAACCATGTATCTATAAAAAAAGCAGCTTGTTTTCAGCTTTGAGCCAATAATCCAAGAGAGTTTTTAATTTGTTTATTTAATTTAAGAACACTTCATCCTTCAGATTATCAGACATACATGGTTTTTACTGGACAACTTGTAATCTCCAAAGTAAGTAAGTAAGTACAAGTACCTCAAATTTGTAGCCAAGTGCTTTAAGTGATGTATACCAAACCTTTATCTTATTAGCACCTGTTAAATGACAGATCCACATGTATATTCATATGTTTTTTCATTATATACACTGAAAGAGTTTTTGTTTGTAATAGTTGTATAGATGTAATAAAGACAAATCCTCCCTTAAACAAACTTCAGTTGAAGTAATGGGGGACAAAACCTACAGTCCATTCAGTCAGTCCCAGGTCCCTTCCAGCTGTGTGTCTAAGTCTCTTATTATCTTTGAATATGGATATATACCACATTTTATTTTTCAGATTGACCAGGAATGTACAGATCAGTGACAAATTCAAGACAACAACAACATGGAGTGTCTTAGTTTGGCCAAAAGAAGAAATATAGTTCGCCATAGATTTATTATTTTTATAAGACTTGTCCTTGTTCAGTGTTCGGTGGAGGTGATGGTGAGAACTCTGTAACATCGGACCAAAATCTCGATTGGGGTTCAAAGTGATGACTGCAAAGGTCATAGCATATGATTTACATAATTTGCATACTCATTACACCATCCGGCGATCCTTTGTGTCCCGTAGATGGAAGCATTATCATCCTGGAAGAGACCACTCCTAACAGTATGTTTTAATTATGAGCCTCCACTCACTAATTTAGCTTTAATTTGTCACCTGTCTCTATATGAAATACTTAGAGTTAGCTCCATTTCGACCAACTGATAACACATTTATGCATCTAATAATATAAGTTAGTATATAGGGGACATTTTTCTGATTACTTTAATTTAAATTAGTGATGCGTAGTTTTACTTTTCTGACATTTTCACTAGAGCTTTTTTTTATATTAAATATTTTTATTTTTTAGAATTTATTATTGCTACTTTATTTAAGTAAAGAAATAAATGTATCCTGACATAATCAAAAGACCTGGTTTTGCATTTTTATACGCACTGACTACAACTTCCATGTACATTACTGTCAAAAACATTGATACAACTTGTGTGTTTTTATATCTGATTTCTATCCACTTCATTTTACATTTATCCAGCTAAAATGACATCATACATCCATCAATCAGTCAATACATTACATAACTATATTCAAAATTCTTTTTGCAGCTTCATTTAAATGCTGCGACACCAAAGCTACACTGATAAACTATATCCCAACATCAAATCTAGGAAGAAAACAAAAAGCAAGCACTGAAATTGTGGAGATTATAATGTGAGTTTGGTTTGGAGTGACCTTGAATGCATCAACATGGATGGTTTCCAAAACAGTCCATGCCTGTAATTGCAGAATTATGCACTGTGATGGATTGCATACTGGATATATTATTTATTTCATGCACCTTTTCCTTTTTTTGCAGCTTAATGTTTGCTTTACTTTTTATCTTCACTTTGAATGTTTTGAATTTTTTCTTTCAGAGCGTCACAATCTGAAGTAAGACTTAGTTATCTCAAAAGCAATCTGGCAGCGGGTCCTTTTCTCAATCACCACATGGATGTAATGCCACAAACAAGTGTTTGCAGCTGCCACCGGCCCCCAAACAAGCCAATCTGCATACGCCACACACACACACACACACACACACACACACACACACACAAACAAGACAACACAGCTTAGTCTTCATCAGGCAGCGTTGGCACAGCGCCCTGAGACGTCGGCACACATCACGGGCACAAAGGAGAGAAGGAAACCCAGACAAAAAAAAAAAAAGAAGAAGGAAAGAAGGAAAGAAATAAAGACAAAACAGGAAAAAAAAAGAGGCTAAAATAAGCAGAGAGGAAGAAACAAAGCGCAGCGGACGGCGGGACGACAGAGAAATAAAGAAGGCTGAAAGAGAAATCTGACAAAACGTACCTCGTTTCTGATCTTCACCACACAGGGAGAGCAGGAGGGATGCTGCTCTTGATTGCTACTGGGTCCACCTCTCTGTCTGTCTGTCTGTCCTTCTGCCTGACTGGATCTTTGTCTGTGTGTCTGTGCATCTGTCTCTCTGCCATCTGTATCTGTCTGATGTCTCATATTTTGTAATATGCCACTGCAGGGTCAGTGTCCTGGTGTTTCTTTTTTTTTTTCTTAATCCGTAGTTTACTTTATTGTTCTATCTGTCTGTCTGCCTGTCTGTCTGTATCTGTCTGTCTGTCTGTCTGTGCATGTATATCTTGTTTTGTCTCTTACATTTTACACATCTTTTGTCGTCTATCAGACAGTTTTTCATATACAGTTATTGTCTGTCTGTCTGTCTGTCTGCAGCGTCCCCCCTGCCCCGCTCTACAAACACCCACACGAACACACAGAGTGAGGCACAGATGGACAGACAACCATGTTAGACTCAACAACAAAAAAGCAGCAAAAAAAAAAAAAAAAAGTACAGAGGAAACACAGACGCCGCAGGAAGCAAGGACGAGGTGTGGGATGCTGGGAGCCCACGAAGTTTAGCGGCCATCTTGGAGGACACGCAGCAGAGCACAACAAGCCAATGGTGACAGCATAAGAGATGCCCGACCGTCCGGGTACCCAACTGCCCAAAGGTTTGGCCGCAAGCCAAGTCGGGCATCCCACACTCACCAGATTCTCTCTGTTCAATCCCAGCATGCCTTGGCAAGACGACGAGTGATTGCAGTCACAACGGCAAAACAGAGAAGAGACAGAAAGAGAGACAGAGATGCTGGATCTCTGCCATGTCTTCCTTGTCGTGAGTTAATGAAGCAAGAAAAGCTTGGATGCACTTCAAGCATCAACTTTCACACACACACACACACACACACACACACACACACACACATAAACACAAGCCAGCACAGACAGCAGGCATATTGAACACGTCTTTCAGATTTATTTCAACAGCTTCCCACCTCCTGCACAAACAAAAACCCTAACAAGGCAAACAGCCACCAACCTGTCTGAAAACTGGATGTCTTTGTTCGGGGGTTCACCGTGTTTGTTTGATTCACGTTTTAGTCATTTTTTAATGTTCAGGAAATAAACAAATGCCCTCCCACCCCCCAAAATATATGTTTGTTGCATTCAGCATGGGCATCCTTACCTGGGATGTAGGCGGGCAGACCAGATGAGTGGAGGGGAGGTGTTGTTGTGTTCAGTCTCTGGATGGGAAGCTTACAGCTGGGTGGGCAAAGAGGAGAAAGAGGAAATGGAGAGATGACGACAAGCAGGGGGGCAAAGATGAGGACGAGCACGGAGATGATGACATGTTACTCCAGGGAGCATTCATTCTGTGATCTATTTACAGAATATGGCAGAAATAGAATAGAATATGTAGTTAAGTATCTTTTCATTAATGTATAATCACCTGAAAATAAGAATTGTTATGTTTTCGTTACCTTAGAATGAGCCTCTCTAGATGCCGCAGGTCCTCTTTCATGGAGTCCGCCATGTTAGACTGCCATTTTCCTACAGTAGCCCAGGAGGGACAAACTAAACACTGATTCTAGATAGGATGTTTTGTGTTTTCCACGCATTTGCAGGCAACTTTTCACTCGTCACAATCTGTGACTACACCGCTAGATGTCACGAAATCCTACACACTGCTCCATTAATAATCTATAGCCATGCTAGTCAGGCAAAGTGACAGGATAATTTGGGACAAAACCTCTCAAAAAACTGCAAGTTGTTGTTTTTAGGCTTTGGTTTTAAACTAACAAACATTAGCCGGCTGGCAGATTTTAGCTTTGGACAGAGTCAGACGAGCTGTTTACCTCTGCTTCATGTTTTTGTGCTAAGACAAGCCAGCTGTCTCCTGGTTCTCACTTCATATTTAGCAAAGTGTCTGTTCAGGCAGAATCTCTTCACTTCAGACCTTTCAACAAGTTGCACAAAGACAAAATTGCTCATCGATGACTTTAAGAAAGAATCCATCATCCCTGAAACTAGGACGAGCGGGCAGGAAGCTGATCAACTGTGAGACATAAAACGAGACTCAAAGTCTTCAGGCACTTCCAATGTGCGGAACAGCACATCGTCTGTCAGAAGAAAAGGTTAAGGAGCTCTCCACCACATCGAATGAGAATAAGTCTCCGTGGAAGCAGGTGGAGTATTTAACAAACGGGGTCCAGGAAGAGAGAAACTGAAGCTTAGTGATCATCTGCAGGAGAGAAGATCTGCCTCTCAGCAACAACTTGAGATGGAGAGGAACTCTGGTGCTTAACGGGAGTACCAGGAGCTGATTAGTAAGTAATATGAATTGTACCTCTTTAAATTGTGAGACTGCAGAGGCATTTATATTATTCACTACCCCATTTAATGAAAGACTGCTTTTAATCTACACCATATATGTAAATTATGTAGGAAAACTCAACATATAGCACAGGTGTTAAAGAGAGGTGTGCATGTATACAGTATGTGTTAGCCCCTATTACCTGATCATCAAAAGAACTGCATTCAAAGTCTTTCAAAATTACACTTAAATTATACCTTGAATTTAACATTATGTAGTTTAATAATTTTGTACACTTCAAATTTCAGTGTGTGAGTAATCAAAAACTAGCGAGGCAACGTCTGTGCTAACAGCCAAACATCAAGTAACATCAACAACACAAGACATAGCAGCCAGCTAATATTACTCACTAGTCCAACAGCAAGATGTCCAGCTCGGCGTCTGTCTCTCAGCCTTTTATTTCACAAAGCTTTCGCCAACGACTAAAGTCAGTCTCTGTTGCCTCTGTTGTTATGTCCATAGAGGCTGCTGAGACCGGTTACTTTGCCTGCTTGCCCAGCTCCGGTTCTGGCACGACACTAGCTCTGCTCCATATCACCATATCAAAGTTACATTGATAAATGACAGTGACACCATTCACCTGATTACAAGTCAGTGCATCACCAACATAATTTAAATGTTTAATTTATTCTTTAAATTTTGGTCAATTCTTGTTGTGCTACAAGCTTTACATTCATTTATACTCACAAACACTTTGTGCACATCAGCTTGCTAACATGTTAGCATTCTACGCGATGCATCTTCAGTGCATTAATTTGTTTTAATATTTTGTGCTCCTTTTCTTTGTATGCTTCCTGCACTGTGTTTGTGGATTTAATAAAGTTGGTGGGTGAGAATCAACAACTGTATATAACAAAAATCTAAGTTTAGGGTGGTAGCGTGCTAACATACACTAATTTGAACACAACCACTAGCATGACTAAAGATACACATACTTCTAAGTTAAATATCCAATTTAGTTGCCCAATAAAATACTGTTGCACATATTTATTTATATGACCAAGTCACTTAATATCTTTGACAGTTTTTTTCTGAAATCAAAGATGTTACTTGCTAACATGTCGTGGAAGTCATGACAAAAGACAAAAAACAGACAGAATTTCATGGATGTTTCATGTTTCATTTATTTCCTTCAAAACAGGAAAAACTAAACTTTTCTCTGGTATTTTTTTTTTATCCATCCAGCAGCAGATTTTAAATCAAACATTTACAAAATTAAAAAGAAAAACTAAATACAACACAGAGGTTCAAATCATAAATATTCACAGTATATGTTTTAAATGAATCACAAACTCAGTAATCCTCTGTGTGCTCCTGAGTGAAGCAAATGAAATTAACAGACCAACGTGTTGTCAAGATTTACTTAATGCAAGCTGGAACATGTTAGGTCAGTACATAAACCATAGTTTGTGGCAGTCCTGAGCAAGATGTGAGGCTGTGCAAGTCCCTTGACCCTCAAGTAATTCAAGGTTTCACATTTGTTTTCATTCACATTAATTTTTTTTTAATATATAAAGTGCTTTTCCTTCACGATTTGTTCACTTTTGTTTTGGATGATGCATATTTTATATAAGGTGATACAAAAAGTATCCTGGGAAAAATTATAATTTAAGTCAAAGAAAATAAATCCAGGCACTTTTCGGACAGAGAAAGGAAAAACATTCAAGTACATATTTTTTTTTTCTTTTCGTAACAGTCAAAATAACATAACTGAGCAGAGCTTTGCATCCTCCACCTCTCCTTCACTCTCCTCCTCCCCGTCATCTCTGCTTTTCTTTGATTTCTTCTTCTTGTGTTTCTTCAGCTCCCCTTCCTCCAGCAGCTCAGGTGCAGCTTGTCTCTTCTCCTTTTTGTGCTTCTTTTCTTTCTTATTCCACTCTTTCCTTGCGTCGTCACCGCTGCTGCCCTCATGACTTGCTGATGAACTGATGCTGTTGCTGCTGGGTCGCTCCCCTTCCTCCAGCTCTCCCCTTTCCTCCCACCTGGTCTGTCTGGCCGGTTTATGAGCCTCCCATCGGCTGCCTCCTTCTCCCTCAGCCACCGTATCTCGATTTTCTCTCTCCCTCTTGCCTTCTTTTAATACTTTATCCACCTTGTTTCGCTTCCACTCAACCATTTCTACCTTGCCCTCATTTCTACTTCTGTTCTGCGTTAATTCCCGAGCAGGGCTGCTCGCTCTGTGCTTACTGACCTCTGACCCTCCAGAGAATTCATAGGGGAGCGGGTCTCTCTCCTTAGCCTGGCTGTGTGAGAGGGAAGGTGGGGAGCAGTGGATCCGAACTGGCCTGTCTTGGTGGTACTGGTGTGGAAAGTCCAGGAATGTGTCTCTATATGTTTTGTGTGCATTTGGATCAGACACTTCGGCAGCTCTGCTTAACGTGCTACTTTCCTGGCTTCTGCTACTGATGGATTTCCCACCCAGAGAGTAAGATCTCTTGTTGCTACCCTGGTCGTCCCCTCGCTGCCTGTCTCTCCTCTCTGTGTCAAGTGACGTTGGATAAGTGTAGGAGTAAGACGAGGAGGAAGGGAGGGTCCTCTTGTGCCCCCTCTCTCTCTCCCTGTCTCTGCCTTTCTCTTCCACCCTTGTCCTCTCTCTCTCTTTTGATCTTTTGCTCTCTTTCTGCCTCTCCCTCGGCCTCTCACTCTCCCTCCCTCTCTCTCTGTCCCTCGGTCTCTCCATCTCCATCCTCTCACTAGACAAGGCGCTGTCAGGTTTGTCTTTGCCACTAGAGGGAGCCATACTTCTGTGTGAGCTGGAGAAAGTGGAGTTTTTCTCTCTCTCCCTGTCCCTTCCTCTCTCCATTGCTCTGACTAGATCTTTTTCTATTCCTTTATGTCTCTGATCTTCATGCTCTCCCTCTGTTCCCCTCTCGGCCGGTGTCTCTGCTGATGGCAGAAAGGCTGCAAGAGCGTCCGACTGAACTTTGATCTCTTCCTCACCCCGCTCTTCTGCATCAGACTCTTCCTTCTCCCATTTGGATGGAGGGACCTGGGACAGAGAGTGAAGGCGTGACTGAGACAAAAAGCACTTTCTGAGTGCTGTAGCTCTTTTCACTCATGCACCTCTAGAACAAAGCAAAGTGTCCTGCTGTCCAACAAAGTTCAGAGAAATCTTGCAAAACTCAAAAAATGATAGCTATTTATATCATGCAAACGTTTTATTTTATTTATATAAGGTATGATGTGACTCCTCTCCTCCACACAGGCTGCTCTCGTGGACACACCTGTATGAGTATGAGCTCGCCCTGTCTGTCTGCAGCTCTGTTGTGGCTGTACTCCTCCAGAGTTTTCATCACCATCTTCCTCTCCTGCTGACGATCCTCGTCGCTGCTGCATTTAACATTTAACACAAATAAAAGTCAAAACAAAAGGAGGACTTTTTCTGCTTTTTTTTGACAGCGGGTCAGTTTGAAATGTTGCACGGTGAAATGGAAGAAGATAAAGGAAAAATAAAATAAAGTAATATTCTGACCTGCCAGCGTCCACCGTGGTGTTTAGTCCATCATGGTGGCTCTCATTTCTGCTCCTCTCTGACCTTGTCGTGCCTTGCACTTCCCCCATCACTCCCTCCATCACCCCCACCTTTGGCTTCGACTCCCTCTTTTCCTTCCCTGTGCTCCCTCCATCCGTTGTCTTCTCCTCATTTGTCACCTTCATCCAGTCTTGTTCCTCCCACTGTATTTGGCTCTCCTTCTTCTCCTCCTCCACTCCCGTGAAGGCACACCGCCATAAGTCAAAGTCCTCCTCTTCTTTGTCCTCTTTCTTTCTCTCTCCTGAAACTTTCTCCCACACCTCTCTCTTATCATCTGTGATGGTCTTCCATACTGGTCTGGTCTCTCCATCATCTGGTTTTATTTTTTCTTCGGACACATCTTTCTGGTCTCTGCTGGGTTCCATTTCTTCCGTTGTTTTTCCTGAGATGCTCTCTAAATAAGATGCGTCCTGTTTTTCAGTGTTCTCTTCCTTCCTCTTCATATCCAGGTTGATGTTGATGCTTATCTTCTTCTGTGGTTTCACCTTCATCCCTCCCTCCCAGATGTCTCTCTCTGTCAGAGGCCACGACTTGCTCTCCTTTTTCTTCTCCGTCTTTTGCGTCTTTTTGTTGAATGGTTTTGGGGATTCACTCTTGTGGATCTTAGGGACCTCTTCAAGTTTTGTTTTCAGGCATCTGCTGCTTTGGGCCTTAACAGAACTCCTCTCCACGTCCTCTCCTTTTCTTTTTCGGTTTTTCTCTGATCTTGAGTCAGCATCTTTGCCGCCTCCACGGTGTCTGTATCTGTCTGTATCCACCCTCTCTGCACCTTTGCTGGGTTTTTCTTTATGCCGTCTCTCCACATCTTGCCTGGAGTCTGAATATTTGCCTCTTCTCCATCCTTTCTCTTTATCCAAACGCTTATCTGGTTTCATGAGTGGTTGGACTGTTTCTGAGGCTGCATTGACAGTGACTTTGTCTTGTTCTGAGGTGTTATGCCTCCTCTTGTCCTTTCTGCAGTCATCCGCTGAGTCTGCAACATCAGGGGATGAAGATTCCTCTCCTCTCCCTTCCTTGTGTTTCTTCACACTCTTTTGCTCGTGTTTTAAGGTGCCAGAGCTCTTCTTAGCGATTAGCTGCTTGTCGTCGTTACTTCTTTCCTTCCGCTCTGCTTGCTTACTGCTCTTTGTAAGTGTGATTGGCGGGCGGCTGTACTTCTCAGAGCACCTCTGCTGATGGGCCCTCGGCTTAGCTCTGTCTTCAGACGGAGTGGAGCGACCGTCGCTGGACGACTGAAAGGGAGGTGAGCGGCTGTCATTCGACGAATGAGACGGAGAGGAGCGACTCTCGCTAGACGACTGAGATGGCGTGGAGCGGCTGTCACTTGAAGACTGAGACGGAGGAGAGCGGCTGTCACTGGATGACTGCGATGGAGGCGAGCGCCCGTCCGTCCGTGCAGAACGTCTACCTTGAAGTCGGTCGTGTGAGTGTTTTCTGCTTTCATCTCTGTCCCCCCATTGAGGATGAGGAGTGGGAGGAAGACTGAGGAGGGGAGGAGGCAGCTGGTGAAAGTGGCTGACATAGCTGTTGAAATATTTCCCATACCACTCTTTGTAGTCCCTTTCCCACTGCAGGTAGCGCTCTCTGTCCATCTCCTGACTGCTTGGGTGACTGCTTGAACTCCCCCCTGGGCCTCCTGCCTCCCGCTTGCAGCATTCCCCTTGCTTCCTGGAGCTGTGGCCGCTTGAAGCAGACTTCTTATGGTGATGCCGACCGTGATGGCTGGTTTTGCGACGATCCGACGATGACTTAGACCTGGAATGGTAAGGCACTCGAGGTGAAGAAGACGAGGACGGCGTAGGAGAACGTTTGTAACCATAGCTATAAGAGTGGGAGGAATGAGAGCGGGAGTGGTGATGGGTGTAAGGCGAGTGGGGCCTGGGGGAAAAAGAGGAAATATGTCATATATTTTTTTAGATTTTGTAACACAATAAATGTGAGATCTTGTGAGAACAAACACATCTAAACATACCTTGATCTGCTTTGGGACCTGGACCGCGAACGGGATCTGGACCTGCTTGAAGAGCGAGAGTAGGAGCGAGAAGATTTGGACTTTGACGACTTTGAATTAGACCGAGAGGAGGAACGTCTGTAGGCAGATCCTCTGTGAGGTGACCTGAGTGGCAAAGAGAGAAGGTAGCAACTGAGGGGAGGTCTATTTGTCATATTATTATCAGTATATTGTCCTCAGACTACGAAAACTCTAAAGCCAAAGAAATCTCCTTATAAACAGAACCTGCATGTTTCGATAATGTCACTTTAAAGTTTATTTTCTTGTCTGCTATTGAAGTAAAGATGATTTTAAAAGGATAAAACAGCTGGCAATTATGTAACTTTACTTTTCAGCACCTCACTGATACCCTGTGATGGATATGACTGTTTGGAAAAGAGTGTTTCATTTACCTCTCCTTCTTATTTCTTTGATGCATGTACCACTCCTTGGGGATAAGGGCGGGGATCGGAGATGCGGAGGTAGAGGAGCAGAGGGAGGGGATGGGAGCACCCTGGGGGGTGGGGAGTGTCCAGACGGGCGTGGCAGGTGGGTACCCAGGGTGGTAACTGTTGAGAGGCTGCTGAGCGGCGAGGAATGTGTGGAAAAGAGGGGAGGGGAAGAGAGGTGGAGGAACTGCTGGATATGAAGAGGAAGAAGAGGTGGAGGAGGGAGGAAGCTGCTGGGTGTGGAAGGATTCACTCCAGCTTCTGGTGGGACAGCTTGAAGAGGAGGAAGAGGAGCTGTGCGGGAGAGAGGAAGAAAGAGTCTTAAAATCGGTGGGTAGAGAAAAAAACAGACTAGTACGTAAACACACACACACTTCACTGACCTCTCCCAGCATGGTGAGGGTCCAGAGAGTCTTGGAGGTGGACCTGTGGAGTTAGGGAAAATGGTTTTACAAGATAATAAAGTATAAAGAATAAACAGGAAGAGATGCTTCTTAAGTCGCTCACCTGTGGAGGCCTGCTGTAGATTCACACTGACTGTCTGGGGCTGCTCGACCTCTGGAACGTGGTTAACCTGAACAAACATCACAGATTTCATACAGAGAAACTTTGCTGCATGGATTTAGTGTGTCTGTGTCAGTGTGTGTGTGTGAGTCCTCACCAGTGGTATCCGCTGTGATGGAGCAGCAGCTGGGTCTTTGTGTGAAACCGGTACAGAAGGTGCAGCAGCCGCTGAGTCATCATGCGTCTTCTCTTCAGCCTCTCTGAGTAAACAGAAGATACACCAAAAATCCACATCAGCGCGACTGTTTGCAAGTCGATCAATCTCGAATCCACGGTGCCATGTTTGATCAGACATTGCGCCAAATGTTCAACTTCTGTGCGTACTTGGCGGCTGTACCCACAGAAGCAAACTCTCAGAAGAGGATAACAACTTTAAAAACTTCACAAGTGACTTTACTTGTCGAATATCTCCAGGTGGCTCTGCACGGGCTGGAGGGACGTGCTCGGCGCGTTGGAAGCAGGGTCGGGGCCGGCTGCTGTGGGAGGATCTCCACACACCTGAGGCGATGACGGCGCATCTGCAGCCTGTGAGCGGGGCACAAGAGGGTCCTAAAGAAGGGAGGCAACAAGAGAACAAAGGGCAAATTCTCAGCAGAGACTTAATAATAAACAAAATGGCATCAAATATGCAGTATATTATTTTAATGGTTTTAACAGTACTATCACACTGAGGCCTGATAAACATCTGATTGTGTAAGGAAAACAGTAATTATTCTGCTCCTGACTCACGCAGGTACTGTGCTGGATGAAACACATCATTATGAGGCTCACCTGCTGGCTGTGGCTGGGCTGGTAAAGTTTCTGAGTTTGGCTCTGCATAATGAGAGGTGGCGGGGTGGGGACAGGGCTCGGCGTCTGGGTTGGATTTTGGGATGTAGCACACGCTCCACTCAGACTTTTAGTCTGGCCTTGCTCTTTCTTAAAGGTGTTCACAGCCTGTGGTGGGACAACAAGAAAAACAAGTCACTCCTCTATGTTCACCTCCAGTTCTAATGTTGACATATATTCGTCTGTCAATTCACCTGTCGGAGAAATTTATTGGCTATCAGGTTATCAGGTGAGACATCTGATTGGTTACAGGTGGGGCAGACATGTTCCTCTGAATCCAGCAAGGTGGTGCGAATACCTGAGCAGGAGATAAAGACAGCGGAAATGTCAATATCAGACTGAAGAACGACCACAGTGCCTTTACATATGCTGACATTAGCGGTGGGGATGTTTCAGCACATATAATTCTTTATTAATCTTTAAATATTTGATATTCTGAGTGCAGTTAAACTGTTTTTTTTATTTTGAAAGTAAGCAATGCAGAAGCAGAAACATCACTTCCTGCACTTCTAGAGAGATTGTAGTGTACATACATGTCTGTGTGTGTGTGTGTGTGTGTGTGTGTGTGTGTGTGTAGCAGACACTCACAGTCGTCACAGTAGCTGTTTCCGCAGCAGGGTATGACCACAGCGTCACTCAGTAGGTCATGACAGATCAAACAGACGAGTTCGTCCGGTATCTGTTCCTCCTTCTCTTCAGTCTTTGGCTGCTCCTGAGGAACGAATGGAGGCTTCTCCTTCTTGCCAATGGCATACGCCTTACTGTGAACAGACAACAGTTCACATACCAGAGTGACTTTAAAAGGGTGAGGCTGTTGTTTTCGTGTCAGCTGCTGGCACTGAAACCTGTGACATTTTATGTGAAGAAGAAGTCTTGATAAATGTGCCCATGATGATTCAGCTATCCAGGATTTCGGCAGTCATCCAAGAGGCTTCAGCGGGTGAAGCAGTAATCCAGTGAACTGGCTGCCTTTGACTCAGCATAATTACTTTTTTTCTTGCATCAGTTAATCTTAGGGTCTTAAAATGAGTGCAATAATACATAACCAAAAAAACTGAAAAGTGAAGGAGGTATCTTGGAACGTGGCAATTGCTAATATCTCTGGTGCTTTTAGTACTTTCAGGTGGGAAGAAAACACAAGTATGTAATAATTTTTGTACCCTGGATATAATCTTTAAAGGAATAGTTCCACAATTTGGCAAATATATTTATCAATTCTTCTCAGTTACATGAGAAGACCACTCTATACCGGCTACTGTAAGGAGCTGGTTAGCTTAGCTTAGCGTAAAGGCTCCGACCCTTGGCAAGAAAGTGACAAGTGTATTTCCCAAAATGCCAAACCGCTCCTTTAAAACAAAAGACACACAAACATTGACTCTTTTGTCTCACGCGTGTATGGCAGGAATCGCGTAATGTCCACAGTTGGTCAGCATGGCTCCCTTTATGTTGGGATCGTCCACTTCCACCATGAAGGAACGAGGGATGCCCGTGCTTTTCTTTAATCTCGGAGGGGCCTCGAAATTTTTGTCCTGCTGTCAAGTACACACATGAATCGACATTTAATGCTCGGCTTACAGCCAACACTTGATTACGTGTTGAACACACACACACACACACACACACACACACACACACACACACACACACACTCTAGTGCTTGATGCCGAAATGTGGAGACACACAGTAATCATTTTCTTCTGCCTCACATGTTCTGCCCTTACCCCGCTGGTGGGACAGTTCCTGATGTGGTGTCCGGTATTTCCACAGCGATAACAGGTGTAGTTTGCTGGTAGAACAGCACCAAACTTCTTGTAACTACAGAAAGAAAGAGAGACGAAGAAAGAAAATTACAGAAAAGCAAGAAAATAAAGAGAATGATGTAAATTTAGGGGGGAGTATGGAGTGGAGATGGAGCAATGTAATTAAAGACAAGGGAGAAAAAATGAGACAGAACATGGACAGAATTTAAGAAAAGGGTGGAGAGCGGTGCTAAAGGAGACAGAAATAAGGATGGAGCAGAGGATTTGAAACCATTACAGAGGTGACTCACTTCATGGAGTCGTAGGTGCTCTGATTTAGGATCACTTTGAGCTTATCCTCTTCTGACACGTCTGCATCAGCCAGGTTGGCCATCTGCATGTACATGCACGAATGTATGTGAGCAACACACCCAGAGATGACGAGGGTTAAAAATGAGGATCAGTGACTCACATGATCCTGGACAGATACGTACAAACTGAATAAGTATCTGAGTGAGTATACCTTTGAGAAAAGGGGTAAGGTTCCTGAAGATTCCTGGTCATCCATCTGTTAGAATTAAACACAACATCAGTTTCACGGAGAGCCTCAGGTTACGTGTCTTGGGAGAAGATTGAGAGCTCACACACGCTTCATTAAAAAAATGTTTTACTTTGAACTTGTTGTGACGCTTTATGCCTGGTAACATTGGTGATTTTTCTATGCTGCATTGGAGCAACTGCTGTCAAATGTTCACTTTTATAACCTTTTGAGCTGAGATACAATTTACAGCAGCATCCAGCAGTGATTTTCATACAGAGTGGATAATAAATGTCTCTTCTCATCCCAGGATTACTGCCTCAGCACCTCCTGCCAACTCACTTCTCATCCCTGCGAATTTGCTACACCGAAAATGAAGAAGCCAACAACATAATACTCCCTGGGACAATTCACCAGTCAGGCCCAACATTTCTCCTGGATAAAAAAAGAAAACATCTTTTCTCTCATATCGCCTAACGTCTACCTCAGTTCCTCCTATCACCTCGGTTCTTTCTTGTTTCTGAGCACATGTTCTTGGTTTGTTCCTCTGCTGTGCTTGAATAGATTAAAGCAAAATCAATGTGCGTGACAGATGAGGACTCTGTTGCTAACCATGGATGGCAATGTTGGTCTGGACCTGACAGAAATATCTTAACAAATATTAGATGGATTGCCATGAAATGTTGTACTAACATCCATGGTGCCCAGATAAAGAATCCCAGTGACATTTGACATTCATCTTTTGGACTGATTCTGCTCAGGATGAATCATGATAACGATGGTGATCCACTGATTTTTCATTCAACACCACCATCAGGGCAAAATTTCTAAATTGTTCAATACCTGCACCGTCCCACCAGCCTCAGCTCTGTTTAGTGCCAATTACCAAATATTAGCATGCCACCAGGCTGCACTAACACAGTGAGCATGTTAAACACTGTATCCATGTTAGCGCTGTCATTGTGAGCATGCTGACATGTGGCATGTCTTCCAATTTGTCAACTTTGCTACATTTAGATTTTAATCAGGACGTAAAATTATTCTAAATATTGTCATGAGCCAATCAGGGTCAAGTATTGTTAAGGCTTATCTTTATATTCAGTCAGTGTATTTTTTAACAAAATATTTGAAACCTTATGAAAATCCAAATATTCAAACATTAACCTGTATCCACACTTTAAATTTAAAGTTGTCACCTTACCCCCCCCATCGCTCCCAAATTATACCAGATCTTCATACCTGGCTTTAATAAAGAAGGTATTGAGTTGCTTTATGGGAAATGTAGGAGTGTTTTTGGATATATTTTTGCCTCTGCTGCTTAGCTTGCATTTTTTGAGCCCCCCCAACTTCTTGATTGAGCAACACTAAAGAAATTCACTGGAGTTCCTCTTTAAGCTTGCACAATGTCTAATATAAGACTTCAGTATGTGTCCTATTATCTTTCAGTTCCAGTTGTCTTTCATGCAAAGGGAGTATGTGGACACCAACGATCAGAAAATGTCCAACGATGACAGATACCAATGTCTCCAAAATGTGAAGTCAAACACATAATCAATACATAAGACAGATTCATACAAACGACTTTATTGGTTATAAAACACAAAATAAAAAAATTAAAATGTGTGTGGTCCAACAGACTCAAAGTACTAAGAAGAGTGGCAGACACTTTACCTACTGAGAAACCAGAAACAGAGTCAGGTCAGGTCAGTGAACACTAATTCAAACTGCAGCAAGGAAACGTTTTTTTTAATGAGTTTGAGTTAATTTACAGGATTATAAACAAAATATTATTATGAGAATTCAGCATTAAAAGAACAATGGTGCACCAGTTTAATAAGATTGTTTAAGAGAGGCATTGTGCTTTTTGTTTTTACATTAAAGCTAAGTCCAGCCTGAATAATAATATTAATGATGGTTGATTAGGTTCTGGTGACACTGTATTCTTGTGTAGTTTTCATTTTAAATGCTTCTAAGACATTAATTTCTGAATTTGAAATTCTGAAATTGAACTCTGTTTCAGAGAAACTCACCAGAGTGCTCTGTAGATTTAGATGATCCTGATGCTAAATTATTCGTTTGGACACATTCAGTTCTTTTGTGGATGATGGACTTCAATCGTAACTGAGGATCGAATGAGATCCAACACACTAAACAAAAAGATGTCTTTAATGTAACTTAAAGACTGCCCGGTTATTAAAAGAAGCTGGTAATTTATAGATCTATAAATGCTGATAGGATGTGAGTGCTGCAGCAGCTCGTGCATAAGAGATTATTGGACAATGACCATCAGCAGCAGTAAAGCAACAGTTGGCTTTATCAGCTGTGAATAGCTGGCCTGCATGATAACGTCTGACCCACCCGAGCAGCTCCCACCACCCACAGACAGATACTGAGCGATCCTCAACAATGAACACTGACTGGTGACGCAGCCGTTTGTTAAATTAACAGCTGAGAACTTTTATCAGAGAGAATATATATAATATAGAATTTTTATCCTAACGGTTAAGAATATAGCACTGGACAATAAGGTTTATCTCAGAGCAGTAGCGCCCTGTAAAACAAATACCGAGTACTGACTTGCACTTCCTCTTTGCGACAGGAACATAAACTGCAATAGAGGAAATAGAGGCTTTCAACGATTTAGATTGTGGTCTCATTTGTTTAAATCTATGAAAGGCTATATTAACCGTGTGTGTGTTTAGTGGAGCTGCAGGAGAAGTGCAGTGGGTTTGGTTACGTACTGCTTTGGCGGCTCCGAAGGAGTGATGCTGGACGTCCGATCGCTCACTGAAACACAAAAGGAATCATTATCATCCAGGATAAAAATCAGAGCTGAAATTTACAATATTTTTGCGTAATTAAGAGGAAATTTTTTATGTCAACAAAAGAAAGTATAAAATATAAACATTAAGACAATCTTAGAAGTGAACCACAGATTTAATGAAAACCAGCATTCTTGTGGTTTAGTTTTTAAAGCAGCCAATGTGAAGGTCCTTGGTGCCCACAACACACCGCCACATTGAAACCCCAGCTCAGATGTTTTTTTAAGATATGAGACTCTGTATGATTTCCACCATAACCCAGAATGCCCTTAAACTTGTTTTGTTTGGCTGTGAGTTGTGTGTGTGTATATTACAATAAAGTCAGCTTGATAAAGGATATTTTTAAAAAGTACAACTTTAAATATATGGCTGTGGTGTGTCAAAGTATATGAAATATTCACTTTCTTTTCTTGTGGTTTATCTGGAAAATATGATTTTTTTAATGACAGATTTGAGTATTGATGGGAAATTGTGACTCGAGGGAGAACCACTTACTCTTCTGAAGGACTGACATTAAAATTTGAGTCACTGTAGCATCAAAACCTCAACATCTGGCCTAGTTCATGGAGTCGTAGACAATACAATAAAACTGACTCATAAATGTTAGTTACATTCACCCACAGCTATTTTTGTTTTCCTTTAGTTAAGTTTACAGTTTATTTATAAGTTTATTGTAAAATGTCTTTAAAATTACTCAAAATTTGAAGCTGAGTCACTGTCAGCCTGCTTGTGCGGGTGGAGAGTTAATTTTCTGCTCTTAATCTTTAGGGCGACGTTACACCTCTCTTCAGCCCTAATTCCCCTCCACCCGTCTGCATGGTGCTGACGGGGCTAATCACCTGACCACTGCTCTGTTCCAGTGAGGTCTTTTCCTGCTTTCCATGCATAAAACCCCACGCCACTGCTGGCTCTCCTGCCTAAGCCCGACTAATATTTAGGTAATCCCTGTGAACGTCAGCGTGGAGTTACATTTCTGCTCTCCCCTCTTTTCCTGTGAGCTGTTTGATAATGCAAATGTTCTGCAAAATCAAACAGTTTGATCAACTGTCAGCAGAGAGAACCAGTAACAGGCCCCTGTATGTTCATTGTGATGTTAATAACTTGGTTTTCTTCATTACTGTTATGCTGCTAATGCTGCAGCTACTCAGAACCACCCTGATAAGCAAAAACAAAACTCCTATATTATGTTAACCTGCACATTTATACTAGTAAGATGAAATCTGTACAAGTCAGAAAATAATTTAGAATTACTAAAGTCCATTACATGTTACACTTACATGTTGCGGGTCTTGTTCGAGTTGGGCCTGGCTCCGATGAGCGGGATTCTCCTGACGATGACGGAGGAGCCTTTGGGGATCAGACCTTCATCTTCTGTGTACTCTGAGAGGGACGGATGGAGAAAGTGAGAATGTAAAGTTTAGACACACGGGTAAATATTTACAATCATACAGAAAATCTGTCATCTTCAGGGTTATTGAGGAATCATGCACCCTTCACTGACACTCAGTTAATATGAGATTTACAGTCTTGAACAGTGATTCTGGGACAGTAACGAAGTCCACATGATTATTTTCATTATGTTGATTATTTTCTTGATTATTCAATTAATTGTTTAGTCTACACCGTGTCATAAAATACTGAAATATGTTAAGTTAATTTTAATGGAAGGCTCAGAAAACCAGCACCCAGTCACACCTGAGAGTCTCACCGAGTGAATTATTGGTATTTTTGCTTCAAAAACAATTAATAGATAATCAAAATAGTTTCTAATTAACTTTCTGTTGGCTGACTAATCCAAATACTCTTAACTCTTCATATAATATGTTTTTTTTATTATTTCTGTGAACTCTTACACATCAGTGGTTGTATGTACGTGTGTTTTCTTGCAGTGGAAAACATTACGCAGCATATGATGATGAGGTGTCAGAGTTTATCTTCAGGATATCGACTCACTCAAAAGTGATTTTTGTATGATCACCATGTTTGATCTGCACTTCACTTGTATTACAGCCAGTTTGTATCCCTGTACTGATGCTGGACATAAATCTTATGGTCATGACTTGGCTGTACTCCTACCCTACCCTACCTTTGCTATTTTTATCCCTCACATCTCACACTGGGACTCTCTACATGCCATGCACTGACACGGCTGATCCACCAACGTCAGGCCGTTTAATGAAGGGCATGAGGCGTAAATGCAGCAGGAATGTGGCCCATTCATTACACCCTTTTGTCAGTGCTTGACTTTTCTGGACCCCAGCTCAAAGAGGTGACGCAGCCTCCCTGTCTCCCCTCTCCTCTCCTCTCTGTCACTAGCCCAGCTGTCAAACCTGGACCACGTGTTTACTTCCAAAGTTCAAACACACTCTTTATCAGCCCCACACATTATGTCTTACCTTCCTTGGTTTGCCCGTTTGTGATCTGCAGGTCGCAGTCCCCGGCTCGGAGCTTCTCCCTGCCCATGATCTGCCTCTTCAGATCCCCCAGCGTGATGTGCGGGCCGTCAAAAACCACCGTGTCGTAGCTGAGTTTGGAGGAGAATTTATAATGGACATGAGTCATGTTGAAATTTAACTTTAAAGGAATAAAAAAACTCGTCCCGTGGTGTCACAAAAGCGGCAGCTGACACCTGACAGAAAACCTCTGTATCGTGGTAGTTGCTATGGGAGTACAAAGTTAGCTAGCTTGGCGTTAGCAGCCGGCTGCGTCAGCGGTCTATCGAGCTAGCTCGTTAATTAACAGCTGCCGGATAAAGTGGCGTTCACGGGCTGACATTTCCCGGCGTCTGGCGGAACAGCGGCAGGGATTCAAACCAAAGCGTACTCAGTTCGTTTCGACTCTAACTTAAACTTTTATTCCTGCCAATGTTGCCTCTAAAAAAACCCCGAAGTGTTCACTGACAGAAACCACCAGCTGTTTCCGCAAGCAACGGCTCGTCAGCACAGTGCACGCACCATCTGATGCTGCGTTCACGTGATGCTCCGCACGCTACAGCTTCCAAGCTATGACCGCAAACGCGTCATTCCCTCTCTAGTTTCTCGTTTTTATATCGACAATAAATGTGTTTAAAAAGTCAGATTTTGCTGTTTTTGAAAGAAATTGTTGAATTGCGCAGCAGGCGTTGTTTAGTCGTCGGTATCTGTGATACCGTATAACCACAAACCTATGTTCCAAATCCATACAGCTAATTTAATTTGATTTTTTTTCTTCATATCAGCCATTAAATCTTTATAATATCAGCTGGATTCTTGGTATCACAAAATATTTTCACTATTAATTAATCAATTTTGGATTTAAAGCATCCTTCCAGTGAATAGGTGACTCGTCCAAGTGGGATTGGCTCTGGCCCTGTGACCATGATAACAATAAGTGGTATCCGATTTCACAGTTTATTTAAAGGTTCAGTGTATAAGATCTAGGGGGATCTATTTACAGGATATAGTATTCATAATTATGCTTTCATTAGTGTGTAATCACCTGAAGATACGAATAATTATGTTTTTGTTACCTTAGAATAAGACTACTGCGGGTCCTCTTCTTCAGAGTCTGCCATATTGAATTGCCATATTTCTACAGTAGCACAGAATAGACAAAATAAAGGCTGGCTCTATATATTTGCATTTTCTGCACATTTCCACTGTAGTTTCTTCTTCATGCCTACATGGAGAGGATGAGGTGGGATTGCAATCAAAAACACACTGGAGCTTTAACAACTTGTAGGTTTTTGTGCTTGACTTGAAAGTAACGCAAGAAAGAAGATGCAGAATATGGCTAAGGAGGTAGAGTGGACCCAGTGATGGCAGCCAGTGCCATCAGTATATGAATGTGTGTGTGAATGGGTGAATCAGATATGTAGTGTAAAAGCAATTTGAGTGGTCAGAAACCTAGAGGTGCTACATAAGTACAGCCTAATATTATATAATATATGAAAAAAATAGAAAAATATAGCCTCATTTTGCACAACATGAATAAAAAGTAGACACAAGTACAACCACTTACATAGATATTTGTGAAAACCCACATCAATTTTTATGCCTCCACACAACTACCCATTTTAGAGTCTCGTTTTTACACGTTTTTTCCCCATGCTCCTGAAGGCACCATCCTGCCTCCACGCTGAGCAGTTAGTGCACCTGTTTGGGATCAGGGGACAGCAGGCTGGCCGGCTCAAAGAAAACCAGATTTACACCCCATAATGGTTAAATAACCGCTGTCTCTGGTCCAGTTCTTCTGTTGGAGAGTTGATATATATCTTTTTAAAAGGTTTTGTAGTCCCAGTGGAGGGGTCACACTCCAAAGCAGCCAAGCTCGCTGAGATTTAGGATCACAGTAGAAAGAAAGAAAAGAAAAGAAAAGAGAGGGAGAGGTGTTTTTTTAATCAGAGAAGCTACAGAATGCACACTATTTTAATTTTAACTTTATTGCTGCTGCATTCCTGCTGAGTTTGTGGCACAAAGTCCCACTAGAGGGAGACAAAGCACCATTTATGATGCTGATGTGTGTCATGGTAAAACATGCTTAATTGTCCTTGACTGAAATAAATCCCTGTCTGATTTAACTGCAGCACACACAGTCTGTGCGTTAACTCCTCCTGTCCAACCAGGTGTTCCCCCACAGGGAATGGGGATGCATGAAGTCACACACCACCAACTATTTCACTGATTTTGGTGAAACTGGATCATATACTATGGAGAATATGTTTTCTGGTTTTCCCTCTGGTGTCCTCAGGCTGCTCCACTGAGTCTCCTGATGGACAGTAAAGTAAACTACGCCCAGCTATAGATGCTGTTAGCTAATGTTAGCTCAGTTTGTTAGCTGGACTGTGAGCTCAGAGCACCGGGAGAGTGTTAGTGTTTGTACCAGGATGTTTACAGGCACGGGGCACAGGGGAATGCTGACAGGGAGCAAAGCCGATGTTGTGCCAGAACCGGAGCTGGGCTGTTTCTAGTCTCTAAGCTAAGCTAAGCTAACCATATATAGCTATAGCTATAGCTTCATATTTACTGTCCAGACACGACAGTGGTATCGATCTTCTCATCTGACACCACCAAAAGGCAAATAAAAACACACGTTGTGCATATTTTAATGCATTAAAGGTTTATTTGTCACATCAAATAAAAATATGACTAAAGCTCAACTTGCTTACCGCAGGCTCGCGACTCACTACCAAAGAGATGGAGACAAGAAGTGATGAAACAAGACGAGTGAGAGAGGCGCTTAGGAAGCAGGAATCTTCTCTAACGTCATCACTACAGGTTGGTGGTAATGACACACACAAACAAACACACAGGGAGGCAAGCTGATTGGTTGGAGTCAGATAAATGGAGGCAGAGAAAGGAGAGATGAGTGAAGAGTGTTTGAGGAAGTGTTTTGCACTCAGCCTCCTCTCTCCTCTCTCCTGCCTGCTCTGCTCTGCTCAGAGGAGGGATTTGCCCTATCTTCCCTGGCTTAGCACACCATTGTGAAAGCAGTGGGAGGATGGAGAGATGCAGAAGGAGAGAGAGGGAGAGAGGATGAAAGGGAAACAGCTGCTGCCTTTAAACTGATGTTCTTCTTATCGTGATATGATACAGGACATGTTCAGTGACTCAGCCATCAAAGAGCTTCTGGGAAACAATTATATCCTCAGCTTTATGTGCGTGTACGTGTGTGTGGGTGTGCATGTGTGAAATCTGGATGGAAAATGACGTGTTTATTATAGTATATCATAGTGTTGTGTGGAAAGTTTGACAATTCTGATATTCGATCTCATAATTTTGATCCAACATAAGAATTTTTAGTATTTAGCTATTTAATATGGTCTTCCAATACAATGTATAAGCTCCTCTAACATGTATAATAATGCATATAACTGACTGAACCTTCTGATTGATGGACTGGGTGACTAAAAGAGTACTAACTAACACCTTTGCTGTTGGCCTGATCTGATGCAAGGTTGACTGACTGGCTGATAAGTAAGTAAGTAAGTTGTCGGGCATTTCTACGACAGTGCAGATGACTTCAATAATCTATAAATATAATATTTTTCCCACATTGTAGTTCATGTTTAAAATCTCTTCAGGACACAATCAGGATCTCTTCTGTCAGGACCAATGACAGTATAAAGAATGGAGTTACGTCACCCGTAGGTTTCCAAAGCACTGTTTTAAAGCCGTAAATATGTGGCGCTGGAAGCTGCCAGTGTTGCTTGTACTGCTTCTTCTTCCTTCCGGCTAATCTAAATATCGGCAAAGACGTGGATCAAAACGTTGTGGCAGGCCAAATGATGCCTGGGTGCTTGAATAAGCCATTTATAATGGCACTTACCTGTCAATCAAAGCAGCCATGCTGTTAATTATGCGGAACTTTAAGCCTTAATATAATTTGAACAGGTAAGTAAAAAAAAAAAATCATCCCCCTCACAGTTATTATAAACGGGGAAATTAGCTACAGTGACCAAAACTGTTGCCTGAACCAGGCTGTAAACATGTTTATTTCTGCTGTGAAGTTGGACATTTTAACATGGGGACTTATGGAGACTGACTCACTTCTGCAGCCTGTCTCAGGTGGCCGCTTGAGGAACTGCAGTTTTTAGCACTTCCGCATTGGCTTCATTTCCCAGCACCGGAGGTTGCTGCTTGGTCAGGACACAGCTTCATGTTGCTTTACAGCATTTTCCAAAATATCCTTCCTCCCCGCCACCTTTACACTCTCACCTTCTTGTGTTTCTGCTTCAGCAGTGTTCACAGCTCCAAGGCTTTTTTTTTCTCCACATTGCAGATGGTCATAGTGTTACTCCACTCAAGGCGCACACACACATACACACTCACACACACTCACACACACACTCACGACATTGCTCTCTTTGTCAGTGACAATGGTTCAGAGTGCTCTTCACTCGGTTTGCCCTTCTCACAGAGCAGAAGTGTCTCTTGTCCTCAAAAGCTCAGCTTGGTTGAAGATTTGTCAACCCGGTCTGGCCCTGATCTGATGCTTTGTGGCATCAACAACAGAGCAACATCACGTGATGGAGGAAAAAACATTTTGTGGATTTTTAGCCATGTTGGTTTGTCAGTTGATCCACCAATTTTTATCGGCACAAAATTTAGTACAGACATTCATGGTTCCCAGATGATGAATCCTAATGACTTGAAAGTCCCCGGACTTTTCCTCTAGTTTCTGCATCAGGTCAAAACTTTGGTGTTTGTTTTTGCTGATGTTAGCATTTAGCTGATCAATTATGGAAAGGTTAACAGTCCTGAGCAACTTTAATGTTTTTTTTAAACTTGACACCAACATCCATAGAATGAAGTACGATAGCGAGTGCAAGCTGTATAAATGTTCAAAAACATGATTAAATATGAAATTTGCATATACTTATAGTATAGTAAATCTGATTTCAAACAATAATTTATGCAGATAATGAAGTATACACAGTGTTAATGCACAGAGAAGGACACGCACACACATTCAATAATGTGCTGCCAAAAGCAGTACAACATTTGCCATTCTCTGGTGGTTGCGTACACACACATGCACACACATTGGTGGATTAGGCTCCACCAAACCTGCAAAAAACAATGCCAGATAGATAGATAGATAGATAGATAGATAGATAGATAGATAGATAGATAGATAGATAGATAGATAGATCATTAGGACATCAAAGCTGGCAGGAATTCTCCCTCAGAGCCTCATTTTGTCACAAACAGCTGTTAGAGCAACCTCCAACTGGGACACAAACACAGACACACACTGACACAGACACACACTTGTATTTGTGTAACATTAGAAGCTTGCCTGGTATAATATTACAACTCTATGTCACATTGCCAGATGTGTGTGTGTGTGTGTGTGTGTGTGTGTGTCATATTTTGTTCCAAACAAACTACTGAGTCACCGCAATGACCTTCGATATTCAGAAGAAATCTGCACAAATTCCTGTTTTATTTTTAGACTACATAGAGGTAAGACATTACGCTCTGCTACAGCACTATAAAATAATCTGATGTGGGTTTCCTGCTGGGAAATGCTCAGTGTCTTTTATGGGCTATTAGCATAAGGGGCCATTTTCTCGTATTGGGCCAATGGAGCTGAAGAAAGCAATTACTACAGTACCATACTGCTCGATGGGAGGGTGGAGTTTCAAAACAGAAAAATGTGGCTAAGAGGATCAAGGATAAGAAAAAAATGGCAGAGAGAGCCTGGGTGAAAAGGGGAAAAAGGAAAACGTGGGCGATGGTCACAATATCTCTGTGCAACAGAAGAGACGTGCGTCAGGAGCGAGTGAGTGACAAAATGGCACACATAAAGACAGTTAAGAGGAACAAAAGCAGAGTGGCAGCCAATCCCAGTGTGCCGGAGAGTCTCCCATAATCCCGTCATCCACTCTAATCTCTATGACGACGACGTGGAGCTCCATCGGTGACGTCACAGTTATGAATATTCATCAGGTGAATCTGAGCTCTCCACCGAATCCTTCCTCTTCACGATACATGCTCTTACAGTCTTGCTGTTACTTTATATTCCAAAAATACACAATAGCATATCTGAAACAAATCAGGCTGCATATATACAACATTTAAACACAAACAATGTCAAATTCAGAAACGTGGCACGTGTCAAAACACCTCACATTATCACATTAGAGCCCATTTCTTTGAATTCCTGTCCTTGAATGAATTAAATCAGGCTTTAGCAAGTGAGCGTTGGTGCTGACGATAGCTGTTTTGATTGGCCACACTTGAAGGCCAGATGAAAGGCTGTCCCTCATAGAGAGGGGAGATTGTTTAAAGGTGCACATTCTCTTTACAACCAGGTATTTATAGTGTCTTGCAACTCTGCAAATGTGACGAATTGCTGCATGAAGTGCTTGTCAGATTGTTGGTTCGTTCGATTGTTGAAAGGGGGCAGGGACGGGGGAATTCAGACACCGTTTGGTCATCCAACAGACACTTTGGGTGAAGCATACTGACACCCTTAAGATATAAACATATAGTCTGAAAGGTGATGTTTAAGTCTGTAGCAGAAGATGAACTCAGAGCATGATAATGTAGGATGCTGGTGCAAAGTTTTATCATGGCTTGGTAGAAAGAAACAGTACTGCCCTGTGGTACCAAGTCTTGAACTGAACTAGTGGTGGCAGACAAAGGGCGAATCATCCTGATGTTGTACAGAAGCGAGCTCCTGCTGATGATGCCAAGATATTCATAGTCCAGGATCGCCCAGGTTCTTCACTGTCCGAGTCATCGCGACAGTATTGATGGACAGGTCTTGATGTGAGAATCCCTGTCTCGAACGAATGCAAACTCAGTGTTGTCTAGTCTGAGCTTAAGGTATGTGCTGCCCACCCCTTTTTTTTTTGCTTGGGGTCTTCAGGTTGGGCGCTACTACTTTAAATGATGGACACTGAGGGTTCTGTAAGCCTTCATGGTGAGTTGCACCCACAATTCCTCAAAATCATTTGATCAGCGGCTCCTGCAGCACGCTCTGTGAGCAGATGGAGCCCACTTGATGTGACACATGGATAAATACTGTACATGAATGATGCAGCAGCCTCACATCGATGCGGGAATACTATCAGACGCATCATTTCAGTTACGATCTGATTAGAAAAAAAGTGACAAATAAACAGATGGAGAGCAACGCATACACATGATTTTATTCGTATGTGCATGTACACCTCCCAAACACACACACGCTGTCATGTAAACATAGTCCTCTCCATGCTTCCATGTCTTTATCTCCTTCAAACACCTCAAATCTGTCACCTCCTCCAGTCTGCTCATTAACTTTTTTTTCTCTCCCCTCTTAACTCTCATCTTCCTCCCCGCTCTCTTCCTTTCCTGCATCCAGACATCTGTGTGGTGGCTGAGGAGATAAGCAGAGGAGTAATCTATCGGACGGCTAAATCAGAGTGGGTGACACAGCACAGCTGATGCACATCTACCATGTGTGTGTGTGTGTGTGACGTTTTCTCATCAATATTGTGCAGGTTTATGTTGCTGTGTGGCGAGGTTTCTGCTAAAGATTAGATAGTGTTGATTTGTTGAAAAGACCACTGAATTATGTTGCTATCTATGTGTGTGTATGTGTGTGTGTGTGTGTGCAGGGTGTAAGAGCAGATCACACGTCGTTCACTCACGTACACACACACACAAACACAAAATGAACTCACCACAGGCACTTTGAAAAGGTGACTCTTTATTTTTCTAATTATTATACTGTATATAATATTCTTTCTCTCTAGATATAGGTAATCATATTTATATCATGTAAGTAAAAGTGTGCTTTTATTCACAGCATGTGTCCATGTCAGACCGCTGTTAGTTGGAGGTTTACATTATAAAGTATACAGTGAAACTGGCTGGCAGCTGTGTATGTGTGTGTGTGTGTGTGTGTGTAAGTGTGAGCTGTGAGAGTTATACAGTCAGTGTGCCTGTGTATAGAAAGACAAATGTGAGTGCCAGCATGTTTCTGCATGCATGTGTGTGTGTGTGGTGTGTGCGTGTGTGTGTGTGGTGTGTGTATTTGTTGAGGACTAAGTATCTCATGATAGGGCTCAGAGGTATGGAGCAGGATAAAAAGCTGCCCACTGACACAGATTTCAAAACAGTTGATCACCTTCGACCCTTAAACACGTCACCCGTCACAACGCTTTTAGGTGTTTTAAAGTTACGACCCACGTTTTCAGGGGGATTCTTATTCGTTAATGCTACTTCAGGTTCCAGCTGCACATTTGTCTTTACTCGCTTTCGTTTTTCACTTTCATCACAGAGTAACGGCCGGTTGCTATTTACTCTCCTCATCTCCGTCTGAATAGTTTCACCTCAAAGCAAACTGCTACAATGCCTGCAAGATACACTCCCTGAAAATAAAAATAAAAACTTTTTGCTCTTTTGCCAGGTCATTGCTACACATATAATAAACACAACAAGAACAATAATAAAATATTCATCTTTACTTTTACCAATATTCTGGATCTTTTTTTTGTGGTGTTCCTCTTAAGGGACTTCTCTCCATCTTTGTCACTATACGCAGCATAAATGCAAACTCGAATCAAATAAGAAATACATAAAAATGTCGCTAACTTCTCCATCTTTTCTCCTGAGTTTGTGTTCTGGCATGTGTGTGTTTTTTTTAACAGTCCTCAGGTCAGTTTGAAGTCAGGTTACAACAGTGACAGTCTGCAGCCATGCTAGCAGCTCTGTGCTGCACAGCTTTGAGCTAAATGCAAGCATGCGCGCACTGAACATGATGTTTGCATTGTCATTGTGAGCATGTTAGCATGTTCAGCGTATTAGAGCGCAGGTACTAAGACAAAATATGGCTAAGGCTGATAGGAATGTCATTAGTTCTGCAGGTATTTGGACCTGATCTTAGATGACAAGTTATTATAATTCATCCAGAGCAGATGTGAAAGTCTGTGCCTAATTTTATGGCAAGTTTTACACATCAGCCTCATGGTGGCGCTAGATGAAAGGTCGGGTCAGTATTGATGGATATCTTTCCCAAATTTCATGACAGTTCAACAAATAGGTGTTGAGATATTTCAGTCTGAACCAAAATGGTTGACCGACACTGCTGCTAGCATGGCTGAAACCCTTCAGTCACTCTGTAATAATACCAACATTGCGTTTGCTTGGTGTGCGTCCGTTGGTCTGGTAGCCTGACTCTACCCATTACAACATGGCTCAGTAGAAAGTGATGGGCAATTTAGTCTCTTTGGGGCATGGCTTTCTCAGATCTGATAGAATATATCACATGAGCATTGTAGGAACTGGTCTGAATCACGTCATCTTGTGTCCTTCTTTTAAGAAGGAGAAACCTTTAACATGTACTGGCGCTGCTGCACATAAGCAGTTTATGCAAGAGGGAGCCTAAATACACCCGATGCAGAGCGAAAACTCTCGAAGCCTGGTAAAACATCCTGCCATTTTGGGCCTTTCATCCTTGGTCGGTCAACCGTGGCAGCCTCGGATATGTTTTGCATGTAAACAACACTGCCTGAACACGGGGCTTGAGGCGAAACCATAAAAAGCTGTTTTTAATCGCTCTGTTTTTTTGTGTCAAAATAATATATGTAAAATGTAGGACAGGTACGAAATCTCTCTAGCTAACGGGTTAAAGGGCGACACAGAAAACAGGATATTGTTAAGGAAGATGGCAGTCTGGAAAACTCTTGCTAACTCTGCTACTTTAATCATAGAGTCTGTTTAGGGGACTTGCATTTGAAACCAATAATTTACCTGTCCAGAATCTCTCTGTGTGCTGTCCCACAAAAACAACAGACGTTTTAATTCTAACTGGCAGTACAAGTGGGTCGACCTCTCTCGTCGTCTGAAAGAGGAAACCATGTCATGTAAAAACCAAACCTCAACAACACAACAGTTTTACAAGCAGACCAAGCTAGCAGGGTTTTTTCTCCCCCTTTTTCTTGTCTGATTTTAGGAAGTTTGAGAACACAACGAACAGCAGGCTACACCAGGGTGTGCTGATTCAAGACCAGATGTCATTAGGGATTCGATAGATTATTCTCTATCCCGATAAACCCCCTCTGCTGATCCTGAATCAGCCTCACAGGCTGAGACTGAGACAAGTCAGATCTGAGCAGGTGTGTCAAAATGAAAGGCAGACGATCGAGTCAGACCTTTGAAATCAAATTAAAAAAGACTTCCCTCTCAGCCTTGTAACATAAACTCCTTATTCACTTGTAATACACATTATCCGCCTGAAATCACTGACTCCAAAACAGTCCTTGTATCTTGTATGGCTGCGTCTGCTGAGGAATGATCGGGGCAGTTAGCTCTAAAACTGATCCCAGTGCGACCGTTGAATGGTCGTGGGAATGCAGAGGAGGTTATACTGGAAGCCCCATGGCTGATCTGGGAGCTGTCTGAAGGCAGGACAGGCAGGCACTGGGTGCATGGGTGAGGAGAGGCTAACTGCACACGCAGGCACACACACACACACGCACACACACACACACACACACATACACAAACACACACGTGAATATAACCACACGCAAACATGCAGGCACATAACTCCACCCGTAAGCCCTCCTCACACAGTAACCTTGTACGTGTTAGTGTGTGTGTGTGTGTGTGTGTGTGTGTGTGTGTGTGTGTGTTGGTAGCGAGTGCAAAGTGTAAAGAGCTTATAGCATGTGTGTTTGTCTCAGAACTATTCCATTAAATTCACATTTTCTCAAACAGTTCTTCTGGTCCTCCGTGTTCGATTAGCTGGCTCAGTGTACTTGAAGTTCCATTGAGGAGCGACACATCAGCGACAGAAACAGTTTGTTGTTTTTCTCCCATAGAAACACTTATAATGATTTTTTTTTTTTTTTTCCAAACATGACACAGTGATTTTTCTTTTAACAGGACACAGTTATCCCCACACTGCACTGGGCAAAGCTGAAGCTGTGAGTGTGTACTGCATCAGTGTGTGTGTGTGTGTTTCTGTGCATAAATGAATAAATAAATGTCTGTGTATGTGAGCATTAATGTGTTTCTATACTCATGAGGACCTATATCCCGCACAACCCGTGCTTAATATATGGAAATCTTTCTGTTTAGATAAGTTTGGTAAGTAAGAGCAATTAATTCATACGCGATGATTAACATCTTCACTTGTGGTTAATATCTTAATTTGCTAAATTTTAAATTAATTTCGCCTGTGATATCATTATTTCATCACAATATGAGTGTGTGCTCAAGGCCTCCTTCCATCGCCCTGATATGTGTAACGTTTAAAACTGTTTTAATTTGAAAGTGCCAACAGATGACCAGGGTAGAGGATTTGAGTGAAGTTGTTAAAGCGCATTATTTTGGATACTTTTCTCATTTGCAGTTATATTTTATCATTTGATTTGTTTGATCAGGAGATATTGGCAGTTAATGCTCATGCGCCTCTATGGATTTTTTTGTCCATTTGGGCAATTCTTTCCTCTTTATCTGGACATCATTTCGGCTGTGTTGGTTGTTTGTGACAAAGTTTCTCTCCTGACAAATTTTGGAATTCAAATTTTTCTAATACATCAATAGAACACTGAAAAAATGTACTACCCTCTTAAGTAATTAAGGACAAAAATGTTATAAAAACTTTGTTCCTGCATAATTCTCTAAAACATCTTCAGCCCTGCTCAAAACCACCAAACATTCAGTCATTTTGAGGGTTTTAACCCTTTGAATGCAAGTCTTTACAGCAGTTTTTTTGGAAGTGAACATCTTTGTCCTTAATAACTTAAGAGGGTAGTGAATTCAACGCATGAGGGTTAATGAAGCTGCATAATTGTTGAAAACTACACAGGGGTGCAATGTAATACAGCCCTGCAATAAAGCGTTACTTCTATGAAGTAAAATGCTCTCTTTTTTTTTGGCACTGTCAAATCTACACTGTGGTTCAAATCTACAGGGTATTTGAGGCTGTCGTTGAGTTTCATGAGAGTGTCTCACATCGTAAATGGTTCATATTGTTTTACAGACCAATGTATTTGATTGCATTGAGCTCTGCCTGTAGCGCATTGGGTCAGTAAGTCCTCAAAAGTGTAGCAACCTTACAGTGAATGCATGTATGTATGTGCATATATGTGTGTGTGTATTGCACTTTCAGTGTTGAGTGTCCCGCTGACAAACTGCAAAGTGACCTCTGGCACCAGTGAGGTGAGGTTAATGTCCACGAGAGATCGTCCGAGCGCTCCACTGTCTCTTCCTCTCCTCCCGTCTCAGAGGCTTCAGATGTGATCAAAACAACACAATCTCACAAACCACATCAAAGTAGAAAATGAAACTAGAATAATAGAATATTACAAAGACTACGACCCCTGCTTCCCCAACTCTGCTCCCTTCCATCAAACCCCCCGTTAATAGATTAATAACTATAATATGTGACAGAGTTTGTCATCCTCTGCACAGTGGCACCTTTAGAGTAGAATAATTTTTTACTAATAATACAATTATTTGTTGTTGATATCAGAGTATCAAAGCTGTATGGCGGTAAGAAGAAATAGACAGAGGCCTAGTCTCAAAAAGCACCCTATGCTCTATTAGAGTAAACATCATTAAACACAGCACAGGCTCACGGGCCCTCACACCCTCGTAAGGTGTCTTAAATGTAGCAGTCCAGTATCCCTACGGAGTTCAGAGATTAGGGTGCCGTTTGAGACTCGATTAGAGATACAGCGAATGTAAGCACTGGAAGCGGATGGATATGGCATGCATGGTTTGAAAGGTCAATGCTGACATGGCTCATGGATGCGGATCTGAACTCTGACCCCTAACAGACCTCTCAGGATCCGAGGGGCATCTGATGTGCTGAGCTACATAGCTACTACTGCTGAGTCAGTATACTGCAGGAGATCCTGTGCAAAAAAGAGTACTTAGAGCGGTGAACCTATGATCTAAAGCTAACCTGGAGGCCGTGATATACAGGAAAGATTTTGAGTAATATTTGGCACCAAGTATGATTAACGATATTTTGCTAATATATGTTTGATCCTTAAGCTAACTCAAATAAGTCTTAATTAAAATTATCCTACCTCTGCTTAAGGCAATAATCTTCATCTCTAATTACTTCACCGATCTAACCTAAAGATAGCAAAACAAAAACCAGCAGCTAACCTGTAGCTAACATGAGTAGAAAGAGTACAGTCTTTGCATCTTCCCTACCTCTGCTTCTCCACTGCGAGAAGCGCGTTACGTCGTTAGTTAACTGTTCGGCTGGTTTAAAAAACGGTTGCTCCTGTGCAAAAATGGACTTTCCTTCCTACCATCCTCCACCCTTAAAACGACGCTGCTGCAGCGCTGAGCATAAAAAGCCCTTGTGTGCTCCTGTCCTTTAAAAATTAAAAGCCCTTGCTTTGAGAAAAGCATTTTTTTTCCCTTTCACAGCCCATGACAACTGCTGTTGTAGTTAGCTTGCAAAATTAATATTTACACTCGGACGACAGCAAGAGCGAGTCCGCGGTGATACACGTTTTGTCCCTTTAAGCTCCCTTTATGGCGTCAAAGACAGTGGATAAGACAGCAGCGTCATAAATTAAACAGTATGACTGAGGTTTAAAACATCTTTTATTATCAGGGTAATAACTCTCAGAGTAGTAGTAGTGGTAGTGGTAGTGGTGGTGGTATCAGCTTGGTGTTGTTTCATGTTTAGTTTATACAAAACAGTGCAATGGTGGCTTAGGGAGGTAACAAAGGAAACAGAAATGTGTATTTTTTTGTGCCCTCTTTGAGTTTCACGCTCACTTTTTACTCACAGAGAGAAAATACTGTTAACATTTATACTTAGCTATGCACAATCTCTCTCCAAAAGTCTCCCCTTCTCTCTGTTTTATGGCTATTTTGCCTCCTTCTCACTCCATCACAGCCCCTCTCCTTGGATGTGTGTGTGATCAGGTGTTGTCCAGTGACCTGATGAATGCACTCTGTAATAAAGCGTCGTCTTCTTGGGTCTTTATACGTGTTGTAAGAGCCTAGATTTACTAATAATTCTCTGTCTACACTTAGATCAGAGACAGGAAGCGATAGATCAGCAACAGACTGTGCAAAAAGACAAAAATGAAGCCTGATAAGGTGCATTTAGGAATGGGGAAATCCACAACAGCACAGATAGAGTATTTAACATGTCTATTCATTTAGAGACATCTTTATCTCACAGCCACCGATGCCTAAGACCTCAGAAACATCTCCTAAATGTCACCAATTAACACTTTTTAGCTACGATGACACTGATCCAGCCTCATTTGCGCCTCTCGTCTCTCCTCTCGTTTGACACTCTGTCCTATTCATCCAATCGCTGCGTGGATTCGAGCCCCTCTATCTTCTCTCTTCGCTTTCATAAACGAGCCCTCTCCCTCACTTCCTGTCATCTTGCTGAAACTAAGGGGCTCTCCACCGAGGCAGAAGAGTCAAAACTCAGCGCGATAAATCATGTGCAGCTCATATTAATGTGCGGCAAAGAACTTGAATGCTTAGCCAGCACTTGGCTTTTTAATACAAAATGGTGCCAACACCGGTGTACAGGGAGTGTCAGAGAGTGCATCAGCTTCGTATCCGGATACAACCTCGACCAAATCTAAGCTCAAATCTGCCCATGCATTTATTATTTTTATGTTTATCTGAACATATAGGAGACGTGTGTAAGCTTGTGCGTGTTTGTGCAGATGTATACATGTAAGGGAGAGAAAGAGGAGGAGAGGCTGTGAGTGATCCTCTTCCACCTATTTATCTTTAAGTTCTTTCTCTGCAGATCCTCAAATGTAGAAGAGCGATGTGTACTTTTAGTCTGAGGTGAGCATTTTCTCCGTGTTTATTTCTGCTGCTGCAAATTTTGACAATAGTTCTGGCAAGAAAAGAGAACTTTATGTTAAATTCATCTGAAAGGTAAGAGGTAGTGGGCAAACAAAACAAAAAAAAAACCTCCATCTGTTTGTTTAATGTCTTTTTGGCTCTGCCTTAAAGCATATTCACAGCTCAGCGGTCTCCTCTCCACAGTACCCTGAACCAAGAACCTCCAGAAAAACCCCTAACTAGTCTACGACGAGCGACACCGAACGGAAGACAGGACCTAAAAGAGGAAGGGAGAGGGTGAGAGGAGGAGGGCATTGGCAGTGAGGTGGGTTATGGGTTGGGTGGGTGGGGGCTACACAGAAAAATATGGAAGGTGAAAGAGTGATGAGTGAAGGCAGACAGACAGACGGACAAATATTTGATCATCTCTTTAAGTTTTAGGTGAAGAAAAATAAATTGACGAGATGACTCGTGTGGCTGGAAACAGGGGTAAAAGGAAGCACCAATGATCTAACATTACCATCTAAAGTTAGTTTTGTTGAGTCACACCTTTTTCCCCCCTAACAGCTGATCTGTAGTCAGTGTACGTCATCACTAAACCACTATGCAGATTTAACAACTGACCTGGGATCAGAGAGATGGGGGTGAGTCTTACCAGGAATGAGCTCGATTCAGTTTCAGTTCAGTCGGTCACGAAGTGAGCTTCGATCAAATCAGTCAAAATGAAAGGAGCGTATATACAACATGTATAGAAATAATAACGAGTGCCACACGTGTGCTGCCAAACTGCGTCGTCAATTCGTATTTTGGATCCGGCTGAACTGAAAATGAATTAATCCCGATCCTGAGGTGTTAACTGGCGCACTTTTAAATAGCATCGCAATCAGAGAGACAGCTCGGAGCTCCGAGGCTGTTCTCCGCGCTAATCCAACGCTGCTGCTATCCAAAGTGTCAGGAGGACAGAGGTCAAAAGGTCAAAGATCACGCAAAGTCTCTCACCTCTTTCCTCGTCTCCTTAAGTTCACATTATCATTTTTTTTTTTAAGGAGAAGTTGCCCCAAACAGCAAACCACTTATACGATATGCTTTTAAGCTTGGGTCAACCCCCGTGTCATCCCCAGAAAGTCAATTTATGAACATAAATTGAATGTGCCTTCATATGTAAGGAGTTACAGGTATAACTACAGTGATATGTGGTAAAGTGGAGTTGGGAACAACTTCTCCATCAAAACCGACCCTGCTACACACACTGAAACTCTCACAGGGCTCAGGATTCACAGTTCAAAGGCTAAAAGTTCACAGTTCACAGTCAAAGTTTATCAAACCCCTTGTCCCACCCCGTAACCCTGTGTGTCCCCTCCTTTCTCTTGCGCTCCCCCTGTATTTCTCGTCATCCTTCTCTTTGATACTCTGATTGGGCGATATCTGCAGCCAACACCTCTCAGACAGGCGTGGTCCTGCGGTTGGGGTCCTTGCTGTAGTCTTTAGTGAGCGTGCTGCTCTGGAGGAACTCCCTCTCTGAGTTGAGCAGCCCGCCCATGCCGCCGGATTTGGTGCCGGCGTTGCCTGCCTCGCGTGGGTTCAGCGTGTACATGGGCATCTCGGAGGCAGCAGGCCCCGTGTAGCCGCCTTTCCCCAGCGGTGAGGCGTCGCGGCTGGGGGCCTCAGAAGAACGCACGCTGGAGCGACGCCGAAAGCGGTAGCGGTAGGACGGGATGCGGCTGAAGGCGGACTTTTTGATGAGCTCGGTGCGGGACTTGGCCCGTAGCTTGCGATGCTTCTCAATGAACATGTGCACGGCCAGCACGCCCACCATTTCTGCCATGATGAAGGAGAGGGCGCCAAAGTAGAAGGACCAACCGTAGGAGTAGGACTTTTTGCTGTCGCTCTGCCCTGGGTCACCCGAGTTGGCTGAGATATAGACAATAATTCCTATGATGTTGCTGAGCCCTGGAAGAGCGGGAAAGAAAGAGAAAGACAATAAGAGATGGAAGAGGAGAGGGCATCTCATCTGGACAAAAACAATGAAAAAACAGGAAAATGTCCCAAACTGTAAGGGACAGAGTTTGGTTAGGAAATGAAATAGAAGAACAGAAGTTAATGCACAAGAACCAATAAAAAGACTATGCATCTATAGCAGTGTGTCTCAAACCTTTTACACCATGTACCACCTCAGAATATATTCGTTTCTCCAAGTAACACAACTATAACAGACGTTAAAATCCTATTCAGATACAGACATTTTACGCAGGAGAAAAAAACTTTGACCTGATGATGGCGCTAGATGGAATTATTATTAAGATTTATATTATCCAGAAGGGATCATGGATGTCTGCACCAAATTTCATGCCATTTCATCCATTAGTCATTGAGATATTTCAGTCTGGACAAAAGTGGTGGCCCAACTGACTGAGAGACCGACGTTGCCATCCTTAGAACTATGCTACTAGAACGGCTGTGAATCAAAAATGACATAAGACGTGATAAAGTGGCAGATTAAAGAGAGTAAACGTGATTGAAAAAGTGCTAGAGCAAAGATTTGAGAGCCCCGGGTGGAGAAGAGGAGTGACGAGGGCGACAGCCAGATGAAACAAAACAAATAACGGGAGGCGAACATCAGAGAGAGGGAGTGGATCTTGATGGAAACGTTGGAGAGTCATTCCACGCAGCTGGGCGCTCTTATTCCATATCATTAGTCCAGAATACAGTGCTCATGCAGTGTGGTGGAACGCACAGAATGGGGACAATTAGCCAGCTGTAATTAACCAGAATCAGCCCCACACTATTGTGGTAAATAATTACCAATTTGGCTCCATGAATTTACGACAAAACCCAATGGGACCCTACACATCCCACTAAACAGCAATTACAACCCTTTGTGTGTGTGTGTGTGTGTGTGTGTGTCAGGGGCAAGAGTGTAAGTGTGTGTGTGTGTTTATGAGAGTGTCAGCATCCATGTGATAGATTATGTGTGTGAGTACGTATGTGTGTTTACACTCTCACACCCTCGCAGTGCATCACAGCGGCATCACGGTATTCTTGCTGATTGATTAATCAGCTGCTGTGCCCAATTTCCACACTCTGACTGCTCACACAGGCACTTCTGTGTGCTTTAGATGCCTAACGGGCTTCTTCTACAAATATTTGAGTGCTGCACCTCCTCTGTTTAAAGTGGCTACACACACACACACACACACACACACACACACACACACACACACACTCAGACACACACACACGTCCCTTGTTGCTATCTCAAATGCAGCGGACATCCTTGTATTTAATTACCTTGAGATCACACAGATTTCAACCTGCTAAGCTCCTCCTGTAAGACGAAGGTGTTTTAAGTCATTTGGCTGATGCTGCAGCTAAAATGGCCGCTACGTTGTGTTTAACAGTGTTGTCATGGAGACGAACATCTGTGCACTTACAGCGTGTTGCATCTCATGCACTAAAAGTGAATCATTTCTCATTATATATCTATGTTTTTCATAACTCTGAAGGGATACTCTGCATGGCAACATGAAGTACCACAACTTCAAGATGCACTGGACACACATCAGGGAGAAAATCAGAATACAAAACATTTAATCACTGACATTATCAAACAACAAAATCGCCACAACTTAAGTAACCAAGAAGTTGGGCTGAATTCAGGGTTAAAAAAATAATACTTGGTTATTGATTATAGAGCAATGATAACAGGATGTGCAACCTGGATGAAGTTAAGACACCTGACATAAGGTTATGAGATGAATCCACCTGAACCAGAACCTGATCACTGCTCTACATTAGAGTCAAGATGTAAAAGGTGTGTCCTTCAGTGAAGAACAACAACTTCTTGCTCTAGATGCAGGACCTACTTCATGCAATCTAGTACACTGATGACTGATCACTGTACCCCCTCTAAAAATAGAGAAGACACTATTTCCAACAAAAAAAAGACACACACACACACACAGTCCAGTCTGACCTGCAGAGACGAAGAAGATCCCTGCACTGAGGATGACATTGTGTCGGCTCCGGTAAAACTCACTGGCGGCCACGCAGAGCCCCCCCAGGAACAGCAGGCCCACGCTCATGATGGGGAAGATACTGGAGGCACGCACAGCACCTGTAACACCCAAACACACACACACACACACACACACACACATAAGAAGGAAGTAGAAACACATTTATAACTGAAAGGTACAAACATTTTGTGCTGTGTAAAGTTGTTGCGGGATGTAACTGTTAGTGTTGGAGGTGCATTGTATATGTATATTCTGGGTCAAAGTTATGGGAGTCCCGGTTGGATTGTTTGTTTCAGGAATCACTTTGACAGCTGGTTTATGTTTATTTAGAAACAGATTTCAAAATAAGCTTTTTCAGTTGTCACGATGGGTTTGAATATAACCCCCAGAATTATTCTAAGGTTGGAAAACAGCTTTCAGATTTGACAAATATGGGTAAATGGGATGGTCAAGAGACTGTGCTCAGTATGAAAGTTGTGATTTGAATACAAATGGACAAATTCAGCCAGAGGAAAGACACTCGTGAATGTGACAGTTTAATTTTATGTAAAGTTAATTAGTGAGGTTCAGGAGCAGGGCCACACCTCTAATCACCTGTGAAGCTACTTGTAATCAAGTGGCAACCTCCATGTTTGTGAAGTGAAGCCAATGCAGAAGTGCCAAAAAAGTGCAGTTCCTCAAATGTCCACTTGAGGCTGGCTACAGAAAGAATCAATCTCCATAAGCCCCCATGTTAAAATGTCCACCTTCAAAACATCCAAAACATGCTTACAGTCTGCTACTTTCCTGTACCAACGGTCTGAATTTCAAGTTGTTCAAATTATGTTATGGTGGAGAGTTATGCATAATTCACAGCGTGGCTGCTTCGATTGACAGGTAGGCGCCGTTACAGGTTGCTTGTTTGAGCAACCAGGCATCATTCAGCCCACCTCAGGTCCACCAATGATCCACGTCTTTGCCGTTTTTTAGATAAGCCAGGAGGCAGAAGAGGCAGGCCTACCAACATGATTGGCAGCCGGAGCCACAGAGTTTGAGCTTCAAAATGGCTCTTCAGAAACCTGTGGGTGACGTCACACTTACGCTGCCCATTCTTTATACTGTCATTGTTCATCCAATCATCCAATCACTTCACTACTCTATCCCTACCTCTGTTCATCCCTACCCACATCCCTTCATCCTCTCTTCACTCCTTCACTCCTCACTTCCTTCACTCCTTTTACTTTCCACATCTTGTTTTGACATAATATTTTCAGCTGTGACCTGTGATGACTTGCTGCCAACCTTTTTTTTAAAATTTAAAATCAAGATGTTTCCTGTGATAAATTGATTAATTTTGAGACATTAAACCTAGAATTAAAGTGCAAAAACAATTTAATTCACCAAAAGAAGATAAACTGGAATAAAAACAGTCAAAATGTCTGCATGGTTCCACATCAGTTAGTACTTTAGAGTCACTGTTTCATTTTAAATCCTCTGTGCTGGAGGACAGAGCTAAAACAATGAAAAATGTTTCACTTTGCACACACACACACACGAGACAGACACACATTGGCCAGTGTGCTGCTACATGCTTGACTGCGTCTGAATCCAGAACATGTTAAAGCATTCAGAGGCCTCGCTTGAGAGAGAGGGAGATGGATGTAAGAGGGAAAAGATGGACTAAAACCAAGACAGATGGAGAGTCGCGCTGACACATATGCAAGACGAAAATAATGAATAGCGGAGATGATGAAAATGAAAGCGAGGCTTCAGTGGGAGTGAAATATTTGTCAGAACCCCATATGTGTGCATGATGTGACACCATATTGAAGGATATTTGTAAACAGCTTGTCATGCAGAACCGAGCTGCGTGGATTTTTTTCCATAACAGCTGATGCGTGCTCGTACATCACAGGTGTATCGTTACAAAAAAAATGAAACACCCTGTGAGTCAAATATTTGCCTGAATGTGAATCTGTTTTCATTTCCAACATGACTGACAGCTGCAGGGACCAGTGGCGTTGCGCGGTTGAGCCGTAAGCCCCGCCCCTCTGGCCCACACCCCTGGGCTGTATGAAATGCCGGTCACTAGGTCCCCGCTCCCCATTGGCTGGCTGGCTCTGAGGCCTGTGATCTAATTGGCTGCCTCTGGGGATGTTGCTCCGTGTTCAGTGAAGCGATGAGAAAGAAGCACAGGCTGAATCCATTTTTTCTTTTTTTCGTTGTTGTTGCTATTTTCTCACTCCGTCCATCTTTACTCTGTCTTTACAGACAGAGCCCCCTCCTCTCTGTTATCCACTAAACCATCCTCTCTATCTATCTGTATGGATGCTTCCTGTTTACCTCCATCCTATTACTCTTTCTGGAAATAACAAGGTGCTCCTTTCTTTGTGCTTCGTCATTTTCTCATCATGCCTGTGTTTTTTCTCTTGTTTTTCTCGTGTTTACTGATAAAACTCTGCCATCTGTTTACATCTGTTGTTCTCTCCATCATATCCTCTCTGTTCATCTCTCTCCTCTCTTGTGTTTTTTGTAGCTACCGTTCATTCTTGCAAGCCAGTGTTACGCAACATAATTCTATCACATCTGCAGTGATATCATCTCTGCTGGTTGCACACACCTCAGTGTTTCTCTTCATAAAAGATGTTTGTCAATTCACTGTTTGTCTGATCAATCGTTAGTCTGTCTGTCTAACTAACTTACAACTTACTGCAGTAACAGCAAGAGTGTTATTTCTAAGGTCGACACAGATGCATGTCAGTAACTAACTGCATTTGTTGGAATGGATGGCATTGTGTATCTTTTCTACCATAAAATAGCAGATTTAAAAAACATTTTTTTGGCCTTGACGTGTAATCAGATGAATGGTTTCTCCAGTATGGTTGCACAATCACCTGCAAGAAGTACATAACACTTGTACCAGCACTACAGGCCAGTGTCATGCCAGAACTGGAGCTGGGCAAGCAGGCAATGTAACTGGGCTAAGTAGCCTCTATGGACATAATGACAGAGGCGATGAGACTGAAGAGGATGTTGATGGAGGAAGCTAGGAGATAAAAGGAGAGAGTGAGCGAGCAAGAAGCAGCCAGACAAGAGTAAATCTGGGACTGACTTTTAGTCATTGGCGAGAGCTTTGTGAAATAAAAGGCTGAAAGACAGACGCCAAGTCGGGCTTCTTCTTGTTGGCAGACTAGGCAGTAATAGTAGCTGGTGTGTGTATGTATGTATGTATATGCACACGTGTTGTGCTTGTGTTTTATCAAACTTACGGAGGAGGTATTCAGCAGCATCTGCTTCATAGTCAGCGTCTTCTGGGAAGTGATCAATCTTCTTACACACACCTCTGAATGTTCCTGCAGAGGAGAAACACAGAGAAGTTCAGATCTTTATTCTTACACAAGATAAAATGAAAAACTTGAAATGAAATTTGTTTTACTTGAACAGACACACGCACACACACTGGATTTCTACTGGTATTCCACACAGATGGATGAAATCAAGATCAAGATCAATTTATACCAAAGTATATTTACTTATTCCATCTGTCTATGAGATGCTGGCTCCCAACTCTGGTTCAAAACTTTCTGAGCAATAACGCCATGATGTCATGTAAACTTTGCTAACTTTGTCTTTGCTATGGAAGTTGTATCTTTCAACAGGGCGTTGCTTACATAATTCTTTAATGGTCACAGGCACTACACTTATGGGTAATGAGAAATGCTTGTTTCTTGCGTAGCATCATTGCACTTATTCATATTTGGCTTGACTGAAGTCTTATTAAAACTGGGATTTGAAATTGCTGTCTTGTTATTGTTATTTCTGTGTGGACCCCAGGAAGACTAGCAACCTATTTGTGGAAGCTAATGGGAATCCAAATAAAAATAAAGATTAAATAAAGAAGTACTGCAAAGTCTGGAATAATTTTACCGTTGCAATTAAATGCCTGAAATGCAAAACTGTCCTGATCTGTTATGATGGCAGCAACGACTAGCTCCTTTGGCTATCATATCATGTATGAGTATCTATACAGCAACATTAATGCATGATTAGGGTTAGTACAAGGTTAAAATGAATTAGTCAGTTATGTTTTAGTCATGAAAATGTCAGATATAATTGCAAAAACAGCTGGAGTTCGATTGTTGAATCAATAATCAGTCATCTTGAGTGATTGCACTGCTTCAAATCACATTTTCAGGAGAGTGAACATGCACGCATCCACATACAAGAACATGAATATATACGAAGAGCAGAAAAACCAGCAGAGGAGAGAGAGAGAGAGAGAGAGAGATGACAGATGATGCAGGACAGAGCTGTAGCCTTCAGGGTATATGTGGGAAACACCAATGAAAAGCCTTATCACACCCAGCACACACACACACACACACACACACACACACACACACACACGATTACCACTTTGAATATAGAAACACACGCTAAAATACAGACATCAAGTGTACACACACATCAAGCAAGCTCATTAAACTGATACATGAACACTATCAATCATGCATGCAAGTAAAAGCCTTTATATCAATGCATGTCAGTTGGTGGGTGTGTGTGTGTGTGTGTGTGTGTGTGTGTGTGTTTGTGTTGTATCGACTAGGATGCAGTCTCCTACGAGCGTGCCGTGTGTCGGGCAGAGAGTGACTCATCCTCCTTGGTACAAGTCCTCCTCAAACACACACATACACACACACACATGGAAGAGTGTTTACGTACATGCTGTGTGTGTGAGTGAGTGTGTGTGTGTGTACACTGCATGTAGCTTAATTCCCACCCATCATTCAGTCCCATTCACACATGGTCAACACCACAGGGGATAGAAAGAGGGAGAGAGAGAGAGAGAGAGCGATGGGGGATGACTGAGGAGGGATGAAGAGGAAGAGGAGAGAAAGGGAGATGAAGGAGGATGAAGAGAGAGGAAGCGGTGGTTGAAAGAGGTTTGGCGGTAAAACGACACAGCGGAATTCGAGGAGAAATGGGAGGATAGAGGCTGAAGAAGAACAACGAACGTCTCAACCTAATTGCTTATTTGCATATGAAGAGGTTCTTTCCAGTACCCACACTCGGAAAATCATTCATAAATTGATTCATCCAGCTCACGGATAGTAACTAAACTCTAACCGAGACTATGATTGACAAAAAAGACGTTTACAGAGTGTTTGGTATCTAGATTTCATAAAGGAATGATCTGTAAAATTTTCATATGAATTAAAGGCTGTTTTGCTACAACAAATAAACACGAGTGTATGCGCAGAATCATCCTCAAACAGCCTCTTAATGCTGTCATCCTCGTCTTTTCATACTTTCATTAATGGATTTCTGATTTTTTGTGTGAAGGTACCGGTTCACAAATGAAAGGCAGAAACGCACACATGATTTCAAAATGGATGCTATGGCTGCTTTTACTTAAATCTGTGTCTGCATCCACGTTTCCTGCTCTCCATTCTCTGTCCTGGTGATCCAGAGTGAGGTGTTTTTGTGTCTCAATCGGGAACAATTTTTATAACTGACTGATTGATTTGAGTACAATTTTTCTGGCTGTGCTTTTTAAATCTGAATATTTTTTGGTTTCCTTAGTCATCTTAAATCTTAAGTAAACTTAATATCTTTACGTTCTGGAGACATTTGAAGACATCGGCTTGGACTCCTGTTGCATTAATTAACTATAATTAGCTGCATCCTTAAAGGTCCAGTGTGTAGGATTTAGTGCCACCTAGCAGTGAAGTTGAATGAATACTCTCAGATCTCTCACACTCTCCTTCCAACCTCTCACTGTGAAACTGTGAAAAGGCCACATCTAGATCAGTGTTTGGTTTGTCAGTTCTGGGCTACTGTACGGGGGGTATTTTAGGTTGAGGATTATTACAGATTTGTTGTGACTCAAAATAAACTACAGTGCCCATGTTTATTGTAATGAAAATGCCAATTCAACAGTGTGTCTCACTGATGTGTCTTAAATCGTTTCTGGACAACAATGAAGCTCTCTGGCACAGAGGAAGAAGATATATCAGGCTTTGGCTAGACAGAAAACACTTGTTAGCAGGATCATTGTTGCTTTCTGTCTTTTCATGGGATTTGTTGATAATAATAACAAAAAAAAACCTTGTCTTTATTCTTTAATGTGGCCTAGTTTTGATTGGAGTCACACAAGGTAATTGTAGCCTTAATTCAATGTTTCAATTTAATCATATAGCGCCATATCACAACAAAAGTTATCTCATGACTTTAGCTTAGCTGTTCCTGTTGGACGCTTTAAGATGTAAATCATCATCAGTCATAGAGCTCTACCTTGTGTCTGCCGGGCGGGAAATTTATTATACCTCCTGCCTTTTAATGTATCGAACCATCCTGATGTATGGAGCACCAAACGGCCTCATGCAATCAGATGCCAGTGAAGCGATGCACACTCACACACACACACACACACACACACACACACACACACACACACACACACACACTCACTGATGAGCATAGAGGATGGTCTGCAGGCAACAGAGAGATGGATGGCTGCTTTTATTTCTCTCGCCGTGCGCCGAGCATCTAAATCACAACTGAATAAACACAGTTAAGAGCAGAGCGAGCACGCACGCACACACACACACAGAATACAACCCTCATTATCACACACTTTTGTGTTAGTGCACCTGATGATGTCACACTAGAACACACTAAAGATGGTTTGCTAAAAATAACCTCAACACACATGCACACACACACACACAGGAGACAGTCATTAAGACTGCTGTGTTGGACCTTCAGGTCAGCATGTTCATCATGATAATGTGCGAGTAACAAACAGCGCTCTGGGAATCTTTAAAACAATAAGACACACACATAAACACACACACACACACACACACACACAAACAGGGAAGGGAGAATATACGGAGATGTGTAGCTGACAGTATGAACTGAAATATGCTACTTTTACTGTAAAAACAACAATCATACAAATCACATTCACCCCTCTGTACACACATTAATATTGTCTGATTGGCTACCATGTCAGGTGCCAACTGTTCACCAAAAGGGCGCTAATCACACTCACACACCGATGGCGCAGCCTTCAGGAGCAATTTGGGGTTCGTTATCTTGCCCGAGGATGCTTCAAGGAAGAGCAGGGGGATCGAACCACCAATCGTCTGATTAGTGGACGACCCTCGCTTCCTCCTGAGCCCCTACAAGGCAACAGTTTGTATGTTGTTGTTGGATTCTAGTCTTGATACTGATCTGATATGTGTTTAGAGTGGCAGAAAAAGGAAATAGCCACGTCATGTCTTGATTTATTTAGTATTTTCATCTACTGATTGTCAATATAGTATATAGATGTATTTTGATTAATGTCTAAGAATGATTAGACAAACAGATTTATTGGATTGTCCAGCTTTGGCTGATGTATACACTTTCTAGTCATTTTAGACATTAAACTTTATATTGTGCATTCATTCACAGATTATTATATTTGCTTATCCTGTTCAGTTTCACAGGTGGGCTGGATTGTATCCCAGCATAGAAGGGTTAGTAGTAAGAAAACAACATGGACAGGTTGTCACCCTATCAGAGGACAAATATGGACCAGAGATGGAGCAGAATAACAATCTGGATCAACAGAACAGACACAGACACTGCTGTCAGTCTGCAACCAAATGTGTGTGTTGCCCACACTGAGGTTTTGAAGAGCTACCTCCAAATGTTGTATCAGTGAGTGAGTCAGTAGCTGTCACACAGACTTATGTGTCACATCCAGCCTATGATCTCATCAAAGAGAAACCAGTGCAACAGTGCAACCAGGCCGTATGTGTGTGCACACACACATGAATGAGAAAGAGTTTATGAATAGGTTCATCACAAAGATTGGCTTGAAAAGGTTTTTAAATTTCTTGTTTAGGAATTAAAAAGCTGTCAACAAATCCAGGATCACTGCAGCAGACAGGTTTGATTACATCCCTTCTTCTTGATCTTTCCTGTAGAGGTTTGTCTTACTTTCAACCTTCTTCCTTTGACATCAACATCTCCATTTCGTTTGCCTCTGTCACTTTCACCTCCTCAATTTGCTTTCCTCTCCCTCTCTTTCTCTCCCTCTCTCTCTCTCCCTCTCTGTTAATTCAGATTGATTATGCTGTAAACCTCAACTTCAATGATATTAGCCCTTCAGGTTGCAATGGCTCTATTTAAATATCACTAAGCTCTTTAGCTCAGAACAAAACCTCCAGAGGAGACAGAGGTGGGCAGAGATCCACCTAACCTTTCAGAAAAAGTGAATTATTTTAGTGTGGGTATTTAATTCAATGTCAACAGCTTCAACAAAACACAAATACAACATTACAGTACATTTCTTAATATAAAACCAATATTAATATCTAATCTGTGTTCCAACACTTGGAAATGGAGTGTGTGGCTTCTATGGCAAAATCCACCGCGAAGGCCTCAAGTGGATAAAAAAATAAAGAGCCATCAATATATACACATTTTCTGTAATAACAGAGCTTTTTAAACATAATTAAAATCGTTGCCCACATTTCCTCTGAAAGAAAATCTGTGATCTCATTTGAGAGATAAACAGATCCCTAACAAGACCAATAAAATAGACTCACACAGGTTTATCTCCAGATAAGAGAGTACACAATTAATCAATAAACAATTATTTGCCGCTCGTGTTTTATGTCTTTAAGAGACGTTCTTCAGTTCTTGTAATCTTACTCAAACCTGCACACGCCCAAATCTCTCCATGATGGCTGACTGAATGGAGGCTCCTAATTAATGTCCCTTATTAAGATGCAACATAAGCAGTAGATTTTGACAAGCTGTTCACAGTAGTGGAGGTTATTGCAGCGATTAAGGCCGTCTCCCTGAGACTTCACCAAGCAGCCGTTTCACTAATACTGAAGTACAAAGAACAATTACCGTGCACTTCCTAATGGCCACTTTCATTATTAAATGTGCACAGCAAAATTCTAGGGGAATTATATCAGCGGCCGTTTGGATGTAGTACTTCCCAATATTATTTTGCCTGATCAGAGGGGGTTCATAAAATAATAGGACTGCTTGCTCTTCCTTTTTTTATCCCTACTACATGCTACACAGCTGAACTTGGCTAACTTAATGGTACCTCCAAATAATGAGTGAAAGCAACCACACTGCGACAGACTTGTTCAGCAGCACAGTAACATCACACACACTGAACCGAAAAACGAGTAAGACCCAGAATATTTTCTCATTGTTGTGTAACCGTTGGGTCTGTTAAAATACTAACCAACATGTACTATATCTGAAATTGCTGGTTGTTGGGATGATGATGCCCAGTTGGAAAATTTTAAGATATCACCCAACCCTATGACCTGCATATACAAGGAATAACAAGATCGTACAGAACATAAAGTTTTGCAATATGTAGACGATATTCTTCTTTATATATAAGAACATACATCCTCTCTGTCAGCTAATGCTGAGATTCTGTCATCTTTTAGACAGTGAGGTAAACTTATTTCTTATACTGAAGCCCTTTCAGCTGTTGTAATACCCTGGAATATGGACAACTAGACCCTGAATGTTTTAGCACTGCTCAAACAAGACATAAAATACTGGAAGCTGGCAGAGTAAACACCACCAAGATGCCAAAACTATAATGCAAATTTAGGTGGAGCCATTGTGAAACCAAAAAATATGAATTTCTCCCCTATGATTTCAGATTTTTTCCTCAAAGTGATTTACACAATATGCATGTATGTTGGAGCTGGAGCAGACAAACCCATAAGGGGTCTGTACACAGTTGGATAAATGTCTGCAGACTGGCTTGATTTGTATCTACAATAATTTTCTGTCCTCATTGTGTCAGTTCCACACACAGATAACCATTTCACATATGCAAATGTTTATGATCACAAGTAACCACACACACATTTTGATTTTCACATACAGTTACACTGAAACACACACGAAATAGCTTATTTGTGGACGGACCACGTCACACTGGTGGTTTGTTTCTCTAATTCGGTGCACCTCGAAGGTCATGTAAGTGTGTGCGTACATGGGCATTCAAGTGTATGTGTATTTGTGGTGGATTCAGTCTAATTAACATCAAACTAATAAACAGGGAAACAACGGCATACATACTAATATAGCTAAAACACACACAAACTACATTTCAGACACACACACACAGCAGGAGCATCTATCAGGAGACATTTGCCTCACAAAGGTCAACGTGGCCTGAGGGCTGCTGCAACCACAGTCGCAGCAAGGCATGATGGGACACAGCAATGGGGATGGGAGTCCAAGCGTGTGCATGTGTGTTTATTCTGAGTCATGTGGTTTAGTTTCTCCTACTGGGCCCAGTATGCTGCTGTTGTCACTTGTATGCATGAACACATGCACATATGAACATGGACATGCACATGCGCAGTGTGCGAAAAGCCATGACGTCATGATTAGACAGCACAGTCCCAAACAAAAGACACAGGAAAGAGAGAAGGACATGTACTGCCTCTCATGTTTGGTTATAGGCATCACAGAACATGTTTGAACGCCATACTTTGACGGACAGATGAAGCCAGCAGTGTTACAGCTTCCACGTCTGAAAGGGCTCTTGAGATAGACAATTGTTGAACATTTAACATACTGTTTCTATTCAAAAACATAAATATCTGTATCAGCCTAGTTCTGTTTGTGAAATTACATGCAAGCAACGCAGTGTGCATACTAAACCTTTGAAAATATTCCACTAGAAAAAAATAATTGTGCCTCAAATCAAGGTTAAAAACGAGACAAACACAAACAACACTGCGTGTCCAGATGCCCCCGCGATTGTGACGAGCTGGCCATGAGGTGCCAGCTGTTTGTCCTTGAACTAACTCTGTCCCACACACACACACACACACACACACACAGACTGAATGTACAGCAGAGTAACAGGTCAAACACAGAAACAGAATAAATCGCTGTAAATTACTTCAATTATTAAAAAAATGAACACAAGATGTAAAACAGATTGTCTTGAAGCAAATATGTTAAATTGTGTCTCTTTTGTTGTATGTAAAACTTAACTTGCTTAATTGTTGAATAGCTGATTCAGTTTAAGTTGGGGGGAGGATGTGTTTTTTTCGGCTTCAATAGGGGGGCACGACAGAAAGAACTTGGGCAGGAACATAACCTTAAATATTACAGAAAGATGGCTAATTGTAACTCTGCCAGTCTCAGTCTAACTCCAGTGAATAATTCAAGGATTTTAACTTGTCCGGAATGCAACACAAAACACACAGCAGGGGCACCAAATGTGTTCACATCAACAAGTCCACCATAATAACTGATGACCCGTATAAGCATTTTCTTTTTTGATGCCTTGAACTAAATGATTCATATAATCTTTTCCTAGTTACTGTGTGAAGAGCACAGTCCACAGCCATGCTGGTGGCTCTGAGGCTGTACATACAGCGGGCTAACATTGCTTTTTAGTAGGTAATGTTCACCATGTTCTTAGTTTAAGTTGTTACATTAGCAGTCAAGTACAGTCAAGGATGATGGGAATGTCATTACTTCACTTGGCAAGGAATATGGTCATAATCCAAAGTATTGGACAAATTGACAAATAGATGGAAGGTCAGAGGATAGGATCGGTTGTCAAAATGTTCCATTCAAACCCACAAATGTGAATAAGAGACCCCCAGAGTCATTGGGGTACATCACCTGGGAACCATAAATTTCTGGACAAAATTTTATGGCAATTTATACAGCTGAGTCACTAGTGTGGCTAAAAACAACTCAGGTAAGGTCAGGAAATGATTGTGGTCATGGTTAAAAGGAGCTAATGTTTACTGTCAGTAGGAAACAGATGCAAACTGCAGACTCGCATTTTGAATAAACACTCTTCATCTGCTCATGTACCCATCCCAACCTCCTCGCTACGAGGTTTTACAATGTTGTACCATCACGTTAATCTTTCCTTTGCCTCTGTGCGTCAGCAAAACAAAAAACGCAGGTCATTTTAGGCATCTGAACAATTGACCAGTGCTGTAGTAATTGTGATGAGGACAGCCTCGTTCCCGGGGGAGCTGTCCCTAATCAGTTGATGTGTAGTCCAAAAAGCTGCATGTGAGTGGCCACACGCGCACACAAACACATGCAGTCAGAATATAAAGCGTTTCGTCGACTAGAAAACAGCGGAGAAGAAGAGGAGGGAGTGAGCAAGAGCGAGGAAAAGGAAGTTGAAAAGCAGAGCAAATTGGACTGCTTGTTTCCTCAGAACGCCTCTGACAGCTCAGTGTGGGTGACTGTGCCTCTTTCTCTCTCTCTCTCTCTCTCTCTGTCCCTACCTCTCTCACTCTCTCTGATTACCTCTTTCCAGGCGAAGGAGAGAGAAGATGGGAGAGAGGGAAAAGAGAGAGAGAGAGAGGAAGAGGCTAGTTTCCACGGTGATGGCTGATGAAAGAGAACGAGACAGGTTCTGCTTGGTTGCACACCTCCTCTTTCTCTTTCTCTCTCTTCTTCACCCCCATTCTCAGTCTGTTCTTCCTCAAACGTCCATGTTCTCCTTTTCTCTCTCAAACATTTTTCTGTTCCAGATCTTCCCATCATCATCCCTCCTTTTCTCTGCCTCGTTTTCTCTGCTCTCATTACTTAAACATCCCTTCATTGCTTCCCGATCTCCCCGCCATCGCCTCGCATCTCTTCGCACTTTTGCACGCGCTGGTTTCTAGCATTCAGCTGCACAACATCGCCAAAAGTATGTGGACGCCTCATTCCTACAGCTGCTAGGACAACCTCCACTCTTTGTCTGTGGGAACTGGCTCCCTTTCTTGCTCCCATCAGGCACTGACATAGAACAATAAGGTTTCCTCCACACCAAACTTGTAAAACAGTTATATGTATATTGTGGTATTAAAACATGAAATGGACTTCCCCAAGCAGTTTACACGGAGCTGGATGAATTTAATTTTAGAAAATATCATTGCATGCTATCAAGATTTCCTTTAATTGGAGCTAAGAGATCCATCCCAAAGCACGAAAAAAACCAGAGCTGAACAATTCATTACTGCAACTCATATTCTCCAGATGTGAGGGAACATGCTTGTTTGGTACAGACCCCAGAAAAAAATCATGTCATTATATTAATATTGTTTTCAGTATAAAATAATCGCATTTTTTTTATACACGTCGTTCAGCTGCAAACTAAAAGCACACAAAAGAACGTGGAAAACGGTATCCACATACTTTTGGCCATACAGTATATCTGTCTTCACACTGTTCTTTCTTTTTATTTTCTTTCATAATTCCTCTACCTACCATCTCTTTGGCTCTCCAGCTTCTGTCTTCCCCCACCTCCCTCTTCGTTCCCGCAGCCACCTGGGTGATCATTTTTGTCCCCATCTCCGTTTAAAACCCTGTTCCCTCTCTCTATTACCAGGTGATCATTTAGATCCCTGGCGCGGTCAAACACTCCCCAGAGATTCACCTGAAACAGAGGCCATGCACGGCTCATCCATCACTTTCCACCCACCACCATCCCCTCTCCACCCCGCTTCATTCATGCACATTGTGGTCTCTCTTTCATTCATGCTCTGTCTCCATCCTATACATAACGCTCCCCCGTTCCTTCACTCTCTCTCTCTCTCCTCATTTCCTGGCTTTCTCGTGCTCATTTATCACAGAGGGAACTTAACACCTCAGCACACCTGCACAGACACACAACAACACATTCACTGCATGCCGACCGCACACAAACTATTGGTGGGTAGAGGAAAAAGCACATTAAAGCACATTGCACTTACAGTAACATGGACCCCATTTACAGCACACCTGGTATTAACAAGCAGGTCATATCTATATATATATATATATATATATATATGGAGAACAAGACATAAATAAAGCTTTTATTTTCATGCATACATCTACTAATTAAAAGAATTGTTCATTTGCTGAGGAACGTGTGCTGGAGTGCCGCTCGGCTTGCAACACTGTCATCGGCTAGCGTGGATCATTTTTCATAACCACTCATCGTTATCAGGGTCGCGGGGGGTTGATCCCAGTTGACATTAGGTTGCCAGTTCATCACAGGGCTGACACATAGAGACCAACAATCATTGAAGCACATGGGAAATTTTACCTATAAACCTGCATGTCTTTGGACTGTGGGTGGAAGCTGGAGTACCCGAAAAGAACCCACGCAGACACAGGGAGAACATTCAGGGACAATATTTATTGTCTCTCTATAATTACAGGTGTGTGGCTCTATGTGTAGAGGTGGCTTGCTGTAACATTTCTTTCTGAAGAGAACATATTTTGGTTAGTTGTTTTCTTTCTGAGAAATCGAATACACTAGAAGCTCAATAACACCACAAAAAACAAACATACTACACTTTAATCACCTTTAGCTCATCAATTTTTATATTTTATTCTCTGAAATGAGAAGGTTCTTAAGGCTTTCTTCCTCTCACCTCATGTTGTCTGTGAAAGAAACTGTGCCACTGTAAGATGCGCTGCATGCTAAATGCTGCACAGTACATATGCATGACTGCTCTGCACATTTACTGTAAGAACACTGCATACATGATGTTTTTCTGTCCTCCTCTCTCCTGCTCTATCCCTCATTCACTCACTCTCTGATGTCAGGCCGAGTACAAGCCACATGTACACGAGTCAGGGACATCCATTTCCTGTCAGTTTATGAGGCGTTTATGAATTATAAAACTGTGACAAGCGGGGACCCGGAATGAGCGACAAAGAGGGAGGATAAGATGGACAGAAAGAGAGAGGAGATAAGAGAACTTAGTCGCTTTACTTGTGTTGTAGTGTATGTGTGCATGTTTTTGTGTCCGCTGCATGTGAGTCTGTGTGTGTGTGTGCGCGTGCATGCACTGACATTGTGCTGACATTGTGTTAACTTGGCATACCGTTCCCGCAGCTGTGCTTATTTGGTGGCTTGGGAATATCCTAGAATTTGTCTATTTATTCATTCAATTACAAGTGTGTGTCTGTGTATGTAAATGAGAGCATGTGTGTGTTCAATATACCTGAGCCATCTGGCCTTGTAATAGCCTTCTATGCCCCCCAGAATGAGATGGTTATGTCTGGCTGCATCACAAACACACACCCGCACAAAAGACACATGCATGCCTCTACCAGAGGCAATGTGTCTTTTTAATGATAATGCACAGAGAATTTTCAGAGGATCAAAGTCAAATCATGATGTGAATTATGTGTCAAGTCATAATGAAGCACCCGATAGAAAAGAAGCTACATCAACTACCAGTCTTAAAGAAAAAAATCTGATATTTGTTTGTTGTCACACACCATCAAACAGCCCTGAAGTTATCCAGTAAGCTTACCACCAATACACCCAAGAATGGCCTGGGTTGATCTATTACGTCCATTTAATATATATTTTTTTATGTTTCCGCAGTTTTGGCTGGTTGGAGACGAGTGATTTGACCTTTCTCTGACATGAAAAATGGTATCATGACATCTCTGCTTCATTGGAGATTCCACAGGGAAAGCAACAGGAAAGGTGGAAAGAGAAGGAGGACGACATGCAGCCAAGGTCAAAGCCCAGACTCAAATCTGTGATCCCCACATACACACATCAATGTTCCGACTTCAAACTTCTTCCCACACTTTTTTCACTTTGTCAAGTTTGCTGTTATAAAGTATACTTTAACCAATTAAACTCAAATAAAAAAGGCCACTTTACCTCCTTAAATCGAGCTAATCTTATTTATCTATCTGCTCCAATTATCTCTGCCCCCTGTACTTTCATCCTGATCTTGGCTTAAGTTTCGATTTTTCCAAGTCCACCTGAGGATTTGGAAGTCAGATGGCTTCATGAACCGGAGAGAGCTGATTCTTACTGTGGTCAGGTGTCTCATTTAAAGGTCCAGTGTGTTAATTAGGCTTAACTATGTTTTCATGAGTTGTTATGTTTCTGTTGCCTCAGAATGAGTCTTTTATATCTACAGACGTTGCTGGTGCTCTTCTACGGTGTCTGCCATGTTGAGCTTCTACAGAGTGTTTGCACAGAGTGTGAACACGCAATACGCAACTACACCGCTTGATGCCACTAAATCCTACGCACTGAATGATATGATGATAATCAATAAGTACAAAAAGTGATGTACAAACTCAGACGTTCAAGGTTTTACTGCTAAACTCACTACAGAAATGACTTCTCATTGGAGCTGACTGTCGAATTTAAGTCAACAAAATGTCACTGATGCAGCAAGAAGAAGCAGCAGCCACCACACATCTGTAATAAACATATACTCCTCGTTATGTTCACTAGATTCTGGCTCCAGAAATACAAACACATTAATCTCATTAGTCACTGTGGGTGTCATAGTTTGTCACAATGAGACCTATGACTGCATAAATCGACAGGTTTCTCTCAGCTGTGGTGGTTGCCAAGTGCACACCTGATCCCAGCACAAATCTAAGGCTACGCCACGCTGCCCAAATTAGTATTTCCTGGCTCCCAACAACAAGACAGCAAGATGGCTTCAAAAGAACAAATTCCAAACAGCGCTGTGAGCGAGAGTCCCGGCAACAGTGTGCAGATCCAGGTACTTGTTAGCGGCATGGTTCAGCTGACTGGCTTAATAACACTGCCAGCTGTCTGTGTGTTTGTGTTAGTTTGTGTTAGTGCTTTATTTGTACCTTCAGCTATGCAGTGTGATGACAACAAGAGCAGACTCACATCACAGACATTAACAGTTTTATTAGGTTGCAGGGGGAGAAGATGTGAGGGTGAACTCAGGGAAGGACAAGCAGCTTCTTAAGAGCTGAGTTTCAGGGATTATAGGATGCTGTCACACTCACACAGGCAAACACACACACACACACACACACACACACACACACACTCACACACACACATACTGGTATCCAATGCTTCTCTGGTGTTAGATAGACAGAAGCAGACAGTGGGAGACGGGACAGACACACAAACACACACACACACTCACAGGCAGTGAGACCGCTACAAGAGACAGACAGCCAGTCAGTCAGACTGATCACGTACCTTCCAGACAGCAGGTTCGCCAGAGGCCGGAGTGCGTCATCACCTCCTCGTTCTTGCGGCTCGTGTCGTTGTCGCCGCTGCTCTTCACGCGGCAGACCCCGCGCGAGTACAGCCAGTAGTCGGTACCGACGGCGATGGTCATGAGGCTGAAGGCGGCGAACGCGCCCACCGTCGTCACGAGCATCTGGACGCCGCGGTCACACATCAGCATCTTCATATAGGCGGCTCCTGTTTGCCTTAATCTTTTCTTCTTCTTCTTCTTCTTTTTCTTCTTCTTTTTCTTCCTCTCTTTTAGATTATTTCCTTTATATCCCGCGAGATTTGGAGAGTCAGAGTGAGTGGGTTCAACAGACAGGCACTCAAAAAAATGTTATGAAAATACAAATGTGTGTTTATTTTTTGTGGAGCGAAAAATGAAATACTTGGCTGCCTTGTCCGTTGAGTTGACAAGAGGCTCGTGGCAAAGGGCGGGAAGGTGGGAGGGCTGGCACGTCACTTTCTCGCGCATCAAAAACCGGTTTTCACCAACACCACCCTCATATATATACACACACACACGCACGCAAACACACACGCAAACACACGCACACACACTCACACACACATACACATACGACCACCGGTTGTCCCCGACACTCAGAGTCAGAGTGGAGGGGAACAGCAATGCCACATTCTGCCTCTCCTTCCCCTCCTTCCGTGTGTTGGTCCCCGGGTTAGAGCCGCGTTATCCACCGGTAACCTTAGCTCCTCTTTCCTTCCTTCCTTCCTTCCTTCCTTCCTTCCTTCCTTCCTTCTCAACTTCTGCTTTCCCAAAACAGCACCCTTATCTGTTAACCATTAACAGCCAAGGTCTGCGTGAGGGGACTCCATCTTTAAAACAACAACAGAAAAAAGGGGGGGTTAGTTTGTTTTCTTCACTGATGTAACCGGATTTCTACTAAAACATCACTGTTTAGACGGCTCGCCCCTCACTCACTCATTCACTCACTCACCGCTGGATTTCTTGATCTCCTCCTTCGACAATCTCTCTCAAACAGACAGCAGCGACCAAAATATGAGGCGAGCACAGCGGGTTTATTCTTTCTTGCTCGGTTTTCCTGCTGAATTAGGCCTATTGAATGAGCAGACGAATGAATAAAGCCCATACGTCAGCTATGAAGACAGAGTGGACGGTGATCCGTCGTGTGTTTTCCACTCCAGCTGTTGACTCACTGGCATTTTTCCCTCCTCCTCCTCCTTCTCGATGTCCACAGTGCAGGTTACAGAAACTCGTCCAAACACGCAGCCGCTAATATAAATGCATGTTTTTTTTCATAGATTATCTGCAGTGGAGAGACGCGCAGCGCGGGTATTTAAGTTGAACGGGCACCCAAAATAAAAACCAAGACGGCGTTAATCAAATTTCTCCTCCAGAACAGAAACAAGCACGTCTTCTCTCTCTCACCGCTGAAGTTTAAACAGCCACAAACGGGAGAGACTGTCCGCTAAGACGCCTCCCTGACGGAGCCTGTATGGACAGCTACACCCGCCTGGGTTTGCTCCCGAGAAACGTGCCCGTTGGTACAAATGAAAAAAATGACAGCCGTCGCCTCCTCCTCCTCCTCTTCGTCTTCCTCCTCCTCCCCCTCCTCCTCCTCCTCCTCCTCTTCCCTCTCGGTCCAACCAACACAAACTAAAACTAACCGCGCGTCTCCTCAAACTCCGCCTGAGGCCGCGCTACTCTGCTCGGATTGGACTCATGAGTGACAGCGCCCTTCAGGAGCTAATCATGTACAGTCACTGATGTACGTCCCGCCCACCGCCGCAACGCCGTCAGTATAAAGCATGGGGAGCTCCAGCTCAGAGAGGAGATGATATTTTGAGTTTTATTAGGCTATATTATCAGAGACACGTGACTGTAATCAGACAGGCTGTATCAAACAGAGTATTTTCATAATAGAAGCTCATTGTCGGACACAAATAGTGTCAGTATGTTCACAAACCACCTGCTTCTAACGTCTTAAATGCAGCTTTCACTGTTTTTAGACAGCGTCGCGCTTTGCCGCGCCGCTTGCCGCTGCAGCGTTTGTCGCGTCTGTGGAGCTGTCCGTGGTGCTGAATACGGCGCTACGCGCTCCGGCGCTGTCCTTGGTGCTGACTCGAAGCGTAGCGATCTCCTCCCTCTCTCCTCAGCCTCAGCACCACCGCACTGATTAGTTAGAAGAGAGAGTAAAAGAGAGGGAGAGAGGGAGAGAGATAAAGACGGAGAGAGAGAGAGAGAGAGAGAGAGAGAGAGAGAGAGAGAGAGAGAGAGATTGGCAAGCGATGCATGAAGAATCGAGCCCGGGAGAGAAGCAGAGACGCCACTTAAAGAGCCACGGACCGTTTTTAATGATTCCACTCCAGCGAGGCTTCCACACAAGGCGGTCTGAGGCTTCACAGTTCGCTTAACAGTGTGTGCACGTGGATGCACGAGTGTGTTTGTGTGTGCATGTAGCCCGTGTTCACGTGACTCTGTTGTGTGTGGACATATGAACATGTGTGTGTGCGTGCGTGCCGCAGGCTGCTGAACAGATCTGACTGTTTTAAAGCTCACTGTATTGCCTGTTTAAACAGCAATGAATGGAAGCCTGTCTTTGCCATTGGAGGCCAATACAAATAATCAGATGACAGGGATGAATAAATGCATGTGTCCTCCCTCTAATTGTTATTTGGATGTGCTTATTTACTGGTGGCTTATTTATTTTTTTTACTCAGAGCGTGCAGACCAACAGCCTTTAATCAGCGTTGATCAGTGAGTAGGTGCACATGCACAAGACAGACTTTTCTGTGCATGTTTGTTGAAGGTGACGAAAGACAGACAAATGGACGGTGATGCTTAGTTAAACAATGTTGCGTCAATCTTGCTCACTGTGCCATAACTAACCGACTGACTGGTTTACTGACTGACAGGCTGTAAAGTGACTTAAAGATGGAGTGAGTGATGCGCTGACTGACAGAGCAACTGGCTGTTTAGCTGATGGAATTGGTGGTTGTCGGACAAGACTACACAATAAACAGGAGGAGGAAACAGAGGAATTAAAGCGATCAAAAACAGAGCGGGAGAAAAGTGAAGAGAGAGAGAGAGGAGAGAAAGAAGGATTACAGTTAATAATTAAATAATTGCATGAGCAGATCAACAGAGAAAGCAGTGACAGGTCCTATCATCCTTCTCACTTGCTCTGCTAGTGTGTATGTGTGTGTGTGTGTGTGTGTGTGTGTGTGTGTGTCCGAGGCCTTTGCTGCCTGCGTTATCTCACAAGGAGACTCATTAACATAGAAATGACTTCAGGAAGAGAAGTACAGCGTTTCACCTCTGGTGAGAGACAGGAGGGAGGGAGGGAAGCTGGAGAAAGGGAGAGAGGAGGAGTGACAGCACCGGAGGATAGGAGGGAGGAAGAGGTGAGAGAGACTGTATAGGTAAGGAGGGAGAGAAGAAGAGAGCGGAGAGATAAGGAAGGGAAGCACGAGGATTGGGAAAGACTGAGGAGAGAGAGGCACTGATGGAGGCAAAAAATTAGAAGACGGAGTGGGCACGATAGAAGGAGGTGGTGGAAAAGGAGAAGAGAGGGAGGAGAAAAGGAGGGAGTAGAGGGAAAGTGGCGTATCAAGGCAACCCTGTGTCATCCTAGAGATTATGTTTATAAAGTAGCAATGTGTTGTCAAATGAAGATTTGAGGAAAACATACGTATCTGCAGCCTCATGTTGAATGTTTTCCCAACAGAGGAACTTTTACACCAATGAAACTGCAAACTGTAGAGAGGTGGTTGGTTGGTTTAGGCAACAAAGTACTTTGTTCAGGAAAGATGGTGTTTTTGGTTTCATGTCAAGTAAACACAAAGTTTTCATCCCAATCAATCAATCCATGATCTCGCAGTAAACCTGAATTAAACCTAATTTTTGATACCATGATCTGCATTTTTTTTCTGCAATCACCATTCAGTGTGTTCACTTTCAGCCATTATGTCTCTATATAAATAACAGTTTTTAGGGGTAGAGTCCGCCATTCCCACACTGGACTCAGATTACCTAACGAAACCTACCTATACGTGGCAACCTCTGTGACTGTGAACTGAAGCCACTTGAGGCTGGCTACAGACTAGGTCAATCTCCATAAGCCCCCATGTTAAAATGTTCAAATAAACATGTTTACAGTGGATTGTTTCTGAGAAGTTTCATCACTGAAATATGAAAAAAAGTTTAACTTTTCTGAACGATATAATATTAACTTCTATTAAAAGTCTGATATAGACTCCAGTCTATTTGGTTTTGGACCCTGGTATTCGCTTAGCAACGTGAGGGTCAACTGGAGAAAAGCATCATGGGAAATGTTTGCCCCGCTCTCTCTCTCTTTGTTTCAGTTCTCACTTTCCTCTCCTCCTCTGTCCTCAGTTATTGGCTGTACAACAGGAGGATAAGGAGAGGAAGATGGGATGGTTCTTGAAGAGAGCAGGAGGAGGAGGAGGAGGAGGAGGAGGAGGAGGAGGAGGACTGCAGGGTTTCTGCTCAGTGAGCTGGAACCCTCTCACGCCTCTGGCCAGTGCTCAGAGACTGGGAGGAAGAGGAGGGATGAGGAGGAAGAGGGCAGGCAAGACAAGAGGAAGAAGTGAGAGGAAACAGAAAACCACAGAGAAATTAGAGAGGGAAAGATAAACTATTTGGATGAAGTGCAAGATGACTGACAACACAAATATACTGCAAGCTGTACACATTCACAGACAGCAAAGACACAGACACGTTACAGGAAGAGTTTCCATGATATTCAACCATTTACTGACCTGTTTATTTATGTTTTACATTAGTGAGATCACACTTTGTATGTGTACATTACAATATACATCTCTGCCTATGCATGCACAGTGTGGATGTGTTTATTTGTGTGCATCTGTGTTTATATTTGTTTCTGTGTTTGTGTGTGTTTTACCAGATGGGAATGACTCCAGGGCAAGAGAGAGGACATATGGTGATGTGGCATGATTCTGGCGTGATGCTAATATGTCAAAACTGTGATTTATGACTTAGACGTCCACAGACACAGCCTCGGGAAATGCTCTATGAAAGATAGTGTGTGTGTGTGTGTTTGTGTGTGTGTATATTGAAACTGAGACATTTTCAGATGTGTGTTGTCTCACTCGGCACCAGAGGAAATATGACAAAAACAAGTTAAAGCTTCTGTAGGTGGCGCTCTAATGTGAAGGGATAATGTGTGTTCATGGGACTGATGAGTAGGAGAGACAAGAGGTCAGTGATCACATGGCAACATTTTTAATTTGCATGCATAATGAAAATGTGTGTGAAGGTGTTTGTGTGTGTGTGTGTGTGTGTGTGTGTGTGTGTGTGTGTGTGTGTGTGTGTGTGTGTGTGTGTGTGTTCGACACAGATTGATTGAAGGACTGACAGTTAGATTGATTGATTAACAGAGAGGAAGTGGAGGGTGACTGATCAGGGGAGACACACAGAGAGAAAGAAATGTATCTTAATTGTGAAGGCACATGTGTGATGGTGTGAAAGTGTGTCTAATATGTCTACCTAATGAAAATGTGTGTAGGGTTGAATGAGAGAGAGAGAGAGAGAGAGAGAGAGAGAGAGAGAGAGAGAGAGAGAGAAAGATAGTGTGAAATAAATCCAATAAGCTCCTCCGTCATGCTCCCCTCTTGAGCGTTTTTAAGATCCACTGAATGAAATAAATAAGAGATTCTTTTGGTTTTGTCAGTTTCCCCTTTTTCATCTCTCTCTCTCTCCGGTGTACTGCAGTGCCCTGCTGTTGTTTTTCTCTTGTACATCAACAACAACAGCTAGCTTCTTTGCTAACACATCTCATTGACCACTTGCTAAACCCAGTGCAGCAATTGTCCAATCGTAGCCTAGTAAATGTAACGATGCATGGTTTGAATTTCTATGCATTTTGAAGCAGCGTACGCAGACAAGTAAGAGTGATACTCTGAAGAGTTTGGAAGGTGGTGTTTTTTGGCTCCGTATCATACTACCTACAGTGGTAATCTGGCCTTACTTTCAAGGCCAAGTAACCTTTCATACAACATTATTTTGTTCAGTTATATGTTACATAAAAACTCAGTTTAGGGTAATGTTAGTGGCTCTGATGTGCTCTTTATTGGATTTGGGGAAATTTACTCTGCAGCAGCCCAAGCCAGCGTTACCAAAGATATGTGACATAGGCCTGTAACTTTAGATTCAGCCTCTTATGATATCATGCATGTAGCCATCAAGTCCAAATTTAAGACCCTTTTATAAGGTTCTTATTTTTACTTTGTACAAAAAACTAATGGGTTTCTAAAAAGTCAATGAAGAAGTTATAGAAGTAACTTGGCAGTAAGAGGACCCAAAGCACAAAGAAAGAAGACAACATCGGATCTTTCGACAGGATTTATTATTCTACAATCGAAAACATCACAATACACATTTTCTTATTGGTAAACTATCTCACAAAACATATTCTTACTCTTCATTTGCAGTATTTTTGCTGTTCTCTGCAAGTAAAAACTGTAAATTATCTTCAGATTATTACTTGTTGGTTAGCGTGCAAGCCCAGCTGAGATCAAAGCGGAAATAAGGTCAAGAAACAACAAATTTTAACCGTACTTATAGCTCATCGGATCTCAAATTTAATGTCAAGTAGCCTCAGCAAGGCTACAGATTGCAAGAGAAAAGGGATGTAACGGATATCAATATGAGACAAATCAGGGAGAATGAGAGGAGAATGATAAAGAAAGCATTAAAGACGAGAGAGGGCAAAAGAATGAAGAGAGAAGTGGATCTTCAAGAAAGAAGAGAAGAGGAAAATGGTGGTGCAAAGAAAGAAAAGCCTATGGAGAGGGGTAAAGGTCAAGAGGAAGGAAAATGAGGTAGAAAAAAGACAATGAGGAAGAAGGAGAGCTGGAGAAAGGTCAGAGGAAAAAATAAAATGACAGATGAAAAGGTGTGATCAAAGAAAAGGTCGGAAAGAAAGAAAGGAGTGAAGGAAGGACAACACTATTTAAGAGTTGGTACACTTTTAGGCCAAAACTACTCCACACTGCACAACTGGTACAACTGTATGAGTGGGTGGGTGGACGGTGAAACAAGTATTTTATGATGTAAAATATATTTTTGGACCTTATTTGCATGTTTTCTATTGCAACTCATATATATAATTTTACCCCTAAACACATAAACTTCTCTGTGTATAAATGTAATCATGGAAATGGAAGACTCCTATGGACTTGAAAAATATTTATATATGTACAAATGAAGCAGAACATAACCCCTGTATAATATTTCATAAATAGGTAACAATGACATGAGACAACTACGCAACATAAACCCTATTCATGTCTAATAAAGTAATTATCACACACCAGTCCATCAATCAACACTTAATATAGGATAAATCCATATTATATGGAACAAGATATGAAAGAGAAAGAGAGAGATCATCACATGCATGCATAGTATAATTCCTTATAGTCCTGATCTGGAATTTTTAACACCAAACATAACCATAATGAGTAACTGGATGATGGTTATGTCACGTTATTAAAACGCTGAGAGCGGAGCTTCCCGAGGAAGGAAAACGTGGTCATGTTTACATGTGTGTTACTGTCGATGTGCCTCATGTCTCTCGAGTTGGTGCCGTTTGGTCGGGTGCAGATAGAAAGCTGTTAGCTTCCGTCTTCGCCACAGAAAGAGAGATTTCTTATTAGGATTTAAAGACTTATATCAAACATATCTGAGTTATATGCATGTACAGTTACACACTCACTCATTCACACAAAGGTTGACACAGCTGTCGAGTGCTATTGAATGCTTCAGGGTCTACGGTTTCGCGTGAGAGAGTTAGGCGTGATTAACATTAGGAGATATTTACACTCTTGACCTGAGCAATATACAGCTCTACGATTGTGAACACACAAATTATACTTCATATTTTACATCATGTAAATAAGAGGACAGGACTGGAGAGTCAGAGCCAGTGGAATTCCCCAATGGTGAGAGAGCTGGGAAGGATGTTGTGTGTTTGTATATGCTTATATATATATATGTACAATATATCCATATGTACTTTATATAGTATATGTGAGGGTACTGTTTGTGCTGATTAAAGAAGGGAAAAACAATCTAGGCCTGTGTAATGGACCTACAGTATATGTCTTGTGTGCCTCCAGGAGCGAACATTTCACAGTCATTGTCCGCCTTGTTACGCTTCACCTAATAATTCCAACCCTCAGTCATGGATCGGACTGTATGGCCTTGTGTGTGTGTGTGTGTGTGTGTGTGTGTGTGTGTGCAGTACACAAAGCTAGTTGGCATCATAGCCAATGTAATGCGGTTTGAAGCTGGAAGGCAGATTTGCTGAATTTGAGCTGAATTTGAAATAATTGGCTTCATCCAATGAAGCCTTATAAACACACACACGCACATGCACACACCTAGACACACACCAGCGCCACACACAAACGTTCATACATGTATTCTAGCATACGGATATTTTTTTCAAAACATGCACACAACACACAGATGGGTTATGAGGAAGAAGTGCAATATAAATAATTGAGAAAAGCGGCATTACTGTTATTATTGCTGTTTGTGAAATCGCTCCCTCGGGGGTTGTCCAGGCAGCTCCTCGTTCACTGTGTGTGCATCTGCATGTGTGTACGTGTGCATGCTCCACTGGTGACTGCCGCATTGCCAACCCTGTGACACCACGTCATACTAGGCTCCCACTGAGGCCTTGTCAGAAGTATGGATTAGAGCCAAAACAAAATAAATAAATAAGAAGAAGAAGACGGCAACAGGGGGATGGGGGCGAAGGGAGAAAGGAGAAGGCAAGAGCCAAAAGAAGGATGAGAAGGTTTGACAGGCTGTGAAGTTTGCTCATTAGGCATATTCCTCTGCGATGGCACTGTGTGAGGCGCAGCACTTCCCCGGTGCAGCTCAGCTCGTACAGGCTGGCTGAAACAGGCAGCAATGGTCAAGACACACAAACTGCACCGCTACACAGCGCTCCTCAAGGTGTATGTTAAGATGGCTAAAGCCAGCACAGCTTTGTTTGAACGGCTGCAGAACTGTAGATGTAGATGGATGAATGCATTTTGTTAGTTTCAGGATTTTACTGTACAAAGCGATGAGAGTAACAAGTTCAAAATGTACAAAACTGCTAACGTCATGATGATTTGGTCCACTCATGATCTAAAAACATTTGATTATCTAGAAGCAGCTTCCTGTTTGTTTTGGTCCCATCTCTCCTTGTAGAATCATAAAGCATTTATCCATGTCTGGACAGAGGACAAAATCAGGACTAGAAGGAGTGTGTTGTGTTAAAAATACAACGACAATACTGCTTTCAACATCACTCGCGAACAGCATTTTAACTGCACCAGGCAAATCACACCTGGGACCGAGACTGCTGCTTGTATCCTTGCATGGTTTGGTTAGAGATGTCACAATAATGTAGTTAAACTCACTAGAGAACGTATCACAGCACTTCAGTGGAAAAAAGTGAAAATTGGTTAGGTTTGTTGTAGCATTTAAGCCGACTTATGCCATAAACAGAGCATTTGGTTTGCTAAATTCTATTATAATCATGGCATAAAATTAAGAGAAGGGAGTACTTGTTGAGCTGGCAAGCAGGACAGGGATTATGTGGTATTCATGGTGTCTGGGCTGCTCATATAATTGTAATACATTGTGTAAATAATTGGCCAATTGTAGTCTTTTGAAAGTTATATTTTCCCATACATCTAGCATGTCAAGCTTTTATCCTGTACAAAAAGCACATTTTGACACTGAGGGCATTTTTGATACAATACTTCAAAATCTTTGGTATCCAGTCTATTGTGCAAGTTTGGTGTTTTGATACCTTTCTTATGCTGAAGTATTGGACAAACCCTTTTATGGCCTAAAAGGAAAGCAGACATGTACTGAACAAACACAAAATAATTAGACTTTTAGTGCTAGTTTGCCTCCCTATCTGCTCTGAAACCTCGTTTTCTATCAGTCCATCAGACGTGTGTTAATTTGCAGGAGCCACATATTCAGGGTTAGTGTAGGAGAAGCCGAGGAAATCGTCCTGGTCCAGGTTCATGATGACAAGCTTGTCGGTCGGTGTCAAGTCCACCGGCATCTTGGTGAACTCCTTGTCAAAGTTACAGGTGTCCCGACGGTTCCGCTGCAGGTGGAGTTCGTGAGATTATGAAGGAGAGAGGGTATGAAGGAAGGGAGGGGTAGGATGTATAAAAATGATTGGAGGAGAATGGGATGGATTGGAAAGAAGAGGAGAGACAATTACTGTTAGATAACGTTTAGTACAATATCATCTGCATAGAAGCGCATGTCATCTTCATTTGGACCAACCCTTTGTTCACGTTAGAAGCACATATTTTAGATCAGGGTAGATTAAGGGTAATTTAGTTACACAGTCTAATTACAGTTTCCATACAAAGGCTTGAAGATTTTTAATGCAAATTTATAGTGGTCAAAATATTATTTATTTATTATGTATTTCTAGGAAAAAAATCTGCATTTTGGGAAATATATTTCTTTGATTTCTTGTTGAGAACAAGGAGAAAGGATTAATACTACACTTACATCTGCCTGTTCAACATGAGGCTGGAGGCAGAAGTTGATAGCTTAGCTTAGCTTAGCATAAAGACTGAAAACAGGTGGAAACAGCTAGCCTGGCTCTGTCTGAAAGTAACAGATGTGGGTAAGTTTGGCTGTTTCCAGTCCTCATACTAAGCTAAGCTAATCAGCTGCTGACTGTAGCTTCATATTTACCATACAGACATGTTAGTGGTATTAATCTTCTCATCTCAGGAAAAGACCAAAAATGACTTTTGAGAAAATGAGTACTTAGATTTTATTTTGCTGATTAGAGAGAATGTTTGTTTTTTAAACAGCAAATATCCCAGGATATTTGTAATACACATAATGAATACAAAAGAATGCCTCCAAACTAATTATAATTATTAATTCATTTTTTGAAAAGGCAATAATCGTACACACCTGTTCATTTTTTAGTTTGTATCTTACAACATTGCTGATGTAGGCATTTATTAAAATAAATCATCATCTTTTTGTAGCAATGCAGGCAGCTGTCATCACTACCACCCAGCATATTATATTATATATTTTATGCCTAACATAAAATATATATCGTATGAAGTGAATTTGAAGCACTGTTCTTCACTTTTATGTCACTACCATTTATTTGTCACCTGAACATCCAATCTCTCCAGCTACATCTCACCAGCCAGTGTTACTTTTTTTTTTTTTTTTAAACATTATCTTTATAATGCCAGGACTGTGGGTCACAGAAATCAGGATATTTTTGCAGCTCAAAAATGAGCCTCTCCTTGTCCGCTGTGACAGGTACAAGACTACAGAAGACATACTACACCTGACAAGAGAAGATGTGGGTACAGTAGGCCGAATGAGCTCAGCAATGCTGCTTTCCTGGAGTTTCAACAGTAGAAATGAAAAATAGACAGTAGTGCATTCTGTGTGCCTGATTTGCTGGTACTGGTGTGTGGCAGGAACAAACACAACACCTTCCTATTGTCCTGTCTTTGCTGTGCTGGTCCCTTTTGCTTATTCCATTTAAAATCAGGTCTCAAACTTGTTGTGATAATGATTTACCACTGTTAAGAGGCAGATAAAAGAAAGATAAAGCTAGAGATATATACAAGGATAGGATGACACAGAAAGAGAAAGCCAGATGTCTCGTATCTTGTTCCCAGAGATGAAATAAAGTACAAGGAAAGTATCAAAATACCAAGAGGTGGCAGGCAACCCGTAATAGAAAGACCTCAAAACAAAAATATCATATTAGTGGCATCTCTATTAAATACTCATACTCTACATTTAAGGATAAGTTGGGAGAGGAGGTGTGCAGAGAGCGTCAACACTTAGACGAGAGACAGATGCTAAGCAACATGAATCAAGACTGAGAAAAAAAAGGGAGACGGGAGTACAGCAACAGTAACTGTGACTTTATGTAGGAGGGAAATCTGTGTGTGCATGTGTGTGTGTGGTAGTGGAGGGTTTCTCTGGGGCAGGACATTGTTAATGCACTGCTTGGCTCAGTTGGTGTATGGATGGAGGAAAGAAAAGAGCGAGCGGGGTGTTAAAGATGGAGCGGTGTGCGTTGGTGAAGGGGGGGGAGGGGCACGTTAGATGCGGTAAAAGGAGAGCGGCTGCCATTTGATTCACTGACACACTCACACGGTTGGGGATTTTAATTCTTATTGAGGGCTACCCGTGCTATATGCATGCATGATGCTGTAAGGCGCTGTGGGTAAGAGTGAGCTTTAAGGGAAAAGGTGGGGAGTCGCATCACTGTATGCCATATATGGCCTGTAGGATGTGCGATTGTTTGTGTGCTGTCATGTGATTTTAAAACTCATGGAGGAGGAGGAGGAGGATTGGTTAGGGGGCATCCATATACTTCATGTCCAGGAAATACACATTTTATCCAGTGTGTATTTGTCAGTTTAGCAGAAGTATTAGGCGTATATGCAGAGAATTATACAGTAGATTAATATTTTAATGTAATTATCATAGTCTGCCCTCTGCACTGCTCAGCTAATGTTTATTTGTCTGAGTGCTCTATTTCTAGATCTCTCCAGCACAGAGTTCATAATAAACACCTGTGTGGGCAGGTCTTTAAAGCCCAGGAGGTTTTTTTGCTGTATTCATAATGGGCTTATCGTAATTACGAGTTCCCAACATATAGATAGCGTTCACATCAACATCTAAAGTCATGATTGGACTGGGAAAAGTAGGACTTCTCTGAAAGCTCAAGTATATCCAACTTGGCATGTCTGAAAACTAAGTAGCCAAAGTACATTGTTCAAAGTCCAAACTTAATGGATAGAGTGTTTAATTGTTATGGTGTGTTATTTTTTTTTTTAACTCTCACAGGATGTTACCATGTGAATCTTTCTAGTCTCCACCATCATTTCATATGGAACGCATCAGTAGGCTTTCCTCTCTGCTTGCTAAGTGAATAAAGAAACATTTATTTTCTCTTCACCAGAAATCTGGTAAAAAAAAAAAAAAAAAATGACTTTAAAACTGGAGCACAAACCTTCTGCACTTCTAGCGTTATTTATCTCTTCATTACTTTTAAGGACTGTGTCCGAGATGCAGCGTGATAAGGGGCTCTTTTGTATTTCCTCCCTGTTTTTTTTGGTTTGAACTTTTTATTGCTGTTCACTGGAAACCGAGGTGACCAGAGTCCTCTTGTAGAAAAATAAATTTCCTTGGAAAAAAGGGTACATTAAATCTTTAAAAGCTGATAAAAACTTTACATTTTTCAGCAAAAGTCAGATTTAGATAGATAGATAGATAGATAGATAGATAGATAGATAGATAGATAGACAGATAGACAGATAGATAGATAGATAGATCTCAGAAAATCCACAACCAACCATAAATACATGTAAATACATCCACAAAGTCAAGAGTTTGAGCACCATGTACGTTTGAGAAACACAAATAGTCCAACTCACAGCACGAGGAAGAGGAAGTGGAAGGAAAGTGGTGAAGACAGGAAGAGACAGGATTAAAGAAGAGGAGAATCTAGTCAAGTAGACATTACAATGTTGGTCCAACACTTCTGAAGGTAGAAAGTCGATACAAGTACATCGTACTCGTACATCACAACAATGCCTGTTTCTACAGTTTGTCAAGAGTGAGGCAGAGGAAGGTGGGGGTCAGACACAACCAGAGAGACAGAGAGGGACAGGAGAGCTTTCAAGGATCACAGGAACCACAAGCCAACGTTGCGTCTCCTACCTTCATCTGCCAACTCTCCCATCGCCTGAGAGGAGCTCCCTCCATCCACAGGGACACACCTGCCACAGCTGGCCCAGATCCACCTCACGTTCCTGGGCATGATATCCACTAGAATGCCTCGTTTCAAGAGAGGCACTGATACAATACTCACTTCCCAAATTATATACCGGAGATGGTGGTTTTGTTATTTTTAGATTTTGTTTTATTTAACCCTGTGCCAGAGTCCACAGATACCAATATGTCATTTTGTTGAGATGTGTAAAAAAGAATGCACAGGATGTAAGAAATATTTTCATTTAATGGAGGTGGTGCAGCCATGGGTTTGAATCTCATGGTTTCAATGAAAAGAACAAGCTGATACATTGTATCGTCAGACAGTGTGGAAAAAATTCATTCAAATGAATAGCACTATTTCATAAAATTTACCATCTAGTTCATTTTTAATGACTCTGCACACTCAGTTATTTATAACTGTATATGTTTTTTTGTGGGGGTTAAGGTGAAGCTAAAAAAGCACAAGAATGACCACATCCACTGTGTGGAAGCTAGCCCTGGATGCTATCAGAGTTTTATGGATGTTACTGGCTCTTATGGATGTGGGGAAGCCAAAAATTGTCAACAAATGTGTAGGCCAAGCGGGAAAACTGGGCAATATTAAATAAAAATCTGGCCTTAGATTTCTCCTAATTGTGTTTTTAATATTAGCACTAACTAATGCTGCCACTAAGGATGCTGAAAGTCCTCACACATGCAGCTTTGGTCTTTTAGCAAGATATCATGTATGAGGCATGTGCATGACTAAACATTAAAAACATCAGCCGGAGGGTGTTTTCAACCAACTCAGGGGGCTAACATGAAATTAGCTAGCAGCTAGCTACAGCTGATAAAATCTGCTCACAAATGCTGTTATGTCAGCTGACAATGTTGACAATGATTGAAACAAGGTTTATCAGGAGTGTGCAGGGCTTTTAAACTGAAATCCGATGGGCGGTATCTATCAGTGTAGATTCAATACAGCATAGTGTGCCGACATATGCTTTTATTATCATATCCTGAAGGAATATTCTATGAATTTTTACTCATCCATGTCAGTACTCGCTACCGCTAATCGATACACTGTCAAACTAAATGTCACTCAACTCATGCCTCGCAGTTAAGGCAGTTTATCTGACTGGAAATATGAACACACTCATGCACAGAGAGATGTGTACGAGTGTGTTTATGTTTCCAAAACCCTTGTAAATTCACTGTGCACACTGCCGAAGACCGCTCAGGCAGTTATTTAGCAAAAATACACATATAAACTCACACACACACACACACACACACACACACACACACACACACACACACACACACACACACAGCTGCCAGCCATGTAGGCCAGCTCATAATGTGTTCCATCTCAACACGCTTCAATTGCAGTCAATGCTGTGAGGCAGAGAGACAGAGAGAGAGATATGGAGAGAGGACGAGATGCAGCAAAGGACAGGGAGTGAGATAAATATCAGTGGCCCTTGGTATAGATGTATAGATAGAAAGCTTAGGATATACAGTAGCATCAGGGCAAACACACACACACACACACACAATTGCTGTGTTCCAGAGGCACGGTTTTAATAGAGAAACATGACTCTGAGTCTTTAATTTAGATTTTCCCTCTTTACACCTCTCTTCCCTCTCTTCCTCTCCTCTTCTGCCTTCCTGCCTCTCTCCTCTCCACCTCTCTCTCTCTCTCTCTCTCTCACACACACACACACCCATCTTTTTTCAGTAACGAGAGGATTAGCGGGAGACGAGCCGATGTCAGCTGAGGATGCGGGGAGAGTGGGAAGCACAGAGGAAAAGGGAGGTGAAGAGGAGAGGAGGGTGAATGAAAGGCGGTATCGAACGCTGACCTGTTTTGGGCTGATAAGCGCAGGCTGCTTTGTGCTGAAGCCACTGGCTTTAATTTGGGGGCCGCAACATTTGGAATTAATTATCACACACACTCCAGCACTGCTGCGGCTTACTGTGTACATGGCTATTACATCCACTCCAATACAAACTTTATACAGCTTATGTGCTGGAACTTACTGTTACACAGGAGTTTGTATTGCTGTTGTGATAAATTTACATAAAATACAGCTGCACTACAATGTTAGTATACTGTCATACAAAGAGGGATGTGGGGTATGCCTTCTATGAATAACTGTTCAGGTTATGGGCAACAAAGCAACAGGAAGAAACTCGATTCTTTCTCAACACTAAAACATAAAGAACAGCATGAGCCAACTGACTCTTGAGGCCTTTACAGAGATCTGAGTCATTATTTATCAGCTGACAGGACTGTATATAATCCAGGATGCTCCTTTAGCTTGCTTGCTAATCAGCCAGTTAATTGTTTTTTGTGAACGGAAGCGCGACAACCTCGTTAAAAGGAATAAATACATAACTGCTAAACTGAATAGAAATTAATACAAAACCTAACCTTCAGCAGTGTGGCATTGGAGCTCGGAGGAATTCAAGATATTTTGATAAATATGAATAAATACTGGACAAAAGTGGAGACAGCTAGCTTAGCTTTGCCTCTCCACGAAGTCTGCCTGAAACTGACCTTTTTCACAGCAGCCATTTTGACATGAAATAGTAAACACGGGTGTCACCAATGACCATTGCATTGCATGAGTCAGGGTGCTGAAGTCTGCTGTTCATCCATTATGAACATGTTTTCCCATCTACTTCTCTCTAATCAGTATACATGGCTGATGATCTTTCTTTTTTCTTATAGTGCAGCGTCCTAATTAAAAAAACATTACCGTTCATGTCGAGGTGATACTGTAATAAAAAACTAAGCATTTCATTCTGTGCTCACACATATTACCAACGGTTACAGTGCCAGAGACTGCTGACTAATCCAAAGTAGTTTAGTGCCACATTTATGCGATGTGACTGAGCTTGTATATCAGAGGGTTAACAGCTCGTGAGAGCAGAGAGAGTTTTACAACAGCATGTTGTATATTATTTTTTATTAAACATGGACATGGATGTAAATTAATAAAAAATGTGTAAGCTGTGGACGGTAAAAAAAACATCTGAGCCAAATGTCACACTGTTATGGTCGTACGCCTCGACCTTCCACCCGAATATAAAGAACTTAAAGGTCGTCTCAGCACGTTTGACTAACTTCATCAAAGTTTAACCTCGCTGCCACAGTTTTTCTCTTCCCAGCCGTGGATATTGAACCATAACCAGATCACATTCCCACATTCCCATTCCCAGTGGATGATTGTTGTAGATGTTGCTTTCCATCATCCACCATGGCTCAGACCACGACTGCCACGGTTCAGAACCTGCATCTAGTTTGTGCACACCCTTGTAAACATTATACTGTACTTGGGATAGTAAATGGTGCAAGATACAGTAAGCCCTATTAAAAGTAAATGTGCAGCTAGTAAGAGCAGCAGCAGCAGCGGCGGCTTGACTACAGTGGATTGGGAGCAGCTTTAGAGGCGGCGTGAAGCGGTTGAGTGGCTCAGCAGGGCTGTGTGTATGTAGGCCGTGTTCTGCATGTTATTTCCTTGAAGTCATCAGACCTACGCTCCCCCATCAGGGAAAGGCTCTTATGATAAGTGGCAGCCATGAAATATGCACAGCCTGTCGTAGCCGCCTGCCTCGCTTCACAGAGCCTCTCTCTTTGCTTCCTCGTCCCCCCCCTTCCTCCTTTCCACTGTCCCTTCTTACTACCTCTTCCTCCCTTCTCCTTCGCCTCTCATTGTGGAATTGCTTCTCTCTTCTTCTCTTTCATGTGTTTTCCCCTCTCCCATTTGCTCAGAAACCCCTCGTCTGTCACCCTCCATCACCCTTATCTCTCTTTACCTCCTTTTCTCTATCCACCACGGAGATTTTTTTTTTTGAAGCACATCAAAACACACACAATGAACATCATATAAACACAAACAAACATCCCCTAACACATCTTTTAAATCCTTTATTTTCGGTATGCCTGTTTTTCCTGGAAAACAAAACAAAAAAAAAATTTGGCACATGGAAAGCAATGTGAAAAGCATTTTTTTTCTCTCTCTTTTAGATATATTTCATTATTTTCACATGTAGCGCACACAACAGTAGCTTGGATCACACTTTTGAAGCAGTGCCGACACAGAGAACATGAATCACCCTAATATGTTAAAGGTATATAAATCCTAACTAATAAAAAGGTAAAACAAAAGCATTTTTCATGCAGAGTTCATTTTGTTTCTCCTTCAGCAGGAAGGAATCATAGAAACAAAACACAAATCCTGGAATAATACTTCTCCTCTTGTCCTTTGCAATACTGACCACATGGTGTATAAATATATGGATATATCAACATTTGACACAGCTATATACTGTATTTGCTCATGTATAAGTGTATATTTTTTGTTGTTATAATACAGTAGACACTGACTGTAATAAATACCGACTATGGAGGTACGACACAGATAATGGTTTACGTCGTTGAGTCATAAAAACACACACAGCCTTCGTCACTTTCAATCTCATAATCGTGGACGAGACGTAAAAGCTCTGAAGCGGCTCTTCTGTGCTGAACAACTCGTCTATCCAGTAACCTGACTTCACGTAACAGGTCTCAATGCCACCGAAAAGCATCCAACATGCAGTGCGTTACGGAGGGCGGCGTGTGAAAACGTTCAAATCGATGATGAGGCAGCTAAGGGGGGGGGGGCTGGCTTTCTGCTCTCAATTCTTGCCATTCCCAAAGGGATCAGGCCTTCAGTCCCTCAGCTTTCTGCTAACCCTTCACCATCTGTCCTACTGGTCAGGAATAAGCTGAAAATTAGTTCACTTGGAAAATTATCCAACTGGCACATTTACAGACATGGTAACACTTTCTGTAAATAGCATATATATAGTGCGTTATGGGGACATTTGTAATACATTATTAATGCGTTCATAATGCTTCATGGCCACTCCTAAACACACATAATGCTTTCTGATGCACTACATTCAGTCACAGAACATTATAGATGTAAGGCATTATAAATACATTATAACTGATTATGACCGCTCCGTAACGCACTATAGATGTGTATAGGTGCTACTGAAATGTTGATTACTGTTTTTGTCCGTAGAAATAAATGAAATTAAACATAAATTGCTTGTGTCCTGCAATTTTTGCTTAGCTTTAATTACAGATATTTTCTCATAACCTGTTAGATATGTTTTAATTTTTCAGATTTTTAAAGCTTATCATGGCAAATTCAGGTCAAACTGTCTCGACGACAGCAACATGAGTGTATCTCTAACTGGCCATTTGCATATGAAGACCTACTGCCTTCTGCATTAACGTAGCAACAGATATTTTAGGAATCTGAAGTCAAAAATGTCCTACAACCGTTCAAGTGATCATCCGTATGATATTATAGCATTATTCTTTGTTTTCCTGCAGATCCTGTGCAGACAACTTCAAGCTTTTACGTCTGATAAACACCACAACTTCTCTGTGATGATGAGGAGTGTGATATGAAGAATCACTTCCACACAACATTAGCTGCACTCATTCGGTACATCGTTCTTTCTGGCCGAGATAAATCTCCGTACCAATATGCCGTATATCTTTTTGTATCTAAATTAATTACAGTTACATTGATTACAGTTCTAACCTGAGCCTTCTGAGTGTCGGTTCATTACCAGATCTATCTTCCTGTCAACAACATTATTGCTAGCTGGGAAAAAAAACAAAACAAAAGACAAAACATACACGCACCACATCTTCCTGCTTCAGAAAGCCTCGCTTTAACCTGTGTCCACATTTGCTGCTGCTGTCACTTGGATGGAAATTCTTACTGCGCAGGCAGATGGCTACTTGGAAAAACACCAGTCACAGTGAGATGAGCTTTAAATCCTTCCTGCAATCCTTCAACCAAAAAAGTAAACTGGACAAGTTGAGCTGCACAATATATTGGTTTGCTTATCTGTATGAAATCCATTTTTCTACCGCAACTTTTGTGCCTAGGAAACCTTTCACGTACTTCACTTGCACCTTGAAAGCGGGAAACTGGGTTCAGTTTTAATTTCCAGACCGTATCGTACCCTGCAAAGGATCCCTGGTACTGAAGTCGAACCATCGAGGTGGAATTTGCAGTACTGAATGTCAACAGTGATTCAAACATGAGGTTAAAGAGTACACTAACTTACGCACAACTTTCATTAAGACTCCAAATAAACACTAACAGTCTCTAGTATCATGATTCGCTTCATAAGAAATCGATTGTTTTAATTTCACTATCATGCATTTCTACAGGAAAGCAGCTTTTTCCTTCACTAAAGTAAGTAAGGTGAGCATACCGGTGCTGCTGGACATGAAGGGAGTGTGCGAACAATCACCTTACAAACAAATGTTGACACGAGGCCAGGCAAGGCGCTGGGCAGGTATGGACATACATAACCAAAATTGCAAACACAAATGTGCGTTTTAAATACGCAGTACTCGTTCGCACACATATAAAACATACATGTGCACACACACATACGTACATACGCTGTAAACAAATGCCCAGGTATCGGAATCATGCTTTTGTAAAACACAAAGAAACTAACTGCTAGTCTCTTTCATTGCTTAAATACTAGATAACAGAAAATCAGAGTATAAGAAGTAGTATTATCTATCTAGTTAACTGACTCAAAGCCTATATAAGACTACATTTCCCAACAGCATTTTACCATCATGATCCAAGACACAGAAAATCTAATATTTGCGGTCAAATCTGATTTTCCATTGTCTCATTGAGTAAAAACATACTCTATGTTTCTTTAATACGTGTTTTAAACAACAACAGCCACTCAATGGCGGCAGAGATAAGATGCTAAAATGCTGCTGGGAGACAAAGGGCTATTATTGATATAGAAACTCATGCACAAGTATGTGAAGCATTCCAGTTTTTTTTTTTTTGTTTGTTTGTTTAGCTAAGATAAGGATAAACATACAGACACTATTATTTTCATACACTGAATAAAAAGCACACCAGAATTACAGGCCGAACTCAAAATGCGCTGGAGTAGCCGAGGAATGACTAAAAGAAAAGTTAAATCACAATTTCCACCAAAAGAAGTCAGAACATGGAATGCTGAAGATATGTCTTATGTGAATGACGCAGTTGTGTACTTGTGTGTGCTGGAGGGATCGGGACCAGGTCAGTATGATTGTAAATGTACTGCATTTCTGTCAGTGAATGCATTGCTATGTAATTACTCATGGACAATGTAATTTTTGTCCTTAAATTTTGGATTTTTTTTAACTTTTGAGGGTCACCATTAATTTCTAATCCTTAATCTGATGATGGCTGGTAAATTTAATACAAACACTGTTCACACTGTCTGCATCTCAAGCTGAAAATCATCCCAAATGGGAAAGCTTGTGTTGAATGACTAAGTCAAAGGCTAACTTCTCGCTAACTACTAACATGTTGATCACCTAAGAAGCACGGAAATCTACTGGATTTTTTTATTTTCTATCTAAGTTTAGTTAGTTTAAATTGTACTTTTGAAGCTGCACATGCATTCAGGCCATTGTATACTGCAAATCATCCAGGTTACAGCAGTGTGAACAATACATGTGTGTATATGTGTTGTGATATGTCTGTGTGTTAGTATAAGTCATGGCTTTTAGGTTCCTGTGGCAGCACAAATCATTTGAAGTTGATATGTGTGTGTGTGTGTGTGTGTGTGTGTGTGTGTGTGTATATATATTCCAGGGGTACACAAGGCTGATACTAGGGAAACTGATTGTGTATATGTTGTGTGTGTGTGTGTGTTTCTGTGTGTATGATTCCATGTGTCCGTGCATGAGCTGAAATCAAGCCTGCTCGGCGGCAGTGGTGGTAGCAGCATTTCCTGGGAACTCTGGGTTGATAAAGGAGAATCCCTGGAACTCGTCCTGGTCCAGGTTCTGAATCACTTCCTCATCGGGAGGGGTCAGCACCGGTGGGTGGCGTGTGAAAAAACGGTCAAAGTTCTCCGCATCCCGTCCACACTGTTGAGGAGGGTGGGGAGGGATGAGAGTACAGGGGAAGGGGTGGATGGGGTAAAGGGAGGAGTGGGAATGGAGAGGAATGGATGGATTCGGGTGGGGTGGGAGGGGCAGAAGAAGAGGAAAACAAAAGAAGGGGAATGGTGGGTTGAACCAGGGTGTGAGATGACATTACTTGAACATGGTTTCAAATATCAGAACAAGGTGCCAGAACTTGGGGTGCGCTTGGTTCAACTCTCTGGTGTAATTTATTATTCCTGTCAAAATGATACAAAAATACCACTCTCAGGAGAGGTGAATCAAGCACGCCTCAGGTATGCGCTTTCCTTTTTGAAATATTTGAAACATATTCCATTTTTAAACAGAACAAGGTCACTGAAGTCTCAAACGTCCTGTGGCGGTGCACTACACTGGACTGGTGTCCGTGCAAAAGCGCAAAAACATGGAGGTATGAGTTTTTCGGTCACTCGAAAAGCATCCCATCATGGCTGTAAGTAAATAGCCAAAAACAAACTTTCCTTGGTGTTTCATCATAATTTTTTGGTTGTAATACTTTAATTGGAATTTCTAAATCATCGTACGAGGAAAAGGCTCAAAGCCACGAGACGAACATGGTGTAATTGTGGGTTAATTGTGGGTTAATTATATGCTGCAGCTGTGGAGACACACTGAGATATGATAAACCAAATCAGACAAGCAGCTCGTATGCAAAAGAGCACTGGGAGTGACTCAAAATCTCTTTAGATATTTGCTCAGAAGCTGCACAAGTTGAGATATTCTGTGTATGACGATCATGTTGAAATCACATCTATCAATTGAAAATGTATGTTCTTAGTCTGATATTCAATCAAAACTCTAATTATTGTGCAATTTATATTAGATTTGTTTTCTGTGTCATCGTTCATATCCTCGTTCTGACCACCGGGAACCCAAAAAGAGCTTCTATACCCGCGAGATGTGCGTCCATCTAAGTACATAAAACAAGTTATTAACTTGAAAACTATATTTTCCCGACAGTGTGCCTCACGGGGACTTTGGGCTGAGCTATTCCTTTTTTCCCCCCCTCCCCCTACCCCTTCTCTATCACTGCACTGAGCTTTAATTAACACAACAAGGATTCAGTGTCCTCTGACAACATCACCCAGAGGAAAACTACAAACTCATTAAATCTCTGTAACTCGGAAAAACCAAATGAAATTAAGCCAGACTGTTTATAGTTTGGGGAAATATGTGAAATGAGAAATACACCAGGGTCAAATAGTATTTGCAGCTAATTACTCGCGTTTGTTTTAACCTGTTTGGGAAACCAGATGGGTAGAATTTGCCATACGGGGAAATGAAATAAGTGGCACAAAAGTTTAGAAGCAGTACACAACACCTCAGCCAAAGAAATGACAGTTGATGTGGTCAGAATCTCCCATATCATACTCCAATTAAAGGTAAAATATGCATCCAATACCAGGAGTTTGATTTTGGCTGAACTATGAGCCTTACTTCCAAAGGTGATGGAGGAGATGTTTCTATCAGATATAAACTTTGGTTTTTGATATAGTTTTGAATAAATGCTGTTGTTTTCTGTTAACAGTAGTGCACTCCAGGACAGGTTCCATTTGAGACTGAGCACCAGAGCATGCAAATAAACAGAAACAAACATGAGAAAACTGTGAACACAGAGAAGGACAAATAAAAATGTGTAAGGACAGATGGGGTGATGCATGGCAACAATAAACAGCGAACAGATGGATGGATCGATGGAAGGATGGAGGGATGGAGTCTTTAGATGGATGGATGGATGGACTGACAACAGATTGCTTGACGGACAGACAGATGAACAATAGTAACATAAGACAGTGGCTGTAAATGAAAGTCCAAGGCGATGGCATGAACGTTCTTTAACTGTTGGATGAATCAATAAACCGACCGGTCAGTCAACCGGGCTGTTAGTTGGTCGGTCAGTCAACCACACATTCAAAAGCTCATCTGATCAACCATCAAACAGACTCTTCAAAGGGGTTCAAAAGCAGAGCATAATCACAAACAGTTAGGAAACCAACTTTTGACAAAAGTGAGGCTTGCCACTGCAACCTTTTTTCAAACGCATCAAACATCCTTCATAAACAAACCATCTGAAGAGGAATGATTCAAGGTGGTTTATATGAGAAATATAGATCAGCCTCTCCTCAAAACAATACACACACTGCTTAAATAAGCCTGATAGCAGAGCACCAAAAGAAATTACTAAAGCAGACGCTAAAGTCAACCCTAAACTTTTATGCAGGGTTCTTCAAAAAAAAAAATCTCAACCTTTATTTGTCCTCTGAAAGAGGAAGAAAGAGAGAGATAGAAGGCGACAGCGCAGAGAGGTGAAAGACAAGAGATGTTAGAAAGATGAGATCAAACAGAAAGAGAGAGGCCGATACAGAAAAAGAGAAAAGAGACGAAGAGATCAGTCGACATATGTTAGTAGTCACATCAGAGGACTCTCTGCACACACCTCAGTGTTAAAACGCAGCCAGGTCCTAATGGTGACCTCTAACATCCACACATGGAGATCATATGATACAGACGCATAAACACAGGAGCATGCATACACACTGCAGCATTACTGATCCAGCTTAGAACACACACACACACACACACACACACACACACATACACATACACACAAAACCCCAGTGGGCCAAGACAGCTGCATAAAAAGCTCAACTCAGAAAAACTCTTAAGCAGCAGTCTGGCCTAAGGCTGTGTGAGTGTGTATGATGGTGTGTGTGTGTGTGTGAGTACGAGATGAAATCATCCTGACTCGAGTTCTGATCCAACTAATTTTGTCAGAGAAACAAAAAACAGCAAAAAAAAAAAAACCACACACACACACACTCACACACACACACACACAGTTGTTTCAGGTCACCGTGTGGACGTATTCCCCTTGAGGTTTACTCTAAACTCAATCCAACCCCGATGAAGACAGAAACTATTTCATCTCATGCAGAATGCGACTGCACCAAAGTGGGGACACAGATTGCGTGTTTTAGTTCAGCAGGGACAGATGAAACGAATGTGAATTCAAATCTCGTCTCCAAAACCTAAAAAATATCCACCACCGTTGTTATAATCAGTCTTTATCGTTGGTGTCTTTCTCTGTTTGTCACCGTCACCGCCAAAATCTTCACCGTATTCTTACTCTTGACCCACATTCATCACGGCATCTTTCTCATCGTCATCTTCACAATCACCATTGTCAGTATTTCCGGTACTGTTATCACCACCACCTCTGTCCTCACCACCACCACACATTCGTCTCCATCATCATCCTCCACACTTACCTGTGTGCATTGTCCCATACAGAGGAGGGGGAAGAGACAGAAACATCACATCGAAAGTGAAAAGACGTGTAAGATAACAGAAACAGAAGAGAGAGATAGTTGTCGAGGGAAAACAGGAGAAGTTAGACTGAAAGAAGGGAGCTAAATGTGCCCTGCAACCACAACGAAGCGTTGTTTAAGGCAGCGTCTACCAGGAGTTTAACCTCTTACAGGGTTAAAGTCCTGGTCTTTGCTGTGGTGGGAGAGTCATTAACCCCTTTGGCCACTCGTGAATTGTATCTGGGGTCGAGTCGGGATCAGTGGGGTCAGACTTACAGCTCTTGGTTTGAATGGCGGCTGCACCTCCTTGTTCTCCAGTTTCTCCCAGTCCATGTAGCGGAAGAAGCTGTGGTCCCTGATGTCTCTCTCCCCCTCCGGACCACAGCCCAGTCGTTTCGCTGGATGCTTCGTCATCAGCTGGACGGACAGAGAGAAGAAATTTACTGTATGTCCCTTCATTCCTTCCCTCTATTCCTTTCCTTATAGCACATGTGCTTTGTCCCTTTTCACCTGTATTCTCATGTCTACTGCCTCCATCTTTTCTGCGTGACCTCCACCGTTAGTACAGTAGAGTTTTTTTTTTTTTTTTGCACAAATTTTGACCTGGTGATCGTGGTGCATACATACATAGAAAGTGACAAGATCGTGTTATGTTACTGCAAACCATCCTGAGGGTCACGTTGAAGTGTGTGATTAATTTCATGGCATCAACCCAATAGTTGTTGAGACATCTCACTCAAAACCTCGGCCTCATGCTTGTATGTTGGTACTACATTTCATGGTAATCCATCCAACACTTGTTAAACCAACCGACTAACATTTCCATTAAAGGTAAGCTGCAAGCACGATTGAAAAGTGCCTTTAATTATCACATTTCAGTGATGTGTGATGTCCTTACTTGTCACTTTTATATAAACTAAGCTGTAGGCATCATCCTGAACTCTAAGACAGGTCTATATCTGATCTAAACTCAACAGAGTGCTGCTGCAGTGCCCCAAATTTCCCCTCTGGCATCATTAAAGTTTCATCTCATTTATTCCTGTCTCTTTTCCTCAGTGTTCATGATTCCTTCATTCATTTCTGTTCATAAATAAATGTCATTACTATTATTATTATTATTATTTCTTCACTGCCGTTTCTTTGCTTCTTTTATACGTCTATCAGTTTTACTATCTATCATCTTAGAAGCTTCTCCCTGGGGACCAAATCTAAGCCACCGAACCAGCGCCCGCAGATAAATGAATAACTGTTGCTTTTTTCCTCTTTTACCACAGCAGTTTTTCCACAGGCGTAATTAAGGAGCGTTTACAATGTCTGTCCACACAAAACCTTAAGAACAACACCAAGGCCAGTGACGTCAGCGTGTGCCTGTGTGTGTGTGTGTGTGTGTAGGTGGGGTGTGCCTCCCTCAGGAGAAGCAGTCATAACTCATTACATTAGAACTAAAATAACATTTTCCACGGGTCAGTCAACCTTACACTGCGCATACACACACAAACACACTGCTCAGGAGATAAGTGCATGGGCACACACACACACACACATGTACAGACTCACTTACTAATCCATGCACACACATGCCTTATTTAACAGCTGTGCAGTAAGTCAACTGTTGAGTTAAGAATAATAAGAATAATAATAGCAACTTAATTTTACAAGATTCTGGCAATAAATCTTTTTTGTGGCACCGTTACAGCACCTCCTTTCCTTTGAGGAGAGTCTTGGTGGATCTGCAGTCTTCCTCACTGTTGTTGAGAACAGAACGTCCAGCAGACCACAAATATACGGCATATGTGAAAACGGTGCGGTTTACTTGTTCCGGTCACTCAGCACTAACGGGCTGCGTTCACCATCTGGCTGAAACTGTTCTTACCTACAATCACGGCGTGTCTTTTTACTTTCAGGGCTTAATTCATGCAGGCTGGGGGTAAAACAAACACAGTATAATATCACTGTTTTTATGATGGATAATTTCATCACTCTCCAAATTACCAAGCAGGTGCCAGGACATAAAAAAGGTCTCATGCTATTAGTTTAAGTTTGTGGCTCCAAAGGAGGCTGCTTGCACCAAGTAAGGTGGAGCGCAGAAGCAGGGTTTTTGTGTTTATGCATTTCAGGTGGTTTGGTGCAATTTTAGGTCATATTATAGCATAAAATTGCAACTGTGCTCTCACATGTGCAGACAAATCTTATGCAAAGAGAGAAATCTTTGTGTCCTCGTGAAGTTTTTTACTGTGTAGCCACATTATTACTGAGTTTGTGCATGCATTCTCCCTTATTGTGTATGTGTATGTGTTGTGAGGGCTCTGCTGTGAAAACTGAGCTTCTTGCTTCTTGCATTGCAGAACACAATGGGGAATAGCGGCAGAAAGAGGCTGTGTGTGAGTGTATGTGTGTGTGTGTGTGTGTGGAGTATGTGTGTCTTTGCATGTGTAAGGACACACATGCACAATTACTCTTTGCTGTAAAATCATGTGAAGTTGAAGACATGTACCTTACACTATAGCACTACAGAACATATTGTAGTAGCAGCTTAAGTGTGTGTGTGTGTTTGCGTGTGTGTGTGGCCCATTTCTGGCTATGAAATATAGATGCTGGTCAGGGTGGAAGCAGGAGAGTGGAAACGTCTCTGATCAGTCGCTTTCCACACACATGTGCTCACAGGCCTGCCCACTGTATGAACTCTGTACTGTACATTTGATTCCAGGAATTCAACAATTTTTGATCCTAATTACACTGAAGGTAAGACATGTACCTTAAAACACAGGTTGACTGGTGATGGGATAAATATTTTGCAGCACCTACAATGTGTGTTGAAAGTGTTGGTGTCAATCATTCATGTACTTCAGCACAGTATCGTCATTTTACACCCGCAATAAAACTGACAATACACTCAATTACTAACTGTTGGTGAGGGAATCTTCTATTCTAGCATGCAACATATGGGGATTACACAGGCTCAAGCATCATATGTCTTGAAGTCACTGTAGATCACAGGTGTCACAACAGACAGGTACGTAATGTAGAAACCACCACAGAGTCAGTATGTAAGTAAGTATGAACACATTTCTTGGTTTGTAAGCTCTTAGACTGTAGACGAGTAGAACCATTTAGAGACACAGAGTAGTTGTGTTTCTGCCCTGAGGACATACAGACGAGCCAGAGAGGACAGCTTCTTCTTCTTCTTCTGAGCTGAAGCGTCATCATGTCATTACAAGCGATTTGATAAATCCTCTATTCTCCTTGATCAAGCTTCAATAAACCTTTCAGCACATGACGTCTAGAACTCAGGATATCTCAGTGAAAATAGTGACACTCTCTCTTACATTCATTCATTTATAGCACAAAATTACTATTTATTAACAGGCTATTTAAGCTAAAGTTTGACACAGCACCGTCACGTTCACCGTATTCATCGCCTGAAATATGAACTTTACGTGACTTTTTTTTCTTCTTCCCTTTTTCAAAATGGAAATATCTTGTAACATTTCAAGAGGAAAGCCTCATGTAATCTTCACATGGACACACACACACACACACACACACACACATCATATATATTCATGCATTGAGTTAACCCAGGCAGTGCTGGCAGGGCGCAGTGGGAGCTGTGGGGGTGGACGGAGGCGAGCTTTTCATGCTCCACTGAAGATCCACTGTTGTAGCACTACAACCCAGTAATCATCACTAATACATAACATAGCCTGTGTGTGTATGTGTGTGTGTGTCTGTGCGTGCGCATCTCAGTGAACATATATGTCATCAATTTGCCGATGAATGCCTTTGCCTTTAAATTTAGTTACTTAAGTCACGCTGGGATAGACGCGTGTGTCTTAATTCAAGCTTGCACTTAATATATAAATATGTGTGTGTGTGTGTTTAGATGATGTAGCTGCAGCTTTAGAAACAATTAGGAGAGAGCAGTGTCTTTCATTCTTCCCCTCTTCTTTATTAATGAATGAAAATCTTTGTTTTATGTTTACACACTGACTAATTTATGTCAGCATCTTTTCCCGCTCGTGAGTTTGTGCAGATGTGAAGCATGACGGAGAGTAGAGGTGATACTACAGCTCCTGAATGCCTGATTAAATCACTGGAGAGGGAGATGACCTGCTCTGTGCAAAAGGACTGAGTGTGTATCTAAACATTACATACATCCCCCTGTGTGTGTGTGTGTGTGTGTGTGCAGCTTGTCATCATGGTCAGTGAAGCGTACAGTTAGGAGATGAGACAGAGAGGTGGTGGTTTGATAGAGAGGACTCACTCCATTTATAGCAGTAATCAGCTCATACGGACAGACACGGACACACATATGTGTGCGCGTGCACACACACACACCTCTGCATGCATACACACACACACACACACACACACACACACAAATTGGCACACAAATCCAGTCCAGTTGGGAAGTGTCAGGGCATCATTTGATACTGTCCGGTCTTTTCTGAAGAGGAGTTTCCACAGTCAACTGAGCACACTGCACAAGCTTAGGCTATTAGAGCAAGTGTGTGTGTGTGTGTGACAGAGAGAGAGAGAGAGAGAGAGAGGGAGGGAGTGAGGCAGAGAGAGAGTGTATCTGTGTGTGTTAGAGAGATAGAGAGGATGTACAATGAAAAAAGGGAAACAGCGGCTTAACAATGAACACTGCAGAGAGAGAAGAAGAGAAGAAGGAAAGTAGAGCGTTATGACAGAGAGAGAGAGAGAGAGAGAGAGAGGGAGAGAGAGAAAGAGAGAGAGAGAGAGAGAGAGAGAGAGAGAGAGAGAGAGAGATGGAAGCAGGATAGATAGCGAGAGCGGACAATGTTGTTTCACTCCAAATAAATGTTCCTCCACAATGGTTTTAATTATGCAGATAATTCTGATGTCCCTCTCTGCCTCCTTCTCTTCTTTCTTCCTCTATTCACCTCCTCCCTCTTCTCCTCCCTGTTCTGCCCTCCTAATTCTCTCCTCTGCGTGTGTGTGTCTGTGTGTAAGTGTGTGAAAGAAAGAGAGAGAGTTGAGAAGAGAGGGAATGAGACAGAAAGAAAGAAAGAGACAGATTTTATGAGGAGGGAGCGAGGTTGAGCTTGCGAGACAGACAAGGGACTTGTGTTGTACTGTGTGTGTGTGTGTGTGTGTATGTGTGTGTACACTCACCCCTTTACAGATAGCGACGGCCTCCTTGGACATTGACTTGGGATAGGAGACGTGATGCTCCATGATGGACTGAAATAACTCATCCTCATCTTCACCGTCAAATGGAGGCTGGAGAGGAGGAGCAGGAGGAGCAGGAGGAGCAGGAGGCGCAGAAGGCCGGTCAGGACAAACAGAGGATATTTAAATTTAAACATTAAAAGCTTTTTATTGTCTCAGCTTCTCAGAATGAAAATACTGCAGGCCTGTAACACTCACACATTCACAATAACCACTCCAAATGAGATATCCAGGATTTGAAAATGTCACATCTACTCTCACAATTATTAATACCATGAGAGAAAAACTCATCAAGGGGTATAATTTAATAGCTAACCTTTCATTACACAGTGTCCAATTTTAAAGACTACAATCACAAGTGTTTGTATTTTAGTCATGAATACGAATCCTGCTGTGGGAGGAGTTGTCTCAAATGATATTTTATTTTAAATCAGGTTTAATATTTCTATTAATAAAACTAAAACAGACAAACACACAGACTAACCTGTCCAGCCAGCATCTCGTAGAGCAATACGCCAAAGGCCCACCAGTCCACTGATTTTCCATACGGTTGGTAGGCTATGATCTGAAATATAAGAGTTTAATCAACCATCATTAAAACAAGGCAGTGTATGCAGGGAGAGTTCAAACCCTTTGTCACTTCTGCACAGCTGGCCAGTCGCGACATGAAGTGGGTGCAAATGTTGTATCGTTGGTTTTGGAATGCTACACGGCAAGTTTACAAGTCATGCTGATGAAGGTTACTGGCTCCAAACTGTGAGGTTACCGGGTTAGCCAATTAAAATGCAGCCATGACATCAAACTGATTTAGCATACTGGGTTATCCAAACGCTTAAAGGATACTGTAGCTGCAGTAACAGTACTAGTGGAAATGATAGAGGTAGTTTTAGTAGTCACAACATTAGCAAGCTAACAGGAATGGCAGCAGTAAACAGAGTTTTAGCAGTAGTTTTATTTGAAGCATCAGATATTTTTTGATTTTTACTAGTTAAGTTGTGTTGATCACTGCTAGATTAAGTGCTCTCTATGGCAGCTGTGTACTGCACGATTCAACACAACAACGTATGCGGACAGGCCAGAGACAGCTGATCAGAGCGCCATCCATCACTCACACCTCACACACACACACTCTACCTCAGGAGCTATGTAGTCCGGTGTTCCACAGAAGGTCTTGGTGGTGACTCCATCATGCATATTTTCTTTACACATGCCAAAATCTGCTATCTTAATGTGACCCTCACAGTCCAGCATCACATTGTCCAGCTTCAGGTCTCTGCAGAAGGGAACGACAGTGTTAAAGAGGAATGACGCCTGATCCTGATGACCAAACATGGACCATGAAGGCTCATCATCTCAGCACATGCTTGGTTGTGCTACTAGTGGTCAAAAACTGCACAGGGTACCTTTAATATCTTTAAATTTGGGATACAAGCCTTGAGGTTTTATAGTGGGTATAACAGATTTGGCCTTGATGCAGTTGATACTATCCAAGATGTCATACATGGTTTGACATAATAACATTTTTGATAAAAATAATGGATTAGTATGTTGTCTTGTGTTATGAGTGTACCTGTAGATGATGCCCTTTTGATGTAGGAAGAACAGACCGATGGCTATCTCCGCCGCGTAGAATCTACACAAACACGAGGAGAAACAAAAACACTAATTAGAAAAAGGCCGAGAGGAAGGACAAGAGGAAAACAGAGGGATGATTTGTGTGTGTGTGTGTGTGTGTGTGTGTGTGCCTGCGTCTGCATAAAGGTCAGTGCTGTCTCTTCAAAGCCAGAGAGCGGCTGATAAGATCAACAGGAGGAGTCTGAACACACTGACCACACAGGCCAGCTATTGTCCGCGTGGGCGTGCACAATCGGTGTCTGTAAAGTGCACCTAAATGATGTCAAGAGGCATTTCAAAGGCGCGCAGAATATATAGTTCGGTGCTTGTTTGATGTTTTAACTGTGAACGGAGTGACGTCTCTGCAGCTGGAGCTAACACGGCTTTGGATGCAGGACGCAAATACAAAATACAAGAGACAAAAGTTCAAGGCGGCATCATCATCATCAACATCCACGGAGCAGAGCATCTTGACCATTGTCTAATAAATAAATTAAACAGAGCAGAGAACGGTGATGGCCTTAGATAAACGAGTTCCTCACCCTATTCGACTTGCCCTTCAGCAGTCTAAACCCTCTGCCAGAGGGAAGAAACTCTAATTCCCTATAAAGCAGATGAAGGGCAAACTCCTCCACGGCTCTTGCTTTCTCCGACAGCCTGCTTGTCAAATATGTCAGCACGCTGGTTTGACTTGACACCAGTGATCTCTCGCCAGCCACCTTAATTATATTGTGCAGTTTTGGAGGTATTCTTCCGCACGCTGGAAAACTCTGCTGCTGGATTACTCTCATCTCTTTGAAGTTCTTCAGAGCAGCAACGCACATTGGGGCGAACAACATATTTCAACCCCGAGTTCTGCTGGATCAAACTGCTTATTCAGTAAGATTTAAAAAAAAAAAAAAAAAAAAGAGCATTAGCAAACGGTGAGACACCTATAAGCGTGGGATTAAGATTTTGTGTTATGATGGCATGAGAATGCATCTTACAAAAGCTGCTGAGTGTGTGTGTGCGTGTGTGTACTCACACAGCATGGGGCTCTTTGAACTTGCCGACCTGCTGAATCTGATACATGAGATCTCCTCCGTTTATGTACTCCATGACAAAATACAAACGGTCCTGCGTGAGAGATAGACGGAGAGTGAGAACAGATTAAAAAAAAAAAAAAGTACAGGTTGATAAAAGGAGGTGAGAGGTCACAGAGAAAACGAGAGAAAGGGATTGTTCAGAGGTGGATAGATAGAGGGTGACGGGTCACATCAGAGAAGATTAAAGGGGAGATCCAGAAAAATGGAGGGATAAAAGATAAAAAAGGGAAGAAGGCAGTGAGAAAGAGGTGGATCGGGTTGTTGTCTCTGCGCCCAATCAGTCTTCAACTGTGGGAACACGGCGGCTTCAATTTAGGAGCTAATTCTCCTCCATTATCTACAGAAATTGCCAATAAGGTACAGTATGTGAGGGAGTGTGGAGGGATTTGATGTGGCCATGTGTGTGTTTGGAGAAAATATTGTGGAGTTGTGCTGTTTAAGGTGTGTCTGTGTGTGTGCTTTCCTGAACTGCCTGAGACGTCTTATGAGCAGCTGGAGCTGAATGGATTTGTATATGCGGGCTATGTAACATATGTCGCTGTCCACGTTTTTTATGATTTTCTGTACATGAAATCTGCATATTCTTCTTCTGTCTACAGCATTTAGAAACATATTGACAAACAAAAAGACGTTTTGTTAGATCATGTATGTAGGACAGACAGAAGGAGCAAATAACATTTTGGGTTTTGATTCAAGTGTCTCCATTATTGATGATTTTGACTTATATGCAATGTGCATCTTCTCTTCTGTCTACAGTCAGCATTTACTAGATTTTTGACCAATGAAAAGATGTTTTGCTACATCATATTTGTAGGATAGACAGATGGATTATGGATTATGCTATCTAAAGAGTAAAATAGCTAGGCTGATGTGCTATGTGGGAACATGTAGGACAGCCTTCCTATTGATAGTTTACCAACTGAAGGGGACATAAACAGGAAACAGGAGCATCTGATCCACCTGCATGACATTATTAGAAAATAACATGACTGCGCAACCCAGATTCATTTTTGACACTAAATGTGTCTCATTGCAGCTTTTTTTTAGTTCATTTTGTATGACATATTCTGAGAAAAATATATATTTTTTATCTTCATATGTGGTTTTCATTCATTTTTTTGTATGTGTGTATGTTATAATTGCCTTTCTGTGTGTGTGTGTGTGTGTGTGTGTGTGTGTGTGTGTGCCTGGTAAATCCCATACATATGAATCCTCTGGTCAGGAAATTATTGCTGAGGGGGATTAACACAGTCACTTCTGGTTTGTGTGTGTAGGTCAGGTCAGATTTTCTCATCTAGCCTTTAACCGCAGCCTCAAATGGATTCACAACACATTGTATTCATTAATCAATGAGAACATGTACAAATGAGTGTGTTATGTTGTAAATGACACACACTGAGACCAGCGAGCTATATTTACTCCTCTTGTTGACTCATCTTTAGTGTAATATGGATTATACGTCAGTAGATGAGCATGAATCAAATATGAATCCGGCCTGTGTGCTCCAGCTGTGAGCCGGTGACAGCAGGCAGGGTGGCTGCTGTTAAGACCACAGCACTCGCCAGCAGTGCGGCTCTGCCCTTCAGCAGGACGCCGCACAGTGGCTCCCTTCATGTCAAATATGATGTGAAGGTGTGGGGACCTACCGAGGGTGTCCATTCAGCTCGCAGAGAAGAATGTAAAATAGATTTTTGGATTTCTTTTTTTCGGTTTCTAGTCACTGTTTGTTTGTGTGTGTGTGTCTGTGTTGCAACCAACCAAGCAAACATTTTCCATTTAAATCAAAGTTCAAACAGTCCACAGAGTCTGAACCTACAGCAAATAAAACTCGAGAATAAAATGAAATATTACTTCTGTAGTCGTCTGTGCCATTTTCTGAAATTTGTCCTTCTTTGAACAGTTTGTGCTTTTGTTATTTTTGCTTTGTTAGAATGTATTAGAATATATCCACGTTTGTTAGATGATGAATGTGCAGACAAACAGTAAATACACGATTATACTTCATGTGTGTACACAGCAAAAGGTAATACAACAGTCCTGCAATAAATCCACGAAGGCTCGAATGTATCAGTTTCAATGTTTTGTTGAAAATGGAAAGAGAGTGTTTGGTGTCAGTTTGAGGTTTGACTGTATTACATTACACAGAGAGATGTTCAGCCCACCCTCACTGATATAAATGGGGTCTCATATCTGCTACATATGAAGCAGCTGGCTGTCTTAGCTTAGCATAAAGACTTGAAACTGGGGCCAACAGGCGAGGCCGGCTCTGTTCAAAGGTAAAACAATGTACCGACGCCTCTAAAGCTCACTAATCAGCATGTTACCACGTGTGTTTTGATGGTTAAAACTGTACAAAAACAAGTAAAAATAAGTTTTGTTTTATGTTTAAGTGTCAAAATGTCAAATTATTGCTTCAACAAAGAATATATCAAGATAGTTAAGTGGTAACAGTGTTGTAATAAAACACTAAAATACGATATACAACCGTCGTTAAAGTATGATGGCCCACCTACCATGCTCTGGAAGGTGGAGTGCAGCTGTGTTAAGAACGGAGGCTTTCCAGACAATGCCAGCACTCTCTTCTCCACCATGGTGCATTCCACGTCATCATCCTGGATCACAACGTCCTTCTTCAGGATCTTCACAGCGTACAGATCCTCTGTCCCCTTACGCTCCGCCAGCATCACCTAGAGAGACGAGCAGAGAGCACAGAGAGGATAGACGGAGAGTACAAGGAGGGTAAATTCTTTAATATTCAAAATCTTCTTTTTCAGCATCACCTTGGAAGAAAGGCAGGTGCAAAGGAAGAAAGAGGGATGAAAAGGGAAAGGAAGGGAGGGAGGCAGAGAGATGTGTGAGGCAGGGAAAGCAGGAGAGAAGTAAAAGGCAGGGAGTGTTTTGGGTTAGTCAAAGCAGAAATAAAGAGACTAAGGACAGGAAGGAGAGAGACTATAGGAGAAATGGAAAGAAAAAGGCAGGACAGTGATAAAAGGTACAAGACAAATCGAATAAAATCTGTGTTTGCAATCTGTGTCAGACGGCACAATATCAACTCTGAGGCATGTCAAATTGTGAGATATATGCCTGGTGATCCACGGCACTAAGATGTGTATAAGAAAAAACACACACATGTCATCAACTTGCATCATCTGTTACCTGTACCTTCATTTTGAAGACGCTTTCTTTGGCCGTAGCGCTGGCATTATTTAGATTTTTCTTTTGACTTTACGATAATGGAGCTCACATTTTTGTGTCTGCCAGTGTATTTGTGTCATTTCATGCAGATTCTCGAGTGGTTACCATGTTGACATCTGTCGTAGCACAGGCCACGCAGTCCGCTTAACCCATTACCAAACATACAAATGACCTCCAATCATAGCTGATTTTAGACTTCTCCTTCTTGTGCAACAGGATGAACGAGTGCTTCACTACAGCACAGGAACAATGCTGTACCATTTCCAAGTGTGTATTTAAGAGCCCCTTTACAAAGATTTTTGAAACGTTTCTCAACTTTTTTGAAAATCAGTCAGCTGGAAATTCAAAACTTTGTGGCCGTGTTTGCGCTGAAATATCACATGTGCAATATCATTTATGAAAAGCACCTTGAGTCTTGGTGCCATCAGCGGCTGCAATCCATTCTTTGCGAATTCGCTCATGCTCTGTGTGCTGCTGCCTGAGAAGGGACACCTTGACAGGCGTAGCGATAAAATAACGGTGACGAAGCGGCCATTTGGTCCAAAATTTGGTAAAGATGACCATCTTTGGGTGCCAAAGCTAAATTGGCCATTGGTGCACCTGTCTCATAGTTGCCATTTTGTATTAACAACCAAATATCTCAGCCCAATTAAGGCCGTAATTAATCATTCAACACGAGCACAAGGCCACACAGCTCGGTTCTACCTTCACTTCACTAAAGAAGAAGAAAAGAGGAAGGGCAGCGATTTTGTTTGAAATAAAGACAAACACAGCTTTTTAGTGCTTCTGTAAGATTTTCAAACCGTTCAGCGTCTCTTTGCCCTTCATGAACATCAAGGAGGAGAAAAGTAGAAAAGAAAGAGGTAGAAGAAGAAGAAGAGGGGATTATTTCTCTCTCTCTTTTTTTTTTAGGGCACAGTGTGGGGGCGGATGGAGATAAAGCAAGGTGAATGGGTGAGGAGAGCGAGATGTAAGGAGGAGGGGATAGACTGAAGGAGGGAGTGAAGGGCAGGAGGCGTGGAGGGACAGAGGGAATGCCAGACAACGAAACTGGCAGCAAGTCAAGCAATCAGGATCATATTTGTTTTAACTGTGAAGCCTGGAAGCACGTCTTCTTTTAGTAACACCTGATACACGCGCAGAAAACACACAACAGGTGGTAGTTTCATGTATAATCTGTGCCTGCTGATTCCTGTGGAGGTTGACTAGACAGATTCCCTGAATAAAAACACTACGAGATGCCTCTGTGTTGCTGTGTATGTTTGTGTGTGTGTATGTAATCAGCAGTTTCAGTGTCTTTTGGTCAAGGTCAGACTCACACTGCTTACAGTCTCTCAAACAAAGGAGTAAATGTCTCCGTCTTGTCTCCTTCTCTCAGGTCTCTGTGTTTACCGTATCCTGTTCTCCTCTCCTTTTTCATCACCTCTTGTTTCTCGATTTCTCCCTTTCCTACTTTCCTCTTCCTTTACCCTCTCCTGTCCTCATATCTTCTTTCGCGAAGGATCCAGCAGCTGCCGCTGCAAATAGCAGGCGGAATGTAGGTCAAGTCTCAGCTCACAGGTCATCTCATAAAAGCTGAGGCAGGCTTGTGACCAGGTCACAAAGGTTCAACTCTCTCGATATGTGGGAATTATATGAGAAAGTGGTCTGTGCTGTGCGTATAGCAAACCTTAACAAAGAGGAGCTTTGAAGCAAAAGTTCAACATACTTGGGAATACATTTTTCACTTTCTCACAGAGTTAGATGAGAAACAGACTCTTATATCTGTCTGCTCAAGGTTACAGCCAGGACATGTTTACTTTAGTTTTGCACAGAAGATTGAAAACGGTAAACAAGCAGACGGTAACAGACCATTTCTTGGTCAATAGCAGGAGTGTCCATTGGTTGTATGGCAAGCTGCAGGTGACAAGAAGACTTCAGGAAGTCACCGTTTCAGGAACATAATGTCCTGTAACACTGTTTCTGAGTGAATAATGAGTTTTAAAAGCTGCTTGTAGGTGGATTTTCTTACTTTTACATTCAGCCGGTCAAGTAATTTCCCCATTTTATGCCTTTATACTAAGCTAAGCTATCCAACTGCTGGCTGTAGCCTTACATTGAACAGACAGATCAGAGAGCTCTTGTGTAACTCTCAGCAAGAAAGCTGTAAAGTGCACGATCCAAAATGTTAAATTATATTTGATTTTGAACAGGATGAAGAAATGACGTATATTATCTGTATATCACAAGCTAGCTTACCAGCACGGTTAACTATGAGAATATACAGGAAACTTTAGATTTGAAACTTTAGAAGAAGTCAGATTAACATTTTAAAGCTCGACTGTGACTGTCACGGTATGCTAATAGCAAAAACACAGAGCCGGAGACGCAGGCCAAACTGAGGAAAGTTAGAACTTTTTGTAAATCATCTGCACAGATGTCTTTTTTCCACAAGTTAAACTACTTTGCTGAGACTAGTCGACTCACTGCACACCCTTCCTCTTCCTATCATTCTAAAACTAATAAAAGTACTTTTAACGTCTCATCTTAAAACAAGCCAGTGAACAGGCAAGAAGAAAAAATGGCTGAGCTTTACATTACATGGCTAACATGGCGTGTTTGTAGTTCTACGAAGGCTAATTGAGTTTTGGGACCCCAACAAAGGATCTTTCATCCAATGGTATTTCATATTAAAACCTTTTATAACATTTCCTATGTTCATTTGCATAAAACACAGGGTGAACCTAGTGACTTGAAAATTCTGCAGAAATTAGGCTGGGTTTGATTGATTTATTGATGTGTTTAATATACCATTCCTCTGGGGAAGCAAGATAGACTTAGAAAGACCATTTTGTAAATTAAACACGGGCTTAATCTCCACAGCGAGCGAGACATCTGCCAACAGAGACATGTGCTGTCAAGCGCAGAGTGAGCAGAACCGCTACCTGTTCACTCCTTAAAAGTTGCTGCGCATTCACGTCAGCTTAATGATGTAAATGGAAAACATGTCACAATGATTATTTTTCGCAAAATTGCCAAGAATAAAGCAATCGGAGTGACCTTATGTCCACTTCATCATTTTTTTTACCCCCTAAGAGATCAAAAAAATTAGCAGCTTTGCTGCTTATGCTGTATAAATATTCAGGCATGATAATGTGGATGGGGTTATTGGGTCTGAGATGCTACAGGGAGTGTAGGGCAAATGGACAAAGACATACAGGTCCAGTATGTGTGAGTGTGAGGGTTTAATGTGTGTGTTTGGATAGAGGGCAGCCACAGTTCAAGGATGTGCTTTGTAATCTTTAATCATTAAAGTTTAGATATTGGTTGAAGTTGGATCTAAGCTGGTCTGACTCACATATCACATATGGTGGCAGTGTGACTCTATGTAAATACAAACTCTATAAAGTTGAAATAGAGAGGAAGGACACCATCTGGCCCAAAGCTCATTTTATGCAACCACGACCACAAGGACAAGGACAAGACACACAAGCAGAAGAAGTCATGAAAGTACAAGGTTTCAACCAAAATCAGTCTGCACATAAGAGACACACAGGCAACAACCAAAGCTTTTGGGCATCATTACACAGTTCTTGGTGACATATTTGATTCATTGTAGCCTGTTTTATATCATTTTAGGCAGTGACCTGATGCATTTAGTGTCCGAGTTACATTTCATGATCTCATCTGGGCTCAGCGTCTTAACTCAAGGTCACTTTGGTCACGGCGTCATTCATAAACTGGCTACTGTACTATGAATTGTGGCGTTTGTCACTAACAGCTGACGCCCTTTTATCCAAGAAAGTTGTTCAGGGTCATTTGACAGAAAAGCAATCCTCGGGATATTAACTGTCATATGTCGTAAACGATGCCACTGTTTTCTCTGCTGACCTTGCAGAGTGAATTTACCCAGGGAAAACTAATGAAACCACACTCCGCTGCACTGCATGATACTGCACTATGTTGTATTACAGCGGGCTGTGTCGTATTATTCTAACCTGTCATATATCATATAGTCTATATAGTCTGATGGATCATATCCACTGAGGCAGTGTGTATTTCCTGTCTGGCCTCGCGCAGACAGTCATTGTAGGACACAGTGCGACTTCTTCAGGCTGTGAGTTTGCTCGAGTTGACAAACACATTTAATCTTCTACTCATGAATGGAAACAGACTTTTGATGAATATTTTTTGCTTCCATCAAACTTCCATATGCGCACGTTGTGCTCCTTTGTGCTGGCTGACAACAGACCACAACAAGATCAGAAGTTTGGTGTAAGTTGGATCAAACAAACAACAGACTAACTGTCTTCACATTATAATTAATTCTCATGTGACATAATCTGTTCAAACTAAAGCAAAGTACTACTGGCATGACAGTTTTTCTTCTGATTTATATTTGATGGACATGTATCGCTCACTGAGTGCTGGTTTGCTGCAGCTTTTTCCACCACTTGTATTTATATTGTGGATTAATCTGTTAATCTTGCTCAGTAACATTAACAACAGTTCAACAGTAAATACTGATCTCATGTCAGCTACAGTAAACACAATTTAAAAGTCTTGGCTTTGACTGTTTGACACAACCTGATAAACATAATACATATTTTGTCTACAACTGCAGATATCACAGTTACAGACGCTGTTAACTGGCTAACTTTGGATCTATGGATCCATAACAGTAACTAAAACCAGTGAGTACTTTGTTTTTGTTTTGGATGATTTAGAAAAACAAAAATAGCAACACATTGTGACCAGACACCATGACTCTGATCCTGACGTCGTTCAGGAGAACTGACATGGAAGAAAGTCTCTTACATCATGCTGTATGTTATCTTGTAAAACTGGTTAGTTATCTGCTAAAATGCAGGTACACAAGCAGCAGATGTCCACCAACACAACACAACACATCGCCACTTCCAGTGCAGACAGGAAGTCGAAAGAAGAAAGACACAGAGAAAGGTGGAGCACTTCCTTTTTGCAGAATAAGGTCAATAAAATGATCAGAGAGCCTTTGGAGACCAAACTGTTCACATCCTGTAATATAAAAACACATATTCATACATACATGTGTATGCTTGCATGCGTGTGTGTCATGACATTACAGATCAGGCTCTGCGTTTGTGTGTGTGCGTTATTATCACACTGTACGCGTGTCCACAGAGGAACGTTAGCAGCACTGCTGTGATGCAGATGTCCTCAGACACCGAGGCAGCAGCCTCCCACACAAAAACTCAGGAACCATTAAAAACGACACACACACACATCATGCGAACGCCTGTTTGTGCGTGTGCTTACGTTATGTGTGTGTGTGTGCGTACATAGAACAGGCCTAAACGAGGAGAATGTGTGCACACGCGTGTGCGTTTCTACAGAAGGTGTGTACTCATGCGTATCTGCGCACATTTCTGCAATCTGTGTGCGTGCGTGTGTGTGCATGTGTGTCGGGTATTCCAGTAATGATCGACCCTCGACTCAGTCCCACATTGACGCATCAGTGTTGCTTTAAATGCCCGTTACCATGGAAACAGGCTGCCGGCATACAGGTCTGGTACACAGACAATGGTCTCTCTCTTTTTCTCTTTCTGTCACTTTCTCTCTCTCTCTCTCTCTCTCTCTCCACCCCTGCTGCTCCACCCATCGTTTACCCAATTTTCTCCCTCGCTCCCCCTTTCTCCCCCTCCACATCTCCCCGTTCTTTTCTGTTTCCTGCCTTGATTTTCATTCACTCTTCCCTCTCCGCGCCTCCCCCTCCCCTCTTCGCTCTCCATCTTTTCATTCAGACTGACGTCTTTACCTCTCTCTCAATTCATTCATGTCAACCTTGCCGCCGTGCTCTCACATCTCTGTCTCTCCCTCCTTTCATCACTCTCTCTCCACTTGTCACGTCATCCTCTTTCGTCTCTCTTTCCCTTCATCCATCTCTGTCTACCTGTGCTTCAGCTCCTTTAATTCCTGCTATCTCTCTGTCTTCTCGTTCTGTCCGTCTTTCCTCTCCTCTAAGCTCCATGTGTGGATACGTATAAAGCTGTAACGCTCCGTCAAACACAAACACACATAAATGCTCGCAGCATATAATTACAGCAACAATATACTTATTGTATCCATGATTTTGCATACGTACGACGGATACAACACATATAATACATTCCTTTGCTGCAGTGGCTGTGTGCATCCTTAATAAATAAAAAAAAAAGTGCTAGAGAATACAGTTGAGCCCTTTACTATGAGCTTGAAGTGTTAGTCCAGATTTTTGTTGCATTACCATGCTGTCAGAAATCCCCCAAACTAAAACGTTCATATCAATCTTTTGACGAAACCGCAAATTTACCTTGCAGAACGCAGGAGTGGCTGGACGGACACTGACTTTTTAGGTGGGCCTTTGTTTTAAAGCAGATACACAGAAGTACACTAAAGTATCCCCCTATGGCACAAACATAGTGGCAGACAAGACAGACACAGACATGGTGGTCTCACCTTGCCGAAGCTCCCCTTGCCCAGCACCATCAGGAAGTTAAAGTCAGACAGCTTCATGCGATCTTGGTTGCCATTGGAGTCGAACCGGGATGCAGCGTTGGCCGACTTGCCTTCTGTGTTCTTTCCAGGGCCGATCTTGGCTCTCTGGATGAGATGAAGAAAAAAGACGGGACTACATTAGACACAACCTCCAACATTCAAAGAGACGGCTTGGGTACACCGGCTGTAAGTGGAGAGAGTTATAGAGGTTTGAGTTGGCACATGACTGTAATATATTTAAGCATAACATTAAAATAAAATTATGATGGCGCAGCTGGTGATTACAGGGCCTTGCAACAGTTTTTGCTGAGGGAAGTAAAACATTTGTTCTATTGGTCCTGGGATTGAAACCTGCAACTGAGGTGCCATTTGTAGCGTTTTAAAAAATAATTGAACTAATCGGTGTCATAAACAACAGATTGGTAGAGATTACCATAAAACTGCATTTCACTCTAAGTGATATTTAATTGGTCATGGGCACAAAAATGGGTGGTGGCTGTTGTTTCAGTATTACAACAACAACAACAAAAAATCGGTTGGAGGTAAGCATCAACATTTATGTGTGCTACTAATCATCTTGACCAAAGTCGGATTGCCTATGGTAAATATGGCAAATATGATAAATATACCATCATATCATGTTGTTAAATTAAAAAAAAAAAATGCTGCTGGAAGAATTTTCAATGAACAAAACATATGACAAGCTGACATTTTAGGCAGAAACACAAATTTCATGAGTCAAAGTTAGTTAAAGTAACAAAAACACATATTTTAAAACTTCAAAATGTCTCCTGAACATTCAGGGACTTTTTAAATCACATTTTGTGGCATCTTAATATCACAGAGAAGACATTTTTCTTAGGGAGCCAGGAGTGGAATTGATAAATATGTCCTAATAAAATGTGAAAGTTTTTAGCGTTTTGGTTCATTGTGTTTCATTTATTCCATGCAGGAACTTTTACACTCCACTTCACACTTTCCATAACAAATATGGCCTCACTGTGAGTCTGCCACTCTATTCAATCATGTCTGTCACCACTTCCCTTGTTTCTGTCCTTCAACCACTCTGTCCCACTCACAACTGAAGGTTTTTGGAACACGTCTCTTCTCTCTCAAATTCATTTCGACTTCATCTTTACAAATTTGCGATGTGCCTCTCTGACTCTCCATTTATTCACGCCTGTCTGTCGTCACTTCCCTGTCTCTCTACTCTATTCACTCCCTTTCCTTTCCAACTCTCTCTCTGCCTTGACCTTGTCTCACTCTCTCTTCCTGTCTCTGTTCTAAGAAACTATTACAATCTTAAAATCTAATCGAATTATAATCTTACCCTCCACTTTGTTAAGCCATGCTTCAATTTAGAGAAAGAACGACATTAACAAAATGCCTGCACTCTTAGAGACAGACGTACAGGATGAGTACATCTTATCCTATCTTATCTCAAATTGCTGATCCGCACCGAGGTCCTCTGCGTTTCTGTCCTGTGCAGTCATTTCTCCGCGGCCTTGTCTTGAAAATTGTAAAGCATCCAAACACTCCTGCTGCTCCCTGCTCTGTTTGTATGTGTGTGTTGTGCGCACGAGCGGTGCAACCCATACGGTTCTCGACTCATCAATGGATAAAAGGCTCTATCTGTCTCCATCTGTTCTGACACACACACACACACACACACACACACACACACACACACACACACATACTAATACTACACATCACTACTATCAGCACACACACACACACACACACACACACACACACACACACACACACACACACACACACACACACACACACACAGAGAGAGAGGAGCAGTCGAGGTATTTGTGAGCAGCAGAGCATGCTGAAGGCAACACTCTCAAAGCCTTCAGAGATTAATGCTGCTCTCTCTGTCCGTCTCTCTGTCTACAGCCACGTGTCCAAGTATGTTTGTGCACATCAAGACACCGTAGAAAAAGGATGAAAGCAGCAGCAAATTAAGACGTATCGACCCCAACTCAGAGTGGTTTTTGCTCTTGTGGGGAGTCTTTATGCACGTAACTGGTGATGGAAGTGCATCTGTACAAAAGCATCACCTGTCTCATCCCAGTTACTGCAGCAACTGTGACTATAAAATCTATTCCTTTATCCGGTTTTCGACCTTTATCCGGTTTCCTTTCTGAAAATGACTTGTTCCTTTCTACTGACACCACTACTTCTTCTTCTTCTGATTATACAGTTCACTTCCAAGATATTGGTGCATTATCATCACCCCCATGACACATAATGCATCATATTTTGCTTGATCCGACCCATGGAAATGAAGCTACTTCATATATGTTGGTGTTTTTTTTTTTTTTTAAAGAAGAATAAGAATAAGAAAAGTTTGGTCAATTTTTAAAAAAAATAATTACAGTAGATGGGAACATGCTGCGTCTCATTTAACGACAATAAATCTCCCACTGCCTCTACATCTGTCTGTACTTCTGTCAGTAGCACAATCCACCTTCATTTTCCTCCCCATTTACCCCCCTCACTCTTCTTTGATTCAGCTCCCAGTATGCGTGCAAGACAGGAGAGAGGAGGAAGAGGCAAACGAGAAACAGAGAGAGAGAGAGAGAGGAAATAAAGAAACAAAGAGTAAGAATGACAAAATCAAAAAGTGGGAGAGGAGTGAGGGGAAGAAAGAGTTAGGAACAGAGAAAGAGTAACTCTAAAAATTCATTTTTCATTTGTTTGTATGTGCGCTGGTGTGTCTTTTGATCAAAACTTTCATGCTAATAAAGCATTATTAAACCAGAGAAATGTGGCTCCAAATGAGGATAACTTTATCATAAGGCTAGCTCTCTGCCCCTTCATTTCCTCTGAACAACAGTAATAAAGTTTGCCTGTGTGCCTTGTGTGTTTGTGTGATTCCGAATCAGGTGTGTGGAGACACGCAGGTCAGGTTACCAAAGACCAATCTCTCTCTGTCTGTGTCTATCTTTCTCTCTCTCTCTCTGGCATCTCTCTAAGAGCCTCACCATAGAAGTTGCCTACACGCTTGTGTGTGTGTGCCCGCGCGCGCATGTGTGTGTGTGTGTGTGTGTGTGTGATAGCTCGCCCCCTGAGATTGTGTCTCTGTGAACGTCTGAGGACCGTGACCTTGAGGAGATGGAGGGAAAAGAAAAACAGATAAAGAGAGTGAAACACACGAGGGGGCACTGAAGGTGACCGAGGACAAAGCAGATAAGTGAAGAAGAGAAAGGGAAGCAAAATGAAGACAGAGAGGAGAGAAGAGAGGAGACTACAAGCCCTCCACATAGAGCCAACACCCAGACTCTTAAGTAAACACACTATTAGTAATGGAAATAATCTTGTTTCACAGCACTTAATATAAAATCAGAATCTTTAGTTGGTAGAAATAAGTGTACTTGAGGAGACAGGTGAAATAACACAGTGGCAGAAAACAAAGAAACCATCACATAATAAATTCATCTTGCACCAGGAAGTCTTATCAGCCTTAATCGTCGGCCTGCAGCAGAAGAAATATCTTTATTAAAACCTTAAGTGGTTCCTAAAAAAAACAGATAGTTCATCCACAGAAAACTGGGCCAAGAGTGACTAAGACACCTGCACTGCAACACAAACTGAAGAAGAAATGATTCAGGTCAAAAGGCCAGTTAGAAACACTTGCTGCCATCTGGGTCAACCAACATGCTGTGCATGACGATGGTGTTTTAATGAGCGCAAGCTGCACTGACAGCCAAAGACCCCGGTCAGCTTAGCCCTCAAGTTTCGGCCACATAAACCGTCAGAGGAGTTGGGATTGAATAGTAGCTGCTCAAAATAGATTTACATTTTGAGAAACAGGCTTATTTGCTTTAATATGAAGCGACAGCCAGCAGCTGGTTTACTTCGTACAAAGAGAGAAACTGTCGTAAATCAGGCTATGACCTCCCCATAAAACCACAAAGTGTCATTTTACACCTTGGTTTGTGAGGACGGAGCCAGGCTAGCTGTTCCCATCTGCTGGCAACCTTCTACCGTGCAACTGGGGCTAAATCAGGAGACAGGTGAGAAAATAAAAACAAAAAATCCCCCCTCAAAATGGCCACAATTTATAGTGTGATCAACACATTTCAGACCCACTCTGATGTTTTGTGACTTCATGTCAGCAAGACAGAAGGGGAAGTGGAAAAGAGAAGGAAAAAGAGGAAAGACACAGAGCAGGGTTATCCTCTCCACTGCCAAATGTGTTAATGAGCGGGCCTACTGGTCAGACACACACACACACACACATTCACGTCTGGACCTGCAGTGTGCCAGACCGGATGGTACTATAAGTGTGCCTGCCAACTGCTAACAGCTCTCCCAGAGAGGCTCTCACTCAGACACACACAGATGCACAGTGTGTGCACACACACTCGCCATACCATACCGACACATTCAAACACATGCAGGCGCGCGTTTGCACATTTCCGAGCGCAAACATTAACCGCCTAAAAAAAAAAAAAAGGTACAGGTGCACACCTCAAATTTCTGCCGTAGCTCCTCGTTGCCCTCCTCACCCTCCGGAGCGACGGGAACGTTGAAGTACTCGCCTTCTTCCTGGGAGAGCAGCTTAAACCTGAAGAGAGAGAATATTTCCAGTCAAATCAATTCCCAATTAGTTTATACAATTTAAGCATTTAACTGCTGCCATTAGCCGAAGCTGCTGACAGTTAGTGCACCGATTTAAAGTCCTGAAGAATGATCAGCTGATTATTTAGTAATTCACTCTCCTTCATGGTGATCTAGCGAAGCCCGACAGAGATGAGCCCCGAACACAGCTGAGCTGCTTATTATTTAACAGAATCAATAGAATATAATTTTTCACATTGGCCTCATTGCATCTGATGCCAAAACCTCATAACACCAGCATCGCCGCCATATTCATAGTAAATAACATTGTGATGGCTGTTTATGCCTCAGTGACACAGATCTAAACATACACACTTCTTATTCTGGTTTCGTCCCCTCAGAAATTGTAGCTGCCGTTGGTTGTGACCATTTTTATCAGCAGTGTGCCTTTTTATTCTCTTTGGTTTATTGACTTTTTTGGTCGTAAATAGTCAGCGCTGTATGTGGGCTGTGCCGTCCAAACAAAAAACAACAGTATGAAATAGTTTTATGCGGCTGTTGTTGACAGTCTACCAACCTGGGATGGAGCTTAACAACCTGAATCCATCAGAGATTTTGACTTTTAAGTGTTACTGTCTGCGAGTTTTGTCAATATGTTGCTAAATTCACAACACATACTCTAACTAATGTGAATACTATGGACATATTTTCCCACTGCAAAAGTCTACACCACCAGTTTTGGCCTTTGATGAAACTTGGAGGGATGCATCCAGTAACTTATGTTAGTCCAAGAGGTGTCTGTTTCATGTTACGTGAAAAGTAAGAATAAATCTGTGCTCTGAGTTTGTCAGACCAAAGAATAAGGTGTTATTAACCACCCAGTCCAACCTAGGGGTGCAGCGGTACGGTCAGGGTGGCCTCAGCGTGTCATCAAGCCACCCCTTAGGACCACCCACAAAAATCCTGGACTGAAAACTGGTTAAAAACAGTTTTAACCTCTAACTCCACATTTCAGTAATATATCATCTTTTCACATGTTTTCAGCAACTATTATTTGATATGAAAGAAATCTCAATATTGCCTTTACGTGGACTTTAATGACGTGGTTCACTCAGCGTTAATATTAGATTGTTGCATTATCAGGAACATCTTTTTGTATGTTTAATATTTTATTATTAAATATATTATTTGCAATGGTGCAAGTGTTATTAGACAATAAAACTGGCACATTCTCTGCAGCCTCTTTGCAACATTTTCAGTCTCAGAACTATTTTCTTGAACCCTCTCGCGGTAAAATGTGCCCTGCACAGTGTAGCTCACTTTTAATAATTCCCTTGCCGGTCTCGCCTGATGCAAAGAGTAGCTGGAATCAGAAAGTCTACATTATCATACATTATAGGTGTTAGAGGCCAATCGCACCCATTACTTTCATGATCTTTAAACGCAGGGCTCTCTCTGTCATGATGCGCTGACAGTTTGGGAATGCCGTGGAGAGTTCCTCCTCAGAGGAAACTTATTTTTGTCCCAGATGAGCAGAGAAGCAAATATGAATATGGTAGCTCAGATATACTGTCCAGAGCAGGAAGTAGTCATGTGATCCACTCTTAACTGAACAGTGGAAACACCTAAAGTGATGAAAGGTAATCAGACATGAACAACAGAACTAAAAGTAGGTTTTCAGTCATCAGCAAATATCAGCAAAAATGAGATTAAGTCACAAGCTCAACTGTTTTAAACAGAATTTCAAATACTCCCCGTACAGGATAATAACAAACAGAAACACTCAGGATTTAAGCTTCAAACTTCAGCTGTTCTGTTCGTGTCACTCTCGCTCTGTTCCTCCTTCTGGCTGCTGGTGCCAGCAGGTGTGAGGCTTTGGAAGCTGCACGCAGAAAACACACACTTACACAGGTTCTCTCTGCTCTGAATATCAGCTTTTTAATGGCATCTCTCTCACACCTCCACCATTCCACCTCAAACGCTGGCATCTCATTAAAAACCCTGACAGAGCGGTGTCAGCAAAAAGAGAGGAAGATAGAGAGATACAGAGGCTGAACTAGAGAGTGGGAGGGAGGTGAGGTGAGGAGATAAAGAGACGGGGTAGAGATGCTTGGGCACCGAGTATCACCAGAATAAAAAGAGGAGCTCCAACTAAAGTATTTCTCCAACAGTGCGGTAATGAACAAGGTCACCTTCACTCTCCCTCCTCCTCTACCTGCGCTGTTCCTCCTCCTCGCATCTCCTCCACCCCCTCTCCTCCCTCCATCCATCCCTTCTTTCATCTCACCATCCATCCACTCCTTGCTTCTGGAGCTCTGAGATGCCGAACGACAGCGATCCCATGAAGTCGTTGCGGCTGGTCAGGTCCCAGTCCCACACCTCCACGGACAGGCGGCGGTCCTTGTCGTACTCCTTCAGGTGGCTGGGAGAGAAACAAGGACAATCAACAGTTGGATGAAGGCTGGCGGAGATACCTGTAGGTGTTGTTTTAATATTTTGACCCTTTCCTGTTAAGTTTTTAACTTTTAAAGCGACATGACAGAAGGCTTGGATTAATAATTACAGTTTGTGGCCTCGTATGATTCCTCTGGTAATCAGATCCACCTCATTTTAAAAAATGAGAAAATACAAGAAACATAGTAGCTCCTATCTGACCTGTGCATTACATTCAGGTCAAATGTTTGAAGCGGTTTATTAGAACTCTTCTATCATCTCTTATTTTGATTTCTTGGGTAGGTGCACAAATAAAAAGCTTTTCAAACTGAACATCTGCACCCAAACGCCACAAAATGCAAATCTCAGTCTTCTTGCATGCAAACTGTGATGTAGCTTATTAAGAATCTAATTGGAGCCAACTGCAGGAAACGACCCCAAAAGCAAGGTTTAATGAATAGAAGGAGCCAGATGTTTTTATCTGAGCGCCAGTGGTTACGCTTGCTTGGAAAGCCGAGCATAATGTGATGTTCTTAAAACACCACACTGAGTCAGAGAGAGAGAGAGAGAGAGAGAGAGAGAGAGAGAGAGAGAGAGAGAGAGAGAGAGAGAGATGAAGAAACAGAGATGAAAATGAGAAAAAGACTTAATGAAGGAGAAGAGAGGAAATGGAAAGACACACACAAAGATAAATATAAAATAAGAGATCACCAAGTCTTACAATTTAAAGGTCTCATTCCAGATGGGGTTGAGGCAGCACTTTATGGTCTTGGTCTTCTGTTTGCTCTCGCTGCGGGGATCTGGGATCAGTTTAAGCTTCACATAGGGGTCTGACAGACCGTTGGGGTCCATAGGAACAAGATTCCTGCCCTCTTTGACTGCGGGGGAGAATATAGGACAGAAAGAGGGGAGGGGAGGAGAAGGTGAGAGAGGGGAGGAAGAGATTGGGAGAAAGAAAAAGAGCAAACTTAGATTTGAGTTCAAATTAGCATCAGGAACAATGACATTTAATGGGGAATTTGATTTTCTTTGAGACAAATATTTTTTATAGCAGACAAAATGAGTTACTATGAGTTTTACATTCAAATATGATGCATTATTTCATATGAAAGTAATAAAACAAAATCAAATGCAAACTTATTAAGTCGGTTTCTGCCGCTAGTTCATCTCACATCAAAAATAACCAGTAGACTAGTCGTTAAGTGGTGCGGGCTCATGGGAGTTGTTGTCTTAATTGTTAAACAACCACCACTGCTGAATAAAATCTGTCTGATGTGACTCAAAACATTGTTCATGTCACCTAGAGGAAAACAGGAAATGCACCGTTACATGACCATCCAGTAACTCATCAACAGCATCATAATTAATATTCACTCATGTTTAGCAGGTTGGCTAATTAGTTAATTTCTTGTGTGCATGTGTGTGACCTGAATTTGGAGAAAACTTCCTGTCAGTAATCTGCTTAACAACAAAACTCTCCCCCGACACCAACAAATTAAATTAACCATGGCGAACTTGAGGCAACACACACACAGACACACACACGCACACACCACAACCCCTAGTGTTGGATTGGGGGTTAAAGCCTTGAGGTTGCCAGATATGTCTGTAATGACCATGTAGGCAGATGAAGGTTGCCATTTCCAACACTAATCCTTCTTTTGTGGCTGTGGCTGTTATTGGGCTGTAATTGTATTCCAGTGGCGTAAAATCCCCAGCGATTGGGGTGTGTGTGAATGTGTGTGTGTGTGTGTGTGTGTGTGTGTGTGTGTGTGTGCACAATTATTGTTGCTGGTCAAGTTCTGAGGTCACATCCAATTACCAGAAGCAGAGCCGGTGCTGCCGTGTCTAAGGCTGCTCGCTGGGGAAGCACTCGAGAACACACATAAACACACACGCACAAGAACCTATCCCACACCTCCCCATAAACACACACACAGCCACACGAAGTACAAAGTACTTAGCTGATGTTGCTAAATAATTGTGTTCTGTGGAAAATGAGAAGCAGAAGAATGGTAGAGGAAACTATGATAGAGGTAGGCTATGCAATGCTGCATGTAGACTGTGTGTCGGGGCAAACAGTCACATCATGGGAAATAATATATTATAATAATATATTATATTAATAAATAATATTTTGATATTTTTGAGTTTGATTCACAAGCCAGAGTTCAGAGAAAAGACAACATTAATCATTTATTACCTTTTAAGAACACTAATCTGATCTGACACTGCACAAAGATCCATCTACAAACGGAGAAACCTAAAAATATGTCTTTCGGTATCTCAATTTCGACTCAGTAACAGAATTTAATCACACTTTTGTAGTTTCTGTGTGTTCCATTTAGCTGCTTTAGGGTTCACACAAACCAAAACATAATGTCACACGGACTGTCATGCTATTCATTCAACACTTGTGACTAGAGATCCTCATTTAGACCTGATCCTGAACCCAAGTTGGACTGTGTCCACACTGTGTCCACACTTATAATCTGGACAGGATATCAACTTGTCTTACAATCCAATCTTGTCCTAAGCGTAATTTGGTCAATTTGAATCAAGTTTATTCTTTCTGGTGTCCCTTTTGGATTAAGTCCTTTCAAATTTGTGAAATTAAGAGTTTTACAGTACATGCGTTCGTTTCAGCTCAGACCTCTTACATATTGCATCACTAGTACAACACAGACACAAAGTGGGGCGGGGCGAGCGAAACAAAGGCAACTATTGGGGGTGGTGGCAAATTATGATGCATTTGTCTGCACTGAAATGTCTGATGTGCACGAAGGAACTGTTCGATTAGAGTTTTAGATGGGATGGAGAAAGGACTTGAACTACAGGAGACAACTGAGTGCAGTAAACTGATGAGGGAATGGCTGAAGCAGGTTCTTCTTGTTCACCTGAAAGTGAGACTTTTCAACATGATGCTGAAACATCGGTCATGTAGCTGTTCCTCACACCGAAGCACAAAAGTCAAAATGCTTTTTTTTTTTTTTTTTTTTTTTTCCAATTAACAACTCAGACGTAAAGCTCTCAGATCTGCGGGGAACATGCGGCACAATTTCTGAAAGGAGAGCTTCCCAGCGAGCTCGCAGCGTGAGAAAACCTCAAGACGTCAGAGAAATGAGGTTTTCATGCTGTTAAAGCGCTGTGCTACGCTAAGCTGCGAGAGGTTAACCACAGCACAGACCCAACGGCCAGCATTAAACCCTCAGCGGAGCAGGTCAATAAATATTAGATGATGCCTGTTAAAGTGACCATCAAATGCTGGTTGAGGCGAGCTATAAAGAGGCTAGCATGCCAAATAGTCTCACAGGACATTTACAGTAAATAGAGGAGGGTGTGTGTGCTATGAGTTAATGGATCTGCATGCACAGGTGTGTAATGTGCACCTTGAGTGAGTGTGTGTGTGCATATGTTGAATTCTTGCTTGCATAGAATTTGTGCTAATTGCAAAGAGCGTGCATGGGTGTGTTAATAGATCAGTGTGTGTGTGTGTGAGGAGAGAGAGAGAGAGAGAGAGAGAGAGAGAGAGAGAGAGAGAGAGAGAGAGAGAGAGAGAGAGAGAGAGAGAGAGAGAGAGAGAGAGAGAGAGAGAAGAGATAACGTGTGTATTTGAGTCTACAGGGAGGGCGAGTGGAGATAAGAGTGCAGTAACAGCAGAATACTGTATGTGCACAGCAGCGTGGGTGTTGGCAGTGCACCTTTTCCCATGTGAAAAAGCCTCATCGGAGTCTTAGTCGGATTCTTATGTTCTGTGCAAGTGCTGCTCGCCTGTATATGTGCTGCAAAATGCTCAGTTTGGCTTGTCTGGACAGCTGAGAACAAGTGTCACCATAAGAGCCTCCTCCACCAAGAGGATCTCCTTGTGAGTGTCCTCATCGCCTGCACCAACTATAAGAAACAGCCCCAAAATGAGCTAAATGGGTCTAAATGGACATGTGGTGACTTGATGTTCTGGCTATATTTCCTTCATGTGTTGCCATGTCAACACCAGAGAGTTAAATTTAGGAGCACAGTCCATGAGGACTGTGACTTCAGGGACTGGTACATGTGTTTGACTCTTAACCCTTCCCCTCTACGGCTCACACCTAGAGACAATCTGCATTCGGTTGACACAATAACTTATCAAAGGTCTCAAGATATTACAGGTGTTTGTTGTTCATTTCTACAACATGACCCGTGGCCAATTTTCATTCCTGTTCAGTAGTCTTGAAGTGATTCTGCTGTGGGCTTTTCCTGCCACATTATGCACATTTTTTTGGGTGAACAGGAGTCTCAATAATCTCTGCAGGTTGGAGGAGCGGCGTGAAGCATCTGTTTAGCTTGTAATCAGAGGAAATGCATTAAACCACAGCTAAATTCTGGCTCTGCTTGCCTGGTGTTATCATACAAGGGATGTGGCTATTAGCTGATCTTGAATCAGTGGATTGATAATGGTATAGCACCGGGTCATATAGCTACTTACGTTTCATTTAGCATTAGGTATACCCACACATAAATCCCAATCCAGCATTTATTGCAAAATCTGCACCTCCTCTGTGGCTAATGTTGGTTTCATAATGATCCCGACCCCCTGAGGTCAAGCAGTAGAAGTTAAGTGACAATGTGTAAATACTACTGAGCTGTTTTTGGGTGAGCTAAATGTATAAGAGCAGTCTTATGACTTCTCCAGGCATTTCATTTGAGCAATGTCAAAAACGTCATGTCAAAACACCTATTAAACACTTTATAATGACTAATTGGTTAAGCGTACTTCGATTTAAGTGTGAGTTTTCAAAGAGAAGTGTTCAAATTCCCAATGGGGCCAACCAGAAAATATGAAGTCACCAAGATGTGGCAGGCAAATGATTTATTTATGGACTACTGGCTGTATATAAAATTAATGAAACTGTTACTTCTTATACTCTTGAGGGTATTTTAAAAGCTTTGTATGTTTTAAACTTTGCTTTTGAGCCAAACCACAGACACATCATTAGTGTATCAAGGCACCAGTACGCTCATCTGAACCCTCTCTCCATACACCTTTTCCAGTTTGGACTATTTCTGTCGCCTTTTCACGTGAACAACCGACAGCAACACCTTGAATGCCTTCTAGGTGAGACTGTCTGCTGTTTTCCCCGTTTTTAAACAACCACCTCATCTCACCCCTTCTCTCTGTCACGCCGAGCGCCTATAAACACTTTTGCCATGTGATTGGGTGGAACAACACGTTGTATGAGCTAATTCTTTTAGAGTGTGCTTCAGCAGCATGTGCAGCACCAAAAGACTCTCGAGCCCCACTGCATTTTCCCTGCGAAGGCGTCCTTGAGCTAGATGCTGATCCTTCATCTCCGTTCTGCCGCTGACCCTGAGCCCTGATCTCCCAGAGAAGGGGGGAAGGAGGCGACTTAAAAGTGATCAATAAAGTGTCACTTTACCACCCATGTCAATCGCTTTGATTGAATCCACAACTTAGTCCACAGCCGATGCATTTCTCAGTGCAGCAGCCATTTCCACCAGCTCTTGCTATGTTAAGCTGTAGAATAATTGCTTGTGGTTCACAATTCATCCTCTGTGGTGGTGTTTTTTTTTTTTTTTTTTTTCCTTCTCATCTCACTGCAATGAGGGAGAAAGCTACTGGTGGCTCCACACTGACCCCTGTGGGTGGAAATGAGTACTACGCCTTCTTCTACCTCAAATTATTCACGGTAACAGCTGTGCAACACAACATGAAGGTTAAATTGAAATGTGCATGTGTTGAAAGCAACATTTTGTAACTGTTCTAACATAAAATAACAGACTTTAAACCATTCTGATGCTACACTGACGTGTTATCGGGTATCTAACTTTGTGCTGCAGGTACGACCTCCTGCACAAGGTGTGACATGCTTCAAGTCACAAACCGCCAACTATTTCACTGATTTTGGAGAAACGTGATCATATTTTATGGAGAAAAAGATTTCTGCTCCAGCTGAGGTGATGTGTGTAGTGTTTCTACCACGGGAGCAAGAAGCCATCGGATGAGAGTAAACCTGGCACTGACTTTTAGCCGTTGGTGAGAGCTTGGTGAAATAAAAGTCTGACAGACAGACGCCGAGCTGGGCTGACTGCTGTTGGACTGGTGGGTAATATTAGCTGGCTGCTATGTCTTGTGTTGATGTTTGGCTGTTAGCAAAGTTGTTGACGTGTTAGTTACATAAGTAATGTAATCATACACATGTATGTAATCATAGTAAATATACCGAGTTACATTCCACCACAGACTAAACTATATAAAATAACGTTTGCTTGCAATTTCCCTTGTCTGACAGTTTCCACCGTTCAGCTCTGTTTTATTATATTCTATTCCATTATGGAGCACTTGTGAGGTTTCGCCTTTATTGCTGTCGTAGCAGTCTCTGTGTGATAAGTCTGCTCGCTTATCATTTCCCACAGTAAATCCCAGCTAATGATCAGTGTATGAGCGTGGGAACAGGAAGAGAGAGAGAGAGAGCAGGAGAGCGAGGAAGACAAAGAAGGGATGAAAACCAGAGGAAGACCGTGGAGGGAAAATGCTTTTATAAGCAGACATGGGCACATTCAATGCATACGTTTCTTTTCAGGATATTTAAAAATCTTTTAGGGGTGATTTTTTTTCACTGATGAACAGATCCTGTAGATTTCAGCACTGTTTTGTTTCTTTCTTTCACAGCACAACTGAAAATCCATTGTATTTGCTTACACAGGAAGAAACTGTTTCACCTTCTTAGATTCACTTCAAAGTCAAGTAGAATCAAAGTCGAGTTTCCATTAGGTCATATTTAGTTTGTAATTACTTTCCAGGCAAAAATAAATCAACTAAATTGATCTTAATGTATAATGATGCATTCATGTGCGCACTGGAAACTCCTCCTGCTTGTTGGAAGCTTAAGATTTATGGAAAATTCAAAGGTCCATCCACCCATCTCCTGAATCAACATTTATTATCTCATTGGGGATGAATTGTAGCACGGCAGAAGCCGGGGCAGATTTATGTCGGCTGTGAATGGGTCATTTACAGGAAAGTGCAGTCAGAGTTGGGATACGAGATTAACTTGGTTTCATTCCACGCGACATTAGATTAGAGTGATGTTAATTCAACATCAAGACAGTCCGATGTTTTCAGAGGCACAGCTGCTGTAATTAAATTAAGACAGCCACGCAGCAAAGTTAATGCAAACCTCTGCTGCCACCTGCAGGCACGGTAAAGCACTACAAGTAAACCACATGCTACCCTTTTCCATTTATGAGTTTAATAAAACATGAGGCAGGTGAGGAAACTCTCTCCAGGAAAGACGTGAACCCGTTTAACCAACCCCATGACACTTGTTCAGAAAGGAAATGAAGTGAGTACAGATTAATATCACCGGCTTGATAACTGATGGTTTGTCTATCTATCTATCTATCTATCTATCTATCTATCTATCTATCTATCTATCTATCTATCTATCTATCTATCTATCTATCTATCTATCTATCTATCTATCTATAATCTCTCAAACTGTTTCGCACACATGATGACTCAGCTGATGACTAATGTCCTCCACAACTACTGAGGTTTTTGGTGACGGCTAAACATACTCTAGGCTGCTTGTCGTCACTCGATGTACTCATGTTTTATGTATTTTATGTTTTATGCATCTCAGTCGCCTCCGTCTCTGAGTTTTCTATGTTTTCTATGTGTCACCCTCTGAGACAATCAAGATTAGAAGTTGAAGATATCGATGCGAATAATAACATCGTGACATCAGTTGCCTGATATTCTTGCTTCACTTAGCTTCCACTTACTGTACCTGTATCACTCCCCCCAAACAGCACATCCAGTATTTTTGTTAACTTACTATCACACAAATTTATCTTCTATGAAGTGCTTAGTATTGATTCATGTGTTGACACAATACAGTCGTATGTAATAAGTGTAAATGTTTGGTACAGACGCACAGAATAAACTAATGTTTTTCTGTTGCAGCCATCTTTCACCTCTGCAGGTCGACCAGCAGAGGGAGACAGATGACAGGTATTCTCCAACATGAACACACGCTGAGTAAACTGGTGACAGTTTGTGTGTGTGTGTGTGTGTGTGTGTGTGTGTGTGTGTGTGTGTGTCTGAGTTACACTTACTGGTAACAGTGAGTACATTGGTCTTGACCTCAGCCGTGATCTGGATGCGACCTCTCCTCTCAGTGTGGTCTGTACCACACAGGCTCGGCACGTTGGCCACGCAGCGCTTGTGGATGTTCATCATACAATCTGGAACACACACACGCACGCACACAGCAAAATATGACAGTATTTGAATAATAAAAATATCCTGATGATAATATGAGATATAATATGAGTTTTGTAAAGATGTATAATGCAGTTATTTAAACACGTATCAGTAATGACAGGTGTGTTTTTCGGGAGTCACACTGAGTGAGATCGTGAATATGAGCACATACGGTCACATCTCATGCCCTGGTGTATGAGGCCGTAGAGCAGAGAGCCACAGTGGTCGCAGAAGGTCGGGCTGGAGTAGGTGTGGATCTTAAACTTATGCTTTGCCCTCGGGTCCTGGAAGGAAGGAAGGAGAGAGAGAAGAATTAATCATTCAAATCTATATGCAGTCACATTTCCTGCCTTTTTCTCCTTAAAGCAACAGACAGAAGGAAGCATCTTAGTTCTCTCGTCAAACATGGGTTGGTGTGCTTGAATGATTCTGTAAATATCGCGCAAAACTAAAATACTTTAGTGCGTGTACTGTACGTGGTTGCCATATGTTCGTTATCTATTAATACAAAATATGAATGTCAGCCAAACATGATTATTAGCTCTTCCATCAGACTGGGTTTTATTCATAATACTCTTTTATCGGCAGCGATAACTCATTCATGTCTTCATCTCTTTTATCCTCCACTTTCCACGGCTGTGCACACTCTGTATACAGACAATGCAGCATTTATTTACCTGGGCGTTTGTATTGTAATCTGATCAAGATGAGTTTCATCAGAATTTCTGTAGAAACATTGATGTGTGTGCGCGTGTGTGCAATCGCGAAACGAGAGCTCTGTGTGGAGTCAACCTTCCATGAAGTTTGTTAAAGCCCCATTGACTTTAAACAGGAACAGAGAAAGAGGAGGGAGGCAAGAGGAGGTCACATCAATCTACTGGGCACACACACACGGTCAAGGTCACAACTTCGGCTTACTGTAAATGACTCTGTCAATAATAATGTAAAGGTGAACTAAAAACAAACCAAAGAAAAAATCTAGATTTTCATCATTTGTTGGATTGATTTTTTTTCGTTGTGATGGACGGTAACGATTCATCTTTGATAAGCGTCCGTAACGAAGGTGTAACTGGGACAGAAACAAGCTATTTCTGTCTGAGGTGTGTGTCTGGGTGACACCTGCAACCATGGCTCAGTGGGCACACACCTACAACTAAACACTGTTGTTTCAGTGGCCCACACACACACACACACACACACACACACACACACACACACACACACACACACACACACACACACACACACTTTAACTCTAGACATGTAACTGATGGCCATTAGCTCATTCACACGCACAAGCGCAGCAACATGAACCCACGGACGGTGCGAACATCCAATCCACCACTTGAGATGGATCCAGGTTGTTCGGTGAAGCGGAGATACTTCAGTGTAGGAGTTTAAATATTTCTGCCAAGGGAATCCATCAAAGTTACCAAACATGCAGCTACACTATTTAATATCAGATTATCTCCTCAAGACAAAGTCACTTTGATGAACAAATACACGAGTGTGTACTGCCAAACATTTTTTGTTATTATAAATCAAATCAGGTGTTGTTTGGTGTGTGTCGACAGTTTTCTCTGACGTGTGTTTTCATGTCTTTTCACCTCAAGGAGCTGATTGATTTCTTCCCCTTCTCCACACCTGTCCTGGAAAATAATGTTTAATTTAGGCTGCCACTGCCTGAATTATATCCAGCTTCCCCAAGGTGTCTTCAGCACTGTGTGTGTGTGTGTGTGAATGCTTGTTAAGCCTAAATGACTGTGCGGCTGCCTGCGCGTAGGTGTGTGGGTTTCTTTGCACAACTGCGTATGTGTTTTGCATTCGTGCGTGTGCATCTTTGTGTGTTTGTTTCTCTGCCGGTTCTCATCTTTCTCAAGGACAGGACCAACTCCCGCTTGTTTTTGTTCCTCTGAAAAACAAGGGAACATTGTGCTGCTCAAGCTCCAGCGATGAGCAACAGCAGACAGGGAGCAATGTGAGGGCTGGTGAGAGAGCGTGCCAGCTCCTCTACGAACACTAATGATTAAATACAACCACCTCGAAATCCAAGGATTAATCAGGAAGGCATGAAAAATGAAAATAGAAATCGGAGACAAAAAGACAGCCTCCTCTTTTAAATCCAAATGTGATATTTTGTTGACGGCTGATCAGTCAAAACAGAACAGATAGTCCATAAACATGATGCCAACGCGTCTGTCAGTTAATTTTCCTGTGCAAGTATTACAGAGTGAAAAACCTTCAATCAGGCCTGTTAAGGGAAGGGCACATTTTCCAGACATTTTTAGCTCTGAACCCTCAATTCTTTCCGCCTTACTTTAGTGTGTTAGCATGCTAACATTTGCTAATTAGTAACACACAAAGTACAACCAAGTTTTGACCTGATGAAGTGGCTGAAATCAGCATCATGTGTGTTATTATATTATATAATTCATCCTGAGGGGAACATTAACATCTGCGTCTAAATGTTATGGTAATCCATTCCAATCAAGAATGTCAAGCTTCTGGTGGTGCTGCAGACAAACTCAGGGGATCACCAAAGTCAGCAGGATATATCCTCAGGGGAACTCGGATGCCTGCGCTAAATTTCAAGGCAATCTTTCAGGCAGTTCATATTTCAGTCTGGATCAAAATGGATGACTCGCTGATATGAGATATAACGCTAGCACAATATTACAAACATGAAAACAGATAAAAAACCAGGGAGGCCAGGGACACGCGACCCAAATTAACTGTGACTACTCTTTATGATCTAGCCAAACAGCAAACTGCAGAACTGCTTCGTCTTTAATGAAAAAATAATGTGCTGTAACGGCTGAAATGTGGTGCATATTAAACTTTATTTAATTACAAAATGTTTTTTTTTTATTATTTCACACTACTGTTTCTGTACACTTGTGCATTTTCTTTTTCCTGCCTGCATGTTGCCAACTTTTTCAATAGTTCCAGCCTCTTGTTTCACTTAATTTTACTCACTAAGACCCCACTAATCAAAAGCAGATGGCACGGTGTGGTGTTCCCGGACAAATGAGCGTATTGCGTGGCATATGTTGTGTGACTGGGTGTCAAACCGAAAGCACGCTCATAACATCAGCACAGGATGCCAGAGCATGACTACCCATTAGTCAGTGCAAACACACACACACACACACACACACACACACACACACACACACACACACACACACACACACACACACACACACACACACATGCTCTGTTTTTTTTTGGTCATTGTGCTTTCACTCACTCTTTTCTTTCTTTTGTTTAAGTTTAACACACTCCTGTTCATTATTTTCAACGCCAACATCATCAGTCAACACGCACAGACACATCCTGTCCTGTCATTCAAGATGCTGTGTGACAGACAGGTTGACAGCAGACAACAAAGAGTCCTGGCTCTGTTTTGACACTGTTTTGACTTTATTTTCCACCTTACTGATTTTGTCTTCAGTCCACTCACTCTTCTTGAGTTAAAGCTTGCTGTCTTATTGATATTTCTACAGTGGCACCACTTATCTGCTGTACTGTAATCTTATAATAAAACTGAACGGTCTCAAATAACCAGACGCAATTTATGATTGCTTAGCAATTTCAAATGTTTCCTTCTTAATTTTCCACTTTGTCCTAATGACGTTTATTTCTTTCATCATATCAAATTTTGTTGCATCCTGCACATAAATTAAGCATAATCTTTCCACTTTGTTCTGGCCTGATGAAGAGATTATGGACAAAAATGGGAAAAACTCCTTCTGAGAACAATAAAATGAAAATGAAAAAGCAAAAATGTGCTTCTGAGCACTGCAGAGGTACACAATGGCAATTTCATCTGAATGCACTGCTAAGATGTCGAGTCAAGTATCCACACAGCACGAGTTTGAATCCAAATTTATACTAAGATCTCATAAAGCTTCACTTCTGAACCTCGGCAGAAATGTTAAGCAGCTAGCTCTGACCGTATGTTACTCTTTGTTCTTGATAATATGAGCTCGACACTTTATGGGAAAAAAGCTGAAAGTTATTGTGAATAGAAAAAAAGTTTTTTCTATTTATTTAAGTGCTGTCAAACATGAATCTTCTCTACAAGTATCAGAATTATAGAATGCTGTAAATCCTTAAAGTATGTTGGTGTTTAAGCCTTCTTTAGAGGTGAGGCAGGTGAACTGTTTCAATGTTTATTCGATCATCAGAACTGACAACCATTATGTGACATACACCAAATATCTTTGAGCTTTGACACTGTTACTGACTCTCAGTGTCTTCTTAGTTCACTTCATGCCGTGTGCTGCCTTATTTAAAAGCACCAGCAGAATAAACACTGGAAACCAGTAACATGTCTCATGTGACAGTGTGAAGTTAATCAAAGTGTTGCTTTGTTTACAGCCGAATACCAGTATTTCACCCCGTCATGCGATTCATAAACAGACTGTTCTCTCTCTACTAAAAGGAACAAAGTAAAATGTAATACTGCAGAGGCTGCAGCGGCTGCTTTTTCTGTCCTGATCAATAAAACAAATGCACAGCCATTGTGTTTATCTGACTCAGGCTTGTAATTCCTCCTCTGGGAATGTTTAAGTGTTTCTGTGTGAGAGACAATTTAAAGATTTCTTCAGGAAGATATGATGAGCAAACATTCTTTGGAAAAGAGGACTAATGGCACTACAAGAGCGGCGAGGAATGAATGAGTGATAAGAGCAAAGGGAGTAAGGGAGTGAAGGGAGGGCTGAGGGTGGCGCTTTCATCTTCACACCCTGAATATAGTTCCTCTCCTCCTTCCTTCCCTCCATATGCTAATCGCAATCTCTCCATCACTTGATCAGCCCTCCTCCTCCCTCGAAGGTTACCTTGTGGTTTTCAGTGTGGTTTTTAACCATCTGGTCACACGTACTGTTAAATATAGCATCGTGTCTGGATATATAAGTTTTATGTACCATGAGAAATCACATATTCAGTTCAGCGAAAAGAGATTTCCACATGGGGGTGAAGACATGAGGTAACACAAAGAGACACACCTGTAGCTCAGCTGGTATGTCAAAGAGTGTCTAAAAATGAGTTTAAGACATTAAATCGTCTTCATTACAGAAGAATCCTGAATCCTGAATCTATCTTTTTGATGAGAGATAAAACATGATTGTATTTTAAAGCGCAGAAGTTCAAAACGCCTGATTTAAAAGATGCTAAATGTTCTCCCGCTGTCTTTGAAATGACAGGAACTGGTATCAAACATCTTGATTACAGGCACAGACACTCCTCGTTGCACTACAAAATAGGAACGATAAAAGAAAACGCTCTCTACACTCTGAAATCTCATCAACGTGTGTGAAAAGGGACCAGCGATGTCACATTCCTGCATGAAACGCAAACCTGAGATCAACTTTGAAATGAGGAACGCATGAAATGCGGTGTGAAACAGGAGTCGGTAGGAAGGTGAATACTTCCTAAACACTTGGCGGTAACAGTGAGTGGATCGGTCGTTCACACTGTCACTGGGTCGAAACCTGAAACACCCGACAGGACTCTTTCCGTGTGGACTTTGTTCTCCTTGTGTCTGCACGGGTTTCCTCTGGGTGTTTCTGTTTCCTCTCACAGCCTAAAGACATGCAGATTAGATGAACTGAGCGCTATAAATTGCCCATAGCTGTGGAGTCTGTTTATGGGTGTTAGCGCTGTGATAGAGTGTCCAGGGAGAAACATGCCTCTCACATGCCGAGAGAGACTCTGTGGGGGGGGGGGGGACAAGTCATTACCATCCTGCTTCACTTGTGCGCAATAAAGTGAACACAAAGAAAATCGATGTCTGCAAATGGGAACATGTGCTGTAATGTCATACATTATTTCTCCATAAAGTCTGTCATTTAGTGTGTGTGTGTGTGTGTGTGTGTGTGTGTGCGGAATGCATGCTGTGACTGCATGTATGTGACAGGCAGAGAAATTACAGGAGGAGAGAGGAGGAAGTAAATCTAGTCAGGTGTATATATATATCACTGGAAGCGAGACACACACACACACACACACAAAAAGCATAACATAAACACTAATAACATCCTGACTCGGACCAAAGGTAATAAAATCCATGGAGCAGCTCACCGAAATATGTTGATTCTCCTTTGTTTGCAACTCTGTCTCAATTTATGTGTCAGTTATGCCCCACGCCAGCTGTTTCCAGCCTTTACAATAAGATAGCCAGCTTGCAGTGGTATCTATCTTCTTGTTGTAACTTTAAATCTTCAGCTATAAAATGTGCTTGACGATTCTAAAAGTATAGTTCAGTTCCAGTTTGTAACATCTCTATTTAAATGTTCTCCAGAGAACTTGTTGCTCGACATGCTCTTTCATCCGTATTTTATAATATATGTTCTGTCTTTTATGTACATGTACATGTACATGACTCCTGGGGCATTTTCTTGCATGTCCTCCCCGTGTCTGCGTGGGATCTCTCCGGGCTTCCTCCCACCGTCCAAAGACATGCAGGTTAATTGGTGTCTCTAAAATCACCCGTAGGTGTGAATTATTTGTCTCCATGTGTCAGCCCTGTGATGAACTGGTGACTCGTCCGGCGTGTAACCCGCCTCTCCCCCAGTGTCAGCTGGGATTGGCTCCAGCCTCCCTGTGACCTTGATAAAGACAAGTGGTTATGGAAAACGGATGGTTGGGCATCTATTGTATGTCTGTCCCTTCTGGAAGAGGGAGGCTTCACCCATATTTTCCCTGTTAAGAGTATTTTTGTGGGAGTTATTCCTCATTTAAATCGACTATCAAAGGCCAGAGGTTGTGTATGCTTTACTACTTTGAGGCAGATTTGTGATATTGGACTGTACAAATAAAACCATCTTAGCGTGACTTGATATTTCCGTCTGGAAAATTCCATGACATTCCAGGAATCCCATGACTAGGGAGAAATAAATGAATTCCCATCTTCTACATTTAACCGTTAAACTGGTTTGGATCACTGTTGTCCTCATGTGCACATCTTAGTATCTTAGCCTCTCGCACACACTCAGTTCTATACCATTAGCGTACTGTGGGCATGAAATGTAGGTTTCATTAGAGGATCTCATCCCTCGACCTCGCCCACAGGGAACCCATTCTATTAACCCAGATCTATAATTGACTTCTTCTTTTAAACATACATAGCTGACAGAGGGAGGAAGAGAGGGACTGGTGTGAGGTAAAATAGGAGTGGTGGGCTGATTGCTGCAGACCTCGAGACAACATTACTGATTACAAAAAATAAATCTTTCTGCCTCGTGTGTCTTCTTCCGCGGCGGCATCCAGTAGAAAGCATCTCTCCAGCTTCTCTGTTCCTTCACATGTGTGACCCAGAAAGAACTCACTCGACATTATCAGCTTCAAAGACTTGGAGAAATGATGCTCAGGATTGGTCGACGCCTGAAGGAGTCATTTTATTTTGATGTAAATGAATCCTATTATAGCGCTGACAAAGGCCTGCAACTAATTATTTTTTTAATTACTGACTAATCTGCCTATGATTGTCTCTATTAGTCAGTTATTTGTCTTAAAAGGTCAGAAAGTAATAACAGTTTTTAATCAGAAGCTCCCTGATTTTTCAGACAAATAGAGTGTTCACATTTCAGGAACTGAAACTTTAGATTTTTGGGCATTTCTGGCCTCAAAAATATCCAGACTGTTGCCAATTTTCCTTGCTCAGTTAATGAATACTTTAATTAATAAAGAAATTCATATTTTCTTGACACTACTGGCTCCAATAATCTCTGAGCTTGTGAATTTTCAGCTATTAAATGAGCAGGGCATTTATCCTGAATTTGGACATTAAATTGTGACACTTCAGCGTACTCAAAATGTTCTACAAACTCAGAATGTGCCTCTGAGATCATCTGAATATTCACGGTCGTCTTCTCAGAAACACAGTAAAACGGAAACCGTGGAAGATTTCCATAATCTTGAGAAAAAGCACACCAGAGGGGGAGAAAACGCAGCTATATTCTGCTTTGGCAGCACAGCAAAAGCTGAATCTTAAACAGTGTGACTCGACCTAGCCATTCATTGTCGTAATTAAAGTATCTGACAGATAAACCTGCAGAGGACGCCTAAATGTGCTGCATGTTCGAGCTGAAAATGACGGGCTGAAAATGTTATCAGAGTTTCAAGTTCATGAAGCCATTTCTATGCATGCTGGTGGCGCGTGGGCGAAAACATTAAGTCAAGCAGTGCGAGTCTGACGCCATTATTAGAAAATCTTCACCCAGCTGTTCTATAATGTTCCATGACAAAGTCTGAGCACGTATAAGATCAAATAATATTATCACTTCCTGCTTTGGCAATCAGGCAAATAGGCAATGTGATGTTCTCTGTCTGCTACAGAGAATTCATCAAATCGTTCTTTTGTTCCTCTGTCCCGAATTTGATAAAACTTCATCAAGACATTAGATGACCAGCGGAAAAACCCAGCGTCATAAATCTGAGCACTGTAAGCCGCCTCCTCCTCCTCCTCCTCCTCCTCCTCCTTTAATAATCTCGGAGCAGGCTACCTGTCGTCATACCTCCTATATTTAAACGCGCAGCTAGTTTGGTGCAGCGTTACCCTGGAGTTACCATACGTCCCCACTGTGCAGCAACCGAGGTCATAAGAGCATGAACTCATTACGGGAATGACATGGTGGGGGTGGTAAGGCCCCGTAATTAAGAGCAGCGCCCCCCCGGGTGGAGTGGCATTTAAATAGAGGATGTACAGAATAGAGTTGGAGAGAGGGAGAGGGGTGGCGGAGAGAGACTGGGAGAGGTGAGATACATATACATATATACATTGTACAGCAGATTAAAATCTCTTTCTCAAGAGTGACCGAGGGCAGCATGTACGCTAAATATAAAAATATAGTGGCATAAAAAGAGGAGGAGGCATCTGGGGCAATAGACAGAAGGAGAAATGTGGAGATTTGAAATGACTAATAAAGAAACAGGTTGTCTGCTGGTTCAAAGAGACGTTTCAAAGGAGGAGAATGAATGATTTAAAAGATTCAGGTATTTTTCAACTATTCTGACTATATGGGTTGCTAACGTTGCACACGTCCCCTCTGAGACAGGAAAACAAGCACAAAACAACGGATATCAGGTCCAACAGCTTTACAAAATCAAATTTATAACTGCGTTTCTACAAATGGCTCTCAGGTTTGTCTGTATTGTGCATCAGTGTACTGCAAACTATATAAGACAAATATATATGGTATAATATATGAAGAGGTTGGGGTGATGAGGGGAGCAGAAATGGATGCTTAAGTTACCAAACATGAAACTGTGCATGAGCCAGTAAGCCAGCTGCATTTCTTCAAGAAGAAGAAGAAGCAGCTATATATTTGGTTTCTCAAATGGTGCTAAGAAAGAGGAAGAAGCAGTCAGGTGAAGAGCACTAAAAAATAAGTGTAAGACTTACAGACATAAAATGAGATTAGAGGAAAGACCAGAATCAGTTATACAGAACACACCACAGGAAGTCGAACAGCCAACACTAGCGTTTCCTTTGGAGGCGTCTCACTAAGGGTGCTTGTCAGACTGAAAGGGCACTCCAGAGGGAAGTGAGAACGTGGCTGAGGAACTTAAAGACCCCGGGGTTTTTGAGAAGATGAAGTTGGCATCCCGAGAGTGCTCTTAAGAATCGGGAAGGCAACTCATTTTGTCCTCTTGATAGGACAGATTAAAGAATGAGAATGAGTGAAAAGATGCCACTCCTCAGCTCCTTCAGAGAGTGGATGAGATTATGATAAAAGTGCCACTTAAGGGCACTTCCTGTTTCAGCGGATGAGGAGTGAAGACAACGTTCAAAGAGAATTAATAACATGAGAACAGGCACGGCTCGAGAATGGAAGAAATTAAAGTTCAAACTATTTAAAAAACAGTTAAACGCTCCGTAGAGCTGCGATGAACTGAAAAGTCAGGTGGTTATTCTCTGGTGGGTTTGTCACTACGGCAACATAAATAGTACTCATATAGTACTCTCAAATATTGTTTATGTACATCTGCTCTGACATAATTTCTTTGTGTTTTGTGTTTTTTACATTTCCAGTGGTGCACTAGCTCACAGCAAGAAGGTTTCCTGGTTCAAACCAGCTCTGTCTGCACGGGTTCTCTCTGAAAATGCCCAAGTGTGAATGCAAAGCACAGCTCACCTAATGTCCCTGATACCTGACCCTAGTATTATAAAGTATTATACTTAATACATCCACTGTGATTCACAGCATGAAAAAGCCTTTGAACAAGTAATAAAATATCCCTGTATTATTGCTTTTATTGCACAGTTTCATTTGTTTACAGCAATAACAACCTGCCAATATATGTGATTTAATTTGTCAGTGAAACAAAACACTACATGTACTATAAAAAAAAAACTCAATACATGATCACAGCACCAAAGACCCCGACCATGAACATTATGTTCATCCCTTTCACAGCTGAAGAAATCTGACATTTTCCATCATGCCACCGGAGCTGCTCAGTGGCCAATATTGAGTGTTCTCTGCAGCTTCGGGGTGTTACATGTCTATATATAACTTCTACAGTATTCAGTCTATCAAATGTAAATGCTAGAGGATTCCTGTGTGAGTGTGTGATGGTATAGTAGAGCCGTCAAGACAGGAAAAAGGAAAGAGGCAGCTGAACCGTAACACCGGTGTTGACAGGTGAAAAAGAGACCACGAGATGGATACGTCTGCGCGCTCTCTCTCTCGCCTTCCAGCTGACTGTTTCTACTCGTGCTCGCCGTCACGTTGCACGCAGGCCAGGCCAGGCCAGGCCAGGCGTGTGATTTTAACGTGATTTGTTTATTTGTACTCACGTCTGACGCAGGTCCTTTATCAGCACCTGGACAGGAGAAAGTGACGAACTCATGGCAACGTTTGTGGACCACGAAACAACACACTGTGGAGAGAGAGAGAGAGAAAGAGAAAATTTAGCAACATTAACAAAAAAACATTAAGTATTTTAGGCATTTTTTTTTTATTTTATTATTTTTATTTTTATTATTTTTAAAAACATTGCTTCGAAGGTAGCCTAAATTTGGATTTTTAGTGGCCAAAGTCATCACCTCGTTGTGAGACTCATACCAAAATCATGCTGAGTGAGTGATGAGTGACTGTTCTGATACCAACACAGCCTCAGCTGGAGAGTTTTTAATCAGCATATTTGCGACACACAGGGCGTATAAGTGAGGAAAAACTGATTTATTTTTACAATATCAAGGCGAGTCAGTCTGCACATGGTGATGTCTGACTAGACTCAGCTCTAAAATGTCAAAGTACAATTTTAAAATGGACGTAATTATATAAGTTATGTTCAATTAGACGGAGGCTCCATGAAAGTTATTTTTCTGTCTCTGAGCTGTTTCGAAGCAGCACTCTCTTAACCTATGAAAAGCTTTAGCTGTGATAAATGTACAGAGTGATGCTGTGCCTCTGTCTTTACGCCCACACACTCTTATTGTCACTCCCGCACTGTTGACTCATTGTCAGTTACTCTGGATAAGAGGACCTTCTAAATGTCTACATTGTAATATAAAATGTATCCTCTGATCTGTATCTTCTTATTAACAGAATTTCCTGCGTTTACAAAGTTTGCTTGTCGACAGAATTGAAGAAAATTTCAACAAATTCAAGGTTTTTTTTTTTTTTTTTTTCTCCTCCCCAGGCGCGTTGAAAAGAAGAAGTACATACATAAACACGCATGACGGATCAAAGAAGTCCTGTACAATCACGATCTCGACGAGATGAAAAGCGGAACGTGGCTCCACTTTTCAGGTTGGTAACAATCAGCGGTGCAGAAACACGCGAAAGCTTCAACGTGTAGCGAGCCTGTCATCTCCACCCTGATCAATGTCAGCTCCACTGACAGGCAAGACGAACAGGAAGGCTAAAAATATCTCACAATCATGCACACATACACAGTCAATATGATTGTGCCCCAGAGGATATTTACACAGTGTGTATGTCTGAGTGAGCGGTACAGATGGGAGCTGTAAATGCACTGAACAACAGAGATTTCGATGATAGCAGCAGCCAAGACAGGCGACAGAGAGACTGCTAAAATAATAAAGCACATTTGAATCATCTTGCTACAGTAGGCTACAATACCTGCTCGTTTAGATTACTCTACATTTTTCATGTAAAACTACGAGTCATTCTCTGGTTCCAGCTTCTCTTTTGTGAGATTTGCTGCTTTTCTTTGTTTAAATGTGACAGTAACGTGAACGTCTCTGGATTTTGAGCTGTTGAACATCTGAAGACATCATCTTTGACTTCACAACATGGATTTATTTTCAGCTATTTTCTGATTTTACAGACCAAAAAATTAATTTATTTATGCAGGAAAGATGCAGATAAATTAGTGATGAAACCACAATACGTTTTATAAAGAGTAAAGAGTCGTAAGTAGACCTACTCACAGGAAAAGAAAAAAAAAACAAAAAAACAAGCCAACATGTCAAATGCTGACGTAAAGTTCATTTTCTACTGGAAATGTCAAAGTGCCAACAGACTTTCTGACATGTGAAATATAATCTGCCCTTTTAAATAACTTTTCGCTATCTAACTTAAATTCCAATAAACTTTGCAACGCAAAGATGAACTTTTTTCCACAAATAACATTTGACTTAAATCATGAATGTTCGTCAGAAGACGGCGGATGGAGGGAAAGAAGCCTGGACACTTCAGCGCAAACCTCTGGGTGTGCTCATGTGACATCAGCCGACCTCGACCAATTAGAGAAGAGCAAGAACAAAGCTAACACTGTGAGGCAAACAGCGTGGGCTTGAAACGGCTTGAAGCTGCTAACAGTCGACTGGACCGCGGTAACATGCAGACTTACAGATCAAAACTAGGAAGCTATTCGGGAAAATGTTGATGTGTTGCTTGCAAATAAGTGATCAGGTAAACAAATAAATCTTAATCTGTTGTCACTTGTCACTGTTAACTAATAAATAACACTCATAAAACTGCTATTTTATTCTACTTTTATGCTCCAATACACTTCAGAGGTAAATATGACACTATATATTTTACACTGTGGTATTGTTACTTTAATTTTCTTCCACCTCAGTCTCGGTTCTTTAAAAAGACGCTTGGCTAGTTAATGTGATGTGGTAACCAGTAGAGACAGGGAGTGCATCTGTGAGCATATCAAATCTTTTTTTGCATCACAATCTGTGCTGCCTCCTTAAAACTACTTATACTTTCAAACATTTGCATAACTCCGCTCTTGGTACGGGAAGTAAGGTCACATGCGCACAAAGTCATGAATCTGGCATCCACAGTTTTAAATCACAACACACTGACTTTCTCTCTGCACTTCACACATCCTTCTCAGCCGTCTCTCCTGCCTCATTTACATATTTGGAGATCAGCTTTTCCATCATATTCCGTCTAATTCTATTAGATTCTATTGTCAAACTTGCACCAATCAGAGAGGTTATAATTAATACGAAGATTCTCTCTCTCTCTCTCTCAACACGTACACACACACAAATCATGTGCACCTCAATGGTGCTTCACTCCCACGCAATATCCTCTTTTTGGTCACACCACCCACTCACTGAGATGATACCACACACACACACACATACATACACACAGTCCACCCACTCATTCCAATGATATTGCAGATTGAATACACAGAGTGAGGGTGGAGGGATAGAGGTAGAGATAGAAATGGTGAGAGCTGTGTTCACATATTGCTTCAAGGCAACTGCTCTTTTGGAGTATCGCAACTGCCAAATCCCTAACCAAAACACACACGCACACACACACACACACACACACACACAAACACACACATATCTGTCACTAGAAAACAACTGTACAATATGACCCTCCTTACAAAATGTAGACCACACCAGAAATTAAGTGCGCCCTCTGTTTTATCCGCTCCATCCACCCCAATAATTACCTCATTGCTCCATCTGCACATCCATTCAGCTAACACGACAAACTTACAATGGTGGAACTTGTGGTAGAACCTAATCTCACACAGCCTAAAGAGGGCTGAGGGGAAGAGTTTAAACACAGAGATCACAGTGCAGGTGGAATACCTGAGGCGGATGTTTGACTGGCTGCCTTTTGGAAAACTCACATTAGCTTTCTGTCGGAGTAGAAAAGGGGTAGCTCTGCCATTTTCTTTTTTTTTTTGAGCTTGAATTTCTCAGTGAAAAAAAGGAGATTCTTACACTTACAAAACATTTGTTGTATTTATTGTTGTTGGTGTTACGAACAGTAATGGAAGAAGTATTTAGATCCTTTACTTGAGTACAACTGAATCAATCTGTCCTGTTTTAAAAATATTACTTACTGTAAATGGAAATATTATCACTAAAATATAACTTAAGTGACAAAAGTAAAAGAATGTATTGCAATGAATGGCACCTGTCTGTGTCATGTTGTAACATCTGGTTGAGATGGAGCTAATGTTAATGTTTTAAATTTTGAATGTTTCGGTATTTTATTTTCGTTTGCAGTGCAGAGTTTTAAGATTTCTTTGAAACCTGGTTATTTTAGTCAAGATTATGCTAAAATATATTTCTCCAATTATATTTAAGTTCCCTGTTAAGGGCCAACCTTTAATCTTGTAAATTCCCATAAATTCCTGTTAATTCCAACTTTGAAAATTCCCAGAATTTTGCAACCCTAATTCCACCTCACTATCCTTTAAGGGAAATTTGGTCCTACTAGCACCAGATCATTTGAATGGAAACCATTCAGCTAAAGTTCAGAAGCAGGACCACACCTCGAACGTTTCTCTTCCTGTCATTTGTCTATGAACACTTTTCTGCCCTGCGTGTCTGTTTGCTCTCCTGTTCTGTACCTCACCCCCTCTCTCTTTTCCCCCCTCTCCTCTATGGTATCTCATAAGGTTCCCTCGGGGTCTGCTGAGCCATGGCAGATCCTTTGCAAAGCTTTCCACACACAGCACGCAGTCACTCATTTAAGATTCAATTATTCAGTTAGTTTTGCATCTCAGTGCTTATTTCCTAGGAGCAACAATCGATTTGTTTAACAGCTGGAGCTCCAAAAGTCACGTTTTGTTGTCTTGCTTTGAATGTAGCATGAATCAAACCAGTGTCCTTTCAGTTACTGTGGATGTTTCCTGCATATATTCCTCAGAAACCAATAAAACCTCCTCCTCCTCCTCCTCTGCTGCCCTCTTGGTGCCCTTAATGTGCTGGTCTCAGTCTGACTCTGGTGTAGCTGGCACCCTGCCTACCTGCCTTCATTATTTATCATATACATTAAATATCCATGGAAAACGCGTGCACACACAAACGGCACAGTTACAGTTTGTCCCTTTGTCATTTCTTTCTCTGTCCGCCTGCTCTCATTTCTTTATCTTCCATCGGCCTGTTGCATCACTGTGGCTGTGACCTGGGCTTAGGTTACTGCAGAGCTAAGCAGCCGTGTAGTGTACCTGTAGAGTCTGAACGTAACGTTGGCTGGGCATTAAGTTACTCTACAGGCTGCAGTTAGCACCTCAGGAGTCCTTCTTCAGCCAACGGAAAGGTTTTCACTGTCGGCTTAGTTGGACTGAGGAGGATCAATTAGGCTGTTGTACAATCAGTGAACACTACAGTCTTTAAGTAATGAGCCTTTGGATTAATGCTGTTTCTGCAGATAAGACCATCATCACCTGTGTATCCCTAAAGATCTGCCACTACCATGTTTCTCTGTCATTTTGTAACTTACTGCTATGCAAGTATTGACACGTTCCCATGTTGTCCCCAAAGCTGTAATTTTCACAAGCCTTTTCCCATGAAAGAGCAGGCCACTGCATGCACAGTCATGTCGGTTGACCAGATGAGTCTCTCCTTTACGTTTTAGGTCCTTACATATGTGTACATTGACAGTGAAGCTGCAGGGGAAAATCCCATTTACACTCAGTGAAAGAGCTGAAACGGTTTGTCAGTGTATCACTGTTTGGTGTCAACTGTCAGAAAAATAAAGACAGCTGATTAATAATTTCTCATTTCTCGAGCAGAAATGCTGCTTGGCTCTCAAATATGAGGATTCGCTGCATTTCTTTGATAGTGAACTGACTATTTTTGGTTTTGGACTGATTGTCGGATAAAACGAGTGATTTGAAAGCACCACCTCGGGCTTTGGGAAATTATAATGAGAGTTTTTTTTTTTTTTTACTATTTTCTCAAACAATCAGCAGATTAATCTAGAATGAAAACAAGTGTTAGTTGCAGCCCTAGTGATTTGATTCACTAATTACTTTTAAGGATGTTTAGCTCTCTAATCCTTATGCATAAAATTAACTGAAGCGGGCCGAAAAAAATCATGTGCAGTATTGGACTTTAAAAGATACAGCTTCATCATGAGCGTCAGATTGTATCACTCGAATAAGAAACTATCCATAGTCAACGATTTTAGCATTGAATTTCAAAGTGTAAATGTGGAATTACTTTAACTTAAGTGGTAAACAAAGACACGTCGAGTATTTGCATGTATCTCAAATCCACCACATTTGCCTACAGGTACAACTTCTCTCTCTTTGACACACACACACACACACATTCCCACATGAAACCTGTCAGTTTTAGCTCTTTTAAGTGTCCCATGCTGCTCTCGGTCCCTGCCCAACAGTCACATGACCTCATTATGTAACAGCAGGTTGGCAATCAATATCATCCGCCACATCAAGCTTTCTGTATATCAATACAGTGTGACGATGGGAGCTCGAACAGACGGTGCGGTGCATCATCTTACAGACAGTAAGAGGAGAGTAAATCTTTTGTTTACTCCTGAGCTGAAGCACGTAGATGATTTCCGTTCGGAGTCAAAATGTCCTACCTTTTTTCAAAAGGCAGCGATTTACTCGGAATTTTAAAAGTATTAAATTGCAAAATGTCACCGGTTTACCAAATACTAGATCCTATACAGAGCGAACCTTTAAGGTTTTAGATTAATGGGACGATGATTTTTTAATCGCTAATGCAGTCGACTATTTTGAAAGTCCTTTCTTTATTCTCTTATTTTCACCTTCTCTTTGATTTCCTGCTCTCTCTCTCTCTCTCTCTCTCTCCACTGCTCATCTCCATTTCTTTCTATTCTTTTCTACCACCATCTCTATTTCCTCTCTTCTCTGTTCCAGTATGAAACGTTGGCAGAACACTGATGTTGTACATAGCTGTTTCCTCTAATGAGCTGCCAATGTGTGTGTGTACGTGTGTGTGTGTGTGTGTGTGTGTGTGTGTGTGTGCATGTGAGACACAGTGACATGCTGTACAGTGATGTCCCAGATTTAGATACTGTCAAATTCAGCGGCCAGGTTCGGCGCCGAGAAACACGCAGTGACGGAGCTCTGTGGTTAGACACATTTATTAATCTATAGCTGTAGTAGTACATCACCTATAGTACATCACCGACACGGACACACAGTGTTCTCTGCGTGGTTGAATATCTGATGTAACCGAGCATCTGACTATCTGATCAGTAACTGATGTAACAGTCTATTTAAGGCAGGGTTGATTGGTTGTATCCGATCTGAACAGAAGTCTATACTGATGCTATACTGAAGTGTCACACAGTGAATGGACCTATATCTCTCTCTGGTATTGAAATGAAATCATGTGTTCTCCCACGGTTACACACAAGTGCACATATCGCAAAAGTGAACACAGTAGAGGCCTCGCTGAAATTTGTTTAGAGCTGTACACATCGAGATAAGCTAAGGGCGCTAATCCTCCAGGTGGATGCAGTTAAACCTCTGCAGGAGAACAGTACACACACACACACACCGATGGCATTTGGGGTTGCAGACTGGAGGAGCCGGGGATTGAACCGCCGATCTTCTGTATAGCAGACGACCCGCTCTACAGCCACAGGAGAAGACGCAACAAACTGACAACGGTGGAATGGTGGCGGTCACAATGGTGGAAAGTTGCGAATATTGCATCAGCGTTTGTTCCAGTATTATTTAGAGCAACGGTTCCCACTGCAGTGTGACACTGATAGCTGAATGACTTCTGTAGGAAAAACAAATGAACTTTTCATGTTGACATTTATTTCACTATAATTCAACTGTTAATGATTGATAAATGAATCATGTGGTGATGCTGCGTGATGGTTTTCTGGCTTCTGAAGCTTGAAAAAGTTTGAATTAGAGGAAGGTTTCAGTTACTCGTTATCGCTACGCACAGATCAGACGTGCCACTGTTGTTCATCTTGCCAGTGGAGGTTTCAGTCACGTGCTTCATGTACATCATGATAAAAATGACTAAATGTCCACAGCTCTTTGTTGCATTTTGTTTCATGTCTGTTTGGCCTGTGTTTTATCGACACAACATTTGAGCCTGATCCACTCGTCAAATGTTTCTATCATTTGCTAAGAAGCCATAATGTTCACAGATGGGATCTAAGTGATGTGGGAGGCTCTTCCGGCTTCTCATTTGATTTCTACATGATGACACAATATGTTGGAAAATTAGGACAGTGCACGCTGCCGTGCCACGCTCTCCGGTGAGAATATTGGCCTTGTGGCTCGGCGCACTCTTAACACTAGGTGTTATTTTCTGACTGACATGATGAGCAGTTTGCTTTCTATTCGAGACAATAGGTGACAATTTGATTTTCACACTGACTGCTACACTGACTGGCTGCATTCGCTGACTTGACTAGAAAACATCTCCATCAGATCTTCTCCGTGACCACGTCCTGGCAGACCTGGCACAGTGTTTAGAGAGGTCTGGGCGAGCCAGACTACTGCTCCTGTTTCTGTTTCTTGCTCTTCCTACGGTCTCGGTGAAGAGGAAATATCCTGATGAGTGGGGGTGAAAGACTCAAAGAAGAAGCCGATGCAACAGGAGGGAGACGAGAAGAAGAGTGATGTGATAAAAAAAAAAGAAGAGGAAGAAAAGAAAGAAAGTCAATAATGTGAACAAAACACGCCATTCACCTTGGGCACCTCCCCTCGTGTGTGTGTGTGTGTGCATATGTGTGTGTGCATGTAAGGGCTTATATAAGGGGGCTGAACAGCCTACGCCAATGTATAAATACCCACGATGGTGCTGGTGAAGCAGTGAGAAGGGTCAGAGTGAGTCAGCACACCCATATCACTCCTCCTCTTTCTCTCTCTCTCTCCCTCTCTCTCTCTCTCCCTTCCATCAATCCATCCTCTCTTCCTCTCTCTTCTCCTCCTCCTCCAGCTCTACATCTATAATTTTTCACGTTGTAACCATGCGTCTTTTCATGGGAGAAAAACACAGAGGACTTCACTTGGCAGGCAAACTATGACCTCTGGTTGGTGTTGATCGCGAGGCGAGCAACGGGCGGTGTAAACAAAACAAAACAATCAATTACACTTCCACAAAAAGAGCCTTGTTAAATTGTGGCGCTTTGATGTCAAGGTTTTCACATCCGCCGTGCTGAATTATCGTGCAGGTTGAGGGGTGCAGTTCTATTAATTTTTTGCCATTTCTATTCTATTCATAGAGGGGTTTGTAATTTATTTTTGTAAGAATAAGCCCATCTGTTCTTTAAGTGGCCTCGCTGCGTTTTTAATTTCAGAAACGCCCGAAGCAAAACAGGAAGACGCTTGGTCATATCATTTCTCTCCTCTCGGGACAGACTGTTTATTGCTGACTGACAGCTCACATGCACTTTGTTTAGTTGGTGGCGTTATCGCAGCCCGGACGATGACCTCGTCTGCTTTCTTACAGCACGTCATATTCCATGATATGCCCCATTATTTATACATATTTCACTTTTTAAGACGACAAAGTTTTTGCTCCATTATACACTTTCCATAAATGGGTAAAAAAAAAGAGAAGTCCACGCACTTCCTGTGGAAATGTATGCTTATCTTTCATCCTTATCAATTATTTCTGTCTGTGAACCACACATGAGCTACATTAGCACCATCATTCATGTATATAATTCAACACCGCAGGACAATTTTACATTCAATGCATGCAAGTGATTATCATTATCACTCGACTGATTGATTGATTTAAATCGAGTCTACCTCTTAAGCTCCAAGGCTTAAGACGTTAAGCCCCAGTGTCTTTTTTAGCCCCCTGCTCGAAAATTGGTTCCCCAGTCGGTGCTAAAGATTTCAAACAAATAGTGTTGATTAGATTCGATGCCATGGACAATCTCTTCATCAGAAGACATAGTACCTTCTAATACAGATCTGTGTGTCTGTGCCACCTGTGAAAATCAGTTAGTACAGTGTGTTATCCTTCAATAGTGTACATTCAATTAGAAAAAACAAAAAAACAAAACAGGAGACACTACAGTCTGGCTGGCTTCACGCTCCGTTCGATTTCAGTTTCAGCTCTGTGCCAGCGCTGTGAAAGAATTCTGGCACAAGACGATTTTACGTGGTCCAGCTTACACCTCCACCCTTATCCTCTCTCTCATTCACTCCATCTCTTTCTCTCTCTCTCTCCCCTTCTCTCAATCTTTTCCATTCACCGTGTCCGTCTTTCATTGACTCCATCTCCTCCTCTCAATCTCTGTCCATCAGAGCCCGTCCGTCTGTCTCTTTGACTTTTTCCTCCCATCCCACTCTCTTTGTCTGATTCATTCCCCCGGTCTCTTATTCTGTCACTTGTAAATCCATTTCCTTTCTCTCTCTCTCTGTCTCCATCATACTGCCATGCTTTATATCATTGCCCCCATGATTTCTGTCAGCATTGCCTTTATTCACACTCATACTGTTGCAAACTTCCGGACCTGAGAGCTGACCAGTGTCTGTACAGCCTGTCTGAGCCGCTTCACTGCAGTGTGGGTGTTCTGGTGGACCCAAAAAACACAGAAACTATATGATACTTTGAGAAATAAAAATATGAGTTTCTATAAAAAAACATTTATTAAATTGTCAAATCTGTAGCTGTACAGATGTAAAATCCAGCAGCTGGTAAGATATTTCAGTCTGCACCAAAGCAGTGAACCAACCCAACAGATAAAAAAATGCTACTCATGACCCCTAAAATTGGTGATTTTAACCAGAGATCACGTCAAAAGGGCTACAACAGTTACTTTCAGTATTGATTAAGATATTATTGGTTAATCGTTTTATCTATAAAGGCCATTAGGAAGAAAACAAATGGATGCCACAATTTCCCAGAGCTGAATATGATGTCTTAAAATTACACAGCAAAAAAACAAAGCAAAGCAAATGTTTGTGGATTGATAATTAGCTATAAGAAACGATTTGAGTATCAAAATTGAAAATCAAAAAAAGATTCTGAGGTTCAACGTACAGCCAAACATATAAGGAGAGCGCATAATTCATTTACATTGTTAATCTTTGCACCAACAACAGCTGTCACTTCACTTTCTCTGTCTCTGTTTGTGTGTGTGTGTGTGTGTGTGTGTGTGTGTGTGTGTGTGGAGGGCACTTGGATTCCTCTCATAGCAGAAGTACATCTACCTCCACAATGTGACCTGAACAGACAACTTCTGAACGTGGCCAGCCAAAACACACACACACACACACACACACACACACACAACCCTGTAATCTCCTGTACTGTACATCAACTTTTCTCCTGCTGTCCTCCCTCACTCCCTCCCTCCACCCTTCACTGCCACTCTCTCGCTCTCTCTCTCTCTCTCTCTCCTAACTCCCCCGCAAACAGTACCTGCTGTTTTGGTCCAGACGGCAAGAAAAATAACTGAGGTTAGAAAAGAATAAGTTGGAGAAATAGAACGCTCGAGTGCATAAATTATGGGAACGTTGTCTGTATTTAATTTGCTGAAGAGTACAGTCATCACACTCAGCGAGCAGTTTTATCTAATGTGCTGATTTACTCATTAATTCAGAGAGAGAGAGAGCGAGAGAGAGCGAGAGAGTTGTGGTATGAAGAGGATGACGGACACAGAGTGGGAGAGAGAGGACAGAGGGGTGAGAGTGAAGAGCTGCGGATATTAACAAGAGAGCTAACGGGTATGAATACCAAATTATGAACTAAATACAAGTTGTAAGGACGCTAACATCAGGAAGACGGAAATAAAAAATAAATGTTTGCACGATCTGACATGTCTCCTGGAAGAACATGTGCAATCAAATGCAATCCAGTACACACACACACACACACACACACACACACACAGATCTATTTGTGAAACAGAGGTGTGCGTTCAAATTTGGGGTCATATTTATGGTTGTAGTTTGCGGTGGTGTTGTTGATGAAGAACAAAAATGTAGAGGACCTGCTCTCAACTCTCAAAACTCAGTGGTCGTTGCTAGTCACACCAACAAAATGACACAACATGATGCAAACAATAGTCCACACTGTGAAAATATGTGCTCATCTAAAAATATTGCGGTATTTCTTTGAAATCCCGTGGCACAATGGGTGATGCATTAAGACCTGCCAATAGGCTGTATTTTATATTGCGCTTTTATCCAGAGCGCTTTGCAATTTCACCCTCATTCGCTCATTCACATCAATAGCAGTGAGATACCGTAACACTGAGCTAACCATCGCATTTAACGTCTTGCTAAGGACACTTCAACACACGAACAAAAGGAGCAATTAGCCGACAACCTGCTTGGGATTGTGTAAAAGCAATTTTCTGTAAATGGCTTTTTGCTCCGTAATGAGACTCCTCATTAAAACAATGTGAAGGAAAATGACACAAAAGCTTTTCTTGCACAACGTTTTATGATCGTTTAAACCTAAACCGTCAGGTTATATGAGGCCAGATACTAATTCCAGAGTCCGTGTGGGTAGTCGGGTTTTAATCCTGCCTGGTGGAGAATGTGTGGATGGTTCTCCATCATTAATCCTTTTTAATAAAAGGTACAGGACAGGAGAGACAATATGGGGCTGACCTGGTGTCAGTATTACTGTAACAGAAAGACAAAAGCCAACAGCAGTAAAAGAATAATAACTACAGCTTGAATAAACAAAGTTTTATAGTCATAGTTATAACTCCTTGGCCAAAGTGGGAGGCAGTGTTTGTTTGAGTGTGTGTGTGTGTTTGAGGGCAAAACAGGACATAGTCTACATCATCTTGCTCAGTGCTTGGCAACAGACCAGCGCTGCCTGACTGCCCGTTATCCTCTTTACATATGCAGACACATACAATATCCTGTGCATACACACCAAACATGTTTTGGAAAAAAAAAAAATGTTGTTTACTCCGTCCCGTCCGTCCTTCTGTCTCGTGTCTTTAAATGGGCTTTAATGGTGTGACAGGAAAATCGCAATTTCGGCTACAGAGTTCATCTGCGAAGAAGAAACGATAATGACGATGTCAAGTCGAACACACCGTGGGAGGGTGATATTTAAACAATACACTCTCCCTCCAGCTGAAGCACGTAAAGTCTTAAACTCAACAATATTCTCTTGGTAAAGAGAGATGGACAGGGAAGAATAAAAAGAAACTAATGGGGGGGGGGGGAGAATGAGAGGAGGAAAGGACGGATGACAGACGAGAGGGAAAAAGCAAGAGATGTGAAAGAAAAGTGACACAAAAGCAAAAAGTCAAATAAAGAGAGAGGAGAGACGTACAGATGGAGGGAGAGGCAGAAAAAGAGGTCTGGGATCACTGCACTCCTGTCAGCTCGTGTCCCTGTTGCTAGGTTACCATCCATAGATGAATGGGTTAAAGTATCTCAGGAGCAACAGTGACATAGTTAGCTGATCTCCATCAGACAACACACACACAACTTAGAGAGACACACACACACACACACACACACACAGAAATGGAGCAACTCGTTACCCATATTTAGATTTAGATTTTAGATATGATGTGCACACAAACACGTAACACACCACAGACAAAAAACTTGGAGTGAGTCATTATTCCTGTGAACTGTTACACCTGGAAACACACACACGTTTAGAAATGTTTTTGGTTTTATTACCAGGAATGCTTGCAGATTAAACACGTCATAAACTTGCAGCAGAACACTGTAAAGATTTATCCGTGTTTACGTCATTTTTGTAGTCCAGTTTTCTTTGCAGCAAAAACTACAGATGCACCTCTGCAGCCATCTTTGAGAGTTTACTCCAAACTTTTCAGTATTCATCAGTATTCAGGCTGTGAAATTTTGTCCAAGAAACTGCCTGACCTTTTGTCCCAGAAATGATATCATAGTACATTTTTCAAACCCACAGCAGCAGCATCTCTCCCCCAGCAGTTAGTAATCCAGGTGGGCCATCCCACCTACACGCCGTGATTCACGTTTTAAACATTTAGCTCATCTCATCGTCATCGAGTCAAATTGCCCTGAGAGCAACTGATCAGAATCAATCTGTAGATCACCTACGTTACAAACAGCAAGTACAGAGCGGTGCAAAGATCCTGTGACAGCGATCATGTAGGAGACAAGCGGTGGGAAAGTCAATAATTAAGGAGAGGATGAGGAGAGGGTGCATATGATGTTATAGTGTTGAGTAGTTGTAATGTGGGTGGAAACACACCTCTGGCTTCTTTACTGAGACTGCAGTAGATTTACACAAATCTGCTTTAAAATACTTTTAATGTATATTGTGTGTGTACTCTCTGTTGTGTGTCTGTATGTGCTGATGATATTACTGCAGGACTTTCTTTATTTCCGGGGGATGTTCAAAATTACACTTTACAGTAGGAACAGTACCACAAAATACAAAGTGATGGTGCAGCTGTTCAACAAAACTGCTATTACATGAACTTTTGTCTTCAAGGAGTTGAACCACAAAGAAGAAACCCATCTGTACTGAGTCATGCCAAAATAACTCACCACAATCATTTTCTAAGAGAGCATGACCAGGTTCGAGAGAGTGGAAACTTACCAGCAGCTACATTAGATATCGTGTCGGATAAAATGTTCGTCAACCACCCAATCGTCATTCAGTTAAAGTCTGCGTAAAGTAAGAATAAATATGTGTCGTCTGACCAAAGAAGAAAGTGTTATAAACCACACAGTATGTAAACTATGCTATGTTCACTCTAAGCACTAACCCTGCCGCCAGGAGTCACCCAGTCAAAAAAACGTTCACATTCTGTTCACAGTGTTTTAATGATGCCTGGTTACCCGCCAGAGTGGCTGGTGGCGGCCACCAATATAGCAGCCACAGGCAGAAAGAACCATTTCCCCTCTGTGCTGCAGTGAGGCAGCTATTGACAGAGTTAAGTATAGATGATGGTTCTCTCCGGGACTGACACAGATTCACAATGAGTTAGCACCTATTCATGTGGCACAACTATGAAAAAATGTCAATAGCCAACAAGACATTGGTTTAATGAGCTGACATTTTGTAATACCACGATCTTTGGGATAATGAAGAGCTGCTGCCTCTATCTGACAAACAGAGGTAAGCTATAAGACGGGAGATTGCTCAACTGTGAGCTGATTACTTAAATGACTAAAAACGTCTTTTATGTGTGCTTCAAAATTATTCATATGACTGGGCCAAAAAAGACACCTCGTGTTACGGTATGGTTAAAGGGACAGTTGTGTATTTTTCAACCTTTTTTCATGTCTTTGTGACTAATGAGGACGACAACATGTACAGCCACAAAACAGGCTGCAATTGTGCACTTGTGTGTTGACGTGAGTCCAGTAAAAGTGCTTGTTTTTGTTGATTTTGAGCTACGGGCGTGGTTCAACACAACGTGTTGACGCTGTGTGAGAAGCGACTGCTTGAAAACAACACAAGCTTAACGTAGATTATGTTGGCATCAGCTATATTATCAGTACTGGAGAACTTTTCTTCACTGACAGAGCAAAAAACAGCACTGAAGGCTGCACCGGTAAGGGTTTGACTATGTTGTGCGGTTCGTTGATCTGATGAAGTTCTGTCGTGATAGACACATAGTTCATCCAATCACCTGGCCTGTAGTTTTTGAAAGTGTCTGTCCTTTTCCAAACTATCCGGTGCAGCTACGTTATGTTTTTTTTGCCAGGCTCAGATTATTACGAACACACAATAAGAGGAACAAACTGCAAAACTTTGTGTTTACTACTAATGATCTAATACTAGAATGGAAACACGGATAGTAAACATTACACCTGCCAAACATCGCCAAATTAACTTTGAGCACTGTTAGCAGTTAGCTCAAAGCCAAGTAGTTGAAGTATAGCCAAAGAGCTGTGGCTGTAATCTAAGAATGGATGTCGCCTCTTATCTTGTTTTCAAGTTCATCATGTGACATGCTCGTGATAATCTAATTTTTTTTTTTCACCTGAGCACGAAGAATCTAAATTTAGCTACTAATAACCAGTGTCTGCTCTTTATTTTTACTTTGTGTGTGTGTGTGTGTGTGTGTAGGCCGTGATGTCAAACACGCTCGACCCACATTGGCTGTCTGATCCGTCCTGATATGTCTCCAAGGTGTCACCGTGGCAACGGGTGTACTATTGCTGCAAATGTCAGCAGCAAGGACGACCGAGCCCTGAAGGAGATAGTCTGTCAATCTGTAACTGAAAGTGACTACAAGCGCGCACACACACACACACACACACACACACACACACACACGCACACACACACACACAAACAAACTGTCAGTGATCAGTCTTCCAATGTGTGAAAGTAGATCAGAGCAAAAGGAGCTGGTCCTCACTGACAAGAAGTAAAATTAGACTTTGTCACACACACACGCTCAGACACACACCTGTGGACTATCACACACATACAGATGCATCAGGTAGCCACTACTGATGGCAGAGACAAAGAACTCCAGTCGCTGCTTTACTCTGTCGCTCACTTTTCTGTACAAGTATTTGGAACAAGGCATGCACACATATGCACGGTCTCTCACATTAGACACACTCTCAAACATGTTCACACTCTGACAGCAACACACACGACAGCTCTTTAACACCCTCCATATTAAACTGAGAAAAGGAAGCAGTTATGGGAGGAAACACACTGGGTGTTACTGTAGAATGACAGTCAGAAAAACTACTATACTGTAAACAAAGCCATAATAGCATCAGTTTACACGAGTGTTTAGTTAAAACTGAAAATCACATAAATAAAGTTCTAAGTTTGAATTAAGAAATTAAATTTGATTAATAACTCCACTTCTTGAATTCCTTTTTTCAAATTGCATCTTTCATCACATTTACTCTTATATACAAGCAGCTACTGCTTTAATCTGGAGCTTCAAATGGGTGAATCAGTACAACAAAATTAAAAATTCATTTCAATAAACCTATAGCTCTCCTCCACTACCAATAATCAGTAAGCCTTCCCGCCTAAAACATATGATTCATATAATACTGTTGTGTGCGATGAGCACAAGCTGATGCAAGTTTGTTGTGTCTGAAAAGCACCAGGGGAACGTAGGAAAAATCAATACACTATAATGTTGCAATATCAATAAGCGGGCTGAGGCTCACTATCAGAGTTTGTTATACGCACTACAGTGGCGTGGCCTGAAAGATGGCACAGTGGTGTTATATAACATAAACTCTTGAAAATGCTGAAAATAATGTCCTCGACGGACTGTTTGGACGAGGCCAGTGCTTCACTGATAATCAAGAGATGGATGCAAAGAACTCACAAAATGCATCGACAACAGTTTAAAAGCTTTCTCTACTTCTGTGAGGATCTGCATGACGCAGGTTTCTTAAAGTCAATAGGGAAACTGGTATTTTTAGCCACGCTAGCGGCATGACGGTCGGTCGATCCACCACTTTGGTCCACACTGAAATATCTCGGCAACTATTTCATAGATTAGCATGAAAATTTGAACACGTTCATGGTCCCCGGATGATGAACCTCGCTGTGGTGATCCCTGATATTTCCTGTAGCTTTACCATGAGGTTTTGAGTGAAATGTCTCAACAAGTACTGGTGGAATGGCATGTCAAATATTGTACCCGCATTCATTGTAATCACTCCTCAGTACGAGCATCAGCCGCAAGACCATGTGATGCTAAACACAGTCCAATAAAAAAAGAGAAGCTAATCCATGCTAATGAAACTCTGCTGCAACTCGGGGTGTCACACTCCGCAATTTCACACCTGTAACATGTTCACCTTATCGACAAGCCTGATGAAGCTTGACTCTATGACTACTACAGTATGCTGCAATAAATACTGCTATAGGCTTTTGCGGTGTGTGGCAACCCACTTCTTCATTTTATGAACATTATGTTTATAAATTAATTTACAACATAAAAATAGATGTAGCTGTGACTAACCTGTATTACAGATATGTTAGCGGATGTAACAGATTTCTGATTTACCACAACATAACTGTTGATGTTTCTGAATTGGACAAATTGAACTGAAATCTCTCTCAAAAATTTCAATTTTCTTTCAGCAGGCTTCCGGTAGAATGCATTTATTTCCCACAAAATTAAGACATTTATTTAAAATGTTTTAAAATCCAGTTAAAACCGGTTTAAACCTTCTCCCTGGTAAACTTCAGGCATTTCTGGGGGCAGCAGGACCGAGACCCCCACAGTTACATGTCTTTATCCTCTGATCAATGCTTTCTGTTACCTCAATAAACACCTCTGTCTGCCTCTGTCACTTTTTAATCCTTTCCTTTTTTTTTTTTTCCTGGTGCTTTTCAGTGTTCTCCCTTCACACCTACACAGTCAGCCCTCCCTCCTCTTCCATCCCCCTCTCCACTCCCCCATCCATCCATCTATCCATCCATCCATCCATCCATCCATCCCATTTGGTGGTACTCTCAGTGGAACACTTGGGCTATTTATAAAAGCATCAAAGCCCACAGCTTCCAACACACAGAGAAGGGGGGGTAAAGAAAGAGGAGGAGGAGGAGGAGGAGGAGGAGGAGGAGGGAGAAGTGGGGACTGGAGGGTGAAGGAAGGAGGAGAGAGGGAGAACTCAGACGAACAAGGAGGGAGAAGTGTTGGGAAAGCCAAGAGCAATGAAGGGTAAGAAGAGGGTAGGGAAAGAAATCTGGTTGGAGAGGGGTGACGAAGAGAAAGATGGATAAGAAAGGTGAGAAGGAAGAGAGAGAAAAACCAAAAAGACATCGGAAGCACAGAGGAGGTGGTAAAAAAACAAAAGACTGGATGACAAAGTCAGAAATGTTTTATCCATTTCCTTTTGCTTCAGGATCTCACTGATACACCTTAACATCAGCTCTGTGTGAGTGTGTGTGTCTTTCTGCCTTTAATGTGTTCAAGCATGCGCACGTGCATGTATCCGTGTGTGTTTGTGTGTGTGTGTGTGTGTGTGTGTGTGTGTGTGTGTGTGTAGGAGGCAGGTTTTGGATCCGGAGACCTCCCGCCCACGCAGGTTGGAGTTGCAGAAGCACCTGAGCTGCGTTCGGCACCGCCAACAGACACAGATGTTTGCAAATGTTCACTAACTCATTTGAACCCGAACAGGCTCATGAAAAGGCGGAAAAGATACTCTGTGGGCATGGAGCCCAACAGCGGCTGGTGAAAGCAAGAGATACCCGATTAAACCCGAACACAAAAGACGCCATCAGTCAAAGGGGAGCTTGAATAGAGCTCTTTATGAACACATATATTTTTCCTTTTGAAGAGTGCTAATAGCTGCAGCAAACAACACCTTTATGGGCTTGTTTTAGGTGCAATCTACACCCTGTGCCTACACCATTTCATCTCTCCCTCTTCCTCTTTCTCTCTCTTTCTCTCTCTCGCCTCTTTTCTCTCTCTTCTTCCATGTCCATTATCTCACCCACCACCTCTCTGCTCGAGTGTCATTCCAGCATACCTTTCTCATTCATTTCCAACCATCTGCCTTGTTTAATTTATTCCATTTTCTTTTCAGAGTATATTGTCCTCTGCCTGCAGGAACATACCGCTTGAGTTTTGTGCGGTCCTTTTTTTCGATCAAGAACACGATCAAATTCTTTTCAAATGTGCCACGATTTGTCTTGATGGCATCATCAGCACCAGCCCAGCGTGTTACGGTACGCACGAGAGCTCATATACACTATAAAAGGATTATATTTGGGATGCTGAATAGAATGGCGGCTTGAATACATTATGGAGAACTTACAGAGGATGCATGTTTTCTATTTCTGCTGTATTTCTGCCTCTTTTATCTATTCACTTCCTGTATTTTTCACCTACACTGTACGACTGTTCTCTATATAGTATGTATTATTACATCATGCTACATTAGAAAACCACAGAGAAAACAGCACTTTTTTTTATGACGGCTCTCGAAGGACACGCGTCTTTTCATCCTTCTGTTTTTCCCTGCACTTGCTATGAGTTACTTTTATTGGAACTTTCCAGGAAACCACATGTAATCCTCCTGCCCTTCCTACGCCCTTCCCACTCACTTCCCCCCCCTCCTTTTGTCTTCCTCTTCCCTCCATGAATTCCACCCCCACTTTTTCATCGCCTCTCTCTCTCCCTCTCTCTCCTCCCCTTTTCATCTCTCATCTCGTCATCCTTCTTTTCCATCTTTTCATGCATGCCTTCTGCATCCGATTCTCCCACTTCCCCTCTTTATTCCCACATTCGCCCCATTTCTCACACTTCCATGCTACTCAGCGGCCCCTCCATCCCTCTCAAGCTTCGCTAAAGGGATAATTTGTCCATTAGGTCTGTGTGGAGACAGTGGAGGACGCTCGACAGCCTGTTACACACTGAAACCCAACTCATTATTAACACACTTGTTTAGGACCGTGTGCATAAACACACACACACGCGCACACAGACAAACAAAAGCAATCACGTGGAAGCAGAGCACACACAGCTCTGCACAAACAACCATTAAGGAAACAAGAGCTCACCAGCTCATTAAACTGTACATGAAGCATGCTCACACGGCACAAATTAGTATGAAATATTCTCCAAACAAAAAAAAAAAATCACACACACTTACACCATGTTACATAATGCAAGCTGCTATCACCCTCTGAGTCCTACACTCTTTCTAGTGTATGGAAAACTAAACAGCAGAATCTCACTGAGGCATTACAGTTTACTGTTTACAGCTACAACAACACCAAGGCTGCTCAGACCAGCAATGCTCCATAGAGTTACACAACATGCAAAACCCATTCAAACAGCTGGGTTTGTCTTGTTTTATTCTTCATGTGCAGCATTCTTTTTCCCGCCAATGAAAAAGCAAAGAGAAAAACAGAGGTGTGGTCTGTCACCTCCTCTTGGCTTCAGATGTGGCTGTTTTGAGTTCAGTTTCATAAAGAGTCGTGGCTGTGGCCTGGATGTATTTTTGAACTGCATGTTCTCGTAACAGCAGGCAAAATATTGCTTACCTCGAACAGGGCAATGCAACCTTCACGTTAAGGTCAAACGGGAACTATAAGTTATACGCATCACATCACAGATGATCACTGCCATCAGATTAATTTGGAAGCGCTTGCAACATTAACTATCTACACCACATCCTTCTTAGGCACACACAATCCACCGCTGCTGCTTTCTGAAACCTGTTAAAAGCTGCAGTCGGTGGGGCTGAGTTCACCATCAAGCCCCTCCAACCTCTTTGTGCTCCGTGCTGCATCTACAGCAGAGCGCGTACCTATACTTTTTAAACTACAGTGACACGGCCTAGCCACCTTCCTGTGTTACCAAAAAGCAACTTAAAAATATACCTAAGAGAGTTGGCAGAGGCAAATTTAACTTCCCTTTTTTTTTCAGCCGTGACAATTCAGAATAAAAGCCAAGAGGAACAAATGTCAAACGCTACTAATGAAGCAAAGCTTTGTTGAACATATTCGCTTTGCATGTGAGAGGAAACAACAGCAATCAACAAACAAAAAGGTACTTTAATGAGCAATATTCATGTTAGGACGTGAAATTTTTTTTTCAGGTCAGCGCTAAACATTATTTGGAAACAGCAGCATAATGACCTCAGCCATCATGGTGGGACTTTATATTAAAACAACTCGGCTACTGTGAAGGCAAAACAAATGAGCTGCAGTGCGATAAGATGGTGAAACAATCATTCTCTTCTGGATCACCAAAACTTAAAGCAGCCAAAGCCAGAGGAGTTAACGCAGTTATCATGTAAGACAAATAAAAACTGATCTGACCCGTATAGCAAACAATCCATAAACATCATGTAAGAGAGTAATGGCGCTAACACAATCAATACACTCACAATAGACAGGAGCTGTAGTATACACAGCCCGTCAGGCCTTTTTAATGATATGACCTTTCATTGAAAGACGCGTAAGCATGCAGGCCATAAACACTCTAACTTCTTTCTTTGTTATCTTTACTCAGATATACATTCATCTAACCATACACTACAGCACATCACACTGCATACTGTACACACAAAACACCCACAGTCTGTTCTGCGAGAAATACAGTATTTGACTGTCAAACTATGTAAACCCAAGAGGCAAACACTTTGTGTGTGACCTTGCGGAGGAATTCCCTTTCTCCCTGAGCTCTAGGGAAGTGATACTCTGCCCCAGACGGACAAATGGGTCGGAGAATAACTCAGGACACACACGTACATACACACAAACACACACACACCTGATGAAAGAAGGTAAGTGCAAACTGTTGCTAAGTGCTAAGTCACTCACTCCCACACACAAACGCTCAAACACACACACAAATGTGTGTTATTTTTGGCAACCGACTGGAGGGAGAGCTGCAGTTTTTAGATGTAAAATCATCTCCCCTTCCCCTCTTCTTCCTCTATCCACGTACTTAACTATCTTCTAGTGGTCTCTTCCTTCGTATGTTTGTGGGAGTCCCAACACTGCCAACCACGCCACTTCCCCTCCACACAGAGGGTCAGAGGGTCCCTACAGTGCAGCGGATGCTTCCCATAAAGGACACTATTGACCCATTACATACACACATGGGCTAATTAGCAGCGAGCCCACTGCTGTGTTGAACAGCACCTCGTCCATCCTACATCATATAGACGGCTGCGTCTGACTATTTCACTGTTGCTAGGAGACGTGAAAATCCTTGAACACATCCATTTGGCTGTTAATACAAGTGGAAAAAAAAACACAGACTTCAAGTAAATTGATTTAAAAAAAAAAAAAAAAACATACAAAAAAACATATTTTTGACAGCTGGATGGGTTTTTGTGATGGTTTATGTCAGTCTCATCTGTGCAGTACGGAGACGGCGGGTCAGCGAGGGGAGAAGAGAGCAAAGAAAAGCAACGAAGATGAAGTTTTCTTCATCAGCATGGCATGTCAGATGGCAGATAGTGCCTACAAGTTTCATTCTGTTCGGCGTAGATGAAACGAGCAACGAGCCACAAAATCTGATGGTGTTTGTCGTCGCAGGAAGTGAACACTGCATCGCTCATCAACAAATGATCTAACTTTAACCTCCACGTTTAATCCTCCATTAGGCCTGCAAACTGAAGAAGCGGCGTGAGAGAGCGTTTCTTTCTCGCTGATGCCTTGAAGTATTTTTTGACGTGTCACAGTAGAAGAAGCACAGATGTAAATTTATAAAAATGCTGGCTCGCTGTCACACTGTCAACACCTGACTAGAACAGAGCCAGTGTTCTGAGCATCTGAGCTTCTCCTATGAAAAGTCAAAAAGTCTGCTGTCAAAAACATGCATCATACATTTGACACTGTCAAGAATAAACATAGTTTTTGATTATACGGTTCAGAGTGTTTCATGCTGAGTCACTTCCTTCCACATCCATGATCATCTTCCTACCATCCGTTCCTAAATCTACACCTACAGCATGCTCCTCTATGAAGCAAACCTGCCTCCACTTTTTGATCTCTAATTGCTATCTTCAATCAATCTTACTGTCCAACACATCTCATATATATATATTTTTGGACATGAGGGAAACCAGTTCTTTCTTTTCATCGGTAGTTATTTTTCGCCCAGACTGGAGTGAGAGCGTCATGATACTGTTCTTTGCGCCCGTCAAATCCCAGGACTATTTTAAACCGTTTGAGGGTTGAGTGAATTGCACGCCGGGGAGGTTGACTGGCCTGTCAGGCTGGTGACATTTTGAGTCTAGATTTGAGCTTATGAAAGGTGTTCATTAAAAAACCACTTAAAAATAATATCACTGAATAAATAATGAAATGGCCTCGTTTTTTTTTTTCTTCTTTTTTTAATTGCAGTCATTGTGGAAACAAGTGAAGTTTAGGACGCGCTGTTATCGCAATCAGAAACATAAGAGCTCAGAGGCCTGTTCACCTGAGCACTCACAGGAAGAAGAAAGGACATCGAGATAAAATGATTTACCAGAGAGGATGAAGGGAAGAAGGTGAAAGGGAAAGAAACAGGAGCAGCGAGGTAGAGAAGAAGAAGAAGAAGAAGAAGCAGGTAGTGGAGGGAAGTGACAAAGGTGAGACAGAGAGTGCTGAGAGAACGTTGAGGCAGCAAACTTAACCTCTGATCATTTAGAAGTGGAGCGCCGCCTGACAGCGTGCGTCAACGTGTGTGTTTATGTATCTGTGCGTGTGAACGTTTAATCCACCTACCTTGACACTGGAATCCCTGCTTGCCAAAACCCCTGTGGAGATAACATACAGAGGAAACAGGTTAAACATTGTACATGCACTTGCATGTGTGTTGGTGTGTGTGTATGTTTGTGTGTGTGTGTGTGTGTGTGTGTGTGTGTGTGTGTGTGTGTGTGTGTGTGTGTGCATAAACACTACTCTCACACAGACATAGAAATAACCTGAAAAAGGAGTTCTGAAACTCTTTTTGTCACTTTGGGGCATTTGTGCGAAAGCAAATATCATTTGTGTGTTGCACGAAAGCTTTCAATCCAGAAGAGCACAAATTAAAAACACACACACACACACACACACACACACACATGCACGCAATGAATTATGCAGGCAGCCAGGACATTCGATTATAGTGCGAACAGTACATGCACTGAGGTCAGCTCAGGTCCACAAACACACTCATACATGCTCTCAAACGTACTGTTCTGTACGGCTCGGCTGCAGTGGCCCTGGGGGTAAAATAATCAACCACACCCAGCCAACGGTATGGAGGGTGCTGGGAGGGATCCCTGCAGGTGCACGCACGCACACACACACACGCACACATATGTGTGCAAACACACATTCAGGTTCGCTCATTTTCGTATTGTGGCTACAAATAGATCTCTAAATCTCTAAGGGTGTGAAATCACTCAGTGTTCTCATTGTTCGTTATGCTTATTGACCCAAATAGATAGATAGATAGATAGATAGATAGATAGATAGATAGATAGATAGATAGATAGATAGATAGATAGATAGATAGATAGATAGATAGATAGATAATCTAAACAGGTCAAGCAATTACACAAGGTGCAAAGTGTCCCTCTATTTAAGGGTATTTACAACCAGTGAGACCATCCCATTTGATTCCCCATCACACACACACACACACACACACACACACAATCTTCTAGGTCAAATCATTTAGCCATTCACAAATTAAAAAGCCCATCACAGGACTTAAATAATGGCCGTTTTGGGAATAGTGCACAGCGCAGATAATAATAAACGGGACAAATTAGGCCAACATAGAGCCGGAAACTCATTTAATAACCTGAGCGCTGTCACTGTCTAGTAAACCCTGGTGGGCTGCAGGGTGACATGTCTGTACAGGTGACTGAGAGGAGAAAATGAAGAGAGAAGGAGCAACAGGAGGAGTGTTAGTGTTTTTTTGAACCTGTGTAGTCAAACACTTGTTGTTCCAGCTCAGGTTATTTCTCGTGGCTGCAACTCGCTGGTTTTGGAGAACATGTTTCATTTCGTCTCAGCCTCTCTCAGTTCCTCTGCCTACTTAATACCATCAAACAATGGTCTTTTCCTTTTCACTGGTGCAGCCCACATATCTCTCCGTCTTCCCTCCTGCCCTGCCTCACACATATAGCATCAACAAGTACATAAATAAGGCTGAAATCGATGTTTATTCTGAGAAAACCGTGCAACCCTCCCACTTTCTTTATTCCTGCTGTAACTTAATGATGTAATACTAGCAAACACTGGAGTCTACAGCCATTTTGTCCATCTCTTTCCACTTTTCTCATTTCAGCTGTCAATAAATCATGAAGTCAACTTGTCTCCTGCTTTATATTGAATCTTTTGGTGCACCCACTGATGTCTAATATTGTTAAACAATCTAATACAACCCATATTTTTACTTTCTTATTGCAAAACACCAATAAACTAAGTAAGATAGATGTTTTAAAGCTGCTCTCCTGTGACCCCCCCCCTCCATCCACCCCTGTGTCAGCTGCTCACCAGATGAAGTCGGTGCAGTGGCTGCAGAAGGTGGGCTGCTTGAAGAAGCGCGCGATGAATTTGTGGTCCTTCACCTCGTGCACGTTCTTCTGGCGGAGGGCTCCCTGACGGGCGAAGCCCCGCATGGGCTCGCGGGGTCCGTCCTCCCCGTCGCTGTTGGCCGCCGCCGAGTCTGCCATTCTCTCCGACTGTGTGTGTCTTAAATGCTCTTACTTTTAACTGACGCGACGTCAAGTTGTCGGCGCCTGAAAAAAAGAAAAAAGAAGAGAAAAAGAAAAAGAAGCTTGCGGGTGCAAAAAGTCGTTTGTGGCGCGTTGTTCCGCGTAGAGGATGAGCTGCTCGGTAGTTTGTTTGGGTTTGTTTGTTATCTTGTCCTTCAGCTGAGTTGACTGACTGTCGTCCGCTGCGCTGCTCTCCCTCCGCTTCCTCTTTTTCTTGTGAGCGCACAGAGAACCGGTGACTACCACAGAGAGAGAGAGAGAGGGAGAGAGAGAGAGAGAGAGAGAGAGAGAGGAGCTTTAACTTCCTTACTTCTCCTTTACATGTAAGAGAAATGTTTTTTGAAGTGTAAAAGCTGATGCATCTCTCTCTTTATCTCTTTTTTTTTTTTTTAAATCTAAAAGTGTGGTTTAATTTGTTTAAATGTGACTCAAAATAAATACCAAGCAATCACAAAGGTGGATGCTTTGGCCTATTAAATATTTAATACAGGATCTGTGTTATGAAATATTAATATTTTTACCCAATCAATTCAATTCTGCGGCACGTTAAAGGCAATGCTCGCATTTAAAGTGTTAGAAGTGGTCATTTTGATAAAAGCCTGGTGATGGTTTATGGTTTTATTTAGATGAAGGGCGTGGTGAATTTGCTTGAAAATCAGGTGAGGACTTGTTAATGGATTAAACAACCTGACTAAGCTTTTTTTGGATAATCCTGAAAAATTAAAAACTGATTTATGTCACTTTGAAATGGTTTTTCAGTCGCTGTTGTTGTTTCTGTTGTCCACACAAGCTGCAAAGAAAACCCTCCCTGTGTCAATGGAAGCCATGGGGGACAAAATCCACAGTGCTTCCCAAAGTTCATCCATTATCTGTAATCACTTATCCTCATAAGGGCCACAGTGGGGCTGGAGCCTATCCCAGCTGACTTTGGGTGAGAGGCGGGGTACACCCTGGACAAGTTGCCAGCTCATCACAGGCCACATAGAGGCCTAGGGCCAATTTAGAGTCACCAATTAACCTGTTAAATGCATGTTTTTGGACTGTAGGAGAAGCAAACTCCACACGGAAAGGCCTCAGCCGAGGTTCAAAGCAGAAACCTTCTTTCCGTGAGGCGACTGTGCTAACCACTGCAGACAAAGCCGGTGTGAGCAAATGTTTTTAGTATGAAATTCCACCGTGCACTTCCACAGACAGTGACACAAAGAGGCAATTTCATACTGGAGTGTAGGAGTGTATATTTGGAAGATAACCACTTGATCTGAGCAAGTCAGGCTGCAAAGCCTTGCTTTAGCTGAACTTCCCATCACTTTAGGGAGGGATCTCATCTCTTTGCAGCCAGTTTGGACAGGAGGAACAATTACAGTAACCAGCTTGGTTTTCACCCCTCATCCAGGAGGCTCCTGTTCTAACTGACTGGTGTGGAGTTCCTTGTATTTATCTCTATGCACCCCTCCATCCAGTGGGACGTTGTGTTCACCTGAGTGAAGGTGTGCATGGTGATCGTTCCCTCACATTACCTGCAGGTCGCTGACACATCCTGCCCTCGTGTAAGGGTGTGGACCTTGACGTCCAACTGGATGGAGGGGTGAGTCCATGAGTCACATGCCTCATATGCCTGAGACCTGGTTGGCATTCAAGTGGTGAAAGTCCAAACACAGCTGCGTTACACCTCAGAACTTCATCTGCAGACTTTGTCAAAGACTTCCACTCTGAAAACACGTTAGACGCGTTTGACACCTTCATTATACGCTCAAACGTGGCCGCCTTTACATGTAAAATGATGATACTTGGTGCGAGCTCTGCAAAGGCGGTACATGGAACAGAAGGATAAACGTCATTTCTTAAATTAGCAATTCATACAGCCAAAGCAAACACAGAAGAGAATGACTTCAAATATTTGAAATTGGGATGCTCCCATTTGAGGAAGGAGAAACACAGGCTCCCGTCACTTAAAGTTGGAGTGCTGGCACTGAAAGCACGCACAGTTGCTGAGTTCTGACTCATCTTAAGACTTTTGCTTTCAAAAGGATTTTTGAGGATCATCATCAGCGACTGTTGGATGAATTTCATGTCAACAAGTTTTCCAAGATGCATTTAAGGTATTAAATTATATGACTTTGTGAGTCATTTGCTCTGTGAATATGACGCTTCGCAGAAAGAGCCAAGAAACATATTTAACCACCTGCATGTCTCAGTATAGTAAATGCAGAGGGATGAATATGTGAGGCGTGATGGCAGCGACGCAGGGAAAGAGGTGAGTGATTGTTACTTTGAAGTGTGAAGCATGACACCACTGCCGCCACCGCCGCTGCTTTATATCTTCATATAAATACAGCAAAGTATTGATTTCCCACCTGTTTTAAGGCCACAGAATTTAATTTGAGGACAGTGACAACCATCGTCCCAGCTGATCCATGCTACACACATACACACACACACACACAAATCATGGCAGTCAGCTGGCAGTGAATGACCTAGATGAGATTGATTTAGCTGCAGGACAGATAACTGTGTGCGGTTCACCCTGGTCTCATCGATACAAGGCTGACTTAGATCTCAGTGTTTTTTTGTTTTTTTTTAACCTTTCTGTTCACTATCACTTTGCTTATTCAGAACATTATTCGCACACACGCCCGCATTGTTACATAAGCATCAGTCTTGACAGCTGGCAAACTGTCATATGATAAGAATGCCTTAATTTGCAATGGTGACAGGCACCGAGAGACACCGGCAGTGACGTGAGCATACCCTGCGAGTACCTGAATGGGCCTGTGTGTATGTATAGACTCCGAGAGGGTGAGCAATCATTTCTCGCGCAAGCTACTGATCTTTTTCAATCGCATCAATACACAGGGCCTGATGTAACAATTCCCCTGGGCTAATGAACTAGGGCGAGTGTCTGTGCCAACCAGCTTGTGTCCGATAAGATGTGGATGACAGCAGGTACGCACGCCACTGGTGTTATTTTCTCCCCCGTTTTTTTTCCCCCAAATCTATTTGAGTTGCACTTCATATTTCCACAGAAGCAGAGGACAACCATGCTTGTTTTTTTTTTTTTTAATTATCTCAAGATCACAAGTTAATTATGTGATTTTGAGATCTCTATATCAAGCAAGAACGGGAAAGAATTCATCTCAAAACTTCTGCAATTAGTGTCCTCCATCACAAACCTGTGTACTCACAAAAAACAAAGTTTACTTCAAATATAAAATATCTTGTTTTGTACTGTATTTAGATGAATACAGGTTGAACGGTTGCTTCAGTATTTGATGACCTGGTAATGAGAGTCAACAGACTTTTTCCGCAGCAGCCATTTTGACATGAAATAGTGTGGTCAACGCAGGTGTTAGCAATGATCCTAATTAAGGTACCATTTCGTGCAGCAGAGCTTTTCCAGTCAGCCAATATGACACAGCAGCACCCTGACTGTCTGACCTGACAGGAACGGACCCTTAATTACTATCTTTCCACTACTTGCTACCAATGGATTTGTGTTATCGTCACTAAAATCACATCCGGCTCGATCTGCTCTGTGCTGATTGTCGTGGTTGGTCTCGGCGTCCGTCAAAAATAGAACAGCTGCGTGTTCTCCACAAAAGCAGATGCTCTCGGGGCATCGCTGAAATGCGGTGCTTCGAGTTTGATCATAATTATTGTCTGAAATGGGCACAAAAAGCTCCTTCGAAATGTGCTGCAGACACTCACAATGACATTAGCAACCTGCTAATGTTTAACAGGTGTTTAACATGTTCAACAACTTAGTTTAGCGTGTTAGCATGCTAACATTTGCTAATTAGCACTAATCAGTACAGTTAAGGCTAATGAGAATGTCATTTGGCAACAGCATTTGGTGGGGCATCACGAGATATTGATGATGAAATAGTGATATTGTATTTATAATAATACACAATAATAATATTTAAATATCCTTAAATAATTTCTGTCCTCACTTTGTTGTTCACACTCCAGTATCGTAGGTGGGCGTAATGCACCTTAATGCCGGTTGCTGGTGTTACAGTTGAGTGTAATTTATTTGCCAAACCAGAGACAATAAAAGTCAAAGATGAATTTGGCTGATATTATTTTGTTTTCCTTTTAAACACCTAACTGACACCTGGACGGAGAGCTCCACAGTAATTAGACAAAATGGGATTTGCTGACTACAATTTGGGAAATGTAGGACACAGCTGACTAAAACACAAGTAGATGTTGTTGGGGGAGTGATCTACAGCAGTTTCTCTTAACTTTCTACATCATTGTTCCTTTATTTATCTGATTTATCCAATGTTGTCCATATTATTTGTCAAAAAGATATGTCTTTTCTGCATCTTCCTCTCCTGATTTCTCTCTCTGTCTCTTCATTTCCATCTTGCGCCTCTCTCTCTCTCTCTCGCTGTCTCTGAGCATCTTTTCCTCTCCTGGTCCTTTTTTTTTCTCATCTTTTCCTTCCACAAAGGGAGGGAGTTGTTACATAAACCTGTTGTTTCCTTCGTCATCCTCTGACTACGGCACAGAACAACAGAACACACTCTGACGCGCAAATACAGCTACAGAAATGCATGCACGGACACTCACACTAACGGTGCTGCTTTGAGCTTTGTTGTACTGTTGGAGTTTTAATCTCTTGTCTTGGCTCAGTTTTAATTTATTTAATGAAATATATAATATATACACACACGGCCAACCATTAGCAAACTTAACCTCACACACACGTAAACACGTTTGGCCTCTATCACACAGTCTGTGGAGGGATCCTGTATGTCCTGCTGTTTGGATACCCCCTCCCCCTTGTGCACACACACACACACACATAAACACAGGTATGTGTAGCCTAAGGTAAATATGTTGCAAACCCACACTTGCAGGCAAAAAAAAAACGGCCTCACTTATGTAACTTTGATCTGTAATGAGTTCCTCTCTCTCCCTCTCTCTGTCTGTCTCTTTCTCTGCACCCCTCACCCTCTCTCATTTGTTAAATACAGCTCAAACATCATTGATCTGAAACCACAGCGAGCTCCTTCTTCTGCTTTCACACGACATTTGCATATCTGCACTTCTCTCTCTCTCTCTCTCTCTCTCTCTCCCTCTCTCTCTCTCTCTTTGGCTGTGTGCACGAGTGTGTGTCCGTGTGTAGTTGCACAAATGTGTTTATCGTGCATAACTGTACTTCACTGCCGGCGTGTTTGAAGCTGCGTGTTGTGTTGCTGTTTGACACCTCCAGCAGCACAGTTAGCATAAGGGGTGAGCAGTGTGCGTTCCAGTAAACAGTGATGTTGTCTGTTTCTGTGGGACAACAGGAAGCGTATAATTTTTATCTTTGCTCTGCTGATTTGAATTTTTATCTGACCACAGAAGACTTGATAAGACTGCACGCTGTCCAGAAAGGTCGCAGAAAAGGCTGAATCCATGTGAATTCTGTCATCGCTTCTGTCCCATCAACGCATTTGTCAGCACAGTGTCCTTTCAAGGTAATGTTTCTGACCATTCATGTTTCATGCCTGCAAGAATCTCGGCTGCGGTTCCTTACGACACCCCAGTTTAGATTAATTGGCAAAGGGTGACGGCTTCATGACTAACGAGGTCAAACAAGCTGCCAGAAATCTTGTTTACGACCTCTGAGCAGCACAAACAGGTCAGCTCTGGATCTGCACACACAACCAAAATGTCACTGTTTCTTGTCACAACATTGCGTACTGTACACACCAAAGAGAAGAGTTCCAGCCTCGACTGTAAGTAAGCACTGTAGCCACTTCAGCGTGCATGAGTATTTTGATATTTTATAGAAAGTTTTACTTTCTATTCACTGTTTAGTCAAACTAAATGTCGTCTCGGTTTTAAAAAATGACAAAGATCATATCCGAAGTAATCTGCCTGTGGGACTGAAGCACATTTGGCTAGTTTAAGTCATGAGTCATCATAAGACCTTTGCTTACATAACAGCTTCTTTATGATGGTAGAATCTGTTTCAGGTATCGACTGATGAATCTCAGGTGGATCATTTCTTTTCCAAACTGGACGTACTGCACTGTGCAGTGTTTTTGGAGTTAAATCTTCAAATGTTGCTGTAGACAAACTACAGATGACAGAAGTGTGGTTCACAGAATCACCTTATGTATTATTGGGGTGGCAAGAGCTCAGCCTGTAGGGACCTGGATTGGGAACTAGGATGTGTCTAGTTCAAGTCCAGTATGGACCAAAGTATGGAAGGTCTATTCTGTTTTATAAAATGTGCAGTGTTTGGTGAACTCACAGCTGCTTTAAGACTTTTAGTGATCAAGCTCTGAGGCCATAGCACCAAAACTTTGGAATGCTGATTGTGCAGATTATTTTAAGGAGCACCTAAAGACGTACCTGTTCAGACAAGCTTTTTGGGTAACCTGCATGCATGAGATCTGCCTCTCGTACATTCACTATGTATTATGTAATAATTTGACCTGTTTCTTGGATACTGTACTTTCTTTCTTATCCACAGAAATAATTAAAATATAAAGGCATGTCGCCTTTATATTTTAATTATGAGATGCAAAATAAATAGCAATCATTTTCTTTGTTTTGTTTTCTTGAGAATGTGCACCTTAACGTCTCACCTGTGTTGGCAAGACAATGATTTGATGCAGGACATCTCACATTTATTAGTGTATTTTGCTGCACATTTTCCCATTTTCTCCCACATTGGAACAGCCAGTTCCCCTCACACTGCAGTGTTTGTTGCTGCTAACTCCCACTGTTGGCCTGGGGACGGTGTAAACAACATTTCTTTTCTGATGTGCGTGGACTTGTGCCAGCTGCTTAGCTTCACCTGTTGGAGAGGCGCTTCACCGGAAGAAAATAACATGCGCAGAGGTTCAGGCTGACCCCTTGACATCCAGTTGCCCTCAGCACCAACTATCCTCTTGGACTCGCCAGCACAGTGAAAAGAACATAATCCCTCACGGGACTCCCACAAACGATCACTTCTGGCTGTGTTTGATTAGATATGTGCTGACCTTTTTTTTCACAGCAGGAGGAATATAAGGTCCTGTAATGAGCCTGCTTATGTGTTGAAAGCTTAGAGGCCAGAATGGTTCACCTGGGCACAGAGCTGCCTTTGGGTCTAAATTATTTTACACTATGTAACGTCGTGCTCTGATTACGATCACCCCTGAGAAGTATGTACCGCTTTACTTCACTTATTTTGGGGAAACCAAATCATATTTTATGTAGGAGATGTTTTCTGCTTTCCCTCTGATGTCAATAAAGTAAACTGCTGTGCACTGTAGCTGCTGTTAGCTAATGTAAGCTCAGTTTGTGAGCCAGGCTGCACGGCCTGTGAGTTAACGGGACCAAGGGAGTGTTTGGACCACCGGGAAGAGGAGGTTTTCAGTGAATGCTGATCGGGAGCAGAGTCAAGTAAAACTGGAGAGGGAAATGTTGTCTGGCTTAGCAACCTCTTTGGACAGAGGACGGAGGGAACTAAGAAAAAAAAAAGGAGAGAGTAAACTGACCGAGAAGAAGTGCGTTTGGTTTTTGTCGTTTGGTCGCTGTCGAGAGCTTGGTGAAATAAAAAGCTGAAACACAGACGCCGAGCTGGGCTAGTTAGCTGGCTGCTATGTCTTGTGTTGTTGCACTTGCCTGATGTTTGGCTGTTGTCAACTCACCAATTAGCTAATAGCTGTCTGTATTTAGTGTGATATTACAAAAATACCAATTTACACAATGTTGCTTTAATAACTCCTACCAATTGATTGGCACACCGGTGTGGGGAAGAGATTTTTAGCTGTTAACGCACATGATCACAATGTCATAGCTACACATGAGCTGTCTTAGGAGGTCAATGTAGTAAAAAAAGACAAATCCTCTGCCCACCCAAGAATACACATGTACCCTAACTATGAATGCCAAACGGAAGAAATCTTTGATCTTTGAACATCATATGCAGAAAAGGACTCATTACACTGTGTACAGTACTGCTATTTATACATGAAAGACTGGATCTTGTGGGAGAGAGAGAGGAAGAAGGAGAGAGAGAGAGAGAGAGAGAGATGTAGATGGAGGGAAATAAAGAGAGAGAGGGAGAAAATAGTGAGGCTTTCTACCTCCAGCCTGGTGGTGATCTCCATCTCTCATCTAGCAAAACACACCCACACAGCACCTTATTATGACCTCTCTCACTTCACCACTTTCTCTGTCTCTCCCCCTCTCTCTCCTGAAGCGCAGGGAGACTGATCCAAAATGACAAAACGGTGCACTCTAGTGGCCACAAGTTGTAATGTTGCTAATATACTGTAATGATACCACCGTTTGTCCTCTCCTGACTCTTATAATTTATCACATTCTCCAACTTTTGGTAATTTTTGTGCTTTTGTTGTACTTTCTTTCCATATACCAACTTCTGTCTTTCCATATTTCACTGGATTCACACACTATCACGTCTTATCCAGTGGTTTCAATCCATTTCTCCACAGTTGTCTGCACCGTATGCTAATCTGGCAGCTCCAAAACTTGACCTATGAAATGCTGCTGATAAAACTGCAGCTGACAGACAGACAGACAGACAGACAGACAGACAGACAGACAGACAGACAGACAGACAGACAGACAGACAGTAAAAAGTCTTGCTACACACAGTTTTGAGACCTGCGTCTAAAATCTTATCTACCACTAGATGGAGACAGAGCTATATATTTGTTGCCTTCATGGTGCTGTACTATAAATGGACACTGATAACTGTAGCCTGAAGAGTGGAAAGTAAATGCCCAGACTGGGTCACAGGATGTTTGATAAATATTTGTAGGTCACAGCCTCATCATTCATACACAAGTAATCTGAACGTCAGTACAAACTCTACAGACTAAAGCAAATCCCTACGTTGACTACAAAGGCAGAATGAAACATTGTAAGCAATAGTATACAGTCTTTGTTTGTTTATTTCATAGATCAATAACCTTTAATATCATAAAAACAAAGCCTACATTAGCCATAAAGTCTGGTTTTGGCTATGTCCCATGTACATAATGTTTTAACCCGAATGCAAACACAGACCAAGAGCTAGGAGAGAACAAAGGTCTCTCCAGGACGGTGTAGGTTTGGAAGCTGTGGCTGGCCTGGCAGACAAGTGGAACTTGTTACGAAAGCCAAACTGATTGCTGGAGATAAAGGTTGGGCTGGAGGTGGCAGGTGGAATGGACTGGTTGGCATGGCAAAATCTGAGGCAAAGGTACAGTTTGTAACACAAAGCAGGGCAAAGGACAAAAGAGCAGTCAGCAGATTGAGCTGAAGTAGACCATAGCGTTTGTATCACATGGGAGACTGAACCAACTGGTGCAGTCTGTATGCGTGGGCCGGGGTTAAATACTACACAGTCCTGAGGAGAAGGGAGAGCAAAACCAGGAAATATACACTTGAAACATAATATGGGAAACACAGGGAAATGGGAGAGGCAGTACAGAGCCATGGCATAACAGTCACCTGCTTGATTTCTGCCACCAGAAGGGATGCCACACCAGTAAAACCAGTCCAATGCATTTCACAGTAAACTCCACCCAAACCGGTGGGAGTAAAACAGCTATTTAAAGTGCACATCCCAAGTAAGTACTGCAGTTATTAGTTGTAATAATTATTAATGAATTATTCAGAAATGAACTTCTCCTCCACCCAGACACCACCCCCACTGGATATGTGTATTTTGAGGGAACAGACAACCTTAAATATCTTTAGTTTGTGAAGTTTAAAATATTCCAGAGCTTTGGATTCAAATGTACTCCTAGCTCTTGTGTTCTTTGAATATGTAGGACACACATACTATGAACACACAGCACAGCGTGTGAACTGGAAGCACACAAACGCGTGTTTTACTGATTTCTGAGTATGAGACTTTGCTGACGTCTTTGAAAATGGCCCAGTTCCACAAATGTACAGCTTTTGTACTCAGAACAACGGCACTACCATGTGACCGGAGAAGGACCCCAGGTAGGGAACCTGACGCTGATTACTGTAAACGACAGCCTTTGTGCTGACAGCTCAGTCGACAGACTATTCATGAAATGAAACTGTAAATAATAAACTAAACACGCAGGTCTTCAAACAGAAGCTTTAGGGATGAGCACCTTATAAACACATGTAGTGTCCTCAAATGATATATGACTTGTTTTGAGTCAGGTCAGGCCTCTTATTTTAAAATCCCCACGAAAAGCCCTCTGTTCTCTAACTAATGTATCTATTAATATGCATTTCCCCTTTAATGAGAATTAGAAAAGCAGCTTCCTGTCAGATGGGAGGCTTAGTTTCATTGCAATCAGACATATGGTGTAAGAATGAAAGGAGTAGTTCAACATTTTTGGAAATACACTTATTTGCTTTCTTGGCAAGTGTTGGTTGAGAGGATCAACACCAAACAAAGTGTACTAAAGTGGCACATTGTGATTGAGAGGGGGCTTATGCAGGGACTATTACACCTCCTGTTTATAGAGTTTTTGTACAGATTAAACGGACAAGATATAACATGTAAGTTACTGAGCCTTAGGAGTACTGGTAGGCAGATTTTTTTTACCCGTATAGAGCCAGGCTAGCTGTTTCCCCCCTGTTTTCAGTCTTTGTGCTAAGCTAAGCTAACTGGCTGCTGGCTTCATACAACCGTACACCAACGCTGCGTGGTGTTTTAAAGATTATTGTTTTGGCCTTTCCAAGCTTTTTATTAGATAAAGACAGCTGAAGAGTGACAGGAAATGTGTGGAGAGAGATGGGGAATGACCCACAGGTCAGGACTTGAACCCGGGCCAGCCGCAGCGAGCCTTCGCATACGGGGCAGCCGCTCTACCGACTGAGCTAAGCGCTGCCCCCTGTGTCATTATTTTAAATGATTTTTTTTTTCTTTTTTCTTTTTCTTTTCTTTGCCTTTTTCACAGGAAACATTTTGTGTGTTACTGTAAACTAACAATAAAATAACACCAGTGTATAAAGACAATGTTACAATGAACCGACACTGACAGTATCAGGAAACTGAAACAGTAGCTTTGTTATTTTACAATCTCAAGCAGAATGCGGGTCACATCAACAATCTCTGACAAACATACACAGCCCAGTGTTTGTTTTTTTTAGCTTCCCATGGAAAATGTTATTACGTTAGAATCTTCATCTTCATATCTTTGTGTTGAGTAATAAAGCAGACTGCGCACTACTGGCCAATCCAGAGCTTAATCTCATACAAACATACCATTAGCACGTAATGAGCTGTGACCGTCTGTCACCACACTGTCTTTACTCGTAAAGAGCTGGCAGCCATTACCGATGTGAATGCCAAATTAAATACCAAAACACAAGCGAAACTCACCTTAACAGATGTAACATTTTAACATTAAATCAAGGTTTCAGTGTGTGCGGTGTGTGTTTGTGCTTACTGTAAATGGTTTACATAGATCCTCTTCTTCTGAAATGCTGTATTATTATAGAGAAGTGCCATTTCCCTCTTTCTGTGGTTTCACAGACTTAAACAAAGTCACACATACACACTAACTAGACAGTATGAGCAAACTTAGACAGCTAATATTTGACCACCATAAAGTCTCTTTGTTTAAGTAACGGCAACAGCATATTCCCTTTTTTGTATAAAGCATCACGCTGACCTCGCTTTCATTTCATCATTTCATTTCTTTGAAAGTGAAACGCGTTATAAATAATTCCATCAAACACCTACTTTTCTGTGCAGATATCTTTTTTTTTTAACAGATGACATCAGCCACAGGCTAACATGGACAGAATCTTAAGTGGGTGTTTCAGGTTATTAAAATACATCCACAGGACATTCAGCAATGATGCTTCAAACAGGACGATGAGCCTCGTCACAGGCTAAAGCCAAAAAATAAACTTCCACGAATTAAGTCTATACACGCAGGTGTGTGTATGTTTCTTCTTTAATGGTGTCACTGTATAGATATAACTGCACTCACACGCGGATGTGCGTATTCACGTGATCTTCTGGGTTATTGTGGAAACAGGTCACGCGCATTTCTCAGTACTTTTCCGAAACTTTTCACACGGTCAGAGCAACAGACGTTAATGTGGAATAAACCGTGCATCAATGACCGCATCTTTTAAAAGTCACGGACATTCTGCCAAATCAGCATCTAAGAAGAAATAAAGAAATGTGTAAAAAGTCCTAACTGGGTCAATAACTTCTGTTTTTTTTATTGGTTGATGACCTTTATGAAAAACTCAGTGTGGAAAGGCAACGTGGTGTTTCACCACCCTCTTCCAGTCATCATCATTTACAGTCCGTCTCAGGATGGTGCCTCTTTTTCTTCCACCTTACTCTCAGAAGACAGAGCTGACTAGTTTCTGTAACCGCAGCTACCCTTGAACTCCCAGCAACTTCTTTTTACAAGCTTCTACCACCCAAAAACATGAAGTACATCATCGGCGTTGGCAGCGTAACCAACGGAGGGAAAACCACCCTCACCAACACACCGATCAAGAACCTGCCCAACTGTTGTGTGGTACATCAGGATGATGTCTTCAAGCCAAAGATCAGACTGAAGTGATGCTTTAAGCAGGTGCACGATGTCATTACTACTCTGGACATGGACGCCATGATGACCCCCGTGATGTTCGAGAAGTCTCAGGGCATTAATAATGCCCTGGATACTGAGATCGTCCCAAAGTCTGACAATGAGGAGGAGGAAGAGACGCACATCCTTATTGTTGATGGACTTTCTGCTTTACACCTACAGACCTTTGATCGATGTGCTGCTGAAGCAGCGTTACTTTATTTCCATCCCATACAAAGAATCCACAAAGAGGCCCGTGTATCTGAAACACAAGAACATCATGAACATGAATATGTATGTTTATGCTAAATAAATAAAAAAGATAAAGACTCTGGTGGTATTGTGTTGATAGTGTTACTATTAGCAGACAAATGCTATCAGTGTTCTGGTACAAGATCTGATCCTGAGATCTGAGAAGTGCCTCAGCTGCATGTCGGTAAAGACAGAACAATTTTGTAAACTCAGTACTGAGAAATGTGTGTTAAAGAGAAGTGTGACACAGTACCAGATACTACCATGTTGACAGGAGGTCACATGACCTCATAAAACTGAGTAAGTGTGAAAGAGGGGCAACCACAGAGTTGTGGTGTGTTGGCGTGTGTGCCTGTAGTGTGTGTGTATATGGGGGTGTATTTCTATGCATGTGTGTTGAAGGTTGATTTATGAGTGAGTCTGTATTTATTGGAAAGATAACAATTTGTGTGTGTGTGACTGTGTGTGTGTGTATTCCTGTAAGTCATTCATTTTATGCTCATGGCAGATGTAGTATTAATGATAACTGAGTGTGTTTACTGGCACATAAGTATCCCAGTTTTGACCCTTTGCTGTATATGATCCATTTCAGGATCAATCTTATCAATGTGCACATGGTGTCTGGAGGTTTTCTGGTCATCAGTGTGTAGGTGTGTCTTAATTCTTCAACACATCAGCCATACATTTCCAGAAACCATCCAAAATGTCATGAGTGGAGAGATCGCAGTTAGTTAAGTAGAGAGGACTGATCAGTGTACAATAGTGGTACTAATTGCACACTGGTGTCACATGTTTGAAAAGGCCCTTTAGGGTGCTGCACATGGTAAATAAAACATAATCAAGTGCCCTTCCAGTGGAGAAACTATGATGGCACCATCCTCTCCCTCTTCCTTCTCGTGCTGATCTGTGTGCAGGTAATGACGGAGAAGAGGATTCAGTTCAAGTTGGTTTGTATACTGAACAACTCTCATTCTGGCTGAGAAGAAGAGCATCTTCAGGGTTCCACCAAGAGGCGAAAGACATTCTCTGTAAAGCTGTGCAAGAACTGATATCTCTGTTGTTATTTATTTTCTTGAATCATGGTTTTGTGAGGAATATCAGTCAAGCGGGCGATTGAGTCATCCTCTACTGTCACCTCAAAACAGAGGAACAGTGCTGAAGGTGCGCTAAGGTGCTAGGTAGTGAGTTGGCCTCTACGTGCATCTAAATGGTTAATTAGTTACTGATTTTCTGTGTGGTTTTATGAAAGGGGTGTAGTACACTTTAGCTGTCACACAGTGAAACAATTTTAATTTTATGGTTTGCAACTCTTACTGTGTGCTGTCGCCCCACCTCATGCATGCATGTGCCTGGCAGTAGTGTGAGCGTAATAGAAATGGCAGCAGCAACAGAAGACGTGGTCCAGTTGTAGTCCAGTCTAGTAGCAGTTCACCTCACAGGAAGAAGCTCCAACCTGGGGGATTTTGTGTAGTTTGCATGTTCTCTCCACGTCTGTGTGAATCCTCTCTGGGTTGTCCGGCTTCCTCCCACAGTCCAGTCACATTCAGGTTATACAGATATTTTTTAAATACGTAAATGAAGCCCTCTCTGCTGTCTTAGACTACATAAATCTTGATCATGTGCTGCATGAAAACACTTCCACTGTCCAGTTCCAAGTCATCATTTGTTTCATGTGTACTATGAGTCATCAAACAATCGCAGAACAAAAGCTGGATGGACGTACGGAAAGGTTGACACCTGATGCCCAGCAGTGTCTTACATGGAAAAACACACCTAACAACCAAACAAAGCTTCTTAAATTTCTATTTGCTTTCTCACGACTCATAATTATTAATAACGCAGGCCAGTTTTTCTGTGTAAGTCAAGTGGACCGGATCGGAGTCAGTTTGACCTCTGTGCTGTTAGCATAGAGTTTTCAAACCAGAACACGAGCTACGTGCAAATCTAAGTAGCTGCTGTTTCCTTGAGAGAAACTGGATGAATCAGACAAAGGAAAAAAAAATCAACATTTTTTTCCTGCAGTTTGGAATAAAGACAACAAACTGTGGCTGTAATCACTTACTCACACAGCAGACATGCTTTTATGTGGTTTTATGTCCTTGCATGGCCTCATCCACACTTGACAGTCCGTGGAGGAATTTCAATTTGAATCCTGGTAGAAGTGGGAAGAGGCTCTGAGAGCAGACTTGGCTGTGTGCTTTTGTGCGTGTGTGTTTGCATGCACAGCACGCAGGGCAGCGAACAATATATCATGACTTATCCGATTACCGTCAAACGTACAAAGCATCACGGGAGGAGGAGGAAATGCAAGATGCAAACAACACTGTTTGGACTGAGCATTGACATCAGCAAGAAACAGTCAAAATACTGCTGAATGCAGCCTCTCTTAATGTGGCGAGCAGTCTGAGGCACGCTACATATATTAAAATAGATTGTGACCTTTATACCCACTTGCAATTTGGCCAACTCTTTTGCTTTCTGTTTCTTCTGCAGCTATCTACATTTAGCAGATAATGTTAAACGGTTTATAAGAGGGTGTGTGTGTGTGTGTGTGTGTGTTGTGCCATCAGAGTTAAGCCGATGGTGGCACCAGAAAGACTTCTCCATTGAGCCATCCAAGTCATAGACTCTCACTGCAAACGAAAGAGTGTCTTAAAATAAGATTATTAAATTAGTAATTTCCTTTACAGGAGGGATTATTATAGCACTCAGTGGTGTGGAAACTGTGACACCTTGTTTGATCAGATAACGTGAACATCCGCTTAAGGGTTTTTTTTTTTTTTTTTTGGTTTAAGAAAACTTTTTGATGGGACATGTAATCCTTGTCCTTTGCTCTTTCACTTTACGCTGACGCGATGAATTCCCCAGAACTACCCTAACGTCAACATCGTATTCTATGGAAGTCAAACAAATTGACTTTTCAAATGAACTTGCCCAAAACATTTTCCTTTGAACCATGTTCTTATTTTTCTGGTCTGGTCTGTGACTTAACCCGTGAGCTTAAATCATGTGATTTATAGTTGATTTTAAGTGTTTAATATCAAGTAGGAATTCTGAGCAGGCCTGCCTGCCCAGAAGGTTACTTTCACTTTTGGATTCCTAGAAAAGTGGACCATTACTTGCAGTTGGGTCGCTGAGGTGGACACATACCACAGCCTAGAGAGAGTTATGCATGTTTGCAAACACACTGAAACATTCACATATACATACACGCAGTCACGTACCTAGCATGCGTATGCAGATTAATTCTGTGATAAAAAAAGAATACCAAAGAAACAGCACGCGTGAGTGTGCGTGTATGCATGCATGTGCATCAGAGTGTGTTAGGTGTGTCATATAATTGTCTAATTATCTTTCTGTTTGCGTGTTTGCACTGATTATAAGTTAGACTACCGTTGTATACAAGATGTTGTCGTTGTCTGCACTCCTGCTGTTAGCAGTCCAGCCTGTGTGCTTCCATTTCTCAACTGTCACCCCACCCCCCCTTTCTTTTCCTAGAAAGAAGAGGGAAAACAGGAAAGTACAACTCGGGATTCAAATTCTCGTCTCAGCACAGTGAAGAATCACTGTAGCAATTAGAATTCAGTTTTATTCTGACAAAGGTTTTCTTTTTTCTTTTGGCACAGTTGTAATGTAACGTTGAAACAGTTCATTTTGCCGGCTACATAGCTCAACTTCACGCTTTGTGCTTCTGTTAAAGTGATGTTTTGGAAAGAGCAGTTGCTAAAGTATCAAACCAAATGTGGGTCTGGGCAGACTTCATCTCAGCAGACATTTTGACGCCAAGTAGATCAACAACAAAGACACAGCTGTGTGCACAGCAGAAAAAGGGCATTTTCAGTACTCGGGTACTTGCAGAAAAAAAAATCTAACTTAAGAAAAGAATAGAACGAAGCCTGGGTAAGCCTACCTGAGCTGCAGACTGTAAAGGTTAGCCTACATGGACGCAATGCTATCCTCAGAACTGCGTGTCATAGGACAGTTCTGAAATGGCGAGCAAGCAAGTGACACCTTGTTGGTACTTTGCAGATCAGAGTTACCGCGCTTAACATCTTCCCCACTCTCAGAATTTTTAGTACAAGTAGATAGTACTCCTGCTCAGCAAGCTTCCAACAGAAGCATATCTCCATTCACCATACACTAACTGTGATGTGCTGGCTAAACTTGATGGAGATTTGTGACTGAAAATGTCATTTTTGCTATACAGAAAAGGCGAACGTTCTATATGTTGACGTCCAAATTTAATATACAAGTGCTTATTTCCATCCCTAGCGCACGGTAGCAGCAGCAGTTTCTAAACGCTGATGTTTTCGTATTGAGGAAATGGTTTCTATGAAATCTCTGCTGAGGTTGTCACATGGCAGCCACTTATGTGTCCAGTTTTATAGAAACAGGGCAGGAGGCCAAAATCTGAACAAATACAGCAGGCATGCCAACTGGCATTGGCCAGCAGAGCCAACACTTGGTAAGAGCTGGGAACAACAGAGAAATTTCAGGATCCAGTGCAGCTGTTTCCAACATTATATGGTTTGGATTGTTGGAATAATACATATCAGCGCATGAAGTAGGAAGTAGCACTGAATTCACGTTTGATTCCTTTCAACAACAAAGCATGACAAAATTGTTGCTGTTGTGTAAACTTGGAAACTTTTTTTTCCACACAGGACTTTGTGGCAAGACTTTCTGGAATGGGCCCGAAATGCAGAAATAAGGCAAACAAAGGCTGATCGATCAGGTTAAAATAGAAGCAGTAGAAATAAGATGAATGGAAAGGTACTGGCAAACCTCAGGAGTGGACTGGATGATACACTAAAGCAATTGGAAGCCAAATGGATTAATGTTCAAACTGGGACCAAGCGGATAAAAGGACACTGTGGTCCAGAGTTGTATATAGTGTGATGCTTGAATCATCTGATCAGATGAATGGATCTGACTCTGACTGGCCCTCCTAGATCATTTCATTTCCCCAGCAGAAGTTGAAGCAACAGGCCTCCACTAATAGAGTAGATTTATACATTAATCAGAAACATCAATGCATTGCAGGCAATGATCCAGCCTCTAGCAGAGAGTATGAGCGAGCACAACGTTCTGATCAGCATAGTCCTGTAAACAGAACAGATGATTATGAAGTTGCTTTTAAGAAAAGTACACATGAAGATATACATGTAGTTTTTGTGAATGTGGAAAGTCAGCTTTGACTTTCTCTGATGAGCTGATGATGTTCAGGTACAGGGTTGCAGAGAGACTGCATCACCTCATGATTCAGGTAGTGGTGGAAAGTAACTTAAAGGTCCAGTGTGTAAGATTTATTTACAGAATAAATGTATGTTTTTATTAGTGTATAAGCACCTGAATATAAGAAACAGACAAACTAAACCCTGGCAGTGACAGTTTTTGCAAGTTTTGTGGCCACCATAGTTTCATAGTTGAGGTGAGGTGGTTACAATCATCAGCTACACCCCTACATGCCACTAAATAATACAAATATCTCCTTTAAAGATCCAGTGTGTAGGGTTTAACGCCACCTAGCAGTGAGGTTGCAAATTGCAACCAAATGAATACCCCCTCCTTCCAAGCATGTAGGAAAACATATCTAAAGCGGGTTTGGTTTGTCAGCACAGGGCTACTGTAGAAAAATGGCGGTTCGACATGGTGGACTCCATGGAAGAGGACCCGCTCTCACTGTAGATATAAAGGGCTCAATTTAAGGCAACAAAGACACAATGACTCTTATTTTCAGTTGATTATACACTCATATAAACAACCTTATGAATATTATATTCAATCAATAGATACTTCTAAATCTTACACACTGGACCTTTAAGTACATTTTTACTTGAGTATTACTCTTTACACAACTATATTTCAGAGGAAAACATTCTACTTTTTTTTTTAAAGATTTTCCTTAAACAAAAAATTCTAATAAGGCTAGAAAATATAAAACATTGTAAAATATTAAATGTGTGGTTCCCAAACCTTTTGACCGCTTATAAAAAGCACTGTCTTGGCTGTCTTAGTTGTTAGAGGTTTTCCAGCTAAACTTGGATTAACAAGAATGAAAGAGAAAAGGCCACGATGAGATCATTTTAGTATTAAGACAAAATTAGGCCACTTATTTCCTATAAACCTGCTTGAGGAAATGATTCTCTAAACGCTGATGTCAGCAATGTAAATATATATAAAAAAAATAAATAAATAAATAAATACAAGCATAACATCCAGTCCAGCTTCTCACACCAGGTTTCACTCGTCAGTATTTATTTTGCCAGTCATACAGGCTGTTTATGTTGTGCAAACACCACGGAATTGCTGATAATGTGATTTTGTAATTGTAATGATTTATAAATAGTTTAAAAAAAGAACTAAATGAATATTGACCCTGAGAGCACAGCATGGGCACGGCATTATTAAGAAATTCACCTCTTCTTCCCCAGAATTTCCTCAGAGGCTTTATCAGGACAGACTGGTTTCCTGGAGCCACTTTGACATTTCATGTAAACCTTTTGATTCATCCGCTGTAGCCGTTTCACTATAAGTTGTTTCACTTTGCTGAATGTACCTTAACAAACCCTGACCGTGTCCAACAACTCCGGTTTCATTGTTTCAAAAATACTTGAATTATTGGCAGTGATTTCAGTGTCCATGAGCAGGACAATGGATCAATTCTGCAGTTATTTCGTCACTGCCCACAGTTTAGAAGGAGGAAACAAGAACACACTTGTGTTCTGCAAACACAAAGACCCTTCAGTTGTAACAGTGGGACGATGAAAGGATGAAAAGAAGAATAACTTGAATACAAAAAAGCGTTTTGAGTGCTTTGGGTGTCATTTTCTCATATTCCAGGATGTATATATGATACATCCTTAAAAAGCAGCTGTTCTGGGTGGAGAAGAAAAAGAAAAGAAAAAAAAACAAGAAGTTAAGGCAACTTAGAATATGTACTCTGTGGGAGTTTGTCATGCAACAGCTCCTTTCTGAGAAGATTTTGAAGAGTAAATGATATGAGCAGAGGTTTTCCTGTTAACATTAACTTCTTTAACATTAGGCAGTACTGGAAACTATTAAGGTCAGAGGGATTTTATTGGCAAGCTGTAAAATATGAAAGTGCTTTCCATAAGCACGAGGAAGACATTTGCACAATCGTTTTCAACATAATTACCCCACGTGCATACGTCTCTTGTTAGTATATCATATAATCTAGATATCCGCACTGCGAATTTGAAAGTAAAATGTCCCAGTAGATTTCCAGAACCAGTAGATTTCGTTTGTAAATTCACTGGAATGCAGCTCTACTTCCTCTTTTATCAGGATTTGATTATGTTTTGACAGGTTTCTGGATTTGAAATTTAGTCAGGCATAACCAAAGACAGCTGGTTCTTGTCCTGCCTCTGCCAAACTATTTCACACAATAACATTAAGAAAGAAGACAAAAGACACCTACAGAATTTCCATCTGGTTGAGTTTGATATAAAGGTGCTTTGGCTGCTTTGGGTCCGAAAACATTTTGGCCTGCTCGCTCGAATCTTTTGGGAAATGCCAAAGTGAACAATTATTAACTTTTTTTATGAGGTTTGGCGGAATGGTGGTTCATAATTATGATTCACTTACAGGCAAGAATAACAATTCCTTTTCCCAACTGTGGTAGACTGTTCTCTTTTTACAGCAACAAGAATCCAAACAATAATCACCCAAAGGGCCAGAAAACACTTCAAATAAACATTCATGGTCTTCACTGTTCTTTGTGTTTCTGTTTCTTTTTATACTTTATCTGTGAAACTCATCTTAAACGAATTATATGAAATGAAACTGTAGCATACACACACAAAAAAGAAACAACAGTAAAAGTTATACAACCCCGTCGTACAATGATTTACTAGTTGGTTTACCGCACAAGGGCACATGAGGATGTACGGCAATGACATAACATGCCCGGCACACACAGCGGGTTTATAACCGTTATGTGTGCTCTGTGGTGTTTACTATAAGATAACAGCTTTCTAATGTACATTCATCCATTCATGCCTTATCATAGTTACAGGCAAGTCAGCAGCAGAGCATTTACAGGCAAAGGTTAAAAGTGAAAGTGAAAGAGACAGAAGGTGTAGATCACAATAAAAAAAATTACTTGATTTTGATTTTTCAGCATTTTTGGATCACCCTCATATTGAAAGTACATTCACACATGGAGCAAGACCTGATGACCGCACAAGGGAGTAATGGTTGATGCTGCGTTTACTGGAATATGAGTGATTATCTGCAATTACGCTGAATCATCCAGATAAGAAAGAAATCAAAATAAACAGACTCAGAAACAAAAGAACAATGAAACATTGATAAAATAAATAAACATTTCTGGTGAGATAACGGGAAATGATAGTCGTATATAGTTGTTTAACGTGACTGGCAAAGATTAATGAAGTGTGACAGGAAACCAGTGTGACCAGAACACGCAAGGGACGCAAATGTTTTTATTTATCAGACACAAAGTCTCATATGTGGACACACCTACACAAGGAGACACAGGTCCTGTTCATCGCTTAATCTGTCTGTGCTGTTTCCAGGCCAGGTGTGACAGTTAATACTGTATGAAACACTATCTGAGCCTTTGTTAGCTGAAAAAAAAGTCTACAATACATTGAGTCAATGTAAAACTGAGATATAATAACATCAGTCCTGCTGCAGAAACTGACAGAGTACACGTGCCGTGACCTGTTGATGTTGTTTTATCTGCTAATATTCAGCACTGTTGATGTCTCAGTATGTTCTATAATAAGTTCAGAAAAGACAAAGCACATGTGGTGTAATACAACAGGCTCCTGCATGACTAGAAGCAACAAAAACAGATTTCCCCTGCCCTGCATTTTTCATCCATCTGTCATCCATCCATCGACAAACTCTCTGACTCTGCATGCTCTCCTTCAAGAGCTAACAGAAAAACAACAAGCTTTAGGGACCAATTTCCAGTGTGGCTACAGCAACCAGCGCCCTATGATAGCTAAAACTGATTCCACATAATTTAAACTGCAACATTTTCCTATATCAACGCGTGCGTTGGAGACGTTTTCTGCTGAATAAACCTGCAAACACATTCTCAACGGTCTGCAAGAATGTTTCATTCTCCTGCTCCTCTCCCCATTTTGCAGAAATGAAAAGCATGCACGCGTCATAAACAAAGAGCGCATGATAAGCACACAATCAGCACGCTGTTGCATCCACAGTGTACATGGAGACACACTGTCAACATTCTGCAAGGACCTGTAATTAGACACAGCATGCTCTGTGTTAAGCGGGCAAAGTTTCATTCTCCGCATTCCCTCCCCATTTCACAGAAATGAAACTCATGGAATGTAGGCACACATGTACACATGTAAACAAACACTGCATGCATGATAATATACACATGCACTCAACATGCATACATCTGCACACTGTTACACACTGCATTTTATGCAGCCGGTGGTGCAGTGAATATAATATGTCTGCAATGTATTGAGGGATTCAATGAAGAACGTGCAGAAAGAGCGAGAGGGCTCTGGCAGACATCCACTGTTACTACTTGTGTGTGTTTCTGATTATGCTCAGTCCTTTAACCCATTGCTAACCGGAGCCAAACCGGAGAGCGATACAACCAATCCTCCTTCTTTAAGCCTTTCAACTAGTTACTAGCTACTAATTTTACAATCTCAGACATTTTAAGATATCTAATCAAATTGAATTCATGGTAAAAAAAAAAAAAGAAAAAGAAAAAAAGAAAGATATGAGATCAGATCTTACAAGGAACGGACTGCAGGGCCACATCTGGATAAGTTGCATGCTACTAATTTGGAAGGGGGCATCTGCACAGACAAAGATGCTTTTGCATTAAGGCTGCATCACCAGTACGTAGTTATTCATGTGAGGATAGGCTGGTGATGTCTGGAAACACGTTGTCCTGTCTGATCACTTGCAAATAACAATAACAACAAATTTTTGGATTTGCCTGCAGTTTGAACGAAAGCCAAACTCCACCGTTGATACTTCAGTTGGAGATTTGGGTGTGTTATGCTAGTAGCTGCTAATGCTACCGACACCGCTCCATCTGCAGCCACAAAAAAAAAACTTTAATGCCACTTTGATAACTCATGCAAAAGTACTCAACAAGACCTCAGTAGAAGAAAACTGGGACAGATCCCTTTTAAGTGACTGCCAATCTGTATCAGGGGGCATAGTTAGCACTATGAGGTACTAATAATGGAACCAGCAGGTTAATCTGAGTACTAGCTGAGTCAAACAAAGTCTGCAAAAATGAAACTTACAAGAGGCCCCCCTGACTTAGTCTATCCTTTGCCTGTCCGTTAAGCAATGCCAGCTGTCCTTGAGTGTTCACTTTCTGTTTATCTGACTTTGCTCCTGTTTCACCATGACCACATGGGCCTTAGCTCATCCCTCGCTCTTCCATAATCCATGTTTACACTAACTTTACTCATGATGTCCGTACTTGCCTTGCCCTTTGTCTTGTAAAGCTGCCCTTAAAAAGACTGGTGCTGCAGGAGAAAAATGTTAGAACGCCATGAAGGTCAGTTGTTTAAAGGAAATCTCTTCGCTGTGATACTGTTCATGCACAGACAAATTCAGAATGAACTCATCATGTAGATTACGTTATTTATTGTAGAGCTAATTGTGCAACACACGAATGATACGGCCCTGATGAACACAGGGGAAGTCATTCACAGTCGATTGCCAAATAAATGGTGCAGCCAGATGGCAAGCTCGAGATGCTGTGTGAGTGTAGCCGGCATCCAAATACTGCAGCCACAAGAAGAAAGGCTCTTAGATTAGATTAAAATGTCAGAAGCCAACTCATCAGCAATCATCAAGCTTATGAAGGCAGGGTACCTTAGAGTCTCAGTAATAATCTGAGTTATAGTAACACGACAGATCATACAGTATAAGATAAAAAAAAAAATGGTCTGGCATTGGGTGGCACGGTGTGGCCTAGTTTTTGAAAGCCGAAGTAGTGAGATGACTGTCTGGGTGTCACAATAGCAGCATTTCTGAGATGAGATCACTCCAAATGTCACTCAGCCTACTATTAACAACAAAATGAAGAAGTGCAGTCCAGACTGATATGATTCCCCTCGCGGTGCCGTGTCAACTGATTAGGTCACTGCTGCTTTTAGTTTTATATATAGATACATTTACAGTAAATAGATATCTTCAAAGTGTAGATTGGGACTTATCTTGTGGATCAAAGGTTGACCAAAAAATGAATCTACACCTACTTATCTTGACATATCATTTTGATGCCAACTGCCTCACAGTGGTGAAATGACGCGTGCATGTTCAAACAGAGAGAGGACTATCTGTGCCTATATGCCAAACATCAGTAACCTAAATAGGGCCATATTTTTATTACACCAAGCTGCCATCTGTCAGTCTGTCTTTCCGTAAACGTCTCGCAGTCACGTGGTTTTGCGGTTTACTTGAAATCCTCCTCTAAAAGCGGCCGAGAGAGCCGCGTTAGTTTCACTTTCGTTTAGTGTTTATAAGAAATCCTGACTGAAAGACTGCACTTGAACTCGCTCTTCCAGGAAGCTCATCGACGCTATATAAACGAGAGCCCGTGTGTTCACACACACACATACACAAACGAGACAGACGAGAGAGCCGGTGATGATTTGACGGGTGGAAATCACAGCCAGCAGATCGATCAGACACCGATCGGTCCTGTGCGACCCGCCGCCACCGTCATCCTCCTCACCGTGTGCTGCGTAACGGATTACCTGCAGGATTTTTTTTTTTTTTTTTCTCGTCATTTATATCGCTTTTATCCCTTTTTTTTGTTTTGCACTTTGGGATTATCCGCACGAAGGGATCTTTAAACCGTCGCTGCTGTTAGAACAAAACGGTAAGACACATTCAAACTGGACTTGTTCACCTCTGATGGGTGTTTTTGCAGCATTCATGGCTGTCTTTTTCTCTGGGCATTGCACGGTGGAAAAATTATCTGCAGCCTTTGAATTCGTGGATTTTTTTTTTTTATTTTTATTTTTTATGGATCATGAGATCCATGCATGAAAAACCTGGATTGAGTTTCAACTCATAACCTTGTTTGATCCCTGCTGACCAGCTGTTATGACTTTAATGCGTAAATCAGAAATATGATCATAACTTCAACCTTATCCATCTCTCATCTGTCATCTGATTGTGCTTGTGCGTGTGATTGCCTGGAATTAAAGCTAAAACAAATCAACAACAACAACAAAAAACCCCCCCAAAATTTACAACACATGTCATTACCTGGTAATCAAAACCCTTTCCTGGAATTTAAAGCAGCTTTTAAATAACTTGTAGGACAAAGTTTTAAGAAGTTCACACTGTGAGTGTACAGCACAGAGGTGACTCACACACAGAGATGAAGCCTGTGGTTTGGGGCTTCTGTTAAATGTGCTCAGCTGATGAGAAGCTATAGATCATCACCTCAGTGGTGTGTACTTTCTATGACCTGAGGGACTCAGCAGAACTTAAACAGTGTTTTGTTTTCTAATTTTTTTTTTCTTTGTCATTGGCTTGAAAAAAAGTTTGGTTTCGACCCGAAGTGAGAAAGTAAAAAATACAGCTATGAGCGTGTGTGTGTGTGTGTGTGTGTGTGTGTGTGTGTGTGTGTGTGTGTGTGTGGGTGGGGTGGTGGTGGGGTGAAATTGGGGGGTCTACAGACGGTGTACAGTAATCTGTCTGTGGCTGACATCAGTGTCGACTGTATTACAGCCAAACCGCAGATTCCACTCATAGCAAACACAGTACCCGTCAATGGAAACTAGAAAAGATTTTTGACCTAGACTTAGAGAAAGTTAGTGTGTGTCTCACACACACACCTACACACAGAGAGAGAAAAGTCTTTCTCCTTTTAAGGCCTTACATGGTCATTCCCTGAAACCTGGTTGGTTTCTCTCAGTGCTCTCTTAATGCTGCTGCTGTAAAAATCTTAAATGAATGTGATGATGTTAACGCTTTCTTTCTTCTCTTTTCTCTCAGAATGTCAGTCTGGTGGTTAGAGATGGGAGAGGGTCTGGGGCCGCTCTCCCCTGTAGGATGGTAGCCGACAGCACAGTCGAAGACCATGACAAGACCCACTTGTCAAGCTCGTCGTCGTCATCCTCGTCCTCATCATCCTCATCATCCTCGTCCTTGTCCTCATCCTCATCCTTATCATCATCATCTTCCTTGTCCTCGCTGTCATCATCACTGGCCGGGAACGAGCTTGCTCTCAGCTCTCAACGCACAGAGTCAGAGCAGCTTCAGCGTCGGGCAGCTCCAGAGCCGAACCCGAGATCAGTGTCTGTTCCCGTGTGCCTGACCCACTTCCCCACCTTCTCCAGGAGAGAGGACTACAACATCATCACAGACACAGCGGCCAAGCTTGAGCGCAGCGGCTTCTACTGGGGTCCCCTGGGAGTGGAGGACGCCCATCGCATGTTGAGAGACGCTCCTCTGGGAAGTTTCCTCATCCGTGACAGCCGTCAGAAAGACGTCTTCTTCACGCTGTCCTACCACGCCAAGAGCGGTCCGGTCAGCGTGCGCATCGACTACAAGCGGGAAAAGTTCTCACTGGCGGGCAACGAGCGCTCTTTCCCGACGCTTTTCGCCCTCTTGGAGCATTACATCAGTTCTCCAAAGAAGAGCCTGAGTGTCCCTTACAGGAGATGGCAACCGTCTCTGCAGGAGCTATGCAGGAAGCGCATCATGGAGGTGTGTGGTGGAGCAAGCCTGGTTTCAGAGCTCCCTCTCACCCATGTTGTCCAGGACTTTCTGTTGGAATTCCCTTACAAACTATAAGAAGCTTGACTCATAAAGTTTTGATAGTATTATTTCTCATTTCAAGGACACAGTTTTTACCAAGTAGCAGTAAACGGGAGTGTCTGGGAAAGCCTGCCCATCACGTGCTGGATGCTAAGACTGTATCGCCGTGGTTACAGATGAAAACAGCTCCCTGGTTTGAGCTGGAAAACTGCAAAGTGTTTCATCACCGCAGTCAAGTGCAGGCGGTCTCCAATTGGACAGGGTCCATGCATGATATTTCAACATACATTACCTCGAGAGACTCAACTTCCACTTGCACACCAACATCAACATCAACATCAACATCAACATCAACATCAACAGAGCACCTTTTAGTCTTGAGGAGGCATGAAAAGTTGGAAAACGCTGCATTAAGAAAAAACTACAGACACAATGGAGCTATTACAGAGTTAATAGAACTGGTGAGGTCATCTGTGTCTTATCCATTGGAAGCTGTTGGGTCCGTTGTCGCCTCTTTGTTGCCACCAGAGGCCCGAAAATATTTAAAAGTGGATCGTGGAAGGGCATTGAAAGCATCAACGGAGTGGACTTTTAGAAATATAGATGCATGTTGGAGGGTACGTTTGAAACCATCACAAGCGCTGGTACCAACGAGATTTATTTTTGTAGCAGATTTTAATACTCTAACGTTGTTGAATGTTTACATCACACATGAATGTTTGCCAGCACTGATGGCTCAAATACCACTTGATGTCTTTTTAAAGTCTGAGCGTAACCCAGATGAAATACTGAAGATGATGTCAGGTATTGGAGTCCTGAGGTCTGGTGTTACTGTAAGTTGTACTGTATGCGGAGGCATCCCACCTCTTGTTGAAACATCTCTGCCAGGCAGATAATATATTTTTCTTTACTGAATCAGATATATATAAGTATTTTTTTTATATTTTTATTTCTTACTATTGTATTTGAAATAAAATATACTTAAACTAACCTTGCTGAGTTTTAATCTTGTTATTTTCTGACTGGTATATCTCTTCCCCAAATCATGTCATGTGCCGAAGTGGTAGGAGTTTGTATGGGTGGAGATAGAGGAAGGGATAAGCACACACACACACACACACACACACACACACCCTTACAATCACACTTAGAATCCACGCTACGTCACAGACTATAGGAGGCAGACAGACAGGAACTGCGACGAGGTAGTGTACTGTATCGTCACCACAGTGATTCATCTGTGTAGGGTAAAGTGACAGGTGGGTGGGTTACTTTGGTAGTAAATGGACTATGAACGCTTAGAAACACACACACTTACCAGAAACAGGGGCAGAGGTGACACATAATGAAGCATGTACATACACAATTGTGTATGTGTGTGTGTGTGTGTGTGTGCGTGTGTAGTACTTTTAACCTAATGAGGACCAGATTAAAATTTCCTCAAGAGGAAGAGGGAAAGTTTTTTTGGGTTAGTGGTTTGACAGAGACACATTAGATCAAGGTCAGGGTTAGAGTTAGAGTTTGTGTTTCATTTTAGAGTTATGATAAATTCTTTGCATACAGGACGTATATGTAAATAAGCAGGATGGTATGAAAAAAGAATTAACAAGAAATATCACACAAGGAATATAAAGAGTATATGTACTGTACAGAAAAGACACAAGACACAAAGAAGAGATTCAAAAAGATGACTTTTCTTTTTAAACAAAGGACTGCCATTGTTCACTATACACTAACTGAAATGCCACCTTTCTGTAATGGGCGTGGCAGAACCAGGTGGGTATCTGGTTTGAGAGCATGACTCATAAGTGTGTGTGTGTGATTGGCAAACATACTTCACGCACAATATTTGTCACACAAGACCAAAACTCAGCTGAAGGCTTCCCTGAACACCATTCTCGTTTTCTTTAGAAGTGAAGCATAGCTGAAAAGGGAGGCGACAGCATGTGAAACACGCCGAGCACAGTGATTTAAACAGGAACCTTACAAACCCTTCACACACACACACTCTCTTACACAGAGCTGTTGCATTCATCCAAACTGTTGTGGAGTTGCAGCAGAAATTGATGAAACTTCAACAGTTGAACAGTGAAACTATTGCATGACAATGTATGACATTGTTCACTGTAAAATGAGGCTGTCAAACAGCAACAATGAGGCTTCTCAGCATATTTGCTGGTGGTGTTGGGGGGGTTCTTCACACAGTTTGCAGAGCTGGGGAACAGAATTCACTGTTTTCATGTCATAGATGCAGAACACACACACACACACACACACACACACACACACACACAAGCATGAACGGCTGACACGAGCGGCCTGTTGGTCTAGCATAAAGGCTAGAAACGGGGACGCGGATAACGCTGTTTCTCCAGTTTTGTAGTCTTTGTTCCAAGTCTTCCAAGTCAAGTTTTGGGATTAATGAAGTATTTCTAATCTAATCTAATCTAATCTAATCTAATCTAATCTAAGCTAAGCTAGCTAAGCTAAGCTAAGCTAAGCTAAGCTAATGGCTGCTAGCTTCAGCCTTATATTTATAGCAACATCAACGTACACACTAAGCTCCCAGGAAATTTGATAGTGGCCAAATGGTATAATGACAGCAATGGTATCAAAAGGCCAAAAGACTTTGCCCCGAGGGAAGAAATGGCTGTGAATACATGTATTTGAGTTTTAGGACATAAGAATTTTATCCATTCAGTCCAAAAACATTTGGAAAGTCGAGACGAGTGTCGATTAAATAATTTTATCTCCACTTAAGTTAGCGTAGGTCTAAACCGGATGTTACGTGGAGGCATGTGTCAGATCTAGGTAATGTTATACTTGAAAAAATTACTTTTGTGGCTTCACGCAGCACTGAACAGCTTCAGTAAGAATCAACAGAACGCCATATCCAGTTCTCCGTCCGAGGTAGACGTAGCAGAGTGGGATCCATCTTCTCATCTCATCCAGGCAACAAATAACTGTCCTTCCCAAATTGTCAAACTATTCCTTTAAGAGACAATGACTGGGACAGATGAAACTTGAAAGCTGTCTTATCTTAAGCGTTATCTTTAGAAAGCAGAATCATTTGGTTATATTTGCAGTTTCATGACATTTGTGAGAGTATGTGTCACTTTTTCAGACAGAGTATTGTACTCTTCACAACTTGAGGTTTTAACCTTAGCTAACCTCCAACCCCTTCCTCATACTAACCAGAACTCCAACGCTAAAACCAAACCTTACCATAAAGCTTTGTGATCTTTTATGGGGATTTTTTTTTTAATCTCTTGGGTCTAGACAAATGTTGCCACGCGCACATACGCACACAAACAAACACACAATGTTGAGTCATAGCGAACGCTCACTACTCGATTCAAGTAAAGCCTGAGTAGTTTGAGGATATAATTACCTCAGCTTGAGGAAGAAGCTGAGCAGGGGTGGAACACACAGTGGAACATGAGTCAATACAACACTATCATTGCCATATCTTAGTTTTAATAGGTGTATATGTGTTATCAATCACTTTAAGCTTTACCTAGAAAATGATGTAATCGATTTAGGCACAGACTGCATGTGTGTGTGTGTGTGTGTGTGTGTGTGTTCATGTGGGTCTGGGGAGTGGTGATGATTGAATCGTATATGTAGAAGTTTCATTCATGTCTTCTCAAGTTGTCAGGACATTCCCGACTATTTTGAGAAGTGAAAGGTAAAGTGAGGTGTTGTGCGATCAGCTGATTTCTGTGGAATCCTCGGTTCGGAGTGTTTTGTCTCCTGTAAACACACGAAGCCTTCTACGGAAGACATTGAAAGCCAAAACCTGACGATCAACATTCCCACAGGAAGCCTTACAAGGGATAAGAATAACAGGGAGATGTTCTTTCTGAAACTGACCTCGACGCTCGATGTGAATGAGATGCTCTGTTATTCGGCTTGGTGATCCCGTTTCAGCGAATTCAAATAGCACTTTGATATTTTGTTACTCCCCTTTGGCTATTAGGTTTTACACGGACTATCATCCTACCTAGCAGCCTCACTGTCTGCTCTTGTTGTCTTGGACATAGTTTTCCTGTGACAGAGCGCCAACTCCTAACTTCCATGTAAACCAGTTCACTGAAATAAAATCACACAAATAACATTTCTCATCATCAAACTCATTAGTCACCAGCTTCCTTTCGCTCTTCAGGATTTCTTTTCCAGCTAATTCTTGAGATCTCTGAATATATGCCATGATAAACTTTGGAAATTTGGCTAGCTAGTTTCCCTGTTTGCCATCCTTGTGCTAAGCTGGCCATAGCAGAGGTCTTCTCAGGTCTCATACAAACCGAGGAGCCGAGACAGGTCCCAGAATGGGTTCAGATCCATGTGTTATTGGGTCTGGGTTCCGTTACAGAGTCGGTTATGGATCTGGGACAATGGCAGGATAGAGCTGGAGTGACGTCATCAGTAGGTTTCCAAAGCTGAAAATATGCGACGCTGGCTGCCACCATTATCGGCTGACCTGAGGCGAGACGAATGATGCCTGGGTGCTTTAATAAGGCGTCTGTAACGGTACTCAACCCCCTCACAGTTGTCACGAACGGGACATTAGCTATAGAGGCCAAAACCGTTGTCTGAACCAGGCTGTAAACATTTTTTACTTCTGCTGTGAAATTGGACATTTTAACATGTGGGCTTACGGAGGTTGACTCACTTGTGGAGCCAGTCTCGAGCGGCCACTTGAGGAAGTTAAGCACTTCCACATTGGCTTAATTTCCCAGCATCGGTGGTTGCCACCCGATCTGGGAAGAAGTGTGTGTGTGTGCGTAATAATTTGAATCTGTGGCCACAAAGGGGCACAAAGCGACACGCACATGCAGGTGCCTCCTCTCAGGAGGTGACGGGTCATAGGAGGTCAGATTCATCACGGAGGGCACAGATGATAGCAAACTTTATCCGGTGGCAGATTCTGTTTGAAGAAAACCATCCAGCCAATGTGAACATGGATGTAAACAACGAAGGTTACAAGAAATATTTGATGTAGAAAGAATTCAGTTTGTCAGGCAAAACACTGAATGTAATCAGTAACTTCCTGGAGTGTCCAGTGGTTGCCTGGTAACATATCTGCCCCTTTCAAGCGCTATGGTAAGCTAATTTGCTTCTGGCTGTTATAAACTTTGGTATAGAGATCACTATATATATTATATATGTTATTTATTCAAAAATAAAAGGTATGTTCTCAAATTTAATACATTTCTGTTGCAACAAAACCAGAAATGGCAAAAAAGTGACACTTACAATCTCCAAACAAGATCCGTGTGAGTGCTGTGACTGCACTCGAGTACATAGAAAACACTCACACACACATAAGAGCATTTTGTTATGGTTGCACAGTACCAGGAACCCATTCAAATGTTTACGCACACACAACCAGACTTCCATGAAGAGAGGAACCGAGATAAAAGCAACACATACAGACCACAAGATGACTGAGGGCTCCTGCAGCAGCCACAGAAACACAACGCAAAGGTAGAAAGTGTAAAGGCAACGTCACGATCTTTGCCTCTGGCTGTCTCACATGCAGACGCACGCGAACACGAACTCAAGTGAGAAGAAAAACACTTCACAGTAGTGAAGAGGCGAACACATTTCCCTGTAGAGGAAAGGATCTTCAGGCTCAGTCTAGATCAGGGTTTTACTCTTGTATCTGTCAAAATATTTAACTTGGAGAGTCGTATCATCAGGAACATGATGTGCAGCGGATGCCTCTCACATTATTTACACAATCATATTTAATCACTGTCTGATGCCATGACTGAACTCTGGTGCTGTTTGAACAAGCCCAGGTCCCTGCTGTACAAAACACATCCATATACTAACTCACACATCACGGAGTTGAACGATTCTGACTTTATTCTTGTAATATTATGACTGTTTTCTCAAAAATTAAAACTTTCTTGAAATATTATGACTCAAAAGTTTTACAACTATTCATAAAATTACGGCTTACAAAATATCACATCTCCTTATTTCCTCCCTCAGTGTCAGCATCTATAAGAAGAAACCTTTTTTCTATTCGTGGAAGCCTTTACACACCCAGTCGTATGTGTGTGTGTGTGTGAGTGTTTTCCTGGTGATGGCAGTTCTTTTCTAATACTTCCTGTGGCTTTCTTGCTCAAACTCTGAGGAGAACCTCCTCTGCCGTTACTACCAGAGAGCCATTCTGAGAAAAAAAAAAAAAAAAATCACGAGAGAGAGATGAGGCACAATACACACGAGGGCGAAGAAAGAAAGAAAGAAAAAAAAACCTCTTTTGTGTGCTAGCACAATAACAACCAACAATAACAAGACTCGTGCAGCAGTCACTGTTGTTAAGTAGAATAATTTATTGCAGTTCTTTATTTATTCCTCTGTTTCAGTTCATTAACAATAATTACAGGTTCAAAAGCCAAAAGCATTTACAGAGCATACAAACATATTACATACACACACACTACAATCAGAGACTAAATAATGGACACTTGTCATGGCATGTTTGGACAGAGGTTGCCAATGGTTACGAGCAACATGCCGCCATGTTCCTTTGAACCATTGGTAGCCGCTCCACAATTCTGCCGAGCCTCTTCAGCACGTCAGTGATCGTGATCATCATCATCATCATCATCATCATCATCATCATCACTATCATCCATTGTATTTACAGTAGCAAGATGGAAATACTAAGAGACAGACTCAAAAAAAGAGTATTGCTCTGAATTTCTCCTTTATAAACTTGTTGGTGACTGTACAGAGTTAAAAATTAAGAATGATCGAGCGTTAAGACTTTAGCTGTATGACAATGGCACAGAAAGAGAGGACGAGAGCTGGAAAGCAAAGGCGGGAAACGAAAGGAGAGAGAGGAGGGGTTAATAAAAGGATAAAAAAGGACGAGGCGGTCAGGAGAAAAAATGCTCTAAACAATCTGTGACTGTGCTTTGTTAGTTACAAATCAAGTTGTGAATTAAACGATAAAACACACTGATCCCATTCAAATCGATCAAATCACAACGCTGTTTGGAGAGACAAGTTGTCCTTTACATTCATCTCTCCCCTCATTGGTTAGCTCTTAACATTATTGCAGTAGTAAAGCTTTATTCAGCTGATTAAAGGAGGAGGGGGTTTGCCCCTTGACACTGACCTCAGAGTAGTGTTTCCCGGGGTTTTAAACGTGGCTGTGCGTCCGATCCAAACACCCCGTTTTCGGGATTCTTTTGGGAACTGACCACATTATACTCCTACTTTTCCTGCAGAAAATGGGAATTTTATGAGTTGGGAAAAAAAAAAAAAGAAGAATCGTACCGCATCCTGTTTATCAAATTACAAAAAGGATGCAGCCATCGGAGTGTGAGAGCACTTATCGTTTCAAAGCCATTTCCAAATACAAGGAAGCTAAAAACTGAACTCAGGTCAGTGCCTGAGGGGCAACCAGCAGATACATTCAACCCAGTGTTGTCATGGCGATGTGCAGACCTGAAGACACGAATGTTATTCCAGTTGACATGTCTAACATCACTCATATCTATTATACTGCATCACTCTGAGGCAAACTGACCTTTTAATGCGTTTGTCTAAATATTTCAGTAAGACAGCCGAACACGTGTTGCTACAGACTGAAATGCTTCATGTAGAGAATGAATGTGGATGAATGAATGTGCTTCTAACTCAGTGAACTACTATTCATTATGTATAAACTACTTTACTGCTTGTTGATCTTTCACATCATTTACTCATTCGGACAGTCCCGTTGCTGATTGGTGAGTCAACACATGATCTAATCCCTGCAGGTTATCAACTCCAGAATGTGTTTGGGAAGGAAGTTGGTGATCTGGAATGGAGGTTAAAATAAAAGCCAAACCAACGAGGTCAAAGATTTGTTGATTACTGTTGCATATCTGAAGAAACAAAACTGCTTTGTTAAGCTGCGTTCAAGCCACCCGTCCTAAACTGACATGTCAGCTCAAAAGATCAACGTTAACAATGGTGGAAACCAACTATCTCTCACACACACCTCACTTTGAATCACATCCAAATGTTTTACTGGTTAGGTGTGAGCTACAGCAACACTTTGACATCAGTGAATGTTTACAGTGTGAGACCTGCTCCCTCCTCCATGGAGAAGCAAACATTTTCTTTTGAAGACACAGATTACTGAATTGGAAACAAATGGATCCTCACTTGACAGAAGGATGAGCAAGAACTAAACAAAATGTAGAACACACACACACACACACACACACACGTGGTAGCTGAATCATCTGAGCCCACACACACACACACACACACACACACACACACACACACACACACACACACACACACACACACACACACACACACACACACACACAAACACAAACACAAACACAAACATCCCTATCCAATGACAGTTCTAGTTGGCAGTAACTGCTAACGGAGTCTGATATGCGAGTGGTTAAAGGCCAAGTGCAGATGACTCTCTGTACTGTGTGTGTATATGTTTGTGTGTGTGTGTGAATGTCTATTATCACGGAAGTGACCATCACCACAAAACTTAAGCAGTGAAGTGTAACATGAACGTGAGACAAAAAGAGAGTGAATAAACAGCTCACAGCAGCAACATGTGGTGTGTGGTGTGTGTGTGTGTGTGTCTTTGAGCTGACAAACAATCAATCAGAATGAGTAAAAAACGTTGCTGGTTGCGCGCCTCTACACACGCTTGCTAAAAACACGACGGGACACACTCGAGTTCACAGAAAACCCAAATGTGCTTTAAAGCCTTCCTTGAGTTGGACCAGTGTCTGTCTCGTCCTCTGTCTGTGCAAGTAAAAAGAGTCTTTCTTCATGTGCAAACACAAATGCTGAGATGCCTCCAAAAGCCCCTTAAACTATTCACGTCACACTACCTGCAGGTCGCAACAAGAAAACGTACTGCAGTCAAGCTGGATAGTTTAACTATCACCCTGTTGCTGTCCTGTGTGTGCGTGTATGTGTGTGAGAGAGGTGAGTTTAAGTGCATGAATGTGTCTGTGTGTGTGTGTGTGTGTGTGTGTGTGTGTGTGTGTGTGTGTGTGTGTGTGTGTGTGTGTGTGTTGATTAATCCAGCTCAGGTGAGTCTGGTGTTTCACTGTGTGTCTCTGCATACTCCGTCGAGTCATCTTCTTGCAGCTCTTGGTCTCTATTCACCTCTAAAGGTGCGTCTTCACCTTCCGGCTCATCTGGCACCTCATCAGTGGGCGTGACCAACTCCGTCGTCGTAGTTTCCTCTTTTAATGTTGCATCCGTCTCCGTCTCATCCGTCGGCGACGCTTCTTCGTCTTGCAGCTCCTCCTCTTCTTTCCTACCCCCCTCTTTCTCTTCATCCTCCTCCTCTTCTGCGATGGAGGCGTCCGGTCTCTGGAGGGTGTGCGTCATGGGAACATGGCTGGCGCAGGGGTGCAGGTGCGGCGAGTCGGCGGGGGGCAGCAGTGTGAGCGACTCCACGCTCAGGGTATCTGCGTTGTTGTCGGTGAGGAGGGAGATGGTGGGCTGGGATGCTGGGGTGAGGCTTGGAGCCAGGGCTGGAGCAGTGACTGAGGCCGATAGAGTAGAGGAGACTAGGTTTACTTCTCCACTTCCTCCTTCCCCTTCTCCGCCCGAGGAGGAGGGCGGGGTGTGCTCCAAAAATGTACCATCATCTAGAGGAGCAGAGAGGAGAAGGGGAGCTTAGACACAAATTCCTGGTGTGGCCTTTCATTTATAAAACTTTCAAACAATGTTTTAACGTCGAGTTCCTGCACATGAAGCTTCTGATAAAATTCAAAATAAATCTCTTAAAGTTTGATGATAAATTCCATAACCAGTGAGGAGCCCCTCGGGATTTACACATGAACATAGGCACACACGGGAGAGCTTTGTTTAGTTACTACAGAGGTCTATGCAGGTAAGAAATGCCACATGCATTTGGACAGACACAGGCAGACTGACGACTGAGCAGCACAGCGCAGTGTGTCCATCAGGTACCTCCTTTTGTTCAGAGTCACAAACAAGATTAAGTAGTAGGTTTTCCACACAAAAAGTGCTGCAGCGCAGAACGATCACAACGAACTAAAAGACTGTAGATCTACAAGTACCGTAAAAACAGAGTTAAAAATATGCAGGAAAAATATTAATTTACAATTAAAATATGTAAAACATTAATTCTTTTTTTTAAGGATCAGAAATCGAACCACAAACAGTTTACGACCAGAATAAAAAAAGGTACAGGTGGACACACTGCACACGATGATAGCAGCAGCAGCAGCAGTTGTGTTAGTATTTTCACAGTAACAGCATGTTTGTGGGCAGAATTACAAAATAAACTGCACTGCAGTGTAAAATACTATGTAAGCATACTTACATTGTAAGAGTGTAATGGTGCAGAATGGAAAATACAACAGAACTGTTTTACAGTTATCAATATTACATGAAACTGTGTGAGAAGTTACAGCTTCCTAAGACATATGTAACTCAGGAGGTCAACACACTTTGGGCATAGCAAGAGGTAAACTGGAGAGAATGAACACACATTTTACTCGTGCGACAGACGAAATTTGAAGCTGTTTGCTGGCTGAGATGTATGTAATGTAACACTCAGCACTAAAGAACAGTGCCTGACACTCTTGATGATATGACATGAGTTTTGCCTAGCCAAATTAGGACATGTTATATGGAACATTTATGTAAAAAAAGATACGGTTAAACACCTGAATGAAAAAGGGAGCCCAACCTGTTCCTCAGCGCTCCTCAATTCTCATTCTACTTTTCCCTGCGTTGGTATTTAGGTCAGTTAAAGTGAAACTGACAGCTCCAGACAATGCTCTGTGTACATACGCCCTGAATAATCTATAGCAGGATGACTGTCATCTGTAAACTGTTAAACAGAAGGGAGGTGGAACATAACTTGTGATCACCTGTGCCACGCCTATGCTACACTTTATGGCATATGCAAACACCAACACTACGCCTCAACATGTGAGATAACTAACTGAGGAGCAGGTGTGGTGTTGAGTCTATAATATGGTCTGCACTCACGAGCGATCTCAGACACTACACCTAACACTCTGAAAATAGAACACTACATGTAGAGGTGTGGAGTATCAGTGCAGGGCTGAGTGAAGCGAACCTAATACCACGTCTGACATTTCTTTAATTCAGAGAGAGAAGCTGAGCGTTCGTTCTGCACCCTGTGTGCATTCAAAACATGTACATGTTGTTGATCTAAAATATATTCCAAGAATACACATCTAATTAATGTTACCTTGAACACTGGCATACCGGTCCAGCATGTCTACCTTTAATGAATTTCTTGAGGACAAAAGCAGGCTGCTACACCGGTTGGCTGTAACTCGATGTTTTACTTCTTTATGAAGGTAACGTCTGGTTACCACAGTTCATCATAGTTACATCTTTCTTTTTAGCAAAAAGTAGCGTCTTAAGTTTTATCGTTTGAACATATTAGTGTGTGTGTGTGTGTGCGTGCGTATATATATATATATACACATATATATACACACGTGACCATGTGACTGTACTGTCCGTGTATGCTGTATTTGTGTAAATATTCTGTGTTAACCACACCTCAGTTTAGTGTACTCTTTTAAGTTTAAGTTTAAGGAGTGTATCCTATGTGCTTACTAATGTACATGTTTATGCATGTAAGTAATGTGCTGTGTGTAAGCTACCTGTGGGGCTCTGAGCTGATATAGTGCTCGCAGTAACAGAGTCACATCTTCCTGTGCTCCCACTCCCACTGGAGGGAGGTGAAGGGGAGGAAAGTGGCGAGGGACTGTGCTGTGACACACAGTGGGCCACTGCGAAACCTGGAGATGCCACACGCGAACACAGACACACATGTACAGACACACACACACACATTTGTTACCATACTGGGAAGTTATTCCACCTGACACATATCTGGCCCTAACATCCTCATTTCAGATGATGAATGTGTCTTTTAATTGTTTTTTTTACATCAATATGCAAGAAAAGAGACTAGAGGCTGGCTATCATTCTCACAGAGACGAAGCCTGGATTTCAGGATCTTAATTCCCATAGGAGCAGGTTCCCTTACTGAGACAAACAAAGAACCCCTTTGAGGGAGCACAGCAGGTAATATAAACCTGTGATTACGAGTTTAGCAGGAACAGACGAGGCTGCAAACAAGAGTGAACCTCAAGTAAAACTATAAGGAATGGTGTTTAACAGAAAAGAAAATACATGAATTAAAAAGAAAAGTGAGTTTTCTGATCAAAGGCTTCTGATAGAAACAATCTGTTAAACTTCTACGCTACAGATCAAATCACAAACCCATTTCCACAGCTAAGATATCATCACTGTGCGGTTTGAATGTCAGGGCATGTCTGAAAACCTTTTAAGACTTAAAAAGAGAGGCCTTAATAAAACTAAATTTACCTGATGCTATATTATTGATTGTTACTTCTCATAATTATCCAGTGTGTGCCAACCAGGGGCCTGAAGTTCCTGTCATTGTTTTATGATGTTTCTTATCATTAACAACCTTTTAATGTCTGCTGTGTCTAGACTGTAAGCAGAGAGTTGGATTTCTGAGGTAGTGTACAGGTTAAAGCAATATGTGTCAACAGTGGAGCCTGGTCACCTGGTACTTTATCAACGGAGGTGAAGACCGATCTGTTTGCTGTGGGGTCATTGGGCGCCCTTCTCGATTGCTCGTAGAATCTGAAAGGCAGGCCGCTGGGTGAAGCGTTGGCCGTCTGGCCGAAACCCAACACCTCTGTCGCACTGGGCTGCACAGGCAGGTCCAAAAGAGCTGCATACAGAGGACACAGAGAGAATAAGAGGGATATAAACACGGCACCACCACACTGCTGATGTGAAATCATGTGAGTACAGGTCTGTCTGCTTGTCTTATGTCACCAAAAAGGACTAAATATCTAACTGGGTCCACCATATTTGTGTTTACTATGATTGGATTCAATGTTCAATTTTAAAGAAAAAGAAGGATTCTAACTTTTTTTGTGTGTGAATAGAAACAAAGAAGGAGCAGCTGTCTTGGCCAGAGAGGCAGAATTGCAATAAAAAGAAACAAGAAGTGAAACTGCTCACTCAAGAACACTGAGGAACACAATTTTAAAAAATCGATTAAATTGATTTACAGGAAATGACGTACTAATCCTAATAAAATAAAAGACATTAGGATTCACTTGTGTTGTCTTCTGTTAGGTGTTAAGATGTGGTTGTAGATTACGGATGACTGATATTTTCAGTCTACTTCTGGTTTCTAAGAGTTCTATTTTTTTTACACATATCATGTGATTTCTTTTAAAAACTGTTATGGAATTTTCTATCCTTAGGTTACATGAGGTTACGTGTGGGCCTTGAGGTCCTCAGCAGTATTAGTTGTTTGGCTTTGGTTGAGAACAGTAGGTGCCAGTCTATCTCAGCTCTGTGGTGGCCAGGGTCGAAGAGTCCTATTGCTGCCTTCCTGGACATAATAGATAGCTTGCCGTTGACGGTCCAATCAGTGTAAACTAACCATCAAAAGCAAGGGCTTCAGCGTTAAACGGATTTCCAGTTACTCACCTGCAATCCTCTGCATCTTCATGCGTCTGGCCTGGATGCGACCCTTGGCCAGCCGCTGCTTGGCGATGATGCAGCGGATATGGTCAGCAAAGATGAAGTTGGCTTGCAGGATGGGCAGGGGCTTGGCGTGGGGGTTGGAGCTGGGCTTATGGATGACGATGTTCAATGCTCTGCTGTCGTCCTCAACGCCAGACACCTGCATGTCCTGTTGAGGGAAGGAGGGGAGGGAGAAGGAGCGAGAGACAGAGTCAAGGAGTGTTAGAGAGATTAAGAGTTAGGGTTAGATTAAGGGGGTGAGGGGAGCTGAGATGGGTTGCTGTGGGCGTGTGTATACCTGCTGAATGTAACCGCTGTGAAACAATCAGGAAACAATGTTTTATTTCTGATTAATAACAGCTTTATTGAGGCCTGTCCCTGTCTGAACGCCCACTTACTTGGAGAAGGCCGGCGAACTTGACCACACCCCATCCGAGGCGTTTGGTTTCTGGTTCAACCAGACTCATCTGGTACACGTCTACAGCGAGGAACCTCTGGGCCTGGCCGCCATCTTTACTGACCACCATGCAGGCTATGAGGTCACTGTTATCTGAAAAAAGACAGACATGACTGTGAGTGTACAATTCAGGTCAAGGTATGAATGAATAATGCCTCAGGTCTGTTTCTGGTGATCTTTATGAGATTTAGATGATTGAAGGAAGATATCAGCTAACAGTGATTGGCTGAACGCCACTTGGTTTGTCATTCCCTCACCTCCATTCACTGTTAGACTTAATAATTATCTATTATATACAACACTGTATTTGCTGTGGTATATGTAGTAGACACACAGAGTTTTCATCCTAAAAGTCACTGATAAAAACTATGAAACTCAAACAAACAGAGGATGTTGGATGATACTAATTAAAAATACTACACCACTTACTAAAATGTCTCACAAGAGGTACTACTAAACATGAACTTGATTACTAATCCAAAACCAAACCACAGAATGAGGACACTAGTTTTAACTTCTGCTTTATGTTACAAAGGAATGCAATGATTCATCTTCTTCAGAAACAACTTATAGAAGCTCAGTGTGGCCAGTAATTACTTCCCAGAAGTTTACAACCCTGTAACACTGAAAACACTGACTGATATTAATGATGTATTGATGAACTCTGTGTTTGACTTTAAGACCACATGCTACTTAATGTGCAGTCATACTGTATATATTGACACAGCAGGCATACTGAAGCACACAGTTGGTCAAAACAGACAGACTGCTACACAAACCCGAAGAAGACATGTTTCTCCCACACGTCTAGCAGCACGATGAACAAATGGCAAGTCTACATCTAAGCAGCTTTTAGTTGACCACAAACCCTACTGCACAGTAGTTGTAGTGCAGCAAACATGAAATGTGCAACTAATGATTTGATTTGACACCACTTGTTTTGGTTTAAATATCCACCCACTCTCGCTGGCTCTAAATGTTAACTAGTAACACCACAGTGAGGTACAAAACATTTCTTTCTCTTGCACAGTCCTACTCATAATACATAACCTAATACCTAACATTTTTGCTCTCTGGTCCTTTGGATTCTCTAATCTGAAATGTGACTCATGGCATACATGTGAAATTGGTTGGATCCATATCCATGAGTACACTTGTTTTTTTGTCCGTTTAAGTAGCCCCATCAGTCCTCTGTTTTTGGTGTTTTTCTGAAGGTCGAACAGCTCTTTGATGCATGTACAGTGGCTTGCAGTGTAACACATACATGTGGCCTTCTGGTTATATGACTTCCTTTCTAACCAAAACGACGAGATCAACAAGAGTTGCCAGGAACTTGATTATACCCACTGAAACTGAGTGGTGAAAAGTACCTGCAGATGGAGAGGTAGTACCTACTCGCTTCAGCAGCAAAGAGATGCTAACAGACAAATGGTCATGGAAATTAGGGGAAGTCTGATAGTTTGAATCCCCAGACCAGTTGGGAAAAAACCCTTCCACCCCCAGTTTCTACTTGACTACAGAAGGCAGGGATGGGTCCACTTTCCTGGTCCAAACGGCTTGAAAATGTGGGAATAGATGACTCCATCCAGTAGTTTTATTGGGATCATTCAAACAGTGATGATTTCAGCCACTTGATTTGTTCTTAGAAGTACTGTCATCCAAAACAGACAAACAAAAGGGAAGCCCCTTTTTATGAAAAAGTAACATGGTTGTTCACTTAACTAAAAGCACTAAGGCCTACTGCTATGTCATGATTCATCAAAACTCAGGCCAGTTTTGTCATCGTTAGTCATTCACTTAGTGTGTTACCAACACTATACAAATATTTCAAAAGTTCTTCAGAAATGTGGTTTGTTTTTCTGACTAACGGAAGACACCTCCTGTTCCCACTGTTTTAATCATGTATAAAAAGCACCAGTCTGTCTGTGTTCAACACCAGTCTGTCTGTGTTCAACACTCCCTGTCCCTGCAAGCATTCCCTTGAGTTATCAAGTGTCCCTGATCAACCTGCCAGGTTGCACAAACAGTACTGATGGTAGACAATGGAGCCACTGTATTTACTTGCACAAAAAAAAAAAGTGACTCTAGTCACGATACACACACACACACACACACACACACACACACACACACACACACACACACACACACACACACACATATATATATATATACACACATACACACACACCTTATGAGGATTCTATGTAATGAGTCAATGACAGAAACAAACTCCACAGAAAACTGAAGAACTACCATGTTAAACTACATGTCTTTACATGCACCATTGATTCATATGTTGGCCCGATAGACTCCTGCCTTTCACCCTTGAGGCAAATCTCATATTGATGGGAAAGAAACATGAGCATCACTTCAACCACAAAGCTGCTACTTTGCTGACACAATATGTAAAAGGTACAAACATTAGAAAATGTTCTGTGATTCAACAGTTACCAGAGGATGTGGTGAAATGGAGGCGGTGGCACCCTAATGGTCAGAAAAAGGAGTTTGTGGGTGGAAGGTTGCAGGTTTAAATCCCCCAAGCCCACGAGGAAAAACCCACCTTCATTTCACAATGACTCTGCAGTAAGTGTTTGCTTAAATCAAAGTGATGGTGACTTAGTGAAAAAGGAAAAGAAAACCCAACAGAAGAATGATTCCTTAACCAAACATGCAGAGGTTTAAATTCAAGACAGATCAGTTATAATCTATAAACAGATTGCTTTAAATTATCTTTTCAAGTGACAGAAACTTACTGGAAGCCATGTCATACCTGATATGATATTTCTTAAAGGCTATCATTACCTAAATCTGCCACAGACTCTTTCAACAGGCATTTGGAATCTTCAAAACAGTCACAGTTTCAGCCACTGAATTAGATTTGAAAGTAATGTTACATTACATTGCATTGCATACATTTGGTTTCAATGTTTCCATCCATCTGTCAAGTGATTTCTTAAGATCACCCCCCCTCCTCCCGAAAGAGGGGTATTAAGAAAACACTGGGTGTATTTCCTTCAACGGCGTTTGGGAAAGTGCAAGTAGAGCTTTGACCACAAAACACTCCCAGTACAAACGTGGAAAGTCTTAAAAACTTGTTACAAAAAGGAATTATAAAAGTGAAATTGGTAATATACTAATTCAGGAAAAACACACATGTCAGACATGACACATCTCCAGAAAGCATTTTGGTATCTGACACTGCTGTGTCATTGGTTTGATCTATTCATTGGACCACTGTCAGATTAAAGCGTTTACAAAATGTACCGAAACTCCAGCTCAGTCATCAAAGATCACATATGATAACCGATAAAGGCTATGACTACCAAAATTTGCCACAGGCGGTACAGTCATCACTGCTTAGTAAACAACCCAGTGGAATTTACAATGAACTATTTTTTCATGCATAATTCTAAGAAGCGGTTTCCCTGGTAAGAAGGCTGCCATTTCAAAATCATATAAAGTCAGAAATAAGATTAAAAGAAAAACATAACTTTTCACTTATACAGAAGGGGAAGTGATATGTTTTTCTTAAATTCTCATCCTGAGAGCCACGCAGATAAAGAGTTAAGAATAGTGATGGTGCAAAGAAAGAGTGAAAGAGGAAAAGAAAACAGATAGAGGAAAAGAGGTTTTCTTGGCTTTCACAATAAGGTAGACCTAATATAAGAACTACTGTATATGACTTACTGCTCTGGGGAATTTGTGGTGAATTATTTCAGTTTCTTTCTGAGATGTTCTGCCAATTAAAATAATCATAAAATGAAAATGAGGAATAGGCTCATTTCAAATAAGAGAGGGTGGCTTACTCTCTACTCACCAACTCTCTTCTGAAAGCCATGAGTCAAATGGTATATGCTGCATTACGTAATGTGTGTGCATGGATGTATGTTCTATGCAGTTTGGTATGCCAGCTGTTCAGCAGCAGACAGTGTGTCATTAACACAGCCGACAGGTTGCCACACTGTCACTTATAAAGACAACAATTCACACTCACATTTACACCAACAAGCAATTCAGAGTCACCAGTTCATCTAGCCTTCATCTCTTTGGACGTGTGATTGACAATGTGAATGATTTGCCAACTATACTAACTTAATTCCACAGAGGCTAAGCAGAAGACAGTGAGGCTGCTTGTTTGATTGCTCTTGGGTGGTTAACCGTATTCGGCTGAGTCACACGATAACTTGGAATTGTGAAATTGAATAATGATGCCGTGACAACAGCACTTAATGTGCTGTTGTATGTCCTTAATCTCTTCCAAGACAATATTATTATGATAACTGGTGGTAAGTATTTGGAAAAAACTATAGCATAACACCTGATAACAATTAAAGAGTAGTCATGATTTTATTTTCTCAAACCTAGATATTTAGCTGACTCAAAAGCTCCCTTTTGGTCTCCTAAAGATTAGCAGAAACTGTACAAATATGCCTAATAAACTGTCATTTGACTTGTGTAGGATCTCAAGCATCAAGGAGCCACAAATGCATGCAATGCTCACATTAACAACAAAATTTGCTAACTTTGTGCATGTGTGGGACAGTGTCGTCGCTCCTGTTCACATTACTGTGCAGACGTATTTGTGAGCTCCTGCAAAGCGAAGCTAACCACGTGTAAGTTTCCATAACATCATCTACACACCTGTGTACAGTAAGAGAAGATTGATCAGGTTTTATCAGTGTGTGGGAAGCTGTGTAGATACTGGAGTGTGTCTGTATGCTCAGCTTTGCATCATTGTGGTTGTGCACGTTTGCATGTGAATATGTTAAGACGTGCATATACGTCTGTGTTATAGATTGAGTGTGAGTGTGTTAGAAACAGAGAGAGAGTGAGAATTACTGATCTTTGCCTGATATGTATGCTGTCGCTGAGTTGTTATTGTTTACTTTCCTGGAAGGTCTTATAGTTTTATTTATTACACTTAATTTAGTCTTTTATGTTGTCCCTGAGTTTAAAAATTATAAATAAATAAGCACGACAGCTGTCCTGTAGCATGTGGTCTGGTTTTGCACCGTATATAAATTGCTTTTCTTTATCAGTGTGTGTGTCTTACTGAGGTCTAAGACATCATCTGTCTTGATAAGGTCTTCAGGTCTGGTCAGAGGCAGCTGTGTCTCAGGTTCTCCCTGAAGCTGGAGCGATAAGGACCGCAACATGAAGAACACACGGATTGCCTGTACGCAGCGTGGAGAGGTCCAACACAAGCAAAAACAATTAGCAATGTTATGATAAATCAACCTCCAATAAACCAAACCAATAAAAGGAACAAAAGGAGTGACAGTGCTGCAAACACTCTGAGAAAACATTAAGACATCAATCTTACAATATTTATGTTACTGTGAGAGTCTTTCATCGGAGCTTTTGAGTGCCGCCGTTCCAGTGTAGCGTGTTTGTAAGATAAGTAATGTTTTTGGCAAAGCACAAAAACAAAAGTATGTAACTTGAGGCTTGCCTGCTTCTTTGGAATTAAAGAGTTAAATATAAACATGGGTAATATTATAGGTCAGCTATTACTGAAGTAAATTAGTTGATTTCACATGCCATGATCTCTGAGAGCCATCAACTTGAGTATTACATGCAACGTAGACTGATCTTGAGTGTGCGTGCATGTGTGGACGCACCCTGCGTGTCTTCTCCACATCTCCACAGGGGAGTCTCTTGACGAAGTCGATGCCCGTCAGAGGGGTCCCGGTGGGTGGCAGCAGCACTGAGGCATCCATCATTAGATACTCCACATTCAGCGGTTTACTCTGCAACGCAAACGTTTACAGATGAGTCCATGTAACAGCAACCAGAATATGTATTTGTAAACTCAGACAAATCATGTTTCATTTCTCAAGGAGAAAAAAACATGACATCACAACAAATGAGGCAAACTTACCGTCATGCTCCTGTATTCGTCTTCAAACATGTCCAGAAAGATCTCCTCGCCCTGTGTTGACAATAAAATTGGATGCCAGTTAAAAATAGGCCAGACTTTAACCCCATTTTTGCATAAAGCTGTCAAAAGGCCAGATTCTTTCATACAACACGTTTTGTGTTTGCATAGAAACAGAAATAATCAGTTAATCTGCTCATTTTCTCAGTTTGGCATCATTCTGAAACAAAGCAGCCATACATCCTTTTTTATCTGACAGTGGTGATACAGAGGACATTTTATAGTGATACATTACTTTCTATCAAAACTCATTAAATTATAATCAGAAATTATAGTTAATTACTCTCATAAACCACGATGCCAGTAGAAAGAAGGATGTTGCACACATGTATAAACTTGTTTAAAATTTGGATGACATTTAACAAGCTGCTTGCGCAGACACCCTCATGTTATTCCCTCTGTTTACCACTCATTATATCTTATCCCATGTTGATATCTCATATTCAGCCGACTCATCTGTTCGTGCAAGTCTCTGTGTGCACAGCGTAACAGTCTATGGAAGCATGCACACAATATTTTATGACGTTAGTAACGTACGAGTTCTTTTGTGTGCTTATGGTCATATTTCTGCACTGTGGCATCTTCTGTGGAACCACATTCTACAGTCACACGCAACAGACCAGTGACTTATCAAACAAGCACTGGTTCTTATCTGGGCATATGAAACTGTCACAGGGCCCCCCTCCCTTCTTTAAAACATGATTCTACCAGTGCTGTGCACAAATTCGACTCATCTGCTGTGTGTTCCAGCACATTACTAAATACGAATCATCTTTGGAGGAAGAAAGGGGGGAAATTCTTAAATGACAACCCATGAATAAAATAAACCAAAACAGGAAGTGCTGGACAGATAAGACAAATTGTTGGACATGCACAGTTCAGCATCTTAACATACAGGCCAGCGATAGTTCATCTAACCGCCCTCATACGTCCAGGCAACTTTGAACATTTTCACTTTGAGTGAAGCAATTCAGATGACACTAATTAATTATCAAAGTGTTTGACTTGGTGGATGTGTTGCTAAACAGAACTGCACTCATATGTTTTGATAAGAAAAAAACTTAGAATTAGATGACTTAAGATCAAGATTATTCACAATATGAAACATTTGAGATATTTAAACAGCCAATGTTTAAAGAAAGCTCATTTAATCCAAAGATACTTAAACCAAATATTTCATTTATTAAGATTCATCATCATCAAGTCTCTTTTTCCATTGTTTGGAGTCGCGTGTTGATCACAGTGATATTTTCCAGAATGCGAAGGTACAATTTTTCTGTCTTGATGGTCTGTGTGGTTGAAAGGTGACGAAGCCAGGCAAACCTACCTACCATGACTAATTCCAAAACTGATTTCCAAAGATAAGTCAAAAAGAAACAGAAAGCATTTTTCCCTGCGGGTGTAAAAGAATATAAAGATACACAGGAATCTGAAGGAATCACTTTCAGTTTTACCTATTACACCTTAGTGGAAATCGTTTCAGTTATAATAACTGGATGCACTTAAACACACGTAAACAAATGCCAAAGGAGACTTGTCACACAGAGTGTGATTCAGCTTTTGTTGTGACATGGTTCTTAAGAACTGGTTGTAACACCAGAACTTCTGGCATGCTTGACCCAGTGTTCTTTGGTTTTTCTCCCTAAATTTTCTGTTTGTCCATCTCAGAAGTTGTCTGAGTAGACAGACCAGAAAAAGTATGACTATTAATCCCTATTGTGCTACAGCGGTCAGCACAATGCTAAATATTTTGCATTAATATAATTTGTGTGACAGTGTTAGTCTGCTTCTCTGAGTCTGTTTTCAGCTGTCAGATGTTCCTTGTCCTTTATACTTATTCGTGTTCATAATACTGCATATGTGGGAGACGGAAGAACTTATTTTTGTAGGTTAGCAGTGCATGTGTGCATTGGGTAGATAAATGGTTATCTTAAGTGTGTGTTGGTGTGTGTTACTGTGTACGCTCACCTTGTAGAACCCCCGCAGTAAATGGAGACTTTCCTCTCGTGCACCCTGCAGACACAAATGTGTAAACAGCATAAACAGTGTGAAACAGTGCTAAATACAGTCTGAGCATTCATGTGACACAAACACAGACTTATTTTTATTAAATGTATTTTTAAATAATTGACAGTAACAAACAAACTACATTATATGGGGACCTTAAATATTTCTAGGTCAAAATGGTCAAAGCAGACTAACATGTATATTACGAGTTGTTCACATATAAAGTAATACAACCTACAACCGCTGTTATGACCCCATGTCAAATAAAACCTAGTCTTCATCCAAACAAGCCAAATTCATTGCAAAAGCATTAAAACAGATTCCTGCTCTTGCTAAGCCCTAACAAGCTTCACTGATTCAAATCTCTGCACACTATCTTCTACCTTGTGTATAAACTTGCTTACTGAGTGTTTGTCATATCTTTTTTGTAATCCTTCATAGACCACAAGCTAAAAATGCAGATTAGATTATGATTAGTTAACAATATGTTTTGTTTGCATACGTCTTGGAATTTTTTAACACCAACACAATTCACAGTACTGGAAAATGACACAATTTATAAATACAATTTAATTTGCACTACAATTTTTATGAAAAGCTTGTGGATAATGGTGGGACTGACAAAATGATGATGTGCAAATAATTTACATTTAAGTATTACTTATCATTATACTTGTCATCTGTTCCTGAGAAATGATGATGGACAGCAGTCAATCATAATAACATGAGTAACTACCAGTAAATCTACACTCATGATGAGACAGTGTACTATTTCATGTTAAATACTGTAATGCTTTCACTCCTGCATTATTACAGTTATGCAAGACCAATTCCTCTAACGGCAACAAGCGCTTTCCTGGTTTAGTCAATCATGTCAGAGAACTACAGAGGCGAGAGTTATGTGTAGCTAATGTTCTTCCTGACGATAGAATAAAAGAAGGGTACGACTGGTAATCCTCTCATTATGTGAGTAACACTGAGAACACTTGGAAATGTTCCTGTCAGAGATTAGTAACATAACTAATCAGCCTTTTCCCCACAGAAGGGCGGAAAAAGAATGAGCAGGGTCAGGGTCAACATAGTTTCCTGTCAAAACCCTCAACATTACCATTTCAGCCAAAGAAGCACTGACCCATTTAAAAGAGGCTCTTCCTTTGTGTTAAACTGTGAGGTGGGAAATTCTTCAAGCAGAAACCCCCAGTGATGTTAAACTGACTGATATCAATACCAAACCTGGCTAGACCTGCTCAGAAAACTGTAATATAACATACTGTAAAATGACCATGGTCAGGTTTCAATTCACTTTTTAATTCAGTCAGATTAAAAATTACTCAAAAAAAAAAAAAAACAAGTACACACAAGCAGTATCACAACTACTTCCTGTAACTCCTGTAAAGAAAGAGAAGAGGAAACCAAATAAACAGAGGGTGGGGAGGATTATTTGAAATGAGCGAAGAGGAAATTAAAAATTTCCCAGAAGGATGAGGGGGGGGGGGGGGGGAGAAAGAGTGCTAGCTATAATCCAGTGGTAGCGAGAAAGAAAGAGGAAAAAGAGGAAGATGAGTTCATGTGAGTAAATGAGGTGTGGTTTGGATGGTGGAAGAGCGGGGAAAGGATGATCATCAACGATGTTGTATATGCTGAAAAATGTCTCATAGACTACAAATTAGGAATTACTGAGAAACCCTGCAGCTACAGATTCTGAGGAAATGTTGACCTCAAACTTTTGTGACTTTGTTGACTGAACTCTTTGTAATTTTGTGTGTGCGGTATGTTGACAGGAATGTATGTATGAGAGCTGGATGAACATGTTTGTGAGCGTTATACCTCCATGCAGGCCAGATGAACGTCTTTGATTATACAGTTGTTTCCAGACAGCACAGACTGCTTCAACAAAAGGCAGCTCAGCTCCAGGGTCGCTAGACGCACTTTGCCATCTGCACACAGACACACATGCACGCACATAAATACACAAAAATAAGAGAAATATATACGATTAAATTATGGCGATAAATTGCTGTTACCTGTAACCTCATATCGCTTTAACAAAGCAAGGTCTTTATGTCTTATATGTGATTAATGGACCAAAATGTGTTCATAATATGAAATATTATATATTAAGTCACTTGTACATAAGTTCTCATCGTACATGTTGTAATTTTACAAAGTATTTCCATGTGTGTATGTTCACCTGAGACTAAAGAAATAACTGATACTTTTCTTGATATTCTGGCACTCCGCTCTTATACTTGTCCTTTATGGACGAGGTCCAGGAGCGCTGGACCACCAGGAGTGCCGTTAGCGTTACCTAGCTCACCACTATCACTAACAACGGGTAAAGCTATATGTCCATCAGTAAACTTGTTAAATCACGGACAGTTGAGGCAGAGAAGCTGAAAAATGTGTAACTGTCCTTCACAACTGAAAAAGCACTATAAAAACTTGAAGAGAAGTCCTGAGCAAACTTTGGCCACATTTAATATGTACATCCAACATTGTAACAGTATACATGACAGAAAAGAAGGCAAAACATAAAAAGCTTCCCTTTAATTTTATATTCATCACACAGCTATGCACAGTAATAGGACTTTAAATGGGAATTGGACTGAGGGACTGGCTTGTTTTTGTAATTTAAACAACCAAAGATATTACAGATATTATTATTATCCCAAAGGCTGCGTGTTACCTGGCTGTGCTGCCTGGCTCATAACTCTGATCAATCTCTCAGCCAGCACCAGGCTGTAGGAGCTCCTCTCCTGATCAGGAACTGGCAACTGCAGACGCTCCAGAAGATCTCTGTTTATACCTACAGATAAATGGACGGATGGACAGAGAGACCAGGTGAGGAAGAAACAAACAATTGGCTGAACAAACAATTCAACAGTACCACAAACAACATCCTCCAAAACTACCATGCAGGTGAATCAACACCTGTTCAGTTTAAAAAAACAAAAACCTGTATTGCAAATAAACAAATACCTGTATTCAGTACACACTCAGTTGTAACTGCAACCGAGTGTGTACTGAAACAAATTTGTTCAGATGTAAAGTAACTCATCTGAACGCCAGCCAAGTCCTGTTTTTAGAAATACAAACACTTGTGCACATACTGTACACCCATACAGACCCCTGATGTGGATGCCAGTTTATTTCATTTATGTGTATAGATGAAAGGAAAGGCCAACCTTTGCTGTGTGAGACGGCATAAAGCAGACAAAGGACAAACAAGGCGTGGTAGTCATCGTTGGTGCAGTCAAGGGCACTGTACACCATGTCTAAGAATGGCCTGTAGAGAGAGAGGAAGAACACATCAGTACACAGACACTTCTGTCTTTTCTTTCATTTACTCTTTTCACTTCTAGACAACTTCTAACAGTTCAGTGTGTTCAGATGTGTGCGTGCATGTACCTGCTCCTCTGTGTGTGTGTGCGGGTGGCTGCAGCAGTCTTCTCTTCATCAGTGATGTTCTGCTCCGTCAGCTCTGACACCTTGCACTTCTCCATCACCACCATCTCTATCTCTGTGTGCACACACATACAGACTTTGTACTTATACTCCAAACTATTAGCATTCCTGTCACACAGCCTAAATGAAAACACTGTGGCTGTGATGAAAATGTCACCAGTGATCATGAATGTAAATCTGAAGTGCTTCCTTCAAAAGTTAGAAAATAAATATTGATTGATGGAATGTGTTAAAGCAGTAAAATGATCTGATCATAACGGTGTCTGCTTACTATAGAATACAGAGTTGATGTAAGTATGTAAAAAGTAAGGAATATATAAAGCAGTGATGTACAGCATGTCACTGTCTATCCCTGAAAACATTTCTTCTTTTATCACTTTTCTTATCAATCAGTTAAATTGGGTAGGTGTTTTTCCACCCCAAATGGTACATTTGTCATTATGAAACTATCTGTTCTGCAGCCCACGATGCCATTAGTGTTAAAACTCTCTGCAAGAAACTATTCAGTCAATGCATGGAAGGAATCATTTCAGATGAGTGAAATGGTCACATTTTACTTAACACACACACACACACACACGCTGCACACACACACATGCACATGGAGCAGGAGTGAGAGACAGGCGGAGAGGTGAGGAGCACAGGATGGATGGTGTGTCACCGTGGAAATGGACACCATAGAGATTGTGGATATGTGATTGGTGGTACCATGGTAACTACAGGGAACTTAAAGGTGCCAAACAGAGGAAGCAGCAGAAAGAGGAAGGCCTCATCTCAAAACTAGTCAAAGAGTCAAAGATTAAATTTACTTTCTTCTTTCTGCTTTTTTTCTCTTTTATTCTGCATTTTCTTTTAGCCCTTAACTTTTAATTCTCTATTCTTAGAATTGAGTTGTTTTCAACACTCTTCCTTTTACAGGAATGGTGCAGGTTCTTTACTTGAGAAATGTATAACTACTGCTCAAGAGGTTGCACAATCTATTCTGAATTTGCCAATAAAAAGTAAAGGCATGGAGATGACAGCAGCAGTCATGTGCACACTGAATTAAGCCTCCAAAAACTAAAAAGCAAAAAAAGCAGAGCACGTTTGCAGTTAAAGTTAAACCGCTATTATCCTTTATTTTGTCTTTTTAAGAGTTGGTCTCTCTTTTCTGTTTGGAGACGAGGGATGCTGCAGTGGTGGCTTTTGGGTAACCAGGGTGCATCATGGGAGACTGTGTCTGATTGATGGGAGTAAAGAAACACTCACAAAACACAGTCCTGTACTGCTGCGTCCAATGAGACACACACTCACCTTCCGCTGTCTCCCCACTCGCTCTGCTTCCCTTAGAACTCCCACCTCCTCCTCCTCCTAATCCCTCTGTACCTTTTCCCTTCTCCCTCTCTCGGCCTCCCTCCCTCTCGCCTGCTCTGCCACCGTCATCGTCCCAGCCCTCCTCTCCTCCTCCTACTCCGCTGCCTCCTCCCCCTCCCCCAGCCCTTTCGTCATCCTCCTCCTCGCCCAGGTTCTTGTAGTTTGGCCTCTTTTGAGTTCTCTTGCGGCCACGGTGGCGTGACAGCTCCAGAGAGCGTTCCAGAGACTCAGGGGGTTTGGTGAAGCGACGCACCCCTCCTGCACTGGCCTGGGATAAAGGACAGAGAGGAAACAGAGAGGCAAAGGTGTGAGATGGGAAGACATCTTATGCCTGGAAGTGTTACTTCAGATTTATTTTATCAACTCTACATTATGTTAAAATCCTTTCTGGCAACCCTGAAATCATTAAAATATTTGGTTGTCATGTGCCCTCAAAGTTGTTTTTGGTTCAAATAAAGCAGTGTATACAAAAACGGTTCAAAACAAGAGAGAGAAAAAAACTGGTATGGGTATAATTAGTAAAGTATTAATATTCAAACACTCAGAGTCCGGATATGATAAGAAACTCTTTCCAGAAAGCAGCATCTCTGCAACCCTTTACTGGTAGACGTGCACGCAAAAAACAGACACATGAACATGCATGAGAACACATACTGACACACATCAAAACACACTTGCATAACTGATGTGACTATATCTCCTCATACATGCACACATGCATAGCCTTACAGTAAATCACCTCCACCATCTCATTGATCGAAGTCCGGTAAAACACACAAGCCACTTCCTTACTGATAAACTTTATCACAACAAAAGGAGAAAATGACCACTTTACACATATACACACACGTGCACATACTCACACACACACATAGCCAAACACCCACGCACACATGCACCCACACACACACACACACACACACACACGCACACACGCACACACACACACACACACAGAGTTGATAACTGCCTCTGACTTCTCTGAACCCATACTGGAAATACAAGAAACTGACTTCTCACATATAGCCATCAAAACTGACACAAAAACACAGATACGTACACAGGAAACAGCTGGTAAATGATAACATGGTGAGCAAAGATTTAAACACAAACTTACAATAAAATACAGTAAGGTGTAATGACAATAAATGTTACTACTCTTAATTCTAATTGAATATATTAAAATTGAATCCATAATTATTTGATTTGTTTGTGCTTCAGATTAAGTCAGCCCTATTTCTTTTATTTTAACAGCTAATTTCCACAGAACACAAAGAAAAGTCTTTTAAATCCGTCCTGCAGCCATCCATGCTTTAAAAAACAGACATCTATCATCTTTCTGTGAGACTGGATACATCTGAGTACTTAGGATTGTGCTGTAGTGTGCATGCTGTCAGACATAAACCACAGACTAGTATCAGTGTGTATGTGTGTGCATGTGTGTGTTGCACCTGTTAGCTGACTATGTTCTGGTAAACCGCTCACACTCTGAGCCTATGCTGAGAAATTAATGGAGGTCAGGGAGCACGGAAGGCAGACCTACCTACACATGTTTGTATGCACGCACGCACACACACACACACACACACTCTCACTCAGGCAAACCGCACAAACACACCCAGCACATCAAAACAGGGCACCATTGCAGCTCAAAGATGAATGCAAAGACCTAAAACAGCATGTGCTTTGGGGAAAAAAAAAAAGAGATAGTTGTGCAGACATGCAACATCATGTATCTAACTGGTGCACTTGCAAGTAAACACGTGTACAAAAAAGAAGAGAGACAGAGAGAGAGAGAGAGAGAGAAAGAGAGAGAGAGAAAAAAAACACTTCTTCCAGGAAAGAGATTTGGGTTAGGTGAGCGAGTTCTGTCAGTGTTCCATCATGTGACCTAATTTCCTGCCACATCACACACAAACAGGAAGTATCATTTGACCACCTGCGCAGAAACAGAGCCCATGCCTCATCAGACAGGTGTTTCATCTCCAGTCAATCAAACAATAACAAACAGCAGTTCTATCTGATGTGACAGAAACTATAGCTATAATAATGATAATAATAATAATAATAATAGTAATAATAATAATAATAATAATAATGATAATAATAATAATAATAATACTAATAATAATAAGGGTTTTTTTATTTTATTTATCTCTTAGGCATCATCAGGAAATGTCATGTGCTTTTTCAACAAAAATTACTGTGCAAAAATCGCATGGTGTGCCTTCAAACATGCATCTGAACACAGGTATGAGACACTGCAGGTTAAATGCTAGTAAATGACATTTGATTTAGTAACCAGTCTTCTATTGAGAATTAAGACAACCTCATTTGAATAGTTAAATTCTTTCAAAACATCCAAGCTCCTATTTTGAGCTGAACCAAAAAAGGAGAAAAAAACACCAGAACTAAACCAGAAATGAGAGAATGAGATGGATTATCTGCCTAAAAAGCCACATAACAGCGACGTTTGAGTGGCTTCTACACTATGTTTGAAATAGTTCTTTAATTGTTTGCAAAGTGCAACACAAATGTTTAAAAATGCAAAATGTGACACAAAAGTACTGCTGGAGGGTCTGACTGCTTCCTACTGTGGTATACCAGCACTGTTAAGACATCACGCCTCAAAACACATTCACTGAAAAGGTAGGCTGCTTCTTACAACAGCCACAGGTCTAACACACACGCACCCACGCACGCGCATGCACACGCGCATGCACACGCGCACACACACACACACACACACACACACACACACACACACACACACACACACGCACACACACACACACACACACACACACACACACACACACACACACAGCACAGAGAATAACCACAAGGGTTCTCAGAAATGCTCACTACCTAAGCACACCCACCTGGCTTCACAAACAGATGGTCAAAGAGTTAACAAGAAGGAAGGGGGGGAATTAGAAAATGAGACTTGATGGGGAAGATGAGGGGGAGGCAAATGTTATATAGAAAGAAAGGGGCAAAAAGAAAAGGGAAATAGAAGGCACAGATGTAAATATAAAGAGACAATGAGAGAAAAACAATACAAAGACGAAAGAGAAAGCAGACAGGGCGCACCTATCTGAGGCTCAGGCAGGAGAAAAGATGGAAATAAGGGAGAGAGAGTTCAAAAAGTATAAAGAAGAAAAGCAGTGTAGGTATTTTGCATATTGCTGCGTTGATGTGGGTGAATAAAGGAGAAAACATGACTCTGTGATCTTATAACCACCTACACGCACTTCTGGAACTCAAGTCTTTATATGTGTGTATGTGTGTGTGTTTATACCTATGTGCATGTCTCCACGAGGTTGCCATGAGTATAGTTATGCAATGTACAGTCTGCTCTGTGTGTGCATATGTATATTATACATCATGTTTCATGCCGAACACCATTGTGTTTCGGGACTGCATGTTTGTAAATGTGTGTGTGTGTGTGTTACCGTGTTCTTGTGTGTGCTGTGTTTATCGGTCTGAGCACTGAAGACAGACAGGTCTCCATTGAGAATAACATTGGCCAGGGCGTTGACCATCGGCTGATAGTGGATGATCAGAAAAACCTGTAAAACACACAGAAAGGCACAGAAATAAGAAAGTAATCAGAGTAGAAAAACTTGGAGCATTTGAATGAAAGAAAAAAAAAGTTGTAGTTGTAAGTTCATTACGCTTCAAGGTCAGCAGTCCAGATTGGCGATAAAAAAAGAACATTTAATCAACTCACAAATCATCATCATCTCTTGTGACTGGGCAAGCGCGAAAGCGAGGCAGACACAGTTCACACACAGTTTCTGACTCAGACATTTTCTGTCAACTACATTTACACAAGTTGTAGATCTGATAACAAATGTTACGCACAAACACGGCTGCAACAACAGTCTCTCCAGCAGTTAACATCGCCATGACAACGAGTCATTGATAGGGAAATGAGTCATATTCAAACTGCATTTATCTGGGAACAAAATCTTTGAATAAACCCCAGCAACACTGGATATTCAACATCATGTATACATTTCAATAAAAATGTATGTAACATTGTATTTATAACATGAGGTATGGGCTATGCATAGCTTGACTTGCTGTTTGGTCCATCTGGATGCTTCTGAAAACTAAAAAGGACCTAATGTGGTGATTACTGAACTTTGAGATCATGAACCGACTGCTGCATGTCAAATCATCATGCCAAAGTCTGGGAAGCTTACTTTAATTTTAAAACAATTCTACAAACAACACACATGAAGCTGAAATATTTCATAATGTTTGGATCATATTCCACGTTTAACACATGAACAAAAATCTGATGAACATGCAGAATGATTGGCAAATCAACCGACCCCTCAACTAAAAGTGTATCAGTTCTTTGGTGATGGTAGCATGTGTGTATGTTTTGCTTACTTGCGACAGCAGGTAGAGGGAAACCTGAGGGTTGATCTTTCGGTCTTCAGACTGAAGAAATAGAAATAAAAAAATAAATAAAAATTATGCCAGACAAGGTCACGTATATAGTACTTCCATAGCTAGTAGGAAAGATGTTCCCAAACATCATCTCTTATGAATACAATGTAGCAGCTCAATGTTGAAGCTCTGTAGTCAGTCAGGTGGTGAAAACACACTGCTTTGATCAATTTTATCATCAGTGTAACCCATTTCATTTCAACATGCAGTTCAGGGTAACGTACCGTCTCGGGGCTAACCAGAGAGTAGACATAGAGGGGCAGGAACAAACGGTTGAGGAGGTGGTCAGTCAAAACGTCATTAAGGAATTCACAGTTGATTATGAGGATGTCGTTCAGGTAGTGGAGATGGTCAAGGTGCTCTGCTACCAGGTCACTTAATTTCCCTCTGTTCTTATGTCTGGGAGACAAGAAAAGAGGCGCAGAGAGAATGGATGTTATTCAGGCAGTGGAAGAACAAAACATCCTGAGGCATGAAGAAGATGTTCTCAATGTTTTATTGTACATTATTATATTTAAGCTGACAATGAGCTCACCACAGTTACAATCACATGACGCCTTCCTGGGTGATTTTTTTTTAATTGAGTGGCACAATTAACTTGAAAGCTATGCTGTATTCAGAGTAAGTGACTAAGTTCAAATATATTATAATGCAATACAAAGACATCATGTCTAAGAAGTGTCCTCTAATAAGCACCAGGACAACACTTAGAAACCAGAATCAAGCCTGACCCCTAGGGGCTACAGTGAAAAACACAGAGAGCGATGGCACTTACTCTTCATCTGTCTGCACACACTTGTCCAGTTCGATAACATGGCTCCCAATAAACCAGACCAAGTTGCTGAAATACGGGACAGCTGTCTTATCTCGTATGTAGTGCAGCATGTGTTGGTTGTCCACTGGAGAGAGCAGGGTCAGGATCAAGATCTGGGTTAGTGTTGTTACCAAGGCTGCCCACGGGTATCAAATACCCACAACACTCACACATACTCATATGTACATAGACTTTGTGATCCCAGGGAAATATCAAAATGTGACAGTTAAATGTGATTTGAAAAACAAACAAAACCATTAAAATTAAGAGGCAAATTAAGAAAATTAACAACCACGTTAAGTCAAATTAAGCACATGAATTTGCCCAGTCTATTGTTAATACAGCATAAATGGAACACTACTAAAGTGGGAAAAAAATGTTGAATTTCAAATTGAAGTGATAAGTGTGTGAGGGGTCACTCGCACTGTTATTAGTCAAGAGAAAAACAAAACACTTTTCCAACTGATTATCTGTCTAATCAAAGCCATCTGAGTGTGTGTTTATCGGTGTCTCACACCCACAGAGTCTCTCCTGAGGAGTTATCTTAAGAGCGAGATCTGAGCCACATTTGGGCTTTGTATTCGTAGTGATGAAACTCACAAGATTAGTCATAGGGCAGTGGGCAATGTTTAAAATAATCTCTGTAATTTGTGTGCAAAGGTTAAGGGGAAACTCCACCAATTTCACACATGAAAGTATGTTTATGGGTGTTAAGAAGCTCCAGAGGAAGCTGCATAAAGTCTGATGCATTGCCTCAAGTGATGTCACTTGAAACAGCATTAGTTTGGGCTGAAGATGTTGTTAAAAATGTGTTGTTAAAAAAATCGCAGATGTGGAGTTAAAAAGCAGTGAGCTTACCAGAACTCTGTAGCCTGCTGCTCAGTTCTGCTTGAGGCTAGCAGCTCAGACACCTCATTAGTAGCAACTAGCAAAGTACACTTAAATCACTAGGTCAAACTGTTTGCAGTTTAGTTGCATTGTGTGTAATGCAGGTGTCAGGTTTTTACCAGGAAATGGATGCATGGAGTATAAAAAGACAACATCTCTGGTTCTGCTTATAGAAGTACAATGTAAATCAGCAGAGTTACTTTTTTATAAAGCAACAATGTAAAAAGCTAACTGGACAGGCTTGGCCTATAAAAGGGGATAAGCTATGTGTCCTCAAATACATACAAGAACAGCAATAGAGAAAGTTGAGACATCAGAGAGAATATCTGAGAGGCAATTATGGATGCTTCTGTTCTGTGAATGACAACTGACTTTAAATGTGAACAGTCCTGGCGTAGTAACACTATCCTCATGTAGCTGTCCAGGCTGATAGTAATTTAGCAATGCCAATCAACAAACTGGGAAAAACAGTGAATGAGCAACCAAATCAAATGAATGAATCACACAACAGCAGAAAACAAACAGACAAATCACAAGCTGCCACTAGTCAGAGTCACGGTGTCATTCCAGCTTAGTCCATCAGTGGATGACCAGAGAATTAAAGCAGGGGGAGATACTGACTGAATAACCACAGTGACCAAAAACTGTCAAACCCATCACCAAAATAACAACCAAGACGTGGGGCTCAGCTGAAATTAAGTGTGTGGAACAATTAACCCAGGAAAAACAATTTTAAAAAAGGCATGCAGGTTTTTCTGCATATATGTAGGTGGGTGGGTGAATGGTTTACAAGAACAAGAATTGCAATTACTCATACCGGTACATTTATAACAAATACACCATTAGGTACAAATAGGGCTGGGTATCAACAAGTACTCACATGTCATGTGTAGTAATAACTCATTTTACAGTTTAGAGGTAACAAAAGTCTCTAATTAACAGTAACAATCTGTTAAAACAAAACAGAAAACAGCCAACAAACTAAAACAATGATTGGCTTATATGCTAATTTACCACCTGTTTTAGAATTGTACTGCATCAGTGTGCTGTATGTAACAGCTGGTAAAAGTGTTCGAGAGAAAGTATCAACAAAACATGGTTCTAGGATACCCAGCCCTACAAAAAAGACTGAATGAATGGAACCAACTTACATGAAACTGGAGTTAGGCAGATGGGGCGCGCAGAGGGAGGAGGGAGAGGGGGAGAGAGACAAGGAGAGGAAGAGGAGGAGGAGTGGTTGTTGAAGAGGAGGAGGGAGAGGGGGAAACAGACACAGGGTTAACGTGAGTAAAGGGGCGGCTGTGGAGGGGTGGTGGTTGGGAAGGACCCCGCAGGTATCTTTACTAATAAACTGCAAACAATGGCACTTCTGGCAAAGGAGTTCATGTTAGCTAAACATATGAAACTTATCTTCAGGACTTCACATTGCTCTTTACTGCATGTCAACAAGAGAAAACTGAACTAAGCAGCTCCCTCAGAAACAAACAAAATGTAACATGACATCATTTGACTAAAATATCTTGACGCTAGCTTAATTAGTATTGATGCTAATTAAAATCCTTTTCCAGGGTGTCATTTGTTGCAGGGCATGATCCAAGGAATCAGTAGGAAGCATCAAACTGTGACACATTTAATGTTATGATACTTTCAAAAAGTTTTCAGTGTTGGGTTAATTTAAAAAAACAATTAAATTCATGAGATTTGAGGGGTTTTGAGTTTTGCCACAATAGGCCACAAATTTTGCAGCCTAATCTCATAATGTAATGTTTATCTTGTGTCTCAGGCTGTACGTTAGGATACAGATGTTCTGCATGGTCTGACATTCTCCAGATGGTGGGGAAAAACCGTTGCTGCTTTAAGTTGATGCTTCCCCTTTTTGACAGATTCCTTACTATAGCGTAGCACATTGCCAGCCCATCAATGATACATTCCCGACATCACTAAGTTAAATGACTTGTATGTCTTCTACTGTGGTTAAAGTCAGTTGTGCTGAAGTGTAATGGCGTCAATGTTGAGTGTTATAGAATCAGGACTTAATGGACGACATCAGACACAAAGTTGTAAGGTGCAAAGCAAACATGCACAACTAAACAGACAAGTACAAAGACAGACGGGATGCCAAAGTTGATACGTTGCAGTGACTGTGTGTCGAGGTAATGTTATGTATAGTGAAGAAGAGCATGATATGTGGAGGAAAGCCAAACCCGCTAAATGCACCACCTGCCTCATGTGGAGTGACAGCGACAAGCTCTGAACCCTGAGAAGCCCAGAGAGACGGCAGGAAGGAGAAGCAGAGACTGACGCAGCACATTGCAGAAAGTGACACAGCCTTTAGATGTTTCAGACTCACAGAATCACTGCTGTGTCGCTCCTGAGAGGACGTACCCTCAGAGGAAAAACCTGCAGTGCTAATCGGCAAGAGATTTTTGAGTGGGGGGATTTCAGTGACTTTGCATGCTGGGTAGACTGGACTTGAGTTAGTTCCTTTTAACGTTAGTGAATAGGAGGACTTGAAATCAGTAAGGCGGTGATGCTGAACCTTGTGGTAACGTCACATTGGGTGCTGCACGCAGAGTTCAAATTAAGTTTAATCATGACACTGCTGTCTCAGGAGTCTGGTTTCAGAAACTATTAAAAAACAAATGCAACAATCCCACAAGTTGGTTTTCTGCTGAGTTATGTGTAATTAGATCATAACTTTTTAAAATATCTTATTCATCAGAAGTAAAACTGCAAAGCATCTACAGAATTTACATCCAAATGTAATTATTATTGCACACCTGAACTGGTTGAATAGAAACAAAACAAAAAGCAAAAGTTTGAACTGAGTAACAGCAGATGCTACTGAGATAATGACAAATGTATAGAATAAGAAAAGGCTTAAATCAGTATTTAACAATAATAATAAAAAAATAATTTATCCTCACAATAACCATCATACCCTAAAGTTGCTTGTTTGCACAAGAAAAAGACTCACAGAGCTGCTAGCTGACTGCAGAGCTTCCAGGGTCACAGCCAGACCTTGCTCTGCAGATCCTGAACTGTAAGTATTTCTATGTATTTTCTGCATTACTCTAAATAAACACCTCATAAAGTAAAAGGACAGTGTTAAATGACATGTAAAAAAGGTATATTTTGGACAACTTCACATTCCCAGAGAGCCATCTTTTTAAACTAGAATGATGAAAGTAGAAAGCAACAAAACATTTAAGGCCAAAAAACTCAGCAGACTGCGTATCTGTGTGTGTTTGTCACAGCGTTACCTGTTAGTCATGCTCATGCACCAGAAGCAGCAGCAAGAAGGAGGGAAGGAGTACAAAGAAAGGCGGTAGGCAGTCCTAGCATCCTGTGATTGAGAGTGAGTGTGTGTGTATGTGTGTGTGTGCGCATGTGTGTGTATGTTTAGCATGTGCCCATGCGTGTTATTATCACTCACCTTTGTAGACGTTGAGTGTGATGGTGCGGACTGCGATGCGGACCATGCTTTCAGGGTGGTTGAAAAACTTAATGGCCTCGGTGTACAGGGCAAAGTCATTAGTGTGCTGTGTGTGGGAGACAGAGAGGGGGCGCCGGTGAGCAAGGCACAGCATTGCACCGCCGCGCTCAGGCCACGAACGACCACAGAGAGAGAGAGACAGAAAGCAGCTCGTGGAGACAGAAATTCTGGGCAGTAGTGCAGTTTGATAAGAAAAGACTACAGAGAGTATTCAAGTTGTGACAGGATTACTGTAAAAATGTAAGCATGATACTAAAGGAGAATTATTTCGCCACCTTAGGTCAACAAACAGCCCACTAACCTGGACCAACTCAAATCATGTAGAATTTATGACAAATGTGTTATGACTCTCAAAAATCAGTCAGTATGGATGCTATACTGGATGGATAAGTGAGCCTAATTTGTAGAAGTTGCACTACATATCAAAAGCATCAAGCAAAAAGAAAAGAAAAACATTGTAAGTTTTAATTTGGGTTATACATCACAGAGACACTCAAAAAACTGAGCTGAACTAAACAGACTTTGGCTCCTAGCAGTACTTTAGATGGATATTAACATACCAGCATGCTGCGTATAGTAAATTTAGGTAGGCAGTCATCTCTCTCTGTGCCAGGGCCTGATCCTCTACTCAAACATTCCTCAGTCACTGCAACCTCCGGCCAAATACAGTTGAGGGTTGCAGAGCAAACAGTCACCCAGAGGTCACAGCAAATGAAGAAATCCGACCCTGACACCAAACCCAAACCAGGAGTGTCTCCTCTGCTCGTAAAAATGTAAGTTGTGTAGATCTGACAGGAACAGAAGTGGACTAAGTAATCAGCTATCCAATAGCGCCCTCTGGAGGAAAATAAACTGTAAATCAATAAATGACTTAATAAATGAAGAGAGAGATAAATTATAAATACAACTTTTGTAAATTGTGGGGGAAAGGATGCAATGAGGTTCTTATGTTTTTCAAATATAATTTGCCTTTAGAATGACTCAGAGTTAGCTAAGTTGCTTAAAACTGCACATGCAAAAGAGTAAAATGTCTTTTGCATGACATTATATAAATATAAATGCTCTCAGATCTACACATGGGTCTGGTTTTGGCTTCAGGGATAAAGCTACCATCAACAGTACACCAATAACTTTCCCCAGCACACACAGGCCAATGGAAGGACTACAGATACTGCTGTAACAATGAAGGGTAACAACATCATCACAGATCGTTCAAGTGGTCGATATTCTTTGTTGTTACCATCTACTACCACACAAACACAGTCACACTCACACATTCACACTCTCTGGTTGAAACACAGTTTATTACTATAATAAATGAACATTCCCTTAAATGAAGGCAATATTGACACTTGTATTTGTATAAGCTAGTGAAGAGAAAGATTATTTGAGGACAAGATCAGATAAATCTACACAGGAAGTTGATGTTTTGGCGGGGGAAGTGTGCTGCTCATGACTCGTGGATAGAAGTAGGCTGATAAGTACAAACACAGGACTTGCACAAATTGCAAAAGAAAGCCTCTTATCTTTCATCTCTTCCTTTCTCCTTTTTGTTTGTCATAGTGAGTGCACAAAAACACACTGACATTGAATGACAGATCCTCTATATGTCTCCTTTCTTTGGCTCCCTCTAATCCCCCCCCATCTGTGTATGGCCTCACCTCATTGTAGAAGAAGTGCACAGTATGGTTGTTGAGTTTGAGTGACAGGGTCTTGAGGAAGGAGATATAGTAGGCCATGATCTCCTCGTCCGAGAAGTCAAACTTGTGGACGATGATGGAGTTCACGTGGTTGTTTGACAATAGGTAATCTGAGAAGAGAAGGAGAAGAGACCGGGTCAGCAAATGTTTTACAAAGATGCCTTTTTGTAAACTGCTGTCAATCTCGCCATTTACTATCTAGGAGCCCAATGATTATAGAAGAGCATACTGAGCACCTAAAACTGAGAGTGTATAGCTTCACTGCTTTCATTTTTGCTCTCCTATCATCAGATCAGTGTGGTTGGACTGCAGTGACTGTTACGTGCAGTGAACATGAAAAACTTGCCATCACGGCTGTCACTTTTTTAATACCCCTACAATTTACTGAGATGCAACCCTCACTTACTTTATATAAAGATATCAGCCCACTGTATGAGAGTGTATCATCTCCTGAATCTTTGGTTGCCTAGCAACAGTAAAAAGTGCAGCAGGCTGCAAATGCATTGTACATTTCAGCAAAGAAAGGCAGTGCAACATTCCTTGCATTGTTTAGCCTGCAAAATGCATATACACGCTGTATATTTCAGAGTAATCCAACAAACACCAGCAAACACCCCTGTAATAAGTACAGTGGACATATTTCACTGCTCACATTTTATCTGGATTTAAAGAAAACATTGTATTACCAACACCACCACAGCCTCAAAATATTTTAAGAAAGGTATTCTTTGTTGCATTACATCGTGTTTCTATTTCTCCAAGCAGTGTTGATTCAAATACTTACAAAGGGAAGTCTCGTGGCTGATGTTCTCAAACAGTATGTTGAGGGTCTGGAGGAGCTGGACACACACGTAGCGTCCTGACTTCTGACGCAGGATGTTCAGGAAGAAGGCGAACATGTTCTTCTCCAGGAAGAAGCTAAACACGCACACAAAGAGTGACACACAAACACATACACGATTCTATTCATGATGACTTGATCTTGAAATTTAATAGCCAAAAAGAAGAATGTTTCTCTGTTGAGCATCCTGGTAGAGTAGTTCGTAACATTCCTGATTTTATTTCTGGCAACAGACCGTTGTTGTATTTTATACACTTCATGAATCTTGTTTCGATACTGCACTATGCTCATATCCTGTAGTCACATACTGCTCGTTCCACCCTTACAGTTTATCATTTAAAGCAACCATTCATTGGACCAGATCTCAGACTGGATACCCCGTTATAAAAACTCTGTAACTAATAACTACAAAATACCAAACATCTACAAGTCTAAAAATTATGAGTGATCATAATGTCATGTATATTCTGAGGGTTTCTTAATACCATCAAGTGCACTTTCAACATATTCTGTGGCTTCTCAAAGCCATTTCCTGTTTCATATCATAAAGCCAGAGGTGGTGAAATGGATATACAGAGGTGATGACAGCACAAACTGCAGAGCTGCTTCTGATTAAAAGCAAAACACAAGCACGATGGTCTCATGAGCTTGACTTCTCCCAGAAATGACTTTGTGTTTTGTGTAGTTAAGACATTGCAAGAGAACACTCTTGAAGTCTTTTTATACTAAACCACTGAAGCATTTCAAAGACAAGCCTATTACTCCTATACAATAAGCCAACTGCTCAGCTGAATATAAATTTGACTATTGGGCTGTAGAAAACTTACAAAACATTCACTTCCCCCATCATATTTTTTCCCGGCAGAATTAATTAATGCTTTTTTATACAAATATGTAACACCCATCACAAGTATGTTAAAGTTTTCTTCAGTGAAAATAGGCCGAGTTGTTGTCTTCTTTCAGTACGTTTATCCATCTGTTAGTTATAATATTAAAGAGAAAGGTGTCCCAGTTGAAGTTTGCCTGCTCAAACATCTCCAGATCAGGTGATTACACATAAAAATTAAAAATAAATGGGGAGCAAACTGTTCAGAGGTCAAGTGTGCACCTGCATGAATGTGAGGTTTAAAAAAAGAGTGTGCACACTAAGCAAACCATGTCTACATGAGCACTATAAGCAAATACAAAGCTTTCACTCCCACATAGGACTCAAAATCTGCATACTAGTAGCTACAGGCGAGGGATGTGGCGTAAAGACACTGACTGGTACTTACTCAAACACAGAGCTGTCATTCTGGTCCCCCCAGATGAGGATCTCTGTGATGGAGCGGATGGTCTCCACGAGAAGATTTCGGTTGTGGTCTGTCACTGTGGTGTTTTTGGTCAGGACATGGTACATATACCTGATGGGGAGACATGAATGAAGGGAAAACGTGTTGAATTCTCAGCTCAGATTTTAATCTATGAATATGTACAAATCTATCTTTAAACATGACAGCAGGAGACATATCTGGAAGCAGAATAATAAAACAACTTACAGGACATTGACTACTGTAGTGGCGAGGTGGTGATTGTCCATTGTAAACCATGTTATTGCTATGCACTCACAATTGCAGCCTCTAATTTAGAGTCAATAAAACATCTCCAAATATTGTAATACAGAGGTCTTCAACCTTTTTCAGCCCAAGGACCCCTTGGACGATAACATTTATATTTACTTTATTCACCTTTTATTTCACCTTATTTACAAATATGCAGGGTTATTAGCCTACATGTGTTTATGATTGATAAAACATTTAGGCATAATGGAATAATTTATAAATAATATATAAATAACAGTTTTTGACAAAAGTAGCTTTTATTGCATATTAATGCTTGCATTGAGCTTACTCAGTCATTTGTTATATTTTTTTGTTATATTTTTTAATGGCTGAAGACCCCTGCTGTAATCAAATAACATATACTGTACATAGACGCAGGTGTTTTCATTTATTTTGCCTGATTAGGCTCCTCAGGACTCTGTCATGGGTGTGTGCTTGATTAACTACAGTTAATTTGTTGCACCTGTTGTGGTGGCACAACTATAAGTTCTGCCAGCCTGATTGGTGCATGGACTTTGGTGACCTCAATAACTCCCTAACATAGCTCCTCCCTGCTTCAGCCTCAGCAGACTTGGTCTAATTAGCCAGAATAACTGAAACACCTGTGCATGCACTTTGAGTCCCGCTACTTCGATTTTCAGCTTGTATGGACAGTTAATGTTGGATGTTATGTACCGACTTTATCGTCCAAAAACAATTTGAACAGGGTGGATTATCACTTTAAAGCTAACTATCACGAGCTAGCTCGCATGTCTATTCTCAAGCAGAGCAGGAGCGACACAGCGACCGTGGATTTAATTAGCTGACTGGACATCCGCTACAATTAGTTAGCTATCGTTACTGTTATTTTAGCTGTTAGTAACTATGCTAATGAACGCTGGCAACGTCCCCAGTCACAGCAGAGGCTAACGTTAGCATATCTAAATGCTACTCACTTCAAATGGTCCAAGGAGTGGATGTTTTTCGTCTTCCCCTGTCCTCCAACCCAACTCCGTGACCGGCCAAACATTGTTGCGGTGTTAAAGGAGGGTGATATTTCACACGGTGCGTTAATTTACTCGGGTTAGTGTCCCCGTGTGTCCATTACACCCACTTTCCCGTGTAGATAGCTTCTTAGCAAACAGAAGGTGATAAGCGGCGATAGCAGCGCTAAGGGGGGTCATTACGTAACAGGTTTAGTGGACGGTTTGTCTGGGAGTTGGTGTTCTTTCCCCGCGACGGACTCTTTACACAGCATTCAAGAGCGAGCGAACAAAAAACTACAACACTCACTTCCTATGTTAGCAGTGACTATAAAAGCAGGCGACGCGTCCTCGCGTGGGCCAACTGACATCTTAAAGACCAATCACAGTGGAGCCTGCCGAGCGGCGAGCCAATCAGCTACCGAGGCTTCAGGTGTCGCTTTGTCGTCGGGACTGTTTTGATGCAGTTGGCGAAAATGTTAGACGGGACATTTAGCCACACAAACGACGACAGGAGCGTGTATTCGTGAGTGTTTTCGTATTTCCCGGACGGATATGTACGCAAGGACAGTCTTCGCTTGTAGAAATGTTCGCGTTTGTTTTCACTAGTAGTGCATGCTACTGTTTTTAGCCGTAGCCAGCTGGCATGGCGTGAAATCCGCAAAGAATCAATGTCAAGAATGCGTCGAGCTCACTAACGTGATATTTTGATACTGTCCCTTCGGTTATTAATAGTTAGCTATGAGCGTTACACCCCTTAAATCTACCTGTGTTGCTTTCGTTTTCTTCTGGATAAAGTGGCACTCATAAGCTACCTCCTCTCAATCACTGTTTGCAGGTCGGGACGAGCCGAAATGGACGCCCCAACCCCATCACCACCCCACACAGATATCTAGCGGTGTCACAAGCAACTCCCCTCGGTCACCTCCTCGCTTGCTTTCAACAAACGCAAGAACCCCAAACCGTGGCTTCCTTTGTCTTCTATGACACATCCAATTTATGCCCAGCTAGATTCGGTAGAATCGCTGTTGGACGAACTCCCATATATGTTTTATCTGGGCCTGTTCTTTGTGAACGTCCTGATCCTCTACTATGCCTTTCTGATGGAGTACATCGTCCTGAATGTGGGGATAGTGTTTCTGCCTGAGGACATGGACCAGGCGCTGGTGGACCTCGGGGTGCTGTCCGACCCGGCGTCTGTCCCTTACGACACGGACACGGAGCTGGATGTGTTTGAGGGGTATCTTGAGTGACGGGGCGCTCCTGGAGGACGTAAAGTGGATTTTTTTTTTAAGGTGGTGATGATGCAGAGGTCTGGGTCCAGCGTGAATACTCCCTGGTCTGTCATGTGGGGAGAAAATGCCTCAAGGTGGATGCTGTTGCTGCCTTTTTCTCTCACGGACATGTCAGTGAAAAAGTAAGCAAAGCACACAAAATGTTGTGTTTTTTATGTCTTGCACACAAACACACACCTCACACATGCTCAAAGAATCATAAGAATAAAACTTCTGAATCTGCAAGAAATGTTTTATTGATAATCTGTTGTAACGCTTGTCTCTCATGTCTCTAGGCTGTCTCGGCTCAAACTAAGGTAGCCTGAAGTGATTCAGCACCGCCGGCCATACGATCAGCGTTTCTTCCGTGGGAAGAGCACTCTACACTGGATCAGCTGTCAGTCACTCAATCTATTGCCCATGCTAAAAACTGTTGCCTCCGCTCGCACGCGGTGGGGTTCAGCGCTGGCATCCGTGCCCCTCACCGTGGACACGATGAAAGATACAAAGGAAGTGCTGCAAGAGGAAGGAGACGGCTGTTCCCTGTGGATGAAAAATGAATGTCACTCGAGATGTTGAGCACGATTCAGATCGATACGCTTTAAAGTGATCAGTTACCAAGGCTGCGCAAAGATCTGGTAGCGGACTGCTGAAGGAAGTGAATTGAAAAGTTTCCACTTCAGTCACAGCGTGATGTCTTCCACGGGGTGTGAGTCAGAAGAACTTGTAAAGTGTGGGAAAACAATGTCCACTATAGGTGTGTCGCATACTTAATCACTCGCAGAGCAACTTGTTTCAACTGTTTGTCCTTTTTAAGTTTTCAAAAGGCATCGCTAGATCGCAGGCTCACTCATTCTGGAGGCGCAAGTTTAAAATGTGTCTTTCGAGGTCTCCCATACTGTATGTCTGCTTCAGGGATGTACGCACTCTCAGGAGCACAGTTAGGAACTCACACACTGGCAGGACACAGACACTGGACACAGGATATAGGAACACCCCAATCACTTCACACTCCCTTACAAACCAGGAGCACCACCAAACTTTTCACTGTAATGTAGAAAGTATGAAAGTATCTAGGTAGGTTTTCTGATATATCATATTAGTAATTTTGATTATATGCAAATTACAATTTTCGACTTAACAGGAATAGATTACTAATGACCACAAGTGGCCAAATGTGTCAAACTGTTACGAGTTGTGTGTCAAAGGCTGAAACCTCACAAAGACACCCTTTTTTTTCATCCTCTGTGTTGCATACATGTTTGGTTTTTAAATGTGAGTTAGACACATGGTAAAAACTCAAGGCATGATATCTGCTCAGTTTAGTTGTCAAACTCTTGTTTTATCAGACTTTCTTCTGTTTGTTATGAATTTAAAAACATGAAATAATTACTCTTGGCAGCAATAATGAACTGGAGTCAAGCAAAGAGGCAGTTCAGTGGTTACACAGATGAGATCATGCACAGAATCGGGTTATTGTTCCATCCATCCGTTTGATCGGTTTGGTCGTGGATGGGTGGAAGAAAACCGCCTTGTGTCTGTGATGCTTGTAAAAGGAGAGCTCGGATTGATTTACTAGATATTAAAATGTAGATATGAAAGTACTGTACCCAGACAATTTTTGGAAGCAATACAGAGGAACACATGTTTTCTCCTAGCGTACAGTACTGCCCACCAGAATGAGCAGACTGTGCATAATAATCGTCACAGTGTGGTCGTAACTGAAGCTGTAGAGACAGTTCCACTTTGCACATGCATGTTTCATAATCTAAATACGTTTTTCTCCAGACTTGCCTGTCAGTGGTTTAAACGTTACAGTCTGCTAGACAACCTTTCACCCACATGTTTGACCATCACTTGGCCTACTCATCTCAAATGGTATATTTAGATACAGTCACACAGCGTCCACAGCCACATTGTGTAGTAATGAATTCAAAAGAAAAATGCAACTTAAGAACAGGGATGTAAAGAATAATTGTGTCCAACACTTTGATGGCTGTTTCCCACCAGTATTAATTCATGAAGGCTGATAACCAAATTGTTTCTTGGCTGCCAGTAAGCAATGTTTTGTTTGTGGGGACATTTGCAGTGTTTTGATTGGATTGTTTATTCCTTTGTATAAATCAGTGTCCATTAAAAAGAAATCTATTTTTGGCAGGATTAAAAAAAACACACATATATATATATCCATCTGAAAGGCACTTAGATCACATGACACCAAAGCTCAGGATACTAATATTCATTAAATATTATAAAACATGTCTGTGTGGAATTTGATCAAAAAGTCATTGAATCAATACCAAGTAAGTGCTTACTGTAGATGACGAGTAAGTCGTCAATACCTATCCAAGAAGACGCTGGAGGTGGATGACATCAACAGGCTGATTTTGTCTGAATGTCTGAATGTCAGGACGACGATTCGAGAAAAACAAACGTTAAAGTCGCTCCCCCACGCTCAAGTGGAGCGGTGAGATGAGGAGGATCTTCAGTTTTGTACAAAAACTGTTTGTAAATCACTGGTGTTGGTCGGCAGGTATAAAACTGTGTGTGCCATTTTCCTGGGCATGACACCACACTGTGCTGGTCAGGTTCTGATCAACTCCGCTCACAGCATCTTAGTTTAGTGGAAACACATAAGACGTCACGAGGACTTTGACGGATGAGAGCTTCAGCTCAAACTGTTGGATGTTTAGTCATCATCAACATACAGCCTTTACCCAACGCTTGTGTCATCCCTCCACATGTACTTCTTTGCAGACATGCACATGCTATAATAAGCTATGGATCGTTAACAGAGTTTTATTTTCCAATGTGTATTTAATAAACTTTGAGCGAATGCCAGCTTTTCTGTCTCTTCCTGCAGCCGTCACCAGCTGTTATTGGAGATGTTTATTGAAGATCATGCTGCGGCAGACAACTCTGTTTACTTGTCACCACGTGCTCTTTTGGTGTCACTTTACATTTTGGCCACAAGAGAGCATCAGCACACCAGAAAACAGCAGCAGCTTGTTGGCACGTTTTGATGCTACAGGTGCTTCATGAATAAAAACCCCCCAACAGATCAGACCGCAACCTTCTGCGTCTTTAGAATCTACAGTATGCCAGGAATATAGTCTGTAAAATGCCTGTGACTAATACCAGACACTACCTGGCGTGTCCGGGTGTGATGCACCATGACCATCTGCTGTTTCTGACTGAGGACAGGGTTAAAAAAAAAGTTCCTCTGTGATACCAGTGGCATGTTGCTGTGATGCAGCCATGAAGTATGCCAAGACTTTACCCTGGTATGATATTATATGACACAGTAAAACACAGAAACTTATTTCATTTTGATGGATATTCAAGTACTGCACGGTCTATTAACACAACAACACAACATTCTATTTTTATACATTAAATTAGGACTGCAATTGTAATTCAAATCACTGATATTAATAATTGAAGTATATAAATGAATACTGTATCAAGCGCCTGAGGGCACTAGCGAACAAAGAAAGTGTGGCTTCCTTTTTTTTCCTACTTCCTAAAATGAATTACACAGCCACAGTTAAAAAAAAAAAAAATCTAGATGTAGCTATTTCTAAGTGTTCGTCTTAAGCGTTCCACATCTATGACCTATGTGACAAAAATGAAACAGTTGAAGGGCAGCATAGTTTTGAAGTGGAACAAACAATCATCAGACTCTGTTCACTGATTTTAATTGATAAGCAAGTGTGTTGATGTGGGCAGTGGCTCAGAGGTCTGGCGGTGATTCTGATTGAGTTCTTACTTGACTTGACATTTCTTTTTGTTCATCTTTTACCTTTAAAGCAGCACTCGTGATTTTGTATCACATTTCCATAACTTTATGGGACTTGTAATGACAGATAAGAAAGAGAATAGTCAAGATCAAGAATATTTATAGTATAGTACTTTATGTCCCCCCACTCATTTTACCATTACGTCAAAATCTGAGGAAGTGTCCCCCGCTCTGTACAGTCAGAAAAATTCTGATTAAAGCACGTAAAGTAATGTGATGAACTATGCAAAGTCACACACACTATAACCTTCTTAAAGGTCAGTGTGTATCAAAATAGAGAACAGAAACCCGTTGAGAAGGAAGTGAAAAGTAGTTCATAATACACCAAAGAATTCAATAAACATGGGAAATGATGGCACAAACCAGTCGACAACATAAATGAAAATGACTTTATTTACATTAAAGTGCAGGCCGATTTTTAATCAGTCTATAATGCATAGCTCGTGTACAGAAGAAGAACACACGAAAATACTGTTTGCATTACCAAAACAAAAAACTGGAACAACATTTAAAAATGGCCGAGTACAAAAAACTAGCCATCATCATGAGAAATATCAGTGCAAATATGCTTCTTAAATTTCTACCAAACATAACCACACACCTTTACACACATGCCCTGCGTGGCTCTGAAGGATTTATTGCTTCCTTGTAGCGCTGCCTGGAATCTTTGAAATCATTTGGCAAGCTGAACAGAAGAATACAGTTTGTTTTGATTTAGTGCTCACTCTCTCTTTGCTTCCTGTTACTGCTGTAGGTCAAGCACACATGCTTCAGATAATGCGTTGTGTAGTGTAAACATACATGCATGAGATGCACGACAAAAAGCTCATCGCTTTGTATTGAGAGGATTCGTATTTTTAATGGCAAAGAATACGGTTGTCCTGCTGCTGAAGTCTCTCAAACACTCCGTATGGAATACACTGGTTCCACATCCTGTAAGGAGATGATGGGAAAAGAGAGCAACATGACATAACAGGGAAGGAAATTCAAAACAATGGCTAGTTAGGATATGATTATCGTTGCCATTCAACACACACACACACACACACACACACAGATTGCAGGTGCAAATGAGGCTTTCTCACCTCAAAGTTTTCATTCTTTTACAGTTTCTCAGACTGACTCCCAGGCTCTGTGCTCCAACATCTGTGAGCTTGTTATACTTCACGCTGTCAAACAGAAACAGTTTACACTTTCAACGCGTACTACTGATAGTGACAAATCAACGTAAAACATATTTTTGTCAACATATTAGTCACCATAAACCAATACATCAGCTGATCAACATTTCACTGCTTCCTCTTTTTACGTGTGTGGGTGTGTGTGTGTGTGTGTGTGATTTGTCTGTCTATGGTCCAAATGATATATAGTACAAAATAGTGATAACACAGTATATTTTCTTATTAATCAAATAAACAGACAGGTATTATGTAAGATATTTCTTGCTGGGGTACAAATAGGGTCAGGTGAGTGCAACATGTTATACAGCAGGCATAAATACACACAGAAAAAAAAATAGAGAGATATATATGAAGTCTTACTCAAGATCAGTGAGGGAGGCCACATGTGGCAGGACAGCTGCTAAACTCTCTGCCCCTTCGTCAGAAATCACATTACTGTAAAGGCTGGAAAAAACAAAGGGGAGGAAAGGGGAAGCGAAAACGTGTGGGTTTACTGTGGTTCATTTTGGTTGTGAGCTATATCATTGTAGCTATAAATATGTGTGCACATTATATACCTTAAACAGTGCAGTTTGGGCAGACCCTTCAGTGTGGTTGCCAGTTTTTTCACCCCCTTGTTTCCTATGCAGTTCTGTGACAGACTAGAAACCAGAAGGAAACATACAAATCTTACTTTTTTGATGATTTGCTATGTAGTGTGAGTTCAAATGTAAACCCAACCACTGAAGCGATTAAGAAAGGAACATTTTGCACTTACTTGAGTACCTCCAGGAAACACAGTGAGGCTAAAGCATCAGCCAGCTTCTCTGCTCCTTTGTCCCCTATCTTACTGTTCTCTAGACTGAAGGAGGAGAATGAGAAAGCTGCTGTCAGACTCTAGAAACGAGTATAAACAAAGATTGATCCACTGAGTGATGACAAGAGGTAAAGGTGTGCATATTTACTCTAAGTGCTGTAGGTTGTGTAGACCTGGCAGGAGCTCCCACAGCCTCGGAAGAGCAAGGGGACCATTCTCTGGACCAAGCCTATAGGGGTAAGATAATGCCATTATCATCATCCTCATCATCGTTATCATCATCATCATAATTCAAATGGCAGAGCTACTCACTCAAACTCCAGCTTGTGCAGCTCTTTGACAGCTGGTACTCCCTCTGCCAAGATGGAATCTAATTGGCTGGGGCTACAAGTAAACACAACACACAGTTCAGCAAGCAGACACATATAATTTGTACGTTGAGTGAATCTGAAAGAATGTCCGGTATTATTACCTGTCTGACAGCCTCTTGTGCGTATGGATGTTCACCAGCTTCGCCAGGTGCTCTATGTGACACACCTGTGTGGCTTTTAGGGGGTGAATCTTGAGTTTGGACACCGCCCGTTGTCGGAGCCCCTCGTCGTCACCTTGCTCCAGCTGCTCCCATAAGGAGATGACATCAGCAATGCATGCCCTAAAAGACACCCAAGAGTTGACACACTGGAAAACAAGGTTTGTCTCTGTTGTGAGAGTAAAGGCTTGTAGGATGAGGACTAGTCGATGTTTGGTAACACTGGCTGAGATAGCTGGAGTGTAAACCTCCCTAAATCAAATAAAGAGTAGGGCAGTGCCGCTAACATTGGCTTTGATTCTGACAACATCCAGGATTAGCTTCCACAAAGTGGGGGAAATACTTCACATTAGATGTTCTAGTCAAGAATGAGGCTTTTACTTTTACTTTTACTTTCTTATGATCTTACAAAGCTAGTTAATTATTGACTTTTTGCCCTTGGAAGTTAAGTAGGCTAGTTAGCCTGACATAAAAACAAATACATGAAAACAAATAGACAATTAAATTTACTGTTGTGGTTTGGCAAGTTTACAAAAACACACCACCATACTACAGTGCCATAAAGATCAGAATGTGGAGCTATCCAGTGCTTGACCGAACAGGCCTGCCTTTCATAGTGGTACTACGGTATGATTGGCCAATCACTGTCTAGGGGAAATGTGGATTGTGTACCTGTATGTATTGAGGTTGTTGAGTCCCACCAAAGCTCTGAGTCCAGAGATCTGTATCCCAGAATCCTCCAGATCCAAACAAAAGCTCCTACCCTCAGTTCCACCCCTTTCAAGAACGTTCTGCACAGCGAAAACGTCCGCTGGGTTTAGTGGAACTCCACGAAATGTGAGGACTTCTGGGAGATTTGATGCCAGGTGACCAAATAGCTCTGTGCTGCCGCTGTTTCTGCTACCATCACCATGTGTGGAACTTGCCTCATAAACATAGTGACAGGCCTCCAGGACCTGGGCAGGGCTTAGGTCACCGTATGAAAGACCTTCAAGGTGCTTTGTTACTAAAGTCCGCTTGCCAACCACCATATCTCTAAAGGCAGTCGCTGTGTGTGAGTGAAGCCTCTGCAGCTCTCTCCTGTTGTGGAAAAGAAGCCCGACCGCAAATCGTTGAGTGAGCTCAAGCTCCTCCCTTTGAGGGCGCCGACGTGCCTTTGGGCCTGACTGGAAAGGAAGGGTCTGAAGGAAGGTGCGATCTGAAACAGTCCTGGGGAAAAAGGAAATGAGAAATAATTAAGGAAATCAAGACAACAGGGAACTGAATGTGAAGATAGGATGAATCAACCATTTATCCATATTAGGATAAAGGACAGAGGAACTATTTTCTTCTGATAAATCAAGTGACTTTTACCTTGACAAAGACAAATGGACCCCTGCCAAGTAACTCTGAAGGAAAGGGTTGGCCCACAACATGATGTTGTCATCACGAGCATAGGCGTTTCCACTGTCTTCTTTCACTTCTCTTCTAATGTCCTCTTTGTCCCCTCTTCCTCCTCCCTTTGTCTCACCACTCAAGACAACTTGCCTCCTCAGGTGGTAGGAGGTAAAAAGCCCTGTCCTGTAGCCAAATTCCTTGAGTTTGGCAGATGTGATCCGCCCCGTGAGGAGGATGGAGGAATTTGCTTTGACACACTCCCAGGCCAAAGAACTCAGCTGGGAAAGCAACTCTCTCTGCTGTGTTCTATCTACTTCCTCAGTAACACTCTCCATCTCCTCTTGGTCCACTTCATCTTCCTCTTTCTCCTGCTTTTTCGCCCTCCTTGCTCTTTGGGGACGAGTGTGAACCTGCGCCCTGGACTTTGTCTGAGTTTTTCTTTGACACCTCTTCACTTTAGAACTACTTGAGATTCGGGTCTGGGTCTCTTCTCCAGATTCCACGGGTATTTCCGTTTGAGGTTCAGCCTCAGTTGAGTGTGCGGTTTTATTGTCCATTTCCATTTTCAGACGAAGCACTTGATGGCAGAGTCCGGTTAAAGTTCTCGGTAGGACCTCCAAACCTTTGGACTCTTCTAAAAGCCAGCAGACCAACTGACATATTCCAGGGTTCCAGCACAGGAGATGTAGGTAGCTGCAGTTTTTTAGGCAGTCCAAAGCGGATGCTCTGAGGGCAGGATCTGTGACGTACTGGGACAGATATGTCTCTATGTCTGTCGGGGTGAAGCCACACATCTCCAAAAAGCTGTCCGTCCGCCGGAGTAGCTGGCTGGCAGTACCTCTTGGTCTGGTAGAAAGCAAAAGAGTGCAGCCTGGAAGGAGGATTCTCTGAAGGATGGCAGAGTATAACTGCCTTACTGTGTATGTCTGTGCTTTGCTGTCTCTCTGCAATGATGTTATCAAGTCTTTTTCTTGAGTTTGGAGTAGAGATTCATAGTCACGCAACTCATCAAACCCATCAAAAATGATGAGCACACGCTTAGGGGCTGCAAGGATTTGAGCGAACACTGCCTCTGGATCCAAACAGGGAGGAACAAAGGAGGAGACGTTTAATAGGAGGGACTGAAGGCTAAAGGTCGACTCCATTAACGTGAGTGCTTTGCCGTCTAGTAAGAAGACAAAATCAAACTGTGGAATGCAGTCTCTGGACCAGTCAAGACACAGCTTCCTGATCAGGGTAGTCTTTCCCATGCCAGCATTGCCAAGTAGCAGTATGTAGCGTTTGGGTTTGTCTCCATTTGAGCCATCGAAGATCTAAATGGAAAAAGATAAACATACAGTGATTTCACTACTCATATAAACTAATCAAAACGTTGAGCTTTATAGTATGTTCAAAAATGTCCATGTTAGTAGATGATAACTGTTTTTCGATCCATTCAAAGTTAAACTTACTTGGCTTGGTCGCAACAAGCTCTTTTGCCGATCTGTATCTCCCATGATAACTAGCTCTTTGTCCAGGACTTTGTTTGTGGTTTTTGCAGTGCGAAGTATTTCCCTCTGGCTCACTTGCACATCGACGTGATGAGAGGTCAGGCTAAGGTTTGCCTCCAGATCCTGACACATACGTGCTTTGGCTTCCTGTATGTAGTCCTTTACCCCTTCTGAAAAACAACCACAGATAAATACCAAACTGCTATTCCACAGAGCATGATTTGTACTGTCAGGAAATTATATCAAAAAACAAGAGAGATGAAAAAGCATGTGGTAACTTACGTGGAATATCAGGGACAGTGGGAGACTGAGGAAGAGGTGATTCCTTACATGCAGACATCACTGAAATGCAACGTGTCATGATATTTGTAACGTGGCAACAACTCTACAGGATCATTTCTGCACATGGAGCGAGAAGTGACATACTCTCATACTAATACTCACCATTGCTGGGGGAGACGGGTGAGGTACAAGGGGGAGACATGGCTTTGCTAGCAGTGTCTGACAGAGACCCTGGTGGGGATGAGCTTGCTTGAACTGGCACTAGTGCACCGTCCACTAGAAACACAAGAAGAGAAAAATGAAGAGCCTGCATTCACATGTAGAGCAGTTTGTGAAGAGAGTGATTGCCATGTTGCTGCTTAAAGGAGAACCAAAACTGTAAATGTGGAACCTCTGCATACATGTACATGAAGTAGAGTCAGTAAACAAACATGTACATGCATGCACATCCAAGAAGTGGTTTTGACTCACCTGGGGAGAGGGGAGGCACTTGACGTTTGCAGGATGGTGAGGGAGCAGGAACTATATCAGAAATAGAGATTATAGGTATTATTCCAGGTATGTGTTGCATAATAACTAAGCACAGATGGCCCTGCATTGCTGTCAGTGGCAGCCATATTTAATACAACCAGAGTTGAAAGAGGGGGAAGGGGTGGGAGCTTCAAGACAAGAGGGTCAAGGACTGATGTCTTTTCGTTATGCCATGCATGCTTATTTCCTCCAAAGGCAGCACAGGATTCAAATTTTCATCTAAATGAATACATCCAGATATGTTGCATTTGCAACCCAACGTAACCGGATACTTTACTCACCTAATATGTAAGTAGGCGAAGCAGCTGAATTGGGGAGTGGGAGTCTAATAACCGGAGGTGAGAGCCTCAGCGTCTGAACAACCTTATATCCTGTAGTCTCTGGAATGGTAATAAACTGGATGGAGGGAGGAAGATGAAAGATTCTTTGTGGAGTGGTGGGGAGGCTCGCTCCCTCTGCTAGACTCGGCTCTGATACTGTATCAGTGCCTGCAAAAAAAAAAAAAGCAACAACCTTATTATTCTCTGGCTCCATGTTTTGTTAACCTTGAACATATCAACAAGGAAATAAAAAGGACGGCAAGGGAAAAAAAAATATCAAGCTGACAGTTTACTTCCCGATGACATAGTAAGGGGATTTAATGCCAAAGATTTCATCACTTGAATGAGAGATATTTGTTGACTTGAAAAACGTAGCTCATTGACCAACAGTTACACACATGGCTTACAACTGTGTACTATAAAGTATCAACAGCAGTTTTTTTTTTTTTTTTTTAGCTTATGGTTCTTTTAACTGTACTCGGTTATCTAAAAAGCTGATCTGGTGGAAGTCAAGTGAGGTGAGGCTTCTTCTTTTTGCTCATCAGAATGATCTATTTTCTCACAAACTCAAAATCTAACTTCCTCTTTCTTGGTGTTGGTTAGCTCAGTTGGTAGAGCATCCGTCCCGTGTACAAAGGCTCAGTACTTGCCGCAGCGGCCCAGGGTGCGAATCCGACCTGTGGCCCTTTGCTGCATGTCATTCCCCATCTCTCTCTCTCTCCCCACATTCCTGTCACTCTTCAGCTGTCTCTGTCAAATAAAGCTTAAAAAAGCCAAAAATATATATATATCTATATATATAAAAACCCAAAACTTCCTGTTTCTCTCTTGTTTTCCATCCACGAAGGAACCAAGTCAAGCATAGCTAATCAACAGATCTTTTTCTTGTCCGTAAACTAATCTGATGTGCTCATGTTACACCTCTCTGTTTTGTTAATGTGCCATTTTGCAGTAACACTGACACAAACGTCATCGTTACTTTCTTCCAGCCCTTTAATGTCTGTATTACCTGAATTACTGTTTCTTACCACTGACACAAATACATTTTTGTTATTACCTTACTTTAAATGTGGAACCTATAGTGTCTATATGTTCCCCTAAGGATCAATTCACAGAAGGAACCTTGGAAACTTACGGTGGTTGATAACTGGCTCAGCCTGTCGCTCTTTGGGTTTTGGTCGACCTGCAAAAGTTGAAGAACCAACATTACAACAAACTAAAAAGCACTGGGTAAAAAATTGGCCAGAATGGGGGAACACGATACTTCATTAATTTTACCCAGGACCAGAAAAACAACCAACAGAAGGCTCGTTTTGGTCCATTAATCCAACTGTAATATAAATTTAACACCAACAAAAGGTATAGTTCAGCATCGGTCATATATTGGCACCACATTTTAGCCCAGTAAGCCAGAAAAGAACCTCATTCTGAGCATTATATTTAGACCAAAAGGTGATTGAGTGCTTCTTTGGAACAACCTTTCTATGGAGCTTGTTATGTGCATCTGTGCACCTTTATTTTTTATTAAGTTTGAGCTCCATGACCACAAAAAACAAAACAGTAACACAATAAATGCATTTCAATAATCTGTTCCAAAATGTTATAAACTTTCTTTTTCATAGTTATTCAGGGCTGAGGTGAAAAACTGGTTATTGCGTGCACCTGGACTCCTGCTGTATAAAACATTAGCTGTGGTAGATTACATATTTGACACTGTCCCATATTTGGTGCCAAATAGTTCAACAGATCAAACCAACAGTCTGAGTAGGTCACCTGCTGTTCTTTGCCTTTTTGGCGTGTTCTCATCAGTGCACCGCTGTGAACGTGGAGCTGAAATGGAAAAATATAGAACATGTAAACCTGCTACACAAACAACGTTAAACAGATGCATGAGTTCAGACTTGCAGAAAAGCTGAAGCTGAAATATTCTGAAGTTGTGTATGACAAAGAGATGATCAGGTTCTGGTAGTAGGTTCTGGTTATCTACCTCTGGTTCTTTTCCTTCTGTTATTTACTTTGTCCGTTACTTTGTCCTCTTGTCCCTGCTGGTTGCTGTCTGGGTTGGGTAACTCTGTTGGCATGGGAACGTCACCTGAAGTGCATGAAAGAGGAAGTAAAAGTAACCAGACATGGTTGTTATTCTCATACATTTCAGCACTGAACTGAAAATCTTGGCACTGAAGCATGTTTCTCCAAACATCTTGAAGAAAAAGGAAATGACACACAGGGTGAAGCTTCACTTTCTTAACTCTTTAGCTTTGGTGGCATTGGCTGTGTGTTCCCTTCTACTAACCTGCTGCTAACCCAGCATGTATAAAAGTAATGAATTTTGCATTTGCGTTTTTGCATTTGCATGTTCTCTCCCACTTCCTCTCACAGTCCAAAGACATGCAGTTAACAGGTTAGCTGATCTGGGATAGACCCTGACAAGGATAAGTGGTTACAGAAAATGGATGGATGTTTAATTTATTTACCAAAAAGTCATTAATTGACAAAAAAATCTTTGGGGTCTTGTTTTAGCTTGTTTTAACATTGGAGAGGCCTAACAGCTGTTATGGAAAATAATGATGTAGGTAACTTCTCCCACCTTACACTTCTCAGGGTCATTTGTAAAGATTAGATCTGTTCGGCGGGGGTTCACATCTGTCTACGTTGTTATTGACATGTGGTTGGCTCAGGACGTTCGCTCTGCCTGTAATAGTCAGTCAAATGTCCTTCTTTTCCCACACCTTGATATATTAGAGTTGCAAGGCTTTGTTGTGTTACAGTTCGTATTGTCTAAAGTATGTTTATAACGTTAAACCTGTTAAACCTGTTATGTTAGCAACATCAAGCGATCATGCTGTCACCTCCACCTCTTGTTTAGTTTTTATTTTGTGGGTAACTAAATCTTATACTCTGTGTTGGCTATTTATATTAAATATATATATTGTATTCAGTCTCTTGTGTGTTTATATGTAAATTGGCTGCTGCGATGCAAGGGAGGCGCCACCTTAGATCTTGCCTAGGGCGCTAAATTGTTTAGGGCCGGGACTGATCTAACTAATAAACGTTCTTAATCTATATGTTTCAGTGTGTCTGTATATTATTCGTGCACTGTCCGTTGTGTATGAACATGTCTGTTTTTAAGTTTCAGCCCTATTATTTTTCTCCTTTATTGGCTGTCTGTTGTCAGCAGCTGCAAAATGAAAAGTGGAGATCCTTACTGCAGGTGAGGTCCTCCTCACAGTTAAACCATGGGTCGCCAAAGAGCACATCTGGATCTAGATAAGAATACGCACAGGGAGAATTAAACAATCGATCACCTTTGTTATTGCTGCGTTATTACACACTGTATACTGTTAATTAATTAAGATGTCTGCAGAGGTTTTTGTCGCTTACCTATCGTCTTGAGGTAATCTTCACCTAAGCATTGATCTGAAACACAAATAACGAGCGTTATCAGACAAAACAACAACAGCTCGCCTTCCAGTTTTCAGCCATGTTTTCCAATGAACTATTCTAATTCATTCGCCAATCACTGAAGGTTCATGTGTGCTTCTGTGGCTACTTTTCTAAATTCAAGTCTCAGTTATGATATTTATAATATATTATGACAAGAGGCTACAACAGGGGAAAGCGTCCAAGTTCAGAGGAGAAGAGGAGGAGCACAACAAGAGGAGCCCTCATCAAGAGTCTTACAGGAAATCTGGCCTACTTTGTTGTCCCTGAAACAGACTCAGACATTCAACTACAACTGTCACAATAAATGTGTGTAGTACAAAAGGCAAAGTTGCAAAGTAGTTGTGATTACATCTGTAGGTGTACTTGTCAACTTTAATGAATAAATATCACTCATGTTTAAATATCCTCCTCCTCTTAAACCAGCACATATCCCAAACCAACTTTTCACTGTCTCTGGTCTTCAAATAAAAAATGTCCAGTAAATAACCGATTTGAATATTTCATCAATCAATTCAATTAATGCAATTATAACTTCAGACATCAAATTAAAGTTTATCTCTGACATGCTAGTCTGTCTTTTTTTTTTTTGACCATTGTTGGTGGTAATCCTAATGCAATGCTTTATCAGTATATCTTGACAGTGTATCGTGAGTTTAGTTTCACCCACCCACTCATTTAGCAAGTTCTGCTTCATATTTAAGACATCACGGGACAAAGGCATCACACATCTTAGTCTACTGAGATTTCATATCATATATGGGCTTAACCAGTCACCAAAGTCAGATATTTTCCCAGTTAACACCCCCTATGACAGATAATTCAAACTCAAACAATACTAACCTAGTAGGTCGTCGAACTCAGGGTAGTTAAACAGGACCTGATCCAATTCCTGCATCTTGCCACCTGCTGACACACAAAAATGAAGTGAAGAAAAGTAATATTTATGTATGAGGGCCGAAAGCATCACATTGACTGAGCACCGGATTGAACTGATTGCAACATCTTGACCTGCGTGCATGATTAGCAGTCGCGAGTGTCACTGCAACCAAAACCACAACACATTTTTTTGCTCTTGTCCTATTTCATCTCAAAGCACGTTCACACAGAAAAATAAAACAAGCTGTGACGAAATGAATGATCTATGACAATAATGCTTTGCAATACAAACTGTGCTATATTAAGAAAGGCATGTTCCAAGATCAAAACTGACATAATGTCGGGTACTGTTGAGGTCACGCTCCTCACAACACCACCGGATGGATCACTTACAGAAATACATTTATTTTTACTGTACAAATCCATTTAACTGTTCTGCTTTTTGAACAGGTTAGATCAATATACGTACCATAACGGATACTAATACCTTGTCAGGATACAACTGGTTCTGCAGACTGCAGCGTCTTGGTAGCGGAGAGGTGACTTGACTTGATTTGTTCATAAAAAACTGATTTGCCTGAGACTTGAGCCAAATCACATGTCCGGTTTCTATGACGCAAACTACAGTACCCTTTCACATCATCCGTGTGTTCATTCATGTAGAACCATTTTGCCTTACACAATCTACACATGTTATCTAAACTCAAAGAAGACTAACCCGGTAGTTCTCCAAAGCCAGGAAACATGAATGGGTCTTCATCCACTTGCTGCATCTTGGCACCTGATAACACACACACATAAAATTTAAACTTTACCCAGGTGGCTATCGAATTATGGTTCTACTATTTATTCCCAAGAAAAGTCCAGCTGCTGATCATCAGGTGCAGAAAAAACAAACTTTGTTATCAAAGCCAAAGATTTTCTTAAGCAACATTATGTAACTTTTCTACTGTAAAATGAGAAGCTACACCATGATTGTTGATGTTCTTGCACTATGTAACTCTGCGTATGATCTTAAATGACCGTCACACACCACCAGCTAAGCCCTTGAAGAGACAGAGCAGACTTCTCGAGGAAGCTCGGGTCCAGCATGATGCTGCAAATGTCTCAGCGGTCTGTTGTTGCAAGAGCTGTCTTCTGTGCAGCCATCTATTGTGGCGTCAGAGCCAGCGACACAGAGCAGTTTGATTCGGTGAGTCTTGTAGCTCATTGCAAAAAAGGACTCTCCTCTGTGCATCTATTTCACTGATTTTGGTGAAAGTGAATCATATTTTATGACGATGTTATGTTTTCTGGCTTTTCTATCTGAAGTCCTCTGGCTGCTCCACCTCACCTCTCAGTTTCTTCAGTAAACAAACAGCTGCAACACTGTAGCTTCTGTTAACTTATGTTAGCTCTCTTTGTCAGGCTGCCTAGGCCGGGAGCTCAGGACACGGTCGGAGAGTTAGTGTTTTGGATGGCAAGAGGATGGTATAAGAAGCCCAGAAGAGAAAAAGAGAGATTGACTGAACAAAAGTAAATGTGGTGAGAGCTTGGTGAAATTAAAAGCTTAAAGACAGACGCTGAGCTGGGCCTTTTGCTGTTGGACATGTGAGTATTATTAGCCGGTTGCTATGTCTTGTGTTTCTTGACTCACTAGTTTTCAATCATTAATAATGTAATCATAACAAACGCACGTGTACAGCTGTCCTTATTGACCACAGCAGTATGATACGCTCAAACTTGGGGGTGCTAAATGACAACAAATCCCGATTCATAACTAACATAATGTTGCTTTAAGATGTCAGCGACAGAAAAAAAAGAAAATCACATTTTTGATGCCAATAATTTATACTCACTCACAAACAAAATGAAAACAGTTTCCCTGTCTCTAGCTTGTATTGAGGTATGTGTGTGCATGTTTCCTGTCTGTGAGGTGAGTGTGGTGAGGATTTGATGTGTGTTTGTAGGTTTGCCCTTCAGAGATGCAGAAACAGTATGGCATATAGCATAGCATATAGTTCTGTATATGGGGCTCATTGTAATGTTGGTCATGTTAATGGACATTAAACAGTACACCCAACAGTACATTTTATTTTGTAATATTTTATTTTATTCACTTGTGTCTCCTTTTTTTACATTAGCAGCTGGTTTTTGATCACGTAAATCTGTGGTGCAGTTCATACAGGCACTGTGGAAAACAGGGGCCCTTTTAAGTGACACAGGAAGACTGTGCACGACCGTGCACAGAAGATGTAAACACAGTGTGCAGCATCGTGCTGATGCGCTTGCTTGCTTTGGGATCAAGACTACACCATGAACTGCAACATCTAGTTCAGCCTTTGTCACATCACCCTCCCTCATTTTCTACTTTCTCTTTAGTGGCCCTATTGAATCAAAAAGTATAAAAATGTAGGCAAATGTAAAGTATAAAATGCCAAAAAGCAACAATAATACAAATACAATATAAAAGAATGTAAAAGTAGCTATTCAGGAAGATCAGGGAGGGAAGCAGAGGAAATGATGATGATGGAAAAGAGGGGAGAGGTTGTGCCAGTCATGCTACAAATCCTACTGGTACCATTATGTTGTATACTCCCGAGATTTAAAGTGAAACTAAGGCACCACACAAACAAGACTGACATGAAACAATGGCTAAATTTGGTATTCAAATCAGCACTGACAAGGAAAGCTACGAAGAAAGGAAACTGGAATGATTGGTTGATTTCGTATTTATGATCTAGCATCAGCTAGAGGAGAAGCTACAATATTTGAATGGGAACAAACTTTACACGCAGCCTACAATAAACAATTCATCATGTTCAATACGGACACAATACATGGAGAAGTGCACATTTCTTATGTTTTTACATAATGTGTAACTCTGTAACGGGTGATAAAAGTGGACTGTCACTTTAATTCTGATGTAGATTGTTTTAAAGATGAAGGCTGTCCCTGATTTCGACCACCATCAGTCTGTCTGTCTCATCCTGGACACATCCTGTAGGTTACATAATGGAAACATGGATCGTTGGAAGTATTTTTCTTCCTTCTTTCTCTCCATCAGTTTAACTTTAAAGTAAAAGCCAAGCTAACACGGGACCCGATATCAATATTGTGTTTTGTAAATGAAAGTTTGAGATGATGTGAAAGTGTTAACCACATGACACTTAAACCTTTGTGTGTGTGAATGTGAATCTTGTTACTCACAAACCTGAACCTCTAAAGTAGTCAGCTTATGCAGAATTACATAATTTATAATAATAAAAACTAACAAACTAACTAACAAAGATAAGGTTGTTGACTTTGTACGGAGCAAAGTCGCTCTACAATGGCAACACATCTGTGGACTGCTGGCTTGCCATCATAGAGCGGCAGTGCGATCACCATAGACGACCAGTGCAAAGTTGCCAACCTTATCTTTATTAGTTATTTTGCAATCAGTTTTTATTATTATATATTATTTAATTTTGCATAAGCTAACTACTTTAAACGGTCCATTGCATTTACATCCCTTTCCGACAGCTCATTACAGTTTGAATATTACCCACATTCGAACAGATGTTCTGACTGCCTACAATGTGGCTTTACGCCCTACAGGCGCCCTACTCAGAAGCAACGTTGACTAGCTCCTTTGAACCACACAGGATGTCACAGGGTCTTTACAACGAGCAGTTTCTGATGTCAGGTGACCTTTGGGGGGATTTTACAGCCAACTTTTCTCTCTTTTCGGGGGTCATTATATCTCAAGCTGCAGAAGTAGCTCAGTAAGAAACCATCAAATTGTTGGTGCTGCTGATAAGGTAAGGGGACAACACGAAGTAGAGAGACTGTCCGCCGCATGTTTGGTACCCTCTGGAATGCCTCCTCACCCTCTGTTCGAAGCCCAAAATGCATATTTTACAAGTATTTACATATATAGACACACACACACACACACAAAGGGCACATACACATGTAAATGTGGAGATGTGGTGGAGTGATGGGCAGCCATATAATGGCGCCCTGGGAGCAGTTAGAGGTTTGATACCTTGCTCAGGAGGTGAACAGGCACCTCTCCAGCTACCACTTTGGTCCATGCTGGACTTGAAATAGGGTCGCCCACTAGTCCCAGAACCAAGAGCTACTGCTGCCCCTTTCGGCCTCTCGGGTCAGATTAGAGTAAACCAGACAACAGAGAGAAAAACTCATCGGATCTCTGACTCAGAGCCAGAACAAAGACCTGCTGTGGACTTTAATCTCTGACCTACAGTAGGTGGAATTTGTGCATGAATCAAAAGTTTTGCCACACTATCAAAAGTTTGTTTTTTCCTGTTACACCAAGATTTATTGTCTGCGCATGTGATATAGGTTAAAGGCGGAGATAATGCAACGGTTTTTCACGCTATTTCAGTACATTACAAAAGAAACAGGAATGAGATGTTCTGCCGCCTTACACTGTAACACACCCAAAAAATGCCTGAGCTATGAGCTATGAACATTAACTACACAACATAATTACAACACAATAGTGACACAATGGTGACAATACGTTCATCAATAAAAACAAACGCACATCGCCAGGATGAGAAAAGCTGCAAGAAAACAAAAAAAAAGTTTTAAAAATTGCTCAATTTAAATCAGACTGAAAGTTCATGCTGCTGCCAGACACACACCTACACACCTACGCGCGTCGACGCTGTGCATGTGTCTGTTTGGGTTTGACAATGAATCACTTTCTTTTTACCCCCGAAAGTCCCTACAAACCCAAAGCATCCCCTGACAACAATAAGATGAGATCACCCCTAGATTCACTCTTGATGCACCATTTTACGCATGGGGGGAGGGGTGGGGGGCTTTTACTCGGCTCGTAATGGCTCGATCTTTTTTTTTTTTTTTTTAATCTACATAAATTACAAAATAAACATACAGACCGGACAATCAAACTTATACTAACCGTTTTGGGCTTAAATAAGGTGATGCAGAAAATTGCGCACAAAATGATGCATTTAAAAAAAAAATGCGCTTCAATGTTGAATATCTAACTATGAAACTAATGGGAAAAACGTTGCATAATAAGCAAAACAACACAAAATCATTACAATGTAGCTTAAATAAATTGAAGAAGTACATATGAGGGCAGAGCTCCCCGACATCTTTTCCTATCCATGCTTGCGCACTTTGGATAAACGCGCCTAAACCACCAAGATCAGAGCCAGGATTAAAAATTTACCTGCCGGGAGGACCTCACTGGATGATGCTCTGGTCCTGCTGTATATTTCGGGATAAATCTCCACCTGTGGTAAGTACATTAATCGCTGTATATATCCTCGGGTGACCTATGAGTGCGCACTTGCGCACTACTGTGCCTTCACGCTCTGAGAATAAATTTGCCTTTACTTTCACTTTGTTGCACTGGCAGTAGCACAAAACGGGCACAACCGATGGCGAATTAACTGTAGTTTCGGTTCAAGCCTTCAAAAATAATCAGACAGAAACTGTAAATAACCTCCAAAATCTCAGTTATCTAAGGATATTATCATCATTATTATTAGCTCATGTCACTTTCCCTCTTTTCCATCATTTTCCTGTATGTCTAAGGCCCCCTTTCTTTCCTATCCAGAGTACACCTGGACAGAAATGATCTTTTGCTTTTAGATCACTTTTCTCCCAGCAAGGTGCCTTCAGCTGTCCTTGTATGGTTTATATTCCAAATATTACGTCGCACAGGTCAACTGTGTGAGTGGTTGTTTGTCTCTGTGTGCCCTGCGATGAGCTGGGCGACTTGTCTAAGGTGTACCCCCAAAAGTCAGCTGGGATAGGCTGGATGATGGGTCTATGCTCATCTTGCTTTAAAATAGCCCCTCATACCACAACCACAACCACACACCCAAACACACACACACACACACTCTGAACAAGGAAACATAGGGAGTTTTATACTGGAAAGCACCTGCTCTACCTGTTTATTAACACCAATCAGATCATTATGCAGCATGCCACTGCACACATGCCATTTATACCAGTAAGATGTCAGGAAGTGTGAGAGAGCACAGGCGAAGTGAGGGGCAGAGGAAGCAATGCAGGTCTGCATAACGTGACGCCTTGATTGAGCTGTGATTTGGATGCCGCAACAAGATAAACTGAACAAGTCTACACCAAGCTCTGCCCTTGTAATTAAGCCCTATCACGATACTCTTCACAGAGCTTGAATCATTTCAGGCAAACAATCTTACTCTCTGATAAACCTTAATGTTATTTACACTGATAGCGGATGTCCCACTTACCCTCAACTTGCATATCAAAATGTTTAACCCTTGAAACCCCGTGTCTGTCTGTCTGTCTGTCTGTCTGTCTGTCTGTCTGTCTGGGCATTTCTCACTAGTTTTTACAAACCAAACAATCAACCGTTTAATGGAGAAAATATTCAGCAGATCAATCCATAATGATAATAGTCATTGATCGCAGTGTATACTGAACTGTTAAAGGACCATTGCGTAGGCCTAACAACAAGGCAACTGAATACCCCTCACCTCACATTTCCCCTTTAAGTTTGTAGGAGACTTTACACTGGCAAGGTAACTTGTGAAAAGCCCTGTCTAGAGCCAGTGTTTGTTTTTTAACTTTGACTTAAGAGAGTATTTTTTTTATTATTATTATTATTATTATTATTATTATTATTATTATTATTATTTTAGTATTTTTTAGTATTTTTAGTATTTCATATTAGCACTATTAGTACTTTTACTCCTACTACTAATACTAGGATCCAAATACTTTCTCCACCATGTATGTGCATTGGGAATAACTCAAAGCGAAACTGAAAGTAAGGCACACCCTAACCACCAAACCCTGCCCAAACAATAACCAAAAATACATCGGACAAAACTAGTTTATGAAGCAGACGTTCATTTTGTGACATTTGGTCGGAAGCACCAAAAGGAAAACGGAAAGCACCTGGAGATCTCTGCCAGTGAAAGAAGTTTCTTACAGGTTGTATGGTGATGTTGATGCCCGTACAACAATAAAATCAAGCCTTTGATGTATTTCTATAACCTCAGACAGACTGTGTAGAAAGAACAGAACACAAAGAGACAAAGAGTGATGATTGAGTGGAAACTCACCCCATTGTGAATCCTCCTTTTCCTCATCCCTTCTGCTGCTCTCATGGGAGTCTGTTATGCCATCAGTGCTGCAGGTTTTTGCAGTCCAGAAAACATCTGTTCCATCGTCTGGAACACTTAATGTCATGCTATGATCAGTGTTGGAATAAAATGAGTTATCTTGTGCGTTACCGTGAATGTCATTTGGTGTACAAGAAGAAAATAAATGTGCAATATCATCTGCAAATCCTGGAAAGCCACACTGTACGTTTCCCATCAAACTGAGCAGGTCCTCACTTGTGTTTGCCATTTTGTCCGTCATCCATGTGTTGTTGTTCGTGTCTGTCGCCGCACAGGCCTCAACAGGTGAGCCATATTTTGCTGCTCCTGCATCATCGAAATGATCCATGTTCAATCCCATGGTCACCACACTCTCATATGCAGGGAAAGAGAGGCCTTTTGGTGTGTCATCGGCTTCTTCTTCATCCAGCGTGAAGTTTGGCAACGTAAGTCCTGTGTCTGTGCAGTTAAAGCTGTCAGAATACAAATTTAGTGTCCTGCAAGCAGTGGCAAGCTCTGTTTCCTCATCCATGTTCAAACCACTGCATTGTGTTCCACCGTCTGTCACTGTGTTTTCACACCCGGCAGTCATAGAAGAAACCAGGGGGAGCAGCATCATCTGTCCTCTGTCCCAGTGTTGCCACAGAGGCACAGCTATCCTCCTAGCTGCCTCCTCTACCTGCTCTAACCACTCCTTCTCATCCTCTGAATTCCCCTTATTTGCTCTTTCATTATCACTTACTTGCTTCTGCATTGATTCTGCACTTCTCAGCAGTTCTGTTATTTCATCATAGAATCCTAGACTGCATTGGTAGTCACATATCAGTGGTGTAGGACAGAGCCTGTGATTCAGGTGGTGTTGATCCATCACTGGTGGACTGGTGGACCACGCACTGCTATGTTCATCAGCAACAGATTCTCGGCACACCTGAGTGAGTTGACCTTGGCTGAAGTGCCGGTGGGTGGTTGATCCGAGAGAATACATCTGATCAGATCCTGGTTTACATGCCGATTCCTTGCCAACTTGCTCAGGTGTCATCCCCCTGGTAAGTCCGTGCAAAGTGAGGCTCTTGCTGTAGGCCTCCGAGATGATCCGCTCTTCCACCAAACCCTCCAGCAGAGAATGGATCTCGGCAAGAGGTGCTGAAGTCAGAGCCAGCCGCACCCCGTCCAGGACCTCCTTGAACTGGGTCATGGTGGTGACATTTGCTCCCTAGACATTGATGTCCACCACAGACAGCTCATAGTAGATATGAGAGTGAGTTTTATTTTTTTAAGGAACACAATGCTTTTGCTTTGGAGGCGTTTTCATTAAAAGAGGGAGGTGTTTGTGTGGTTGGAGGGGAGGAGGGTGGGATTGTTTGTGAAGATTTTTTTTTTTAATGTAGGAATGTATGTGAGAGAAACTTTACTCGAGATGTCATTATTAGGAGGTTTGGTACTGAAACACACTCCTGTTTATTCAGAATTAATGCTGCCTAAAATTTTTATTTTTTATTTTTTCCACAGAGGCTACACCACTGAGTGCTTTAAATATCTACTTTCAGTTAAAAGAAAACAGGAATCTGATTCATCATTGATTTAGGGACTTTCTTTGTGCAACAGAATATCACAAATGGAGGAAATTCACTTGTTTTTATTTCCCTAATTCAAACCCCTCCCACCTCGAGGCAGTCACGATACAACGTTTTCACACATTTGCCGTCAGAAACATGCAGCAACTGTTCACACATAACCGAGCACCGATATACTGTACCATGCCCCCTCCTGTAGTCACTGTGAACACAAACGTGCAAACCTCTATCACTACAAGTATTAAATGAGACCTGTTTCTTTTTAGTGGTGAAAACCGGTTTTATGCCTATCTGCCGTGCCCGTATTTGCCATGCTTCAGTTGCAGTTTCAGCATCTGCCTGCAAAGTTGTGGCTTGGATAGACGGTCAATACCTCGAAATTGGTCGGTGCTCACTGGCGTTAAGAATAGCTTTTACTCTTCCATATTAAAACAGTTCAGTGAACTACTTTCAATGTTTTATTTAGTAAAAGATTTATTTCGGTTACAGTGCTGAGGATGAGGATAAGCGGTTACAGATAATGGATGGATGGAAATCTCTTTACACTATTATTATTTGAGCATCACAACTACATAGAAGTAATACATTAGTTATGGGTTTCTTGTATTCTAGGAAATTAAACCAACTGCATGCCATTGTATTGTTATTTATTCATTTTCATTTATTTGTCTGTGTAAAATGTCAGACAAAATGTAACCCAACAGGCTGCAACCACCACTTATCATAAAATATAAATAAAACTACGTGTGATCTGCACTTGATCTGTGTGACTGCTGCTTGTTTTGTCTGTTGGCAGGATGCAGACACAGTTTCACATGTGTTTTTTAGTGAACCCCGGAGGAACTACGACTATGTGTGGCATGTACAAATACAGATGAGAGAACACAAACACACAAATAAAACATGGTGGCTAAACTTGGCAACCCAGACCAGCTGAAACTGGCATAAGGGCATTTATACTAAAACTGTAGAGACTTCAGTTTCGAAGACTCTTTATGATCAAAGATTACTTGAAATAACATAGACCGGCATCGACAGACAGATTTCATGTTTGATAATTTATTTTATAAATCAGTTAAAGCAAGTACAATGCACAGAATGATGTGTCCAAAGCATTGGTTTATAACAAATGAATGCTCAAACTTTACATCTGGTCAGTAAGCGCACACACCATGAGCCAAGTGTTGGCGCCCTCAGTCCTCTCATTTCACATGTGGAACGATTAGAATTAGAGAAAACAATCAAATGGGAAACTGAAATTTAACACTATGCTGACGACACGGCATTGTTTAACTTTGACTGATGGTACCGTCATTTGATTTTTCTCTCTTTGCTAACTATTGATTGACTTTAACCAGAAACTGTAGTGGCCGATGGAGCCATAAATACAACTGAGGGTAACAAAATATCCTGGTAGGAAATACTTCTTGATATACTACATGATCAGAGATTTAACTTCCTCAAATACCAATATCGCCTACTGCAGCACAACTGCGAGACATAGTAGTCTCATTTGTGAACAAAGAGAGAATGAACTACAAGTGCAGCATGTGCTGACCCACCAGACTGAATCAGAGTATAAGTCTGGTGATATTCCACATTCTTCTCATTAAAGGACCAAAAATAACACAAATTAACAGATAAAGTATTGTCTGTGTATTGCAGTATTACGAGTTGATTCAATCCCGCATACGGTCCTTCTGCTATGAATACTTCAAATAAGTCAGGAAGTCAAATAACAGATGTGTATTAATCCCCAGCTGAAAAAAGTCCCCTACACTCCCCTGTATTACTTACTTTTATTTGGGTATTTGCTATTGAAACATTTAATTCAGCAGTTTTCAAAGTGTGAGACCAAAAACAATGTATTGATGTTCAAATTACAAACAGTCATAAAAAAGCTGTGATTATTTTTATAGATTTATTACAAAGTGGAACCATACAATGAAATGGCCATTGAAGATGTTGAGATAATTCTGGAAGACTTTGTTGAGTACTGCATTATTAAATAGTATGAGCGTTCCTATGTGGGTTTCTTACTCAGTAGCTTCATTTCTATCACACTCTCATCATGTGATCTGTCTCAGTGTTTTGGTCCGATATGCCCGCCATCAAAGTGGGCTCAGCTGGTGCTCTGCTCCTCTGTCACACGGTTGGAACAATAGTCCTGAATACCTGGTGGAGGAGAGGAGAGAGGAGTGTGATGATGATGATGATGATGATGATGATGATGATGATGATGATGATATCTTTAATGAGCTTGATTTCCAAGGACACAAAAAACTATCGTTATTAACTATAACTGTAATTAAAGATCTGTGTGTGTTCATTTGCTTTGCGAACGCCGTAGTGAATCATTCATCACACAAACCACATTTGATTGTTCAACTTTAGTCTCATGTTGCAAGTACAGTTATTGAATATCTCTTCCTCTTTAGCCCACTGCTTCTCATTTACGAAGCGAACACTTCTTCTTTCAGAGCATTTTTATCAGGAATTGGACATCAAGTAAACCATGTAGTCATCAAAAATGATGATGGACTTCGCTGGAAGCTGGAATGCGTGTGTGTCCCACTTCCCTACCGGAATCCGTGATACAATGAGAACGGTGGCAAGAAAAACCCCTGAAGACGTACATACCACACACAGCGCCATGTACATCAGGGAAAACACTCACTCTGCACAATACTGTGGTAGACTTTAGCAGCTGGAGAGTCGGGTACTTCGTTGAGGAAAGACTTGCCCTCGTCACAGCTCCGCGCTATCCTCGGGTCCAGAGGTACCTTCCCTAACAGTGGCAGCTTTAGATTCGCACACATTCGCTCAGCACCGCCGCTGGTTGGAGGGAAGATCTGTGATGTGTTCTACAAAAAAAAATTTACATTAAAAAACATACACAGAGCTTGGTTGATGTGTGTGTGTGTGTGTTTACAGCTGCACGTGTTTGAAAAAGCCTCCACACTGCATGCTCATTTGGTGGCTGTGCGACTCTAAACTAGTTCAGACTGAAGGGGAAACATGTTCACATGTTCAACAAGCACAGCTTTGAATCGCACAACGTAGCTCCACCAGCGATCAGAGACAAACGACACAAACACAAGCCTGATGGCTCTGTGGTCAATGATGATCTACCATTGAATCTACACCGTTCCTATTTTGTGTGACCTCTACTCTCTATGTAGCTGTTTCATGCAGCTTTAAAAAGACCGCTTTCATGTTTGACTATGTTGGTTGTGCATCAGTTAGTGACCTTGCATGAAGGACAAACGAAGCCACTCATGTTCTCCACCACTCCGATGATTGGCAGCTTGACCTTCTGACAGAACCGGATCTCCTTCCGTACATCCTGCAAAGATACCTCCTAGAGAGAGAGAGAGAGAGAGAGAGAGAGAGAGAGAGAGAGAGAGAGAGAGAGAGAGAGAGAGAGAAAGAGAGAGGGAGGGGGGAAACGAAAACAGAAGGACAGGAAGAAAAATGCAAAAGAAAAAGAGTCAGCGAGACAAAACAAAAGCGATGCGGTGGAGAGAGCGAAAGTGTTTTCTCTTCCCTCCAAACTGCTATCATAATATTCTTGAGAAAAGCAGTTAGCCCCATCAGAGGGTTGGAGTAAACTCCCACCAACATATAGGTGAAAAAGCAACTCTTTTCTTTATATCAACTCATCTCTTGATATTCAACAGTTTGGCCACTTTGCTTGGGTAATTCCCATTCTTTGTGTGGTTAGTTTTGGTTAAGTGAGAGCCGACGGAATGAGGAAATAACTCTACTGTTGTCTGACCTCACAGATCCAAGTCTAATTTAAGCACCAGGAAGTGTTGAGCAGATTAAGTCTTTCAACAAGAGTGAATCAAACATTTACTTCATTAAAAGAACACATTTTGTAATCTGGGTCACACGTCAGGAACACTTGAGCACCGTCTTTACACTGTTAGCATATAACATTGTATTGGTTAATTAAGTACATACATTATGATGATAAATGTGTGTGTGTGTGTGTGTGTACAGTTCTTAAGATTAAAATCAGTACTGTTGTTATGGTGGCAGACACTTAGTGCACACACACTTAATGCTTAATGTGTGTCTTTGTCATACACACATGCCAGAAGTCAAACTATGTGTGAAAGAATGAGCACCTAAAGCAACTAAAGCCTGACAGTATCGTGTTGTGTTTGTGTGTGCGTGTGTGTGTGTGTGTAAATACAGTTTAGATTATCATAACTTTAGACTGTGTACCTAAGAACAAGCACTTGTAAAGTATTTTATGGACTGTGTTGATACCAATTTGCTGCTTTTGTCGTGTCCTGTGTAAACGAATAAGTACTAAAGAAGCCGGATTACAACTTTATAAGGTCCCATGACAGCTTGTGTAGTCGCACAGCTGCCTTGACTTTTTTATGGTTTTATGATAAAATAGCATCCTCTGTTGGTTGCTATATTGTACTTGTGTTTGGCAGATCAGTCTTACAAGGAGGTTTTCTTTAAATAACACTAAAAAAAGTGCGACTGACGCTGAGGTTACTTTCGTTCTGCACGCACATTACCTGGTACTGGAAATTCCTGCACAGCTGTACTGCTTTTTTTTAATTTTCAAACATATTGTGTATATATATTTATATTGTTTATACTTATACACATTCAGTGGACACACCCCCACATGCTCACTTTTACCGATTTTGACACCTAATTTCATAAACGCGTTAAGGTTTGGCTCTCAATATGCCTGATCTGTTTAGACTTCACGGAATTCATTTCTGAAACCCCCCAACAAACGGTTTTAACTCGTAGCTGTGGGTTCAGCATGTAGGTGGTGAGATGACTGGTGACAGTCATCACAGTGCAAACTTCAATGTGTACTGGACCACCAGGATTATACCTCTTCTATCAAGTCTATGGTTACTGGTACATATTCCCGACACAAGATCAATCAGAGAGACATTACACCAAATATTTGGTGTAGAGCGCTGACTTTACCACGGGGAGTGGCGCTAAGATGATGCAGGGCAGTTGTATCAATGTTGCATTATTTACTCATAATGCAACATTGATCGGGCTGTGATTGCTCGCTCTCACTCTCTGACGGTTAACATCGTTGTGACTTTCAGTGTTACGATCACTCTCATAATTACTGTCTGGAGAATGCCACTGACTCCAGGTGGTTAAAGAGCCATTCTGGGAAATGTAGTAAATTACCAAGTGAAGTTAAGGTAGTCAAATCAGATAGAGTGAAAGTAGACATGGATGGAATTTCCCTTTACAGTTGCTGTAAATGCCATTGATACTGAGCATGTGTGGGGGGGTATGTGTGCTACCTGGGGTGTGGTGATGATGACGGCTCCGTCGACGTGGGTGGAGCTTAGATACTGGACAATTGACAGGTGTTCATCAGAGGTGCCAGGGGGCGTGTCCACGATGAGGTAATCCAGGTCCCCCCAGTCAACGTCTCTCAAAAACTGCTTGATCATCCCTAAATGTTTTAGACACCACACACCAGGTTATTTAGTGATGTGACAAGTTTACACACACACACACACACACACACACACACACACACAATACCATTCTTCTTGGGTCCTCTCCAGATCACAGCATCATCAGGGCTACTGAGCAGGAAGCCGATAGACATGACGGCCAGGTTTTCTTCTACGTACTGCGACATAGAAACACACAGACGTTATGGTACATGCTATTTCTTCAAAGAATTGAACATTTAAAAAAATCTAAGGCTTGAAAAACTTGAACTGACTCACCACAGGAGACCAGCCTGAGCCACTCTGGTGAACCTATGCAGAAGACGACAGATCAAGAGATGACTTTGTCATTTTAAAAGATTCCACAGTAAGATGTAAGTTGTTAGCCCCTTCATGAAACACACATAAAAATCACACATATTTTAATTGTGAGTAGATAAAAAAATGAAACAATATAAACAATTATTTATAGACTGTACATACCACTGTTTTCCTATAATAATAAAAATAATAATAACATTATTTATATAGCACCTTTTTAATAGAAATGATAAAAGGACAGTAAAGAAAAATAATATGAAAGAGAGTTCACTGATTCAGTGAGTCTTATCTCCTCGGGCAGGTCGTTCCAGAGTTGAGGGGCCCTGATAGAAAAGTTGTGACCTCGACCCCGGAACAACTGGAAGTGACTTGCCAGAGGATCTAAAGCTGCAAACTGGCTTGTACATGGTTAGCATGTTGGCGATATATTTGGGAAGCCAGCGTGCGGGAAGCTGAAATGGGTGAAATGTGATGTGGTCTGTTAAATGCATATGCAGACCTACATGGAAGTAAAAGTGTAACATGACTTTATTCATGTGGGAAGATTCTCACGAGCGTCAACATTTCTTCCCACAACTCACCTGTTCTCCCTCTAAACCCATAATCCGAGGAATGGACGGACCACAGATATCTACATCCAGCAGGGCGACCTAAAACCGCACAGAGAGAGAAAGCAGAGAAACAAAGAGTCTTTAGTCTCCTGTGTAATAAATTATCCAACAGGGTAAACTGACGCTAAACTTTAGACCAATTTCTGGAATCCTACACAAATACCTACAACAAGCATTCATCGTCTTGTTTTATTTCTCATGATCTACAGTGGGAATGTTGGCTCATGACTCAAAGTAATCTGAAGTCCAGAGAGATAAGATAATACTGAGAGAGAGGAGGAGGATGGCTGACAAGGCTGTATTTACGAAAATTTAACCTCAACTGCTGCCTCAGCTGCTGAACATGGTTTGAAAGGAGGTGTGAACGTCACATTGGTTTGTTCCATGTATACTAAGCCAGGTGAATCATTCTCTAATCTCTTTTGGCCTTCCGTTCCAGATCAAGTCTTTTTTCCGCCCCAAAACAAACAAGACCGGCATGGTATATGGTTTGCAGGGAGCTGTTTGCATGTAGCTTCAACACACTGCAGCTGAGGTATCATAAAAACACCGGGCAGAATGACGCTCAGCTGTGGTTTACAACAGGTTTAGCTGAAGTAGGACTTCTAGTGGTCATAGCAGCAGCTATGCTGGGCATACGAGTTCAGCTTGTAAAAGTTTTTATGACCTTAAACCTCTGTCGAAGCAGTGCCCTCTAGTGGCATTTTGTTGACGTACCCTGCATTTTGTAGGACACTGTAGCTGGGTTTCCACCAAACCTCAGGCATAGTATAAACCACAGCTTCAAAGGCGGTGAGAGACCACAGGACTTTGTTCCATATAACATACACTTAACCCTCGAGGCAAAATATCTCGCCAGCTGTAATATGAACGACCTTAAGCAAATAGTTTGGTTTGGTAATTGTTTTTAATTTTTGTGGTTTTGCATTACCTCCTTTGTGCTGTCACTTGCCAGGGCGTGTGCCAGGTGTGCGCTGAAGGTGCTCTTCCCTACTCCTCCCTTCCCAGACAGCACGAGGATCTTATGTTTGACTGTGGACAGCTTTTCTCCTATCTCTGCTATAGCTGCAGACGAGGCAAGGAGGGAGCACAAGACTCTCAAATGAGACAAAACAGCTGAAATATTGGTTGATTTAAAACACCTTAACAAACAAATCAAATCATGTCATATATAGTCACAGTGTTTACCAGGGTCGGGGGCCTTGGTGGCTCCAGAAGCACACAGTTTCTGGTTGGGACATCCCTGACATGTCGACGTCTTTCCTGCCTGCTCACTCTGTGTACCCGGACAGTCTGAAAGAATTAAACACATCAGGTATTACAGGTGTTGGAAACCAATACATGTTCTGACGGCTGAAGTTGAACTCAAGTCTACGGGTGAACATTTATTCTTTTCAACCCCGCTACCTGCTGGTGGGAGCGTCATTTCAAACTCACAGGACTTCCTTTTAAGCTCTAGTTTCCAGACATACAAAAAATACTTCAATTTTGATGGTGATGTGTATAAAATATTACAAAAGGTGTCAACTATATTTAGGTTTTTTGGAGTGGTGCATCGATAAAAAACATGAAGTCTTGGGTTTGAATATTTCACTCAGTGTAGCTTCAATAAAAAGATGAATAATTTACTTTTACCAACATAAAAAATGATTAAAATGAGAACTAAAATAAACTTAATATACTTATATTAACCATAAACACTATTAATTGCTCAAAAATAATAAAAACACTGGAAATAAGCTGTTCTGACTTGATCTGAGATTGTTGGAAAGTCCAAATGTTCAAAGAACTTTATTGTCAAGAGTCAGCTTTAATTGACTTTGGACTCCTGCAGGTCAGGATGAAGATCTCTGCTTGGAGAAAAATGGATGTGCCCTCGATACATGTGCGGATAAAGGAGACGGCGTCTTGTATTGTGTTGGAAAAACTGACTTATATAACCAGGGGAAGGACTGCAGAGTGTATGGAAACCTCTAACAGAGTTTCTTAGACGTCAAAGTGCACAGCCATCTTAAAAGTGCTGTGCTGACGTATGTTGTTGACTGTTTGTGTTTATTTAATTTAATTTGTTAAATGTGCTAAGTGTGTGAAATGTCTGCTTATTTTATGGATGTTATTGTTTTGAATGTTGTCTATTTGTATATGTGAAATGTATATAAAGTTCAATAAAACCACTGTTCAAAGAAAAACCAACTAGATCCTATTTTAACTATACAATCCACACTGCAGAACAATATAATTAAAGCTGGCGTTTCATAATGAAGTAATTAAGTAACTGTTACTGACGCAATTTTTCACTCTGATTATGAAATGTCAGAGTAACGTCAGTGTAACAGTTCACCAAATACATTTAAAAGCCTAAAATACAGTTCGTGTATCACTGCGTAATTCTTATTCAGCTAAAAATGACAAACTTCTCCAACGACATTAAACCGCTAACGGTTATCTAACGATTATCTAACGTTTACCTAACGCTTTACTAACTGCGTCACTGAATTACATCATTTAACAACCGTTTAATTTGATCTAAAAGGCTCCAGCAGGGCCAGTTAGCAGCAGTATAAGTATATCCAGATGAATATTTACTGATATTTTATCCATCTGTCGCCTGTCTGGATACAAAAACATTGAAAACAAACAGCGACGTTGGAAAGAGTTCCTGTTAGCGACAGTAACCGTCAGACGTTTGTCTAAAACCCGCCACAACCGCCACGAAGATAAAATATAAAACTGCAAACTGTGAACCAACTATAACGTGTTGTCTTTATGTAAAAGTGCCCAAAATATTAAAATTAAAAACTCACGCTCCGGAGCGTTATCTGGTACGTCCGACATGTTTGAAATGGTGTCCACCCGTCTAAATCTTCCCCCTTCGAAGGTTCCGCATTACGCACAACATGAAACAGAGTTTAGCACGTCATGGTGGTGACACAGCAAAGAAAATGTGTGCGTAAAGTGTATATCATAATATTATACATGATTCGGATTATTTTTGGTGGCATAAACAATCAAATCAAGCAAAAAAAATACCTAAGTTAAACTTGATTTCAGTCACATTTTCCCCCTTTCATCCATTTTTCTTGTGTAAGTGTAAGTAGAAAAATACATGAATTAAAACTGAATTCAATCCACAGAAATATTCGATAATAAACACATTTCATGAATATACAAATGAAAATTGACACCACTGCTGCAGCAGCAGGACAGGGAGTGAAAACTATGTTACTAAACTATGTGTTTTGGTCGTGCATTGTAGGTAAACTGGTGCTGGGTTTCTTTGGTTACAACTCAACAGAATACAGGTACCGTTTATTTAGAAGACTTTTTAAATGTATTTATTTGATAAAAGTAGATTGATTTTTTCAAAACAATTGAAAACAATTCCCTCCGAGTTCAATATGAGTCTTATGAGCCTCTTGTAATGGCGGTTTACTTCCTTTAATATCAGAAAAGTAGGTATAGTGGCCGAAACTGCAACAACAACCAAACATTAATTGACATTATTACACATTCAGCAGGTAATACGTTGGAAGATCCCAGCTGGACTACAAACACAAAACACCTGCGGGGCGAAAAAAGTTCAATATTAAACAAATTAAATAAACCAAACAAGATACCATAAGATACCAGGTACCATAACTTTTTATCCACATTTCAATTCTTCACAACTTTTTTGGGAATTGCTCTGAGCTGGAAAAACTGTTTTACAGTATTCCATTGAGCATTCAGTGTTACGCAGGATCTGTCAGTGTTCAGCATTGACACCGCATCCTGTATCAATCAGTACTGTGTTAACCACAGTTATTTTACAATGAATATTAACTTGAAACAGGAGCAGGAAGTTAATAGGTAGGTGATGACTGGAGCTCAAGATGACTAAGTGTGTCCACCAGGGAGTGATGTTGAGTTATGGCACTAAATACTACAGTCATCTACAGTAGAAAGGGAGACAGAGAGGCAGGCAGTAGCAGCTTTTATTCAAGTTTCATACAAGTTTGAATTAAGGCAGATTAAATGAATATCTGATTAGATGAATTGACCTCTGACAGTTTATCCAACAAAGTGCTGCACTTTTTTTCCACCTCTCTCTATCCTTTTTACACTCAGCTCATATGACAGCTCTGTGTTTGTGCGCGTGTGTGTGTTCCATCTTTTGTCATGTTGGCCTTCTTCTTTCTGCTCAAACACATTCAAACTTTGTGACCGAGCGGTTTCATTGGCTCTGTGGCGTTATATGAAAAGGGCGATTGGCTGACGCAGTATCATTGTCTGGCTTTGCAATCGAAGAACAAAGGAGAGGGAAACGTTTTTGGTGTGCATGTGTGTGCCCGTGTGTAATGTGTGTGAGTTAAACATACAGACATTTCAGTGTTTTTTCTACACGTGTAGGTTTGTGTGTTTAAGTGTGTGTGTTTTGGTGTCCCTGTGTGTGTGTTCCTCCCCTCCCCCAATTGTTTGCCTTGTCGAGAGTGTGTAATGTGATATTTTCTTTGTGTTGGCCCATCTGTCATTAACTGACAAATGTATTCACGCAAGCCAATATCAACCTTCATTCACTGTTCGCCACTACCTTCATATACAGGCAGGTGGCCACAACGCAGTGTGTAAAAACCAGATTGTCTTGTCTGGGCAACACAATAAGACTATAATAAGTTTAGTTGAGGATGCATGTTGTCCATGAAGACAAGAAAACTAACCATCAAATAGGATTTCAATCACTACTGTATGTTTTCATCAAATGTGCCTGATGTGTGATGGCTGTGCAAACTTGTCCTGTTTCTGTAGATAATTGGGAGAATATTAAAGGAGATGTTTATTGATGCAGAAAGACAAAAAGTAGGAAAAGTCCTCGGGACAGACGCTGAGACAGACACACACACACACACACACAAAGATTTAAACAGATCAAGGGGTGCAGCACACAGAGAGAGAGAGACAGAGCAAACAGACGGGTGTCATCAGGTGTGTAATTCATCCCCCGAGGCTACATGAAAGTCTAAGCAGAGGAAAAAAACAGTACAGCTGGAGACTTGAGTTTGGAAGAGTACTTTGTGAAATGGCAATAACATCCTTGCTCTTCCCCCCGTCGCTATTCCTCGCACGCCTCTCCGCGCCTTTTAATGGAAGTGCTAAAAAGGTCGAATTAGCTCTTTGAATGGAGAGAGAAGACACTCAAAGCAGACATCATCCAGCTTACAATGCTCCGCTGAATCTCCAGACAGACACAAAACAAACTATATATCACTCATTGTTCACGCTTATCCATATCAGATAATGCATTTTTGGACTAGGGGAGTACTATGCTATACTACACCTCTATTTCTTTAACGGCACAAGATACACTATTTTATTACAAAATGTACTGTTACAACAAGAAGAGTCTACAGCTACACAAGCAGGTTTACCTACGTGTCGTATTCCAGGGTTAATGAGAGTCGCAGAGGAGTCTCGAGCATCATCTTGTCCTGATTTGACGCGGGTGTTTCCAAGGATGTCATGCTGGTGTCTTCCAATCTTGGAGTGGCTAGAAGGTAATGGGGCTCTGATGTGTTCAGCATTTATTACTGATTAAATTATTAATGATTATTTCTATAAATGATTTGTTCTCTGTAATAAAACAAGAGGTTTTCTCATCGTCATTAACCTTCAGTCACGTCAAAAGTGTTTATTTGAGCGATGACATCATCTGTCAAATCTCACACATGCACCACACACACACACAGACACACACACAAAGTTCAGTTGACTAGATAGTCCATCATGAAGTCAGAAGACACATTCTGTCCATTCAGCAAACGGTCTAAAACACACACACACACACACACACACACACACACACACACACACACTAGCCTAACAAGTTAAGCCTTGGTTGTAAAAGCAGTCATCACATTGTGAACAATGACACACACACTAGCCTTACCATAATTCACACTTTTTCCTCTAAGGATTAACAGAGCGGGCTTTGCGTGGGCGTGTGGCAGGACAGAGATGACATACAAATGAAGAGGAAAGAGGAAGTTGGTCGTTTATGGAAACAGATGGGTGTGATCAGGACATGATGCTGCTGACAAATTTAATGTGAAAGCTAATTAAGTAGGAATGAAACAACGTGTTTATGGATTTCATTTCATTTATAAAGATCTTAAAAACAAACGTGATGAGTTCACTCATTTCTTTCTCTCTTTTCTGAGTACAATACTAATCTGTGGCGGGAAATATTAACCAAATGAATCCTGTAACTCAAATTCTTTTAGCTCAGAGATCCATTGAAACAATTCAAGTCCTTTTATTTGTTTTAATTCACTTGTCAGGCTTGGCTAATGTGCATAGAGTAATATACTACAGGCACTGACAGAATCTTCACGTTCCATGCATCACATCTTAGAAGTGAAAAGTATAAAACAACTTATTCAGTCTGTGTGTGAGGGCAGACATTGTTCCTCGTCTCCACAGAGAATCTAGTTTCTGCACACTTGATTTTTAATTATTGTATTTGTGAACGCAGCATGAAGGTCTTGATTTGAACGCTCCACTGGGCATCTCAGTCCTCCGCTCCCCTCCTGCTCTTGTCTAACGCTGTAAGCTCAGACTGAAAATTGCCCTCCGGAAAAGCAATGCAATAAGCTGCCTGGTTTGGGTGTATAAGAAGTAAAGTCATTTGAATGAGCAGTTAGACATATTTGCACTGCAGCACAAGGCAATCGCCTAAAAACATAATCCGGCATGCATTTCCTACCGACAGTCAATGCTCTCAAAGTAGTAACTGAACCCAAACCGTGATCTGTCCTGAGCCCTAACCAAGTTGTTTTCATCCTAAAGCTAACCTAACCTTAATCATAGCATTATGAGATCATTGCCGACAAATTATGTCGTCCTGTCACATCATATTCGTCTTGATGAACATGTATTTTTTTTTTCATTTAATGTGGAGGAGTTGTTTGGCTGAGCTCTGAGGTACCATCATAGTGAACCTATAGAAATAAATTAGAGAGGAGAGGGCGGCCTGTTGGTCAGAGACGCTGCCCCACAAAAAGAATGACAGAATGTCACAGGTTCAGTCCTTTAAACAACCACGTCTGTGTGGTTTGGGTTCTTCCTCTGTCATTCTTCTACCTCAGATCCTCCCCTCTTCCTTCCGTTCCTCCTCTTTCCTCCTCTTTCCTCCTCTTTCCTCCCTCTCTTATGAAATTCTCAGCTGCTGCAGTCATGTGGGGTCGTACCCTCGGAGACTTTTTTAGCGGTTTTAACTGCACCTTGTTGGCCGTTGTGTGTGTGTGTGTGTTTGAAGATTAATAAACTGCAAGCCGGCTCACCTGTTTTGAGAAGTTCACCTCTCACCCCAGAAACGAGAACGTTTGTTAGACAAGCCACACCTAACGAAAATATGCAAAGTAACACACACACACACACGCCCACACACATTAGGCGTACACTATGCAAAATCATTGCTCACCATCATAAGGCGCATGTTGTGTTCATGCACATACATACATCTGTGTGTGAACACTCCCTTAATGATAATGCATGCAAATCTCCGTTAGTCATCTGTCCAGATCATAGTTTAGATAAACGGACCGCTGAATACGCACACAGACAAAGAAATGCTACAGTTTGTGGATATGCTGGAAAAAATGTCAGACATCAGACGCAGAAAACGAATATTAATAATACATTTCTCCTAAGTAGCAAAGACATTTGAAGGAACAGTTCGATACTTTGGGACATCTACTTGCAAATATGAAACTACAGCCAGCGGCAGGTTAGCGTAGCTTAGCATAAGGCTATGAAGGTTACGGTAACACACACGCAAATGCAGGGGAGTGACCATCAGCTTTGCTAATGCTTGATGCAGTGACTTTGCATTGCTAGAATTTGAACTCCATGTGACTCTAAAGACCGCAAATGGGAAAAAGATAGGCAGGCCTGTGCCTCAATAAAATCACAAATAAACATGTTATATCTTGTTGTTTGTTTAAGCTATATGCGCCCAATCATGGAATAGTACATAACCCCCTGTAAAACTCACACTTTGGATACGCATTTTGACAAAGGAGATGCTGGTAGGTTGGACAGAGTCATGCTTTCATCTAAAGAAAAGGTGATGTCGAACTATTTCTTCAACAGGAGAGAGTAATGCATCTAAAAGCGATCCATCCTCTCTCTACACAGGCTTCCCTTTGACCAACCAGGAGCCATTAAAGCACTGACAAGGGCATGATCCCTCACTGGCTTCCCACACACTGCATCCCCACAAAGTCCGGTTTGCTGACGCTCCTTTCAAAGGCAAGAAGAAGCTGCAACTGTATTTTTTCAACCCGAAATAAGTAAGCTGTATCCTATCAATACTGTACAATACAGTTGAGCAATAGGCTGCATGTGCACACACACACGCACACACACAGAGAAGAGGAATTTCAGAAACTTCTTGGAGTTATTCTGGTTAGGCGGCAGCCAAAGGAATCCCAGACATCAACTCTGTTTTTATGCGTCCATCCCCCAGCCTCCGTCTCACAAGCACCGCAACCTGACCACACCACCCAGCTCCCTAGACCAAACTAATCAAACAGGCCCCCTCAATACCCCAAATAACTAAACTTGAGCCTCGCAACTCAACCTCAGAATGCTGCCATGGTCGATGAAGGTGGACTTTATCAACATCTGGTTCTCAATCCTGCTCTACGATCATAAGTAAGAATATAATGTGAATATGAGATGGCTGTGTGTTGATGTGGGGATAGAATCCTTACTTGACCTTTGACCGGCCAGTATCCTCGCACTTTAAACAGCCTCCATGACAATGCTGAAGACATGGAAGTATGCACGCATGTGAACAAACACTCACACACACACACACACACAGTCTGAAGAGGTCAGAGGTCCGTTAGGGAGGAGAGGTCGTGCGTTGGCTGATAGGAGGTGTCTCCTGCTCCCCCTCAGCTGTCCTGACTCTCCGCCTAAACAGAATAACCCAAGAATAACCATTGTTATGTTCGTTATGCGTTTCTGTGTCTGGATTAGACATTTGAGGGGGCAGTTGCGGTGATGTTGAAAATATCTTTGTTCCCACGAAAGGAAGCCAGTTGTGTGTCCGTGACAGAGTGTGTCAAAGTGTTTATGTAAAGGAAGGAAGATTAGCTAGGCAAGCAGCCTATTTATGGTCACTACAGTGTTAGATAGTATTTTCCTCTGCATTTACATGCACACACACACACGCACACACACAGGATGGTTTCAAACTTTGAGGACACAAAGACAGGAGAAGAATCCACCCTGCAATATCTGCAGCTTGTGATTGAGCAGTAACTCTATCAAGAAATACACACGAGCGTAAACAGGAAGTGATTGTTGCAGCAAAGTAAAGCTATCAATCCTCGACTCTTTCCTTTTAGATGCGCTGATGTGACATGACAGGGTGTCTGAGGACATCACACATCTTTGGGGATATTGCTGTGTGCATTAGTTTTAAAAATCTATAAAAAGGACACTACAAAACACTGTGGAAAAAGGAAATGTCTCTCAAAAATAGACTGCGGAGGCGGCTATTTTTAGTTGGTGGTCAAAGGACCTGTGTCATGCACTCGTGGCTGTAAACACATTGTCATCTGCATCTATCAACTTATTTTTTCTAGCGAGCCATTTAGATTAAATCTGATATAAATGTGATACTACGCTTACAGACATTCAGGTAATAGTCCGGTTATTTTTTGCGTTGCCATTGATTTTCTGTTCTTACAACAGAGATTCTAAAAATATGCTGGACACACACGGTGAGCAAAGCTTTCTCTGATCATAAAATATTTGGTTTAGATTGATTATGTGATTAAACCGTGTGTGTTAAAATGCGCCGTGGGTGTGTTTTTTTCTGTAGGTGCGTCTGTTCAGCAGCTGAGACAAAAAGTGCTGATAATCTGCGATGGCTGTGTAAATTACAGCTCCTTAATGATCCTTCTTATCAGTGCAATACTTGTGCCAGCAGTCATTTCCTTGTTGACTCGTTGGGTTTGGTTTTGGTGGCTGTGCCCTGTTTGATATGTTTGTGGGACAAACCCTGGCCTAAATCTCGCAGTCACTCCCAGTTTCTTTTCTTGCTGTGTTTTTCAAGTTTCAGTTTAATTCCAGTGCGCCTCTATTGTCTCCCTGTCCAGCACTGACTCGTGTGGCCAGGTGCTTAGGCAAATGAATGAAAATCTGAGGATGCAAATGCAATGGAAAGTAGGATGTGTTTGTGTGTGCCATCTTTTATCCTTACCAGATCTGATCTGGTTACACACACAGTCAAGAGTGGTGAGAGGTGTGTGGCTAATGAATTTTTTTTGTGTGTTTTGTGTTGTGTGTTTTTTGTGTTTTCTGTTTGCTTGTTATAACGTGTCCCCCAGGCTGCTGACAATGGATGACTTGGATGTCAACTTAGTTACCTAAATAAGGCACCTATTTTTTTGTTTTTCTGGGATTATTTAAACGTAACATATGTACCATATTTAAAGCACAACTTCCTCTTTTCATTTTTACATAAAACAACAGTAGTCTTGACCACCAAAATAGCATCTCCAAAGTGGATGTATTTAAAAATGTTCCTTGCTTTGTCTCGGACGTCTTTGTTGTACTATTTATGACCCTCTATGAAACAGTATTTAACACTCATACAGCTGTTTGTTTGTAAGAAAATGCCCAGACAAATCTAATTTTCAAATATCTCTGCACCAGTGTGAACACAGTCTGCGCCCGTCCCTCCCACCGACAGAGCAGAGGAAGGGAGGAAGGGAGGGAGGAAGGAGCGAGGTGTAGAAAACAGTTTGACCGCCAGCATTGTTCCACAATCACATCTTTCTGATTTGGTCACTATCTCTGTTTCTTTCTCTGTGTATAATTTTCTGTTTATTTTTTTCCTCTCCAATAATATTGCTTCTGTCCGCCGCTATCTTCTATCTCGCGTCTTTGTGTGGTCGTTTTCCTGTGCTGTTCAATCTGCCTCCTGCTGATTGCCAACAGTAGCAGGCCTCTTCAGAGCGCGCGTGGGCGCGCACGCGCAGACACACACTCGTGCATGCACTCAAACACGCATGCATGCTGTGAGAAACAGGAACAGAGGAGGTGGAGGGGGGGGGCGCGCTTCCTGTCTGGTTGTAGACCTGTGTGTTTCTGGCATGTATCCAAGTGGTGGTTTGAATTTTAATGGTCACACAGGTGGCATTACTGTAGAAGAAAGAAGGTAACAAAATATATTTTATTTAAACTTATATATTTTTAAATCGCTGACATCTTCATCTACTATTTACAAGACAAGTCGGACTGAATATTTTCTACATGCTTGCAGCACTGCTGCTCTTCACAGAATGTCACTGCAGGAGGAGCAGTATGCTGTATAATCATTGCATTTTTTTTAAAACCAGCAGAAAAAAGGGATGCAACATTTTTTTTTCATATATTTTGAGTCTTAACGACTTCGAAGTTAGAAGAAAAGTATAGCTAGAGTTACTATTTGCTTTGCAGATTAAAATTTTAAACAAAAACATGTTAATTATCTCTGCAGAGGAGGGTACATTTTCAATGTTGTTTGCTCATTTGTCTGTCAAAAGGATTATGGGGGGAAAAAAAGTGCTGGCCTGACTTCTAGGAAACTTTGTGGAAGGGTGCAGCGTAGGGCCAGGAAGAAGAGGCTGCTACAAAATGAACTGAATGAACCAAAGCGTGTGTGTGAACCCGAAAGTGAATGGTGTGCTGTGACTCAGCACACAACAAACCAGCTCAGACATCTGCGCTCTCCGAGTGCCTTTCCAGTTTTAATGATATCATGTATTGAACTACCAAGCATTATTTTACGTGGCGCTCAACCAGCTATTAAAATGTTGCTCGTGTTTGATGTGTGCATGTAGATTTGATCTTCCACTTTATTATGCAATACTCTTTTCCTCTGGGTCACACACTCCAGAAAAGGGAGAGTGTGTTTCACAACATGGGCTGGGTCTATCTTGCTTCTAAAACGGTTCAGCTTGTTTGGAGGAGACACAAATTAAAGCATGCAGCAGGAAGATTCAGAATATACGCTGTGCATGGCAATATTTCTCAATGTACAACTTTGTGTTGATGCAAGATCACAGAGAAGCGAGTGTGGGTCAGCTAAGAATCTCTTAAAGGTGAAAAACTAGGAGAGCAATGATCTATTTTTTGCCTCGGGTGAGATATTACACCATACTAAAAAGCCATATTACAGAGTTTAATGGGTGGAGATGTGTACACCTTATTGTTACCACCTATAGGTGTATCACAAAAGCAGGTAACTGATATATGTCTACAGTGACATACAGTATGAGTGGGTTTGCAGTGTGTTTACCTGTGTGGTGGTTACCTGACACCTGGCAGAGACGTCAGACCTGTTCCCACCACTCTATGTGTGTGTGTATGTGTGTGTATTTGTGCATAAAAGTGTGTTTGGGTGAGAGCAGTGTTAGGGGGGCTGACATGCCCGAGCAGCTGAGGATGATGGGATTTCTTTGTTGTTTAAACAGGTACTGGCTGTGGGCCTGTATGTGTGTGAGTGCTGTTATGCGCAGCGATGTTGAAAGGATCAACAGCAGGCTGACACACAGGTGAAAGACTAGATAAAAGACAGGCTATCTCTACACCTGGTGCATGTGGAGGGAGGTTTATGGGGCTACTCTGAGATCTCTGAGATTAGATCGCTAAAATGTAACTGAAATTATTCTCCAAATTTTGTGGTATGATCCTCCAGATTAGAGAAAAATTGCAATCCTGTGTCATTTTTCGAAATAAATGTCAGTAATCATGTTAAAACTTGCAGGAGGTGTAAGGCGAGACTGAAAAAGCGGGAAGCAAACGAGGAAGAGAGCGCCCATTGTATTATGTGTTAATGTGGCATCTTCGGCTTGACATACAGATTCCATCCATTCTTCTGCACAACACTTTATGTGTGCGCGTTCCTAAAAGTATGTATACGCTATGTCGTGTGTATGACTACGTGCACACACATGAGCATTCTCAGAGCAATCTGTGGTTTTAACGAGAATTTTTGTCCGTGGTGACCTGCTGTTCCTACACAGCAACGCGAGCGGAGCTTCCTGAGGCCTTTCAAAGGAATCCTAACAGCTTTCCTCCCTGCTGTCTGCTGCAAGAACATGCATACAAGGAGATGTCAAGCAAGTCGCATAGTAACTGATGGACTTTTTTTTAAAGCCTCAAAGTCTAACGTGTGACTTTAAAGTAAAGACAACTCTTTCTTTCTTTCAAAATACATTAAATATGTTGGAAAATAGTTGCTGAAAACACATGAAAAGACTTTGAATGATACATTACTGAAATGTGGAGTTAGAGGTTAAAACAGTTTTCAGTCCAGGATTTTGTGGGCGGTCCTTAAAGGGTGGCTCGATGACATGCCGAGGCCACCCTGAGCATACCGTTTAAGACGCTACAAAATGACTGTGAATGAACCAAAGCGTGACTGTGACTGTGAAAACATGGAAATAGGTGCCAGTCAGTGTCAGTATGTCCTGTTTTGGTTCTTTTTTATAAGTGTAAGGAAACAGAATGGTATTTCTGCAGGTACTGTGTACATGTATTCACTTTTCAAATGACAATAAACCCTTCTTTGGACATTTGTGGGAACAGTGTCGAAGCCTCAGAGTCAAAGTGTCCCAGAGTGCCTCCTCTGACTGGCCAAATCTCACGCCTGCCCATGTACAGTTCAAATGTTCAAATGTAACAAATCACAAACTCACATTTCAGACTTAAAGATTGAAAGCTTTAAATGCCAGACTGTTACATCCTCAGGCTGGATGAGTCATTCCAGCAGTGATGGCAGTCCCGTGTTGTGGCCGCCTGGAAAATGGAAAGAATTATGTGCTACAAGCCTTGACAATGCCCGCTTCATTGCCTCGTGCCTGTCCTAACTAACCATCTCCTTATGACCCCACAAAAGAATCCCATCCCGTCACAATGGTAACATCGGACCACAAATGTCCTGACATCATGTAAACTTAGTCAGGTATAAAACAGCAGACTCAAGTGCTGATTTTTCAGTTATAGTGAATGTTATTTGCCAATGGCAAGTCTTGATGGGAAAGCTGTTTGCCGACTCAGCCCCTAAGCTGATATGCCTTTAGTGAAAGGTGTGGCATTGTATAAACACGGGCTTTTATTTTACAGCATCAGCTATAAATGGATACAAACAATTATACTGTGACACTGAAAAGTAAAAAATTGAGTTTTAAGAAGTAAGGTTATTTGCTTTCTGATCACAAGTTAGGTGGGAAATATATGCCACTCCTGTACCTGTCCTTTTATTATGAAACCAGCAGCCAGTTATCTTAGCATAAAGAGTCAAAACAACCAAATGAATATAACAATTGAATATAATAAATGCATTACTGTTACTGTTTCCATTAGACTATAATAACCTAAAATTAAGATGAGCTTGAGCTTTTTATATCTGCAGACTTACACAGTAAGAGTGCGCCATGTTGCACCGCCAAGTTTAAACAGTTCCCCAGAACTGGCAAAGTAAACACAGGCTCTAGATAAGGCATTTAGCCTGTTTTTTGTTGTTAGTTTCTCCTTTCAAGCTAGGAAAGAGAGGTTGAGGGGAGGGGGTGGCAATCGGCGGTTACCGCTAGACTTTACAAGCAAATAACTTCATCAAAACTGCCCGAATCACACAAAGCTGTGACAATTCAGAGAGATTTAAATGATGGATGAATTGGGGCGCTCTGATATGCTCTTGTCATTCACCAAGAATGACAGCAGACAATGCCGTAAAAGAAAGTCAGACAGTTGGCCTCGTCTCCGCTTGGCGCCGAGGCGAGGCCAGAGAAAACCGGGGGTATAAAAGAGGAAGAGGAACAGAAAACCTTGTTTTCTAATAAGTTGGTTGCACTTGTATGAATTCTTGTTGTCGTATCCATGGAAGCAAACCACACAGAATGTGAGAAATGATTTTACATGGAAGAAGAGGAAGAGGGATGTTGTAATTATAATGAGCACGAAAAGAGTGTCAGCTCCAAACCAACCCCTCAGTGCTGCCAGTCCTGCACCATAATACAAAAAGTGGGTGAATAAAAACAATATTAAAGTTCAAGTAAATAAGTCAGAGGTTATACAAACACAGGAAAGTGACAACAATTTGACCTGTAATATCCACATTTCCCCCAAGTGCTCTTTTTTTTGTAATCCATTTCTCATTCCTTCCTCTTCATGACTTTTGATCCCCTTTTATCTTTTTCATTTCCTTTTGTCTCCCTCTCTGTCTGACCTCTTTTCTCCTCTTCTGCCAGTCTGCCATGAGAGGAAACAGACTTTTAAACTTCCACTCTCACTCCTTAAAATCATTTTATCATTATTATTTATACATAGATATAAATTTTCCCGCCGAGCTCCAACGCCTGTTGTCACCAATCCTCTCGCATGTCACTCGAAATACACACACACACACACATACACACAGAGCGGGCACGCGCATACACACACTCATATTAAATCCCAAAACCACACCCAGCACCAGCTCTCGAGCACCTCCCACGCGCGCTCGCAACAGCCGGGAGTGCGTGCGTTTCTAACTTTGTTTTTTTTTTTGGAGTGGGGGACTAGTATTAAGATCTCCGGCTGCCGCTTTCTCACGTTTGGAGGTTTTTTTTTCCACGCAATATTTTGGCACTTCACTTCCCATAATCCCACCTTTCCTACAGACTAACACTGGTTTTCTTCCAGTCCAAACTCGGTGAGTAAACTCAGTGTTTTTTTTTTTTTTTTTTTTTTAGTTTACATACTGTTTGAATGCTGCAGCAAACTTTCTACATGGGATTCATGTCCCATTCAAATCCAGTGTGGTTGTGAAATGTCTCTTTGGATTCGCCAAAAACAGTATTATGTATTTGTGGAGAATCCTCTAAGAGATGGTAAATATATTTATCAAATATTCCAAAAATAATGCATGCTATGTCGGGATATCTGTCTCTTTAAAAATGAATGTGTGTTTTGTTTGATGATCTGTCACACACGAGCTTTAAGGAGACTTTCCTGTCGTGTTTTTTCCCCCCCTCTGTGGGTATTTTTACACAGATCATAACTTCTGCTGAGTGACTCCAAAGTTTTCAGACTTTGGAAATGAAAGGGGCGTTGTCAGCCACCGATGTGTGTGTGTGTGTGTGTGTGTGTGTGCGTGTGTGTGTTAAATGTCTGAGTGCAGTGAATGAATGTTAAGTGCGTTTCGAGGGAAGACAAACCTTTCTCTCTCTTTTTTTTTCAATGGATACAGGAAATGTATGTGTGTGTGTGCGCGTGTGTATGTGTGTGTGTGTCATATCTGCTGTACTCATTAGACCTTCCACCGTGTCTGTAAGCCTGCTCATGTGGTCATGGCACTACATTCAAATGATATTCTTATCTCGTTCTAATGCCTTGAATTAGTTGGTTTCATTGTAGTGCTTCTTTTCTTGACTTGTGCTGATGCTTGTATAGTTTTGGAGTGTTTTTATTGCACATTAAACAGAATCAGAGCATCAGGTTTAAAATGTGCTCGCGTCCAGTGCAAGCCTTTGCGCCAAAATGCTGCATACCATTACTCCTGCCTTGCATTTTACTTTTAATGAGCCAAGTTTATCACTGTTGCGTCCTCCCTCCATGGATGGACGCCCTCTTGTGGTTGCAAACAACAACATTGTCCAGGTTTTCCATGGTTAGAGGAGATTTTTCAGACCGGGCTTGCAGAAATGGAGACTCATCCTCATCAGACAATGTTTGGAGAATGCAGTCTGAGGAAAGCCCTGCCATTGGCAGCCTTGGCACCGGTCTGAAGGCCAAATATCAAACGAAGTGAACAGTTTGCTGGAAACTAATTTCTGCTGGCATGCAGTTATAAACTGTGGCACACAATGCATGGAAAAAAGGCATGGATAGGTGAAAAAAGAGCAGACGGGAGATTATCCTGAAACATGAAAGTGTAATCCACTCCTACGCTGATGTCACACGTATTGTGAGCTTCTTGTGTGCGCTGGTGGTCTATAGATCTGCAGAGATTACGCTTTATGAAGTCTGGAAATGAAACCTCAAAGTCCTCTTATATTACATTACATCAACTCTAAGTGAGGAGAAAGTTAGACTCAGTGATACATCAGACCAACTGTGAGTCAAGTTTAATGAGCCCCACAGTCATCAAACGTACAAATGTGTTAAGTAATGTGTTAAACAGCCACAAAGGAACGCTAATGAATGAATGCTTTGGAGTTGCAGCATGTCATGTGGACCTGATTCATGCTTTACAGAAGGCACACTGGCTGGTAGTAGAAGTGGAAGCAGAGTAGAAATGGCGGGATGTGTGTGTGTGTGGTTGTTAACCTCTCTATCAGGTGTTCCCTAACTTGGCTCTGCCATGTGGGAGTCATTACTCAGCGCTGTCACTTAAGGAATGTGATCGAAAACGAACACACACACACACACACACACACACACACACACACACACTTAAAAACCATGTTAGTGTCCGACATGAAAGGATTCCTGTGTCAGAGGGATGTCTTTAAACCCAGCAGGAAAACTCTTGTGTGCATGAGTGTGGAGAACAATGTGTGGATTCTGTATTCTCTCCTGTTCAACAAAACGTAGCACAACGACATTTTTATGTTAAGATGTGGGAAATGTCACGTTATTAAGCTTGTGTCGCCAGTAATAAGACAGTCTCATGACTGTTATGTTACTTACAGTGTTGCTGTCAATTTGGACTGTGAATGCGTCATTTGTGCGCACTTATCATCCCAAAAAATAAAATGTACATCAATCTTTTCAGGGAGGACGGCCCCACTCTGCTCTTATTTATCCGAGTGGGGATCGTGAGAAATGAAGTGACAGTGTCGTATGTGAGTGTCTGTCCAGTGGATTCAGGTATTGCATTCGTTTCGGAGCTCTTCACCTCCATCACGCTAACTGCTAACATGTTAATTGTAAGTATGAGAGAGCACAGCAAAGATTTGCCTAAGTAGCCTACAGCAAAGTGTGTAATGCTTGGAAGATGTTTGACAATACATTGAAGATATACTCATTCAGTAAAAAACGCTGTAGCTGTCGCACTGGGCAGTCTGGTTATATTTATAATTCTGTACTGATGTCTGCTCATACAGTACATCCCAAAACCAAACTGTGCCCCTGTGTGTGTGTGTGTGTGTGTGTGTGTGTGTGTGCGTGTGTGTGTGTGGACAGGCTTTTATGTCCTCTTCCTAAACAAAGCTTTGTTTGGCCGCTGGCTTTGCTCCAGGAAAGACGTGCCTTTTGTGTTTTCTCTAAAAATAAGTCTTAGCTTGGCTATTGTTATGTACACTCTCTCTTTCTCTCTCTCTCTCTCTCTCTCACACACACACACACACACATACTAGGTTGTTCAAATGTATGCAGTTTAGATACTGTAAGGGCATACCTGCGGGAAACATTGAGTCTTACCTCAAGGTGCACGTGCACACACTTTTTCCAGAGCTATCAGCTGCACCTCACAGTCATCATCAGTGGATGGTGTTTGTTCAGTTTTTAGTCAACACATGGCACACCTAAAATCTACAACGCAAGATAAATAATCCTTAAACGGTATAGATTGGGCACTATTTTGTTGTTTGCTATGAGGATTTGATCCCATTTGAAAAGACAGTAAGATGCTGAGTGATTGAACTCACTCGTCGCCCAAACTTAGCCTGAATGAATGTATTAGAACAGTTTGTGCAAAACAAAATGAGGCATTTAAGGTTAAGTATGCCAAGGTAGTGAATCCCAGAAGATTGGAAGTCTGGAGGAGGAAATGTTGCGTACTGAGTCTCAACTGTACGACCTCATAAGGGGCCAGAGGGCTCCACTGGAAGCCTTTCTTGCCTTTCTGTCTACCTCAATCAGTTTTTCCGTGGTCAAAGACAGAAAGAGAGGGAGAGAGAGAGAGAGAGAGATACAGAGAAAGAGAGAGTGGGACAGTGAGAGAGACGGGGGAGTGAGATTCAGAGGCCCAGTTAAGTCTGTGGCTTTGTGTTTTATGAAAAGAGTAAAAAAGGACATTAAAAGTCAGCATTTTCCACCAGGCAGGGGAATCAGTCGACACACACACACACAGACACACACAGGCACACACACACACACACACACACACACAGACTTGTACTCTTGCACCGAGTCCCCCAGCCTCCTATTATAAGGCTGAGTGGAGAGGAGGCATTTGTGCCTGTTTGTGTGTGTCAGGCGAGATGGCTGAAGTCAAAGACTCTTTCAACCTATGTATGTGATAATCACACAAAAGTACAGTCAACAGGCGACACAAAGAAATACTGGCATCGAGGACACAAACGGTGTAACATGCATGCAGTGAAGCGACATGGCATGTGGTAGGATTCATAATTAAAACCAGACATAAACACACCTTTTATAGCTTTAATCACATTAGCCTTACCACTGTATGTTTATTAATGACCCGAGTGATGCATGATAAATACAGGATCATTTTTATCTTGATTGACTGACATGGGACAGCTGAAGGAAACACCCTTCAGCATGTGCATTGATCTATTATGATATATACGGCATGAAGATCAGTGAAATATTGGTGTTATGCATGCCATGCTAGCGTGGCTAATGTTCACAGCATGCATGTGGATATGTCTTCATGTGTGTGTGTGTGTGTGTGTGTGTGTGTCTGCAGCTGTTGCGTGGTGTCAGAGGTGTTTCACGGAGTATCAGCGCGGTCACACTTTGCAAGGCAACACAGTTCCCCGAGGATAACCTGGATAATCCTGTGGTATTACAGTATGTTTGCTTAATGAAATCTACCCGTAAGAACATACATTTTTGTCACTTAAAGGGGAGATTATGATGAGTTATGATAATGATACATCAGCATAATTGTAGCTGTTGGATAAGTACACTTCTATGTACTCTTTACAGTTGGGAAAATCAAAGTAACACAAGCAAACACTGGAGGCATTTATACATTTATGTCTGCAGTCTACATAGTTTGAATTAACCTTAATCATCCGAGCTGCGCCTGTGAGTCTCTCATTTTTTTTTGGCGGGTTTCTTGGCAGGCGAGCTGTTTGCGGTTCCCCTGCAGTTTACATGTATGTGTGTACATCAGGGCGAGTGTGTGTGTGCGTGCCTTTACGCTTGTGTTTTTGTTTTTCTCTCTTCCCTCCATTTCTCTCCAATGGGGTTCCCTTCTTTTCTCCCTCTGTCTCCTCCCTCCTTCCCTCCCTCCCTCTCCTCTCTTCTCTTTCCTCTTCACTGAGACGAAAAGGCAGCTGCAGACAGAATCAGATCCAGCTGTGTGTGTGTGTGTCTGTGTGTGTGTGTGTGTGTGTGTACATGTCTGGGAGATTATTTGCTGCTCCAAAGAATGTTCCTGCAGGTCAGATTAGACTCAAATACCAAAAACATGCTTTGTAATGGATGTGGTGAATTTAGTTATTGGTTTGCCACCACGTCTTCCCTCTTTCTGCTCCATTTTCTCTCCCCTCTTTATCTTTCTCCACTGTCGTTGTTCTATAGGGTCATACCTAAAGTCCGATTGGTCACCCTAAAAACACAGTTAATATAAATTCTTATAAATGGTTGATTTTCTGGGAGATCTCTGAAGCTATAAAAACAAGAGCTCTTAAATGCCGCTCCTAAAAATAAGTTTGTCTCACATTTCCACCCAGTGTGACCTGTCACTCTCACACCACTATATGTTCACACACATCCTTTAGAAAACAAGAGTAATGTGTGTTGTAAGATGTGCAGTGGTGATATATGCAATATAAGAGTGTGTCTTTAAGGATTATGGACGTTTTCAGTGTGTTTTGTGTGCTAGCTTAGCTAAGCTGCCACATACTGTACTTACAGTTTATGACGTAAGTGTCCTGTATAAAAGGCATAATGTTCTTTTTATAGGCTGGCATTGCTGCACATTGTTTATTTATTTTGACATTTTTTTTTTTTTTTTTTTGCCATATCACATCCAGGCCCTCCCGTGACCACTTTCAGCTCCGCTCGTGCGATATTCTTAGTCTTTTCCTCACGCAGTTCAGGTGCAAATTAAAGTTCTTAGTTGCCAGGTTATTGTCTTCTTCAGTTTCATTCTCAGAGCGTTACGAGCTTGCGGCGAACCCCATGTCTCATGAATCAAAGTGCGTTGCTCACTTTTGATGTCTCGCCACCTCCGTTTTACGATTTACCCCCTTGTTACCCCTTCCCCCAACTCAGACAGGGAGGGCCTATCCTCTGGCACACCCCGCGGCCACATGCTCGCACACAAAAACTGTGGCCTGCTTCCTGTTGGCGGGGAGAGGCTGTTTTTACTGTGACTCCATTTTGGCGGAGAGGGCTAATTCCTCTGCTGTCTGGCTCTGTGTATATATATATGTGTGTGTGTGTGTGTGTGTGTGTGTGTGTGCCTGCCTGCACACTCACATGTGCTTTTAAACATGTCTGTGCCTCCGCCTGCTCAGCCTCCGAACTTCTTTGGTGGCAGTCACTGAAATCAAACTCACATGTGTAAACTGTATGTGTGTATATATGTAATTGTGTGTACGTTCTGCCCACGGGGTAGTTGCTTTGACATTTACAGTGCACACAGGGAGCAGATTGCAAGCTGTCAGAGACGTAGTCTTAACCCTGCAGTCGTCTTCAGTTGTAAAACAGCCTCTAAAGCGGTGCTGGAAAAGTGTCGGAAAGAAATAATTTCTAGATTTCGTAATTTTGCCTTGTGTGATTATTTGTAGCAGGCTGAATGTTAAACAGAATGATGCTGACATAGCATTTTATACGCTGAGCAAAGCCCTTTTATGGATAAACAAACAAATGGGTTTCTGGATGTATTGGACGTTTTTTAATGGAATTTTTCCCCCTTGAGACAATTTCTGGTAGTATATGTGAACAAAACACGAAGAAAAGCAACACAAAACTATAAAGAATATTGTATATTCTAAAGAAAAAAGAGTAATATTACTGTTGTAGTCAGTTTAGGACAGAATCAAAGCTTCAGTGGATGATCTTATCTTAAACTGAAGCTCACACACACCCACCTGTTATGACTGTCAACACTTGTGGACATTTAGTTTGTGTTATATTGCTACAAAAGTCAAGGTCATGCTTGACACAAACAAATTAATAGACTGGAATTTAACTCACCACCTACCAAGTGTATTTATTTACAGCATGTAAACCTCAGAAATGTGTATATTTTTCCTGTGGCTGGGACCTTTGACCTCGTACATGTGTGTCTCGTGTATACATACTTTTTAGCATCTCCATACACCGTTGTCCGCTAACGCTGCCAATATAGCGTGTTATATTCCGGCTCGTCATGACTGAACAGAGCACAGACTGCCCATTTGAAGACGTAAACAGTCGACTCCTCGCTTCTATCAACAAGTCATAGTCAGGATTAAGGCCTTCAATCACTGCAGAGTAAACACCACACGCCCACATACTGTACACACTCTCAAACGCACGCAGACATGGTTTCGCATATATATATAGACGCTCTTCATCTCAAATCTCCAGTAGCGTTTTGTGTAATTTGAGGGGAGACTTTGAGGCTGAAAATATTTCCCTGGCTGTTTCATTAACCCTGCATATTTCACAGTTGTTTGGTATTTTGGTAATTGGTTGCAGACGTCTGAAGTCTGCATATATGCTGCATTCATCTTAGATATTCAGAGTTTGTTTTTCAAAACCGAAATAAATTAAAATTTGTATTTTTATGTATTTATTATTCTGATATTACACTTCACTATCATTTATTTATGTTTCTGATTCTTACAAACCAAGGAGAACCTCTGCAATAGTTTTATCTGTGTGTTTGATGTATGCTGATGACACACAAGGGCTTAATCCGTCATGCGTCTGTGTGTGTGTGTTATTAAAGTCTCACATATGTGTTTCTCCCAACAGATTCCTTTCTTGTGAAGGACCTTGATCCACCCCTGACTATCACCCTGTAGACAAGCCTGCGTGACAGCCAGCATAAACACACATCAGCAAACATCCAGCGGGACTGTCATCTACCTAAAGCTGAAACATACATCGTCATCAGCCAACGAGAGAGCTACGCGGACAGCTACTGAAGACGCCTGTGAGATATATAAGTGGCCTGATTAAAAGGGCAACAAGTTAGACACAAGAGCAGCCATGTTGATCATCTTAGCCTTCATCGTCCTCTTCCACGTGGCTGCGGCCATCCTCCTCTTTGTCGCAACCATTCACAACGTGAGTATAAACCCAGAGTGAACATACAAGAAAGAACACGGCAGTACAGGATAGTTTCATGGTTTTAACAACCTCTGTGTCCCTCGCTGACGCAGGCGTGGTGGCTGGTGGCGCCACCCGGACGCGAGCTGATCTACACTGACCTGTGGTACACCTGTAACTCCACCTGCGCTCCTGTGGCGAACAGCCATACTACTGATGCAGGTAAGACCGCGTTTGGCTACGCCGCCTACAGGATGTGTGTCTACTGTACATTTGTATATGTAACACCTCCTTTCTCCTCTCTCCTCAGCCTACCTGCAGGCTGTCCAGGCCACTATGATCCTGGCAACCATTTTATGTTGCGTCAGCTTCTTCGTCTTCATCCTTCAGCTCTTCAGGCTCCAACAGGGAGAGAGATTCATCTTCACCGCTATCATTCAGCTATTGGCCTGTGAGTGACACACACATATTTAACTTTTCAATGCAGCAAAGTGACTGTTGTCTTCACTTCTCTTACTAGCCATCAGCGCCTTTCAGTTTCTCCCCTGTGTGCAGGGTCCTTATCCAAACTGGTTGAATATTTCAGACTTTAAATGCCCATCGACTATCGAGTGTAATTTTCGTTCTCCTCTTTCTTCCTTCCAGCTCTGTGTGTGATGATTGCAGCGTCCATCTATACAGCTCAGAAAGATAGCTTTCACAAGCAGGAAGGCCTTAAGGACGGCTCTTACGGCTCCTCCTTCGTCCTGGCCTGGATCAGCTTCCCGATGACTCTCATCAGCGGCCTCATGTACCTGGTGCTCAGGAAGCGCAAATAGATGCGAGGGGCTTGACGCACGGGCACGCAGATATTCGAATATAATAGAAATACACAGCTTGGACACAAATGCAGAAAGACACACCCTACACTTTCCCTCAACAAACATGCACGCATGAACACATTATCTTTCTAACCCCTAGATTTTCTGATACCATTGGAGGACATGCTTTGTTCTTCTGTTTTAATGCTTGACAGCAACTAAAATATGTTTCTGGAAATGTTAAAGATGAGAAATATACCACAGTTCATATTCGCTTTACAATTTGGGGTGTTCCAATCCATGATTTGACTTTTAATTTTTGGATTTTGAATTTGTTTTTTGTTTTTTTAAAACGCTGATCATTGGGTTTATGTCCTGAAAACTGTCGTTTACATTTACAACTTCATATTTAAAAGATAATTTACATGGTGGTAACTGTGATATGCATAGATAGAATGCACCACACTGAGGCCAGATGGACAAATTTAAATCATTTTAATCACTTTTCACAGATTGTGACACCCCTGTCTGCAATGCCTGGTTTGAAAATTGTAATCTGACTTTTGCCATCTAGATTTATTTACATGAAATTGAGGTCAAATCTACTCAATGCTGCATTCATCTGTCACTCACTACTTCCTGCGTTTACTGAGAACATACAGTACCTTCGCCGTGTACTTCCCACTTTCTCCCTTAGCCAGGACATGAGCAGTGTGTCCCAACACACTCTCCTGTCTCCTCCTCTTATGTCTTTGTCTCCTGCTTCCCGCCGACTCCATTCACAGGAATCAGTCTGAAACATCTGATCACGAAGGATAACAGTTAAAGACAAGTGGGCAGGTTTGTCTTAACTTGGACACAGTCTCGTTGACTTTCCAAAGGGTCCATACTTTGTTTTTGTGAATCTATAATCAACTGAATTTATTTTGTACATATTTGCTGTGTATGTATAGTTAAGGTTAATTGCCTAAAGCTTATTTCTAAGACTGAAATACTAAAACGATATATTAAAAAAAGAAGAAAATAGAGACTCTTATGTTAACCATAGCTTACAGGAAGTGTAGTGAAGCAGTAGTTGAGGTATAATATGTAGGATTTTAAAACCCCGTGGTTTGTATTCTTATGTTACTGACTTGTGTTTTAACGGTGAAAAAGGAACCAATGATGTGCTGTGATGTTTGAGATTTTAAATGACAACGTAGAAACATGCAAACTTGAAATAAGAATGAACGTTTTTTTTTTTGTTTTGTTTTGTTATTGTTGTGCTTTTTTTTTTTTTTTTTGTTCACAGCTTCACTGAGAAAAAGACGAAAGCTATTTATTGTTTTAAAAAAAACCACTGTTGTGTATTTTAGCATCATGTGACTGAGGATGTATGAAGTAATCAAGTCTTGCCATGTTTTTCCCTCTCTGGCTGGGTTACTGTTTATTTGGTTCATTACTGAAACATCTCAAACAGCCCAAAGCACATGTCATGCACTTGGGCTCTGGCATTTAACAACACTAAATTAGTTACTGTATTCCTCTGATCCCACGTAGCTCTGCATAAACAGGTTTTCTTTTCCTCTTTCTTGGAGTTGGTTCTGGGACGTTGGAGCAGTTACAGAAGAGCAGCTGGGTATTAACTTTGCAGTCGCTAGGACTTGGAGCATTTCCAGGAAGTGTCCAGTCCAACTCGGACTTGCTGGCTTCTTCAGAGGTGCACTGGGTTGTTTTGTGATAGATATATTTTCATTGGACCACAGAGCCAGGTAACTTACTATCTCACCGATTATGAAGATTCAGGGAAAAAGCATGGAAATAAAGAGGTTGCTCTGCTATCTCAAGGTGATACTTAAAAAAAATGATCAAAACAACATATCGGAGGCCAAGATTGTGATGTTTGTTTTTTGTAAAATTGTCATCTTAAGAGTGTTTTACTTAATAATAAACCTCCTGTTTGCATGCAAGTTTTTGTCTTTCAGCAAATCCCTTTAACTTATATTGAAATGAAAATTAAGTTATTGCAGTAAAAAAAAAAAAAAAAAAAAAAAAAAAAGGCTGAAAAATTAGTTTCTTTTTGTGAAATACTGTTTATTATTGATGTTGTAAAGTTTGGATCGATTTGGTTTAACTTTGCTGGTTTCAAAACAGATCTAAATTTAGACTAAACTGAGTACTTGAACTTCAGTTCAGCCACAGAAACCACAAGAATCACTCTTAAGAGTCGAGTTACGAGAGACGGTTTGGAATCGGAAATGTTTTTTGTTCGTGGTCGTGATCATTTTTCTGTCGTGTGTTTTATGTCATTGTACAGGTAGATGTACTGTATCTTAGTTCATGTAGATCTATACAAATAACCACAGGACCATAGCAACAAATAATCATCTGAGTTGTCGAAGCCAAAACTGTATTCATGGGGATTTGTTTTTGCTTTTCTTAACATTTTTTTGCAGTTGAAGTATTTCGAATGCTTCATGAAGTATTAATTCCACATTGATTGAGAGTCCCATGTTGCGTAACGGAGACCTGTTGAAATAGTTTTTAAGAACTTAAACAACTCAAAAAACTGTTTATGTCTCTGCATAGGATTCATTCAAACATTTTGTATGTATGGCTAATATGTCATGTTAAATTGGAGTGTTTCTGCTTGTCACAGGCTCTTTTGCTTTCACTGTTTTAGGCAAATGAAATAACAACATGCTATTTATTTCAAACCTCTGTTGCACCATCCATGGCAGTTTCTGTAATCTGTAAGATATTACTGTTTTCATGTCCTTGAGTCATCCAACTAAAAATGTTTGTCTGCTGCTGACACCCAGTGGACTGATAGAAAACTACACAATGTGTAGGCGATAGTTTTATAGTTTCAGGCTCCTGTCAAGCACTCCTGGAAAGAATGAACTAGTTTCTGCTTGGTGAATCCTGTGCCTCTAATCTTGGGCTCCCCTGCAAGACTTTACTGGTGCTTATTTCCCCACCCTCTGTTTTGCCAACACCCATCAGATGTAGATCTCAATAAATGTATTTTACAATAAATAAATTTTCTTTGTGTGTGCCAAATCTGTCATTGAGTCAAGTGTCCATCTATACTCGCTCTTCCCTTTATCTCCAATTTCCCGAGGAAAAGATCAACATTTCACCCCAATATTACTACTTTTCTTATTTTCAACATCAAAAAGCTACAATAATTTATCTGAGGGAATTTTCTGGCTGATAAATTACTTACTACCTACTTAATACCTTACTAATTAATGTCAAAATAAACAAAACAAAAAGTCGCCATCTGTAAGCTTTTATTTTGAAGGAGTCAGACCGGAAGTGTTTCAAAGTAAGACCTAACAGTAAAATCCGGCAGGTCGGGCTACACGAAGAGGATATATATCACTCAGATAGGAAGTATACTTTAAGATATACTACATTATGAATGTTTCGACGTAGTATCAACATATCTTGGGCGCTAGCATCAGCTAGCTCGCTTGCTAATTCATAGATAGAGGACTAACTGCTGGAAGCTACAGCTAAAGGTTAGTTAACACTCAGCTTGTTTCTCGTCTTATTCAGCCACAGTCGGTAAATGTTGCTACGTTGCTAATTCACAAAACAAGGTGTGATGCTGTCAGTGCGTTAGTTAGTGAAATATAACGGGTGAATGGCTTCTTAGGTAGCTCGTTAGCTAGATAGCCTGGGAAGTAATCAGTGTTTATTATTGTTGTCATAACTTTATGTGTCTCTCAAAAGGTGATAACACAGAAACAGGTTAACATATTTCATGTGACGAAGAAGCACAGCTCGGTGTCTGTCTGTCTGTCTGTCTCCCTTTTATTTCAAAAAGCTCACGCCAACAACCAAAAGTCAGCTTCCTCTGTCAGCATCCTCTTCAGTCTCTTCTCCTCTGCCACTTCCTCCCCCTGTGCATTGAGCTCACAGTCTGGGCAGGAAAGAGCTAACATTAGCAGCTATAGTTTGCACCAGTAAACTGTGTTTAAATCACAGAGAGTTGATGCGGAGCAGCTGGTGGACATCAGAGGAGACACGAGAAAATATTTCCTCCATAAAATATGATCCAGTTTCACCAAAATCACTGAAATAGTTGGTGGTGTGTGACTTCCATAAAGCATTATGATCATAGGTGATCGTACCCGGAGCACAAAGTTACACAGTACAAGAACAGACGTACGAATGACAGAGACACCATTCACCTGATTACAAGTCAATGTAGTGTCAACATGATTTAAAACCTGTTGGTTTATAGTAAAAAAGCAACATACACCCCAGTCTGGCTGGCTGCTTTGGATGTAGCGCATTAATCATTTATGTTGCCATGGATATGACATATGTACATGTTTTTATGTTTTGCGTGTGCACCAACTCAAAACAAAGTGTATCAGACTTTCTGTGTGTGTGTGTGTTTGTCTGCATGTATATAAAGAATGAAGAGGGTGCTCTCCACGTCAGCGTCCTCCAGAGCCGGCGATAAAAGGATTAAATTCTCCCAATCTGAAGTAAGAAACAAAACTGGAAAGCGACAGTTAAATTCATACTTTTTTTTCCAGTGCATTCTTACGTTCGCAAAACTTTATACTGTATTCTGCGTGTCATATTTTGTGTCTGTGTGTGTGTGTGTCTACAGGTGCAGATGCTGATCAGGCAGGAGGTTCTCAGTGCGGTGAGACAGAATGAAACCAAGATGCAGGGTTTAATAGAAGCTATTCAACAACTGGATCATGAAAGCACCATCCAAAAACTGGAGGTCAGTGGTCTTCTTGTATATACACATCTGACTCATTCCTTCCTTTTCTTTTCTTTTCTTCACCTCTTGCCTTTTTGAATTTGACAGCTGCTGGTATTTTTTTTTCTCTCTTTAAACCAACTAACCAAACATGAATTGTGGATGTATGTCAGAGCTGAATTGGTGACAAAGAATACCTTAAACCTGATAAATCTTTACAGAATGTTCCTCTCTTCCTCAGGCTCGAATTAACATGGTAACAAGGAGAGCAGAAGCAGCTCTTGCCTGCATGACAAAGACAAAGACAAAGGTTTGATGCAGACAAACGCACATAAACATGAATGGCACATGATGAATTGGGCACAACACGCATGTTCATATCTGATTTATGAACAGAAATGTTTGACTTTCAGAGGCCACCACCTTCTCCTGTTAGTGTGGACACCATCGGGTATGTAAAATCAGATTCAGCAGCTCAGTGAAAGCTACAAAGGACCTAATATGAATCTTAGATTTATTTGCATTTAATCAGTTTCTGAGACGACTCAATTCGATGTCCAACTCTGCAGGTCAGACTCTGAGGATGAAACCATGGAAACTGTGTCACAGAGTAAGAGCCCAGCGAGCATGTCTGAAGTAATGAATATTTGCATTTGTGGGTCACATGAGTGTTTTAATCAATGCAGTTTTATTTCTCTGTAGACAAAGAGCGCATGGAGTGCATGGACACGAGCAGGAAGCTCTCTGAAATGATGGTAAATATTTTCACTTCGCTATTGTTCTACTGTGTATACCGAGGAAATAATTAACATTAAAATTGGTTATTGGGCTAATAATTTAGAGTCAGATAGAGTCAGAGCTGTAAGTTTGGTCCTCTCTGTCCAGGAAACCACAAGAAAGACACTCCAAACGACCAAAGACGATAACGAAGGTGAGATTGTTTTATGTTTCATCACACAGTGAGAAATACTGACACGATAAGCTGTTGTAATGACCCAAATTAAATAACCACATGCTTCCCCACCCCCGTTCTCTTCCCTGTCCCATCCTCCGTTACTTGTCACTGCACATAATCCATGTTAAGCTTTGACGGCTGCCATAGAAGATTTAAGTGAAGTGCTCCAGTCTCCTCCGACTCCTGTGACGGTAGGATCATTATTTGATTCATCAGTTTTGAAACATACCGCGCATGAATATGTTGTTTGTTAAGGAAGCAAAAAAATACATCTATAAACCTTACTCTACATACATTTTTAAGTTGTTAAATTTTATGTGCTCGTCTTCCTTTTCTACACTTTGTTATGTTGTGTACTTCAGAGGAAAAAAGATCCACCAGGTGCGCAGGAAAAGGAAAATGTCGAGGATTGCAAACAATTTGAGGAGCCAAAGGCCGAAAGGGTAAAAGCAGAACGTGTCTCTCCTGGCCATAGTAGCAGTCCCAAGCACCCAGAAGCAAAGCAGGTAACCCACGCTAAACCACAGTATTCACTCAGCCGTGATTCTGTTTGCTACTCCTATTAACGCCATCCCCTTTCTCTGACCACAAGGACAAGCTCACTTATCCTTGTCTTCCGCCCACCCCGACCCCCTCCAGCCTCAGCACGCAGGCTGCCTCATACAACATCCCCCGGAGACCGGTAGTACAGCTGGCTCTCATCAAGAATCCCCGCAGCCTCTCTGTGCTCTGGAAGCTGGAGGAGGATGACCCTTGTGCACCGCCCATGGATAGTTACAGGTGAGAAGCAGCAGAGGGCATTGTGTGTGTTGTTGCCCTCTCAAACTTTTTTTGATTTGGCTGGGTAGAGTCAGTGTTTGGTCATGGATCCAAATATTTAGAGTGAAACACGAGATGTTTTCCAGCACGCTGAAAGTTTGTAGCGTTAATCTGCTTATTATTGTCATAGTTATTATTATCTTTCGGTTTTTGAATGGTCAAATAATGCTTCTTAGACAAGCAGCCACTCTCCACCAGGTTGATTATGGGAGAGGTGTCGCTGCAGAGTTCAGAAAGTCAGAGGTCTTCACTGCAGCTCTTCTTACCTTTCTTAGTGTTTTTCACACGCTCTCTCTCTCTCTCTCTCTCGTTCTCTTCCTTGCTGCAGCATCTTATTAACCATGGAAAAGGTTAAGGGTTCCGGCATCTTCCCAAAATGGAATACCCTTGACGAGGTGAAGGCCATCCCTCTGCCCATGTGTGTAATGATCACCAAGTTCAAGGCCGGGCACAAGGTGTGTGTCGCTGTGGTGGGCAAAGACAAGTTTGGCCGGTACGGACCTTACAGTAAAGTTGTAACCGCAGCCATACCTGAATAGCAGAGGATGTGGGATCAAGGCGGGGACGACACAAGCAGCTCGGGATTTACCCACTCTTTCTATGTTTGTTATTAAAAAACAGTAAAAGTGCCTTCAGGTTAATAACTTTGAGAGGAGAGAGATTTTTGTGGTTGCTTTTGATGGCTTTTGATTTTTTTTTTTTACTAAACTAAAATAAACTTTTTGATTTTGTTTTCTGTTTCATACAATAAATGCTTCACATTATTTGGCTGCTGGTCAAAGAAAGTTTGAAATGACACCATAATCGCTGCATTTGAATTTGCACTGTACAACTGATTAACTTCACAAGTGGCTATTTGGAGGGAGCTGTCGGCTAAAATTCTCACGAGGTTCAGGCGTAGAGCGACGTTAATCAGAGTCACAGGTCACCAGCTGCCATCACGGTCGACTTCTGAACCATGCGGCGCTTCTTTTATCTCTCACGCTCACACTTAACCCACTGTCGTGCTCAGATATTTCCTTTTCCTACTTGATAGCGCCCTGCTTGCTTGCCAGCTGGCAGCAGTGCCTGGAGGTCTTACATTCAGTGAGTGTAAATAAAGAAAACAGGATACAGTCCCTATCGATCAAAACAGACGCTCGGCGTACTCAGGTGAAATTTGGGAGATTTGTGAACTTCAGACCTGACTGCACTTCAGAGGAGCCCGCACCTGAATCACACACACAAAAAATAGTTAACCAGTCACCCACCAGTTTTGCATTTATTTATTTCACAATTTCTGTGACCGCTCAGGGGTCTTTTTAAAAGTAAGGCTTCGGTTAGGCTGCTGTATGTGGGTGTGGAATTTAGAACATATGTCTTTAGTATAGAGAATGATAAGTATATTAGTAGTGTATTAGTAGCCTACTTTGAATTCTGAATTCTGAAGATGAACATACATTTGCACTGATCTGTCAGGCTGTCGTCAGGTTTTGATTTGATCCTCTGAAGTTGCCCGCTCTGGAGCACGTAAGCCATGCAGCACAGGTTACCATGGTGATCTTAAAAGCGACTCAGTTAGCGATACCGGAAAACCTGAGTTAATCCCAAAGATAACTGACTGACTCACTCATCATGCTTCGTTGTACATCCTCCCTAATATTCATAACTGTGGTGAAAACTCAACAGAGAGTCAATACACGATAGCTAGAACCGAACCAGACAGAGGTGCAGTGATGGATGGTGTGACTTACCTGCAGTACCCTTTGGAGTACACATGACTGCAGTTATTTTCCCCTCCTGCAAGTCAGAATATGCGTATGATGCATGTATAGATAGCAAGATTTGTAACCATTCAGGTTTTTAGGTTTCAAAGCAGTTCTGCTTTTGTGCCGGTGGTCAGGCACAGTTTGATATTTTGCTGTGTATGTAGGAGTGGGAGTGCAGCTATAAAGGGAGTCATTAGACACACACTGAACGCCTGCTCCCAGCATCAGCAATACTCTGTGTGTGTATGTGTGTGTGTGTGTCTCTCCCCTTCACCAGGACCCAGTGGGGAAGCACAGCAGAGTGATAGACCTCCTAAGACCACTTAAAAACACACAACCCACTTTCACACAGACTATATATATATATATATATATATATATATATATATATATATATATATATATATATGTATATACAGACACAGTGGCCTAATTAGAGCTGACAGCAGAGGAGAGAGGGCGAGGAAAAAGGGGAAATAGAAGAGAGAGATGGTGCAGAGAAGGCAGACAGAGAAAACAGAGGTGGAGCAGAGAGTGTGATGATGGCGCAAATGGCAGAATGGTAACCGGCGTTTTCCCTTCCCTGCTGTAAAATTGATGATGTGCGTGTGTGTATATACAGTATTTACACACTGTATACTGTATAAAATACTGTATATATCATCACACTTTCTCCTCCATGCCTCACGGTGGGAACCACACATGCAGATACCATCTATTCATTTTCTCTGCGTCTCACAAAGACAGATACACACTGGTCTGATGTCCAAATGTCTAAAGGTCTGGGTGATTTATTTATTACCAAGACATATCCGTGGCTAGGTGGCCTAGGTGACCTTGAGTAACTCTGGTGCTCCACTCGAATTAGAATTCTGGTTTTCCACTAAAAAAACAAAGTGGAGTTTAAGGGTTGTGGAGTTCACATTGTACAACATTTCAAACATAAATTTGTACTGACTCAAAAGAAGAAAAAACAGACTTTCTCTTTCACTCTTTCTCTTTCCTCCTCCCCCAGGCACACACACATACACACTCCTGGGTCCGCCTACCAAATGATTGCTCGTCTTGATAAATTTTTTTCTCTCAGTTTTCTCATGCCCATACACCCATAGCTTTGAAAATGGAGCGTGGTTTCACAACGTTCTGCAGGACCTCAGAGACAAAGGTAAAGCATTTTTGAATAGTTTAGTCAAATATCTTGTTAAATCAAAAACATCAAGAGTTGTTTTACAGTTGGATACAAGACAAACACAGACCAAATTGTTTCTTTACTTGCAGAAAGTCTGTCAGAGTGCATGTGCATGTAGATAGCACCTTAAAAACTGTTAATTTATAACTAAAATGAACACAAATCGACAAATCATATTTATGATGCAATAAAAGAATAGTTAAACCCCAGATTAATGCAGTTTAACAATAAACTTTAACAGTGTTGCTACACAAGTACAGGATGTTTGTGAATGACTTCCAAATTCCACAGTCACAGAGCCACTACTGAGGAAATGACATCATGGGGAGCCAATGCTCGACACTCAGGAGGGGTAAAATAAAAGAAGAGGAGTGTTACAGAACTGAGCAGAAGAAAGATGAGGTTTTCATGAAAGTAGAGAGTGGAGAAAACTCTCCCTCTGTTCAAAAAAGTCCACCTCTGCAAGAGGAGGGGCGAGTGTCAAAGGAGATAACAGTGGAGGAAACGGTGACAAGGCAGGATGATGAAAAACTGTGTTTTACCGAGAAGAGCAACGCCCTGCCACATGTGGTTGAGGTTTATACCCCAAGGTGAGACATGCAGTGACACTGAAACAGTGTTTCTTTGTGTGCATATATACACAAATACAATAGGCTGTATATATGTCTTATACACAAACAGATTTATGAATAGGAGATGTTTTTGTCATTTGTCAGTCCTTGCCTCTCTGAAACACATATCCTGCCTCAGCCATTAGTGAGAGAATGGTGAGTACAGGAAACACTATCTTTATTTCACCTGGTGATCAGAAAAAGGATCTTAAGAAAAGTATGCACATGCTTTACAGGCCATTCTTTCTCCTGCATGCTTGTAACAGATGCTGAAGCCGATTGGGTGGACAACAACAGGGCTAAACTCATTCAGAGTGGCGTTCAGTGATTGCGATAGCAGGCGGATGTTACCTTGAAAATCATTCATAAGGTTGTGCGCCAACATCAAGGCTGCAGGACTAACCAGGGAGCAGATGCGGGAGCTCTACCGCGGTCCTCACAACCGAAAAACCAAATCTTCCTTCTACAGAATCCTCCAGACATTCGTACGGATATTTGAAAGTATGTGAGGTGCACCGTTGAGATGATGTCAAAAACATTTATAATATAATATTTATTATGGTTATGCGATGATAAAACCATTGACCCATTAGCGCATTTCGCTTTATTTAATGGCATAGCTTGGTTATAAAATATTGTTTTATTGTTTTATAAGATCAAATGCTACAAAGTAAAAAGCGAAACTGCTTGGATTATCATTTGACCTCAAAACTCTTTCATTGCAGCAGAAGATGTCATCAAGAAGTCATGAAAAAGCACAAAACCTCTGAAGGGAAAAGTCTGGCTATGGTTTGAAGGCACTGAAAAAATCGTGGAGCGCCCAATCACTGGACAAAATTTACACGAACTTCACATTATACAGGGAGAAAGTGAGCGTGTCAATATAGAACATGAGATACAGGAGATTGCAGATAAGTCGAAGAGTCAAGTGACTGAGGCACTAAAATCAACTGCAATGACATCTTTAAAGGTACACACCAGGACATTGCATGTCCTCTGGTGAACAGGCGAAGTGGGAGCTATCAGAACTGTAGGTAAACCAAAGGGAATTGCAGCACTTAGGAAAAACTGTCTCTGAAGAAGTTCATCCTTATTTGGGCAGACGGGACAGCCAATGAGGACTTGGACTTCATCTTTGTGATGCCATTCAGGGGAGCTAAATCTGAGTCAAGGTGAGCAGTTTAGCCTTGAGTTTTATCGTAGAGACTGCATCAGAACTCAAGAAACATAACAATCCCAGCAGTCTTTGCTAATCACAAAGTTTTGTTCATCTTTGATGGTCTTGATGAAACCAACTTGAACTAAACTTCAAAACAGCAAAGACTGACAGATGCCACCAAGGAATCATTTGTGGACACTCTGGTGACCAACCTCATCCGAGACATCTTCTTCCCTCCAGCTCTTATCTGGATAACCTCAAGAGACTGGAGCAGTCCAGCGCGTCCTAGCCAGTATGTACAGCAGGTGGACTGAGGTCAGAGGATTTAATGATGCACAAAAACTACAGTACTTCAGGAAGAGAGTTGAGGACCAGGCAGTTGCTGAAGAATAATTACCAACATTACAATGTCCGAAGACTTGTACATTATGTGTCACATACCTATCTTCTGTTGGATTCGCGGCAAAGAAGTTCTTCTGCGTTTGCTTGGGAAAAATGGACAACACTCAAGATGACAACGTCAAAGGTACCCACAACTCTTACTGAGATGTACACACTTCCTTTGCATTCAAATGCAAGTAGCAACTATTAAATTATGACATGCACAATGAGTCAGACGTAGCCACGAGGAGATGTTTGAGTCAAATGTAGAATTCATTTTGAAATTAGGCAGGATGGCATTTGAACGCATTTGAGCGAAGGTAGCATCATATTTACTGTCAGTGACCTGAAAAGTATGGCGACATAAACAAGCTGGAGTTCACTGCGGGTTGTGCACACAGATATTCAAAGAGAGAATGTGTTCAACACAAAGGGAAACTCTACTGCTTTGTGCATCGACAGTTCAGGGTACTTTTGCAGCTCTGACATGTACAGTTTTGCAGTAAAAATAGACTCTAAGCCTCAGAACTTCCTGCTGTTGATTGGCTCTGAGGAAGAGCTGAAGACTATCTTGGATGAAAGATCAGTTGATTTACCTTTTGGATGAGCTGATGGAAATTTCATTAGCTAATTCAACTTTGAGAAAGACAGGAGAACTGGACATGTTCCTCAGGTTCCTTATTGGCATGTCTCTACAATCAACACAAGAACTGCTTCAAGGTCTGATTGAGCAGACAGAGGAACACTCTGCGGTTGTTGAGGAAATTAGGTCAAATCTAATAGAAATGGGTTAGGGGACTGCTCACCTGAAAGATGTCTGAACCTTGTTCACTGCCTGATTGAGCTGAAGGACAGCTCCTACATGAGCAGTGCAGCAGTATGTGAAAACAAGCGATGGCCCAGAAACACAGCTCTCTATTGATGCTCAGTTCTGGCGACTCAATCCTAATGTCAATCGCCTCTGAATGAATTTGACCTGAAAAAATACAGACCATCAGCGGTGTGTTGAAGCTACTCCAGCTATGAGGAACTTGCGGCAAAGGTGAGTTGGTTCCTTAAAGTGTGTATCTGCATTGCAATCACTAACACAAAACAGTTTACACATTTGCATTGGGCAATTTCATTGTAAGCTTCTCAAACCAAAACTGATCATGCGTGATTGCCTTTTTAATTTCTGCAGTCTCAGGGTGGATCTTGATTCTGGCTTTGTGAAACAATCTCCTCAGCCCGCCGAATGCCAAATATATTGCTAACGAACTGCACCTGACAAACGCGTCTTTTATGAACATGGTACAAAGATCTTAATTGATGGACTGATGGATGCCCAATGTCAGCTGGAGCTCTGAGGTTAGTAAAACATTTTTATTGTGTGTGGCTATTTATCTTTTCTTCTTTTCCAGTCTTTTCTATCTATATTCACGTAAGAAGTGAAATACATGCATAAAATCATAGACAAAGATTCCTTACACTTAAATTACATGGTATGTTATGACAGGTGGTCAGTTCATCACTGTCATCAGGCTCTAAAGTATATACATATGCATAAGAATATTGTATGTACATGCCTTTATACAAGTTTCACCTGTGTTTTGTCCTCTGTGTTTGTAGTCTCTCAGGTTGGGGATACCCCCGATGAACTATGTAAGGATTTGGAATCAGCTATCAAATCAATAGCCTCAAATCTGAAGAACTAGGTGCAGTGGAAACATAATGAGACTTATTATGCTCTCTTCATATTCTGTTGTATATTCATCCCTAAACTGGAGCTCAGGTAAGTCTCAGGACGTGTTATTACCCAAAACTCAAGAGTATTTTGCAAGTGTGAATTGTTGCTAAACACTCCACTCTGTACATTTTATTTTTATATATTTCTAATACAATGTCATTTTTGGTCATCTCTGTACCAAAAGACTGAACCCAGTAATTCGGACTGCAGAAGTCTGCAGGAGTTGGTGACAACACTCTCATCCAATTCCTTTGTCACCTGCAGGCTGGTTATGAGTTACACACCTGTTTGGAGACTCAAGTAGAGTCTCTGTACTGGTCTGATGAGCACAAACTGTAAACTCAAAATACTGAGGTAAAAGACTGCACATTATGAAAGTTGTTTTCATATGTATTATGATTTTCATATATAATATTAAGCAATTTAAGTATGTTACTACATTTGTCAACAGTGTCAGTCACAACAAACTAACTGAAGGGTTGAGACAGTGGCCTCAGCACTTGGCTCCAGAACCTCCTGCCTGGCAGAAGCTGGACCTGAGCTACAATGGCTGTACAGGACTCAGGGTAGAGACGGCTCTGTAGCACTGATAAACTGGTGTTGGTGAAAACCTTGGTCAGTGTAGTATATATTTGTTGACCCCTAAACTCTCCTTGAGATTGCAGTGGCAACTTGTAGGATGACTACATTGTTGGTTTTAGTCTCTTCAGAAGGATTATTTGATAACACTACCAATGTATAATGATGTATGGTGCTCTCCAAAGGGAAGTCTGATAAAATTCAAATCAAATTAAACAGTCACGTGAAAATTGCTGCTGATAGCCTAGTACCCTGCGCCTAAAATGTGAGTTGTTTGCAGTTTCTGTAGGCTGTCATTCTGTAAAGTGACAGTAGGTGGATGTGTCGTCCTGGCCTTCGGCTCACGAGACTCACAGGCACTGCCGCCTCAGGAGCTGGACCTGAGCTTTAATCACCTGGCAGATCAAGGGATCAAGCTGCTGACTGAAATACTGAAAGTTCGCGCTGCAGCCTGGAGAAACTCAAGTATGCTCCAAACAGACTGTCTAACACGCGCAAGATTAATTAACAAGATCATATGTGTGTTTGATTTGAAGATAATGTTTTTGATGTTTTCACCGCCGTCCATTTATTTCCCATCAGTGTGGACCACAATGAAGGAGAATGCTGGATTTGACTTGAGCTACTGAGACAGTGTAAGAATATAATTATTTTTAATTCAAGGTTAAAACAAGAAAGTAACATAATTAATATTCAAATATAATTCCATAAATATCAATATATAATTTTAATAAAAATATCTTTCCAGTGTGGATATAAGCATATTACGTAAAATACCGTCTACATGGGACACCTTAGTACTGCTATCCTTTGTGTTATATTGATAGTGGGCATTCAGACAGGACCAGGAAACTGGTAAAAACTGAGGATGCAGCAACAAAACCCACTGGCGTGTGGGAAGAAGTTGACCAGATCAACTTTGGGAAAAACAAGCCAGGCGCTTTGGTAGAGACATAGAGTAACAATAACAGAGGAAGCGCTGGCCCCAATAAAGCTGTTGTCGGCGAAATAAAGGTTATTTCCTGGGTGTTTCACAGTGGTTACATTCCTTTTATACAGACACACCCAAGGCAACCCACCTCCTCCTGATCTGCGACACGCGCTTAAGCAGGAATGGCAAAAATACATTTAGTCTCCTGACACACATTTGACACCGTCCTGTCAGCCAGTCAGGTATTTTCTGTGGATCTCTAATGCAGTTACACAGTTCTTACCATTCTGTCATTTCAACCTCCAGATGATGGAAACATCCACTGCAGGCTGATCTGCATTCATTCTTCCACTTAAGTTATGTTAAACACATATCGCGAGTAAGCGATGCAACCAAATGTTTCACATATGCAATTTATTAGGTTTGATGACAAAACATAGACCAGACATTTGATGATACAAGATTTTATACTTTTCTTCTGTCTTGATTGCAGATGCCTGTGATCTGGCGGCTGGACCCCAACACAGCAGGCTTGGAAATAAGTTTGTCGAAGAGAAGAAAAGAACAACGCGTGTTAGTGAAAACAGCCATATCCTGATCATCGGAACGGGTTGATGGCTGCCAAGTACTCAATATTGAAGAAGGTCTGACCGGTTGCCATTACTGGGAGGTTGAATGACTTCCAACTGATGTTGGGTAGCATACAAGTATAGACAGGGCATCGAACTGTTCAAGTGAAGTTACTCTGGGACGTGGCTGAAAAGTCTTGGTGCTGGTTTTAATGATGGGAGCTTTCATCATAGCAATTCCTCTCTGAACACGGGCAATTATGTCCACTGTAATACCATAGTGTATCTGGACTGGCCAGCAGGTATTTTGTCCTTTTTAGGAAGTCCTTCCTGAACCGGTGACCCACATGTACACTGTCACGTGTTACAAAGTTCACTGAGCCTCTCCATCCTGGTTTTCCTGGATTACTTTGGGTCAGTTCACCTCTGTAAACTAAAGTAACCAAAAATGGTAAATGGACTGTGCTTATATAGCGCCTTTCTAGTCTTCCAACCACTCAAAGCATATCTCATTCACACATTCAGACAGTGACTGGCTGCCATGCAAGTGTAACTGCTATCAGTTGAGAGATATTCACACACATTCACACACGATTAGAGAGCAATTTGGGTTCAGTATCTTGCCCAAGGACACTTGCAGGACAACATGCAGACTGGAGGATCAAACTGGGGATCGAGCACGATCTTCTGATTAGTGGACGACCCGCTCTACCTCCACGCCACAGCCACCCGACACTTCCACAAAAGTCTTTGTGGAAGTGTCATAAGTATGGCCAAAAACAGCCAATCTGTGCTGGACACATGTAAAATGAAGGAATGAATGAATGAGTGAAGATAAAAATGAAATACAGAAAAGTCAGATTTGAATACAATTAGTGTCTGCATTGCCATAAGTTACTGTAAATAATGCACATACTCACTCATCTCACAGGTTTTATTAAGAAATCTGCCTCTTTGCAGTCACTGACACTGATCTTGAAACGGGTGAACAAGGATCCAGCTTGTACAGGCACAGTCACATTCCTTCTCACAGATCAGTGCTTCCTCATCAGTTTACTCTCTCATACTTGTTATTATAGTTATTGCATGTTTGTGTTTGGCATGGGAGTCTGTAAGAGGCAGATAGGTGAAAAAGGGGACAGTGTACTAAAGGCAGAGGAAATTAAAGAAAAACTCCTAAGGAAGTTTTCCTTACCACTGTCGCCAAGTGCTTTGCTCATG